>JASDDO010000001.1:213850079-215186138 GCA_030015575.1 Agapanthus africanus
CCTATTATAGTGTACACTGACCACTCTTCCTTGAAACATCTTTTGGCAAAGAAGGATGCTAAAGGTAGGTTAATATGTTGGACTCTTCTATTACAAGAATTTGATCTTGTTATTAAAGATAAGAAAGGATGTGAAAACATTGTAGTCGACCATCTGTCACGCGTCTCTTCTTCACCTGTGACACTACCGATCAATGATTCTTTTCCAGACGAACAACTCTTGAATGTATCCGACGAACCTTGGTTCAAGGATATTGTGAATTATCTTATTACGGGACTTATTCCCCGCGAATGGTCGAAACATGACAAACATCAATTTCTATTCCAAGTAAAACATTTTTACTAGGATGAACCCTATCTGTTTAAGTATTGTCCTGACCAGATCATTCGCAGATGTATCCCTAATGATGAATTCATGAGCGTTCTATCTTTTTGTCATGATCAGGCATGCGGGGGTCATTTCGGTCCTCGAAAGACGGCAGAAAAGGTTTTGCAATGTGGTTTTGCGGTTTCTATTGCCCGAAATTGTTCACAGATGCATTTGATCATTGCAAAACCTGTACACAGTGTCAACACATGGGTAGGATTTTCCGGAGAAATGAAATGCCACAGCAATCCATCTTGGTGGTTGAAATTTTCGACGTTTGGCGTATTGACTTTAAGGGTCATGTTCCCGACTCCTTTGGGAATCTGTACATATTGCTTACGGTTGATTACGTCTCGAAGTGGGTTGAAACTATTCTTTGTCGCATTAATGAAAAAAAGGTTGTCATTAAGTTCTTAAAAGAAAACATCATTTCGCGATTTGGACACCCATGCGCTATCATCAGCGATAACGGGACGCATTTATGCAATCGGTCTTTCGAGACTTTGATGCAGGAATATGCAATCAACTACAAACTTTCCACACTCTATCATCCCCAAATGAGCAGGCAAGATGAGGTTTCAAACAGAAAAATCAAACAAATTTTGGAGAAAACAGTTTCTGAAAATCAAAGAGATTGGTCAACCAAATTGACGGATGCTCCTTGGGCATTCCGAACTGCAAATAAAACCAATGTAGGAATGTCTCCTTACAGACTAGTGTTTGGAAAGGTTTGTCACCTTCCGGTCGAGATTGAGCACAAAGCAATGTGGGTCATTGAAGAACTTAACTTTGACTTAAATCAAGCCTGCAACTTTCGGAAGCTGAAATTAAACGAGCTAAGCGAACTCCGCGATGAAGCTTATGATAATGCTGTAATTGTAAAGAACCGGACTAAGGTCTTTCACGATAAAAACATTTTGAGAAAAACTTTAACACCTGGTCAATAATTCCTTCTTTATGATTCTCGACGCCATCTTCATGCACGTAAGCTACGATCTCGGTGGAAAGGACCTTTTGTTGTGCGGTATATATACCCGTACGGGGCAGTTGAGGTTGAAAATGTTGAAAACGGTACAATTTTCAAAGTAAATGGACATTGATTAGAACCGTATTTTTCCACTGACCCAACGGAGGAGCTCATGTTTTACAGGAGCCGCTTTATCTTGATTAAAATTCCTCCATCTCATCTCCATGTCTTGTAAAATACTGTATCATCTTTAGAATGGTGGTGAGTGAAAAGAATAAGTTTGGGGGAGAGTTTCACGATCATATTTATTGCCACCATTAATAAATTTCCTCCCACGCTTACAGGTTTTTGTGATCCAGCAGATGGCAACAGTGAGGACACTGTTGAAAACAAGTTTGGGGCAGGTTTGTGCTTATTTACGCATCACTTTGCATCATACTTTGCATAAGCACAAAGCATATAAAACATATAAAAATTTAAAAAAAATCAAAAGATAAAAATATTTAATATTTAATTAGATAATAAAAGATTAGATAGTGAAAAATTACATCCAAAAGATTGGAAAAATTTAAGAAAACCAAAAAAATTAGAAGTTTTCTTAAACGAACTAGTAATAAGTAGTTATGAGCCGTTGTCCTAAGGGTTAGTAAGATGAAAAAAGTCACTAATCTGAGAATAAAAATAAGTCTGAAATATAGTTCCTATTCTGGAAGCCAAACATTTGAATGTTGATACCCTACTATACGCACTTACACACGTCTTAAAGCTCGGGATAGTAGAGCATACCTTGAAATGCTCTTGTCTCAAAGCCAAAGTATGAAGGAAGTTATAAAATGGTGTAGAAAAATAAACACTAGTTTTGTTATCACCAAGGTAGAATAAAAAAATATAGCGAGGGTGCTTCATCACCTAGTGCCTTAGACCAACTGGTTTGGGAGTCACTACTAAGCCTTAGGTGGTGCAAGACGAGAAAAATGCTAATACACATAATAAGAAAGCACATGAGTAATCGGTCGGTTAGCACCTCAAGAAGTATTAACGGTCGCACGAAAAATGTGTGAGCAAATCCATATAAATATTCATCAATTAAAAAGTACTGAGCTAGATGGACAAGAGTATGATAGCTTGAATTGAATTCTCCGAGTGTAGGGATGTCTTTTACACACACGTAGGGGTATATGATCGATGTTTGGAAGAAAGGTAGGAATGGAGAACAAGGATGATGTTTTATTGAGGGATGATGTGATTTCTAACATCTTTTCATGACAATTAAGAGAGGGCTCATAACAACTGAAAAGCTAGTATAGTTGGAAACTCTAATTTTCAAAGTCTTTTTTTTTATAATTCTTATCTTTATATGTAACTTTCACGGTCTTCCTTTTATTATGGGATTTTGTGGGTGGAATCCGCTGAAAACGCTCAGGAGACAACACTCCTCCTACTAGGGACACCTAGAGGTTTAAAGGTTTGTTGCACGTGCTCAGTGCAATCGTGTTGCCTACGAAAGTGTGCTAGTTAGTTTTTCTTTTTCGTATATTATCTCCTTCTCTTTAATAAAACAAGTTTGCTCGAGACGACCAAAATTAAGTTTGGGGGAATTTAATCAGTAAAAAATTTTGCATTTTTAACACAGCGATTTCCCTACTATTTGTAATCATCTAATGGTGTTTGGTATAAATATAGCACATATTAGCAATTTGTCTACAAAAATACCAAATAACATGTGTTATACATTATAACCAGCATTCTGAGAGAAATTGTGTGTTTATTATTTCATACGTGATCTTTTGTATATCACACACTTGTCTCGAGATTGTGTGCAGGAAATTCTCCAGGTAAAAGTGCCGGAACTACTAAAAGTGCTGACAAAATACGTCAAGTCCAAGACTTGTGGTCTGGCAGTAAACAAGAAAGAATTATAAGATTCCAGACATCAGGAAAGTTCCAAAAAGTCAACACAAAATATCCCTGAAGAATTCAACTAGAGAGCTCACTATACGGCCGCGGATCCGCGGCCGAGTCAGGCCGATCCGCCGCAGATCCGCGGCCGCGTTGACTCATCGGTGGCAGAAAACTTTTTCCGAGGTTTCTATTTAAATGGCCAAACTACTTCAAGACGTTTCAGTTCCTCGAATTCTCCTGAAGCTTCCCTTCTAACAGCCAAGCTTCTTGTGCAAGCTTAATACCTACAAGCTTCTCATGCAAGTTAGCTAACTACCTTAATCTAGAAACTTCGCTACAGCTACCAGGCTTCTTGTGCAAGCTTCATAACAACCAAGCTTCCAAGGGATGCTAGATCTAGCTTCTAGGGAAAGCCAAAGGTGATAGCTATAAAAGGGCACCTAGGGCATCATTACAAAGGTTCAAGGGTTGTTGAGGGTTGTTCATTGTTGACTACTGAGCGAAAATTCCGCAAGTTGAGTGACACAACTTGCAACTCAAAACCCTAGCTCCAAACCAAATCCAAAGCCAAATCAAGATCCATCGAGAAGTGAATCAAGCAAGCAAATGAAGATCGTTTGAAGCAACGCCGACCTTCATCCGAGCAAGAGATCCACGACGGTCCGCGATCCAAGAAGATCGATGCGATGCTAATTTCGGCGGATCTAGTTACCTCCTCAAATCTTGTATCCTCGAGTTGAGTGAATTGTACCTAATCGTCGATTAATACAGGTGAATATTGTAAATCATGCTTTTCTTTACACTCTTTCATTATGAAAATTTATCGATTCTTGATTCTTTCCTTTTTCATGATGTGTGAGTGAAATCTCCTCTTGTAGTGGAATCGAGAAAATAGGTAGATGATGATGATTAAATTCTTAAATGATTCTTAAATCATATGAGTTTTGTAAACTTTAGGAAATTGAATCATCGAAAACCTAATTTGTGCGAGATCGCTTTCTTGAATGTTTTCGCTCCAAATTAGAGATCAACGATCGGTGATTTAATTTGCTAGAGCCTAGAATTTGAATGATAATCAATGAAAGGACAAGGGATGATGATGAAGAAACCCTAGTTTCTCCAATAGATCCCTAATTCTCGTTGATCATAATCGATCTAGCAACAAATCTTCAATAGATAAGAATTTGTAATCATTAGTATTCATCATCACTATCAATTGGATCGATTCCGATAAACCTCTTTTTAAATCTTGATAATTCAAACAATTTGGACAATTTCATGATTCTTGATTCTAGATCTTTATTTTCGTTATGTTTCTTGAAATGAAAACTCATAAATCTTGAATCATTTTTCTTGCTATTTCTTTATCTTTTAATTTTTGACTCAACTAAAACAATAACGAGCAAATCACACTTTCCTAGTGGACGATCCGCATTCACCGACGAAACTACAATTCACACCGTCAATTGATTGCTGTATAAATTTCTTTGGTTGTTAAACATTTTACATACGACACGAAGATAATGATCAAACATATGTCCACGAACACTTGCTTTCCGGCTCACACACATCATCATCGGTAATTGCCATGTCACGTACACTTTAGAGAATATTACTTTATTGATATCGGTTGTTAACTGATAGTTCCGATATATCATTGTTGTGCTAGTTTACATATTGCATTCTTTACTTATATACCCGGGCATGTATACATATTCATTGTCATGCAATATTATGGGTCTTTAAGGCAGTAATTCACTGTTTATTTACCCTTGAGAATTGGATTTCGGATTTTCCATGAGATTTCTGGATTTGGAGAAACCGCAAGGATTTTATAAACTCATTTTTATTTCAAAATATAAAAATTATGGTTTTCTCGTGATATGATTTGAGATGTGTCCACCATGAGTTTTCTCGTCTCTTGAGCGGTATCATACACCCGATTCGAGGAAGAGGAGGAATCGTGTGCGGGTGTATGGTGGACCCGATGCGGTACCCCGGGACAAGATGGTCGCAGATGATGGCGTTGAGCCCGGCAGGAGAGCACTACCGATCGGTTATTTGTGACGCGGCGGATATCCAGAGTATACCGACGAAGTCGTTAGATTTGATGATTTGGGCCAGTCCGGAATGCCGGAGCCCGGGGCCAGTCCTGATTGCCGGAGCCCGTGATATTGAGACATTGAGATTTTATGATATGAGCCAGTCCGTATTGCCGAAGCCCGAGATATTGAGATATTGGGATATATATTTTGTGTCGATACTTGACACGGATTCATTGTTGATTTCTTTGATGATACTTCGATTTTTATGCAGAAATTTCACTGAGATATGAAAACAGTTTTCTCATTTAGATGTATTCTATTTTTAAGCATTCATACATCATATATACGATATGTTGTTACCTGAGGCACTGACACGAGCACTTGGTATTACATTAATGTTAGATGTTTACCTTGCCAGTATTAGATGCTTCAGGCTATATTTATTATATGGATATTATGGTATGACCTAGGATAGAGTCATACAAGCGATTTCTTCTCGGTGACGTTTTCTACTCACGAGTTGGCAACTTACCCCCGTTGTGCCACTGTTTCTTGCAGGTTTTACCGTACAGATTTCGTTGCGGTTGCTGGCACACTGTTTCCTTCTGGGTGATTGCTTTAGTAGGTGGGTTCACTCGTATCGTGACCACCGTCGTATTTTATTAATACCAGTTTTATCTAGTAAACTCCATCAACCAGACCTGTATATTTAATAGACTTAGAAGACCAGTTGTGTATTCTTTCGACCTTAGAGTCGCGCGCTTGTATTATTATGATTCTTCTCTGGTTTTCATAAAGTTGTTGGTTTTCTTCTGAGTTTTGATCCTCACCCTTCGGCGTTGTATATTATATTTCTTGTGTGGTGGTTTCCGCCATTTGGCGTAGAGCTAGCTCCCGTTTGGGGATGTCTTTATACATTATTATGTATTTCATGTGTTGTACCCGTTTGGGGGCCAGTATTTACAAAGGAGACTCTGCCGAAATTTTCGGGAAAATATGATGTTGCTTTTAAAAGGTTTAATGCCTTATTTTGTTAAAACCATTTGCTTTAAAACAAGTTTTCCTTCACTTCTCCTTTAAAAATGGTTTAGATTTCTGGGCTTTTAGCTTACTTGAATTAGGTAGGGTCCTATAGACTTCACATGATTCAAGTGCCAGTCACGTGCTATTTCGAATCGTGACATCTAGTAAGGGTTCATATGAACAAATGAACAAGCTTGCTCGAAGTCTTCGATACCGAAGATGATCTACGTCGAGGAGACTCAAGCTCATGCTGCCTCTTCACTAATGGTAGATTAGTGAAGCAAATAGCCTAAACTAAATAGCTAATATAGTAGAGGATGATGAAGTAGGAATTTTGATCACTTTAGATTTATTTTTGTCCCAATATTTCTTCACCATTTGAATAGCTAGAAAGCTTTCTCATGAGGAAGAAGAAGATGAAGTGGAGATAAGAATGAAACTCATGAGGTGAGAATAACAACCATGGGTGAGTTAGTGTCATGCACTAACTCATGTAGAGAATAAACCATGGCTAACAATAATGGTTAGTTTAATAAATATCTACAAGTAAAACAAAATTTGTGGACTTGGTCAATGGTTCCACAAGCTTCTACAAGCTTCAACCATGTGACTAAATTCTATCTAATTTGATTTACTTTAAATAAATAAAACCTTATCATTATTATAAGCATGGTGTGAGTCTTATACACCCATATAGCATGTGGCATCTAGCATGACACAAATAAAATATACATTAATATATATCACATATATACTTTATGCACATAAGTGAGAAAAAGAAATGTTTAAGTGAGCTAATATTAGTTAATGTAATTCAATATATCAAATATATAAATATACATTAAATTATTAAATCAACAGTTGATTTAATAATCCGGCTATATCACATACAACGGGCAGATATCAAATGTTACAACTTATCGAATCAACACTTGATCCGATAACCCGGCAATATCACATACAACCGACCGATATCACATATCGCGAGAATAGAATGCAGCATCACATACGTGCTTAATCTCTGCCCCGCACATATCACATATGTGCTCCTACTTCATTTCGCATGAACCAGGAAAGCTCTGTATAGGACTCTAAAGACTCGTCAATACGCCGGCAGTAGGTGATGATCATATCAAACACCCACAAGCCGCAAGCAGTCTGCTAAACATAACGGCCACCCGGGTATTGAGCGATCAGAAGATCAACAAGCAAGCCTGCTCATACTTCTGCGAATCCATCAGTAACACTACAGTACAGTCCGATCTCTTCGTCAGATATGTCGCATATCACAGCCTGGGGATGGCATAATGTCAGACCACAATAGCCTGATAAGTGATGCCAATACAAGGTCCATAACGGTTCGAGAAACTACTGATAACACATACCAGTAAATCTCAGTAAACCTGGCCAGTGATTTCCTGTTATGGCCAATCAATCATAGCACAACATAAACCACCAATACCGGTAGAGACGAAATCCCCTCCTATCGCTCATTGCCTCCATGTGACTCGGGACTGTACCCAAAAACCACCGTTTTGCGCGATCTCTTGAATGTGGTAAGGTGGAAATCAAAGCACAGTGGGAATCACACAAGACTCTATGACGATCTCTGGTCGACAGACTAACCTGTACCAGTGTGACCAGAGAACTGCTATCTGACGATAGGTATAATACCATCTATGAGTTCTCGGCGAGTCCGTTCAGTGTACCCAGTCTCCACTGAGCACCCGTATACCTTCTTTGATGTCAAACACCAATGGATGTGGGATCATCCATCGCCCATTATATGGGTCAAGAAGCGCATACGCTAGTCTACTCTGGAATATCGATGCCCCGTCTCGATACTCCCATGACTAGGAACTATTGAAGGATGTACTTACCGACTACCTCTTCCCCACTAGTATGATCTGCATCATAATCCTAGTAGTCAAGTGCTCAACCTAAGGGCTTTAACAATTTGTAATAGAGAGACAATAAGTGTTCATGTTAAGATAAAGAAAAACCAGATATCATACTATCATGTCGAGCAAGAAAGTCCACCCTATATATGTCCAAGCATCTACTATAATATACATCACATGTATAATAATGGCCCGTAGGACATACTTATAACTAACAATACCGCCTCAAGATGTGTCTGGACTTCTGATGGAACTTGGGTTCCCTTGGTAAAGCTATAGCCCCATTGTTGTCACAATACAGAGGTATTAGATCAACAATAGACGGAACCACCTGAAGTTCTATTAAGAACTTCCTCATCCAAACTGCTTCTTTTGCGGCATCAGAAGATGCGATATACTCCGCTTCCATCGTCGAGTCAGCAACGGTTTCTTGCTTGGAACTCTTCCAACAGACCGCCCCTCCATTGAGAGTAAAGACATAACCCGACATGGAATTGGAGTCATCCTTTTCACTTTGGAAGCTGGAGTTACCAAATGCCTCGATCTGGTGGTCTTTTCCGCTGTAAACCAAGAAAATTTTCTTAATCCTTCTCAGGTACTTGAGAATGTTCTTTACTGCTATCCAGTGCTTTTCCCTATGTATTGACTGATACCGGCTTACCACGCTCAGTGCATAAGCTATATCTTGTCTGGTACACAACATCATATACATTATAGAGCCTACCGTAGAAGCGTAGGGTATAATAGACATGCGATCCCTTTCCAAATCAGTCTTGTGAGACATCTCTTTGGAGAGGGTGATTCTATGACATGCCAGTAAATTACCGCGCTTTGAATCTTCCATACTGAATCTCTTCAGTATGGTGTCGATGTACATGGATTGTAAAAGTCCCAACATCCACTTAGATCTATTACGATAGATCTGGATCCCCAGAATGTAAGAGGCATCACCCAGGTCTTTCATGGAGAACCTTTGTGACAAAAACCCTTTGACAGATTGTAGCATATGAATGTCATTTCCTATCAAGAGAATGTCGTCCACGTACAAGAAGAGGAATACAACAGTTCGTGCTACAATCTTACTATAAATGTATGGCTCATCTGGATTTTTGATAAATTCAAATTCTTTGACCGTCTCATCAAAACTGATGTTCCAACTCCGCGATGCCAACTTTAATCCATAGATGGACTTAAGCAACATGCACACTTTCCCGCTGCTTCCACTCTGAATGAAACCCTCTGTGTAACGTTTTCAAAATAATAAAATATGATTTTTGGGAAATTTTATAATTTAATATTATTTTAAGGAATATTTTAATATTCTGGTATAATTAAATACAAATAAATGGTAAAAAAATTTGGAAAATTCTAAAATAGGGTATTTTATGGAATTATGCCATTTTAAAGTTTTTAAGACTAGTATATACTAATTTAGTGTTAATCGCGATTAAAAATCGCTAATTGGATTTTTAGCTTTTTTGTGCAAAAATGTGCACAAATCATTTTCCACACTTGTTACACTTGTGTTACATTTCTATTGCCATGGTTGTTCTTTTGGGTTCACTATTGGAGTGAGAAGGAAAAGAAAAGAGAAAAGAAAAGAAAAGGAAAAAGTAAGTATGATGATAAGAGAGAATGTCTAGGTCAAACCTCTTTTCCTTTCTCATTTTCTCTTCCCTCTTCAAACTGAGCCGCCGCTGCTCCCTCTCCTCTCTCTCTCCCCCTCTTCATGAAACCCTAGATCTACAATGAAATCAACACTAAAACCCCATTCCCATTTCACAAAAAATGTTCCCGAGCTCACTAGCTACACTTTGAACCTAGCAAGATTGGATTTGGAGGACTTTGAGCAACTCAAGAATTTTCTTGAGTTGCCAAAGGAGGTAATTTCTGCACCCCTACTGTAGTAATTCAATTCTTATTGCATCAATACTAGTTTTGTGTCGATATGGTGTCGTTTGATGGATTTGTGAAATTTCAAGTTAGGGTTTATGTGAGATCTGAGATTAAAAATGAAATTGAGGATTGTGGTGACCTTAGACCTTGTGTGATGCTAATTTGAACCCAAGCCTGAACTTGAAACCAGAATACGGATTTATGAGACGATGTCGGAGAAAAACTGTGAATCTGTGATCGTATTTAAGAATCTGCTATCACCTAGAGACCCCAAAAATAAAACTGAGTTGACAGTGAGATGTGCAGGCACCATGGAACCACCACACCAAACCCTAGCCCCCAACTCCAATTCCAAGCCGCCAATTTATTCTTTCTGGCCGCAATTTGCGGCCAGAGCAGGAGGGAATTGCCTCGATTTTTGTGCATGGCCCTATTTCCTTTAGTCTTGACCTTGGGTATGTCTAGTTTTGACTGTTTCCAGTTACGGTAAAATCTGGATTGATTTGGTTGAGTTGGCGTATGATTTACGACTTGTTTTAGCTTGGATTTTGGTATTTGGTGATTCATTCCTGTCGGGTGGCGTTTGGACGTCAACGACAAGTGGATATTGAATGTGTTTACATGCGAGACGATGGGTTTTTACCTATATGAGTAGCGTGTGCTATTTTGGTTTCCGATGTGATTTTCATGTGCTTTAGCGTTGTGATATACTTGTAGGTACCCTACGTGATGTTGAGGCAAAGAAGATGAAGATAGCGACATCGGCATTGGCACACGAGAAGTAAGGTGAGTAGATTTATATCTACGGGGAGAAGTCGGGTGGATGGCGTATAGCACCCCCGCAGTCCGTGGTGATGTATACGAATACGTATACACACATATATTTATTATGTGCTGTTTGGATTATTGATGGTAATAATGGTATTATTGGTGATAAGGATGTATTAGTTTGGTATAGTGCGAAATCCTTGAGTAGTGGTTGCACCCACACATACACGAACACATATACTTGCATGCATTCTTTCATTTATCTGTGCGCATATAGAGGTGTGTATATCTACACATGGGTATGGGACTATGTGTTCATATACGGGATTGAGGATGATATATGGGATTGAGATGAGTCGATGAGGTTTGTGATGTGATATGATGGTAGTGATACCGGATATGTGATGAGATGATTGTGATATTGACCCGTACCCAGCTATTGGGATGCCGTACGACGATTTACCAAACGAGCTTTATATTGATGTTAGATCCGCACTCATGACTCGAAGATGTTATATGATATACTGTATCGTACGTGATACTATTGAGGCGAGATCACCGACTATATATATGTATATGTATATCGACTCAGATTTAGGTGGTTTCCATACCCCTCTCGATTGACTTGATTGTTGGGTTCATAGTTCGCATAGTAGGCGTTACACTAGACCCGAGTCATACCTATTTCAAAACTAACGAATCGGGGATATTTTAAAGATAGGCAAAAGGGTTTATACGGATATTTTCAAAAGACGCATCTTTTCTTACAACACCGTAGCCCTTATTTTACCAAAAGCCCTGATTCGTCTAATTTCAAAAGGCAAGGTTGCATGTTATATTTATTGAGATAGGTTCTTTACTGTTGCGCTGATTATTCGATTCCGCATATCCATGCCATTTGCATTGCAGTGCTTGTGTTATTGATATATTATAATCATGCCGCTAGGACACCAGCACCATTATCGATGATGCGTATGTTCCACGTACACTTGTTGCCGGCTCACACACTTCATCATCAATAATTGCCATGTCACTACACTGTAGTACTGTTGCATTCAGTATATGTTGCTTACATTTCTTTACATGTCGCATACATCATGCTTTCTGATTTTACGCATTGAGATATGTTGTTTCCATGATATTTCTGGATTTGGGAACCGTGGGTATTTCAAAAGAGAAATATGTAATTGTTTTAAAAATCCAGTTACCCTTGATATGATATTTCAGTGCGTCCACCATGTGTTTTCTCGGTGCTGAGAGCGACATGTGAAACCCGATTCGAGGAGGCCGATGAGGCTGATTGCGGGTATATGGTGGACCCGGTATGGTTCCCCAGGGCAAGAAATGTTTTTCGTGGAGTAGACGATGAGCCTGGAAGGGTGGCGAGTACCTACCGGTGATTGGTTGGACCTGGCGGTTATCCGGAGGATACTGACCAGAGTCGATAGATGGATATGGGCGTACTGCCTGGTCCGAGGGCCGATACCGCAGACAGAGCCCGTGGGCCGATCCGGACTGACGAAGCCCGATATATGAGGATTTACGTGCCGATGCTGGGCACAGTTTTCATGATGTTTTCGAGTGTCGATGCTGGGCACTCCGGTTCCAAGATTTTGACATGTTGCGATGGACACAGATGGTTTATATCCTCATATTATTCCCATGCATATGCTTTATGATATTTACTTGCATGATGGTTATTGTCATTGGGTGACGAGTGGACGGGATCCACGTACATGCAGATTTGATTACATTGATCATACCTCATATTTATGATATGCTATTACCGGAGGCACTGGCACGAGCACTTGGCAATACACGCATGCATAGAGATTTCCTTGCCAGTTTAGCATGCTTCAGACTTATTCATATTGAGGTTTATTTATATCTGATTGTATTGACCTAGGATGGGTCATGCATTTGATCTTTGCTTGTAGATATTTTTCTATTCACGAGTTGGCAACTCACCCCCGTTGTGCCACAGTTCTTGCAGGTTTTGCCGTACAGATTCCATAGCGGCATTTCTGGCACACTGCTTCCTTATGGGTGACTTGCTTGGGTAGGTGGGTTCTTTTGTATCAGAACCGCCATTGTTCATGTATTATTCATTGTATCTAGAAATTCCATCAACAAAAACTTGTATATTGTTTCAGACTTAGAAAATTGTGTTGTATTATTTCAGACTTTTGGGTTTTGAGTTCAGTATTACGGTTTTCTGGCTGTTTTGAGTTCTTTTTGGGTTTTGATCCTCGCCCTTTGGCGTTGTATATTATTATTGCTTGCGTGGTTGTGACCGTCGATTGACGATGAGTTAGCTCCCGCTTGGGGATGCCTTTTATAATTTCATATATATTATTCTTGTTGTACCCCGTTCGGGGCCAGTTTTTTCAAAGGAAACTCTGCCGAAATTTTCAGGAAAGGTTACACATTTTAAAAATACATATTCGGCTTAGTTATTTAAAAACTTTGATTTTAGAAACATGATTTATTTACTTCTTAAAACCACTTTTCCTTAATTACTCTTTAATGGTTTTAGATTTCTGGGCTTTTGGCTTACTTGGATCAGATGGGGTCCTATAGACTTCATATGGTTCAAGGGCCAGTCACGTGCTCTTTCGGGTCGTGACAAAGTTGGTATCAGAGAGCTAGGTTGACCTTGGTTCGAGTCTAAGTTTGACTATGTGGAGCCTAGAGCATTATATATATACGGAACTTAGGCTTGACCTTACGAAACTTAGACTTAGTCGAGGGGGTATTAGACCCGAACTTTTGTCGCGTAGGATGACCCTTGGTTGATGGAATAGGTGACTAAAGTAGAGTGACGTACCGTGGGTATGTTCCGCGGCATACTTACGACACGCCACTCCGCTTAAGAAACTTTAGGTTGTACATTTCCTTGCACCGTATTATATTCCTTCCTATGATCTATCCTCATCGATACTGGTTATGGTTTTGCCGCCATGATGGCACGGGCAGAGTGAACTACGGCTCGAGTTGCGTCAGCATGAGCTGGTCGTGGACGAGGACTGACCAGGGCGTGATTCCAGAGACAAACGATTGCTTATTGAGGAGTCGTCTTATTGTGTTTTCGCGACATGAGCATTGGATTGATCGCTTTTATGAGATTTCCGGATGTGCTGATCGGCACCAGAGGATTGAGCCACTGATAGAGGCCAGCCAGGATGTGATGACCGTTGATATTATCACTTATCCAGGACGATCGAGACGTTGTTCCACGCATAGACGAAGGAGCCAGTTGCTGCTGCTAATGATGAGATATCGCCCAGATGATTGGAGCTACTGCAGCATGAGCATATTCTTAGAGATTTGATAGTGAGTCGCTAGTCACCGAGGATTAATGACTAGGACATGTGGTTCGTTCGCTTACCCCGATGTGAGGTCACCAGATAGATTGATTACAGCTAGAGGCGACTTCACGCAGATTCGTTGAGAGTCGATTGAGACGATCGAATGTCAGGAACCCATTTTCCAAGTTTAAAGTATTCAGAAAGACATGCAAGTGATTCTATGGACCCTCTAGGAGAATGAAACCTTAACTCGACATAATGACCGTGTGAAAGCCTTTGAACCTTAGGGTTTGCGGCAGTTCTGCGGCGCCATTAGTGAGGCTTGGGTTTGCCCTTCTACGGTTGGACCACCGATGCTGTGGTATGTACTCGATACTATTAAACTGTACCCAAGATGTTGAGCTCTTGGGGGATTATGAGGTTCTGACGAGTCGATCGAACGATTCGAAATCATTCGGATATCATGTGATGAGACACTACTTGGGAGACTCCAGATACGAGCGTAGCCGTTGGAGCGCAGCCTGTATAGCCACGATGAGATGAGTCCGAATCAGTCGATATTGAAGCAGAGTGGAGTAAGGAGTTCGCAAGAGATTTCAACGAGATGACGTTCCACTCCGCCGACGTTAGAGATGCGATATGCACGTTGAGGACGTGATCGACTAGATATCTCCTACCAAGTGACGAAGATACCGAGTTCGTGATTTCGAGTCTGTGTTAGAGACTTCGGAGGGACCGTAGTCGAGGACGTTGCAGTGCGCAGATAAAGACGCGACGTCAAATGGTCGATGATACAGACAAGCGGGACAAGAAGTTCGTGTGAGATGCCGACGAGCTGTTACTACACCCCGTTAAGGTTAAAGGTCGGATATGCATGCAGAGGGGCAGGGAGGCAACCATCTTCCGAGGAGATATTGTACTAAGGACGCAGATGTCCAGAGAGCGAGAAAAGATTATGCCAGAGTACCAGCCTCTGTATAGTTTGGCTTAGGCGAGATCAGAAGAGACCTTGAGCAGGGTTTCCTTCCAGTACACTGCTGCAAGAAGATTTGCACTAGGAGCAGATGCGTGATGTGCATTTAGAGGACCAGAGGTCGGCGCCAGAGATGTGCTGCATTACGAGCGATCGTGAGGATTGACTGAGTGATGACCAGGAAAGTGCCAGAACGGAATCGTTCCTGTCAGCACACCTGACCGGGCCGATGAGCCGATGGATTGCGAGATAGGAAATCCATAGGGAAGATGAAGACCCAGAGGCAGAGGACGTCAGCCGCGAGCAAGTAGATACCTTGCGCCGCTAGCATTGTATGTACCGGCACCTTCTCGACCTCAAAGGAGGATATACCTACGGCGGTATTTATGATTTGTGATTTTGTGATGTGACTATCACGTACCCGTCACTTTGGATTTCGGTATTTTGGCTATCTATTTGCATGATTTGGTTTTGATGGCTGAGTTCTATGATTTCTGTTTTTGACACCATGGTTGCACTTACTGGGTATTTATACCTTGCACATAGTTATTACTCTTGAGGTGATGATTGTGATTTCATGCTTATTTTATGCCGGTGATTTGATTTACACTTCTAGCCTAGTTTTCATGTACTTTTAGTGTTTCGATTTTGCACTCGGTATAGCTTATATGTGCTTGTAGTGTTTTGATTTGATTTGTGCACGCTGATGCACACGGTTGTGAGATTTTCTATCGCGGTACACATGATCTTGATTGAGCCGCATTATATATCGTCGATTTTGACCCTGATATTGATGATTGATTCTTGCACTCCGTGCTTTTGATTGGACTTACGCATATTCGGCGTTGCTATTGGATTTTGTGATTCCGTGTATGTTGAGTGCGGAGGGTTTAGATTTTCATTCGTGCACGATGGATGCACCGATTTGGATTTTCACGCATGTTGGGCGCATGTTTTGAGATACGATTTTGGTGCACACCCGATGCACTAAATCGAGATTCTTCCTGCATGTCAGATGCACCGGATTTTTGGCTGTCAGGCACACACGTTGCCTATGACAGATGCTTCGTGCACACCCGTTGCACCTAGATGTTGTTTTGTGCACCTGTATGGCACATATATGGATTTTGATTTCCGTGCGCACCAGACGCACAGGGTGGTGTTATGTGCATTTTTGGGATTTATTCCTTTTGGAGTAGTACATTTTTACGATATTGGATATTTGTTTTCATACTGAGTAGGACTAGTCAGAGGACAGTACCTGGATTTTTTTTGCATGCATTGATAGTTCGAAGGGATTTCCAAGAGCGAGCTATGGTCTCGGTATATATATACCTACGTGTCCGATATGACACGAAACGTTTAAAAATAAGGAAACCCTTCTAAATTGTTCTCAAAACGGCGGAACTTACCTATTAAACAAAGGATATATATATATATATATATATATATATATACGTATATAGTTATTTTCTTATGAAAAACGTCCGCCACTGTGCAGTGTTACGCGCATCACACAGCAATTTAAAAAGATTTGGCATGCATTTACATCAGCTATTTACATGTATAGATTGGATGTCTGCATGTGTAGTTCTAATCTATATCATATTGGTTTTGAATTGGATTTGACATTTGTGTCTTTACCATGACTCCGATGATTGCGGGATGCTTGATGGAGTGTTGCTTTTGACTTTTTTGCTCAGTACTCATGCGCATGCATTGCGCTAGGATACGTTTTATGTATTGCTGATTTCGGAGCCCATACGACTTGTAATTTGTATCGAAATGTTTTAGTATTTAGGGGTTTCAAATTTAAATTCGGGGACCGAATTTCTTTAAGGGGGTAAATTGTAACGTTTTCCAAATAATAAAATATGATTTTTGGGAAATTTTATAATTTAATATTATTTTAAGGAATATTTTAATATTCTGGTATAATTAAATAAAAATAAATGGGGAAAAATTATGGAAAATTCTAAAATAGGGTATTTTATGGAATTATACCATTTTAAAGTTTTTAAGACTCGTTATATGATAATTTAGGGTTAATCGCGATAAAAAATCGGTAATTCGATTTTTAACTTTTTTGTGCAAAAATGTGCACATATCATTTTCCACACTTGTGTTACATTTCTATTGCCATGGTTGTTCTTTTGGGTTCACTATTGGAGTGAGAAGGAAAAGAAAAAGGAAATGAAAAGAAAAGGAAAAAGTAAGTATGATGATGAGAGAGAATGTCTAGGTCAAACCTCTTTTGACCCATGCCCCCCCATCATTTCCTTTCTCATTTTCTCTCCCCTCTTCAAACTGAGCTGCTGCTGCTCCCTCTCCCTCTTTCTCTCCCTCTTCATGAAACCCTAGATCCACAATGAAATCAACCCCGAAACCCCATTCCCATTTCATAAAAAATGTTCCCGAGCTCACTAGCTACACTTTGAACCTAGCAAGATTGGATTTGGAGGAGTTTGAGCAACTCAAGAATTTTCTTGAGTTGCCAAAGGAGGTAATTTCTGCATCCCTAGTGTAGTAATTCAATTCTTATTGCATCAATACTAGTTTTGTGTCGATATGGTGTCGTTTGATGGATTTGTGAAACTTCAAGTAAGTGTTTATGTGAGATCTGAGATTAAAGATGAAATGGAGGATTGTGGTGACCTTAGAACCCCTTGTGTGATGCTAATTTGGACCCAAACCTGAATTTGAACCAGAATACGGATTTATGAGACGATGTCGGAGAAAAACTGTGAATCTGTGATCGTATTTAAGAATCTGCTATCACCCCGAGACCCCAAAAATAAAACTGAGTTGACAGTGAGATGTGCAGGAACCATGGAACCACCACACCAAACCCTAGCCCCCAACTCCAATTCCAGGCCGCCAATTTATTCTTTCTGGACGCAATCTGCGGCCAGAGCAGGAGGGAATTGCCTCGATTTTTGTGCATGGCCCTATTTCCTCTAGTCTTGACCCTGGGTATGTCTAGTTTTGACTGTTTCCAGTTAGGGTAAAATCTGGGTTGATTTACTTGAGTTAGCGTATGATTTACAACTTGTTTTAGCATGGATTTTGGTATTTGGTGATTCATTCCTGTCGGGTGGCATTTGGACGTCAACGACAAGTGGATATTGAACGTGTTTACAAGCGAGATGATGGGTTTTTACCTATGCGAGTAATTTGTGCTATTTTGGTTTCCGAGATGATTTTCATGTACTTTAGCGTTGTCATATACTTGTAGGTACCCTACGTGATGTTGAGGCAAAGAAGATGAAGATTGCGACATCGGCATTGGCACACGAGAAGCAAGGTGAGTAGATTTATATCTACGGGGATGGTCGGGTGGATGGCGTATAGCACCCCCGCAGTCCGTGGTGATGTATACGAATACGTATACACACATATATTTATTATGTATTGTTAGGATTATTGATGGTAATAATGGTATTATTGGTGATAAGGATGTATTGGTTTAGAATAGTGAGAAACCCTAGAGTAGTGGTTGCACCCACACATACACGAACATATATACTTGCATGCATTCTTTTATTTATCTGTGCGCATATAGAGGTATGCATATCTACACATGGGTATGGGACTATGTGTTCATATACGGGATTGAGGATGATACATGGGATTGAGATGAGTCGATGAGGTTTGTGATGTGATATGATGGTAGCGATACCGGATATGTGATGAGATGAATGTGATATTGACCCGCACCCAGCTATTGTGATGCCGTACGACGATTTACCGTACGGGCTTTATATTGATGCTAGTTCCGCACTCATGACTCGAGGATGTTATTTGATATACTGTATCGTACGTGATACTATTGAGGCGAGATCACCGACTATATATATATGTATATGTATATCGATTCAGATTTAGGTAATTTCCATACCCCTCCCGATTGACTTGATTGTTGGGTTCGTAGTTCGCATAGTAGGGGTTACACTAGACCCGAGTCATACCTATTTCAAAACTAACGAATCAAGGAGATTTTAAAGATAGGCAAAAGGGTTTATACGGATATTTTCTAAAGACGCATCTTTTCTTACAACACCGTAGCCCTTATTTTACCAAAAGCCCTGATTCGTCTAATTTCAAAAGGCAAGGTTGCATGTTATATTTATTGAGATAGGTTCTTTACTGTTGCGCTGATTATTCGATTCCGCATATCCATGTCATTTGCATTGCAGTGCTTGTGTTATAGATATATTATAATCATGCTGCTGGGACACCAGCACCATTATCGATGATGCGTATGTTCCACGTACACTTGTTGCCGGCTCACACACTTCATCATCGATAATTGCCATGTCACTACACTGTAGTACTGTTGCATTCAGTATATGTTGCTTACATTTCTTTACATTTACGCATTGAGATATGTTGTTTCCATGATATTTCTGGATTTGGGAACCGTGGGTATTTCAAAAGAGAAATATGTAATTGTTTTAAAAACCCGGTTACCCTTAATATGATATTTCAGTGCGTCCATCATGTATTTTCTTAGTGCTGAGAGCGACATGCGAAACCCGATTCGAGGAGGCGGATGAGGCCGATTGCGGGTACATGGTGGACCCGGTATGGATTCCCGGGGCAAGAAATGTTTTTCGTGGAGTAGACGATGAGCCTGGCAGGGTGGCGAGTACCTACCGGTGATTGGTTGGACCTAGCGGTTATCCGGAGGATACTGACCAGAGTCGATAGATGGATATGGGTGTACTGCCGTGGCCGAGGGCCGATACCGCAGACAGAGCCCGTGGGCCGATCCGGACTGATGGAGCCCGATATATGAGGATTTACGTGCCGATGCTGGGCACAGTTTTCATGATGTTTTCGAGTGTCGATGCTGGGCACTCCGGTTCCATGATTTTGACATGTCGCGATGGACACAGATGGTTTATATCCTCATATTATTCCCATGCACATGCTTTATGATATTTACTTGCATGATGGTTATTGTCATTGGGTGACGAGTGGACGGGATCCACGTACATGCAGATTTGATTACATTGATCATACCTCACATTTATGATATGCTATTACCCGAGGCACTGGCACGAGCATTTGGCACTACACTCATGCATAGAGATTTCCTTGCCAGTTTAGCATGCTTCAGACTTATTCATATTGAGGTTTATTTATATCTGATCGTATTGACCTAGGATGGATCATGCATTCGATCTCTGCTTGTAGTTATTTTTCTATTCACGAGTTGGCAACTCACCCCCGTTGTGCCACAGTTCTTGAAGGTTTTGCCGTACAGATTCCATAGCGGCATTTCTGGCACACTGCTTCCTTATGGGTGATTTGCTTGGGTAGGTGGGTTCTTTTGTATCAGAACCGCCATTGTTCATGTATTATTAATTGTATCTAGAAATTCCATCAACCAAAACTTGTATATTGTTTCAGACTTAGAAAACGGTGTTGTATTATTTCGACCTTAGAGTCGCGCTTGTAGTATTACGGTTTTCTGGCTGTTTTGAGTTCTTTTTGGGTTTTGATCCTCGCCCTTTGGCGTTGTATATTATCATTGCTTGCGTGGTTGTGACCGTCGATTGACGAAGAGCTAGCTCCCGCTTAGGGATGCCTTTTATCATTTCATATATATTATTCTTGTTGTACCCCGTTCCGGGCCAGTTTTTACAAAGGAAACTCTGCCGAAATTTTCAGGAAATGTTACACATTTTAAAAATACATATTCGGCTTAGTTATTTAGAAACTTTGATTTTCGAAACATGATTTCTTTACTTCTTAAAACCGGTTTTCCTTAATTACTCTTTAAATGGTTTTAGATTTCTGGGCTTTTGGCTTACTTGGATCAGATGGGGTCCTATAGACTTCATAAGGTTCAAGGGCCAGTCACGTGCTCTTTCGTGTCGTGACACTATGGCTGGTCCATATAGACGCACACATCTAAATTTCCATTTAGAAAAGCGGTAATTGCGTCCATCTACTTAATCTTATAATCGTGGAAGGCAGAAATGGCAAGAATGATCCGAATGGATTTGAGCATAGCCACTGGAGAAAAGGTTTCATCATAGTACAAATCAGGTCTTTGACGAAATCCTTTTGCAACAAGTCTAGCCTTATAGGTTTCAACCTGTCCATCTACACCAATCTTCTTTCTAAAGATCCATTTGCAGTCTACAGGTTTTACCCCTTCTGGAGCAATGTCCAAAGTCCATACTTTGTTGGTTTACATGGACTCCATCTCGGTCCGCATTGCATCCAGCCATTTTACCGAGTCTTTGCTCTAATGGCTTGCTGGAATTTAGTTGGCTCATCATCATCAATGATGCAATCTTCCCTATCCCCGTTTACGAGAAAACTGTAGTATCTCTCGGTCGGATGAGACACCATAGTTCTCCTACGGAGTGGCGCGGGAATGCCCTATTCTTCTAAAACTTTTGGTTCCACCAAGCTTTCAGTAATAGCTTGTAGTTCTGGAATTTCTTCCAGTTCTATTGCGCTCCCATTAGTTTCTTTTTCTAAAAGTTGATGTTCCAAAAAGTGGGCATGACGGGAAACAAAAACCTTTTGTTCCCCTGCGTAATAGAAAAGATACCCCTTGGAGTTCTTTGGGTATCCCACAAACTTAAACAGTACTGAGCGTGCCTCTGTATAAGCAACCATGATAGAATGATGTATGTATGCATGTGTGCATGCAAATCCATATGTGCATGAAACAATTAGGAATGCATACATGCATCCATACATCCATAGAAACAAGAAAGGATTTCTAGTGAGAATCTAATGGTTAAATGATAAATCAACACTTGATTTATCAATCCGGCCATACCACATACGACCCTAACCAAAAGTAAGCCGCCCGATCAATATACGGTATCCTATACGCGTATTTTAATCGGGTCCATGCGCATATCGCATACGCGCACCACAACATTGCGCCTGGACTAGGTAACTCCATTGTGGGACTCTAAGACTCGTCAATACGCCGGCAGTGGGTGATGATTATATCAAGCACCCCCAAGACGCAAGTGGTCAGCTAAACGTAACGGCCTCCCGGGTATTGAGCGATCAGAAGAGAACAAGCGAACCTGCTACAACTCCCGTCGATCCAACCGGCAACACTTCCCGTACAGTCCGGTCTCCTCGTCTGATATGTCGCATATCAAGTCTAGGGGTGGTAAACGTCAGACCCCAATAACCGATAAGTCGTGCCGATGTGAGGCTCATAACGGATCGAGAAACTACTGGTAACACTTACCAGCAAATCTCTGAATCAGCCCTGGCCAGGGACTTCCCTGTTACGGCCAATCGAGCACAGCGCAACATCAACCCCTAATACCGGGAGAGACGAAACCCCTCCTATCGCTCATTACCTCCATGTGACTCGGGACTGTACCCAAAAACCACCGTTTTGCACGCCTACATGGACGTGGTAAGGTGGAAATCAAAGCACAGTGGGAATCACACAAGACTCTATGACGATCTCGGGTCTACAGACTAACTTGCACAAGTGTCACCTGAGAACTGCCATCTGGCGTGAGGTATAATACCATCTGGGAGTTCTCGGCGAGTCCGTCCAGTGTACCCAGTCTCCACTGAGCACCCGTATACCATCTCTGATGTCAAACACCAATGGATATTGGATCATCCATTGCCCATCTCATGGGTCCAGAAGTGTATACGCTAGTCTACTCTGGTATATCGATGCCCTGTCTCGATACACCCACGACTAGGGACCTTGAAGGATGTACTTATAGTCTACCATGTCCCCACTAGTATGATCCTCATCATAGTCCAGGTAGTCAAGTACACATCCTAAGGGCTTTACCAACATGTAACCATAAGACAGCATAAAGAGACAAGTATACATGTTAAGATAAAGAGCAACCAGATAGTATACTATCATATCGAGCAAGAAAGTCATCTATATATATGTCCAAGCATCTAATATAATATACATCATCTGTACAATACTGGCCTCTAGGGCATACATACAACTAACAATCTCCCACTTGCACGAGGGCCAGCTGCTGTAGTATCGCATACCGAGTATCCCGAAGAGTCTCTCAATCTGTATCTGGGGAATGGCCTTCGTGAGTGGATCCACTGTTTTGTTCTTCGTGTCAACCCTCCTGACCTCGATCTTCCGGCGATCAACTATCTCCCAGATCAGGTGATACCGCCTCAGAATATGCCTGGATCGCTGATGGGACCTGGGTTCCTTGGCCAAAGCCACCGCTCCATTGTTATCGCAATACAAAGGTATTGGATACTCAATGGATGGAACTACTCCAAGTTCAGTAATGAACTTGTTGATCCAGACAGCCTCTTTCGCAGCATCGTTGGCAGCGATGTATTCAGCCTCCATCGTCGAGTCTGCCACGGTTTCCTGCTTGGAACTCTTCCAGCTAACCACCCCTCCATAAAGGGTAAAGACAAATCCCGACTGCGACTTAGAGTCGTCCTTATCACTCTGGAAGCTCGAATCGGTAAAAGACTCTACTTGGAGTTCTCCGTTACCATACACCAAGAGCATCTCTTTAGTCCTTCGCAAATTCTTGAGAATGCTTTTCACAGCTGTCCAGTGACTCTCTCCAGGATCAGCTTGATACTTGCTCACTACACTTAGTGAGTATGCTATATCGGGTCTGGTACATAGCATCGCGTACATGATAGAGCCTACAGCCGAAGCATAGAGTATCCCTTGCATGCGAGCTCTCTCCAAATCAGTCTGGGAGACATCTCTTTGGAGATAGTGACTCCAGAGATCGTGGGTAAGTTCCAACGCTTGGATTCTTCCATACTAAACCTCTTTAGTATGGTGTCAATGTACCTGGATTAGGACAATCCCAATATCCGTTTAGATCTATCTCTGTAGATCCTGATTCCCAATATGCAGGAGGCAACACCAAGATCTTTCATTGAGAATCTTTATGATAATAAGAGCTTGACCGATTGCAGCATAGGAATGTCATTTCCTATCAAGAGTATGTCGTCCACGTACATTACGAGGAAGACAACCTTACTCTCTGCCACCTTCTTGTAGATACAAGGTTCAACTACGTTTTTGACGAAATCAAACTCTTTGATAACGATGTCAAAGCAGATGTTCCAACTCCGCGATGCTTGTTTTAATCCATAAATGGATTTAAGCAGCTTGCACACCTTCCTGCTGCTCCCACTATTTACGAAGCCCTCTGGTTGAGTCATGTACACGCACTCTTCTAAATCACCGTTTAGAAAGGCGGTCTTAACATCCATTTGCCAGATTTCGTAATCATGATATGCAGCGATGGCAAGCATGATCTGGATGGATTTAAGCATAGCTACAAGAGAAAAGGTTTCGTCATAGTCCACACCTGGTCTTTGACGAAAACCCTTTGCAACAAGTCTAGCTTTGAAAGTCTCCACTTTCCCACCTACACCAAGTTTTTTCTTGAAGATCCACTTGCTCCCAATGGGTTTTACCCCTTCAGGAGCATCTTCCAAAGTCCATACTTTGTTGGTCTACATGGATTCCATCTCGGACCGCATTGCATCCAGCCATTTCACTGAGTCGCTACTCGTGATGGCCTGCTCGGAACTAGTTAGGTCATCATCCTCCATGATGCAATCCTCGCTCCCACTGTCAATGAGAAAACCATAGTATCTCTCAGGTGGACGAGAAACCCTCCTAGATCGGCGGAGAGGCTGGGGTTCGTCGGGTACTACTGAATCCTCTGGTTCTACCAAGTCTTCTGTTATAGTTTGTGTCGCTGGAACCTCTTCCAGTTCTACCTTAATGCCACTTGTCTGTTTCATAAGAAAACCTTTTTCTAAGAAAGTGGCATGTCGAGAAACAAACACTTTTTGTTCCTCGGAGTGGTAGATGATATACCCTCACGAATGTTTGGGATATCCAACAAACTTACATATAACAGACCTTGCCTCGAGCTTGTCCGGTTTTGTGTTTTAACATAGGTCGGACAAACCCATATCTGAATAAAATTAAGACATGGTCTCTTACCATTCCATATCTTATATGGAGTGGTAGGCACTGATTTGGTTGGAACTCTATTCAATAGGTATGCAGCTGTCTCCAGTGCATATCCCCAGAAGGAAATAGGTAACTCAGCTGTATTCATCATAGAGTGCACCATATCTAATAGGGTGCGATTTATCCGCTCCGATACACCGTTGTCCTATGGTGTATAAGGAGGAGTAAGCTGAGAGAGAATCCCATTTTCTTTTAGATAATCTCTGAATTCATTGCTTAAGTATTCTCCTCCTCGATCAGATCGAAGGATCTTAATACTTTTTCCGGTTTGGTTCTCGACTTCTTGTTTATATTCTCTATATTTCTCAAAAGCTTCTGATTTGTGTTTCATCAGGAACACATATCCGAATCTAGAGAGATCGTCAGTGAATGTAATGAAGTACGAAGAACCATCCCTGGCATGTGTAGACATGCGACCGCATACATCACTATGTATCAGTCCCTAGAGTTCGGTAACTCTTTCTCCGTGTCCCGTAAACGGAGTTTTGGTCATCTTGCCTTTGAGACATGAATGGCAAGTATCATAAGATGATAATTTGAACGAATTCAAATATCCATCTTTATGTAACTTAGCCAGTCGTGTCTCATTGATATGACCAAGTCTACAATGCCACAAGAAGGATTCGTTCATTTCTGAACTTTTCCTCTTGTTTGTGTTTTGTATATTGAGGACTGTATTTTGATTGAGAATGAATATGCCATTATGTAACGATCCTGATGCAATCAACTTTTGATCTAGGAATATGTTCATAACATTATCCTTTACTACAAAATTATATCCTTTTTTACTTAATAAAGAAACTGATATAATGTTGCACATCATGTTCGGTATATAATAGCACTCATTTAGAATCATTGTATCACCACTTGGTAATACTAGGTGATATTCGCCAACTGCTTTGGCTGCAATACTTGCACCATTCCCTACTTGAACGGAATGATCACCTTTTCCCAGTTCTCTACCTTTACGTAGCCCATGTAACATTTTACATATATGGGATCCTGATCCGGTATCTAATACCCCGGACGTAAGGTGAACTGAAAAACAGTTCTCAATAACTAACACACCTGAAGAAGATGCATCAACATGCATGTTCTTTTTGGCGGCATGAGAATCCAGATATTCTCCTATTCCCTGTTCAGTCTTATAACTCTTATAAGATAGAACGGGTCCAACGTTCCCCTGCACAGTATAACATGCGGGTTCGGTCAATACATCCATATTATTATCTTGATTAGGGCATGACATGGTCGCTACCTGGAGAGAGAGAGAAGAAAACACTTTAGCGTATGCTCTTGTAAGATTAGATTGGTTATTATCATATCTAATCAGGATGGCTCCCACTGGTTTTTATCAAATCTTCCTTCAAACCCTAAAAGGAAAGATTACCCGGGATTAATTACACCCTACAACTTCGCCGATCTTTCAGCCAGGCCAGTGTCAGTACTTTGAGGGAGGTTCCCCGTGCTTTCGCATGGACCTAATTGAAGTAAACCTCGTTTTCCCAGAGGCGTAACCCCGTTGACACCTTTCTAGACACCTACTTGATCGGGTAATTGTCCTGTGTAAAACTCTTCCAGGAGTAATAATTACTCGCAGTGGGTATCGGGATCCAACTATCTCATAGAAGATATGCAATCTCATTGCAAATTTCAACACTTGAAATTCCCGATAATGCTTTTGCCCCTAGCGTCCCACGACCTTGACGGAGGCCAAACTACCCATAGGGCGCTAGTCAAGTTCAACCCGTCATTTCTTGATTGAATTAAACCCACCCATACGACCCTTGACGGAGGCCAAACTACGCCGTACGAATACCTTAATCCAATCGCATCATATGCTAGCAGATAAGCACTAGTTAGCTACCATACACTACTCCTTGACGGAGGCCAAACTACCGCAGCATGAATACTAAGTAGTACTTATCTGAAATGACGGAGGGCTACGCAGGTTTTTTTTCCAGAAAAACCATGAGCGTAATGAACTTGATATCGTTGTAGAATCTAGTGAATTTTGAAATGGAGTGATTTTGAGATTTTTATTAGTTTTGCTAAAGAGCTCACTCCCGGTGAAGGGATCTCGGCTCGTTCCTCATCGAATAAGGTGCAGGACATATCATATATATCACTAAGCAAAGAAAAACTCCAAAAGCAGTCAAAAGTCAAACCGAGTGTTGTAGCATCTGCCAGTTTTGCTAAAGAGGTCCCTCCCGGTGAAGGAATCTCGGCTCTTTCCTCATCGAATAAGGTGCAAGGTATATCATATATACCACTATGCAAAGCAAAACTGTAGCTACCCTTTTTGAAAATTTGATTCTACAATATCTTTTAGGTTTCTTTTCTTTCATTAATCACATTAATGAAGTTGTTAGTTATATGTATGCCCTAGAGGCCATTACTGTACATTAGATGTATATTGTAGTGGATGCTGGGACATATATAGGGAGGACTTTCTTGCTCGACATGATAGTATGCTATCTGGTTGAACTTTACCTTAACGTGTATACTGATTGTCTCTCTGTTACATGTTGGTAAAGCCCTTAGGATGTGTACTTGACTACGTGGACTATGATGCGGATCATACTAGTGGGGACATGGTAGTCCACAAGTACATCCTTGAATGTCCCTAGTCGTGGGTGTATCGAGACGGGGCATCGATATACCAGAGTAGACTAGCGTATACCTTCTCGACCCATACAGATGGGCGATGGATGATCCCATATCCATTGGTGTTTGACATCAGAGATGATATACGGGTGCTCAGTAGAGACTGGGTACACTGGACGGACTCGCCGAGAACTCCCAGATGGTATTATACCTTACGTCAGATTGCAGTTCTCTGGTGACACTGGTACAGAGTAGTCTGTTGACCCGAGATCGTCATAGAGTCTTGTGTGGTTCCCACTGTGCTTTGATTTCCACCTTACCACGTCCAAGAGGGCGTGCAAAACGGTGGTTTTTGGGTACAGTCCCGAGTCACATGGAGGCAATGAGCGATAGGAGGGGATTCGTCTCTCCCGGTATAGGGGGTTGATGTTGCGCTGTGTTCGATTGGCTATAACCGGAAATCCCTGGCCAGGGTTGCTGAGATTTACTGGTAAGTGTTACCAGTAGTTTCTCGAATTGTTATAGACCTCATATCGACACGACTTATCGAGCTATTGGGGTCTGACGTTTACCACCCCTAGGCAAGATATTTGACATATCAGACGATCACACCGGACTGTACGGTAGTGTTTCTGGTTGGATTCACTGGAGTGTGAGCGGGCTTGCTTGTCGATCTTCAGATCGCTCAATACCCGGGTGGCCGTTACGTTTAGCAGACCGCTTGCGGCTTGTGGGTGTTTGATATGATCATCATCTGCTGCAGGCGTATTGACGAGTCTTTAGAGTCGTACACAGAGGTTTCCTGGCTCAAACGAAACGAAATAGGAGCGCATATGAGATATGTGCGGGACCGAGAATAATGCGTGTATGTGATACCGTTTTCTATTCTCGCGATGAATGTGTCGAATGGTTGTATGCGATATAACCTAGTTATCGAATCGAAGATTGATTCGATAAATCGATACATTGGATATTAGTCGGTTATATACGATATGACCGGATCGTTGAATCAAGTGTTGATTTAATGATTTAATGCATAATTATATATTTGATATATTACTTTGCATTAACTAGTATCGGTTCACTTTAAATGGATTTTCTCGCTCGGATGTGCGCATTATATATGTGATATGATTTTGTGCACATGCTTGTATCATGTTTGATGGTGCATGTAAAATTGGTTAAGTATAAAGAATTAAACCTTGGTTAATGAAATGGTTAGGGTTTATTATTTGCTTATTCATTTTATTCATTTATTTATTCTTTTGGAAAAAGAAAAGGAAATGATAAAATGGTAGCATTCTTTGTTCTTTCATGAAGCTTCATGAATACTTTGACTTTGTGACCACTTTGTCTCATCCTTAACCCTAACCATTCCACTTAACCATAATTAATTCTCTACACCTAACCATGGTTCTATTATGATAAGAATTCATTATTCTTTTCATTTTAGAATTAACTTATCATAACACTTTCTTCTTCTTCTTCATCTTCTTCAATGAAGAAAGCTTCACTTCATCAATGGTGGATTGATGAAATGAGTGAGAAATCCAATTCTAAAGTGAACCCACTTCCTATTTCTTCATCCTCTACCTCTTGCCAAGTATTAGAGTGTGTTTCCTTCACAAGTTTTCTTGACTTGGTGAAGTTGGAGCTTGATCTAGCGATGCCTCGACGTAGATCATCTTCGGCACGTCGTCGATGACCTAGCCCGCTTCTTCTCCGATGAAGCCGACGCTAGAGCCCGGGATTTGATATGGACAGCGAGGAGACTTCATCACGGAGCTATGGAGGTGGAGAACTGGATCTACAAAGGTTGTATTTCCGTTTACTTGTAGTTAAGTGTTAACTAGTTTATCGTTTCGCCTAGTTTTCTAGCCAACGATCCTAGTCTAGGGTTTCTCGGCACCGTTAAAATTCGAAATGGGCATGGTTGATGCCTTGTGAGACCTCTTGAGAGTGCCTAGGAACCCTACAGTGGTATTAGAGCCTAGCTAGAGCCTTAGGCGAAGTCTAGACGCAATTTGAAGTCCGAACGAACCCGAAACCCAATTCCAAACATGCTCTCTGTCCTTTTTCTAAAATCTGGGATTTTTCAACATTAAAAATATGCAGAAAAATCAGCAGGGATATCTAAGAGTTACGGTGAATTTTGATGACCTAATTCCATCATTACGCCGCGGATCCGCGGCACGAGCATGGCTTGTGCGGCGGATCCGCGGCCGTTTTGTCGTATTGCTCATCGAAATTTGCACCATAATCTATAATAGTCAGTGCTGGTTTTCCTGAGAATATTTTAATATTTATTCCAGAGTTTTATTTTCTGGGTTGTTTTGGGGATTCGGTGTTTCGATCGGAGTATCATATTTTGTCTATGTGGCTTTCCGGATAATTTTAGAATATGTTAAAAAGTTCGACCGGATATAAATACCCACTTTTTCCCCTGTCGGGAAATTTCCAAATGTTGGATTTTTCCGTAGTTTAAAGACGTTCTAAGTAGTGCAAGTAACTCGATGGACCCTCTAGAAGACAACAAACCTTAACTCGATTATGTGACCGTCTTGAACTGCCCTTTGAACCTTCGGGTTTGGGACAGTACGGCGTGCCACATGTGAGGCGTTGGCTTGACCCTTCTATGGCTGGACCGTTGGTACTGAGGCACGAACTGAATGTTTTTAGACTTGTTTCATGTGTTGATCTATATCGGGAAAACTTGGGTGTTCGAATGTTCAATCGGAAAGTTTAACATTTTCTAATTATCTGGAATGGGATACAATAATTGGAATTCACAAGAAGTTATGAGATAACTAAATGAATGTTATAAACATAGCAGTTTAGTCTCACTTGATCGGTTGCCATGGAATTTTGATGTGATCAAAAGTCCGTCACAATCACATAGCGTACGTGGATACTCGCCGGGTAAACTTAATAGACAGCCTCACTCCATAGCCCCGACCAAGTGACTGTAGGAGAACCCCGTCGCCGAAAGCATCTGTTCGGGTGCTCCCGGTAGCGGTGTTCTGCCTTGGTGCACTTCGTCGACGGTATCGGGGGTGCGACCGTCTACTAAAGTTTGCGACGAGCATTCGATCAGTATGTCGGGAATCTTGTTGAATTGCCCGACTTGATATTGAAAAGTGTTTTCGATTTTGAGACTAAAATGTGGGGTTTATAATTGTTAGGCATGCGATGTCTAAGGAATTTATTTGGTCAGGCATGCGATGTCTGAGGTGGTTGCGGATTCCAACTGTTGTAGTTTTACACTTTTTTTCTGTGACCGTAAGTGTAATATGTGATATCGCCGGTTTCGTTGCTATATGTCAACGACAATTGGGATGCGCATATTTACTTACGTTGATGGCATGCGATGTTATGTGTTGCTGGATATGTTATATTGGATCGTCGTGTTTGAATAGCGGGGGGTTTTTATGTGAGATGAGTGTTTTTCATTTTCATTCATGTAAAAACTTGTATGTAATATTCTTTTATTGGGGCACTTCCAGGTTGCGGAAGATGTCACCGTTTGTATAATATTTACTTTTCCGCACTAGGATAGACCCAAGGAGGGGAGCACAAGTAACCGGGTTCTGGGGTCCAGTGGGAGACCAACTCGAGGAGTCGAGTTCGGGTCTCCTTACTCCATAATTGGTAGGGTTGCTTACCGCTCTCGTAGGGGTCTAGGGGTGTGGGTTTGGCTATTCATCACGACCGTGGAATCCGTGTTTTATACTGGCTCGTATTGAAAACACGGACGTCCTAGTATATCCAATATTTCATATGATTCTTCTGCTGCGATATCTGTGATGTGATCATATGATGTTCTGTGATAGATACAGTATATAGTATATATGATATATTATATAGATGTTACTTATGTTTTACACCCGCGCTAGCCCTGCCCTGCTCTGCCGTTAGTTACCTAACCTAACGGTGCACGAGGGGACATCGAGGCGAATGCGGATGGCATAAGTGTACATCGTATTTATCTGTGATGTTTAGGTACTTAAATGATGGGACTTCATTAATATGATTAATGAAATAAAAGAAACCTAAGATGTTGTAGAATCGAATTTCAAAATTAAAACAGGTAGCTACAGTTCTTGCTTTGCACAGTGGTATATGTGATATATCCTGCACCTTATTCGATGAGGAAAGGACCGAGATCCCTTCACCGGGAGTGACTCCTTTAGCAATAACTGGCCGATGCTACACACTCGGTTTGGTTTTTGAGTGCTTTTTTACAGTGTCTTTGCTTTGCACAGTGATATATATGATATATCCCGCACCTCATTCGACAAGGAAAGGACCGACGATCCCTTCACCGGGAGTGACTCCTTTAGCAAAACTAGAAAAGCCTCAAAAACACTCCATTTTAAAATCATTTGATTCTACAACGATATCAAGTTCATTACGCAATAGGTTTTCAGAAAAACCTGTCGTAGCCCTCCGTCATTTCAGATAAGTCCTATTTAGTATTCGTGCTACGTTTGTTGACCTCCGTCAAGGCGTAGTGTGCGGTAGCTAACTAGTATTTATCTGTTTATGCATATGATGCAGATTGAGTTAGGGTAGTCGTGCGGCCTTGTTGACCTCCGTCAAGGGTCGTGCGGGTGGGTTTAATTCGATCAAGAAATGACGGGTTGAACTTGACTAGTAGCCTATGGTTTGTTGACCTCCGTCAAGGTCATAGGGTGCTAGGGGCAAAAATATTATTGGGAATTTTAAGTGTTGAAATTTGCAATGAGATTGCATACCTTCTATGAGATAGTTGGATCCCGATACTCGCTGCGAGTAAGAGTTACTCCTGGGAGAGTTTTATACATTACAATTAGCCGATCAAGTAGGTGTCTAGAAAGGTGTCAACGGGGTTACGCCTCTGGAAAAATGAGGTTTACATTAATTAGGTTCGTGCGAAAGCACGGGGGACCTCCCTCAAAGTACCGACACTGGCCTGGCTGAAAGATTGGCGAACTTGTAGTGTGTAATTAATCCCGGCTAGTCTTTCCTTTTAAGGTTTGAAGGAAGATTTGATAAAAGGCAGTGGGAGCCATCCTGATTAGATAAAATAATAACCAATCTATTCTTGCAAGAGCGCACGCTGAGTGTTTTCTTCTCTCTCTCTCCTGGTAGTGACCATGTCACGCCTTAATCAAGATAATAAAACGGATTATTGACCGAACCCGCTTGTTATACTGAGCTGGGGAACGTTGGTCCCGCTCCAACTTATAATTGTTATAAGACAGAGCAGGAAATTGGGGAATACCAGAATTCCCGTGCCGCCCAAACGAAGAGAGTGCATGCTGATGCATCATCTTCGGGTGTGTTCATTACAGAGAACTGTTTCTCAGTATCCTTTACGTCCTGGGTATGTGATACCAGATCAGGATCCCAGATATGTAATATGTTACATAGGGCTACAAAAAGGTAGAGAACTGATAACGGGTGATAAGTTTCATGAGACAGAAAACGGGGCAAGTGTTGCAGCCAAGTCAGTTGGTCACTGTCACCCTGTATCCTAAATACATTGATTCTGAACGAATGTTATTAGATACCGAACCTGATATACAAAATCATATCAGTCTCTTTATTAGTAAAGAAAGGATAAAATTTTGTATTGTTGGATAATGTTTTGAACATTTCCTATATCAAAAGTTGATCGGTTCAGGCACGTTATCTAAAAGCATTGATGTTCTAAGTCAAACTACAGTTCTTAGTATACGGAACACACACAAGAGGAAGAGTTCAGATATGAACGAATCCTTCTTGAGGCATTGTAGACTAGGTCATATCAATGCGACCCGACTGGCTAAAGTTACATTTTAGATGCATATTTAAATCAGCTTGAATTTACATCTTGTGAAACTTGCCAGTCATGTCACAAAGATTAGATGACCATAGCTCTGTTTATTGGAAATAGAGAAAGAGTTGGTAAACTCTTGGGATGATACATGTTGATGTATGTAAGGTCCCCTGTCTACACATGCCAAGATCGGTTCTTTTTACTTCATTACATTCTCTGATAATCTCTCAAGATTTAGACATATGTTCCTGTTGAAACATGAGTCCGAACCTTTTGAGATATTCACAGAATATAAGATAGAAGTAGAGAACCAAAATACGGGTATAAGTATTATGTCCTATGATGAGATCAAGGAGGAGAATACTTGTGCATGGAATTCCTGGATTATTCTAAAGGAGAATGAGATTCTCTCTCAGCATTACTCCTCCGTATACACCATAGCACGATGGTATATCGGGGCGGAACAATTACACCCTATATGATGAGGTGTGCTCTATGATGAGTACTACTGAGTTACCTATTTCCTTTTTGGGAGTTATGCACTTATGAAGTTGCATACCTATTGAATTAGGTTCGAATTAAATCAGTTGCCTACCATTTCATATGTGATATGGAATGGGAAGGGCCCATGTCTTAAGTTAGTTAAGATTTGGGGTTGTCCGGCATATGTCTAAAAGCAAAATCCGGACACGCTCGAGGCAAGGTCTGTTAAGTAGAACTGGAAATGTTCCAGCTATACAAACTGCGGCTGATGATTTGATAGAACCAAAGGATTCAGTAGATTCCAACGAACCTCAGCCTCTCCGCCGATCTAGTAGGGTTCCTCACCCACCTGAGAGATACTTCTGTTTCTCTATGACAGTGGGAGCGAGGATTGCATCATGAGATGATGACCCAACTAGTTTCGACCTGGCCATCAGGAGTAGGACTCTGTGAGAATGGCTGGATGTTTATCGATCTGAGATGGAATCCTTATACACCAACAAAGTATGGACTTTGGTTGCTATATCTGAAGGGTTAAATTCCCATCAGGAGCAAGTATATCTTGAGAAGATTACTTGGTGTACATGGAAAAGTTGAGACTTTCAAAGCTCGACTTGTTAAAAGTTTGCATCATTGGCCAGGTGTGGATAATGATGAAACATTTTCAAGTAGCTATGCTTAAGTCCATCCAGATCCTACTTGTCAAGGCTACATACCATGACTACGATCTCTGGTGGTTGGGTGTCTTGACTGCTTTTCTAAATGATGATTTAGAAAAGAGCGTCTATAAGTACACAGCCAGAGGGCTTCGTAGACAGTGGGAGCAGCGGAAACGTGTGCAAGATGTTTTATAGGATAAAGCAGGCATCGCGGAGTTGGAACATCTGTTTTGATAGATAAGTCAAAGAGTTTGACATCATCAAAGTGGTAGATGAACCTTGTATAAACAAAAAAGTAGTAGGGAGTATGGTGGTGATCCTTGTAGAGTACGTGGATGTCATGCTCTTGATAGGGAAGGAGTTTCCTATGCTACGCTCGGTCAATCTCCGCTTATCACAATGATTCTCCATATAGGATCAAAATCATACCTCCTAAATCCTGGGTTTTGGATCTATGAGATAGATCTAAATGGATGTTAGGATTCTCACTAGTTGTAGTGAGAAGGTATCAATCGACCCTGGGGAAAATCACTGGAATGGTTCCAGGGTGATAAAGACGACTGAATGTCAGTCACAGGCATTGTCTTTACCCTCAGTAAAGGGACGGTATGTTGGAAGAGTTCCAAGCTAGATACCGTGACATACTAGACGATAAAGTCAGGATACATCGCTACTTAAGATGCTACCAAGGAGGATGTTTGGGTGTGTATTGGTTCATGAGATGAACTACGTTCCAACCATTGTGAGACAATGGAGTTGTGGCTTATGCCAAGGAACGTCCGTCCCATCAGTGATCCAGACATATTCTAAGGCAGTGTCACCTGATCATGGAGATGGTTGATCTCCAGGGAGATCGAGGTTAGGAGAGTAGACTCAGAGGAAAACACAGCGGATCCACTCACAAAGGCCTGTTCCCAGAGAGAGATTTTTATGGGATGGTTGAGTATGAGATACTACAACCACTGCTATCAGATGGCCCTAGTGCAAGTGGGAGATTGTTAGTTATATGTATGCCCTAGAGGCCATTACTGTACATTGGATGTATATTGTAGTGGATGCTGGGACATATATAGGGAGGACTTTCTTGCTCGACATGATAGTATGCTATCTGGTTGAACTTTACCTTAACGTGTATACTGATTGTCTCTCTGTTACATGTTGGTAAAGCCCTTAGGATGTGTACTTGACTACCTGGACTATGATGCGGATCATACTAGTGGGGACATGGTGGTCCACAAGTACATCCTTGAAAGTCCCTAGTCGTGGGTGTATCGAGACGGGGCATCGATATACCAGAGTAGACTAGCGTGTACCTTCTCGACCCATACAGATGGGCGATGGATGATCCCATATCCATTGGTGTTTGACATCAGAGATGATATACGGGTGCTCAGTAGAGACTGGGTACACTGGACGGACTCGCCGAGAACTCCCAGATGGTATTATACCTTACGTCAGATGGCAGTTCTCTGGTGACACTAGTACAGAGTAGTCTGTTGACCCGAGATCGTCATAGAGTCTTGTGTGGTTCCCACTGTGCTTTGATTTCCATCTTACCACGTCTAAGAGGGCGTGCAAAACGGTGGTTTTTGGGTACAGTCCCGAGTCACATGGAGGCAATGAGCGATAGGAGGGGATTCGTCTCTCCCGGTATAGGGGGTTGATGTTGCGCTGTGTTCGATCGGCTATAACCGGAAATCCCTGGCCAGGGTTGCTGAGATTTACGGGTAAGTGTTACCAGTAGTTTCTCGAATTGTTATAGACCTCATATCGACACGACTTATCGAGCTATTGGGGTCTGACATTTACCACCCCTAGGCAAGATATGCGACATATCAGACGATCAGACCGGACTGTACGGTAGTGTTACTGGTTGGATTCACTGGAGTGTGAGCGGGCTTGCTTGTCGATCTTCAGATCGCTCAATACCCGGGTGGCCGTTACGTTTAGCAGACCGCTTGTGGCTTGTGGGTGTTTGATATGATCATCAACAGCTGCCGGCGTATTGACGAGTCTTTAGAGTCCTACACAGAGGTTTCCTGGCTCAAGTGAAACGAAATAGGAGCGCATATGAGATATGTGCGGGACCGAGAATAATGCGTGTATGTGATACCGTATTCTATTCTCGCGATGAATGTGTCGAATGGTTGTATGCGATATAACCTAGTTATCGAATCGAAGATTGATTCGATAAATCGATACATTGGATATTAGTCGGTTATATACGATATGACCGGATCGTTGAATCAAGTGTTGATTTAATGATTTAATGAATAATTATATATTTGATATATTACTTTGCATTAACTAGTATCGGTTCACTTTAAATGGATTTTCTCGCTCGGATGTGCGCATTATATATGTGATATGATTTTGTGCACATGCTTGTATCATGTTTGATGGTGCATGTAAAATTGGTTAAGTATAAAGAATTAAACCTTGGTTAATGAAATGGTTAGGGTTTATTATTTGCTTTTTCATTTTATTCATTTATTTATTCTTTTGGAAAAAGAAAAGGAAATGATAAAATGGTAGCATTCTTTGTTCTTTCATGAAGCTTCATGAATACTTTGACTTTGTGACCACTTTGTCTCATCCTTAACCCTAACCATTCCACTTAACCATAATTAATTCTCTACACCTAACCATGGTTCTATTATGATAAGAATTCATTATTCTTTTCATTTTAGAATTAACTTATCATAACACTTTCTTCTTCTTCTTCATCTTCTTCAATGAAGAAAGCTTCACTTCATCAATGGTGGATTGATGAAATGAGTGAGAAATCCAATTCTAAAGTGAACCCACTTCCTATTTCTTCATCCTCTACCTCTTGCCAAGTAGTAGAGTGTGTTTCCTTCATAAGTTTTCTTGACTTGGTGAAGTTGGAGCTTGATCTAGCGATGCCTCGACGTAGATCATCTTCGGCACGTCGTCGATGACCTAGCCCGCTTCTTCTCCGATGAAGCCGACGCTAGAGCCCGGGATTTGATATAGACAGCGAGGAGACTTCATCACGGAGCTATGGAGGAGGAGAACCGGATCTACAAAGGTTGTATTTCCGTTTACTTGTAGTTAAGTGTTAACTAGTTTATCGTTTCGCCTAGTTTTCTAGCCAACGATCCTAGTCTAGGGTTTCTCGGCACCGTTAAAATTCAAAATGGGCATGGTTGATGCCTTGTGAGACCTCTTGAGAGTGCCTAGGAACCCTACAGAAGTCCCATCATTTAAGTCACCTAAACATCACAGATAAATACGACGTACACTTATGCCATCCGCATTCGCCTCGATGTCCCCTCATGCACCGTTAGGTTAGGTAACTAACGACAGAGCAGGGCAGGGCTAGTGCGGGTGTAAAACATAAGTAACGTCTATATAATATATCATATATACTATATACTGTATCCATCAGAACATATCAAATGATCACATCACAGATATCGCAGTAGAAATATAGATATAATGTGGGATATACTAGGACGTCCGTATTTAGTATTTAGCCAACAATAGAAAATACGGATTCCACAGTCGCGATAAATAGCCAAGCCCACACCCTGGACCCCTACGAGAGCGGCAAGCAACCCTACCAATTCTGGAGTTTAGGAGACCCGGTCTCGACTCCTCGAGATGGCCTCCCACTGAACCCCAAAACCCGGTCACCAGTGCTCCCATCCTTAGGTCCCTCCTAATGCGGAAAAGTAAATAATATACAACACGGGTGGCATCGACCTCAACCCGGAAGTGCCCCAAATAAAAGAATATTACATTACATTTGAATTTACATGAATGAAAATATAAAACTCTCATCTCACATAAAAAACCCCCGGCTATTCAATCGCGACAATCCTGCACATCATATCTTAGCAACACCTAATATCTCATATCATCAACGTAAGTAAGTATGCATACCTCGATTGTCGTTGACGTATAGCAACGAAACCGGCGATATCGACATACTACATTTACGGTCACAGAAAAGAAAGTGTAAAACTGCAATATCTGAAATCCACATTCTTTTTAGACATCATAAATGCGAAGTATCACATACCTCGTATTTCATGTCTTATAATATGAATTCCACACATTGCATCACATTCCAGATAATTAGATAGTATTAAAGTTTTCGAACGAACGATCAAATACCCAAGATTCCCTAAAGCTCAACACTTGAGCAGAGTTCAAAAACCCGGAGTATGACACAGTAGTAGCGGTCCAGCCGTAGAAGGGTCAAGCGAATGCCTCACATGTGGCACGCCGTACTGCCCCAAACCCTAAGATTCAAAGGGCAGTTCAAGACGGTCACATAATCAAGTTAAGGTTTGTTGTCTTCTAGAGGGTCCACCACAAAAATTGCACGTATCTCCGAAATATTTAAACCCCGTGAAAAGTGAGCAAATGACACTCGTTCGAACAATTCGATACTTTCTAATTTACCCGGAAAAGTCACGAAATCAAAATTCCGATCGAATCGTCGAGTCCAAAAACATCTCCAGAATTTACAGTAGTAAATTCAGATTAAAAATACTCCAAAACAATATACAAGAAAAGAAATGAATTACTGTACAAAAGTGATACCATGAGGCAATAGAACGGCCGCGGAACCGCGGCCTAAGCACTCTATTGCCGTGGTTCCGCAGTGGAATAAAGAGATCATGGCCACGTTTTTTACAGTAACTCTTATATATACCTGCTGTATTTTTTGCATATTTTTAATTCTGAAAATAACCAGATTTTAAAAAATGTCCAGAGAGGACTCAAAATCTGTATTTTCCGGTTCGATCGGAGTTCTAACTTCGTTAAAGTGTCGCCTAATGTTCTAGGTCGGCTCTGATACAAATGTTGGGTTAGTCTAGCACCTCATGAAGGGTTTGGAAGCATCACATGAACCAAAGATTGAATTTTTAGGGTGCTAAGTTAACGAACATAGAATCGTTCCTAGAAAAATTAGGGTTTCAAATTTTTTCACATCATCTCATGAAAGAAAAGCAAGGGTTTAGAGAGTACAACCTTTGTAGCTCCCTACGCTAGACTCCTCGGCTACTTGGGGTTTGAAAAAGCTCCGCTTGAACTCCTCTAGGTCACCGATGATCCACCCGGAGTCCGTTTATTCCAAGCTTGCAACTCCACCCGATCAAGAGAACGAAATGAAGCTAACACTCCAAACAAGTGGGCTAGACTTGTGTAGAATGGTGTTGTGGTTCTCTTTCTCACTTCAAATTCCTAACTTGATGAGTATATTGCTCACTACAAAAATCTAGAGAGCAAAATGAGAGAGGAAGAAGAAGATGATGGCTATATTTTTAACAAGAGTAAAAGAATAACTCTTGTCATAGAAAAATGAAAATATATCAATATATATTTTCTTGTTCTCATCTCAAACCATGGTTTAAACAATGAATATATTATTAAACTTGTGTTAAAACACAAAAGGAAAGTTTACCCAAGGTTATAAGGTGGGGGAGAATGGTTCGGTCAAAAGAAGAGTGTAGAAACAAATCAATCATAACCATTTTCTTTTTCCTATTTGTTTTAAATCAAATGTAATAAAATCCAATATTTAAAACCATGGTGTGAGTCTTATATTGCCACCATTTCCTTGTATAAGCAACCATGATAGAATGATGTATGTATGCATGTGTGCATGCACATCCATATGTGCATGAAACAATAAGGAATGCATACATGCATGCATACATCCATCAAATACAAGAAAGGATTTGTAGTGAGAAACTAATGGTTAAATGATAAATCAACACTTCATTTATCAATCCGGTCATATCACATATGACCCTAACCAAAAGCAAGCCGCCCGATCAATATACGGTATCCCATACTCGTATTTTAATCGGGTCCATGCGCATGTCGCATACGCGCACCACAACGTTTCGCCTGGACTAGGTAACTCCATTGTTGGACTCTAAGACTCGTCAATACGCCGGCAGTGGGTGATGATCATATCAAGCACCCCCAAGCCGCAAGCGGTCAGCTAAACGTAACGGCCACCCGGGTATTGAGTGATCAGAAGAGAACAAGCGAACCTGCTACAACTCCCGTCGAGCCAACCGGCAACACTTCCCGTACAGACCGGTCTCCTCGTCTGATATGTCGCATATCAAGTCTAGGGGTGGTAAACGTCAGACCCTAATAACCGATAAGTCGTGCCGATGTTAGGCTCATAACGGGTCGAGAAACTACTGGTAACACTTACCAGCAAATCTCTGAATCAGCCCTGGCCAGGGACTTCCCTGTTACGGCCAATCGAGCACAGCGCAACATCAACCCCCAATACCGGGAGAGACGAAACCCCTCCTATCGCTCATTGCCTCCATGTGACTCGGGACTGTGCCCAAAAACCACCGTTTTGCACGCCCTCATGGACGTGGTACGGTGGAAATCAAAGCACAGTGGGAATCACACAAGACTCTATGACGATCTCGGGTCTACAGACTAACCTGCACAAGTGTCACCTGAGAACTGCCATCTAACGTGTGGTATAATACTATCTGGGAGTTCTCGGCGAGTCCGACCAGTGTACCCAGTCTTCACTGAGCAACCGTATACCATCTCTGATGTCAAACACCAATGGATATGGGATCATCCATCGCCCATCTCATGGGTCGAGAAGCGTATACGCTAGTCAACACTGGTATATCGATGCCCCATCTCGATACACCTATGACTAGAGACCTTGAAGGATGTACTTATGGACTACCATGTCCCCACTAGTATGATCTGAATCATAGTCTAGGTAGTCAAGTACACATCCTAAGGGCTTTACCAACATGTAACTATAAGACAGTTTAAAGAGACTAGTATACATGTTAAGATAAAGAGCAACCAGATAGCAAACTATCATATCGAGCAAGAAAGTCATCTCTATATATATCCAAGCATCCAATATAATATACATCATCTATACAATACTGGCCTCTAGGGCATACATACAACTAACAATCTCCCACTTGCACTAGGGCCAGCTACTGTAGTATCGCATACCGAGCATCCTGAAGAGTCTCAAACTGTATCTGGGGAATGGCCTTTGTGAGTGGATCCGCTGTGTTATTCTTCGTGTCAACCCTCCTGACCTCGATCTCCCGGCGATCAACTATCTCCCGGATCAGGTGATACCGCCTCAGAATATGCCTAGATCGCTGATGGGACCTGGGTTCCTTGGCCAAAGCCACTGCTCCATTGTTATCGCAATACAAAGGTATTGGATTCTCAATGGATGGAACCACTCCAAGTTCAATAATGAACTTCTTGATCCAGACAGCCTCTTTGGCAGCATCGTTGGCAGCGATGTATTCAGCCTCCGTCGTCGAGTCTGCCACGGTTTCCTGCTTGGAACTCTTCCAGCTAACCGCCCCTCCGTAAAGGGTAAAGACAAATCCCGACTACGACTTAGAGTCGTCCTTATCACTCTGGAAGCTCGAATCGGTAAAGGACTCTACTTGGAGTTCTCCGTTACCATACACCGAGAGCTTCTTTTTAGTCCTTCCCAAGTACTTAAGAATGCTCTTCACAGCTGTCCAGTGACTCTCTCCAGGATCAGCTTGATACCTGCTCACTACACTTAGTGAGTATGCTACATCAGGTCTTGTACATAGCATCGCGTACATGATAGAGCCTACAGCCGAAGCATAGGGTATCCCTTGCATGCGAGCTCTCTCCAAATCAGTCTTGGGAGACATCTCTTTGGAGAGAGTGACTCCAGAGATCGTGGGTAAGTTCCCACGCTTGGATTCTTCCATAATAAACCTCTTTAGTATGGTGTCAATGTACCTAGATTGGGACAATCCCAATATCCGTTTGGATCTATCTCTATAGATACTGATTCCCAATATGCAAGAGGCATCACCAAGATCTTTCACTGAGAATCTTTGTGATAAGAAGAGCTTGACCGATTGCAGCATAGGAATGTCATTTCCTATCAAGAGTATGTCGTCCACATACAATACGAGGAAGACAACCTTACTCTCTGCCACCTTCTTGTAGATACAAGGTTCATCTATGTTTTTGACGAAATCAAACTCTTTGATAACGACGTCAAAGCAGATGTTCCAACTCCGCGATGCTTGCTTCTATCCATAAATGGATTTAAGCAGCTTGCACACCTTCCCGCTGCTCCCACTATCTACGAAGCCCTCTGGCTGTGTCATGTACACGCACTCTTCTAAATCACCGTTTAGAAAGGCGGTCTTAACATCTATTTACCAGATTTCGTAATCATGATATGCAGCGATGGCAAGCATGATCCGGATGGATTTAAGTATAGCCACTGGAGAAAAGGTTTCGTCATAGTCCACACCTGGTCTTTGACGAAAACCCTTTGCAACAAGTCTAGCTTTGAAAGTCTCCACTTTCCCATCTACACCAAGTTTTTTCTTGAAGATCCACTTGCTCCCAATAGGTTTTACCCCTTCAGGAGCATCTTCCAAAATCCATACTTTGTTGGTGTACATGGATTCCATCTCGGACCGCATAGCATCCAGCCATTTCACTGAGTCCCCATTCGTGATGGCCTGCTCGAAGCTAGTTGGGTCATCATCCTCCATGATGCAATCCTCTCTCCCACCATCCATGAGAAAACCGTAGTATCTCTCAGGTTGGCGAGGAACCCTACTAGATCGGCGGAGAAGCTGAGTTTCGTTGGGAACTACCGAATCCTCTGGTTCCACTAAATCTTCAGTTGGAGTTTGTGTTTCTGGAACCTCTTCCAGCTCTACCACTTTGCCACTAATTTCTTTTGCAAGAAATTTCTTTTCCAAAAAGGTGGCATATTGAGAAACAAACACTTTTTGTTCTTCAGCGTGGTAGAAAAAATATCCTTGGGAATTCCTAGGATATCCCACAAACTTGCAAAGAACTGACCGTGCCTCGAGTTTATCTGGATTTTGCCTTTTGACATAGGCCGGACAACCCCATATCTTAACTCGTTTAAAATATGGTCTCTTCCCACTCCATATCTTATATGGTGTGGTAGGTACAGATTTAGATGGAACTTGATTCAATAGGTATGCTGCTGTTTCCAGTGCATATCCCCAGAAGAAAATAGGTAACTCAGCTGTGCTCATCATAGAGCGCACCATATCTAATAGGGTGCGGTTCCTCCGTTCTGATACACCGTTGTGTTGTGGTGTATATGGAGGAGTCAGCTGAGAGAGAATCCCATTCTCTTTTAGGAAGTCTAGGAATTCATTGCTTAAGTATTCACCTCCTCGATCATATCGAAGGACTTTAATACTTTTTCCAGTTTGGTCTCGACTTCTTGTTTATATTCTCTAAATTTCTCAAAAGCTTCTGATTTGTGTTTCATCAGGAACACATATCGGAATCTAGAGAGATCGTCAGTGAATGTAATGAAGTACGAAGAACCATCCCTGGCATGTGTAGACATGGGACCGCATACATCACTATGTATCAGTCCAAAGAGTTCGGTAACTCTTTCTCCGTGTCCCGTAAACGGAGTTTTGGTCATTTTGCCTTTGAGATATGACTGGCAAGTGTCATAAGATGAAAATTCGAACGGTTTCAAGAATCCATCCTTATGCAACTTAGCTAGCCGTGTCGTATTTATATGACCGAGTCTATAATGCCACAAGAAGGATTCGTTCAGTTCTGAACTCTTCCTCTTGTGTGTGTTTGTTATGCTCAGAACTGTTGATTGATTTAGAACATAAATGCCATTACAAAACGTGCCTGATCCAACCAACTTTTGGTTACGGAAAATGTTCATAACATTGTCCTGTAATACAAAATTATATCCCTCTTTACTCAACAAAGAAACCGATATAATATTGCATATCAGGTTCGGCATGTAATAGCATTTGTTCAGAACCAATGTATAACCAGTTGGTGATGCAAGGTGATATTCCCTGACAGTCTTAGCTGCAACAATTGCACAATTTCCAACTTTTATGTCTTTATCACCTTCTCCAAGTTCTCTACCTTTCCTAAGCCCATGTAACTGATTACATATATGGGATCCTGACCCGGTATCTAATACCCAGGACGTAGGGCAAATGGAGAAACAATTCTCTGTAACGAACACACCCGAAGAAAATGCATCAACATGTACTTTCTTCATTCGGGTGGAATGGGAATCCTGGTATTCCCCTATGTCCTGTTCATTCCTATAACTCTTATAAGAAAGAACGGAACCAACGTTCCCCAGCACAGTATAACTTGCGGGGTCGGTCAATACATCCATATTATTATCTTGATTAAGACATGACATGGTCGCTACCTGGAGAGAGAGAGAGAAGAAAACACTTTAGCGTATGCTCTTGCAAGATCAGATTGGTTATTATCTTATCTAATCAGGATGGCTCCCACTGGTTTTTATCAAATCTTCCTTCAAACCCTAAAAGGAAAGACTAGCCGGGATTAATTACACCCTACAACTTCGCCGATCTTTCAGCCAGGCCAGTGTCGGTACTTTGAGGGAGGTTCCCCGTGCTTTCGCACTGACCTAATTAAAGTAAACCTCGTTTTCCCAGAGGCGTAACCCTGTTGACACCTTTCTAGACACCTACTTGATCGGCTAGTTGTAATGTGTAAAACTCTCCCAAGAGTAACTCTTACTCGCAGTGGGTATCAGGATCCAACTATCTCATAGAAGGTATGCAATCTCATTGAAAATTTCAACACTTGAAATTCCTGATAATATTTTGCCCCTAGCAGCTATATGACCTTAACATAGTCAACAAATCATAAGTGCTAGTCAAGTTCAACCCGTCATTTCCTGATTGAATTAAACCCACCCGCACGACCCTTAACATAGTCAACAAAGTCGCACGACTACCCTAATCCAATCGCATCATATGCATATACAGATAAGCACTAATCAGCTACCGCACACTACGCCTTAACATAGTCAACAAACGTAGCACGAATACTAACTAGTATTTTTCTGTAATGACGGAGGGCTACGACAGGTTTTTCTGAAAACCTATTGCGTAATGAACTTGATATCATTGTAGAATCGAATGAATTTTGAAATGGAGTGTTCTTGAGGCTTTTCTAGTTTTGCTAAAGGGGTCACTCCCGGTGAAGGGATCGTCGGCCCTTTCCTCGTCGAATGAGGTGCGGGATAAATCATATATATCACTGTGCAAAGCAGAAACTATAGAAGCAATCAAAAGACAAACCGAGTATGTAGCATCTGCTAGTTATTGCTAAAGGGGTCACTCCCGGTGAAGGGATCTCGGCCCTTTCCTCATCGAATAAGGTGTAGGTTATATCATATATACCGCTATGCAAAGCAAAACTGTAGCTACCCTTTTTATTTAAAAATTTGATTCTACAACATCTATTAGGTTTCTTTTCTTTCATTAATCACATTAATGAAGTCCTATCATTTAAGTCACCTAAACATCACAGATAAATATGACGTACACTTATGCCATCCGCATTCGCCTCGATGTCCCCTCGTGCACCGTTAGGTTAGGTAACTAACGACAGAGCAGGGCAGGGCTAGTGCGGGTGTAAAACATAAGTAACGCCTATATAATATATCATATATACTATATACTGTATCCATCAGAACATATCAAATGATCACATCATAGATATCGCAGCAGAAACATAGATATAATGTGGGATATACTAGGACGTCCGTATTTAGTATTTAGCCAACAATAAAAAAATACGGATTCCTCAGCCGCGATGAATAGCCAAGCCCACACCGTGGACCCCTACGAGAGCGGCAAGAGACCCTACCAATTCTGGAGTTTAAGAGACCCGGTCTCGACTCCTCGAGATGGCCTTCCACTGAACCCCAGAACCCGGTAATCCGTGCTCCCCTCCTTGGGTCCATCCTAATGTGGAAATGTAAATAATATACAACACAGGTGGCATTGACCTCAACTCGGAAGTGCCCCAAATAAAAGTATATTACATTACATTTGAATTTACATGAATGAAAATATAAAACTCTCATATCACATAAAACCCCCCCAGCTATTCAATCGCGACAATCCTGCACATCATATCTCAGCAACACATAATATCTCATATCATCAACGTAAGTAAGTATGCATACACCGATTGTCGTCGACGTATAGCAACGACGATTGGCAATACCACTACATACTACACTTACGGTCATAGAAAAGAAAGTGTAAAACTGCAATATCTGAAATCCACATTCTCTTTAGACATCGTAAATACGAAATATCACATACTTCGTATTTCATGTCTAGTAATATGAATTCCACACATTGCATCACATTCCAGATAATTAGACAGTATTAAAGTTTTCGAATGAACGATCAATTACCCAAGATTCACTAAAGCTCAACACTTGAGCGGAGTTCAAAAACCCGAAGTGTGACACAGTAGTAGCGGTCCAGCCGTAGAAGGGTCAAGCCAACGCCTCACATGTGGCACGCCGTACTGCCCCAAACCTTAAGGTTCAAAGGGCAGTTCAAGACGGTAAGATAATCGAGTTAAGGTTTGTTGTCTTCTAGAGGGACCACCACAAAACTTGCACGTATCTCCAAAATATTCAAACCCCGTAAAAAGTGAGCAAATGATACTCGTTCAAACACTTCAATACTTTCTAATTTATCCGGAAAAGCCACGAAATGAAAATTCCGATCGAATCGACGAGTCCAAAACCATCTCCAGAATTTACAGTACTAAATTCAAATTAAAAATACTCCAAAACAATACACAAGTAGAGCAATGAGTTACTGTACAAAGACGACACCATGAATCAACAGAAAGGCCGCAGAACCGCGGCCTAAGCAGCCTATTGCCGCGGTTACGCGCTCAAATTTACTGTTCATGGTCTCGTTTTTCACAGTAACTCTTATATTTACCTGCTGAATTTTTTGCATATTTTTAATTCTGAAAAACAGCAGTTTTGAAAACAAATGTCCAGAGAGTGCTAAAAATCCGTATTTTCCGCTTCGATTGGAGTTTTAACTTCGTAAAAGTGTCGCCTAATGTTCTAGGTTGGCTCTGATACCAATGTTGGTCAGGCAGCCACCCCATCCAATGGGGTCACCGTGGCACCAACGGGTCCCTCAGCAGCTACTTTTTACGCATGCCCCCTCGCGAGGACTACAACCCACCGGAACACCTTCCGGTCTTGGGACACCCTGGGGGTAAGAGCCTATGCTTCGCCATACTGTCTCACAGGGAGAACCCCCCATAGGTCGACATCCAATGCCTAGTAGCTCTGATACCAATGTTGGGTTAACCTAGCACCTCATGAAGGGTTTGGAAGCATCACATGTACCAAAGGTGGAGTCTTTAGGGTGCTAAGTTAACAAACATCGGATCGTTCCTAGAAAATTAGAGTTTCTAAAACGTGCATATCATCATATGAAAGAAAAGCTAGGGTTTAAAGAGTACAACCTTTATAGCTCCCTACGCTAGACTCCTCGGCTACTTGGGGTTTGAAAAAGCTCCGCTTCAACTCCTCTAGGTCACCGATGATCCACCCGGAGTCCGCTTTGTCCAAGCTTGCAACTTCACCCGATCAAGAGAACGAAATGATGCTAACACTCCAAACAAGTGGGCTAGACTTGTGTAGAATGGTGTTGTGGTTCTCTTTCTCACTTCAAAATCCTAACTTGTTGAGTATATTGCTCACTACAAAAATCTAGAGAGCAAATGAGAGAGGAAGAAGAAGATGATGGCTATATTTTTAACAAGAGTGAAAAGAATAACCCTTGTCCTAGAAAAATGAAAATATATCAATATATATTTTCTTGTTCTCATCTCAAACCATGGTTTAAACAGTGAATATATTATTAAACTTGAGTTAAAACACAAAAGGAAAGTTTACCCAAGGTTAAAAGTTGGGTGAGAATGGTTAGGTCAAAAGAAGAGTGTAGAAACAAATCAGTCATAACCATTTTCTCTTTCCTTTTTGTTTTAAATCAAATGTAATAATATCCATATTTAAAACCATTGTGTGGGTCTTATATTGCCACCATTTCCATGTATATACAACCATGAAGGATGTATGTATGTGTGAATGTACATCCATATGTGCATGAATCTTAAAAAGAGAACATACATGCATGCATACATCCATCAAATACAAGAAAGGATTTCTAGTGAGAAACTAATGGTTAAATGATAAATCAACACTTGATTTATCAATCCGGTCATATCACATATGACCCAAACCAAAAGCAAGCCGCCCGATCAATATACGGTATCCCATACTCGCATTTTAATCGGATCCATGCGCATGTCGCATACGCGCACCACAACGTTTCGCCTGGACTAGGTAACTCTATTGTGGGACTCTAAAACTCGTCAATACGTCGGCAGTGGGTGATAATCATATCAAGCACCCCCAAGCCGCAAGCGGTCAGCTAAACGTAACGGCCACCCAGGTATTGAGCGATCAGAACAGAACAAGCGAACCTGCTACAACTTCCGTCGAGCCAACCGGCAACACTTCCCGTACAGACCGGTCTCCTCGTCTGATATGTCGCATATCAAGTCTAGGGGTGGTAAACGTCAGACCCTAATAACCGAAAAGTCATGCCGATGTGGGGCTCATAACTGGTCGAGAAACTACTGGTAACACTTACCAGCAAATCTCTGAATCAGCCCTTGCCAGGGACTTCCCAGTTACGGCCAATCGAGCACAGCGCAACATCAACCCCTAATACCGGGAGAGACGAAACCCCTCCTATCGCTCATTGCCTCCATGTGACTCGGCACTGTACCCAAAAACCACCACTTTGCATGCCCTCATGGACGTGGTAAAGTGGAAATCAAAGCACAGTGGGAATCACACAAGACTCTATGACGATCTAAGGTCTACAGACTAACCTGCACAAGTGTCACCTGAGAACTGCCATCTGACGTGAGGTATAATACCATCTGGGAGTTCTCGGCGAGTCCGTCCAGTGTATCCAGTCTCCACTGAGCACCCGTATACCATCTCCGATGTCAAACACCAATGGATATGGGATCATCCATCGCCCATCTCATGGGTCGAGAAGCGTATACGCTAGTCTACTGGTATATCGATGCCCCGTCTCGATACACCTACGACTAGGGACCTTGAAGGATGTAATTATGGACTACCATGTCCCCACTAGTATGATCTGCATCATAGTCCAGGTAGTCAAGTACACATTCTAAGGGCTTTACCAACATGTAACTATAAGACAGTTTAAAGAGACTAGTATACATGTTAAGATAAAGAGCAACCAGATAGCAAACTATCATATCGAGCAAGAAAGTCATCTCTATATATGTCCAAGCATCCAATATAATACACATCATATGTACAATACTTGCCTCTAGGGCATACATACAACTAACAATTCTCCCCAGGATCGATTGATACCGTCTCACTACAACTAGTGAGTATCCTAACATCCAATTAGATCTATCTCATAGATCCAAACCCAGGATTTAGGAGGTATCACTTTGATCCTATATGGAGAATACTTGTGATAAGCGGAGATTGACCGAGCGTAGCAAAGGAAACTACTTCCCTATCAAGAGTATGTCATCCACGTACTCTACGAGGATCACCACCATACTCTCTACTACCTTTTTGTATATACAAGGTCCATCTACCATTTTGATGAAGTCAAATTCTTTGACTACTACGTCAAAACAGATGTTCCAACTCCATGATGCCTGTTTTATCACATAAAATATCTTGCATACGTTTTCGCTGCTCCCACTGTCTACAAAGCCCTCTGGCTGTGTACTTATAGACGCTCTCCTCCAAAATATCATTTAGAAAAGCAGTCATTACACCCAACCACCAGATATCGTAGTCATGGTATGTAGCATTGGCAAGTAGGATCTCAATGGACTTAAGCATAGCTTTGAAAGTCTCAACCTTTCCATGTACACCAAGTAATCTTCTCAAGATATACTTGCTCCTGATGGGGATTTTACCCTTCAGATAAAGCAACCAAAGTCCATACTTTGTTGGTGTATAAGGATTCCATCTCAAATCGTTAAGCATCCAGCCATTCTTACAGAGTCCCACTCCTGATGGCCTGCTCGAAACTAGTTGGGTAATCATCTCATGATGCATTTCTCGCTCCCACTGTCATAGATAAACCGAAGTATCTCTCAGGTGGGCGAGGAACCCTACTAGATCGGCGGAGAGGCTGAGCTTCGTTGGTTGCTATTAAATCCTTTGGTTCTACCAAATCATCAGCCGTAGTTTGTATAGATGGAACTCTTTCCAGTTCTACCTCATGACCACAAATTTGTTTCCAAAATAAATTCCTTTTCCTAAAAAGGTGGCATGCCGAGAAACAAAATATCTTTTGTTCCTTGGTGCGGTAGAAGATATTCCTTTGCGAATGCTTGGGATATCAAACAAACTTCCACAGAACTGACCTTGCCTCGAGTTCGTCCGGATTTTGCTTTTAGACATAGGCCGGACAACCCCAAATCTTAACTGACTTAAGAGATGGGCTCTTCCCTTACCATATCACATATGGAGTGGCAGGCATCTGACATGGTGGGAACGCCATTCAATAGGTATGCAGCTTCACAAGTGCATAACCCCCAAAAGGAAATAGGCAACTCAGTAATACTCATCATAGAGCACACCTTATCAAATAGGGTGTGATTGCTTCGCCCCGATACACCGACGTATTGTGGTGTATGCGGAGGAGTAATGCTGAGAGAGAATCTCATCCTCCTTTAGAATAATCCAGGAATTCCGTGCTCAAGTATTCTCCTTCTTGATCACATTGAAGGACATAATACTTATACCCGTTTTGGTTCTCTACTTCTAACTTATATTATGTGAATATCTCAAAAGGTTCGGACTTGAGTTTCAACAGGAACACATGTCTGAATCTTGAGAGATCATTAGAGAATGTAATGAAGTACAAAGAACCGGTCTTGGCATGTGTCGACAGGGGACCTTCATACATCAACATGTATCATCCCAAGAGTTCACTAACTCTTTCTCTGTTTCCAGTAAACGGAGCTATGGTCATCTTATCTTTGTGACATGACTGGAAAGTTTCACAAGATGTAAATTCAAACTGTTTTAAGTATGCATCTTTATGTAACTTCAGCTAGTCGTGCCACATTGATATGACCTAGTCTACAATGCCTCAAGAAGGATTCGTTCATTTCTGAACTCTTCCTCTTATGTGTGTTCTGTATACTAAGAACTGTAGTTTGATTTAGAACGTCAATGCTTTTAGATAACGTACCTGAACCGATCAACTCTTGATATAGGAAATGTTCAAAACATTATCCAACAATACAAAATTATATCCTTCTTTACTAATAAAGAGACTGATATGATGTTGTATATCAGGTTCGGTATCTAATAACATTCATTCAGAATCCATGTATTCTGATAATACATGGTGATAACTATCAACAGACTTGGCTGCAACACTTGCACCGTTTCTATCTCATGAAACTTATCACCCGTCCTCAGTTCTTTACCTATCTGTAGTCCATGTAACAAATTACATATGTGGGATCCTGATCCGGTATCACATACCCAGGACGTAAAGGATACTGAGAAACAGTTCTCTGTAATGAACACACCCGAAGAAGATTCATCAGCTTGCACTTTCTTCGTTTGGGCGGTACGGGAATTCTGGTAATCCCCTATTTCCTGCTCTATCTTATAACAATTATAAGTTGGAGCGGGACCAACGTTCCCTAGCACAGTATAACAAGCGGGTTCGGTTAATACATCCGTATTATTATCTTGATTAAGGCATGATATGGTCGCTACCTGGAGAGATAAAGAAGGAAAACACTTTAGCGTACGCTCTTGTAAGATCAGATTGGTTATTATTTTATTTAATCAGGATGGCTCCTACCGTTTTTATCAAATCTTCCTTCAAACCTAAAAGGAAAGACTAGTTGGGATTAATTACACTCTACAATTTCGCCAATCTTTCAGCCAGGCCAGTGTCGGTACTTTGAGGGAGATTCCCCGTGCTTTTGCACGGAGCTAATTAAAGTAAACCTTCTTTTCCCAGAGGCGTAACCCCGTTGAAACCTTTCTAAGCACCTACTTGATCGGCTAATTGTCCTGTGTAAAACTCTCTCAGGAGTAACAATTACTCGCAGTGGGTATCGGGATCCAACTATCTCATAGAAGGTATGCAATCTTATTGCAAATTTCAATACTTGAAATTCCCGATAATATTATTCCCTTAGCGTCCCATGAGCTTGACGCAGGCCAACAAACCATAGTGTGGTAGTCAAGTTCAACCCATTATTTTTTGATTGAATTAAACCCACCCTTACGACCCTTGACGCAGGCTAACAAAGTCGCACGACTACCTTAATCCAATCTGCATCGTATGCATAAACAGATAAATACTAGTTAGCTACCGCACACTACGCCTTGACGCATGCCAACAAACGTAGCACGAATACTAAGTAGGACTTATCTGAAATGACGGAGGGCTACGACAGGTTTTTCTGAAAACCTATTGCGTAATGAATTTGATATCGTTGTAGAATCGAGTAAATTTTGAAATGGAGTGATTTTGAGGCTTTCATTAGTTTTGCTAAAGTGGTCACTCCCGGTGAAGGGATCTCGGCTCTTTCCTTATGGAATATGGTGCAGGATATATCATATATATCGCTATGCAAAGCAAAAACTCCAAAAGCAGTCAAAAACAAACCGAGTGCTGTAGCATCTGCCAGTTTTTCTAAAGAGGTCACTCCCGGTGAAGGGATCTCGGCTCTTTCCTCATCGAATAAGGTGCAGGATATATCATATATATCGCTATGCAAAGCAAAAACTGTAGCTACCCTTTTTGAAAATTTGATTCTACAACATCTTTTAGGTTTCTTTTCTTTCATTAATCATATTAATGAAGTCCCATCATTTAAGTCACCTAAACATCACAGATAAATACGACGTACACTTATGCCATCCGCATTCACCTCGATGTCCACTCGTGCACAGTTAGGTTAGGTAACTAACGGCAGAGCGGGGCAGGGCTAGCACGGGTGTAAAACATAAGTAACATATATATAATATATCATATATACTATATACAGTATCTATCTCAACATATCAAATGATCACATCACAGATATCGCAGTAGAAGAAACATATGAAATATTGGATATACTAGGACGTCCGTGTTTTATTTTGAGCCTCTATAAAACACAGATTCCACGGTCGTGATGAATAGCCAAACCCACACCCCTAGACCCCTACGAGAGCGGCAAGCAACCCTTCCAATTCTAGAGTTAGAAGACCCGGACTCGACTCCTCGAGTTGGTCTCCCAATGGACTCTTGAACCCGGTTACTTGTGCTCTCCTCCTTGGGTCTACCTAATGCGGAAAAGTAAATAATATACAATGGTGACAGCATCCTCATCCCGGAAGTGTCCCAATAAAAAAATATTAGATACATTTAATTTTACATGAATGAAAATAAAAACCCTCATCTCACATAAAACCCCGGGCTATTCAAAAACGCGACGATCCAATATAATATATCCAGCAACACATAACATCACATGTCATCAATGTAAGTAAATATGCGCATCCCAATTGTCGTTGACATATAGCAATGAAACCGGCGATATGATATATTACACTTACGCTCGCAGAAAAGAAAGTGTAAAACTACAACAGTTGGAATCCGCAACTTCCTTAGACATCGCATGCCTAACAATTATAAACCCCGCATTTTAGTCTCTATATCGAAAACACTTTTCAATATCTAGTCGGGCAATTCAACATGATTCCCGATATGTGATCGAATGCTCGTCACAAACATTAGTAGACGGCCGCACCCCCGGATGCCATCGACGAAGTGCACTAAGGCGGAACACCGCTACCGCGAGTACCCAAACGGATGCTTTTGGCGACGAGGTTCTCCTACTGTCACTTGGTCGGGGCTTTGGGGCGTGGCTGTCTATTAAGTTTACCCGGCGAGTATCCGCGTACGCTACGTGATTGCAACGGACTTTTGATCGCATCAAAATCCCGTGGCAACCGATCATTTGAGACTAAACTGCTATGTTTATAACATTCATATCAGTTATCTCATAACTACTTGTGGATTCCAAATATTGTATCACCTTCCAGATAAATAGACAGTATTAAACTTTCCGATCGAATAATCAGATACCCAAGATTTCCTAAATAGCTAAACACTTGAGCGGAGTTCAAAAATTCCAGAATACGTCACAGTACCAACGGTCCAGCCATAGATGGGTCAAGCAAACGCCTCACATGTATCACGTCGTACTGCACAAAACCCAAAGGTTTAGAGGCGGTTCAGACGGTCACATAATCGAGTTAATGTTTGTGTTCTTCTAGAGGGTCCTTCGCGTTACATGCACGTTTTTCCGAAAGATTTAAACTCAAGAAAAATTCAACACTTGAAAGTTTTTCGTGTCGGGAAAAAGCGAGTTAATGATATCCGTTTGAACATTTTAATACTTTCTAAATTATCCGGAAAAAGCACGAAATTAGATTTTCCGATCGAATCAACGAATACAAAATAATTCCCAGAACACTGAACACTTGAGTCAGATTAAAAATACCCAGAAGAATGTACAAGTACCTACGGATATTATTGCACAAAACACTAACCCTAATTCTACTATTCCACCGCGCAAGCAAGGTATTGCTGAGCTTCCGTGGCACTTTGGTGGAATTAGGATGTCGTGTTTTACAGTAACTTTTAGAATTCCGTGCTGATTTTTTTTTGAGTATTTTTAATGCGGAAAAAATCACATTTTTAAAAATTTTCCAGAGAGGGGGTCTACTTTGTCGTATCGGGGTTCGATCGGAGTTTTAATTTCGTAAACACGTCGCCTAATGCTCTAGCTAGGCTCTGATACTACTGTAGGGTTACTAGGCACTCTAACAAGGGTCTACAAGGCATCAACCATGCCCGATTAAAATTTTAGCCATGCCGAACAACCCTAAACAAGATCTTTGCTAGATAATTAGGGTTTCACATGCAAGTAAATATCATTTACCTCTAAGTGAATACGAAATACAACCTTTGTAGATTGTTCCTTCACTTCATAAGCACCTTGTAGTAGTCCTTCGCTGCAATCATCGAACTCCCGGACTCTCATACGGCTCCATGAGGAGAGGGCAACGGTTTTGCTTGAAGTCTTCGAGGCCGAAGATGATCTATGTCGAGTGAATACAAACTCAAGCTACCTTTTCACCAAAGTGAAGCAAACACCCTAAACTAAAGTGCTAGTATAGTAGAGGATGAGGAAATAGGAAATGGGTTCACTTTAGAATTTCTTTTCTCACAATATTTCTCTCTCTTTATCAAACCCTAGCAAGCATTTGAAGGAGGAAGAAGATGAGCTCAATAATGAAAATGAAAAACTAATCAAGCGAGAGAGAGAGAGCTAACCATGGGTGAGTGGGTATCATATACTAACTCATGTAGAGACATAACCATGGCTAATTATAGTGGTTAGGTTTATAAATATCCTAAGTAAAACAAAACTAGTGGACTTTGGTCAATGCACTCACAAGCTTCATAAAGCTTCATGCACTTGAACAATTATCCACTAATTTTGTATTTACTTTGTATATTAAAACCCCACCAATATAATTATAATTGTATATGTCTCATACACCCATGTAGAGTGTATCAACAACCATGATACAAAATGAACACAAATAAATATATATCACATATGTATTAAGTTGTGCACAAGTGAGAAAAACAAATGCTTAAGTGAACCAATGTTAGTTAATGTAAATTAGTATATCACATATACAATTATACACTAAATTATTAAATCAACACTTGACTTAATAATCCGGTTATATCACATAAAACCGACTAACATCCAACGTATCGACTTATCGAGTCAACCCTTGATTCGATAACCTGGTTATATCGCATATAACCGATCGATACAAACATCGCGAGAATATAATACGGTATCATATATCGCATTATTCTCGGTCCCGCATATATCACATATGCGCTCCTATTTCGTTTTGCCTCAGCCAGTAAAACCTCTATGTAGGACTCTAAAGACTCGTCAATACGCCGGCAGTAGGTGATGATCATATCAAGCACCCACAAGCCATCAACGGTACTAGCTGGACGTAACGGCTACCCGGTATTGAGCAATCAGAAGATCAGCAAGCAAGCCCGCTCCAACTCCTACAAAAGGCCTGACAGTGACACTACCGTACAGTTCAGTCTCCTCGTCTGATATGTCGCATATCAAGTCTAGGGGTGGTAAACGTCAGACCCCAATAACCGATAAGTCATGCCGATGCGAGGCTCATAACGGGTCGAGAAACTGCTGGTAACACTTACCAGTAAATCTCTAAACCAGCCCTGGCCAGGGACTTCCCTGTTATGGCCAATCGAGCATAGCGCAACATCAACCCCTAATACCGGGAGAGACGAAACCCCTCCTATCGCTCATTGCCTCCATATGACTCGGGACTGTACCCAAAAACCACCGTTTTTCCTGCCCTCTTGGTCGTGGTAAGGTGGAAATCAAAGCACAGTGGGAATCACACAAGACTCTATGACGATCTCGGGTCTACAGACTAACCTGTACCAGTGTCACCAGAGAACTGCCATCTGACGTAAGGTATAATACCATCTGGGAGTTCTCGGCGAGTCCGTCCAGTGTACCCAGTCCCCACTGAGCACCCGTATATCATCTCTGATGTCAAACACCAATGGATATGGGATCATCCATCGCCTATCTACATGGGTCGAGAAGGTATACGCTAGTCTACTCTGGTATATCGATACACCCACGACTAGGGACCTTGAAGGATGTACTTATGGACTACCATATCCCCACTAGTATGATTCGCATCATAGTCCAGGCAGTCAAGTACACATCCTAAGGTCTTTACCAACATGTAACAGAGAGATAATAAGTGTACACGTTAAGGTAAAGAGTAACCATATAGCATACTATCATGTCGAGCAAGAAAGACCTTCCTATATATATCCAAGCATCCACTACAATATACATCTCATGTATAGTAATGGCCTTTAGGGCATATATATAACTAACAATGTGGCCAGCCACTCTACCCTAAAATACGGCCAGATCGGCCAAAGCAGGGAGTTAGGGTTTCGTATTCTCAGGGTGGCCTCCTAGTGTCCAATCTAGGTTAATGGAGTTGCCTGTTTTTCTTGTAAATGTCTCAGGTCACTCCAGATTCCCTGTAGGCATAATATAAACACAAAACTGAACTTTCGATATCTAATTCACATTGCATGATCTAGGATCTGTTTCGTCCAGGTTTTTAGCACTATGGGGGTTGAAGGTCACTACTAAACCTCAATTGCACCTTCTCAATTAAAGAATTCCTCAAAACCTCTTCTAGGAATTTTCAAATATCACTAAACCTCACCAAATCAATTCTAAACTAAAATAGAAGCTAAAGGAGAATGATTACTACACTAATGGTGAAAGGTTACCTTATATGGCAACTCAAGTATTTTCTTGAGTTTCCCCAAGTGCTCAAAATCCAAACTTTCTTGGTTCCCCATGCTTGTAGTGAGCTTGTGCATGATTTTAGTGAAGGGAATGTATGGTTTTGATGTAGAAATGGGGTTTTGGTGAGGAGGTAGAGGAGGGGGAGTGAGAGGGCAGCTATGAGAGAAAGGAGAGAAAAAAATTATGAAGATGATGAAGTGAGGGAAATGGCTAAGGTCAAAGGAATCCCTCATCCTCTCTCTTTTGCCCATACTTCTTTCTTTAATCTATTTCCTTTTTGTTTTCTTTTTGTTTTTCCTTTTTCTTTTCATTAAAACAAAAACACAAAACCATACACATATAAAAGAAAATATAAGATGTCATGGTTCATGCAAATTGAAAAAAATGTGTTTTGAAACTTGTCATGGTGCATGCCACATGCCTAACTAAACTTAATGTGCGATTAGTAATAATTAATCACGCTTAGGCATAACTTGTATGTAATAAATTATATAATAATTCATAAAATGTGTAAATCTCACAATTTCTTTGAAAATCAACATTCAAGGTAATTTTCCAATATTTTTTCCAATCTATTGGGGTAACACCTTAGGATGTGTTTAGTGGCTATTTATATTTAAATAAACGGTTTTTAATAAAAAGTTTACCAAATTGAATTTCAAATATTTTTCCCAATTTAATAAATATTTTTCTAGAATTTTCCTAGGCTTGCACACACATGTGCATGTAAACTAGGGTTTTAAAATGAGGTAATACCATGATTAGCAACCATGGTGGGTTTAATCATGGGGATTAAGTCTTTTGGGTTTTAATTAAGTTTAATTAGTTATTTGATGGTTGCTTTAATTTGAATTTCCCTTTTGAGTGTTGACTTGGTGAGAATGAGAGAGAGAGAATGCATCATGGCAAAAGCTATGCTTGCATTTAATGAAGAGAGAGAGTGGAGGGGTTGACATTTGGAGTTATGATTCCATCTCATTCTTGTCATTTTTTCTTTCAACCCCACTCTCACACTCACACACCCATACCATCTCAGCAGCAGCAGCAAGCACCCATAGCTGCAGCAGCAAGCATCCACAGCAGCAGCAGCAAGCATCTCAGCAGCAACAGCAAGCATCACAGCAGCAGCACCAGTGAGCAGCAGTAGCAGCAGTTAGCAGCAGCAACAGCCACAACTCCAGCTGCAGCTCCTTCCCTCCACTTCTTCTTCTTCTTCCTCCAGCTCCCTAGGGTCAAGTGTGGGGTATACTTCCTGAACTTACTCCATAGTTTGCTTAATTAGTGTAGCTTTGCTTCGATTAGTGGTTATTGGTGCGTTTTAGTGCGATATGTGGTGGTTAGTGGGAACTTTGATCAAGTGATGTATGAATTGGTTTTAGTAGGTTGATAGAGAGTTGTTAGGTCCCTGTTAACCTAGCTTAACCCCCCATTGCACTAAAATACCCCCAGATCCCTATTTGATGCAAATTCATCGTTTTTAAGCAAATTTTGACCTTCTGTTAACTGCTATCGACCCAGTGGGTTCAGAATAATTTTGAGATGACTGCTGTATAGTGGTTAGGTGCTGATCCCCCAGGTAGAACCCGACCCCAATATGACTTGTTCAGGCTGCCAGAAAATTGGATCTGGCCGCAAATTGCGGCCAGATGGGGAGGGTTTGGGTTGGGGTTTGTCTCTATTGGTGTCTGCTGCTACCATTAGACTTATGGCATGTATAATTTTGTCTGATTCTTGCTGTAGGGAAATCTGGAGCTAATTACCCTATTTCTCGTATTTTAAACATTCGCGACACGCGTGATACGCATGTGGTTTGGGGTTTCTGCGTATCGCGACGCGTCGGGGTAGTTTCAGGCGCGTAATCACACGTTTTAGCGTATCGTGCACACGCGCGCTTAGTTTGCGACGCGGGTTTCTAGTTTGACCTTAATATCACGTTTTTGTGGATTTGAGCTTATATTTGATATATTGTGTGATTCTAGGTTCGCAGCCGAGTGAGACGGATGCGGCGAAGAAGGAAAAGCAAGTCGTCGGCTACACTTAGCACGAGACTTCGGTGAGTAGATTTAATATCTACGGGGATATCGCCCACATGGCGTTATGCGTCAGGGCTGATAGGACCTTATAGTTATATATTGCATTTACCTACATTGACTGTCATGTATAATATTGTTGCATACTGCATTCCCTGCCATATGTATGTAAACATAGAATTGATAGAACACCGCACTATTACTAACGGTTCATGTTGCACGAGCACTAATCTGCATGTTACACACACACCGTTAGTAATTGCCATGACACACTCACTGTAGAATTGCCATGATTATATTGCTGTAGTTCATTCATATATGATTCGTTATGATTTCATAGAAATTGGGAGCCGCAAGATGTCTTTGAAAACTGAAACTATTTTAAAAAGCGGTTGTCCCTTGTACCTACATTATGACTTGATGTACATAGCACATCGTATTTGATTTACTCATTGGTGTTGGATTTCCATGTGATTTCTGGTTTTGAGGACCGTGGAATTAATTAAAGAAAAGATGCACTATTTGAAAACCCAGTTCCTCGTGATATGATATTTTGGTGCGTCCACCATGCGTTTTCTCGGTGCTGAGACGTGTACTTGAAACCCGATTCAAGGAGTTGGATGATCCGTTTGCGGGTTCATGGTGGACCCGGTATGGTACCCCGGGGCGAGAACGGTTTCGCTGTGCAGTAGATGGTGAGCTTGGCTGAGGGACTACTACCTACCGGTGATTGGTTGGACCTGGAGGTTATCCGAAGGATACTGACCAGAGTTGACAGATGGATTCGGGATGATCCGAACTGCCGGGGCCGAGGGCCGATACCGCAGACGGAGCCCATGGGCTGATTCGGACTGACGGAGCCCGATATATTGAGGATTTGCGTGTCGATGCTGGACACGAGTATTTTATGATATTTTGAGTGCCGATGTTGGGCACTCGTGATTCTCAGAGATTTACAGGATTTGAGGGCCGAGGAGAGTGCCGGCGCCTGAGTTTATTTGGGATTTGGGTGCAGTTTGGGGCACCGATTATTTTTCCATGTTGATATTTCCATGTAGATGTTGTTTATCTCATGATCAGCATTGTTTATCATGCATTTTATCCTGTAGCCATTTTACCAGACAGAGCATTTGCATGATTATTGCACCTACAGCATGTCGCATATAGATCTTACTTGCTGGCATATGACAGAGTAGCGCAGTACGTGCATGCTCGCGATTACCTTTATATGTTATCTCTATTCATTAGTTGGCAACTCACCCCCGTTGTGCCACAGTATTTGCAGGTTGCCCTTCAGAGTAGTAGCGGCAGGCTGCCTTTTGCATCTTTTGGCTACAAATACCACTACAGTTGGTGCGAGAGCTGTTTTTCTTTTAGGTGAGTTGTGGTATCTGATTACTTTTATTGTACCCTTTTTGTATCTAGTATTCTCCATCTACCATTTATGTACTGAACATAGATACTGTGTGAGGACGATGATATATATTTTGTATTCTGGTGTCGAGCTCGTGGGAGCCAACTGTTTTTATATGAAGTTTATATTTCTGTGATGTTTACTTATTGCTCATTCTTCGCTACGGCGTCGTATATTACTCTTGTGATGATGGTTTCCGCCGTTGGGCGTGATTGCTCCCGTTTGGGAATGTTTTGTTCCATTATATCTCATTTTCACTCATATCCTGTTTTATACCCGGTCTCGGGGTTACTTTTACAAAGGAAATGCTGCAAAAATTATTTCAATGATGACGTAACTTTAAAAGAACTTATTGAGTTATTTAAGGTTTTCTAAATGTTTTAACTAAATATTTTCAACACTCGCTACTTATATAGGGTTTTGATTTCTGGGTTCGGCTTACTTAGTCGCGTTACGCCTGTAGACGTAGCGGGGTTAAGTGCCGGTCACGAGTCCAAATATTCAGGTCGTGACAAAGTTGGTATCAGAGAGTAGGTTTTACCTTTCGGAGTGTAGGATGACCTTGGTATGATGGAGTAGGTAGCTGAAGCAGAGTGGCGTAGCGTGTGTATGTTCCGCGGCATACTCACGACACGGTACTCCGCCAACGCGACCTTAGGACTTATTGATTTAAATTCCTTCTTGAGTATATATATTCTTGTGATTTGATTTCCGTATTCTTATCGAATCCTAATTTCCTTTCAGCCATTATGCCGCCAAAGACTACGAGGGCGCAGTGAGCAGCCGCGAGGGCCGAGATTCGAGTTGACTCGTCAGAGACGAGGACTGATCCGGGCAGTGCACCCATTGTACCCGAGCAGACTGTTGCTCCTATGACAGATCAGATCGCCACGCTAGGGGCTGGTATGCAGGAGATGCGCCAGACGGTGGGATCCAGCATGCAGGAGATGCGCCAGATGATAGGATCGCTAGTTGAGACGCTTCGAGCGCAGCGACCAGAGGTAGCTCCACCCGTTCCAGAGACCGCGATAGTACCTACCGCACAGCCAGTTGCCCCTGCAGCCACGGAGGTGATTACAGTATCGCTGTCAGAGTTCATGAGGCTGAAGCCTCCGGTCTTCACAGGCACCGATACAGCCGAGGACCCACAGTCTTTCATTGATAGGATGGCCCGGATATGCCGTTCCCTCAGATGCGCAGATGCGAGATGGGTTGAGTTCGCGAGCTTTCTCCTGGAAGGTCTTGCACAGAAGTGGTGTGATTTAGTTGAGAAGGGCAGAGCAGCAGGTCTTCCTCCTATGACCTGGACGGAGTTTGTGACAGTATTTCTAGCCCATTTCCCTCCCCAGAGTGTTAGGGATGCCCGAGCATGCAGATTTGAGTCCTTGCGCCAGACGCCAGAGATGACAGTGGCAGAGTATGATGTGTTGTTTACAGTGCTAGCAGTTTATGCCCCGTATTTGGTGGCTACCGAGGAGTTGCGAGTCAAGAGATTTGTTCGAGGCTTGCTTACACCACTGTTTATTGCGATCAGCGCGCAGCACTACGAGACCTACGCAGCAGCTGTAGATGCAGCCTTATTGGTTGAGGAGTGCCTTGCTGAGACTTCGGCAGTCCCAGAGCCGAAGAGAGTTCGTGCAGATACATCGGTGCAGAGACAACCTTTTCGGCGCCGTGACAGGCACCTTGCAAGTGGCAGAGATTCGAGGCGAGGCCGGTTGTTCAGCTCCTATCCCCAGGAGGGTCAGCGACCATCATCCGGATGTTTCCGTTGCGGGAGTTCTTATCATCGTGTGCGAGATTGTCCTGAGATACACCGGAGGGAGGCGGCAGCACCGCATGTTACTTTACCACCTTCACCACCCCAGAGGGCGTTGCCTGTTGTACCTACCATTGTTCCGCGTCAGACTCATACTCAGAGAGGTCGTGGGCATGGAGGAGTTGCTCCGAGAGGGCGAGATGACCGAGGCAGAGGGCAGTCAGTCACCGGTGGAGGAAAGGCTCGGGTATTTGCTTTGACGCATCGGGACGCGCAGGCGTCCAATGCGGTGGTTTCAGGTATCCTTCCAGTATGTTCTGTTGATGCACACGTGTTGTTCGATCCCGGATCCACGCATTCGTACGTATCCATACACTTTGTGCCGAGTTTGGGTAGAGAGTCCGGTTTGCTTGATCAGCCGCTTGTTGTGACCACTCCTGTGGGAGAGTCGTTTGTTGCTAGGCACGTGTTCCGATCCTATACCGTCTGTATTGGCGAGAGAGAGTTGCCTATCGACTTGATCCTTCTTGAGATGTTGGACTTCGACGTCCTTTTGGGCATGGATTGGTTAGCCACGTGCTATGCTTCTGTAGACTGCCGTGAGAAGACAGTTAGATTCTGTTTCCCCGGCGAGTCGGTTTTTGTTGTGTTGGGGGACTGTGGTGCCGCCCCTCACGGTGTGATTTCTTCTCTTCGTGCTGGACAGCTTTTGAGGAAGGGATGTCAGGGATTTCTCACCTATGTTTGCGATGCTAGCGCTATGGAGGTTCCATTGGATCAGGTTCCGGTTGTTAGCGAGTTTCCTGATGTGTTCCCTGACGAGCTTCCTGGGCTACTGCCCGAGCACGACATTTCTTTCTGTATTGATCCGGTTCCTGGCACAGGGCCTATTTCCATACTGCTTTATCGGATGGCCCCGACGGAACTTCGAGAGTTGAAGGGTCAGTTGCAAGATTTGCAGGATAAGGGACTTATTCGACCCAGTGTTTCTCCTTGGGGTACTCCAGTCCTGTTCATCAAGAAGAAGGACGGCAGTTTGCGTCTGTGTATCGACTACCGCCAGCTGAACAGGGTGATAGTGCGGAACAGATATCCCTTGCCACGTATCGACGATTTGTTCGACCAGCTTCAGAGGGCAGGATACTTTTCGAGGATCGATTTACGATCGGGCTATCATCAGCTGCGGGTTCGACAGGAGGACATTCATAGGACAGCTTTCCGTACGCACTACGGCCATTATGAGTTTTTGGTGATGTCGTTCGGACTCACTAATGCGCCAGCAGCATTCATGGACTTGATGAACCATATTTTCCGGCCATATTTAGATCTGTTCATCATAGTGTTCATTGACGATATCTTGGTGTATTCCCGGAGTAGTGAGGAGCACAAGCAGCACCTACGGATTACACTGCAGACTTTGAGGGAGCACCAGCTTTACGCGAAATTCTCCTAGTATGCTTTCTGGCTGGACAACGTAGACTTCTTCGGGCATGTGATTTCACGAGACGGTATATGTGTAGACCCGAGGAAGATCGAGGCCGTTCAGCGTTGGCCCAGACCCACATCGGTTACTGAGATTCGCAGGTTTTTGGGGTTGGCCGGTTACTACAGGCGATTTGTGCAGGATATCTCCCGTATTGCTACACCTTTGACCGGGGTTGACCCGGAAGGGAGTTCCTTTCGATTGGACGGAGGAGTGCGAGCACAGTTTTTAGCAGCTACGGACTCGGCTGACTACGGCACCGGTATTATCATACCTTCAGGATCAGGCGGATTTATGGTCTATTGTGATGCCTTTCGAGTAGGGCTAGGGTGCGTATTGATACAGCATGACAGGGTGATCGCGTATTCTTCGCGACAATTGAAGAAACATGAACATAGCTACCCCACTCAAGATTTGGAGATGGCTGAAGTGGTCTTTGCACTTAAGATCTGGCGACATTACCTATACGGCGAGTCATGCCAGATATTCACTGATCACAAGAGTTTAAAGTATATATTTCCGCAGCGAGATTTGAACCTTAGACAGCGCCGATGGATGGAGTTAGTGAAGGACTACGACTGCGAGATCTTGTATCACCCGGGCAAGGCGAATGTGGTGGCGGATGCTTTGAGCAGGAGGCCCGGGGGTAGTCTATCTTGTTTGAGCACAGTATAGGGGCAGTCGTCGGCAGATTGGCAAATATTATGTGATAGCCGGATACAGTTCGAGTTCACGCCGATTGGAGGACAGATCGCGCATGTTCGTGCACGCCCACAGTTGCTTGACCGTGTACATGAGGCACAGCACAGTGATGACCGATGTTCCGAGATCAGGATGCAGATTGGACAGGGCAGATTTTCCGAGTTCGTGATCGATGATCAGGGGATGCTGAGATTTGGGACTAGACTGTGCATACAAGATGCTGAGGGGCTACGGCGTGAGATTCTCGAGGAGGCACATCGATCGGTGTACAGCGTCCATCCCGGTTCCACCAAGGTATATCATGATATGATAGATGTTTACTGGTGGGACGGAATGAAGAGGGACATCGCAGATTTCGTATCGAGATGCCTGACTTGTCAGCAAGTCAAGGCCGAGCACCAGAAGCCCGCGGTAGAGCTACAGCCGTTACCCATTCCGGAGTGGAAATGGGTGCAGATTTCGATGGATTTCGTTGTGGGTCTAGCCAGGACTAGGCGAGGGTATGACTCCATTTGGGTGATCGTAGATCGTTTAACGAAAGCGGCTCACTTCCTGCCAGTGAAGACGACTTTCGGATTTGCTCAGTACACCCAGATTTACATCGACGAGATAGTACGACTGCACGGAGTCCCGACATGTATCGTGTCTGACAGAGGCACCCAGTTTACCAGTCGACTATGCAGAGGCTTCAGGAGGCTTTGGGCACTCGCTTGAGTTTCAGCACAGCATTTCATCCGCAGACCGACGGACAGTCAGAGCGGACTATTTAGACTTTCGAGGACTTGCTCAGAGCGTGTGTATTAGATTTCGGAGGTAGCTGGGATCATCACTTACCCTTAGTAGAGTTCTCCTACAATAACAGCTACCAGGAGACCATTCAGGTGGGCACCATTTGAGGCTCTTTCTTGGAGGAGATGCAGATCGCCCGCCTGTTGGACAGAGCTCAGTGAGAGCAGTATCTTAGAGCCACAGATTGTTGAGGAGACGACCGCGAAGATCCAGTTGATTCACGATAGGATGATAGCAGCCCAGAGTAGGCAAAGATCTTATGCGGACCGTCGGCGGCGCAGACTTAAGTTTTCTGTTGGTGATCATGTTTTCTTGATGGTCTCCCCAATGAAAGGTGTGATGATGTTTGGGAAGAAGGGGAAGCACAGTCCCAGATATGTGGGCCCCTTCGAGATCCTCGAGCGTGTTGGTGCAGTTGCATACCGGTTAGCCCTTTCGCCCAGTTTTCCAGATGTGCACCACGTATTTCACATTTCGATGCTCCGTAGATATCTTCATGATCCTTCGCATGCGATTCAGCACCCAACGATCCAGCTAGAGCATGACCTTTCCTATGCAGAGCAGCCGGTGATGATCTTAGATCGACAAGTGAAGAAATTGAGATCGAAAGACATTCCATCAGTCAGGGTACTTTGGCGTGGCCCGAGCAGCGAGGAGGTCACTTGGGAGACCGAAAGCAAGATGAGGAAGAAGTACCCCGGTCTTTTCGCAGGTATGTGTAGTTAGATTTTGAAATTCGGGGACGAATTTCTTTAAGGGGGAGAGATTGTAACACCTTAGGATGTGTTTAGTGGCTATTTATATTTAAATAAAGGGTTTTTAATAAAAAGTTTACCAAATTGAATTAAAAATATTTTTCCCAATTTAATAAATATTTTTCTTGAAATTTCCTAGGCTTGCACACACATGTGTATGTAAACTAGGGTTTTAAAATGAGGTAATACCATGATTAGCAACCATGGTGGGTTTAATCATGGGGATTAATTCTTTTTGGTTTTAATTAAGTTTAATTAGTTATTTGATGGTTGCTTTAATTTGAATTTCCCTTTTGAGTGTTGACTTGGTGAGAATGAGCGAGAGAGAATGCATCATGGAAAAAGCCATGCTTGCATTTAATGAAGAGAGAGAGTGGAGGGGTTGACATTTGGAGTTATGATTCCCTCTCATTCTTGTGTTCTTTTCTCTCAACCCCACTCTCACACTCACAAACCCACACCATCTCAGCAGCAGCAGCAAGCACCTATAGCAGCAGCAGCAAGCATCCACAGCAGCAGTAGCAACCATCTCAGCAGCAACAGCAAGCATCACAACAGCAGCACCAGTGAGCAGCAGTAGCAGCAGTTAGCAGCAGCAACAGCCACAACGCCACCTGCAGCTCCTTCCCTCCACTTCTTCTTCTTCTTCCTCCAGCTCCCTAGGGTCAAGTGTGGGGTATACTTCCTGAACATACTCCCTAGTTTGCTTAATTAGTGTAGCTTAGCTTCGATTAGTGGTTATTGGTGCGTTTTAGTGCGATATGTGGTGGTTAGTGGGAACTTTGATGAAGTGATGTATGAATTGGTTTTAGTAGGTTGATGGACTGTTGTTAGGGCCCTGTTAACCTAGCTTTACCCCCCATTGCATAAAATACCCCCAGATCCCTATTTGATGCAAATTCATCGTTTTTAAGCAAATTTTGACCTTCTGTTAACTGCTATCGACCCAGTGGGTTCAGAATAATTTTGAGATGGCTGCAGTATAGTGGTTAGGTGCTGATCTCCCAGGTAGAACCTGACCCCAATATGACTTGTTCAGGCTGCCGGAAAATTGGATCTGGCCGCAAATTGCGGCCAGATGTGGAGGGTTTGGTTTGGGGTTTGTTTCTATTGGTGTCTGCTGCTACCATTAGACTCATGGCATGTATAATTTTGTGTGATTCTTGCTGTAGGGAAATCTGGAGCTAATTACCCTATTTCTCATATTTTAAACCTTCGCGACACGCGTGATACACATGTGGTTTGGGGTTTTTGCGTATCGCGACGCGTCGGGGTAGTTTCAGGCGCGTAATCACATGTTTTAGCGTATCGCGCACACGCGCGCTTGGTTTGCGACGCGGGTTTCCAGTTTGACCTTAATATCACGTTTTTGTGGATTTGAGCTTATATGTGATATATTGTGTGATTCTAGGTTCGCAGGCGAGTGAGACGGACGCGGCGAAGAAGGGAAAGCAAGTCGTCGGCTACACTTAGCGCGACACTTCGGTGAGTAGATTTAACATCTACGGGGATATCACCCGCATGGCGTTATGCGTCAGGGCTGATAGGACCATATAGTTATATATTGCGTTTACCTACATTGACTGTCATGTATACTATTGTTGCATACTGCATTCCTTGCCATATGTATGTAAAATTAGAATTGATAGAACACCACACTATTACTAACGGTTCATGTTGCACGAGCACTAATCTGCATATTACACACACACCGTTAGTAATTGCCATGACACACTCACTGTAGAATTGCCATGATTATATTGCTGTAGTTCATTTCATATATGATTCGTTATGATTTCATAGAAATTGGGAGCCGCAAGATGTCTTTGAAAACTGAAACTATTTTGATAAGCGGTTCTCCCTTATACCTACAATATGACTTGATGAACATAGCACATCGCATTTGATTTACTCATTGGTGTTGGATTTCCATGTGATTTCTGGTTTTGAGGAACGTGGAATTAATTAAAGAAAAGATGCACTATTTGAAAACCCGGTTCCTCGTGATATGATATTTTGGTGCGTCCACCACGCGTTTTCTCCGTGCTGAGACGTGTGCTTGAAACCCGATTCGAGGAGTTGGATGATCCGTTTGCGGGTTCGTGGTGGACCCAGTATGGTACCCTGAGGCAAGAACGGTTTCGTTGTGCAGTAGACGGTGAGCCTGGCAGAGGGACTACTACCTACCGGAGATTGGTTGGACCGGGAGGTTATCCGGAGGATACTGACCAGAGTCGAGAGATGGATGCGGGATGATCCGAACTGCCGGGGCCGAGGGCCGATCCCGCAGACGGAGCCCGTAGGCTGATCCGAACTGATGGAGCCCGATATATTGAGGATTTGCCTGTCGATGCTGGACACGAGTATTTTATGATATTTTGAGTGCCGATGTTGGGCACTCGTGATTCTCAGAGATTTACAGGATTTGAGGGCCGAGGAGAGTGCCGGCGCCTGAGTTTATTTGGGATTTGGGTGCAGTTTGGGGCACCGATTATTTTTCCATGTAGATGTTGTTTATCTCATACTCAGCATTGTTTATCATGCATTTCATCCTGTAGCCGTTTTACCAGACAGAGCATTTGCATGATTATTGCACCTACTGCATGTCGCATATAGATCTTACTTCCTAGCATATGACAGAGTAGCGCAGTACGTGCATGCTCGCGATTACCTTTATATGTTATCTCTATTCACGAGTTGGCAACTCACCCCCGTTGTGCCACAGTATTTCCAGGTTGCCCTTCAGAGTAGTCGCGGCAGGCTGCCTTTTGCATCTTTCGGCTACAGATACCACTACAGTTGGTGCGAGAGCTGTTTTGCTTTTAGGTGGGTTGTGGTATCTGATTACTTTTATTGTACCCCTTTTTGTATCTAGTATTCTCCATCTACCATTTATGTACTGGACTTAGATATTTTGTGAGGACGATGATGTATATTTTGTATTCTGGTGTCGAGCTCGTGGGAGCCAACTGTTTTTATATGAAGTTTATATTTCTTTGATGTTTACTTATTGCTCATTTTTTGCTACGGCGTCGTATATTACTCTTGTGATGATGGTTTCCGCCGTTGGGCGTGATTGCTCCCGTTTGGGAATGTTTTGTTTCATTATATCTCATTTTCACTCATATCCTGTTTTATACCCAGTCTCGGGGTTACTTTTACAAAGGAAATGCTGCCAAAATTATTTAAATGATGACGTAATTTTAAAAGAACTTATTGAATTATTTAATGTTTTCTAAATGTTTTAACTAAATGTTTTCAACACTCGCTACTTATATAGGATTTTGATTTCTGGGTTCGGCTTACTTAGTCGAGTTATGCCTGTTGACGTAGCGGGGTTAAGTGCCGGTCACGAGTCCAAATATTCAGGTCGTGACAATTGGTATATGATCATACCATAATATTAAAACTAACCTCCATTCATTAAAATATTCATAATATTTATTATTTTAATTACTTAAATTCCCAAAAATAATATTTTATTTTTCTGAAATATTACACTAGAGTTCGGGTGTTCACAACTTGGAGCGAAGGGTCTACTACACGGAGCTTTAAAAGTGAAGGACTGCTCTACAAAGGTTGTATTCCTCATTCACTTAGATATAAAGTTGTTTACATTGTTGTTTCGTCTCAATATCTAGTTAAGATTCTAGGGTTAGGGTTCTTTAGTACGGCAAATATTTGAAATTGGCATGGACGATGCCTCCTGAAACCCTGCGGTCGTCTAGGGAACCCTGCAGTGGTATCATAGCCAAGCTAGAGAATTAGACGATGTTTGTTAAATTACGAAACCGAAACAACTCCGAAACACCCAATACAAAGACCCGGTTTCTATCGAAATTTTCAGAGAGTCAAAACATTTTTTAAGCAACTGCAGAATGTTATATGAGATGTAATATGAACACAGTAGAAAATTCAATCCCCCTCGCCGGATTTTGGCCGGCCACCCTCATGAAAAACCGGCCTGCTCATTTTTGTTAGAGAGTTCTGGGTTCAATTTTTTAGGGTGTTCAGGTCTCTGGGTTTTGGTATTTCACGTGTTGCTTGTTTTTGCTAAATTTGCCAGTGATGTTATCTTTGTGAAAAGGAAATTCGGAGTGCTTCGTAGTCGTAATTCTAACATCTATTTGGGTTATTTAGACGACGTTAAAAAGTTCCAATAGATATCAATAACTCATATTTTCCTTCGCTGGAAATTTTCCAAGAGTTGGATTTTTTTCAAGTTTAAAATCTTCAGAAAATCATGCAAGCGATTCTGTGGACCCTCTAGAAGAACGATACCCAAACTCGACTTTTTGAATCACGGAACCGCGGTCATAGCCTAGGGTTTGTGGCAGTTCCGCGGCGACAAGAGTGAGGCATATGTCGGCCCATCTAGGATGGTTCATAGGTGTTGTGGCATGTTCTGGGTACTTTTTAAACTCCGCTCAAGTGTTGAGCTCTTTGGGAAATTTTGGGTGTTTGTTAATTCGATCGAAAAGTTTAACATCGTCTAGCAATCTGTGATTGTGATGCAATATTTGGAATCCACAAAAATTAGTTATGTGATAACTAGTTTAAATTTTATAAATCTAGTAATTCAGTCTCATTTGATCGGTTGCCACGGAATTTTGATGTTGATCAAAAGTCTGTCGCAATCACGTAGCGTATGCGGATACTCTCCGGGTAACCTAACTAGATAGCCACGCCCCATAGCCCCAACCAAGTGACTGTAGGAGAACCCTGTTGCCAAAAGCATCCGTTCGGGTGATCGCGGCCGTGGTGTTCCGCCTTAGTGCACTTCATCGACGGCATCGGGGGTGCGGCCGTCTACTAAAGTTTCCGACGAGCATTCGATCGGGTTATCAGGAATCTTATTGAATTACCCGACAGGTTATTGGAAAGTGTTTTCAATATCAAGACTAAATTGCGGGGTTTATAATTGTTAGCTTGTGATGTCTAAGGAATTCATTTGGTAAGGCATGAAATCCAATGTATGTGTTACATTGGGTTTATGATGTCTAAGGTGGTTGCGGATTCGTAGTTTTCCACTTTCTTTTTTGCGACCGTAAGTGTAATATGTGGTGTATCACCGATTTCGGTGCAATATGTCAACGACAATTGGGATACGCATATTTACTTACGTTGATGACATGTGATGTTATGTGTTTCTGTGATATGTTATATTGGATCGTCGTGTTTTGAATAGCCAGGTTTTATTATGTGCGATAAGATTTTTTCTTTTTCATTCATATAAAAGCTTGTATGTAATATTCTTTTATTGGGGCACTTCCGGGTTGAGGATGATGTCACCATTGATCATATTATTTACTTTTCTGCATTAGGCTAGACCCAAGGAGGAGAGCACAAGTAACCGGGTTGTAGGGTCCAGTGGGAGACCTTCTCGAGGAGTCGAGACCGGGTCTCCTAACTCTAGAATTGGTAGGGTTGCTTGCCGCTCTCGCAGGGGTCTAGGGATATGGGTTTAGCTATTCATCGCGACCCTGGAATCCGTGTTTTATACCGGCATTATTAAAACACGGAATTTATAGTATATCCAATATTTCATATGTGTTCTTCGGCTGGTGATATTCTGTAATGTGATCACTTGATATGTTGAGACGAATACTTATATCATATATATGATGATATATAGTAAATATTGCTGCTTTCGTTTCTTCTGTGATGCTTAGGAAGCATAATTGATGGGACTTCATTAATGAGATTAATGAAATAAAAGAAACCTAAAGATGTTGCGGAATCTTGTTTGAAAATGTAGCATTTTGAAAATTTAGAAGTAAATAAAATTAATTAATTAAATAATAAAATTTTAAATTAAAAAGTTATTAAAACCAAATAAGACATTTTCATAAATAGTATGTAAAACAAATTACACTAAAATTTTAATATGTAACATAAATAAATTATAAGGGTTTTAATGATAAATTTAGCTTCATTTTAATAAAATGGTGTTTATGTAATAAACTTGGTAGTGAAGGGTATTTTTGTAAAATTTAGGAAAAATTATGCAAACTTTAAATTTTAAGGGTGAAAGTCGAAAAGGGGTTAGGTAATAATTTAGATCAGAATTTTATCACAAATTTACACAATTGAAGAGATAATACAAGACCACTTCCTTCTTGCATGCACCGTTCATGCACAACACATCCTCCTTGTATGAGAGTGGCACACCCTTGTTGTTGACACCTCCTTCTACACCTCACTCTTCCCTTTCCCATATATATATTGTGTTCAGATCATTTTAACAGATTAAAATTCAGAAAAATTCATGTTTTAAAGAAAACTAAGAACAAGCAAAGAAGAATAAAAGAAAAGAGAGAAGAGAAGAAGAACTAGGCTAATGAGTGCACCATCAAGCTAGGAACTAGGAGCTTGTGCATATTGGAGGGAGATCATCCAGCAATCCATTGTAGGTAAAACCCTTAATCACTGTAGGAATTTAGTTCTGTAACTAGTTTGAATTAGAAATCGGAATTTATATAATATCGTAATTTAGGCAAAACCGAGCTCTGTTTTAATCTGCTATGGTTTAGATAAAAGTTAACCAAACCAAACAGTGCCTTAATTTTGTATGTTGGACCTAGAACAAACCATAGGAGCACGAACCCAGGGGCTCGGATTTTAGCCGGCGAGATTAAGGCCAAATCCGGCGTCGCCGGATTTTTGGTGCACTATGGCAATTTGAGTTTTAGGTTATGTCTCTGCATAGATATTGGGATAATTTGGTATTGTTTAATTAAGTTAGTTTAACTGTATATGAAATCTGGGAGAAAATATCGGAAAAAGGGATCAAAATTATCAAATATGACACGAGTAAAACGTAACACGTTCTGTTTTCTGTTGCGAAACAGCGTTGTTAAAATTCAGTAAAGTTAAGTGTTATATCGTTTTTAATAGTCCTACGTAGTATAATTAGTACGTACAACTTGTATTTTCATGATTTTGTCGTATCGAAATGTCGCCGTTTTCTTATACAAGTTAATTCAATGTTAGATTTGAGCGCGGGAACTTCGGAGGCCGCAAGGAAAGGAAAAGGATTGGCGATTCCTGAGTAGTTATGACGTATTCCGGTGAGTAGACTAAACATCTACCGGGGGATTGTTTAAAGATGGCGTGATACGCCCGTATTTTGTTAAATTTAAAGATTTGACATTATATGCGAAGTTAATAATATGCATTCATATATACCTATACATCACTATGTTAATAGATGTTAGAACACTGCACAATTATCGATGAGTTATGCTGCACGTGCACATCTTTACATCTTACACTACACCTCGTCGATATTAACATGTCACTTTTACACAAAATAATTATCCTGTTAAATATGATTCCTATCATACTTTAATTATTAATAACAGTATTAACCTGCATCAATGACATCATGTTTAGTATCTGAGTATTCTAAGTTGATATAAAATGTATTTTTATTATTGAGAATTTATGGTTTTATGTTTTTCCATATTATCAAGTAAATTTAGTGATTTTTCATATTGATGTAAGATGTCCACCATGAGATGTTGTTTTTATGAATTGGTTTTATTCCTGACCGAGTGGGGGAGATATACGTTCACGGATTTTTACGTTATCCAGACTGAGTGGGGGAGATATACAGTTGGATATATGGTGGACCCGGTCAAGACTGAGGGGCAGGATAGCCGCATTTGAGGCGGGGGAGCCTAGCAAGGATACTCGATATCGGAGATAGCTGTGAAACACGCGGATATATAGATGATACCTACTGGTGTTATTGATTACAGGATTATTCGAGGAATGATACCTGAGGGAAACGGATGATTTGTGTCGATGATGGACACGGAAAGATGAACTTTATTTGGAAACATATGATGATGATTTCAGTTGTTGTTTTATGAGATTAGTATTACAAATTCGTGTTTTTCACATGCTATCATACTTCACAATTATTCATATTGCAGTTAGTTGTAGTTCGTCATATTTACATTTTTAGTCGTTATATGTTAGTCTTATTCACTGAGTTGGCAACTCACCCCCGTTGTGCCACAGTTCCTTGTAGGGATAGAGTGGACGGTTAGCAGCAGTGCAGATCCACTTTTTAAATTTTATCGCATCTTTTGATTGGTGGGTTACATATGTAGTAACCTCCTCTTTTGGTATTGTATTTTGAATCTAGAAAATCTCCATCAGACCATGTGTTATGATTTAGAACGAAAAGTGGTTGTATGTATATTATTTGAAAGATGTGATCGTTTGGTTATATGAAGTGATATTTCTTTTACTTATGTCTGAAATTCTTACCGATGTCGTATTATGAGTTTGTATTGATTTCCACTGTTAGTATCGTTGCTCCCAACCAGGGACGCAACCAAATTAAACACTTTATAACTTCTTTTACTATAAATGAAATAGGAAATTACTTTTATGATCTTAAATACTTAAAATCGGTGATTTTTACTTAAACAAAACTAAATTTTCTTAATGTTTTGCAAAAAAGGTTTTTGATCTTGGTTTTTTTTCGCTTACTCGGGTTGTGTAGATATCTTTAGATATTATACAATTTAAGTGCCGGTCACATCCAAATTTTGGGTCGTGAAAAAGTTGGTATCAGTGCTTAGGATTAACCTTATGGAATCGAGTAGTGAGTTAAGGTAAGTCGACTTGAGTTCATTACATAGGATGACCTTTGGGTTGATGGAGTAGGTGAATTAGGATGAGTGCAGTACCGTACGTATGTTCCGCGGCAAATTTACGTTACAATACTCAGCCTAACTAACCTTAGGATGCATATCTTGATTTATTCTTCCCTTGACTCTCTGATATTGATTATCCCTATTTGTAAGCCTTATCAACTCTCGTTCTTGTTCCGGTTGCTATGGCTACGCGAGCTAGGTGAGCCGCAGCCAGAGATGCAGCTAGGGAAAATCCACCTGCGACTGCAACTGACGCGCCGGACATTCCGGCAGTACCTGAGCATGTCGATCCTCCTCCTCCAGATAGATTGACTAGGATAGAAGAAGGCATGTTAGGATTGCAGCACGTGGTATGACAGTTGGCTGAGGCCACTCGAGTACAGAGACAGGATCTGGCATCGACCATGGTAGAGCTTGATGAACAGCCCGTGCAGGCAGTCACACTGGTAGACACGAGGGTGATGGAGGTATCACTTCCATAGTTTATGAGGTTGAGACTTCCGATATTTACAGGGACTGATGTAGTGGAGGATCCCCAGTCCTTTCTTGATAGGATGGCGAGGATTGCCAGATCATTGCAAGGTCGGTTGAGCTAACTAGCTTTCGATTGGAAGGACTTGCACAAGAGTGGTGTGAGTCGATGGAGAGGGGGCGAGCTGCTGGTCTTCCTCCGATGTCATGGACCGAGTTTTCCGAAGTTTTTCTTTCCAGATTTCTTCCACAGAGTGCGACGGACGCAAGAGCCAGCAGTTTTGAAGCGTTGCGGAAATCTGCGAGTCTGCCGGTGGTGGATTATGATTTACTATTCACCCAATTGTCGTGCTATGCTCCATACTTAGTTCCTACGGAGGAGTTTCGGGTGAAGATGTTCATAAGGAGTTTGGATACGCAGTTGTTTCTGGCTATAGGCTCCCAGTATTTTGATACGTATGCGCAGGCCATGGATGCAGCAATACGAATGGAAGAGCGTTTGAGCGAGGCAGTGGTAGTTCCGGAGCCAATGAGGAGTAGACCGTTTGGGTCGATCACTAGGCAGTTTGGCAGAGGTAGAGGCAGGTACACCCCAGGCCGCAGTTTCGGACGAGGTTGGACCAAGGGTCAGATGTTCAGTTCTTAACCCGAGGATCAGAGGACCCCGTCTATATGTTTTAGTTGTGAACTTCTAGGACATTATGCGAGGCATTGTAGATCCCGTGGAGGTACTGTTGTTCAACAAGCTGCTTTACCCCCTCCACCTTCTACTTCGATGGCCCTACTTCCTCCCCCAGTTGGCACTATACGCCAGACAGTTGCACCACGAGGTCGAGGCTTTGCAGGATGCTTTCAGCGAGGTCAAGGAGATCGGGGCAGAGGACGACAGGATGCGGGCAGGGGCCAGGTATGATTCTTTGCGCTGACTCCATAGGATGCCCAGGCATCCAATGCAGTTGTGAAAGGTACTCTTGTAGTATGTTCGTTAGATGCACATATTTTATTTGATCCCGGTTCTACACATTCTTATGTATCTTCACGCTTTGCACTTTCTCTGGGGAGAGAGTCGTCGTTGTTAGAGTTACCGTTAGTGGTGATTACTCCGGTAGGAGATTCTTTCGTAGCTCGACATGTATTCAGGTCTTGTTCAGTACGTATTGGTGATAGGGATTCTTTAGTTGATCTAATTCTCCTGGATATGTTAGATTTTGATGTACTTCTTTATATGGATTGGTTAGCCGCTTGTCATGCTTATGTAGATTGTCGGGGGAAAGCGGTCAGATTTTGTTTTCCGGGTGAACCGAGCTTTGTTGTGCAAGGTGACTGTAATATAACTCTTGCCAACATGATTTCTGCCCTTTGTGCGGGACAACTCTTGATGAAGGGTTGTCATGGGTTCTTAGCATTTGTTCAGGACTTATAACGCACTGAGATTCCGTTGGACCAGGTTCCGATCGCACGAGAATTTCCGGATGTGTTTCCTGCTGAATTACCAGGATTACCGCCCGATCGCGATATTGAATTCTTTATCGACTTAATTTCAGCTGCGTGGCCTAATTCTATACCACCCTATCGGATGGCCCCGACAGAATTAAAAAAACTCAAAAGCCAGTTGAAAGAGTTGTTAGATAGGGGACTTGTTCTTCCAAGTGTATCATCGTAGGGAGCTCCTGTCTTATTTGTTAAGAAGAAGGACGGTAGTATGAGACTGTGCATCAACTACAGGCAGCTGAATCGAATTACTGTGAGAAATAGGTATCCATTACCTCATATCGATGACTTATTGGATCAGCTACAGGGAGGGAGCTGGCTACTTCTCAAATATTGATTTATGGTCAGGGTATCACCAGTTGAAGGTTAGGAAGGATGATATTCCTAAGATTGCTTTTCGCACACGATATGGACATTACAAGTTTCTGGTGATGTCCTTCGGACTCACCAATGCCCCAGCAGCTTTTATGGATATGATGAACCGTATCTTCAGGCCATTTCTTGATCAGTTTATTATAGTATTCATAGATGATATTCTTGTTTATTGACGGTGCCGAGAGGAGCACGAGCAGCATTTGCGCATCACGTTTCAGACCTTGAAGGAGCATCAACTGTTTGCTAAATTCTCCAAGTGTGCTTTCTGGCTGGACAGTCTAGATTTCTTAGGTCACGTAGTTACAAGAGATGGGATACGTGTGGACCCAAAGAAGATAGAAGCGGTACAGCACTGGCCCAGACCTGTGTCAGTTACGGATGTTCGATGTTTCTTGGGTCTGGCCGGTTATTACAGACGTTTTGTGCAGGATTTTTCTCGGATCGCTGCACCGTTGACTGGATTGACTAGGAAGGAAGTTCCATTTCTTTGGAAAGATGCATGTGAGCAGAGTTTCCAGCAGTTGAAGACTCGCTTGACGACTGCACCTGTTTTATCTTTACCTTCCGGGTTAGGTGGTTTCGTGGTGTATTGTGATGCCTCTCGAGTGGGTTTAGGCTGTGTGTTGATGCAGCATGGCAGAGTTGTAGCTTATGCTTCTCGGCAGTTGAAGAGGGAAGAGTAGAACTACCCCACTCATGATTCGGAGATGGCTGCTGTGGTATTCGCATTGAAGATTTGGAGGCATTACTTGTACAGTGAGTCGTGCCAAATCTTCATAGATCATAAGAGTTTAAAGTATATTTTCCAGCAGAGGGATCTGAATCTAAGGCAGCGTAGATGATGGAACTCATGAAGGATTATGATTGTGAGATGTTGTATCATCCAGGCAAAGCAAATTCTGTAGCAGATGCCTTGAGTCGGAGGCCTGGAGGTAGCTTATCTCATTTGCGCACCTTACAGAGACAGTCTTCTAAAGACTGGCAGATTTTATGTGATACTCGTGTATAGTTCGAGTTCACATCTACAGGAGGACAGTTAGCACATGTTCGCACCCGTCCTCTGTTATTCGATCGTATTCGAGAGACACAGCCCGCAGATGCTCGTATATCGGAGATTATGGATCAGGTTAGGCAGGGAAAAGAGTCGAAATTTGTGATAGATGACTGTGGAGTATTACGTTTTGGGACTCGTCTTTGTGTGCCAGATTCGGATGGACTAAGACGTGAGATCTTAGAGGAGACCCATCGATCAGTATACAGTATTCATCCTGGTTCCACCAAGATGTATCATGACTTGAGGGATGTTTATTGGTGGGAAGGAATGAAGAAGGATGTTGCAGAGTTTGTTTCAAGATGCTTGACCTGTCAGCAAGTCAAGGCCAAGCACCAGAGGCCGGCAGGAGAGTTGCAACCTTTGCCCATTCCGGAGTGGGAATGGGAACAGATTTCTATGGATTTCGTTCTTGGTCTACCCAGGACTAGCAGAGTGTATGACTCCATCTGGGTGATTATAGTTAGATTGACAAAGGCATCACACTTTCTACCGGTGAAGACGCCGTATGGGTTTGCACGGTATAGTCAGATTTATATTGGCGAGATTGTCCGATTGCATGTAGTTCCGACGAGCATAGTGTCGGATAGGGGTACCCAGTTTACTAGCAGGCTATGGCAGAAACTTCAAGAAGCTCTTGGTACACGATTGAGTTTTAGTACAGCTTTTCACCCACAGACGGATGGTCAGTCAGAGCGGACCATTCAGACTCTTGAGGATATGCTTCACGCTTGCATCTTTTATTTCGGTGGTAGTTGGGATCGTCACCTACCTTTGATAGAATTTTCGTACAACAACAGTTTTCAGGAGACGATTCAGATGGCACCCTTTGAAGCTTTGTATGGGAGGAAATGTCGATCGCTCGGTTGCTGGACGGAACTGAGCGAGAGTAGCATTTTGGGACCGTAGATAGTACATGAGACTACGGAAAAGATTCGGCTGATACGAAACAGAATGAGAGCGGCCCAGTGCAGACAGTAATCTTTTGCAGATCGACGACGTCGTAGACTCGAGTTTGATGTGGGAGATCATGTGTTCTTTCGGGTATCTCCGATGAAAGGTGTAATGCGTTTCGGGAAAAAGGGAAAGCTCAGCCCCAGATATGTCGGACCCTACGAGATTCTGGACAGAGTGGGTGCTGTAGCTTATCGGTTAGCACTTCCACCGAGTATCCCCGGTGTGCATCAAGTGTTTCACGTATCGATGCTTCGCAAGTATCTTCACGATCCTTCTCACGCGATCCAGCATCAGACCTTACAGCTTGAGCCGGATTTATCCTATACAGTGCAGCCTGTAGCTATTCTAGACCGGCAGTTAATGAAACTGAGATCAAGGGTACTTCCGTCTATAAAGTTTCTTTGGCGAGGAACAAAACGTGAACAGATCACTTGGGAGACCGAGGATGCGATGCGAAAGAAATTTCGATATCTTTTTAAAGGTACGTCTAGTTAAGTTTTAAATTCGGGGACCGAATTTAATTAAGTGGGGAATATTGCAGCATTTTGAAAATTTAGATATAAATAAAATTAATTAATTAAATAATAAAATGTTAAATTAAAAAGTTATTAAAACAAAATAAAACATTTTCATAAATAGTATGTAAAAGAAATTAAATTAAAATTTTAATATGCAACATAAATAAATTATAAGGGTTTTAATGATAAATTTAGCTTCATTTTAATAAAATGGTGTTTATGTAATAAACAAGGTAGTGAAGGGTCTTTTTGTAAAATTTAAGAAAAATTATGCAAACTTGAAATTTTAAGGGTGTAAGTAGAAAAAGGGTTAGAAAATAATTTAGATCAGAATTTTATCACAAATTTACACAATTGAAGAGATAATAAAAGTCCACCTCGTTCTTGCATGCACCCTTCATACACAACACCTCCTCGTTGCATTAGAGTGGCATACCCTTATTGTTGACACCTCCTCCTACTCCTCATTCTTCCCTTTCCCATATATATATTGTGTTCAGATCATTTTAACAGAGTAACATTCAGAAAAATTCATGTTTTAAAGAAAACTAAGAATAAGCAAAGAAGAATAAAAGAAATGAGAGAAGAGAAAAAGAATTATGCTAAGGAGTTCACCAACAAGCTAGGAACTAGGAGCTTGTGTATCTTGGAGGGAGATCATCCAGCAATCCATTGTATGTAAAATCCTTAATCACTGTAGGAATTTAGTTCTGTAACTAGTTTGAATTAGAAATCAAAATGTCTATAATATCGTAATTTAGGCAAAACTGTGCTCTGTTTTAATCTGTTATGGTTTAGATAAAAGTTAACTAAACCAAACAGTGCTTTAATATTATATGTTGGACCTAGAACAAACCATGGGAGCACAAACCCAGGGGTTCGGATTTTGGCCGGCGAGATTAAGGCCAGATCTGGCGTCGCCGGATTTTTGGTGGACTATTGTAATTTGGGTTTTATATTAGGTCTCTGTATAGATGTTGGGATATTTTGCTATTTTTTAATTAATTTAGTTTAATTGTATATGAAATCTGGGAGCAAATATCGGATAAGGGATCAAAATTATCAAATACGACACGAGTAAAACGTAACGCGTTCTGTTTTCTTTTGCGAAATAGCGTTGGGTTAAAAATCAGTAAATTTAAGTGTTAGATCGTTTGCAATAGTCAAACGTAGTATAATTAGTACGTACAACTTGTGTTTTCATGATTTTGTCGTATCGGAATGTAGCCGTTTTCTTATACAAGTTAATTCAATATTAGATTTGAGTGTGGGAACTTCGGGGGCCGCAAGGAATGGAAAAGGATTGGCGATTCCTGAGTAGTTACGACATATTCTGGTGAGTAGACTAAACATCTACCGGGGGATTGTGTAAAGATGGCGTGATACGCCCGTATTTTGTTAAATTTAAAGATTTGACTTCATATGCGAAGTTAATAATATGCATTCATATATACCTATACATCACCATGTTAATAGATGTTAGAACACTGCATAATTATCGACGAGTTATACCGCACGTGCACATCTTTACATGTTATACTGCACCTCGTCAATATTAACATGTCACTTTTACACAAAATAATTATCCTGTTAAATATGATTCCTATCATACTTTAATTATTAATAACAGAAGTAACCTGCATCAATGACATCATGTTTAGTATCCGAGTATTCTAAGTTGATATAAGAGGTATTTGTATTGTTGAGGATTTATGCTTTTGAGTTTTTCCATATTATCGTATAAATTTAGTGATTTTTCATATAGATGTAAGATGTCCACCATGAGATGCTGTTTTTATGAATTGGTTTTATTCCAGACCGAGTGGGGGAGGTATACGGTCGCGAATTTTTACGTTATCCAGACATAGTGGGGGAGATATACAGTTGGATACATGGTAGACCCGGTCGAGACCGAGGGACAGGATATCCGCATTTGAGACGGGGGAGCCTAGCGAGAATACTTGATGCCTGAAATAGTTGTGAAACACGGCGGATATATAGATGATACCGACAGATATTATTGATTACATGTTCGTTCGAGGAATGATGCCTGAGGGAAACGGATGATTTGTGTTGATGATGGACACGGAAAGATGAACTTTATTTGGAAACATATGATGATGATTTCAGTTGTTGGTTTATATGATTAGTATTACAAATTCGTGTTTTTCACATGCTATCATACAACATAATTGTTCTTATTGCAGTTAGTTGTAGTTCGTCATATTTACATTATCAGCCGTTATACGTTAGTCTTATTCACTGAGTTGGCAACTCACCCCCGTTGTGCCACAGTTCCTTGCAGGGGTAGAGTGGACGGTTAGCAGCAGTGCAGATCCACTTTTCAGCTTTTATCGCATCTTTTGATAGGTAGGTTAAATATTTAGTAACCTTCTCTTTTGGTATTGTATTTTGGATCTAGAAAATCTCCATCACACCATGTGTTATGACTTAGAACGAAAAGTGGTTGTATGTATATTATTTGACAGATGAGATCGTTTGGATATATGAAGTGATATTTGTTTTACTTATGTCTGAAATTCTTACTGATGTTGTATTATGAGTATGTATTGATTTCCACTGTTAGTATCGTTGCTCCCAACTAGGGATGCAACCAAATTAAACACTTTATAACTGCATTTACAATAAATGAAATAGGAAATTACTGTTAAGATCTTAAATACTTAAAATCGGTGATTTTTACTTAAACAAAACTAAATTTTCTTAAAGTTCCGCAAAATGGGTTTTTGATCTTGGTTTTTTTTGGCTTACTCGGGTTGTTTAGATATCTTTAGATATTATACAATCTATGTGCCGGTCACATCCAAATTTTGGGTCGTGACACAAAAACTGGTAGCTCTAGTTCTTGTTTTGCATAACGGTATTCCTTGTAGAATATCCAGCACATTATTTGATAAGGAAAGAGCCGAGATCCTTTCACCGGGAGTGCATCTTTAGCGAAACTAGCAGATGCTACAACCCACTCGGTTTGGTCTTTTGATTGCTTTTCTAGTTCTTGTTTTGCATAGTGGTATTCGTGAAATACCCCAGACCTTATTTGATAAGGAAAAGAGCCGAGATCCCTTCACCGGGAGTGACCTATTTAGCAAAACTAGTAAATGCCTCAAAACACTCCTTTTCAAAATCACTCGATTTTACAACGATATCAAGTTCATTACGCAAACGGTTTTCTTAAAAACCTGTCGTAGCCCTGTGTCATTTCAAATAAGGACCATTTAGTATTCGTGCTGTGTTTGTTGACCTCTGTCAAGGTGTAGTGTGTGGTAGCTGATTAGTGCTCATCTTCAAAGTATATGATGCGATTGGATTAGGGTAGTCATACGACCTTGTTGACCTCTGTCAAGGGTCATGCGGATGGGTTTAATTCAATCAGGAAATGGTGGGTTGAACTTGACTAGCGGACTATGGTTTGTTGACCTCTGTCAAGGTCATAGGACGCTAGGGGTAAAATATTATTGGGAATTTCAAGTGTTGAAATTTGCAATGAGATTGCGTACCTTCTATGAGATAGTTGGATCCCGATATCTAATGAGAGTAAGAGTTACTCCTGTGAGTGTTTTACACATTACAACTAGCTGATCAAGTAGGTGTCTAGAAAAGTGTTAACGGGGTTACACCCGTGTGAAAATGAGATTTATTTTAATTAGGTCCGTACGAAAGTACGGGGAACCTCCCTCAAAGTACCGAAACTGGCCTGACTGAAAGATTGGCAAACTTGTAGGGTGTAATTAACCCCGGCTAGTCTTACCTTTTATGGTTTGAAAGAAGATTTGATAAAAGCAGTGGGAGCCATCCTGATTAGATAAAATAATAACCAATCTAATCTTCCAGGAGCGCACACAGAGTGTTTTCTTCTCTCTTTCTCCAGGTAGCGACCATGTCACGCCTTAATCAAGATAATAATATGGATACATTGACCTAACCTGCTTATTATACTATGCTGGGGAACATTGGTTCCGCTCTACCTTATAATTGTTATAACTCTGAGCAGGAAATAGGGGAATATCCGGATTTCCACGTAACCCAAACGAGGAATAAGCATGTTGATGCATATTCTTCGAGTGTGTTCATTACCAAGAACCATTTCTCAGTATCCTCTACGTCCTAGGTATGAGATACCGGATTAGGATCCCGTATATGTAATCTGTTATATGGGCTACAGAAAGGTAGAGAACTGAGATTGGGTGATATATCTCTAAGTGTTAGAGAATGGTGCAACTGTTGCTGCTAAATAAGTTGGCAGTTATCATCTTGTATTACCAAATGGTAAATACATTGATTCTGAACGAATGTTATTACATACCGCACCTGACATACAACATTACATCAGATTCTTTATTAAGTTAAAGAAGGATATAATTCTGTATTGGAGGATAATGTTGTGAACATTTTCCTGAATCAAGAGTTGATTGGATCAGGCACGTTTATAATAACATATACGTTCTAAATCAAACCACAGTTCAAAGTATCTAGAACACAAAGAAGAGGATTAGTTCAGAAATGAACGAATTCTTCTTGTAGTATTGTAGACCAGGTCATATCAATCCGACACAACTAGCTAAGTTACATAAGGATGAATATTTTGTTAGTTATATGTATGCCCTAGAGGCCATTATTGTACATGTGATGTATATTATAGTGGATGCTTGGACATATATAGGGAGGACTTTCTTGCTCGACATGATAGTATGCAATCTGGTTGAATTTTGTCTTAACATGTTGACTTGTATAAGTGATGTTGTCTTGCTCTCACATATTGATAAAGCCCTTAGGATGTGTACATGACTACAAGGACTATGATGTAGATCATACTAGTAGGGCCAAGGGTAGTCCACAAGTACACCCTACAATTGTTCCTAGTCTAGTGAGTATCGAGACAGGGCATAGATACTCCAGAGTAGACTAACGTATACGCTTCTTGACCCATATGATGGGTGATGGATGATCCCATATCCATTGGTGTTTGACATCAGAGAAGGTATACGGGTGTTCAGTGGAGACTGGGTACACTGGATGGACTTGCCGAGAACCCCTAGATGGTATTATACTTATCGTCAGATAGAAGCTCTCTGGTGACACTGGTACAGGTTAGTCTGTCGACCCGAGATCGTCATAGAGTCTTGTATGATTCCCACTGTGCTTTGATTTCCACCATATCATGGTCAAGATATAACACAAAAAGGTGGTTTTTGGGTACAGTCCCGAGTCGCATGGAGGCAATGAGCGATAGGAGGGGATTCGTCTCTCCCGGTATTGGTAGTTGATGTTGCGCTATGCTCGATTGGCCATAACAGGAAATCCCTGGCGAGGGTTGCTGAGATCTACTGGTAAGTGCTATCAGTAGTTTCTCGAACCGTTACGGACCTTGCATCGGCATGACTTATCAGGCTATTGGGGTCTGACGTTATACCACCCCCAGGCAGTGATATGTGACATATCTGACGAAGAGACCGAACTGTACGGTAGTGTTACTGATTAGATTCGCAGGAGTATAAGCAGAATTGCTTGTTGATCTTCTAATCGCTCAATACCCGGGTGGCCGTTACGTTTAGCAGATCGCTTGCGGCTTGTGGGTGTTTGATATGATCATCACCTACTGTCGGTGTATTGACGAGTCTTTAGAGTCCTACACAGAGGTTTCCTGGTTCATTCGAAATGAAGTAGGAGCACTTATGTCATATATGCAGGACCGAGATTAATACAAGTATGTGATGCCGTATTCTATTCTCGCGATATGTTATATCGGTCGGTTATATGAGATATAGCCGGGTTTTCGGATCAAGTGTTGATTCGATAGATTGTTATATTAGATATTAGTCGGTTGTATGCGATATAGCCGGATTACCAATTCAAGTGTTGATTTGATAATTTAATGTATAATTATATATTTGATATATTAATTTACATTAACTAATATTATCTCACTTATGATTTCTTTTCTCACTTGATTGTGCACATAGTATATATATGATATATATTAGTGTACATAGTTTTATGTCATGCTTGATGATACATGCTTCATGGGTGTGTGAGACTTACACCATACTATGTGATAATCTAGGTTTTTTTTATATTCTTAAGTAATTCAAAAATAAATTGGAAATTGTCATGGCAAGAAGCTTGGAGAAGCTTGCATGCTCATTGACTAACTCCACTACTTTTGCTTTACTAAAGATATTTATTAACCCAACCTTTATTATATACTATGGTTAAGTCTCTAAAAGGGTTAGGGTATGATACTAACTCACCCATGGTTGCTATTCTCACCTCAAGAGTTCATTCTCTCATCACTTGACTTCATCTTCTTCCTCATGAGAAAAAGCTTTCTAGCTTTTTTCTAAGTGATGAAATAATGTGAGAAAAAGAAATCTAAAGAGAGCCCAATTCCTACTTCATCTTCCTCAACTATTACCCATTTAGTTTAGGGTGTTTGCTTCACTAAACCCTAATTTAGTGAAAAGGTAGCATGAGCTTAAGTCTCCTCGACGTAGATCATCTTCGGCCTCGAAGACTTCGAGCAAGTTTGCATCTGTCACCTTGTGGAGCCTCTCAAGAGTTCGGGAGATCATTACTCGCAGCGAAGGGAATTCTACACGGAGCATTTGAAGTGAAGGAAATATCCACAAAGGTTGTATTCCGCATTCACTTAGTAGTTAAGATGTTAACATTGCTAGTTCGTTTAAAATTCTAGTTAAGATTCTAAGGTTAGGGTTCTTTAGAACGGTAAAAATTTGAAAATGGCATGGACGATGCCTCCCGAAACCTTGCTACCGCGCTATGTAACCTCACAGTGGTATCAGAGCCAAGCTAAAGATTTAAACGATGTTTGTTAGGAATACGAAACCGAAACAACTCCGAAACACCCGATACAAAATCTAGTTTCTGTTGAATTTTTAAAGCTGTAAAAAAAATTTTAAACAACTGCAGAATGCTGTATGTGATATAACATGAACACTGTGAAAATTTGAAGCAATTTGGTGAGATTATGGCCGGCCACATACATGGAAAATCCGAGCTCGCCAAGTCATTTGTGGCTTTTGGGATTCAAATTTTCAAGGTGTTCCAGTCTCTGTGTTTTGGTGTTTCAGGTGTTGTTTGTTTTTGCTAAATTTGCATGTGATGTTAACTTTCTGCAAAGGAAATTCGGAGTGTTTCGTAATCGTAATTCTAACATGTATTCGGGTTATTTAGACGATGTTAAAAAGCTCAAACGGATATCAATAACTCATATTTTCCCTCGCTGGAAATTTTCAAGAGTTGGATTTTTTCCGAGTTTAAAATCTTCATAAAATCGTGCAAGCGATTCTGTGGACCCTTTAGAAGAACGTTACCCAAACTTGACCTTTGGGATCGCAGAACCGCGGTCATACCCTAGGGTTTGCGGCAGTTCCGTGGCGACATGAGTGAGGCATGGGTCGGCCCTTCTACGGATGGTTCATAGGAGCTGTGGCAGTTTCTGGGTACTTTTTGAACTCCGCTCAAGTGTTGAGCTTTTCGGGAAATTTTGGGTGTTTGCTTATTCGATCGAAAAGTTTAACTTCATCTAGGTATCTGTGATTGTGATACAATATTTGGAATCCACATAATTAGTTATGAGATAACTAGTCTGAATTTTATAAATCCAGCAGTTTAGTCTCATTTGATCGGTTGCCACGGAATTTTGATGTGGATCAAAAGTCCGTCGCAATTACGTAGTGTACGCGGATACTCACCGGTTAACCTTACTAGATAGCCCCGCCCCATAGCTCCAACCAAGTGACTGTAGGAGAACCACGTCGCCAAAAGCATCCGTTCGGATGCTTTTGGCCCGGTATTCCGCCTTAGTGCACTTCATCGACGGCATCGGGGGTGCGGCCGTCTACTAAAGTTTCCGATGAGCATTAGATCAAGTTATCGGGAATCTTTTTGAATTACCCGACAGTTTATTTGAAAGTGTTTTCAATATCGAGACTAAAATGCGGGGTTTATAATTATTAGGCATGTGATGTCTAAGGAATTCATTTTGTTGGGCATGAAATCCAAAGTATGTGATACATTGGGTTTATGATGTCTATGGTGGTTGTGCATTCTAATTGTTGTAGTTTTTCACTTTCTTTTCTGCGACCGTAAGTGTAATATGTGATGTATCGCCGGTTTCGTTGCTATATGTCAACAACAATTGGGATACGCATATTTACTTACGTTGATGACATGTGATGTTATGTGCTGCTGTGATAAGTAATATTGGATCGTCGTGTTTTGAATAGCCGTGGGTTTTTATGTGAGATTAGAGTTTTTCATTTTCATTCATGTAAAAGCTTGTAAGTAATATTCTTTTATTGGGGCACTTCCGGGTTGAGGATGATGTCACCATTGACGTATCTTATTTACTTTTCCGCATTAGGATAGACCCAAGATGGAGAGCACAAGTAACTGGGTTCTAGGGTCCAGTGGGAGACCTTCTCGAGGAGTCGACTCCGGGTCTCCTAACTCTAGAATTGGGAGGGTTGCTTGCCGCTCTCGTAGGGGTCTAGGGATGTGGGTTTGGTTTTTCATCGCGACCGTGGAATCCGTGTTTTATACAGGTTTAATTTAAAACACGGAATTCCTGGTATATCCAATATTTCATATGTTATCTTATGCTGCTGATATTTTATGATGTGATCACTTGATATGTTCTGAGACGAATGCCTATATTATATATATGATATATAATAATTATTGATACTTTCGTTTCTTATGTGATACTTAGGAAGCATAATTTATGGGACATCATTAATGATATTAATGAAATAAAAGAAACCTAAAGATGTTGTAGAAACTTGTTTAAAAACTGGTAGCTCTAGTTCTTGCTTTGCATAGCGGTATTCCTTGTAGAATATCCAGCACCTTATTCTATAAGGAAAGAGCAGAGATCCCTTCACCGGGAGTGACCTCTTTAGCCAAACTGGCAGATGCTACAATCCAGTCGGTTTGTCTTTTGATTGCTTCTTCAGTTTTTGCTTTGCATAGCGGTATTGCTTGTAGAATATCCATCACCTTATTCGTTAAGAAATAAGCCAAGATCCCTTCACCGGGAGTGACCTCTTTAGCAAAACTAGTAAAAGCCTCATAAACACTTCTTTTAAAATTCACTCGATTCTACAAAGATATCAAGTTCATTACATAAAGGGTTTTCTTAAAAACCTGTTTTAGCCCTCCGTCATTTCAGATAAGTAGTATTTAGTATTCGTGCTGCGTTTGTTGACCTTGTCAAGGCGTAGTGTGCGGAAGCTGATTAGTGCTTATCTGCAAAGCATATGATGCGATTAGATTAGGGTAGTCATGCGGCCTTATTGACCTTGTCAAGGGTCGTGCGGGTAGGTTCAATTCAATCAGGAAATGACGGATTGAACTTGACTTGCAGTTTATGGTTTGTTGACCTTGTCAAGGTCATAGATCGCTCGAGGAAAAATATTATCGCGAATTTCAAGTGTTGAAATTTGCAATGAGATTGCATACCTTCTATGAGATAGTTGGATCCCGATAACCACTGCGAGTAAAAGTTACTCTTGAAAGAGTTTTACACATTACAATTAGCCGATCAAGTAGGTGTCTAGAAATGTGTTAACATGGTTACACCACTGGAAAACGAGGTTTATTTTAATTATGTCCATGCGAAAGCACGGGGAACCTCCCTCAAAGTACCGACACTGGCCTGCCCGAAAGATTAGTGAACTTGTAGGGTTTAATTAATCCCAGCTAGTTTTATCTTTTATGGTTTGAAGGAGGATTTGATAAAAATAGTGGGAGCCATCCTGATTAGATAAAATAATAACAAATCTAATCTTGCAAAAGCGCACGCAGAGTGTTTTCTTCTCTCTCTCTCCCCTGATAGTGACCATGTCACGCCTTAATCAAGATAATTATATGGATGTATTGACCGAACCTGCTTATTATATTGAGCTAGGAAACGTTGGTTCCGCTCTACCTTATAATTGTTAAAAGTCCGAGAAGGAAATAGGGAATATCCGGATTCCCATGCCACCCGATCGAAGAAAGTGCATGTTGATGCATCTTCTTCGGGTGTGTTCATTACCGAGGACTATTTTTCAGTATCCTCTACATCCTGGGTATGTGATACCGGATCAGGATCTAGCATATTGTCACGACCCGAAAGTACGGAACGTGACAGGCACTTAGATTATGAAGCGTCTAGAGGCGCCACGTAACCTAAGTAAGCCGAAGCCCAGAAATCTAAACCATAAAAGAAGAAGAAGAAGAAAAAGAAAACAAGTTTAAAAGCATCAGCAAATTTTCTCAAAAATTTCGGCAGAGTCTCCTTTGTAAAAACTTGCCCCCAAACGGGAATATAAATAAACAATAAAAAGCATCCCCAAACGGGTGCTAGCTCAACGCCAACAGGCGGAAACAACCACAACAAACACAATAATATACAACGCCAAAGGGCGAGGCTCAAAACTCAAAAGAAAACAAAATCATCAGATCAGAATAATACATGCGCGACTCTAAGGTCGAAATAAAAGACTGGTCCAATAAACTTATCAAGTAATACAAGTATGGTTGATGGAGCTTACTAGATATAAATGAAAGAATAAAAGTACAATGGTGGTTCGGATACAAGTGAACCAACCTACCGTGCAAATCACCCTGAAAGAATAGATGTGCCAGCAAGCTGCCAGGGAAACCTGTACATTGAGCCTGTAATAAAATTTGGCACAACGGGGGTGAGTTGCCAACTCGTGAGTAGAAGACATCTACGAAAAGAAATCGAATGCACGACGCTATCCCCGGTCATAATAATACACTACTATATCCTAAACATCTAGTAATAGCAGGGTACTACTACGTGTAAGTGCAGATACTCCGTGTTCGTGTCAGTGCCTCATATAATACTATGTCATATGAAATGAAATGCATGCACCATGAATGTAAAGTAACAAATCCTGAAATCCAGATATATACGTATAAGAACTCTTTAGCTGTTATCATACTAAAGTGTGTATAAGCATCTGAAATCTCAACAATGAAATCCATGGAAATCCGTGTCAAGCATCGACACAACACATGTAATCTCAAGTCTCAATATGTCGGGCTCCGTCAGTCCGGATCGGCCCATATCATCAAATCTCACGACAACGGTCGGTATCCTCCGGATATCCGCCGCGCCAGACATCACCGGTAGGTAGTCTTCCCCTGCCAGGCTCATCGTCTACAACTCGATCTTCTTGCCCCGGGGTACCATACCGGGCCCACCATGTACCCGAGACGGTTCATCCACTCCTCGAATCGGGTCTCGAAATCCAACAGAAAACATGAAATCTCATGGTGGACGACACATACATCACGAGAAAACCGCATCTTATTTTAAAAAGAGAAGAGGAGAGAGAGAGAGAAGGTTTTATAATTTCTTGCGGTTTTCCCCAAAAATCCAGAAATCTCATAGAATCCAAATCTTAAAATAATGAGTAAGTATATGATAAGTGTCGGCATATGCCCATGATACTACAGGATAACATGAAAATATGAATGCATGAATGTCAAGTAATAGATATCATGTCTATACTAACATCAGAGAGTAATCACGATATTATATCGGTCTAGTTGTTAACTGATTGTATCAATAAAAGATAATATAATCTAAAGTGTACGTGACATAGCAATTACCGATGATGATGTGTGTGAGCCGGCAAATAAGTGTGCGTGGAATATGCGCATCATCGGTAATGGTGCTGGTGTCCTAACAGGTAAAGTTTATACTGATTATAGCAACATATGAAAGAACATGCACCATGATGATTATAGTATGAATGCAAAGACAGATGTTCATTATCCACTCATTTGATATAAAATTATCACTACCACTATATGAATCGAACCTAACTAGTGTCCATCTAACCTCCTAAAGAACTTAACCTAAGAAACTAGTCAATAAGAAACAAGAGTCTACATAAGGTCTGAATCAATATCTCGAATAGTCGGCGATCCGGCCTCAATAGCGTCACGTACGTAGTACGGCTCCCTCGAATCAAGAGTGCGGATCAATCATCATATTTATGCCCCGTACGGTAAAATCCATCGTACGACATCCCAATATCGGAGTACGGGTCAAGTATCTCCTAGGTGTCTCATCATTCGTATAATGTCATCACCAACACATCTCATGATCAAGGTACTAAACTGTAATCGCCTACATCAATCATATATCATTGCCCTCATAATATGCATCATTAGTTTATCCTCAGAAATATCATGTCATATGTATCATATCGTAATCAAGTCATACATATCCCATATCGTGATCAATCACAAGTTATAGTACGGGTACTATTTTAGAGTCCCATGTACCTCAATATCATCACTACCCCTTATAATTCAAATATACATGTTCATTATCTCATTCTCTAATGATCCGCTAACAGTTAATACGACTGTATAGCCAAGAATCACGGCATCAAGCCCAGTTACACTATTTCATCATACCTCGGACATCATATCACATCAATGAATCATATATACGTGTTGTATATATATGTATATACCTATACCTAGTTCTATATATATACACATACACGTATACCCCATGTCGAGTTTCAGTGTGTGCGTGGGTGTGTTTCTATCTGAAACCTACGAATCTCTTCCAAGGTACTCATCCTCTGATATGGTTTTCCTAAATCAGTCTAGTCCAGCCTAGGGTCAATACTAGGGTCCTAATAGGGTCACATCTTATTTCCTAATGTCAATAAGTATTATTCCTATTCTACGTTGCGGGGGTGCTAAACGCCATCCACCCGACTTCCCCCCGTAGATATGCATCTACTCACCTGGTCCATGTCTGCCGAAGACAGTGTCGCCATCCTCCTCTTCATCCCCCGCAGTCCACGTGAGGGATACCTAGACGCAAACATATAAATAGCATCGTAAACTGAATCACATACGAAAGTCAAACGATACAAGGAACAAGCATAGGTTAAAACCTATGTCCCGTCCACGCAAAAGCACCAAATATCGCTCGATATCGGCGTACAAACTCCGATGGATCGAGATAAACATTAACAAATAACTCGTAGTTTTAAAACACATTACTTATATTATAAAAACTGATTAAATCCATCGAAAGCCTAAAATCCATCAAATCGCCCGATTTCGTAAAACCCGAAAATGCCAATTTACCGTTTTTCATCAAAACTTGACATTTAAATGAAACCAATGGTTATAAAACTCATTAAATAGTATAAATATACTATACAACCCCTTACTTTATTTTTATTACACAATTTTGCATTTATTTGAAATTTCTAGTTTGCAACTTTTAACAATTTTTAACATTTTTCAAGCAAAATACCACAATTCCAACACAAAACGTGATTTTTCATGAATTAATGTATTAAACCATAATTCATAATGATAATGATTTAATGAAACCATAAATTATATTTTTAATCACATTTATTTAGAAATTTCTAAAATCTAGTTTACAAAATAGCAATTTTTATCACAATTTATCAATTATCAATAGAAACTAGCAATCAAACTAAGTTTTTCTTTCCATTAACATGCTAAAGTTCTCACTAAAACTACAATATAATGATAGCCACCTTAATTGGAATTTTATATCACCCACATATATATTTTACAAAAACTAGTTAGCTAAATAGCTTCATTTAAACAATTTTAAATGAAAAAAATTTACAATTCAACAAAAATGCAAGATTTTCCAATTCTAAAAGTGTTAAACTAACTATTATAACCCTAATTAATTAATAAAAATCATAACTTGAATTTACAAACCTAACTTGAATTTTAGAATTTGCAACTAGAATTAATCTAATTAATCTAATTATGCTTTAAAAGAAACATCTAATAGAAATAAAACAAAAGAGAAAGATTTATACCTCCACAACCACATGTGCAAACATCAAAATGAGCCTAAAAAATAAATGCTTTCCCACTCCAAAATCCATGTAAAGAAGAGTAGAGAATAAAGGGTAGGAAATAAATAGGATTTTGTGGATTTTTATTTGGATTTTTAATGAATTTTTTGATCAAATTTGAAGAAGAAAGAGAGGGGAAAAATGGGGGGCTTCCATGATGAGGAGGCCGGCCACATCAAGGGGAGGAGGGAGAGAAAGAAAAGAGTGAGGAAAGATGTAGAAAGTTCCCCATAAATATCCACCTCTTTATGTCATTTCAACATTTTAATTAATTTCTTTTATTTCATTACTATAGCAACTCAAGAAAGCTCTAGAAAAAAGGAAAAATTTGTAAATAAATTTTGCATGATACACACTAAATTATAATATGCCATGGTTCATTTTTACAAATTAAAACCATTCAAATTTGTAATTTACACTAATTTAGTGTAAAAATAAAGCTTTTGTTAATATTTAAAATAATTAATTTAGGAAAAATATTTAATTAAAATAAAAATTTATAAGTGGCTAAATAAACACCATTTACTAGTAATTACATAATTAAAATATGTATTTTTGAAATTATAATGAAAAACAATCACGGTTTAATTTTACGAAAAATACATTTTACTTTACCGAAATTCATAAAATTCACTTAAACAATTTTATTCGTTTAATTATTTATTTAATTATTTTTAAAACGTTACACATATGTAATATGTTACATGGGCTACAGATAGGTAGAGAACTGGGAATGGGTGATATGTCTCTAAGTGTAGAGAATGTTGCAATTGTTGCAGCCAAGTCAGTTGGCAGATATCACCTTGTATTAATACATTGATTTTGACCGAATGTTATTATATACCGAACCTGATATGAAACATTACATCGGTTTCTTTATTAAGTTAAAGAAGGATATAATTCTATATTGGAGGATAATGTTATGAACATTTTCCTAAATCAAGAGTTAATTCGATCAGGCACGTTATATAATAGCATATACGTTCTAAATCAAACCACAGTTCAAACTATGCAGAACACACACAAGAGGAGTTGTTCAGAAATGAACGATTCTTTCTTGCGGCATTGTAGACTTGGTCATACCAATGCGACACGACCAGCTAAATTACATAAAGATGAATATAAGAATCTGTTCAAATTTTCATTTTATGATACTTGCCAGTCTTGTCATAAAGGTAAAGTGACCAATACTCCGTTTACTCGAAACAAATAAAGAGTTAGTGAACTCTTGGGACGGATACATATTGATGTATACGGTCCTATTTCTACAAATGCCAAGGTTGGTTCTTCTTACTTCATTATATTCACTTATCTTCTCTCAGGATTCGGAGATATGTTCCTATTGAAACACAAGTCTGAAACTTTTGAGAAATTCAAAGAATATAAAATTGATGTTAAGAACCAGATGGATAGAAGTATTAAGTCATACAAAGTGATCGAGGAGGAGAATACTTGCGCATGGAGTTCCTGGAGTTTCTAAAAGCAGAATGAGATTCTCTCTCCGCTTACTCCTTCGTATACACCACAGCACAACGGTGTATCGGGGCGGAGGCATCGCACCCTATGAGATATGGCGCGCTCTATGATGAGTACTCCTGAGTAACCTGTTTCCTTTTGGAGTTATGCACTTAAGAAGCTGCATACCTATTGAATGGGATTCTAACCAAATCAATTCCTACCACAACATATGAGATATGGAATGGGAAGAGACTATGTCTTAAACGAGTTAAGATATGGGGTTGTCCGGTCTATATTGAAAGGCAGAATCCGGACAAGCTCGAGGCAAGGTCAGTTCTGTAATTTTGTTAGGATATCTCAAACATTTGTCAGGGAATATCTTCTACCACTCTGAGGAGGAAAAGGTGTTTTGTTTCTCAGCATGCCACCTTTTTAGAAAAAGAATTTCTTGTGAAGAAATTTGTGGACATGAGGTAGAAGTGGAAGGAGTTTCAGCTAGACAAACTAACAGCTAATGATTTGGTAAAACCAAAGGATTCAATAGTCTTGTCACGACCAGAAATTTGGCACGTGACGACCCTTAAACCACGTAATGTCTACAGGTGTAACGCAATCTAACTAAGCCGAAAACCCAGCAAATCTAAACCATCAAAAGTAGTAAGTGATAAGAACATTGTCAAAAGCTTTTGGGAATCTCAAGTAAAATTTCTTTAAAGTCCAAATTTACTTTCTTAAAAATTTCGGCAGCACCTCTTTTGTAAAAACTAGCCCCGAAAACGGGTACAACATAGAATATAAGTAAAGCATCTCTGACGGGAGCAAAACCATGCCTAAAGGCTGAAACAACCGCCATAACAGATATACAACGCCGTAGCAAAGAAATGGACGATATAAAGTGACAACAGCATAAAATACATTCAGAGTCACAAAATAATACAACATCGATCCTCACAACTCGTCTCTAATTCAAATACATGAATATGGTGGATGGAGAATACTATATCCAACAAAAGATATACAAAGTACATAAATGGATAACCACGAAACCCCTGTAAGTCTATGTCGCTCACCCCGCAAGCTAGCGAGGAGGGGGAACAAGTAAAAATCAAAACTTTCTTACAAAAGCAACATAGACCAAGCTAAGGATCATTTCCAAACCATATCTAACGAACTACAAGAGGTTTAATCCACTATGATATGAAGATTATTCCTCATGATTCAAGTCCTTCGATTCTTTTCTCCGCTGTCCTCCTCGTCCACGTGAGCTCCGAGGATCGATCGGATCTTGGTCACCTCCACGGCCCCCTTAAGTCAAAGACGATCCACCCGAGATTATATAGGCCGAGCTCCTCCTCAAGCCGAGGTAACTAGGGAAACAAGTTTGTTATACTTGATGTCCTAGGTGATGTAGAATAAGAAGATGGTTTCGTTTTTCTATCTAGATTCTATTTTTTTCAACACATGAGAGCTATAGAATTTTCTAGTGAAGAGGAAGAAGAAGCAACCATGGGAGCTCTCTTTTGATGAGAGAGAATAAGAAAATGATAATGATCTAAGAGACAAAATAATTACCAATCTTTTATTATGAAAATTGTGATGGCAACCATTGATTTGACCATTATCATGTCATGTTAAATCCAAGCAAAGAAAATATCTAGTGCACACAAAAATATCTAAGTCAACAATGGTAAACTAGGTCAAAGGGTCAGCATGGTCAAATGGTCAAACCAATTAGCCATAACACAATTATCATTAAAAGATTAGTAAACATTTTCCTCCATCACATAATGGTATTGTCCAAGTCAATGGTCAAAACCCTAATGAGGCATCTCCTTCTTCACTCCTCACATCCGTGCATACATACCCGCATTCCTTAGAATACGAATACTAGAAGACAAAACTGATCCATCTGTACAATACAAGGATCTGGCTTAAACCAAAGCCCACTAGTATTATCCGACCTAACATCATACATGCACAAGTGCACGTACGTCAATGTAGCCTTGCCGTAAAACCATACGGCCTCTACACCTTTTGCCCAGTGCAGGGAAACTCTCTGTGTGGGACTCTAAAGACTCGACACTACGCTCGCAGTAGGTTTAACCACAGGCCGCAAGCTGTACTAGCTGTACGTAACTGTCCCCGGGTAGATTTCGATAAGAAGGGTGATGAGGAAAACCGATCCGAACTCCTACTGAGCCTGAATGTGACAATCTCCGTACAGTCTGGTCTGTTCGTCTAAGAGTATCGCATGTCGAGCCTAGGGGGTGGTAAATGTCAGACCCCTAATAGCGGTACAAGTCATGTCGGAGTGTAGCCCAGAACACCCTGAGAAACTACTGGAAACTCTACCAGTAAATCTCGCTTTCCTTGGCCAGGGACTTTGTGTAATGGCTCTCCTAACACAGTGCGATATCAAACCCCAATACTGAAAGAGACGAATCCTGTCCAATCACTACTGCCTCCAAGTTCTTCGGGACTGCACCCAACTACTACCTGTTTGCACGACTCCTTTGAGCCGTGGTAGGGTAGTAATCAAAGTACAGAGGGAACACACTCGAGGCGAAGTAGCAGTGTCAAGTCGACGGACTAAGCTGTACTCATGTCACCTGGGAACTGCTATCTGATTATAAGTATAGTACCAACCAGCAGTTCCCGACTAGTCCTGTTTGGTGTACTCGCAACCTAACGAGCACCTGCATACTATCTCCAGTATGACGTACTAATGGCTGTGGGACAGACCATCTCCCCTGCTAGAATGAGAATCATATACACTAGTCCACTCTTGAATATCGATACCTCGTCTCGATAATCCTACGACTAGGGACCTGTATAAGGATGTGCTTGTAGCTTACCCAGCCCCCACTAGTGTAACTGCCATCATAACGCTGGTAATCAAGCAAAGATCCTAAGGGCTCCACTAATATGTATAAGCAATATGCTAAAAGAAACACATGCACATATTGAAGTAGAAACAAACCAAGTAGCACACTACCATTTTGAGCAAGACTGTCAATGCAACTGTGAATATCCCAAGCATCCATTAAGTAATATACAAGCTAGTATGATACAGTAATGGCCTCTAGGGCATATACAGTAACAATCTCCAACTTGCAATAGGGTCATGTACCGGCGTATCAAAAACCTATCATCTCGATCAGCCGCTCGAAATGAGTCTGGGGTATGGACTTCGTGAGTGGATCCGCAGTGTTATTCTCCGAATCTACTCTCCTCCCCCCGATCTCCCGGTGATCTACGATCTCCCTGATCAGGTGGTACTGCCTCAAGATGTTCCTGGACTTCTGACGGGACCTGGGTTCCTTCGCTAAGGCTATAGCGCCGTTGTTGTCGCAGTACAGTGGTATTGGATCAACAATGGTTGGAACCACCTGAAATTCTGTGAGGAACTTCTTCATCCAGATAGCTTCTTTTGTGGCATCACAAGCAGCTATGTACTCCGCTTCCATCGTCGAGTCAGCAACGGTTTCCTGCTTGGTGCTCTTCCAACAGACCATCCCTCCATTAAGGGTAAAGACATAACCCGACATAGACTTGGAGTCATCCTTGTCACTATAGAAGCTGGAGTCAGCAAAGGTCTCGATCTGGAGGTGTTTTCCGCCATACACCAAGAACATCTGTTTAGTCCTTCTCAGGTACTTGAGAATGTTCTTTACTGGTATCCAGTGTTTCTCTCCTGGGTTCGACTGATACCGGCTTACAACGCTCAATGCGTATGCAACATTTGGTTTGGTGCACAACATCGCATACAATATAGAGCCTACCGCAGATGCGTAGGGTATAGATGACAAGCGAGCCCTTTCCAAATAAGTCTTAGGAGACATCTCTTTCGAGAGGGTGATTCCATGACAAGCCGGTAGATTACCGCGCTTAGAATCTTCCATACTGAATCTTTTCAGTATGGTGTTGATATACCTGGACTGTGAAAGTCCAAGTATCCTCTTAGATCTATCATGATAGATTTAGATCCCCAGAAGGAAGGAGGCATCACCCAGGTCGTTCATTGAGAACCTCTGTGACAAGAATCCTTTGACTGACTGTAGCATAGGAATGTCATTTTCTATTAGGAGAATGTCATCCACGTACAAGAAGAGGAATAACACAGTTCTCCCTACAATCTTACTGTAAATACGTGGTTCATCTGGATTTTTGATAAAGTCGAATTCTTTTACAGTATCATCAAAGCAGATGTTCCAACTCCGCGATGCCTGCTTTAGTCCATAAATGGACTTAAGCAACATGCACACTTTACCGATGCTCCCACTCTGAATGAAACCCTCCGGCTGATCCATATAGACGAACTCTTCCAAATTACAATTCAGAAAAGTCGTCTTTATGTCCATCTGCCAGATCTCATAATCGTGGAAGGAAGCAATATGTCACGACCCGAAAGTACGGAACATGACCGGCACTTAAACTACGAACGTCTCGAGGCGTACGTAATCTAAGTAAACCGAAAACCCAGAAATCCAAAACAAGAAAAGATGTAGAGTGCAGGAAAAACCAACTTAAAGCAAGTAGTTTCAATAGCATAAGCCGAGTTATGCGGTTTTAAAAACATCAAGTATTTCTTGAAAATTTCGGCAGAGTCCCCTTTGTAAAACTAGCCCTTAAACGGGATACAACATGAATAGTATACGAAATCAATAAAAATGCATCCCCAAGTGGGAGCTAGCTCTTCGTCAATCGACGGTCACAACCACACAAGCAATATAATATACAACGCCAAGGGCGAGGATCAAAACTCAAAAGGAAACTCAAAACAGCAAGAAATCCATAAAAATACAACGCGCGACTCTAAGGTCGAAAGAATAACATCACTGGTCTCTATCTCAAAAATAAATACATGTTTGGTTGATGGAACTTCTAGATACAACTGAATAATAATATACAAGATATATAATAGGGGGACGATACAAGTAAACCCACCTACTAGAAAGTCACCCGGTAATGGGAAGCAGTGCCAGCAAAGCCGTAATGAAAGCTGTACGGCAAAACCTGCAAGAAACTGCGGCACAACGGGAGTGAGTTGCCAACTCGTGAATAGAAAAACATCTACGGAAAGAAATCGCATAAATAACGCAACCTAGGTCAATGATCATAATATATCCTCAATTATATATATAACATGCAGCTTATAACAAAGGCTGGGGTAAATATCTAACCCGAGTGTAATCTCATGTGCCCGTGTCAGTGCCTCAGGTAGCAATATATCATATGAATGAGGTATGAATGCATGAAAACAGAATACATGTAAATGATGTAAGGTTTGTTTAGCACCCTATGAAGTGTTTTGAAGCATCACATGCCTTAAAGTTTTAATTTTGATGGTGCTAAACAAGAATTCAAAGGAATCGATCCAAGAAAATTAGGGTTTCGAAATTTAAAGCGAACAAAACTAGGGTTTCGAGACTACAACCTTTGTAGCTCCCTTTTGCTGGACTCCTTGGTCTCTAGGGTGTTGAATGAAGGTCCTCTTGAAGTCCTCTTGCGTCTATGACGATCCACCCGAAGTTCCCCGTCCAAGCTCGCAAGTTCGTAAAACCGAAGAGAACACTCTAAAACAAGTTGGCTAAACTTGCATAGAATGATGTTGCGGTTAGGAATCTCACTTCAAAAACCTTTCTATAAGTGTGTTTAACTCACTAGAAAAACCTAGAGAGCAAGTGGTGAAAGAGGATGAAGATGGTGGCTTTTTCTTTTAGCAAGTGTAAAAGATAAAGATAACCCTTGAAAAAAAAAAGAAATGAAATATAACCTTTTATATTTTATTCCTTGTTACATCCAACCATGGTTAAGTGATGGAGAGTTTATTTAACTTGAGTTTTAAATGATAAAGAGAAGGATAACCCAAGGTTAGAGTTAGGTTAGAAGAAGAATGTAGAAGCTAGTAAAGATTATCCTTTTCTTTTCAATTTTGTTTCAAATACAAAATCAAATAAAAAACCATTACTTAATCCATGTTGTGAGTATTATATTGCCACCATTTCCATGTGCTAACAACCATGATAGATGGGTGTATGTATGTATGCATGTATGCACATCCACATGTGCATGAAACTAGAATGAAAGAAAGAAACACATGCATGCATGCATACATCCATCATCTTCTAGAAAGGTTTCAAGTGAGAAAACTAATGGTTAGATGATAAATCAACACTTGATTTATCAATCCGGTCATATCTCATATGACCCCACCAAAAGCAGGCCACCCGATCAATGTTTGGTATCATATACGCACATTTTAATCGGGTGCATGAGCATATCGCATACGCGCACCACAACGTTTCGCCTGGACTGGGTAACTCCTTTGTGGGACTCTAAGACTCGTCAATACGCCGGCAGAGGGTGATGATCATATCAGGTACCCCCAAGCCGCAAGCGGTCAGCTAAACGTAACGGCCACCCGGGTATTGAGCGATCAGAAAACAACAAGCGAACCTGCTACAACTCCCGTCGAGCCAACCGGCAACACTACCGTACAATCCGGTCTCTTCGTCAGGTATGCCGCATATCGAGCCTAGGGATGGTAACGTCGACCCTAATAACTCAATAATTCGTGCCGGTGAATGGTCTATAACAGATCGAGAAACTACTGATAACACTTATCAGCAATTCTCAGGAGCCCTGGCCAGGGACTTACTGATATAACCAGTCGGGCACAGTACAGCATCAACTCCCAATACCGGGAGAGACGAAACCCCTCCTATCGCTCATTGCCTTCGTGTGTCTCGGGACTGTACCCAACGGCCACCTGTTTGCACGACTCAGTGGAGCCGTGGTAGGGTGGTAATCAAAGTACAGTGGGAGAACACACAAGACTCCATGACGATCTCGGGTCTACAGACTAAGCTGCACCAGTGTCACCTGAGAACTGCTATCCGACGATAGATATAATTCCATATAGGAGTTCTCGGTGAGTCCGTCCAGTGTACCCAGTCAGCACTGAGCACCCGCATATGATCTTGATGTCAAACATCGATGAATGTGGGAACATCCATCGCCCATCATATGGGTCTAGTATCATATGCGCTAGTCTACTCTGGTATATCAATGCCCCGTCTCGATATACCTACGACTAGGAACTTTCCAGGATATGCTTATAGACTACAGATGTCCCACTAGTATGATCTCCATCATAATCAGAGCAGTCAAGCCAATATCCTCAGGGCTTTATCAGCATGTATGAGTGAATAATAAGCATGATCAAATCAACATGTCAGATAAAGAAGAACCAGATAGCATACTATCATGTCGAGCAAGAATGCATACTGAATATATATACATGTATAGATACATCCACTATCACATAATGGCCTTTAGGGCATACATATATCCAACAATCTCCCACTTGCACTAAGGCAGTTATTGGCGTATCTCATACCCAACATCTCAAAAAGTCGCTCATGCTGCGGCTGAGGGAGGGCCTTGGTGAATGGATCCGCGGCGTTATTCTTTGTGTCTACCCTCCTAATCTCGATCTCGCGGCGATCTACAATCTCCCGGATCAAACGAAAACGCCTCAGGATGTGTCTGGACCGCTGATGGGATTTGGGCTCCTTGGCTAACGCCATAGCCCCATTATTGTCACAATACAAAGGTATTGGATCAATAATGGTTGGAACTACTCCTAGCTCCGAGACGAACTTCTTCATCCAGACGGCTTCCTTGGCGGCATCATTTGCAGCAATGTACTCAGCTTCCATCGTAGAGTCTGCAACGGTATCTCGTTTGGAACTCTTCCAACTTACCGCCCCTCTATTAAGGGTAAATACAAACCCAGAGATAGATTTGCTGTCGTCCTTATCGCTCTGGAAGCTCGAATCGGTAAAGGCCTCCATTTAGAGATCTCCATTACCATACACCAAGAACAATTCTTTAGTCCTTCGCAAGTACTTAAGAATGTTCTTCACAGCTGTCCAGTGATTCTCCCCTGGGTTAGATTGATACCTTCTTACAACACTAAGTGCGTAAGCTACATCTGGGCGTGTACATAACATCGCATACATTATAGATCCTACTGCCGAAGCATAGGGTATAATACTCATGCGAGCTCTCTCTTCATCGGTCTTTGGACAAGAATCCTTGGAGAGAGTGACCCCATGGCAAGCGGGTAAGGCACCCCGCTTGGAGTCTTCCATACTAAACCTTTTTAGGATGGTATCAATGTACTTGGTTTAGGACAATCCCAATAACCTTTTGGATCTATCCCTATAGATCCTTATGCCCAGAATGCATGTGGCATCACCCAGGTCCTTCATGGAGAACCTTAGTGATAAGAAAGATTTGACCGACTGTAGCATAGGAATATCATTTCCTATCAGAAGAATGTCGTCCACGTACAATACAAGGAATGTGACAGCTCTCCCTACAGCCTTCTTATAAACACAAGGTTCATCTGGATTTTTGATGAAATCAAACTCTTTGATAACATCATCGAAACAGATGTTCCAACTCCGTGATGCCTGCTTTAACCCATATATGGATTTAAGCAATTTACATGCTTTCCCGCTGCTCCCACTATCAATGAAGCCCTCTGGCTGATCCATATAAACGCATTCTTCCAAATTTCCATTTAGAAATGCGGTTTTAACGTCCATCTGCCAGATTTCATAGCCGTAGTGAGCAGCAATAGCAAGTAGGATCCGAATGGATTTAAGCATGGCTACGGGAGAAAAAGTCTCGTCATAGTCCAAACCTGGTCTTTGACGAAAACCCTTCGCCACAAGTCTTGCCTTATAAGTCTCCACCTGCCCATCTACACCAATCTTTCTTTTAAAGATCCATTTGCACACCACAGGTTTTACCCCAGGGGGTACAACGTCCAAAGTCCACACTTTGTTGGTGTACATAGACTCCATTTTGGATCTCATGGCATCCAGCCACTTCACAGAGTCTTTACTCGTGATAGCTTGATGAAAACTGGTAGGATCATCATCATCCATGATGCAATCTTCTCCGTTACCATCAATGAGGAAACCGTAGTACCTCTCCGGTGGGCGAGAAGTCCTACCAGACCTACGGAGTGGCCGAGGTTCTTCAGTTTCTGTTGCAACAGCTGGTTCAACCAAATCGTCATTTGTAGTTTGTGTCTTTAGAACCTCTTCTAGATCTACCACCTCGCCATTATCTTTATCTGTGAAAAACTCTTTTTCCAAGAATGTGGCATACTGAGAAACAAACACTTTTTGTTCCTCTTTGTGGTAGAATAGATATCCATAAGAATTCTTTGGATATCCCACAAAGTTACATAAGACTGACCGTGTCTCGAGTTTGTCCGGATTCTGCTTTTTAACATAGGCCGGGCAACCCCAAATCTTAATTCTCTTAAGAGATGGTCTCTTCCCATGCCATATCTCATATGGTGTGGTAGACACGGCTTTGGTTGGAACCCTATTTAGTAGAAACGCTGCAGTCTCCAGTGCATGCCCCCAAAACGAGATGGGTAACTCAGCGTCACTCATCATGGACCGGACCATATCTAATAGGGTCCTATTCCTTCGTTCTGACACACCGTTGTGCTGTGGTGTGTAAGGAGGAGTGAGCTGAGAGAGAATCCCATTCTCTTTCAAGAAGTTTGCAAATTCTGTACTGAGATACTCACCACCTCGATCTGATCGAAGCATCTTGATACTCAAGCCGGTTTGTTTTTCTACTTCTTGTTTATATTCAATAAATTTCTCGAAAGCTTCGGACTTGTGTTTTAACAAAAATACATGACCGAATCTTGTGAAATCGTCAGTGAAAGTAATGAAGTATGAAAAACCGCCTCTAGCCTGTGTAGACATTGGCCCACATACATCACTATGTATGAGGCCCAGGAGCTGAGCAGCTCTTTCTCCGTGTCCGGTAAACGGAGTTTTGGTCATTTTACCCTTGATACATGACTGGCAAGTCGTATAAGATTTATATTCAAAAGAATTTAAATATCCATCTTTGTGTAACTTGTTTAGTCTTGTTTCGTTAATATGACCAACTCTACAGTGCCAAAGAAAAGCTTCATTTAACTCTGAAAGTTTTCTTTTATTAGTGTGTTGTATACTGAAAACTATGTGTTGATTTAGGACATATATTCCGTTGTTAAGCGTACCATACCCAACCACCATTTGATTCAGGTTAATGTTCATAACATTGTTTTGCAATACAAAATTATACCCTTCATTGTCCAACAAAGAAACGGATATTATATTACATAGCATACTTGGTACAAAATAACATGGATTTAAAACCAAAATACATCCAGATGGCAACCCCAAGTGATACTCTCCCACTGCGACTGTATGTACATTGGAACCATTTCCAACGCGGAGAGTATGGTCACCTGTCTTCAAAACCTTGCTATTTCTCAGCCCCTGCATAGAATTGCAAATGTGAGAACCTGAACCGGTATCCAATACCCAGGAAGCAGAGTTTATAGAAAAACAGTTTTCAGTCACAAACGCACCTGAAGCAGAAGCATCACCATGCTTCTTCTTGAGACTTAAGTACTCCGTGCAATTGCGCTTCCAATGTCCTGTCTTGTGGCAATGAAAACATTCGCCCTTCCCCGAGTCTCCAGCCTTGGACTTTCCTTTTCCCTTCACCTTTTTAACTCCGCCCTTAGGATTAGTGGGTTTCTTCTTTTTCTTTCCCTTGGCCTTGGCTTTCGGGCGAGAAGATGAAGACTGTCCAATAGTCATAACGGGAGTTTTTGCTAACTTCATAGTGCTCTCTGCACTCCTTAACATGTTAAGGAGTTCAGGGAGGTCCCTCTCCATGCCATGCATGTTGAAGTTCACTATGAACTGAGCAAAGGTGGAAGGGAGGGACTGCAGAATAATATCTATATATTGTTCATTGTCCATCGTCCATCCAAGGTCCTCAAGCTCTTCTATAAGAGCTATCATCTTCAGAACATGGTCTCCTACTGGTGTGCCAGGGGCCATTCGCATCTGAAATAATTTCTTTGATGCTTCGTATCGTAATACGCGGGATTGCTCCCCATACAACTCCTTTGTATGGAGCAATATACCGTGAATGTCCATGTCCTCGTGCTGCTTTTGATGTGTGTTATCCATCGATGCAAGCGCGAGGCATGTGGCCGTGGCACAGTCAGCGTCCCACGTCTTGCGGACTTCAATGTCCGCAACTGAGGATTTTGGACCAGGGACGGGCGGGGCTGAAGCCGTGAGGACATATGATACTTTATCATAAGTCAAGGCGATTTTCAGATTCCTCAGCCAGTCTTTATAGTTGGTCCCATTCAGTTTGTTTTTATCTAGTAAAAGCTTGAGTCCAGTCATGGGTATCTGCCATTAAGAGAGAGAAAATAATACACTCAGCGAAAGCTCTTGCATAGATCAGATTGGTTATTATCTTGTCTAATCGATGTTTCCCACTGCTTTTATCGAGTTTTTCTTTCAAACCTTAAAAAGAAAAACTAGCCAGGATTAATTACAGTCTACAACTTCGCTAACCGTTCAGCCAGGCCAGTGTCGGTACTTGAGAGAGGTTCCCCGTGCTTTCGCACGGACCTAATTAGAGTAAATCTCGTTTTCCCAGAGGCGGAGCCCCGTTAACACCTTTCTAGACACCTAATGAGTTAGCTAATTGTAAACTGTAAAACTCTCCTAGGAGCAACTATTGCCCACAGTGGGATCGGGATCCAACCATCACATGGAAGGTATGCAATCTCATTGCAAATTTCAACTATTGAAATTCCCGATGTGGTTTTTACCCCTGGCACTTATGACCTTAACTAAGGTCAACAAATCATAAGTACCAGTCAAGTTCTACCCGTCATTTCTTGATTAATTAGACCCACTCATATGACCCTTAACTAAGGTCAACAAAGTCATAAGAATGTTCTAATTATTCTGCATCATATGCAATGTAGAAAGACATCACTTAGCTACCGTACACTACGCCTTAACTATAGTCAACAAACGTAGCACGAATACTAAGTACTCTACTTCCTAAAATGACGGAGGGTTGCGGATGATTCTTAAGAAAATCTTTAACGCTTTGAACTTGATAACGTTGTAGAATCAAATGGTTTTCAAAAGGAGTGGCTTAAGCTCCGCAGTTTTGAAATATAGCTTTTTCATAAAAAGCCGAGTGGTTTTTCAAATCCGATTCTACAATATCTTTTTAGGTTTATTTTCTTTACATTAATCACATTAATGTAATCCCATCATTTAAGTCCTTAAGCCAATCACAGAAAAGAAACGAAAATAACACGTACGCTTATGCCATCCGCATTCTCCGCAATGTTCCGTTATGCACCGTTAACTTACTTAACTAACGGCATTCCGGGACGGGACTAGCGCGGGTGTAAAACATAAGCAACGTCTACTATATATCATATATATAATATGTCATTTGTCTCAGATATCACAGAACATAGGCAGCAGATACATAGATATAACGTGGGATATACTAGGACGTCCGTATTTAGTACTTAGCCAGAATAGAAAATACGGATTCCACAGTCGCGATGAATAGCCAAACCCACACCCTGGACCCCTACGAGAGCGGCAACTGACCCTACCAATTCTGGAGTTTAGGAGACCCGGTCACGACTCCTCGAGATAGCCTCCCACTGAACACCAGAACCCGGTCACCTGTGCTCCCCTCCTTGGGTCCATCCTAATGCAGAAAAGTAAATAATATACAACACTAGTGGCAGCAACCTCAACCCGGAAGTGCCCCAAATAAAAGAATATTACATTACATTTGAATTTACAAGAATGAAAATATAAAACTCTCATCTCACATAAAACCCCCCGGCTATTCAATCGCGACAATCCTGCACATCATATCTCAGCAACACATAATATCTCATATCATCAACGTAAGTAAGTATGCATACCCCAATTGTCGTTGATGTATAGCAACGAAACCGGTGATATCGTACATACTACACTTACGGTCACAGAAAAGAAAGTGTAAAACTGCAATATCTGGAATCCACATTCGCTTTAGACATCACAAATGCGAAATATCACATATTCCGTATTTCATGTCTAGTAATATGAATTCCACACATTGCATCACATTCCGGATAAACAGACAGTATTGAAGTTTTCGAACGAACGATCAGATACCCAGGATTTACTAAAGCCCAACACTTGAGCTGAGTTCAAACACCTAGAGTGTGACACAGTAGTAGCGGTCCAGCCGTAGAAGGGTCAAGCCAACGCCTCACATGTGGCACTCCGTACTGCCCCAAACCCTAAGGTTCAAAGGGCAGTTCAAGACGGTCACATAATCGAGTTAAGGTTTGTTGTCTTCTAGAGGGACCACCACAAAAAGACTTGCACGTATCTCCAAAGCATTTAAACCCCGTGAATAGTGAGCAAATGATACTCGTTCAAACACTTCAATACTTTCTAATTTACCCGGAAAAGCTACGGAATGAAAATACTGATCAAAACTTCGCGTCTAAAACCATCTCCAGAAAATACAGTACTATATTCAGATTAAACATACCTAAAACAGTATACAAGCAGACCTAGGAATTATGGTGCAATTTTCATAGCATGATGCCACTGTACGGCCGCGGATCCGCGGCCTTAGCAAGGAATTGCCGCGGTTCCGCGGCAAAATGAACAGTACACTGCATCGTATTACACCATTATTCTTAGTTTTTCCTACTGTATTTTTTAAGTATTTTTAATTCTGAAAAATGTCAGATTTTAAAATTTGTCCAGAGAGGGTCCAAAAAATCGTATTTTTTGTCCGATCGGGATTTTTACTTCGTAAAAGCGTCGCCTAATGTTCTAGGTCGGCTCTGATACCAATGTAAGGTTTGTTTAGCACCCTATGAAGAGTTTTAAAGCATCACATGCCTTAAAGTTTTAATTTTGATGGTGCTAAACAAGCATTCAAAGGAATCAATCCTAGAAAATTAGGGTTTCGAAATTTAAAGCGAACAAAACTAGGGTTTCGAGACTACAACCTTTATAGCTCCCTTTCGCTAGACTCCTTGGTCTCTAGGGTGTTGAATGGAGGTCCTCTTGAAGTCCGCTTGCGTCTACGACGATCCACCCGAAGTTCCCCATCCAAGCTCGCAACTTCGTAAAACCGAAGAGAACACTCTAAAACAAGTTGGCTAAACTTGCATAGAATGATGTTGTGGTTTGGAATCTCACTTCAAAAACCTTTCTTTAAGTGTGTTTAACTCACTAGAAAAACCTAGAGAGCAAGTGGTGAAAAAGGATGAAGATGGTGGCTTTTTCTTTTAGCAAGTGTAAAAGATAAAGATAACCCTTGAAAAAAAAGAAATGAAATATAACCTTTTATTTTTTATTCCTTATTACATCCAACCATGGTTAAGTGATGGAGAGTTTATTTAACTTGAGTTTTAAATGATAAAGAGAAGAATAACCCAAGGTTAGAGGTAGGTGAGCTTGGTTAGGTTAGAAGAAGAATGTAGAAGCTAGTAAAGATTATCCTTTTCTTTTCAATTTTGTTTCAAATACAAAATCAAATAAAAAACCATTACTTAATCCATGGTGTGAGTCTTATATTGCCACCATTTCCATGTGCTAACAACCATGATAGATGGGTGTATGTATGTATGCATATATGCACATCCACACGTGCATGAAACTAGAATGAAAGAAAGAAACACATGCATGCATGCATACATCCATCATCTTCTAGAAAGGTTTCAAGTGAGAAAACTAATGGTTAGATGATAAATCAACACTTGATTTATCAATCCGGTCATATCTCATATGACCCCACCAAAAGCTGGCCACCCGATCAATGTTCGGTATCATAGACGCACATTTTAATCGGGTGCATGCGCATATCGCATACGCGCACCACAACGTTTCGCCTGGACTGGGTAACTCCTTTGTGGGACTCTAAGACTCGTCAATACGCCGGCAGAGGGTGATGATCATATTAGGTACCCCCAAGCCGCAAGCGGTCAGCTAAACGTAACGGCCACCCGGGTATTGAGCGATCAGAAGACAACAAGCGAACCTGCTACAACTCCCGTCGAGCCAACCGGCAACACTACCGTACAGTCCGGTCTCTTCGTCAGATATGCCGCATATCGAGCCTAGGGATGGTAACGTCGACCCTAATAACTCAATAAATCGTGCCGGTGAATGGTCTATAACAGATCGAGAAACTACTGATAACACTTATCAGCAATTCTCAGCAGCCCTGGCCAGGGACTTACTGATATAACCAGTCGGGCACAGTACAGCATCAACTCCCAATACCGGGAGAGACGAAACCCCTCCTATCGCTCATTACCTTCGTGTGTCTCGGGACTGTACCCAACGGCCACCTGTTTGCACGCCTCAGCGGAGCCGTGGTAGGGTGGTAATCGAAGTACAGTGGGAGAACACACAAGACTCCATGACGATCTCGGGCCTATAGACTAAGCTGCACCAGTGTCATCTGAGAACTGCTATCCGACGATAGATATAATTCCATATAGGAGTTCTCGGTGAGTCCGTCCAGTGTACCCAGTCAGTACTGAGCACCCGTATATGATCTTGATGTCAAACATCGATGAATATGGGAACATCCATCGCCCATCATATGGGTCTAGTATCATATACGCTAGTCTACTCTGGTATATCAATGCCTCGTCTCGATATACCTACGACTAGGGACTTTCCAGGATATGCTTATAGACTACAGTTGTCCCACTAGTATGATCTCCATCATAATCAGAGCAGTCAAGCCAATATCCTCAGGGCTTTATCAGCATGTATGAGTGAATAATAAGCATGATCAAATCAACATGTCAGATAAAGAAGAACCAGATAGCATACTATCATGTCGAGCAAGAATGCATACTGAATATATATACATGTATAGATACATCCACTATCACATAATGGCCTTTAGGGCATACATATATCCAACAAATGAAGAAACTGTTTTCATAATTTAGTGAGATTTCCTTTGTATTTTTAAAATGAGGTATCATAATGAAATCAGCATAAAACAGTGCCTAGCATCGGCACAAAACGTAATCCCAATATCTCGATATCTCTGTATCACAGTCTCTGTACCTCAATATCTCGAAATCTCAATGTCTCAATGACAATATCTAGGGCGCCGTCAGTCCAGGCCGGCCCCTACCATCCATCTTAAGAACACGACGGTATCCTCCGGATATCCGACGCGTCGGGTAATATCACCGGTCGGTAGTGCTCCCCTGCCAGGCTCAACGTCAACAACACGATCCTCTTGCCCCGGGGTACCGCACCGGGCCCACCATATACCCGAAACGGTTCCTCCACTCCTCGAATCGGGTCTCGAAATCCATCAGCAAACTCATGGTGGACGACTCATACATCATGGGAAAACCGCACTTTTTATTTTAAAAGAGAGAAAAGGTTTATTTATGTTTTTGCGGTTTTCCTCCAAATCCAAGAAATCTCATGAAATCTGAATCCAAGTCATCAATAGCATGTAAACAGGGAATATAGGCATGAGAATCCATGAATGCGACAAAACAGTGAATAATAACATGCATGAAGTAGAAGGCAATAACTACAATGTCTAACTAGCATATAAGGCAAGTACACTAATATCATGTCTAAACTATTAGCTAACAACCTATGTCAAATGAAATAGTATTTTCTAAAGTGTTCGTGACATGGCAATTACCGATGAAGATGTGTGTGAGCCGGAAAGTAAGTGTACGTGGTACATACGCGTCATTGGTAATGGTGCTGGTGTCCTAACAACATGATATTAATAATAGGATATGAATCATAATATAAGCATGCGATGCGGAGCGAACAACAATAATGAGCGGGAGCTAAATACTAAACAATGGTGCCCTTCGAAATAACACGAATCGTGGGGTTTTGAAAATAAGAGCTACGGTGGTTTTAATAAAGAATACGTCTTTTGAAATATCCGTAGATCCCTTGACCTGTCTTTTAAAATACCCACGATCCGTTAGTTTTGAAATAGGTAGAAATCTAATCTAGTCTAACAACTACACTAAACTATATGGCTGAACTAACTAGCTGAACTACAGTTAAGGAAACCGCCTATCATCTGAGTCGATACATATACATACCTGTATATGTATAGTCGGTGATCCCGCCTCAATAATATCATATCTGATAACATATCTATAAGCAGGCATCCCAAGTCAAGAGTGCGGATCAATCATCAATATAGCTCGTACGTAAATCCGTCGTACGGCATCCCAAATCTGGGTACGGGTCAATATCGCATTCATCATACTATTCACCGGGTATCCTCTTTATCAAATATCATGATCGGGCTACTGATCTACGTCTAGTACAATACTGATACCGCCTAAGTATGCATGCACGTGTCTAAAACACTACGTCAAGATCCGTTACAACGTCATGTCGTATCTCAAATACGAACCCTGCTATATCACCGATCTCACGGCCTCAAATCAAATCTCATCGACTCATCTTAAATCCCAAGTACTATCCTTATTATCCATGCATGTGTATATGAATGTACATATGCATAGTCCCATACCCATTCATATACACATATATACACATCCCAATCGGCGCACAAGAAAGTAATGTATGCAAGTCTGTGTGTGCGTATGTGGGTATAACAACTACTCTAGGGTTTCGCAACTAAACTAAAGCTAATCCATGAACACATAATCATAACATGAATAAACATTCTCGTATCATAAAACACATATATAAACATATATATATATATATGAGCTACACTACGGACTGCAGGGGTGCTATACGCCATCCACCCGACTTCTCCCCGTAGATATAAATCTACTCAACTGGTCCTCGCTAGCCGGTGCCGACGTCGCCACGCGCTTGCTTGTCGTATCGAAGACCATATGGGGTACCTACATATCATAACGCACCGTGTCGTATTAAAATCCGACTCATGACCCAAAAACGACACGTGAATCCCACATAGGTCAAAACCTATGGTTGCTTTCACAAATCAACCCAAAAACCCTCGACGTCGGCGTACAAATGCCAAACCATCGAGAAAAACTCAAACGTATCAATCTTGGTTTCACAACACCTTAATTATATATATAAAATAGGGTTAAAATCACCAAAACTTCAAATTCGCTTTAAAGCTATTTTTCCGAAAACCTAATAAGCAAAATTAACCGCTTTAATACAACCTCTTGATGTTTAAACGAATCTAGCGGCCACAATATTCACTAAACATCATAACAAAGTCATACAAACCATTCCTATAATTTATTCTCATCAATTTCCATAAATTCCAAAATTCTAGTTTACAATATATCCAATAGGGTTCGGTTCCGTCTCTCCGATACACCGTTATGTTGCGGAGTGTACGGAGGAGTAAGCTGAGAGAGAATTCCGTTCTCTTTTAAATAGTCCAGGAACTCGGCACTCAAGTATTCACCACCTCGATCCGATCTTAGGATCTTGATACTTTTGCCGGTTTGTTTTTCTACTTCATTCTTATATTCCTGGAATTTTCCAAAAACTTCGGACTTATGTTTCATTAAGAAGTCATGTCCGAATCTTGAAAAATCATCCGTAAAAGTAATGAAGTAAGAAAAACCGCTTCGCGCATGTTTAGACATTAGACCGCACACATCGCTGTGTACGAGTCCCAAGAGATCGCTCGCTATTACTTCGTGTCCAGTGAACGGAGTCTTTGTCATCTTTCCTTTGAGACAGGATTGACAAGTGGCATACGATTGATATTCGAACGGATTCAAATATCCTTCTGTATGTAACTTCATCAACCTTCTCTCATTGATGTGACCCAGTCTACAATGCCACAAGAAAGTCTGATTTATTTCTGAAGACTTTCTTTTGTGTGTATTCTGGACATTGAAAATCTGTGGTTGGTTTAACACGTATATACCATTGCTTAATGTACCTGACCCAATCAGAACTTGATTAATGTGAATGTTTACAACATTACTTACAAACGCAAATTCATAACCTTCTTTAGAAGTCAAAGATACAGAATTAATATTACAAGTTGCGCTGGGTACAAAATAGCAATTACGCAAAACCAAAATGTGTCCATCTGAAAACCCCATGTGATAGTCCCCCACGGCCTTAGCATCCATGCTAGCTCCGTTTGCAACTTTGAGGGTCATGTCACCTGCCTTCAAAACCCTACGGTTTCTCAACGCCTGCAAAGAATTATAGATATGAGATCCTGATCCGGTATCCAATACCCAGGAAGTAGAGTTTATTGAAAGACAGTTTTCAATAATATACACACGTGAAGCTGAAGCCGCAACCTGCTTCAGTTCCTGTGTTCTGGCCTTCCAAGCCCTACAATCATTCTTCCAGTGTCCTTTCTTATGACAATAGAAGCATTCTTCCTTATCCACAAGCTTTCCCACTTTCTTTGTTGCTTTCGCCTTTCCCTTCGTACCCACTTTACTAACACCGGCCCTTGGTTTGGCGGGGGCTTTCTTCTTCTTTCCCTTGGCTTTCGCCTTGGACCTAGAAGAGGAAGATCCTCCTACAAACAAAGTAGATGTTTCCCTACCTTTCTGTACGGTGCCCTCTGCGCTCCTCAGCATGTTGAGGAGTTCTGAAATTTCAACTTCCTTTTCTTGTAAGTTGAAGTTCAGGATAAACTGGGCGTAAGTGGAAGGAAGGGACTGGAGAATCAAGTCCGTATAGAGCTCATTCTCCAACGTGGTCCCAAGGACCGCGAGCTCTTCTTTGTAGCCAATCATCTTAAGCACGTGTTCCGCTACCGATGATCCGACGGCCAACCTTGCCGAAAATAACTTCTTCGACACTTCGTATCTTGCGATACGAGACTGCTCTCCATACAGTTCTTTTGTATGGAGAAATATGGATTCGAGGTCCATATTCTCGTGCCTCCTCTGATGTTCATTGTCCATAGAGGCAAGCACGAGGCACTTGGCCTTCGCGCAATCTAGTTCCCAGGTCTTACGGATTTCCTTATCCGCGATGCTAGTTTTGGGACCTGGGACAGGGGGAGCTTTGGTGGTGAGAAGATACCCCAGCTTGTCGTAAGTGATTGCCATCTTGACATTCCTGAGCCAATATTTGTAGTTTGGCCCTGTCAGTATGTTTTTATCTAGAAGTAACTTAAGTCCAGTCATGTCGATTGGTCACTGCAATTAGGAGAGAGAAGAAACACTCAGCTTGATGCTCTTGCAAGTTTATAATGGTTTTTAGTTTGTCTAAACAGGATGGCTCCCACTGTTTCTCGAATCCCTCCTCAAACCAAAAAGGAAGAATTAGTCAGGATCAATCTCCCCGTACAATAATTGCTTAACCGTTCGGCCAGGCTGGTGTCGGTACTTCGAGGGAGGTTTTCCAACGCTTTCGCGAAGTTCCTTAATTAAATAACCTCTTTTCCCTGGGGGCGTAGCCCCGCTAACACCTTTCTAGACACATACTTGGTTTATAGCATTGATCGTTAAGTGAGAAATTTCCCGAGGAGTAGCATATACTCACAGTAGGATCGGGATCCAAATATCACCGCGTGACGAAACTGAAGGAATCCTACCAGAATCATCACACTCCAAATAGTATGCAACACTAGCAAGTTTCAGTTCTTTTAAAACTCCCGATGTGGATTTTTGCCCCATGCTCTTATGACCTTGGCGTGAGGTCAAAATGTCATAAGTCACATGTCAAGTTCTTCCCATCATTATCCAGGTTAATTTGAACCCACCTGTACCTACCCTTGACGTAGGCCAAAATGGTAGTACGGCTGTCCCAAACCAACGCATTCTATCTATGCAACAGATAAATATCCGGCAGCTACCAATCACTATGCCTTGGCGTGAGGTCAAAATACATAGCTTGAATACTACCGAATATTTAACTGAAATGATGGAGGGCTACGAATGGTTTTGGCAAAACCGTGAACGTAGTGAACTTGATATAATCGATGGAACGAGATAGCTTTTAAAAGGAGTGGCTCAAGCTCCGCATTTAAAAGTTAGTTTTGAAAAGAATCGAGTGGTTTTTCGAAAGTGTTCCAACGACTTTAACATGGTTTATTTTCTTGCATTAGTTCTTTTAATGCTTGATATTCTTGCATTAGTTCTTTTAATGTGTCCCATTATTTAATCCTACCATTGCAGAAAACAACCAAAATATGACGTACGCTTATGCCATTCGCATTCGCCATGGGGCCCCGTCATTACCCGTTAGGTTACTTAACTAACGACAGAGCGGGGGCTGGGCTAGCACGGCTGTAAAACATAAGCAACGACTAAATAATATCATATATAGATATATTGCAATGATAGCCATTTCAGATCACAGAAGAACACATTGGATATACTAGGAACCCGCAATTCGTACGAGCCTGTAACGAAAAGCAGATTACACGGTCGTGGTGAATAGCCCATACCCCACCCAAGACTCCTACGGGTGCGGCAAACTACCCGTCAAGTACCCGAAGCGAAGCAACCTCCCTCAATTCGGTGAGTAGGCCACTCGGCACTTCGGCATACTCGGTAGTTTGTGCACCCCCTCCATGGGTCTATCCTAGGAGCAAAAACAGTAAAAAGAAATTATACAATGACGGCTACAACCCCGACCCGGTTGTGCGGCCATGCAAATAATTATTACATCAATTTACAAATTTACATGAATTGAAAGAAAAGAAAACTCTCGTCTCACAACCCCCGGCTATTCACCCGCGACAATCCAATGAATTCATATACACATTCCAATAACATTACAGATCATAGATTTGTATAACCCCCACTAATCGACATATAGCGCTTAGCAGACGTTCAATACAAATATCACATCACAGATAAAAACCCGTCAGCTCAAGTCTTTAGAAGTTCGATCAAAAATACGGATTTTTAGGCCCTAAACACAAAATTTTCGTTCTGGAAAATCTGGGCTGAAAAGACATATTCCAAAATTCCCAAAATACCCCACTGAACAAACTGCAACCAAAATTTCCCACTGCCGAGTCAACTCGGCCGCGGAACCGCGGCGGGAGCACGCTCCCGCCGCGTTTCCGTGGCGCATTGATCGGTTCAGTGGATGAATTTTTTGCAGTTTGCTATAAAAACCCTGAGTCGATTTTTGAAGTATGATTTATTACTTTTACAGCACTTTAAAAATCGACAGCAAGTTTGAAATCCGGGTTCATTTCGGGACTTTTTCTTTGATCGATCTTCTAGTTACTTTGCTAACATGTTAGAAAGAGTTTAACTAGGCTCTGATACCACTGTAAGTCCATGCTACCTCTCCCGGTACTTTCGGGCATGCGGAATTTGGTGAAAAACAATTTTCTAGAGGCGGTAACATGGACTCAAAACCGGATCTTTGTTAAACATCTAACTAACAACCTAACTAGGAGTTGTTAACTACTCGGTTAGGGGGCTATACCTTTCTTGAACTCCGTCTTCGACTCCTTCCAGTGTACGGATCGGCCTCACCTCGTCGTCTCCTTGCGCCGAAGATGGATCCACCCGAAAGCTTCTACCTTTGGCTTCTTCTTCGAACTTTGAAGAAACTAGACCACTTAGCTTGCTAGGCCTTATGAACTAGAATGAGTAGAGAAATATTTTGGTGTCTTTTTATCTCTAAGGCAATGAGTCTCAACACATGAGAATGGTTTGCTTTGAGGTAGAGAGAGCAAGAGGAAGAGGGAGAGCTTGAGAATGAGAGAGCTCAAGAGAGAGAAAGCAAATGATAGAATGAACCATACTCATCTCATTCTCACCTCTCATAATCCAAAAGCCATCATCACAAAAATAGTAATCAAGTATTGTGTAAATGGTTTAAGTCAAAATGGCTATATCATTTCATGCACTCATTTTGTATAAATAAACAAGCAAGCAAAAGTCTTTGCCATGGAATGATAGCCATTGTCATGATGATGGTCAACTAGTCCAACCCAGTCAAACGGTCAACAAAGTCAACAAGTCAACAAAGTCAACCCCTCAACAACCATGTCACTACAATACTTAATTAATATTAATGTTAATCATATATCTTATTCTCATTAGGGTTAAGCAAAAGTCAATGGTCAACAGTCCACTGTCAACAGTCAACAGTCAACAGTCAACAACCCCAATGAGAATACTCTGCCTCTGTCTCTCTGTCAACTGTGCATACACACCCGCATCCGCGTTTCGAGGAATACGAACACAAACGAGATAAAATCAATCCCAAAACGTACACTAGGATCCGGCTTAAACCAAAGCCCGCTAGTGTTAACTGTCAAGACACTGTACGCGCACAAGTGCACGGATGTGACCGGACCCTGTCGCAAAACCATGCGACCTCTACTCTTTTGCCTAAAGGCGAATAGCTTTCTGTGTGGGACTCTAAAGACTCGACACTACGCTGGCAGCGGGTTTAACCACAGACCGCAAGCGGCACTAGCTGTGCGTAACGGTCCCTAGGTAGATGCTGACAAGAAGACTGATGAGGTGAAACCCATCTGAACTCTTACTAAGTATGACTGTGACAATCGTACAGTCCGGTCTGTTCGTCTGATACATCGCATGGCGGGCCTCGGGGGGCGGTAAACGTCAGTTCCCTAATAGCGGTACAAGTCGTGTCGGAGTGAAGCCCAATACACCCTAAGATAACACTGGAAGCCTACCAGTATATCTCGCTTGCTCTAGCCAGGGACTACTCGTGTAAAGGCTCTCCTAGACACAGCGCGATATCAACTGCCAATACCGGGAGAGACGAATCCTGTCTAACCGTCACTGCCTCCAAGTGCTTCAGGACTGCACCCAACCACTACCTGTTTGCACGACTCCTTTGAGCCGTGGTAGGGTAGTAATCAAAGTACAGTGGGAACACACTCGAGGCGAAGTGACAGTGTCAAGTCAGCGGACTAAGCTGTACTCATGTCACCTGGGAAATGATAACTGACGATAGGTATAATACCAACCGGTCAGTTCCCGACGAGTCCTGTCCAGTGTACTCATAACCCAACGAGCACCGCATACTATCTCCAGTACGACGTACTGACGGCTGTGGGATAGACCGTCTCCCATACTGGGATGAAAAGCGCATGCGCTAGTCTACTCCAGAGTATCGATGCCCAGTCTCGATAGTCCTGCGACTAGGGACCTGCATAAGGATGTGCTTATAGATTACCCAGCCCCCACTAGTGTGACTGCCATCACAACGCTGGTAATCAAGCAAAGATCCTAAGGGCTCCACTAATGTGCATAGGTGATATACTAAAATAAACACATGTACACATTGAAGTAGATACAAACCAAGTAGCACACTACTATTTTGAGCAAGATTGTATATACAAGGTGAATATCCTAAGCTTCCATTAAGTAATATACAAACTAGTATGATACAGTAATGGCCTCTGGGGCATATACACTAACAGGGGTTGCTGCTGCTGGTTTCAGCAGAGGAAGAGGGGGAAAAAGGTGAGGGGATGATGCCAAAAGATCCAAGTCAAAGCCCCTCCAAATTACCATAATACCCCCACCTACTTTACTATATAAAAAAACCTTATTTTAACCCATTTCTCATATGATTTAAGGTAAAAAAGAGGGAAATAAAATTCTTGGGCTGCTACAATAGTGTGAGGCCAGCCAAGGGGAGCGAGGGTGAGTGTAAGTACTTTACAAAAAAATTCTATGCAAAAAGACCCCCCACAATACCATATTTGCAAGTTTTAGTTCAAAATAACTATATTTTTGTTTTCCATAAAATAAATCAATTAAAACTTGAAATAAAATACTAAAAAATTATATTACAACTAGATTTTAATTAACATTATTTTAAAGATTAAAATTAGCCCATTTAAATTTGTATTTATCGCTAATTTAATCTATTTTCTTACCGGCTTAAAATAATATTAAAATAATTAATTTCGGAAAAAATTTCAGAAAATTTGAAATTTCAGCAGTGGCTCAATAAACACCAAATACTAGAAATTATATAGCTAGAATATGTATATTTAATTTTATAATAAAGATATTTGCATTTTGACTTTTTACAGAAAACCCCCTTATTTTACCGTTTTTTCGAAATTTCACCGAAACGATTTTCAAAATGTTACACAATGGTAAGAAGGATCCGAATCGATTTGAGCATTGCCACTGGAGAAAAGGTTTCATCATAGTCCAAACCAGGTCTTTGACGAAAACCCTTTGCAACAAATCTAGCTTTATAGGTTTCAACCTGCCATCTACGCCAATCTTCTTTCTGAAGATCCATTTGCAGCCTATGCATTTTACCCCTTCTGGAGCAATGTCCAAAGTCCAAACTTTGATGGTGTACATGGACTCCAATTCAGTCCGCATTGCATCCAGCCATTTTACTGAGTCGCCGCTCTGAATGGCTTGCTGGAAGCTAGTAGGCTCATCATTTTTAATGATGGAACCCTCTCGATCCCCATCTAGGAGAAAACCGTAGTATCTATCGGGTGGATGAGACTGTTAGTTATGTATATGCCCTAGAGGCCATTGTTGTACATATGATGTATATTATGATGGATGCTTGGATATATACAGAGAGGACTTTCTTGCTCGTCATGATAATATGCTATTTGGTTTCACTTTATCTTAACATGTTGACTTGTATCGGTTTACTGTTTTTCTCTCACATGTTGATAAAGCCCTTAGGATTTATACTCGACTGCTGGGATTATGATGAGATCATACTAGTGGGGCCACGGTAGTCGATGAGTACATCCTATAACTGTTCCTAGTCGAGGGTATATCGAGACAGGGCATCGATACAACGGAATAGACTAGCGTATGCGCATCTTGACCCATATGATGGGCGATGGATGATCCCATATCCATCGGTGTTTGACATCAGAGATTGTGTACGGGTGCTCAGTGGAGACTGGGTACACTGGACGGACTCGCTGAGAACTCCCAGATGGTGATATACCACACGTCAGATGGCAGTTCTCCGGTGACACTGGTACAGCGTAGTCTGTAGACCCGAGATCGTCATAGAGTCTTGTGTGGTTCCCACTGTGCTTTGATTTCCACCTTACCACGTCCAAGAGGGCATGCAAAACGGTGGCTTTTGGGTACAGTCCCGAATCACTGGAGGCAATGAGCGATAGGAGGGTATTCATCTCTCCCGGTATAGGGAGTTGATGTTGTGCTGTGTTCGATTGGCTATAACTGGAAGTCCCTGGCCAGGGCTGATATAGAGATTTACTGGTAAGTGTTACTAGTAGTTTATTGACCTGTTATGAGCCTCACATCGACACGACTTATCGGTTACTGGGGTCTGACGTATACCACCCCTAGACTAGATATGCGACATATCAGACAAACAGACCGGACTGTACGGGAGTGTTACTGATTGGATTCACAGCAAAACGGACAGGCTAGCTTGTTGATCTTCTGATCGTTCAATACCTGGGTGGCTGTTACATTTAGCTGGCCGCTTGCAGCTTATGGGTGTTTGATATGATCATTACCTGCTACTGGCGTATTGACGATTCTTTAGAGTCCTACACAGAGCTTTCTTGGCTCAGGCAAAACGGAGTAGAGGCACATATGTGATATGTGCAGGACCGAGGATAATGCGATATGAGATACCGTATTATATTCTCGCGATATTTAGATATGAACCGGGTCATCGGATCAAGTGTGGATTCGATGAATTGGTACATGATATATTAGTCGGTTATATTCGATATAGCTGGATAGTCGGATCAAGTGTTGATTCGATGATTTAATGTATAATGATATATATGATATATTGTATTACATTATCTAATATTGGCTCGCTTTATTATTTCATTTTCTCACCGGATTAATACATTGATATATATGTGATATATGTTAATTGTATTATTTTCTTTTGTTGCAAATATATAATATATGTGTGATATATATTATTGTGACTTGATATGATTTATTATGAAACATGATTAGGGATGATAAAAAAGGGATTAGGGTTGGATTAGGGTTAGCTCTTTATTGCACTTTCTAGAAAGATTCTCTTTTGTCAAGTATAAGATATTATGGTTGATATTATCTTGTGACTCATTACTTAACCTGACCAAACCCTAGCTCTAGTTTATTCTCTACAAAGGTTAAACCAATCATCCTTGACCATGGTTCCATATCAATCATATATTCTTATCTACTATTCATCACAAAAGGATTTTCTTTTTCATTCATCATCTTCTTCTCTCTTAGCTTTGTGAAAGCTTGCTGGTTATTTCTTTTGTGATGATTTCTTATGAGAAAATGATATAAAAAGAAAGTATAAATACTACTCCATCATCCTCATCTAATCTAGCCTATTAGATTAGGGTGTTCACCTCATTAGAGTGAGAAAGCTTGAGCTATTGCAAATTCGACGTAGATCATCGGAAAAAAAGAATACAACAAGCTTTCATGGATCGTTCGAGTCGTGGAGCCTCTCTTGAGTCCGGGAGATCATGGATCGCGGCGAAGGGACTTCTACTCGGAGCTTGTGAAGCGAAGAAGCGGACTACAAATGTTGTAATCCCTCACATTTAGTATTAAAGATGTTAACTTTCATGTTAAACCTTAATAATCTTGCAAAGATCCCGGCTTTGGGTTTTTCGGCACATCTAAAATTTTATTTGGGCGTGTTTGATGCTTTATGAACCTTCACAAGAGTGCCTAGGAACCCTACAGTGGTATCAGAGCCTAGCTAGAGCATTAGGCGACGTGTTTACGAAGTTAAAACTCCGATCGAACCCGAACCGACAAAAATGAACCCCTCTCTGGACTTTTTCTAAAAACTTTGATTTTTCAGAATTAAAAATTCTTAAAATGACCAGCAGGAAAATATAAGCATCTACCTGAAACACGTGTCAATGATCCGTACATTGCGCTGCGGAAACGCGGCAATACCTTGCTCCTGCCGCGGATCCGCGGCCATACGGTCATATTGTTGACTCGTTTTTCAATGGTTATAACCGTAGGTGATTATGTATTTTTCTGGGAACTTTTAATCTGGCTCAAGTGTTGAGTGTTCGTGGGTTTATTTTGTAATCGTAGATTCGATCGGAATATTTAAATTCGTTATTTTTTCCGGATATTTAGAAACTATTAAAAAGTTCGAACAGATATCATTAACTCAATTTTTCCCGGCACGAAAAATATTCAAGTGTTGAATTTTTCTCGGGTTTAAATCTTTCGGAAAACCGTGCTTGTGACGCGATGGACCCTCTAGAAGACAACAAAAATTAACTCGATTATGTGACCATCTTGAACTGCCTTTTGAACCTCCGGGTTTGGGGCAGTACGGCGTGCCACATGTGAGGCGTTGGCTTGACCCTTCTATGGCTGGACCGTTGCTACTGTGACGTATTCTGAAACTTTTGAACTCCGCTCAAGTGTTGAGCGATTTAGGAAATCTTGGGTATTTGATTATCTGTTCGAAAAGTTTAATACTGTCTATTTATCTGGCATGAAATGCGAAATATATGATATTTCGGCATTACGATGTCTAAAGAGATTGTGGATTCCAAATGTTGTACTTTTACACTTTCTTTTCTGTGACCGTAAGTGTAATATGTGATATCGCCGGTTTCGTTGCTATATGTCAACGACAATTGGGATGCGCATATTTACTTACGTTGATGACATGTGATGTTCTGTGTTGCTGGATATGTTATATTGGATCGCCGTGTTCTGAATAGCCGGGGGGTTTTCTGTGAGATGAGAGTTTTTATTTTCATTCATGTAAAATTCATTTGTATGTAATATTCTTTTATTGGGGCACTTCCGGGATGAGGTTGATGTCACCATTATATATTATTTACTTTTCCGCATTAGGTAGACCCAAGGAAGGGAGCACAAGTAACCGGGTTCTAGGATCCAGTGGGAGGCCATCTCGAGGAGTCGAGACCGGGTCTCCTAACCAAAGAATTGGCAGTGTTACTTGCCGCTCTCGTAGGGGTCTTGGGATGTGGGTTTGGCTATTCATCGCGACCATGGAATCCGTGTTTTATACAAGTTCGTATTAAAAACACGGACGTCCTAGTATATCCAATATTTCATATATGTTCTTCTGCTGTAATGTTCTGTGATGAGATCATATTATTTCCTGAGACGAATGCTTATACTATATATATATATATGTTGATATATAAATATTATTGCTTTCGTTTCTTCTGTGATGCTTAGGAAGCATAAGCTGATGGGATTTTTTATTAATGAGATTAATAAAAAGAAAAGGAACCTAAAAGATGTTGTAGAATCAAAATTTTTTTAAAAAGGGTAGCTACAGTTTTGCTTTGCATAGCGGTATATATGATATACCCTGCACCTTATTCGATGAGGAAAGAGCCGAGATCCCTTCACCGGGAGTGACCGCTTTAGCGAAACTGGCAGATGCTACAAAACTCGGTTTGTCTTTTGATTGCTTTTAGAGTTTTGCTTTGCACAGTGATATATATGATATGTCCTGCACCTTATTCGATGAGGAAAGAGCCGAGATCCCTTCACCGGGAGTGACCTCTTTAGCAAAATTAATGAAAGCTTCAAAAACACTCCATTTCAAAATTTCACATGATTCTACGACAATATCAAGTTCATTACGCTCATGGTTTTCTGAAAAACCTGCGTAGCCCTCCGTCATTTCAGATAAGTACTACTTAGTATTCGTGCTACGGTAGTTTGGCATTGGTCAAGGCGTACTGTACGGTAGCTAACTAGTATTTATCTGCTTATGCATATGATGCAGATTGGATTATTGTATTCGTACGGCGTTGTTTGGCATTCGTCAAGGGTCGTGCGGGTGGGTTTAATTCAATCAAGAAATGTACGGGTTGAACTTGACTAGTGGACTATGGGTTGTTTGGCATTCATCAAGGTCATAGAACGCTAGGGATAAAATATTATTGGGAACTTCAAGTGTTGAAGTTTGCAATGAGATTGCATACCTTCTATGAGATAGTTGGATCCCGATACCCGCTGCGAGTAAGAGTTATTCCTGGGAGAGTTTTACACATTACAATTAGCCGATCAAGTAGGTGTCTAGAAAAGTGTTAACGGGGTTACGCCTCTGGGAAAACGAGATTACTTTAATTTGGTCCGTGCGAAAGCACGGGGAACCTCCCTCAAGTACCGACACTGATCTGGCTGAAAGATTGACGAAATTGTAGGGTGTAATTAATCCCGGCTAATCTTACCTTTTAGGGTTTGAAGGTAGATTTGATAAAAACAGTGGGAGACATCCTGATTAGATAAGATAATAACCAATCTAATCTTGCAAGAGCCTACGCTAAAGTGTTTTCTTCTCTCTCTCTCCAGGTAGCGACCATGTCAGGCCATAATCAAGATAATAATATGGATGTATTGACTGAACCCGCTTATTATACTGAGCAGGGGAACGTTGGACCCGTTCTTTCTTATAAGAGTTATAAGACTGAACAGGGAATAGGACAATATCTGGATTCTCAAGCCGCCCAAAAGAACATGCATGTTGATGCATCTTCTTCAGGTGTGTTAGTTATTGAGAATTGTTTCTCAGTTCACCCTACGTCCTGGGTATTAGATACCGGATCAGGATCCCACATATGTAAATTATTACCTGGGCTATGTAAAAGGTAGAGAACTGGGAAAAGGTGATCATTCCGTTCAAGTAGGGAACGGTGCAAATGTTGCAGCCAAAGCAGTTGGCGAATATCACCTAGTATTACCAAGTGGTGATACACTGATTCTGAATGAGTGCTATTATATACCGAACATGATGTGCAATATTATATCAGTTTCTTTATTGAGTAAAGAAGGATATAATTTTGTAGTACAGGATAATGTTATGAACATATTCCTAGATCAAAAGTTGATTGCATCAGGCTCGTTACATAATGGCATATTCATTCTAAATCAAAATACAGTCCTCAATATACAAAACACGCACAAGAGGAAGAGTTCAGAAATGAACGAATCCTTCTTGTGGCATTGTAGACTTGGTCATATCAATGCGACACGACTGGCTAAGTTACATAAAGATGGATATTTGAATCCGTTCGAATTATCATCTTACGATACTTGTCATTCATGTCTCAAAGGAAAAATGACCAAAGCTCCGTTTAGTGGACACGGAGAAAGAGTTACGGAACTCTTAGGACTGGTACATAGCGATGTATGTGGTCCCATGTCTATGCATGCCAGGAACGGTTCTTCCTACTTCATTACATTCACTGACGATCTCTCTAGATACGGGCATGTGTTCCTGTTGAAACACAAGTCTGAAGCTTTTGAGAAATTCAGAGAATATAAGCATGAAGTAGAGAACCAGACGGGCAAAAGTATTAAGATCCTTCGATCTGATCGAGGAGGAGAATACTTGAGCAATGAGTTCCAAGATTATCTAAAATAGAATGGGATTCTCTCTCAGCTTACTCCACTTTATACACCACAGCACAACGGTGTATCGGAACGAAGGAATCACACCCTATTAGATATGGTGCGCTCAATAATGAGTACAGCTGAGTTACCTATTTCCTTCTGGGGGGATGCGCTTGAGACTGCCATACACCTATTGAATATGGTTCCTACCAAATCAGTGCCTACCACTCCATATGAGATATAGAAGGGGAAGAGACCATCTCTTAAGTATGTTAAGATATGGGGTTGTCCAGCCTATGTCAAAAGACAAAATCCGGACAAACTCGAGGCAAGATCAGTCTTATGTAAGTTTGTAGGATATCCCAAAAATTCACAAGGGTATATCTTCTACCATCCCGAGGAACAAAAGGTGTTTGTTTCTCGACATGCCACTTTTTTAGAAAAAGGTTTTCTTATGAAACAGATTAGTGGCATTGAGGTAGAACTGGAAGAGGTTCCAGCGACACAAACTATAACAGAAGACTTGGTAGAACCAAAGGATTCAGTAGTACCCGACGAACCCCAGCCTCTCCGCCGATCTAGCAGGGTTTCTCATCCGCCTGAGAGATACTACGGTTTTCTCATTGATGGTGGAAGCGAGGATTGCATCATAGAAGATGATGACCCGACTAGTTTCGAGCAGGCCATCACGAGTGGTGACTCTGTGAAATGGCTGGATGCAATGCGATCTGAGATGGAATCCATGTACATCAATAAACTATGGACTTTAGAAAATGCTCCTGAAGGGGTAAAACCCATTGGGAGCAAGTGGATTTTTAAAAAGAAATTTGGTGTAGATGGAAAAGTTGAGACTTTCAAAGCTAGACTTGTAGCAAAGGGTTTTCGTCAACGACCTGGTATGGATTATGACGAAACCTTTTCTCTAGTGGCTATGCTTAAGTCCATCCGGATCTTACTTGCCATTGCTGCATACCATGACTACGAAATCAGGCAAATGGATGTTAAGACCGCCTTTCTAAATGGTGATTTAGAAGAGTGCGTGTACATGACTCAGCCAGAGGGCTTCGTAGATAGTGGGAGCAGCAGAAAGGTGTGCAAGCCGCTTAAATCCATTTATGGGTTAAAGCAAGCATCGCGGAGTTGGAACATCTGTTTTGATGTTGTAGTCAAAGAGTTTGACTTCATCAAAAACATAGATGAACCTTGTATCTATAAGAAGGTAGCAGAGTGTAAGGTTGTCTTCCTCGTATTGTACGTGGATGACATACTCTTGATAGGAAATGATATTCCTATGCTGCAATCAGTCAAGCTCTTCTTATCACAAAGATTCTCAATGAAAGATCTAGGTGATGCCTCCTGCATATTGGGGATTAGGATCTATAGAGATAGATCCAAAAGGATACTGGGATTGTCCCAGTCCAGGTACATTGACACCATACTAAAGAGGTTTAGTATGGAAGAATCCAAGCGTGGGAACCAACCCATGATCTCTGGACTCACTCTCTCCAGAGAGATGTCTCCCAAGACTGATTTGGAGAGAGCTCGCATGCAAGGGATACCCTATGCTTCGGCAGTAGGCTCTATCATGTATGCGATGCTATGTACCAGACCCCATGTAGCATACTCACTAAGTGTATGAGTCGGTATCAAGCAGATCCTGGATAGAGTCACTGGACAGCTGTGAAGAATATTCTCAAGTACTTGCGAAGGACTAGAGACATGTTCTTGGTGTATGGTAACAGTGAACTCCGGGTAGATTCCTTTATCGATTCCTGCTTCCAATGTGATAAGGACGACTCTAAGTCGCACTCGGGATTTGTCTTTACCCTCAATGGAGGGGCGGTATGTTGGAAGAGTTCCAAATAGGATACCGTTGCAGACTCAACGATGGAGGCTAAATACATCGCTGCCAACGATGCTGCCAAAGAGGCTGTCTGGGTTAAGAAGTTCATTAGTGAACTTGGTATGGTTCCATCCATTGAGCATCCAATACCTTTATATTGCGATAACAATGGAGCTGTGGCTTTGGCCAAGGAACCCAGATCCCATCAGAAGTCCAGACATATTCTGAGGCGGTATCACCGGATCAGGGAGATAGTTGATCGCCGGGAGATCGAGGTCAGGAGAGTAGATACGAAGGACAACACTGCGGATCCACTCACGAAGGCCATTCCCCAGATACAGTTTGAGAGATTATTCGGGATGCTAGGTATGAGATACTACAGCAGCTGGCCTTAGTGCAAGTGGAAGATTGTTAGTTATGTATATTCCCTAGAGGCCATTGTTGTACATATGATGTATATTATGATGGATGCTTGGATATATACAGAGAGGACTTTCTTGCTCGTCATGATAATATGCTATTTGGTTTCACTTTATCTTAACATGTTGACTTGTATTAGTTTACTGTTTTTCTCTCACATGTTGATAAAGCCCTTAGGATCTGTACTCGACTTCTGGGATTATGATGAGATCATACTAGTGGGGCCACGGTAGTCGATGAGTACATCCTATAACTGTTCCTAGTCGAGGGTATATCGAGACAGGGCATCGATACACCAGAGTAGACTAGCGTATGCGCATCTTGACCCATATGATAGGCCATGGATGATCCCATATCCATCGGTGTTTGACATCAGAGATGGTGTACGGGTGCTCAGTGGAGACTGGTTACACTGGACAGACCCGTCGAGAACTCCCAGATGGTGATATACCACACGTCAGATGGCAGTTCTCCGGTGACACTAGTACAACGTAGTCTGTAGACCCGAGATCGTCATAGTGTCTTGTATGGTTCCCACTGTGCTTTGATTTCCATCTTACCACGCCCAAGAGGGCGTGCAAAACGGTGGCTTTTGGGTACAGTCCCGAATCACATGGAGGCAATGAGTGATAGAAGGGGATTCGTCTCTCCCGGTATAGGGAGTTGATGTTGTGCTGTGTTCGATTGGCTATAACTGAAAGTCCCTGGTCAGGGCTGATATAGAGATTTACTGGTAAGTGTTACTAGTAGTTTCTCGACCTGTTATGAGCCTCACATCGACACGACTTATCGGTTACTGGGGTCTGACGTATACCACCCATAGACTAGATATGCGACACATCAGACGAACAGATCGGACTGTACGGGAGTGTTACTGATTGGATTCACGGGAGAACGGACAGGCTAGCTTGTTGATCTTCTGCTCGCTCAATACTAAGGTGGCTGTTACGTTTAGCTGACCGCTTGCAGCTTGTGGGTGATTGATATGATCACCACCTGCTACCGGCGTATTGACGATTCTTTAGAGTCCTACACAGAGGTTTCTTGGCTTAGGTAAAATGGAGTAGAGGCACATATGTGATATGTGCAGGACCGAGGATAATGCGATATGAGATACCGTATTATATTCTCGCGATATTTAGATATGAACCGGGTCATCGGATCAAGTGTTGATTCGATGAATCGGTACATGATATATTAGTCGGTTATATTCGATATAGCCGGATTGTCGGATCAAGTGTTGATTCGATGATTTAATGTATAATGATATATATGATATATTGTTTTACATTATCTAATATTGGCTCGCTTTATTATTTCATTTTCTCACCGGATTAATACATTGATATATATGCGATATATGATAATTGTATTATTTTCTTTTGTTGCAAATATATAATATATATGTGATATATATTATTGTGACATGATATGATTTATTATGAAACATGATTAGGGATGATAAAAAAAGGATTAGGGTTTGATTAGGGTTAGCTCTTTCTTGCACTTTCTAGAAAGATTCTCTTTTGTCAAGTATAATATATTATGGTTGATATTATCTTATGACTCATTACTTAACCTAACCAAACTCTAGCTCTAGTTTATTCTCTATAAAGGTTAAACCTATCATCCTTGACCATGGTTCCATATCAATCATATATTCTTATCTACTATTCATCACAAAAGGATTATCTTTTTCATTCATCATCTTCTTCTCTCTTAGCTTTGTGAAAGCTTGCTAGTTATTTCTTTTGTGATGATTTCTTATGAGAAAATGATATAAAAAGAAAGCATAAATACTACTCCATCATCCTCATCTAATCTAGCCAATTAGATTAGGGTGTTCACCTCATTAGAGTGAGAAAGCTTGAGCTATTGCAACTTCGACGTAGATCATTGGAGAAAAAGAATACAACAAGCTTTCATGGATTGTTCGAGTCGTGGAGCATCTCTTGAGTCCGGGAGATCATGGATCGCGGCGAAGGGACTTCTACTCGGAGCTTGTGAAGCGAAGGAGCTGACTACAAAGGTTGTAATCCCTCACACTTAGTATTAAAGATGTTATCTTTCATGTTAAACCCTAATAACCTAGCAAAGATTCCGGCTTTGGGTTGTTCGGCACATCTAAAATTTTATTTGGGTATGTTTGATGCTTTATGAACCTTCAGAAGAGTGCCTAGGAACCCTACAGAGACTGCCTACTACTCCTGCGGAGTGGCGCTGGAATGTTCAGTTCTTCTGAAACCTCTTGTTCTACCAAGTTTTCAGTAATAGTTTGTGCTTCTGGAATTTTTTCCAGTTCTATTGCTCTCCCACTTATATGATTTTCTAAAAATTCAGTTTCCAAGAAGCGGGTATGACGAGAAACAAAGAACTTTTGCTCCACTGCGTAATAGAAAACATACCGCTTGGAGTTCTTTGGGTATCCCATAAACTTACACTGTACTAAGCGTGCCTCAAGCTTGTCCGCATGCTGCTTTTTAACAAAAGCAGGACATCCCTATGTCTTAAAGTGTTTTAGATAGGGTTTCTTCCCACTCCACATCTGATATGGTGTGGTAGGCACTGACTTAGTAGGAACTGGTTTAAAAGATATGCAGCTGATTCTAGCGCATAACCTTAGAAGGATCGCGGTAACTCAGCCTTACTCATCATGCAACGAACCATATCCAATAGGGTTCGATTCCGCCTTTTCGATACACCATTGTTTTGTGGTGTGTATGGAGGAGTAAGCTGAGAGAGAATTCCATTCTCTTTTAAGTAGTCTAGGAACTCGGCACTTAAGTATTCACCACCTCGATCAGATCACAGTGTCTTGATACTTTTGCCTGTTTGCTTTTCCATTTCATTCTTGTATTTCTGGAATTTCTCAAAGGCCTCGGATTTATGCTTCATCAAGAAGACATGTCCATACCTAGAGAAATCATCCGTAAAAGTAATGAAATAGGAAAAAACACCTTGTGCATGTGTAGACATTGGACCAAACACATCGCTGTGTATGATTCCCAAGAGCTCGCTCGCTCTTACTCCGTGTCTAGTGAACGGAGTCTTTGTCATATTTCCCATGAGACAAGATTGACAAGTAGCATAAGATTGATATTCGAACGGATTAAAATATCCTTCTCTATGTAACCTCATTAATCGTGTTTTTGATGTGACCCGGTCTGCAATGCCATAAGAAAGCCTAATTTGTTTCCGGAGACTTTCTTTTAAGTGTGTTCTGGACACTGAAAACCTGATCTTGATTTAGTATGTATATACCGTTTTCTAATGTACCTCACCCAATCAGAACTTGATTTAGGTTGATGTGGACTACATCGCTTACAAATGTAAAATCATATCCTTCCTTACAAAGTAAGGATACAGATATGATATTACAAGCTAGACTAGGCACATAGAAACAGTTACGTAGAATCAATGTCTGCCCACTTGTCAATCCAAGATGATATTCCCTTACGGATTCAGCGTCCAAGCTCATTCCGTTAGCAACCCTGAGAGTCGTATCACCTAACCTAATAACTCTACGGTTTCTCAAAACCTGTAATGAATTACAGATATGAGATCCTGATCCGGTATCTAGTACCCAGGAAGTAGAGTTAATTGACATACAATTTTCTATTACAAACACACCTGAAGCCGAAGCCACAACATGCTTCGAATCCTGGCTACTGGCCAATGTCCTTTCCCATAACAATAGGGACGTCCCTCCTTCCCTATATCTAGCCCCGAAACTTTTGCCCTTCCCTTTCCTTCTACTTCCCTGGTTTCCTTCACGGTGTAATTAGAGGGCAAAGACAGTAGAATCAAGTCAGTATTTGACCCGTTCTTCAACCTGGTCTTCAGGTCCGTGAGCTCATCAAAATAGCTAGTCTCTGTAAGGACATTGTCCCCTACAGATGACCCGACAGCCAACCTCGCTTGAAGCAATTCGTTCGAGGTCTCATATCTTGCGATATGAGATTGCTCTCAATATAAATCTTTTTTATGGAGGAAGATAGAAACTAAGTTCATCTTCTTGTGCTGCCTTTGGTTTGTAACATCAATTGAGGCCAACACGGGGAACTTGCCATTCGCACATTCCTTTTCCGATGTCTTATGGATATTAATATCTATGACGGTGGAAACTGGTCCTGAGACGGCGGGGGTTTGAGTAGTGAAGAGGTGTTCCATCTTGTCATCGGTAATGGACATCTAGACAGACCTTTGCCAGTCATTACAGTTAGATTCAGTCATTTTATTATTTAGATGTAACCTATGTCTGGTCATTGGGTCGCTGCAATTAAGAGAGAGAGAAGAAAACACTTAGCATGATACTCTTGCAAGTTTAGATTGGTTTTTAATTTATTTAAACAGGTTGGCTCCCACTATTTCTCGAATCCTTCCTCAAACCATAAAAGAAAAATTAGTCAGGATTAATCTCACCGTACAGTACTTGCTTAACCGTTCAGCCAGGCTAGTGTCGGTACTTCGAGGGAGGTTTTACGACATTTTCGTGAAGTTCCTTATTTAAATAACCTCTTTTCCCTTGAGGCGTTGCCCTACTAACACTGTTCTAGACACCTACTTGGTTCATAGCATTGATCGTTAAGTGAAGAAATCTCCCGAGGAGTAGCGGATACTCACAGTAGGATCGGGATCCAAATATCATTGTGTGATAATGCTGAAGGAATCCTACAACATTATCAAACTCCAAATGGTATGCAGTACTAGCAAGTTTCAATTTCCTTAGAAACTCCCGATGTGGATTTTTTCCCCATGCTCTTATGACATTGACTAAGGCCAAAAAATCATAAGTAACATGTCAAGTTCTACTCGTCATTGTCCAGGTTTATTTGAACCCACCCGTATATACCCTTGACTAAGGCAAACAAAGTAATACGACTGTCCCAAACTAACACATCTATCTATACAACATATGATTACCCAGCAGCTACCAATCACTATGCCTTGACTAAGGCCAACAAACATAGTTTGAATACTATTGAATATTCATATGAAATGACGGAGTGCTACAAATTGTTTTGGCGAAACCATGAATGTAGTGAACTTGATATAATCGAAGGAACCTTGATAGCTTTTAAAAGGAGTGGTTTAAGCTCCACGTTTTTAAAAGTTTTGCTGTTTTGAAAAAACTGAGTGGTTTTGAAATTGTTCTAACGATTCAACTTTGGTTTGTTTTCTTTGCATTAATATAATGCGTCCCATCAATTAATCCTACCATTGTAGAAAACAACGAAAATATAACGTACGCTTAAGCCATCCACATTCGCCACAGGGCCCCGTCATCACTCGTTAGGTTACTTAACTAACGACAGAGCGGGGGCTGGACTAGTGCGGATGCAAAACATAAGCAACGCCTACTAGATATCATATATAGATATATATATATATTCGTCAGACGCAATGATAGTCTTTCCAGATCATAGATGAACACATTGGATATGCTAGGAATCCGCGTTTCGTTCGAGCCTGCAACGAAAGACGGATTACACGGTCACGATAAATAGCCAAACCCCACCCTCCCTACGGGTGCGGCAAACAACCCGCCAAATACCCGAAGTGAAGCAGCCTCCCTCAACAACGTGAGTAGGCCACTCAGCACTTCAAAGTACCCGGTAGTTTGTGCATCCCACCTTGGGTCTATCTTAGGAGCAAAAACAGTAAAAGAAATAATATACAGTGGTGGCTACAACCTCAACCCGGATGTGCAGCCATAAAACAATATTACATCAATTTACAAATTTACATCGAATGAAAAATGAAACTCTCATCTCACATCCTCGGCTATTCATCACGACGATCCAACAAGTTCATATCCACAAACCAATATAGCAGATCACAGATATGTACAACCCCTACTAATCGACGTATAGCGATTAGTAGACGTTCAGTACATATATCATTTCACAAACACAGTAACATTAAACGACTTTAAAGTTATGACTTTGAAACACCCGCATTGCCACAGTGAATATTTTACAGCAAAGTCAAAATTGGCAAAAACAAACAACTCCTGAAACCCAAGACTAAGTCTGAAAGCCACACAAAAAAAAATGAATCATTTCTTCCATGCCCAGGCCAATCTCGCCGGATATACCATCAATGTGGCCGGCCTAAATTTTGAGGAAATGCTCTATTTTTGTTCTGTGGTGTTTTTACTGTTCAAATAGCACTCTGTACTTGTTAAAATAATTTTCAGAGTCCATTAAAATTTCGACAGAAACTTAAGTTTTCGGCTCGTTGTTTTTGGGTTGTTTCGGTTTCGTAGTTTAACACGTCGTTTAAACTGTTAGTTATGGTTTAAAGAGGCTCTGATACCACTGTAGGTCTATGTCGCTCACCTCGCAAGCTAGCGAGGAGGCGGAACAAGTAAAAATCAAAACTTTCTTACAAAAGCAACATTGACTAAGCTAAGGATCTTTGCCAAACAATATCTAACGAACTACAAGAGGTTTAATCTACTGTGATATGAAGATTATAACTCATGAGTCCAGTCCTTCGGTTCTTTTCTCCGCTGTCCTCCTCGTCCACGTGAGCTCCGAGGATCGATCCGGATCTTGGTCACCTCCACAGCCTCCTTGAGTCGAAGACGATCCACCCGAGAGTCTATAGTCTGAGCTCCTCCTCAAGCCAAGGTAACTAGGGCAAAAAGTTTGCGATGCTTGATGTCCTAGGTGATGTAGAGTAATAAGATGGTTTCGTTTGTCTATCTAGATTCTATTTTTCTCAACACATGAGAGCTATAGAATTTTTTGGTGAGGAGGAAGAAGAAGCAACCATGGGAGCTCTCTTTTGATGAGAGAGAATGAGAAATAGATAATGATCCAAGAGAAAAAATAATTACCAATCTTTTAGTTTGAAAATTGTCATGGCAACCAATGATTTGACCATTATCATGTCATGTTAAATCCATGCCAAGAAAATATCTAGTGCACACAAAAATATCTAAGTCAACAATGGTCAACTAGGTCAAATGGTCAACATGGTCAAATGGTCAAACCAATTAGCCATAACACAATTATCATTAAAAGATTAGTAAACATTTTCCTCCATCTCATAATGGTTTTGACCAAGTAAATGGTCAAAACCCTAATGTGGCATCTCCTTCTTCGCTCCTCACATCTGTGCATACACACCCTCATCCGCATTCCGTGGAATACGAATAGTAGAAGATAAAACTGATCTATCTATACAGTACTAGGATCCAGCTTAAACCAAAGCCCACTAGTATTGTCCGCCCGAACATCATACGTGCACAAGTGCACGTACGTGATCGTAGCCTTCCTGTAAAACTATACGGCCTATACACCTTTTTCCAAGAGCAGGGAAACTCTCTGTGTGGGACTCTACAGACTCGACACTACGCTGGCAGTGGGTTTAACCACAGGCCGCAAGGGGTAGTAGCTGTACGTAATGGTCCCCACGTAGATGTCGATAAGAAGGCCGATGAGGAAAACCCATCCGAACTCCTACTGAGCCTGAATGTGACAATCTCCGTACAGTCCGGTCTGTTCGTCTAAGAGTATCGCATGTCGAGCCTAGGGGGCGGTAAACGTCAGACCTTTAATAGCAGTACAAGTCGTGTCAGAGTGTAGCCCAGAACACCATGAGAAACTACTGGAAACATTACCAGTAAATCTCGCTTGCCCTGGCCAGGGACTTTGTGTAATGGCTCTCCTGATACAGTGCGATATCAACCCCCAATACCGGGAGAGACAAATCCTATCTAACCGCTGCTTCCTCCAAGTGCTTCGGTACTGCACCCAACTACTACCTGTTTGCACGACTCTTTTAAGCCGTGGTAGGGTAGTAATCAAAGTACAGTGGGAACACACTCGAGGCGAAGTAGCAGTGTCAAGTCGACGAACTAAGCTGTACTCATCTCACCTGGGAACTGCTATCTGAAGATAGGTATAGTACCAACCAGCAGTTCTCGACGAGTCTTGTCCGGTGTACTCGCAACCTAACGAGCACCTGCATACTATCTCCAGTACGACCTACTAATGGCTGTGGGACAGACCATCTCCCATGCTGAGATAAGAAGCTTATACACTAGTCTACTCCGGAATATCGATGCCCCGTCTCGATTATCCTACGACTAGGGACTTGTATAAGGATGTGCTTGTAGATTACCCAGCCCCCACTAGTGTGAATGCCATCACAACGCTGGTAATCAAGCAAAGATCCTAAAAGCTCCACTAATATGTATAAGCAATATGCTAAAAGAAACACATGAACATATTGAAGTAGAACCAAACCAAGTAACATACTACCGTTTTGAGCAAAACTGTCAATACAACTGTGAATATCCCAAGCATCCATGAAGTAATATACAAGCTATATTATGATATAGTAATGGCCTCTAAGGCATATACACTAACAACCAACTGTTCATATCAGAATTAACCGCAATGAAAACGATGTCGCTTGGTAGCTAGCCGGTTGAGTATGGGTCGATCCACAGGGAAAACGTATCTTTTTTTATTGTTCTAATGAGTCAATTCCTATTTGTGGTAGGTTATGATTTTCTATAAAAACTGAAGTTGAGTTTGATTTGGATTAAAACCTTGCTAGGGTTAGGATTAGGTTAATTTGGAAAATTAATTCTACTCACCGCTTTCTTTGCACTAATTAAGAACTTAGGTGTTAAGGTAATAATTAACAAAGAGGATTAGCACGGTCTGGAAGAAACTTCGTTTCTTCCTTTTGGTCCTTGTCCGTCCGTTCTTGGCTCTTAGCCCTAACCTCTAGTTAATTCAACGACAACCGATCGAACTAGGGAATCACCGCTATCATTTAGGATAGGATGCCGTAGTGAACGGTGTGTGGTTGGATTAAAGAGAGTCCTTTAAATAAAATTATTTGGGCAAAGAATGAAGGGGGAGAGATTTCCTCCTCTCAGACCTTCCCTATCCTAACCCTAACAAGTAAAGAATTACTCACTCATTAGGAAGGTTACAATCAAATTCAATTTTTTTAATAATTTTTAATATTAGAAAACTATATTGCAGATAATTAAAAGAACAGATAAAAACTGCAGGAATTAAAATTGCAGATAAAAAGAATGCAAGATAAAAATAAAAAAATACCTTTATTAATGACCTCTCAACGATTCATTACAAAATGAGAATTTAAATCTAGAAATTGAAAAGAGATTAAGAACTAAAGAGAGGCATCTCAAAAGAGGCACCCAAAAGAGACACACCCCAATTAGCCCCTCAACTTTCCTATTTATAGATAAGAGAAACCCTAGGGTTTACATTTGATCCATACATGAAATTACAAAACTACCCCAAAGACCGACTCAAAGCACCGACTTATCCACCGACACGTGCATTCCACGGCCGCGGAAACACGGAAGAAAGGCCAGTTTGGCCGCGGTTCCACGGCCATTTGATGGGTTCTTGGGCTCAAATTTCTAGTGTTGCTTCATGCTGCTTTTTACTTCTGTCTTCTTCACTTGGTTCCACAAAATATCTTCTATTTTCTTCCAGATTTCTACAGTGCAGAATGTTGTGGACTTTTTGCCGTGAGCTTCGCGTTGAAGTCTTTTAATCCAGTGCTACCCTTGAACTGTCTTGTGCATGGAACTGTTTACTGATTTTCTTTTGTTCCTTGAACTGGTAGGCGGCATCATATGGATTCATTTATTGTTGGTCGTAGTCTCGCTTTTGTAACGTATGTTCTTGAATTTCACTGTATTGTTCTGAGAACCTGTAACCTGCAACTATTTAGCAAACGTGGATCAAAAGCACATATTTATTTGTAATATGATTAAGAATGGACGATATAATAATTCAAAATTCTGATATGAACAAATACACACAAACTTATCTTTTGCTCGTCCCGAGCAAAGCCAATTTATTCTTGAAAAATCCTAACCTCACTTTCGCAGGGAATCGCGATTGCACTGAGCTCGTGCAACAAGCCGTTAAAACCATAGGTGTCCCTATTAGGATGAGTGTTGTCTCCTGAGGGTTTTCAGCGGATACTACCCACAAAATCCGATCAATTTGGCATGTTGACTTTCATTCTTCAATTTGGTATTCTAGCAAGAAAGTCTATCTTCAACTTAGAAATTATCAACCCGTATTTTTGACACTCACTTATCATTTAAATTAAGATCGTATATGTTCTGCAAATTTACTAAGCTTTCAGAATCTTTTGAATTTTTCTTCTAGGGTTCCATCTCAACTTAGGAATTTTTATCATCTTTACTGAAAGTATAAGCCCTATCTTTCATTCCTATCTCTCATCTAAACCCCAATCATATACCCCTACGTGTGTGTATGTATCACCCCTACACTTAGAAATTCAATTCAAGCTATCATACTCTTGTCCATCTTCCAAAGTACTTTTAGTTGGTGAATTTTAGATGAAATTGCTCATACATTCTTCATGCAACCGTTAATACTTTTTGAGATACTAAATGACCGATTACAAATGGTTCTTGCGCATTTAGGCTTAATTCCTCGTCTTGTAATACCTTAGGCTTAGTAGTGACTCCCAAACCAGTTGGTCTAAGGCACTAGGTGATTAAACACCATCGCTGCATTTTTTATTTATGCTGCCTTAAGTAATTACAAAAGCAGTGTTCATTTTTGTTTATCTCTTTATTCACCTCTTATACTTTTATTTTCTTTTCCTTCATACTAATGATTTTAGACAAGAGCATTTCAAGGTATTCTCTACTATCCCAAGTTTCAATATGTGTGGGAGTGCGTAAAGTAGGGTATATACTTTCAGAATTAGGACTTAAGGTTCAGAATTATTTTTCAGACTTATATTTCAAATAGAGCTTTCAATACTTTTCCCTTATTTTGACTTAGCCTAAGAACTGAACTCAAAATTTGCCTATTTCTAAATAAACTACAAAGACATATATTTTCTATAATTAAACTTTAAGAAAGGTTATTTTTAGGGTTTTTAATTTACTAAGTTTAGGATCCAGTTTTTCTTAACTATTCAACCGTCATGTTGAACTTAAGTTAAATATAGCCAAATTTGAATTTTTGAATTTTTATAATTTTTAAATTTTCTTCAATTTTTATGGTTTTTAAAATAAGTATACAAATGCAAACATATACAGATGAATGCGAAGGAAGAAAGCTTACCGAGCACACCTCCAAACTTAAACTTGACAGTGCCCTCACTGTCAGGCTACACCAAGAGGGTCAAAATTGCCGGTACTCCCATGTTATGTTTTTTTTATTCTTATCAGAAAAAGAAAACAAAATATATATACACAAAAAGGTCCCCCCCCCGAACTTAAGTGAAACAGTGTTTCCACTGTTGAAGCATTAAAGTTCAGAGTCAGGAAGGAGAAAACCATAGTATCAAGCTATACAAGGCCTTACACAGGCCAAAGGTTAGCACCATCCATTCAAAAATTTTATCGTTATAATGGTGTGGTTGGTGAAAGAATGGAGTGTATAGAAAAGAAATGAGAAACACACGAGACCGTGTGGAGATAGAAGCAGTATACGGTCTCGGTGGAGAAGAAGAATGGCGGAAGAGAAAAAGAAATGGCGGTGGTTCGACTTCTTCAGGTGGAGGTTGATTAATCACAAAATCCATGTCATTTAGGAATGCGAGTTCGTCGGTGAAAATATCTTCGAAACTTTCATCGATAGTCCGATTGAACATTTCAATGTCAATAAGTGTCACGCCAGAATTCAACACAATTGATTTTTCAAAAATTACGGAGCTAGGAGACTCGTAAGGCTCATCTACCTTATTCTCAAACGAGTCTAAATCAAGTTGTTTTTCTAGAATTATCGAACTCAAAATATCGGATTGTGATTCATTAACACTCGCTATTATTAAAGGAAGATTAGAAGAAGAACCAGAGAAAGTGGGAGAAAGATGTGGAATACGAACTTGAGGGGGAAGATGGAGTGTATAAATTAGCACAATTTGTAATGACCGATCTGTAAAAAGTGATTGTGCTAATCTATCAACCCACTAAGAAATGAGGTCAAATCCCTTAAGATTCATGAGAAAACATGGGTACGTCGAACTTGGTAAATCAGTCATTGAAAATGAAAGTGTAACGGTTTCTTGCAATGTCGGAACAAGGATAGAGAGAAGTGATTGAGAAAGGGTATCGGTTAAAGATTCAGGAGGGTTTGCGCAGTCAATGAAAGGGATAGAATGAATTGGAAAATCCGACTCGTCATGTAAAACTGCTTCATCCTCTATAATTTCCTCAATACTCTCCTCAAATTTTAGCTTATCCATGCCATTCTCATCAAAATCAAGACGCATATGAAGTTCGGGAAAAACATTTAATGACTCGGGATGATGAATTGGAGAGAAAAATTCAGTCAAATATGCGGGTTCATCATCCAAAATATTCCCAGCGTCGATATCCTTAATCAAGTGAAAATCAATTTTTTCAGACAACTCACCAAAAGCATGGATATTTATCAATTCAGGTTCTAGAGTGGAAGTGTAGAGGTCAAAAGGATTGGTGATGGTTTCAGTCGAAAGGGACCCTTCACAATCTGGAAAATCAAACACTACAAATTCGCACAACTCATTAAACATTTTATCTTCAACTAGTGAATCATTTAGAACACTTGATAGACATTCAAAACCGGAATTGTGGGATTCAATTGGGGATGGGTAGGTTTGATTTGGAAGGTTACACAGCTCACTCTTTCCACTCAAATTCTCAATCTGTCCAACCGCCTCATCATACATCGGAAAATTTGGAGCTAGTTGGAAACTAGCTACCGGGTCATTAGGTTGTAATAGGGCGGCCATGGACGCATTCAAATTCATTATCTGTTGTCTTGACGCTAGCATAAAATCTTCCAACGACTGTTCCAGACTAGACATGGGTTGTGAAGGGGTTTTAATAAAAGATTCAAAGTTGTTTGGGTACTGGAAACTCCCAAATGGTTGTGTAGAAGCAATGTCTAGAGAAGGTGCGAATGTCGGGTAGGATTGGTAGGAATTGAATGGTTGGACAGGAGTAGGATCAACATTTGGATAAAAATGTGAATGGACTTGTTGATCCCAAGAACTGGAAGTGTTGAAAGGAGTGAAAGATTGATTACGAGATTGTTCATTATGTTCAGCAATAGACATGGGTTTCGGAGTTACCACCGGACTCTGAAAAGGGGTATTAACGTAACAAGGTGGTGAAGATTGAAACGGTTGATACAAAGTGGATTGCGGAGTCCAACTGTTTCTCTTAGACGCGTCTATTCGATCTTTCAAAGAAATTTTGGGCATGGAGGGGTCGTCCGAAATTCGACCAAAACAATGCGCGTAGGAAGTAATGTCTGGTTGAGGGTACCAAAGTTCGGCAAAAGTTTTGCGAGGTGGGATACCCATGATGTGAGAAAGGAGAAGAAAAAGAATGTGATGATTTTTTTATTTATTTTTTAATATTTTTTAATTTTTTTTCAAAAAAATTTTTGTTTTTCGTGTTTTGAAATTTTTGAAAGTGTTTTTTTTTAGAAAGAGTTTTGCAAAAATTTGTACTGAACTACGACACAATTTCAAACAATCACAATTTGAACATGCACAATCAAGCCTAGAGCTAGGATCTCCTAAGTCAATTAGACTGCTCCTAACAGATCAAAAGGATAAGCTGAGAGATATCCCTCAAATCGCCTCTTCACTGCCAATTATGGCCAGGTAAGCACAAGTAAAGAAAGGAGAGATCTGCTCACGAATCACTGTGAGACGGGCCTTTGAAAATTATATTTCTCACTTGTCTAGCCTAATCACCACAAAGTCAGATTTAGATAAACGACCGATTGCCCACAACCTTCCTCTATCCAAATGAGCACGACTGTCCTTATTGGCTGAGTCTAAATATTTTTTAATTAAGCTCAAGAGTGATGCATATGCTTTATTGATTTCTGGGGTCTTAGGAAGGATAATGAAACACCACCCAATCTTGATTGGTGTTATAGCCCCATAGAGTCCGTATTAATTATGCAAAGCAGTTAACACACCAAAAATCTAAAACACTTGCAAATTTTTTTTATTTATTTGGCAGCGCAAAGAATCCTGCACCAAAACAATTTATTGGAGAGGGAGAAGAATTTTGCGCAAAGAACCCTGCAGGAAAATTTTCAGTGGAGTTCAGAGGGTAGAAGAGAGGACAAAAATACTTACAGAGAATTTTGGGATGCTGACGTCACTGGTTGACCGCGGTTCTGCGGTTCCACAGTGGTTAAGTTGGTTTGGATCTCCAAAATTTTTCTGTTGTCTGTTGTGATTCACCTCTGTCTATTCAGATCTTCTCTTCGTTGATTTGTTCACTGGCTTTTTCCATATCTGAATCAGTCCATCTTCATTTCCAGCCCAATTCACACAATACCTCTCAAAAAGAACAAGATGAATTTTATTTTTAATTTTTTTTGTTTTAAAATTTTTCAATTTTTATAATTTTTCAATTTTTTATTTTTTTATTTATTTATTTTTTAACCCGAAATTACACAAAGAAAGAGACTACCGTATCCCCGGCAACGGCGCCATTTGTTTGATCGAGTGTTTTTGCGTATGCGTTTTGAAATCAAAGAATTAACCGCAATCAATAACGGTGTCGCTTAGTGGCTAGCCGGTTGAGTACAGGTCGGTCCACAGGGAGATGGATTCCTTTTCTTTATGTTCTAACGAATTAAGCCCAGCAAATTGGTGGTTTTATTGTAGATCTATGAATGAGAATAAATTGATAAAAAGGCTTGCTAGGGTTAGGATTAGGTTAGTTCGAAAAAGGAATTCTACTCACTGCTTTCTTTGTCTTAGTTAAGAATTTAGGTGTTAGGGTAATAGTCAACAAAGGGGATTAGCACGACCAGGAAGAAACTTAGTTTCTTCCCTTCGGTCCTTGTCCGTCCTTTCATAACTATTAGCCCTAAGATCTATGTAATTCAACCACACACTGCTCACTACGGCACCTTATCCTACGAGATAGCAGTGATTCCCTAGTTAGACCGGTTGTGGTTGATTTACATAGAGATTAGGGCTAAGAGTTAAGAAAGGACGGACAAGGACCAAATGGAAGAAACTAAGTTTCTTCCTAGTCGTGCTAATCCCCTTTGTTGACTATTACCCTAACACCTAAATTCTTAAATAAGGCAAAGAAAGCAGTGAGTAGAATCCCTTTTTCGAACTAACCTAATCCTAACCCTAGCAAGCCTTTTTATCAATTTATTCTCATTCATAGATCTACAATAAAACCACCAATTTTTTGGGCATAACTCGTTAGAACATAAAGAAAAGGAATCCATCTCCCTGTGGACCGACCCGTATTCAACCGGCTGGCTACCAAACGACACCGTTATTGATTGCGGTTAATTCTTTGATTTCAAAACGCATACGCAACATCGATCAATCACCAACCTATAGCAAAAGGCCTCACAGCCAACTGTAGCGGTATCCGCAAAAGTAGAGATACCGCGACTACTCTGTGGGTCAACCCTGCAAAACACTGTGGCACAATGGGGATGAGTTGCCAACTCGTGAATAGTAAATAACATAAGCAGATAATCGCAGGTATGCACGTACTGCGATAATCTATCACATGCAAGCTGATAGCAATAAAATGCAATATGTATATGCAACAGTCATGAAAGGTACTCTATCAGGTACTATTAATACATGAAGCATTGCATATCAAATAAATGCTGGGTATGGGATAAAACATGTCATCCTCACGGAATCCTCATCGTGGCAGGACCAGTGTCCATCAAGACAATCTAAATCCCAAAACCAAAGGCACCGTATCCTCAGATCGGCTTTCATATCCTGTAAGTCTCATGGAACCTGAGTGTCCAACATCAACACCCCAAAACATCATGAAAACATATACCTATATCTATATATACATTTATATAAGGATATCTTCCTCGTGTGTCTATCAACGACACATCAAATCATGGAACCTGAATGTCCAACATCGACACTCAAAATATCATGAAAACCGTATCCAACATTGACACGTAAATACTCATCTGTCAGGCGCCGTCAACATGACTGGCCCTGATGTCATGTCCGTACATGACACCGGTCAGTATCCCCACGATAACCGCAAAAAGCTAATACTACCACCGGTAGGTACTAGCCCACCTGCCAGGCTCATCGTCTATACCACAAAAATCATCTCTTTCCTCGGGGAACCATACTGGGTCCACCATTTACCCGCAGACGGTGCCTATACGCTCCTCGAATTAGGTATCTAACACAAGTCTCAGAACCGAGAAAAATCATGGTGGACGCACTGAAATATCATATCAAGAGAAACCGGGTTTTCAAACAATACATAAATTCTTGAAATACCCTCACGGTTCTCAAATCTATAAAACACATGATATCCATATCTCAATGCGTAAATCCATGAAATCTGATGTATGCAACATAAACCAGCAATATGAGCATATTAAGGGAAAACAACTCTTTTAAATGAATCAAGTTTAAAATTATATCATGCGGTTCCCAATTCCTCCGAAATCAAGTGCAGCATCATATGAGGTGTACATGTAACTATAGCAAGAAATGTGTATCTACATGTAAGCAGGTATTTATGATGCATTTCATAAGCGTAATAGCACAATAATCAACGTCTCAATGTCAAATGACAATACAATACCACTTAGGGGTATATGTAGCTATAGCAAGGCTTGTAGGTGTACATGTAAGTAGGTATGCATGATGTACATGTAGCTGTAAGAAGGTATGTGGGTGTACATGTAAGTATGTATGCATGATGTACATGTAGCTATAGCAGGGTATATGTGTAAGCATGTAGGTATAGCCTGTATACTATATCAACGGAATAAGAATCACTATCTCAATCGTCCCTAACCAATACAATATCACGTATGTATATGTGTTAGCTATATCTCATATGCACAATGGAATACGAATCAAGTTTCAATGTCCCTAACCAACACAATATCACGTATGTATATGTGTTAGCTATATCTCATATGCACAATCGAATAAGAATCAAGTCTCAATGTCCCTAACCAATACAATATCACGTATGTATATGTGTTAGCTATATCTCATATGCACAATGGAATAAGAATCAAGTCTCAATGTCCCTAACCAATACAATATCACATATGTATAGGTGTAAGCATATGGGCATAGCAAGGTATATGTGTATTCTATCTTTCTTATATGGAAATATGGATCATGTCTCAATGTCCCTAACCAATACAATATCACATATATATATGGGTCGTGCATGTCATGGCAATTATCGACGGAGTGTGTGGCATATAATTAGTGCTCGTGCAATATGAACCGTCAATAATAGCGCAGTGTCCAATGGGTACAAGTCCAAGCACAACAAGTAATAATATGAAATGAAGTTCATGCACAATCTCTATATGTACAATACTTGTAACTAATAATCAGGTCATATAATTTAGCCCAGACGCATAACGCCATGTGGGCGATTCACCTGTAGATGTCAAATCTACTCACCGATAACCTCGAGCTATGTAAATCCGACCACCTGCCCCACTTTCTTCGCAGCGTCCGAAGTCCCTGCTCGCGATCCTAATTTCACAAACACAACACATAAGACTAAATATCTTGCGACGACACAAAGACAATGAAACGCAAGGATAACATTAACGAGATAAACACACTGTGCACTTAGTGCACAAAACACGTACAATATCGGCACTATCTCAGTTAGGATCGCTAAATTATGCAACCACCAAGTCTAGACCCCGATCGTACCAATCGCGCAATCACAAGACACTAAATATCGTGGAATCTAATATATATAATATCGCAACGTCATTAGAAACCGACGCCTAATTTTACCGAGAACCTAGTAAGCACCTTTTAAACATTTTAGCTCATATCTAGTAGTTTAAACCATTCTAGCGATCACAATCATCACATAATAGCTTGATTAAACCACACCAACCCTTACTAGAAATTTAATCTCGCCCAAATAAGATTTAGTAAAAGCTAGTTTGCATTTAAGCTTAATTAGACAATTAGGAAAAATAACAAATAGCATTCTCACAACTAGATTAGGTTTTCCAAGTCTACACTTCTCCATTAACCATTTCAACCAAACAAAACCCTAACTTGATCTTCAAAACCTTTTCTTGAATTTCTAAACATGCAAATTAAAGCCATATTTAAACATCTAATAAGCTAGATTAATGTATTGAAACAACAACTTAACATAAGGTTAGGATTTTATACCTCAAAAATTGATTCTAAACATGTAAATGAATTCCAAGATACCCTCCAAAATGCTAACTTTCATGATGATCCAAGCTTGATTAAGGCTAAAGAATAATGGTTATTGATTTGTTTTTGAGTTTGTGGGATTATTTGTTGTTTTTTGATGAATTTTTGAAGCTTGAAGAAGTGGAAATGGTGTGAGAAAAGAAATGGGGCAGCAAGCGGGAGTTCGGCCAAAGCATGAAGGAGGTAGAAATGTGTGGAAGTGTGTAGAAAAAATCCTAAGTTAAAACACATTAAAGCTCAATTTCTACACTTATCTTTATGCCAACTCTTAATCATTCTTTTAAAATTTTCCTTTAATTCACACAAATATGTAGATATTTTGGAGAGAATGTTTCATGCTTAAACTTGTGATTAAATTAGCATAGATTCACTTTAGCATAATTATTCCAATCAAATTTGTAATTACCACTAATTAAGTGCATAATTAAAAGCTTATAATAATATTTTAATTATGGAAAAATATTAAAGTGAACTAAAATTTTCATGTGACTTACTAAATACCGCAACTAGCAATTTCCTAGTGGAACTAGATGCAGTTAAGTCTATACTGAAAAAAGAACACTTTTAGGTTTTACCGAAAAACACAGTTTATTTTACCTAATATCGGAAAATTGACCTAAACGATTTCTAAAACGTTATAATTTTCCCCCCTTAAAGAAATTCGTCGCCGAATTTAAAATTCTTACTTTGTATACCTTCAAAAAGATGATCACAAAACATCCACATCTCACTCGCAGCCTCCCAAGTGATCTCCTCATTAGACGAGCTACGCCAATGAACCTCCAAAAATGGCAAGACCCTTGACCGAAATTTCTCCACCTGCCGATCCACTATCACTATCGGTCGCTGGTGAACGAAAAGATCGCGTCCTAATTAAATGGTCTGGTGCTGAATCATGTGAGAAAGGTCATGAAGGTATTTGCGAAGTATCGACAGAAGGAATACGAGGTGAATACTCAGAAATCTGGGCGGAAGTACCAACGAAACGGAACGGTACAACTCACTCAAGGATCTCAAAAGAACCTACAATCTGGGACTAAGCTTCCCAAATATGAACAAGCCATTCAACGAAAAAAATATGTAGGAATTCATGATCTCCCACTGCGAACTCAAGTCTGTGACAACTACGGTCGGCATAAGACTTCTGTCAGCACTGGGCTGCTCTTATCCAGACCTGAACCACTGGATCTTCTCCATAGTCACATGACTAGCTGGGGTCCAAAAATCCTGCTCTCGCGGTGTCAGTAAAACAGACTGGCTATCGACACAATCTAACATACAAGTCTAGAAAGGTGCCATCTGAGTCGTCTCCTGATAACCGTTATCGTAGGAGAACCCCATCAATGGAAAGTGACGATCCCACAGCCAACAAACAATTATTACGCACGCACAAGCACATCCTCCAGAGTCTGTATAGTCCGCTCTGTCTAACTATCGGCCTACGGATAGGAAGCGGAGATAATGCTCAACCAGTACCCAAGGCTTCCAAAAGCTCCTGCCAACGATGGCTAGTGAACTGGATGCCTCTATTGGATACAATGCATGAAGGAACTCCGTGCAAACGCACAACTTATAGAAGAACAACTGAGCAAACTGAGCATAACCGAACAACAATCACCCAAATGGAGTCATACCCCCGACTAGATCTGGGTAGACATACAACGAAATTCATGGAGATCTGCTCCCATTCCCACTCTGGAATGGTCATAATTCGCAACTCTCCTGCCGGTCTCAAATGCTCAACCTTAGCTCGCTAACAAGCCAAACACTTTAAAATGAAATCTGAAACTTCATTCTTCATCCCTGCCCACCCGTAACTATCTCTCAAGTCACGTTTTATCATGGTGGCACATGGGTGAACAGTAAAAGCTGACTGATGTGCCTGCTCTAGGACCTCGCGTCTCTACCCATCGGTATCAGGTTCACGCCAACGATTCCCTAAACGTAGCACACCCTGGTCATTAATCAAGAACTTCGAATCACTACCCTGCCGAACATGCTCTAGAATCTCAGACATATGGGCATCGACGTGCTGTGCCTCACGAAAACGATTAAGTAGAAGTGGAATGGCGCGGACGTGAGCAAGTTGTTCCCCTAGTAGAGGTGAACTTAAACTGTACTCAGCTGTCGCATAAGAACTGTAAATCTACAGAAGAATGTCACTGAACTGTGCACAACTGGAACAAGCTACCCCCGGGCATACGACTCAAAGCATCAGCTACCACGATCGCCTTTTCCCGGGAAATAAAGGATCTCACAATCTGAATCCTTCACAAGCTCCGTCCTACAGTGCTATCTCGAACTCATATCCCGTTCCAGGAATATTAAGCTCTGTTGGTCTATTAAAATCTGACAGGATTTTCCGTATAAGTAGTGTCTCCAAATTTTCAGCGCAAGACCACCGTGGCCATCTCCAGATCATGAGTGGGACAATTTTGCTCGTACTTCCTCCAACTGTCGGGAAGCATAAGTAATAACTCTATCATGCTGCATCAATACACAATCGAGCCCCACTCCTGAAACATCACAATAAATGTCAACGTCGCCCATTCAAGAAAGCAAAGATAGAACTGGTGCAGTCGTCAACTGAGTCTTCAACCAATGAAAACTCAGCTCGCATGCCTCAGTCTAAAGAAAAAGGAAATCCCTTCCTATCTGGTCAGTCCGATCAACGGTGCAGCGATACTCAAGAATTCCGGCACGAAATGGCGGTGAGAACCGGCTAAGCCCAAAATCTGCGAACCTCTGTCACTGATACAGGTCTTGGACAAAGCTGTACGACCTGGATCTCCCTCGGGTCCATATGAATACTGTCTCCCGTAACCACATGACCTAGGAAGTCAACACAATCAAGCCTGAAGGAACAGTTCTGTAATATTTCAGAAAATATAAAATATTATTTTTGGAATTTAATATTAAAATAATATATTTCCCGAAAACTGCCCGTTTGCGAAATTAGGGTTTTTGAGAAAGGTTATAAATATATGCCAATAATTGTGAAATAATTGGAGATTTAAAATGATTAATTCATTTAAAAATATATTTAAAGGATTTAGCATTTTTAAAATTATTTTATATGCAGTTTGGATAAAAACACGATTAGTGCACTGCTAATCGCGATTAAGCCAAATCCGTGTTTCTACAGTTTTTCCTAATTAGTGCACCATGACATGTTTATTTGTGTTGTTTTATGTTATGGTTGGTTTTTGGGTGAGAAAAGAAAAGAAAAGAAGAGAGGAATGATTGAGGAGAGAGAGAGGGGACATAATGATGTTAGGAGAGCATGCTAGGAGAGAGAATGAGAGTGAGAAAGAGAGAGAGAGGGAGAGTGCTGCCCCCTTCCATTTTCCCCCACCATTTTCTTCTCCTTCTTCACCTCAAGCTCCCTCATTCTACCCTCATGACCCATCTCAATTCCCTCACCAAAACCCTATAATTCCTTCACAAAAGATAACCCCAACTTCATCCTCTACACATTGGACCAAGAAAAGTTAGATTTTGAAGACTTGGGACTTCTAGGGTTTTTCTCGGTGGCATTTATGAGGTATAATCTCTACCAATTAGTTTACATTTTAGTTTGCTATATTCTAGTTTAAGTTTAGAATAGATTTAGTGTGGATATGTGAACTTTGGAAATTTCTAGAAGAGCTTAGGGTTGGAATTGAATGCAGAGATGAAATTGAGGTTAGTAGAGAGCTTATAAACCCTCTAGAGTTAGTTTCATGGACTGAAACCAGATATAGAACCCCAAACCCCAAACTTAGAAATCCGACGTCGGAAAATTGTGAGAATTGTGATGGTATTTAACAATCTGGAGTGACTCGGAGACCTGGAAAATTATTTAGCGTACTAAGTGACATATGCAGGAACCCAGGAAGCTAACCTCAAGACCCAATACCCAACCCCTTAGTTGAGGCAGCAGATTTAGTCATCCTGACCGTAATTTGCAGCTAGGTTAGGGATGTTTGCCTCCAGGTATGGTCCATGGCTCCTTTGTTCAGTAAATAGCCCTTCCACATATGCAAATTTGGCTGATTTCACTTAGGGTAAAATCTGGGGGTGTTTTCTTGAGTCGATGCTTTATTTTGCTAGTTTGTTTTAACTTTAGTTTGGTATTTGATATCAGATTTCTGTCGTGTGGCGTTTTCACATCAACGACTAGGGTTATTGGTCGTGTTTTGCATGCGAGGCTATAGGTTTTAACCTATGAGCGAGACGTGTGCCGTTTTGGTTTTCCGCCTTGATTTTAATACGCATTTGCAATTGTTTATTATTGTAGTTACCCTCGTGTGGATTCCGAGGCGACAGATCATGGCGTCATCGACTTCAGCAATCGAGGACCAAGGTGAGTAGATCTATATCTATGGGTGAAGTCGGGTGGATGGCGTATAGCACCCCCGCAAAGTTTTGGTGGAAACCGATTTATGTGTATAGATTATGATTAGTGAAACCTTTAATAGAAGACTGTAAATAGAGTAAAAAGGTAGTTAGAACCATATTATAAACTAAAAGATAGTTAGAAGTGTTTTGATACGACTAGTATGTGGTGACGGACTTTGAGGATGACGTTTGATGATATTGCCGTTTAGGGTACTATAGTACTAGCTAGTCGACGCAGATGTGTCATCCGAACCATTCCTATTTCCAAACCGAAGAATCGTATGCATCTTTTAAACAGATACATTAAGGGATGTTACAAATATTCAAATGATATCTTTTCTTTAAAAACACCGTAGCCCCTATTTTCAAAACAACGATTCGCATCTTTCAAAAACTGTTTGCATGGTTTGGGTGTGTATGTTAGATTAGATACGTATGCTTATAGCAAAGGTAGAATGTATTTGTAAAATTGACTTGATGAGGGATATTAATGCGATATAAATAGAATACGTTTTAATATGTGATTTGATGATATGTTGGTATACGGATGCGAGTCGATTGAGATGATTTATACCCTGCCGATCCTCAGATATGAGATTATTGCGGATGTGACCTGGGACATAGGCATATAGACATATATACAATGTCATGAATCATGTGTGATAGCCATACGAGACATTAGGTCTATACCCTCCTCGCTATATAGGTTGATAGGATCCCAAATAGCTTAATGCCGCCGTACGATGATTTTCCGTACATGATATGTTTGACTTGAGGTTTGATCTATACCCTTCACTAGAGGCTGCCGTACAATGGGTTATACCGTACGTGGTGTCGTGTGGCTAGATGCCGATTGATAGATTCACTGACTCGGTCATGATAGATACATATACCCGTCAGCATTTGCATATGATTTACCTTATGACGCGTTCATGTTATTCGCATTGCATTACTTATACTTGTGCTAGTACACCTGCACCATTATCGATGATGCGTATGTTACACGTAAACAGATTTGCCGGCTCACGCACTTCATCATCGATAATTGCCATGTCACTACACAATAGGATTGCTACATCCATATTGGTGCACATACATATTGTACACCATAGTTGCGCACATACATATTGTACACCATACTTGCGCACATACATATTGTACATCCATACTTGCGCACATACATATTATACACCATACTTGCGTACATACATATTCTACACCATACTTGCGTACATACACATATGCACCATTATACGATGTTGTATTTGATTTTGGAGATTTGGGAACCGCATGATATATTTTGAAAAAAAACTAGATTCATTTAAAAGAGTGGGTTTCCCTCGATAGGTGCATATTACTGTTCCATGTAGCATGATATACGGATATGCTTACATTCTGTTATATATCGCATACATCATCCTTTACGCTTTTACGCATTGAGATATGCTGTTTTCATGAGATTTCTGGATTTGAGAACCGTGGCTATTTCAAAAGAAAGTATGTATTGTTTTAAAAACCCTGTTTCTCTTAATATGATATTTCAGTGCGTCCACCATGTGTTTTCTCGGTTCTGAGAGTGGCATGTGAAAGCCGATTCGAGGAGCGGTAGGCACCATCTGCGGGTACATGGTAGACCCGATGAGGTACCCCGGGGCGAGAAGACTCGTATTGTTAGACGGTGAGCCTGGCAGGGGAGCACTACCTACCGGTGATAGTATTTGGGCTCCGCGGATATCCGGAGGATACCGACCGGAGTAGAGAGGTGAGATGGGCTTATCCGGACCGACGGAGCCCGAGGGCCGATACGGACTAACGGAGCCCGAGATATAAGGATTTACGTGTCGATGCTGGACACGGGTCTCATGATGTTTTCGAGTGTTGATGTTGGAAACTCAGGTTACATAATTTTTATGTGTCGCGAGGGACACACGTTGATTTATATTTTCATACCATCATGTATATGCTTTTATGATATTTACATGCATGATGTTGTGTCATTGGTTGACACGTGGACGAGATCCACATGCATAAATACATTGATTATATCGGTGGACGAGATCTACATGCATACATACATTGATTATATTGGTGGACGAGATCCACATGCATACATACACTGATTATATTGTTGGATGATATCCACATACAAATAGACCTTGGGTATATTGTTGGCACATATTTAGATACGGTCACCCTAGATATCATAGTATTACCTTCATGATATAGTTGACCGAGGAGACGTTGTTTATTCTATTTCTACTTGTTGATGTCTTTCTACTCTCGAGTTGGCAACTCATCCCCGTTGTGCCACAGTTCTTGCAGGTTGACCGTATGGATCCGTAACGGCATCGCTGGCACATAGCTTCATTTGGGTATTTTGCATTAGTAGGTGGGGCATTTGTATCGTACCCACTCTTGTATTTATATTTCACACTGTATCTAGTCAACTCCATCAATCAAAATTAGTAAATTGTATAAGTAATGAGACTTAGTGAGATTGTGGTTGCGAGTCTTAGAGCAAGGGGTTTTCCGCTACTTGTGGTTATGATGTCTTGCTTATTTCTTTACCTTTTGTGGTGAACTTCACCGTTGGGGGTCATATACTTATATTTATGTCTTGCGTGGTTGTGATCCGACGTTTGGCAAAGAGCAAGCTCCCGCTTCAGGATGCCATTATTCTTGTTATGTATTTGTGATTTTGGATCAAAATATACAAAGGAGGTGCTGCCAAAATTTTTACAAGACGAAACACGTTTTCAAACTAGCAAATTTCACCTGCATTTTCATGTTCCTTTTCTATGCATTAAGAAAACTTGATTTCATTATACTTTTATTTCAAAACTTCAGCTCCTTTATTTTCTTAAAAAGGTTTAGATTTCTGGGTTTCAGCTTACTTGAATTACGTTACGCTTTTAGACGTTGCGTGATTTAAGTGCTGGTCACAAGCTAATATTTTGGGTCGTGACAAAGTTGGTATCAGAGCGCTAGGTTTAACCTTTGTTCGATTCTAGGTTTGACTATGTGGATTCTGGGGCATAATGTATTTCGAAACCTAGGCTTGACCTTACGGAACTTAGACTTGAACGGGGGGATATTAGACCCGAACATTCGTCTCATAGGTTGACCCTGATTGATGGAGTCGGTAGCTTGGGTAGAGTGACGTACCGTACGTATATTCCATGGCATATTTACGACACGATACTCCACTTAAGAAATCTTAGGATGGACATATTTTTGTGATCATTGATTCTATTCGTTTCCATGATCATACTCTCATTGATGTTGTTTCTTGTTATGATCATGTATCCATTCTGGACCTGTCATTTCCTTTCTTGCCGTTGATCTGCTCTCTTCGATACTCGATTGAGGTTCCTGTCACCATGGTTTGAGCACAGTTTGAGCTGCTGCTAGTGTTGTGGTCAGGGCGAGCTCTTCTGGTACGAGGGCTGACCAATGTGTTTCTGGTGACATTTGAACGTCTCGATGTAGTGTTGTGTTGTGACCTCCTGTTGAGGAGAGTGTTTGGTTTTGCACCGAATGATCGGGCTATTGTTAGAGCTTCCAGTTGCAAGGGGGCTGTTGATGTACAGCCTATCTCAGAGACTGTAATGTCGTCCACCATGCAGACAGATGACGTAGCTGTTGCTGAGATTTATAGGATATCGCTTCCAGAGCTTACGAGCTTAGATCGCTGGTGCTTCTAGGTAGAGATGCGACAGATGATAGCGAGTCTATCCTGAGTTGAGAGATGAGGATGATTCGTCAGGTTGATGCGCCGACGCATGCCCAGATGAGTTGAAGATTTTCCGTGTGGAGAGTATTACTCAGATCTAGAGCAGACCGATCCCGAGATGACTGTTGATGTACCGTCTTTCCTGGAGGATTGAGGCATTGTTTTGCGTGCGGACTGAGGGTATTCACATGTCGGCTAGGCGAAGCTAAAAAGTTCGAGCGAGTGTCAGAAACCCATTTTTCCAAAGTTTAAAGTGTTCGGAGGAACATGCAAGTGATTCTGTGGACCCTCTAGAAGAATGAAACCCTAACTCGACATGATGACCATGGAACCGCTTTTGAACCTTAGGGTTTGCGGCAGTTTAGCGGTGCCATCAGTGAGGTTTGGGTTTGCCATTCAACGGCTGGACCAGAGGTACAGTGGTATGTGCCAGATATTTTTAGACTGTGCTCAGGCGTTGAGCCTTCGGGAAATTTTGGAACTTCGATGACTCAATCGAAAAACATAGCTTCGTCCGGATATCATGTGATAAGAAATCAGCAAGCTAACCAGCTTCGGATAGAGGACCTCACCCAGATGCGTAGTGAGTTGATTGAGGACGGACGAGTATTGAGTATTCTTTCGAGGGTTGGGACGAGTTCCCGAGGACGTGTTCGGCAAGATATCTTCTACAGAGTGATGAAGATACCGAGTTCGTAACTTCGAGTCCGTGTGAGAGACTCCGGATTGATCGTGGCCGAGAACCGTTGCAGTGCGCAGATAGCATGGCGTGAGGTTATAGTGGATGATGATATAGACGAGTGGAACCAGAGGTTCGTGCAAGACGTCGACGAGCTGTTGTTACTCCCCGTCGAGATTAGAGATCTGATATGCATATAGAAGTGTTGGGATACGGCCAGTTCCCGAAGGAATGTTGTGGTGAGAACGCAGATGTCCAGAAAGCAAGAGAAGATTATGTGAGAGTACCAGCCTCCCTACAGTTCGTCATAGGCGAGATCGGAAGAGACCTTGAGCAGGATTCCTTCCAGGACACTGCTCCAATAAGATTTGCACTGAGGATCAGTTGTGTCACGTGTATTCAGAGAGCCAGAGGCCGACGCCATAGACGTTTTGCTTTACGAGTGGTCATGATGATTGGCCGAGAGATGACCAGAGAAGTGCTAGAGTGGAATCGTTCCCGTTAGCACACCTGACCGGGCTGATCAGCCGATGGATTGCGAGATTGGTAATCTACAGAGAAGATAATGACCCAGAGATAGAGGTTGCTAGACCGTGAGCAGGAGGCAAGCGGATGTTCTTGCTCTGCCAGTTTTGGGCACACCGACATTTTTCGACATTGTAGGAGGCATACCTCGATGTCATTTATTGCGATTTGCATTTTTGATCCGAGTATCACGCTTATATCGCTTGGATTTGAGTTTTGATGATTGAGTTTCGTGATATCATTTTCGTGCACCATGGCTGCACCTACTGGGTATTTACATTTTAGTGCATAGTTATTGCACTGGATATATATTTTATACACCGTTGTGTTGATTTGCGATTAATGTATATTTATTACACTTGAGATTCGGTTTGTGCCTTGGCTGCACGTATTTATGATTTTGCGGATTTTATACAGTTGATTTGATTTTGTGCGTGTGCTACGCACTCGATTTGATTTTTGCACTCAGTATAGCTTATATGTGTTTGCAGTGCATTGATACGTGTTTTGTGCAGGCAGTTGCACGCGTTTCCGATTTTATACACCCTGGTACACTCGGTGTTGCTTTTTTACGCATTTGAGTTATGTATTTGTATTTCCTGCACTGGATGCACTGTATTTGTGTTAGTGTGATATGCCTTAGAGGCCATTATTGTATAGTACTAGTTTGTATATTGCATTTTGGAAGCTTGGGATATATACACGGATTGACATTCTTGCTCAATATGGTAGTATGCTACTTGGTTTGTATCTATCTTAATGTGTGTATGTGTTTCTTTTGACATATTGCTAACACATATTGATAGAGCCCTTAGGATCTTTTGCTTGACTACCAGCGTTGTGATGGCAGTCACACTAGTGGGGGCAGGGTAGTCTATAAGCACATCCTTATACAGGCCCCTGCTCATAGGATAATTGAGACAGGGCATCGATACTCCAGGGTAGACTAGTGTATACGCTTCTCATCCAAGGAGGGGAGATGGTCTGTCCCACAGCCATCAGTACGCCGTACTAGAGATAGTATGCATGTGGTCGTTAGGTTACGAGTACACTGGACAGGATTTGCTGGGAACTGTTGGTTGGTATTATACCTATCGTCAGTTATCAGTTCCCAGGTGACATGAGTACAGCTTAGTCTGGTGACTTGATACTGTCACTTCTCCTCGAGTGTGTTCCCACTGTTCTTAGATTACTACCCTACCACGGCTCGAATAAGTCGTGCAAATATGTAGTAGTTGGGTGCAGTCCCGAAGCACTTGGAGGCAGTGACGGTTAGACAGGATTCGTCTCTCCCGATATTGGGAGTCAATATCGCGCTGTGTCTAGGAGAGCTATTACACAAAGTCCCTGGCCAGGGCAAGCGAGATTTACTGGTAGTGTTTCCAGCATTTTCTCAGGGTGTTCAAGGCTACACTCCGACATGACATGTACCGCTATTAGGGGACTGACGTTTACTGCCCCCTTAGGCCCGACATGCAATACTCTCAGACGAACAGACCGAACTGTACGGAGATTGTCACATTCAGGCTCAGTAGGAGTTCGGATGGGTTCACCTCATCGGTCTTCTTATCGGCATCTACCTGGGGACCGTTACGTACAGCTATTACCACTTGCGGCCTGTGGTTAAACCCACTGCCGACGTAGTGTCGTGTCTTTAGAGTCCCACACAGAGGGTTGTTCACCTTTGGGAAAAACAGAGTAGAGGTCTTATGGTTTTATGACGGAGTTCGTTCACATACACGCACTTGTGCACGTTTGGTGTCCGGAAAGTTATTACTAGTGGGCTTTGGTTTAAGCAAGATCCTAGTATTTGTTTTGGGATTGGTCTTGTCTCATTGTATTCGTGTTTCTTCGGAACACGAATGCGAGTACGTACAGACAGTTGACAGAGGCGGAGAGGGAGAAACATCATTAGGGTTTTTGACCATTGACTTGATCAAAACCCTAATGAGAATGAAAAATATGATTAATAATATTAATTAAGGATAATTGTATCATGGTTAGGGTTGGGTTGACCATTTGACTTGTTGACTTTCATTGACCTTGATATTTTCTTTATGCAAAAGATGCTTCTTGAAGCTTGCTTAGCATTAAATGTGAAATGATAATGGTCAAATCAATTAACCATCATAATTTTCTTAATTATTGTTATTATTAGCATATATCTCTAATATAAGAGCAAGTTTCATTCTAGACTCTCATTCTCTCATGCTCTTTCCCTCTCATGGTTTTGCTCTTCCTCTTCCTCTCTCTCAAAAGCTGAAGTGTTTCATGTGTTGAAAATCCAAGCTTTGAGACTAAACCATCAAAACACCTCTCTACTCACTCTAGGGTTCTCAATCTAGCAAGCCAAGCACTCTAGTTACTTCTTTGTTGAGGTAGGAGCTTAAGGTAGAGGCCTTCGGGTGGATCTTTCTTTGGCAAAGAGAAGACGAAGAAGAGGAGCCGTCTACACCACTCTATGGAGCACACAAGAAAGGAAAGAAACACAAGAAGAGAAGGAGTTTAAGAACTAGGTATAACCTTCTAACCTAGTAGTTAGAACTTGTAGATAGTTTGTTAGTTTTTGTTTGGCAAAGATCCTTCATGATTAGTCTATGTTTCCTAGTGATAAAAATTCGATTTTTACTCTTTCCGCCTCCCCTTAAGTGCCGGGGTGGGATACATAGACTTACAGTGGTATCAGAGCCTAGTTAAACAACAACTAACATGTTAGCAAAGTATTTAGAACTTCGATCCGAAAAAAATCGCAAAAAACATCAAAAACTAGTGTTTTCTGCAGATTTTAAAAACAGGTCTAAAAATATTTCCAGAGACCTGAAAAATACATGCACGGTTTTTTAAGGACACCCAAGAAAAACGAGCTCGTGGCTCGGTCAAACCGCCGCGGAAGCGCGGCGAAACCATGCGTTTCGCCGCGGATCCGCGGCCGAGTCGACTCAGAGTCAACTCGTTTTTCCTGCGGTGTGTCCAGCTTGATGTTTTGTGATTTTTCAGATGCTTTGTTTCTGCCCAGATTCTTCAGAGAACAGTGTTGTATTTGGGGTAGTTTCAAATTGGAATATTGATCGAAATTCTATAAACTTTAGCTAATTGATTATATCTGTAATGTGATATATGTACTGAACGTTGACTAATCGCTATACGTCAATTAGTGGGGGCTGTACATATCTGTGATCTGTGATCTTGGTTTTTATATATGAACTTGTTGGATTGTCGCGGATGAATAGCCGGGGTTGCGAGATGAGTGTTTATTTATCTTTCATTCAATGTAAAAATTGTAAATTGATGTAATCTTATTTTTATTGCCGCACATCTGGGTTGAGGTTGTCGCCGCCATAATATATTATTTCTTTTACCGTTTTTGCTCCTAGGATAGACCCAAGGTGGGGTGCACAAACTACCGGATACTTTGAAGTGCCGAGTGGCCAACTCACGTTGTTGAGGGAAGTTGCTTCACTTTGGTTACTTGGCGGGTAGTTTGCCCCACCCGTAGGGGTCTAGGGTGTGGTTTTGGCTATTCATCACGACAGTGTAATCCGTCTTTCGTTGCAGGCTCGAACGAAATGCGGATTCCTAGCATATCTAATGTGTTCATCTGTGATCTGGAATGGCTATCATTGCGTCTGACGAATGTATATATATATATGATATCAAGTAAGTGTTGCTTATGTTTTGCATCCGCGCTAGTCCAGCCCCCGCTCTGTCGTTAGTTAAGTAACCTAACGGGTGATGACGGGGCCCCGTGGCGAATGCTGGTGGTATAAGCGTACGTCATATTTTCGTTGTTTTCTGCAATGGTAGGATTAATTGATAGGACGCATTATTAATGCAAAGAAAATAAACCAAAGTTAAATCGTTGGATCAATTTCAAAACCACTCGGTTTTTTCCAAAACAGAAAACTTTTAAAAACGCGGAGCTTAAACCACTCCTTTTAAAAGCTATCAGGTTCCTTCGAAGCTATCAGCTTCACTACGTTCACGGTTTCTCCAAAACCATTCGTAGCACTCCGTCATTTCATATGGATGGTCAATAGTATTCAAGCTATGTTTGTTGGCCAAAGTCAAGGCATAGTGATTGGTAGCTGTAGGATATTCATATAAAGCATAGATAGATGTGTTGGTTTGGGACAGTCGTACTGCTTTGTTGGCCAAAGTCTAGGGTAGGTACGAGTGGGGTTCAAATTAACCTGGAAAATGACGGGTAGAACTTGACATGTGACTTATGATTTGTTGGCCAAAGTCAAGGTCAAAAGAGCATGGGGCAAAGATTCACATCGGGAGTTGTTAAAGAAACTGAAACTTGCTAGTGTTGCATACCATTTGGAGTGTGATGATTTTGGTAGGATTCCATCAGCTTTATCATACGATGATATTTGGATCCCGATCCTACTGTGAGTATATGCTACTCCTCGGGAAACTTTCTCACTTAACGATCAATGCTATAAACCAAGTAGGTGTCTAGAAAGGTGTTAGCGGGGCTACGCCCACAGGGAGAAGAGGTTATTTAATTAAGGAACTTCGTGAAAGCGTCGTAAAACCTCCCTCGAAGTACCGACACTGGCCTGGCTGAACGGTTAAGCAAGTATTGTACGGTGAGATTGATCACAACTAATTCTTCTTTTATGGTTTGAGGAAGGATTCGAGAAACAGTAGGAGCCATCATGTTTAGACAAACTAAAAACCACTCTAAACTAGCAAGAGTGTCACGACCCGAAATTGGCACGTGACGGCAGTAATACTACGCAACGTCTATAGGCGTAACGTAGTAAAAGAGAGCAAAAACCCAGCAATCTAAACCATCAAAAGAAACAAGAAAGTGATAATAGTATTTTCAAAACCTTTGAAATCACAACCCAAATTCTTTAAAGTCTCACTTTTATTTCTTAAAATTTTGGCAGCACCTCCTTTGTAAAACAAGCCCCCAAAATGGGTACAACATAAATATAAAGTAAAGCATCCCAAACGGGAGCAAAATCCACGCCCAACGGTAGAAAACAATCACCACAACAGATATACGACGCCGTAGTGAAGAAAGAGACGATATAAATAAAAATGCATAAAAACCACCAAGTCACAAAATAATATACAATATCGTCCTCACACCAAGTCTCTAAGTCATACATAATACTGGTAGATGGAGAATACAAGGATACAACGAATATATAATACAACATCGGATAACCACAAAACCCACCTGGGCAAAACTGCACACTGTCAGGCGAAGTGGTATTCGCAGCAAAGGATAATACAAAGGATGAAAATAGCCTGCCTCTGACAATCCTGAGGAACACCTGCAAATACTGTGGCACAACGGGGGTGAGTTGCCAACTCATGAATAGTAAATAACATATGCAGGTAATCGCGAGTATGCACGTACAGCGCGAATCTAACATAAGCATTTAATATCAAAGAATGGTCATATGTAATGCAATAATCATGAAAAAGTACACTAGCAGGTACAATTAATACATGAAGCAATAATATGACGATATGAAGGTAACAGTCATGTAAGGTACTCTATCAGGTATTACAAGTACATGAAGAAATGATATGAATAAAGGTATGTAAATTGTACAGTCATGGAAGATACTCTAACAGGTACACTAAAGCATGAAGCAGTGCATAAACAGTAAATGTAGAGTATGGAATGAAACATGTCATTTCCATGGAATCCTGACATCGTGGTAGGATCACAATCCAACAAGACAATCCAAATCCCAATCTCCTCAAATCAGCCCCCAAACTGGCTCTCATATCATGTAAATCTCAAATATCCTGAATGTACAACATCAAGTAGATCTCACAATATCCTGTATGTACAATATCAAGTATATCTCACATATCTCGAATGTACAACATCAAGTAGATCTCACATATCCCGTATGTACAATATCAAGTATATCTCACATATCTCGAATGTACAACATCAAGTAGATCTTATATATCCCGTATGAACAATATCAAGTATATCTTGTAGGGTTCCTAGGCACTCTTGTAAAGGTTCATAAGGCATCAAACATGCCCGAATAAAATTTTAGACGTGCCGAACAACCTAAAGCCGGGATCTTTGCTAGATTATTAGGGTTTAACATGCAAGTAAACATCTTTACTACTAAGTGTGAGGGATTACAACCTTTGTAGTCCGCTCCTTCGCTTCACAAGCTCCGAGTAGAAGTCCCTTCGCCGCGATCGATGATCTCCCGGACTCAAGAGAGGCTCCACGACTCGAACGATCCATGCTAGCTTGTAGTGTTCCGCTTCTCCGATGATCAACGTCGAAGTTGCTATAACTCAAGCTCTCTCACTCTAATGAGGTGAACACCCTAATCTAATGGGCTAGATTAGATGAGGATGATGGAGTAGTATTTATGCTTTCTTTTTATATCATTTTCTCACAAGAAATCATCACAAAAGAAATAACTAGTAAGCTTTCTCAAAGCTAAAGAGAGAAGAAGATGATAGATCATGAGAGTAATCCTTTTGTGATGAATAGTTGATAAGAATATATGATTAATCATAGAACCATGGTCAAGGATGAGAAGGTTAACCTTTATAGAGAATAAACTAGGGCTAGGGTTTGGTTAGGTTAAATAATGAGTCATAAGATAATATCAAACACAATATCTTAAACTTGACAAAAGGAAAGCTTCTAGATGGTGCAAGAAGAAGCTAACCCTAATCAAACCCTAACCTTGCTTAACCTCTACTAAACATGTTCTATTATCAACCATATCATGTCACAATAATATATATCACATATATATTGTAGGGTTCCTAGGCACCCTAATAAGGTCTCACAAGGCATCAACCATGCCAATTTCAAATTTTAACGGTGCCGAGAAACCCTAGAACGGATCGTTGGCTAGATTTCTAGGCGAACAAAGTAACTAGTTAACACTTAACTATAAGAAAACGGAAATACAACCTTTGTAGATCCGGTGCTCCACCTCCATAGCTCCGCAACGAAGTCCCCTCGCTGTCCTAGTGAATTCCCGGGCTCTAGCGTCGGCTTTGTCGGAGAATAGGCGAGTTAGGTCGTCGATGTCCATGCCGAAGATGATCTACGTCGAAGCATCGCAAGATCAAGCTCACACTTCACCAAGTCATGAAACTTGTGAAGAAAACATACTCTACTACTTGGCAAGAGGTAGAGGATGAAGAAATAGGAAGTGGGTAGACTTTAGAATTGGATTTCTCACTCATTTCATCAATCCACCATTGATGAAGCAAGCTTTTCTTCCTTGAAGAAGATGAAGAAGAAGAAGCTAATTGTTATGATTAGTTAATTAGAATAATTGAAAAAGAATTATCCTTATCATAACATTAACCATGGTTTGATGTAGAGAGTTAACTATAGTTCAATGAATGGTTAAGGTTAATGAGATGAAGACAAAAGGGTTTCTTTGGTCAAAGCTTCATGAAGCTTCAACAAGCTTCATGAAAGAATGAAACCCTTTTGTTTTTCTTTTCTCATTTCATTTCTTTTAATCCAAATTAAAAAATAAATGAATGAATAAAAGAAAACCTTAACCATTTACTTAACTAAGGTTTAAATCTTTACACAAACCCTAGCATTATTGCATCATCAAACATGATACATCCAAGTGCACAAAAATATATCACATATACAATGTGCACATGCGAGTGAGAAAATCCATCTTAAGTGAACCGATACTAGTTAATGCAAAGTAATATATCAAATATATAATTATGCATTAAATAATTAAATCAACACTTGATTCAATGATCCGGTCATGTCGCACACAACCGACTAGTATTCAATGTATCGGGTTATCGAATCAATCCTTGATTCGATAACTAGGTTATATCGCATACAACCAATCGATACATTCATCGCGAGAATGGAATACGGTATCACATACACGCATTATTCTCGGTCCCGCACGTATCTCATATGCGCTCCTATTTCGTTTCGCTTGAGCCAGGAAACCTCTGTGTAGGACTCTAAAGACTCGTCAATACGCCGGCAGCAGGTGATGATCATATCAAACACCCACAAGCCGCAAGCGGTCTGCTAAACATAACGGCCACCCGGGTATTGAGCGATCAGAAGATCGACGAGCAAGCCCGCTCACACTCCTGTGAATCCGACCAGTAACACTTACCGTACAGTCCGGTCTGATCGTCTGATATGTCGCATATCTTGCCTAGGGGTGGTAAACGTCAGACCCCAATAGCTCGATAAGTCGTGTCGATATGAGGTCTATAACAATTCAAGAAACTACTGGTAACACTTACCAGTAAATCTCAGCAACCCTGGCCAGGGATTTCCTGTTATAGCCAATCGTACACAGCGCAACATCAACCCCCTATACCGGGGGAGACGAATCCCCTCCTATCGCTCATTGCCTCCATGTGACTCGGGACTGTACCCAAAAACCACCGTTTTGCACGCCCTCTTGGACATGGTAAGATGGAAATCAAAGCACAGTGGGAACCACACAAGACACTATGACGATCTCGGGTCAACAGACTACTCTGTACCAGTGTCACCAGAGAACTGTCATCTGACGTGAGGTATAATACCATCTGGGAGTTCTCGGCGAGTCCGTCCAGTGTACCCAGTCTCTACTGAGCACCCGTATATCATCTCTGATGTCAAACACCAATGGATATGGGATCATCCATCGCCCATCTGTATGGGTCGAGAAGGTACACGCTAGTCTACTCTGGTATATCGATGCCCCATCTCGATACACCCACGACTAGGGACTTTGAAGGATGTACTTATGGACTACCATGTCCCCACTAGTACGGTCCGCATCATAGTCCAGGTAGTCAAGTACACATCCTAAGGGCTTTACCAACATGTAACAGAGAGACAATCAGTGTACACGTTAAGGTAAAGAGCAACCAGATAGCATATTATCATGTCGAGCAAGAAAGTCCTCCCTATATATGTCCCAGCATCCACTACAATATACATCCTATGTATAGTAATGGCCTCTAGGGCATACATATAACTAACATATATTATATATTTGTAACAAAAAAAAATAATACAATTAACATATATCGCATATATATCAATGTATTAATCCGGTGAGAAAATGAATTAATAAAGCGAGCCAATATTAGATAATGTAATACAATATTGTTGGAGATAGTGCCCTCAGAGTCAATTATTGGATCACAGGCACGTGATTGCAATGATTGAGGGAGGACCTATCCCGGTACGACAGTCTTACTCGAGATGATAGTATGCTATCTGGTTTACCTTTATCATCGTGTACTGCTTTAGGTGACCTGACAGGTCGCTATTACACGTTGATAGAGCCCCTAGGATTCTTGCTTGACTGCCAGCAGTATGAGGGCGATCATATAAGTGAGAGCTGGAGTCTATAAGCACATCCTTAAAAGGTCCCTAGTCGTGGGAGTTTGGAGACAGGGCATCGATTCTCCAGAGTAGACTAGTGTATACAGTCGAGACCCCGACGAGGGGTGGTGGCCGGTCTCACAAGCCACTGGTGTCTGTTGGTTCACCTAAGATGTATACAGGTGCTTATTGGGTTATGAATACACCGGACAGGACTCGCCGGGAACATGCTGGTTGGTCTTATACCTGACGTCAGATAGCAGTTCCCAGGTGACATGTGTACAGGTTAGTTCATTGACCTAGGGATCGTCATTTGTCTCGTGTGAGTTCCCACTATGCTTTGATTACTACCCTACCACGGCTCAAAGGAGTCGTGCAAACAGGTTTTAGTTGGGTACAGTCCCGAGCCACATGGAGGCAGTGAGCGGATCTTCAGGGGTTCGTCTCTCCCGGTATTGGGGGTGAGGTCGCGCTGTGTCTAGGAGAGCCATTACACGAAGTCCTTGGCCAAGGCAGGAGATTTACTGGTAGGTATTCCAGTAGTATCTCAGGGTGTTCTGGGATACACTCCGACACGACTTGTACCGCTTTTGGGGGTTTGACTTTTACCAACCCCCTAGGCCCGCCATGCGATGCTCATAGACGAACGGACCGGACTGTATGGATATTGTCACTGACAGGCTTAGTAGGGTGTCAGGATGAGCTCGCTCATCGACGTCCCTTTTGGTCAATAGCTGGTGGCCCGTTACGTATTGGCTTATACCTCTGACGTGCTAGTGGTTAAATCCACAGCCATAGTATTGACGAGTCTTTAGAGTCCACCACACATTCAGTTACTCAGCTTTCGGGCGAAACGCTGTAGAGGCCGTATGGAGATATGGCAGGGTCCGATCAGATACGTACGGTATTGCACGGATCAGGATCGGACAGTTTGTACTAGAGGTCGTATAGTTATATGGCAGGGTTCGATCTGATACGTGCGGTATTGCACGGATCAGGATCGGACGAATATTACTAGCCGGCTTTGGTTTAAGCCGGATCCTAGTTTAGTACAGTGTAGATTTTTGTCTCTTTGCATTTATATCCGGACGGAATACAGATGCGGGTGTGTATGCACAGTATCGGGGTTTTCCTGTAATTTATTACGGGACCAGTTTTCTGGAGTTGCCAGTTTGCATTCCGTTCCGGCCGGTTTTCCTTTGTTCTTTCCCGGCCGGACTTTTCCGATGGAGGGGGTTATTTGCAAGTTTGTAAATAACACATAGTGGAGGGGTTTCTTGCAAATGTTTTGATTATGGTGGCATCTTTTCTTTTCCACCATCACTTGCATTAATTGTGATTGGAAAGAGTTATGGTTTGGATGTATGTTTTGTTATCATGATGTTTTGTTTATGGTCACCTCTTCTCATCTCCTACCATCACCTCCCTCTTGTATTATGTTTTGACTCCACCACCTTTTCCCACAAGAAAATGGCCGGCCACTTCATGGAAAGGAGATGGGATCATTTCATTTGGATGAGGGAAAATTTGTTCATCTCATTTTCATGCTACAAAATTCTAGCTCAACTTTGAAGTTCATTTCACAACCTCATTCCTCCATCAAAGCAACATAACCCCAAAGAGACAAAGCACTACACTTCCTACAGCACATCTTGGACATGTCGACTTGCCAGCTTCATGCCCGAGTTGCCTCGGTATAGAGGCGGGAGCCCGTAAAAGGAACAGGCGATGTGGTGCCCTTCCGGCAAGGAGGCGACGACCGGAGTTTCCGCGAGAGATCGGGACGATGACGAGAAGACCGGAGGACTCGGATCACTCGGTATATCTCTTCCCTATCTTGTTACTTTGCTAGAACTAGTTTAATGTCCCGATCCGGGGTTTAGTGCGCGGTGGTGCCGGTTTGCTAAGTTCGCAAAATTAATGTTTATCACCATTTCCGCATTTGGCCGTCGGATTGACGACCGGGGCGCCGCCGTGCACCAACAGTGGTATCAGAGCCTCGCCATTAACTTCGTCTAGCTTTGTTTGATGTGTTTTACATTTTCGATCGACCAAAATTCCAAAACTTGCATTTTTGTTTACATCAGTTTTCTGTTGAAATTTTTTGGTCTCGAAAAATTTTTCAGGTTGTCTCAGAATGATGTGCAGGGAGTTCTAAGAACACTGGAAAAATTCAACAACACGATCCCTCCGTACGACCGCGGAACTGCGGCCATTACCACTCTGGAGGCCGTGGATCCGCCGCATGAATGAGGGATCATGTCATCATTTTTTTGCAGTGGGCTTGTGGGCTAATTTTAGGGGTTTTGGAATATTAATATTGGGCCCAGATTTTCTGTGAGTGCTACAGTATTGCTTGGGGGCCCACTTGTTAATTTTTGATCGATCGGATATTTTAAACACATTATTTCACAGTATTTACATTATATCTGCGACCGTGAATGTCACTCGATCGGTAAATCCTGTCTAACTGCTATAGCCCGGTTAGACGGATTTGCGAACGTGATTTTCACGTTGATGTTCTGTGATTTTGCTGTGATGTTGCGGATCGGTCGTGGGGATAGCCTGGATGCAATGCTAGTACAGTTTTGTTGTATTATGTACATTTGATATTGCGGGGCGAGCGTCCGACATGTGGACTGCCGTCACTGCCTGTTTGTATTATTCTTTTGGGGCACGACCTGGTTGCGGTCGATGTACCCGTTGTATGTATATTTTACTTTCTGTACTAGGTTTACCCCGCGGTGGGGTGCACGGATAGCCGGGTTCTGGAGGGCAACAAGCCCGCATCTCATGGCATTGGGACGGAGGGGGCTTCAGTCTGGAATTGGCGGGCTATTCGCCGCACTCGTAGGGGGTACAGGTTGACCCAGGAGGGGTGCCCAAGTTGCCGGATTCCGCGAAGTGCTGGGTGGTCCATTCACGGTACTGAAGGGGGCTGCCTCGCTTCAGGTTTTGGCGGGTAACTTGCCGCGCCCGTAGGGGTCTAGGATTTCATTGCACAGGCTATCCACACGACCAGGGGAACGTCGGGTTTCAGTAGTGGCTCTGTGAAACCCGGGGATCCCAGATATCTGTATTGTTCTGTGATGCTGTACATTTCTGTGATGTTGCATTTCTTATCACGCCTTGAGCGAAATATAATATATTGGTATATATATTAGTAGATGTTGTATATGTTTTTCATCCGCGCTAGTCCAGTCCCCGCTCTGCCGTTAGTTAGCTAACCTAACGGGTGATGACGGGACCCAGTGGCGAATGCGGATGGCATATACGTACGTCAGTATATTTTCGTTCTTTGTGGTGTGATCAATTGATGGGACTGCATTGATTCGGATCAATGCAAGATAAACAAACCTAATCTGATGTTGTTGGAACACTTTTCAAAAAAGCTGTTATTGCAAGGACGTTCATTTTTGTTTTGCATCGTGGTATTCATTTAGAATATCCTGCTCCTCAGTCGATGAGGCAAGGGCCGAGATCCCGTCACCGGGAGTGACCCCTTGGACAGAAGTTTGCGTCAGGGCATTAACTTCACTATAGCCGATTACTTTTGCTTTGCATCATGGTATTCAGTTGGAATATCCTGCACCTCATTCTACGGGGAAAGAGCCGAGATCCCTTCACCGGGAGTGACCTCTTTAGCAAAGGTTTTCGTCACTATATTTTTATAAAAGGCTATGCAGTTCCTTCAACGATATCAAGTTCATTACGCTAAAGGTTTTTCGCCAAAAACCAGTCGTAGCCCTCCGTCATTTCTTACAAGTATTACTTAGTATTCGTGCTGCGTTTGTTGACTGTGTCAAGGCGTAGTGTGCGGTAGCTAAGTAGTGTTTGTTTGTAGCATATTAATGGGATTGGTTAGGACAGTCGTGCGGCCTTGTTGACTGTGTCAAGGGCTCGTACGGGTGGGTTTAATGCAATCTAGAATAATGACGGGTGGAACTTGACTAGGACTCTTTGATTTGTTGACTGTGTCAAGGTCACTTGGGTCCTAGGGGTAAAAACCTACATCGGGAGTTTCAAAAGAACTGAAACTTGCCAGATATGCGCATACCTTCTGGAGTGTGGTGACTTGAGTGGATTCCTTCAAGTTATCATGCGATGATAGTTGGATCGCGATTCCCACTGATGAGTTAGTTTACTCCTCGGGTGACCCCGACTAATTCTTCTTTCAGGTTTGGAGGAGAATATGAGGTACAGTGGGAGGTTTCCTGATTAGATAAATTGGTAACCATTCTGATCTAGGTTAGAGTGCACGCTGAGTGATTCTTTTCTCTTTCTCTCTGGCAGCGACCATTGACCCGACCCTAGACTATGACTCAGAGACCAAGTTAACCGAACCTTCTTTACACTGGCTTTTGGATTGTCAGAGCTGCAGACCTCATTGCCACTCCTACTTTTACCCTTTTCTCCAGGACACCCCGTATTACTACGAACGTCCACTTCCATTGGACAAAACCATCGTATGGTTAGATACGAACTCGAAGGAATTCAAGGATGGTTTTCGGTTCTGGAGAAAACGGATAGGATTATTCAGTTGTCTTTTCCCTTTTACCTTCTCTCAAGTTGTGAGTACTCCTTAGTTTAGGAGATAGTACACCTATTATGCAAATTGGATAGTCTTCTTCCAAACCTTAGGCTGGTGCCGACCAGTAGGGAATGAAGAAAACCAATTAGCCTAAACGGTGTGCAGAAGGTATTAAGATTAAGACAAAATAAAGGGATTAGTAAGAGGGCAAAGTAAATTGCAACTGATATTCACGACCAAACCAAGTATTTCTTCGCCAATGCTAAATCACCTTTGTATTTCTCCAGGACACCCCGTATCACTACGAAGATCCACAGTTTATTGGATACTCCATCGTATGGTTATATACGAACTCGAAAGGAACTTGTTCCAGTTCGGGGATGGATTCTGGTCCAGGAGAAATAGGAATAAGGTTTATTCGGTTGTCTTTTATTTTCACCTTCTCTCGCATTGCGAGTGCTCCTAGGATTAGGACAGTACACCAATTATGCTTATTGGATAGTCTTCTGCCAAACCATAGGCTGGTGCCGAACGGTAGGGAAGGAAGAAAACCATTTGGCCTAAGGGGTGTGCAGAAGGTAATGACTAAAGACATATAAAGGGATTTGGAGAGGTGGCAAAAAACTATACGGTTACAGTCGTGAATCTGGAAGAGGCATTACTAGGAATACCAGGATACCCCATCGAATCATTTCAATGTTTCAGTTCAACTGTGTACTGTTAAAAGAAAACTGATTTCCCGATTAGACACTTGCTCCAGGGTATGTATTTACCAGATTTGATTCTCACATCTGTATGGTTTTACAGATGATGAGTGGGAGTAAGTTATTGGGAATTGGGTGATCATCCTCATTATATCGGGATTCGTTGTAATCGGTGATATTTGAGGAGATCACCTGGGATGTTTGCCGGTCGGCAAATATTTGGTTTTGAATATCCGCTGTTGTGCACCAATTTCAAATTGATATATCTATACGTCTATTTTCATAGAGTGAGATATACCTTTTGATATTATGTCGATGACATTTACCTATATCAGTGGATGGTTAGGTAAGGAGCATTAAACAGCAGTGTAATTCTTCTTAACCATAAGTACAGTTTTCAACCTACGACACACAGTGAAAGAGTTGTTAGACTCGGCGGCCTTATACAGAGTATTGTATGTTGTCTAGTGTCCATTAGGACAGAGGGGTTGGTCCTCATACTATATTCTGTTTACTTTTAACTTCTCTAGTTCTTAGACATGTGTTTCGTAGAAACACAGGGTCTAAGTTTTAAGGAGTTATAGGTATTTGAATAGAGTAGAGAACCAGGTGTAGCAAGTATCGGGATTCTTCAAGGTGATCGAAGATGTAGATACTTGTGTATGGTACTCAGTTGATAGTAATGATAAAGAGAAACTGCTTCTCTTTCAGGTTACTCATAATTGGAAGCATTCCTAAGTTGAGTAACGCTGATCGGCCTCTCTCCATTTTGTTGACATGCACTGGAGACAGCTGCATGATTTGAATCTGGTTCAATTAAATCAGTGCCTCTGGTTCTATATTGGATATAGTACAGTTCATATCTTAACATTGTTAAGGTACGGGGAGTTGTCCGGCTTATGATTAAAACCAGACTCTGGATAACTCAAGGCACGTTTCTGTAATGGTTGTTTGTGGGTTGACCCAGGCTATGACGAGGGTTGACTTTCTACCATAAGAAAGATCAATAGTGATATTGTTCTTGACTCGCCACAGTTTTAATAAAAATGGATTTTTCAAAAAAAAACAAACAGTAGTGGGAGTATGGTAGAACTGGAAGTGATTTCAGAACCGCAAACGATTACTGAAGATTTGATAAGGAACCTAAAGATTCAATCTAATTTGACATTCCATTGGCCACTCCGCAGATAAGATGGGTAACTTCAGCCACCCGAGAGGTACCCCGGTAGCCTCAAGGACGGTGACAGGGAAGTTCTTGTTTACCCACACTTGCCATTGTTGTTGTTCCAGACTGTGAGACCCGGCAGGAGGATGAGTATAGCGTCGTTCTAAACTAGCTTTAGAAGTGCACATCTATATGACTCTGCCAGAGGGTTTTCGTAGTCAGTGGGAGCAGCGGAAGCATTGGTGGACATCAGGCTTATGTCTATTTATAGCCTAAAGCAGGTATAGCGGAGTTAGATCATCTGTTTCTGATGTGACAGTCATAGGTTTGACGTCATCAGAATAGGGGATGGATCTGTTGAGAAGGTAGTAGGAAGTAATATTCCTATACTACGATCGGTTATATTTTGGTCGTCACACAGTGGTTTCTCCACATGGGACTTAGACATTATATCAGACATACTGGTTACTAGATCTATGGTTTTAGATCTAGATTTGGGTGGTTTCCCAATCAGGGTACTTTGACAGCATTCTAAGAGTATTTAGAATGGACGACTCCTGGCATGGTAGTGTACCTGCAGGTAATGGAGTCACCCTCTCTAAAGGTGTCTTATAGACTAAAGTAGAGAGGGATGTGCATGATTGGCAGATCACTTGCTTAGGCAATTGAGTCAATCATGAGATGTCAAGTACCACACCAGATGTTGTTCTTGCACTAGATGCAATAAGTTGATATTGATCCAATCCTGGAGGAACAGTCGGAAGCAGTTTTAGAACATAAGTGAATGTTCTAGGGATATGATAACGGCTGCCTCCTTTAGGAGACGGTTATCACTCCAGGCTTCCAAGGTGACATGGACGACAAGGAGGTTGTCAGAGTTATAGTTTTCCCTCTGACGAGGGACAGTATTCTGGACAGGTGATCCAGGAAGATACTGAGGGAGGCATGGCGCAGGATACCGATTAAGTTCAGTTGACGATACAGTCTAAGAAGTTTGGATTTGGAGTTCATTTATGAAATAGGTCCCATCAGACATCCAGACATTCCAAGACAGGTATTGCTCATTTCAGGAGATGGCTTTCTCCGCGAACTTGAGATATAGAGAGACATAGAAAGAAACTTCAAGGCGGATCCACTCACTGAGGCTATTCCTCGATCGCAAGAGTTTCGCAAACAGGCTTTGTGAGACTAACTAGTAGAGGAGTTGGGTGTTCGGTATCACACGGGATGTGAGTATGCGACATCGCAATAATTAGCCTTGAGTGCAAGTGGGAGATTGTTGGAGATAGTGCCCTCAGAGTCAATTATTCGATCACAGGCACGTGATTGCAATGATTGAGGGAGGACCTATCCCGGTACGACAGTCTTACTCGAGATGATAGTATGCTATCTGGTTTACCTTTATCATCGTGTACTGCTTTAGGTGACCTGACAGGTCGCTATTACACGTTGATAGAGCCCCTAGGATTCTTGCTTGACTGCCAGCAGTATGAGGGCGATCATATAAGTAAGAGCTGGAGTCTATAAGCACATCCTTAAAAGGTCCCTAGTCGTGGGAGTTTCGAGACAGGGCATCGATTCTCCAGAGTAGACTAGTGTATACAGTCGAGACCCCGACGAGGGGCGGTGGCCGGTCTCACAAGCCACTGGTGTCTGTTGGTTCACCTAAGATGTATACAGGTGCTCATTGGGTTATGAGTACACCGGATAGGACTCGCCGGGAACATGCTAGTTGGTCTTATACCTGACGTCAGATAGCAGTTCCCAGGTGATATGTGTACAGGTTAGTTCATCGACCTGGGGATCGTCATTTGTCTCGTGTGAGTTCCCACTGTGCTTTGATTACTACCCTACCACGGCTCAAAGGAGTCGTGCAAACAGGTTTTAGTTGGGTACAGTCCCGAGCCACATGGAGGCAGTGAGCGGATCTTCAGGGGTTCGTCTCTCCCGGTATTGGCGGTGAGGTCGCGCTGTGTCTAGGAGAGCCATTACACGAAGTCCTTGGCCAAGGCAGGAGATTTACTGGTAGGTATTCCAGTAGTATCTCAGGGTGTTCTGGGCTACACTCCGAGACGACTTGTACCGCTTTTGGGGGTCTGACTTTTACCAACCCCCTAGGCCCGCCATGCGATGCTCATAGACGAACGGACCGGACTGTACGGATATTGTTACTGACAGGCTCAGTAGGGTATCAGGATGAGCTCGCTCATCAACGTCCCTTTTGGTCAATAGCTGGTGGCCCGTTACGTATTGGCTTATACCTCTGACGTGCTAGTGGTTAAATCCACAGCCATAGTATTGACGAGTCTTTAGAGTCCACCACACATTCAGTTACTCAGCTTTCGGGCGAAACGCTGTAGAGGCCGTATGGAGATATGGCAGGGTCCGATCAGATACGTGCAGTATTGCACGGATCAGGATCGGACAGTTTGTACTAGAGGACGTATAGTTATATGGAAGGGTTCGATCTGATACGTGCGGTATTGCATGGATCAGGATCGATCGAATATTACTAGCCGGCTTTGGTTTCAGCCGGATCCTAGTTTAGTACAGTGTAGATTTTTGTCTCTTTGCATTTGTATCCGGACGGAATACAGATGCGGGTGTGTATGCACAGTATCGAGGTTTTCCTGTAATTTATTACGGGACCAGTTTTCTGGAGTTGCCAGTTTGCATTCCGTTCCGGCCGGTTTTCCTTTGTTCATTCCCGGCCGGACTTTTCCGATGGAGGGGGTTATTTGCAAGTTTGCAAATAACACATAGTGGAGAGGTTTCTTGCAAATGTTTTGATTATGATGGCATCTTTTCTTTTCCACCATCACTTGCATTAATTGTGATTGGAAAGAGTTATGGTTTGGATGTATGTTTTGTTATCATGATGTTTTGTTTATGGTCACCTCTTCTCATCTCCTACCATCACCTCCCTCTTGTATTATGTTTTCACTCCACCACCTTTTCCCACAAGAAACTGGCCGGCCACTTCATGGAAAGGAGATGGGATCATTTCATTTGGATGAGGGAAAATTTGTTCATCTCATTTTCATGCTACAAAATTCTAGCTCCACTTTGAAGTTCATTTCACAACCTCATTCCTCCATCAAAGCAACATAACCCCAAAGAGACAAAGCACTACATTTCCTACAGCACATCTTGGACATGTCGACTTGCCAGCTTCATGCCCGAGTTGCCTCGGTATAGAGGCGGGAGCCCGTAAAAGAAACAGGCGATGTGGTGCCCTTCCGGCAAGGAGGCGACGACCGGAGTTTCCGCGAGAGATCGGGACGATGACGAGAAGACCGGAGGACTCGGATCACTCGGTATATCTCTTCCCTATCTTGTTACTTTGCTAGAACTAGTTTAATGGCCCGATCCGGGGTTTAGTGCGCGGTGGTGCCGGTTTGCTAAGTTCGCAAAATTAAAGTTTATCACCATTTCCGCATTTGGCCGTCGGATTGACGACCGGGCCGCCGCCGTGCACCAACATACAATATATGATATATATTATTATACATTAAATCATCGAATCAACACTTGATCCGACAATCCGGCTATATCGAATATAACCGACTAATATCTCATGTACCGATTCATCGAATCAACACTTGATCCGATGATCCGGTGTAAGTGCACGGCGACGCCCCGGCCGTCAATTCGACGCCGGAATGCGGAAGCGAAAAACTTTTCTAGAAACTAGAAAACCGGCACCACCGCGCATTATAAAACCCGGATCGGGCCATTAACCTAACTCTAACAAACTAGAAAAAGAGTAGAGGGCTACACCGAGCGATCCGTGTCCTTCGGTCTTCGGCCTCCACTCCGATCTCCTCGCGGAATCTCCGGTCTTCATCTTCTCGTCGGAACGGGCACCACATTTCCGTGTTCTTTTACGGGCTCCCACCTCTGGACCGAGGCAACTCGGGCACGAAGTTGGCGAGCCGACGTGCCCAAGGTTGATGTAGATGAAGTGTAGAATCCATTGTCTCTTTGGGGTAGTGAAGTTGCCATGTATAATGGAGGAGAAAGGAACTATGGAGAGATGTGAGGAATTTTTCAAGCAAGCCAAAAATGTGATGAATCAATTTCCCTCACCCAAATGAAAACTCTCTCCCTCTCCCCTTGAAGTGGCCGGCCCTTCTCCAATGGTTGGGGAAAAAGGAATCAATTAACAAGAGAAGAAAAGCCAAGATAATGATAAGAAAAATGGTCACACACATTTCTAATCAAAGCCCATCATAATAAATGCAATGGATGAGATGGAAAAAGAATCTCATGATGAATATCTATCATAATCTTTCCAAATGTAAGAAACCCCCTTCCACAATACTAATTTGCACAATTGCAAATTAGTCCCTCCCATCACAAAAGTCCGGCCGTGAAGGAACAAAGGAAAACTGGCCGGAACGGAATGCAAACTGGCAACTTCAGAAAACTGATCTCGTAATAAATTACAGGAAACCCCGCGACTGTATATACATACCCGTATTTGTATTCCGACCGAATACAAATGCAAAGAGACAAAATCTACACTGTACAATACTAGGATCCGGCTTAAAAAAAAGCCCGCTAGTATTATCCGTCCGATCATGATCCGTGCAATACCGCATGTATCAGATCGAACCCTGCCATATCTCCATACGGCCTCTACAGCGTTTCGTCCGAAACTTGAGAAAACGGTCTGTGGGAGACTCTAAAGACTCGTCAACATCTTGGTTGTGGATTTAACCACTAGCACGTCAGAGGTATTAGCCTATACGTAACGGGCTACCAGGTATTGACCAAAAGGGACGTCTGTGATAGAACTCATGCTGACACCCTACTGAGCCTGTCAGTGACAATATCCGTACATTCCGGTCTGTTCGTCTATGAGCATCGCATGGCGGGCCTAGGGGGTTGGTAAAAGTCAGACCCCCAAAAGCGGTACAAGTCATGTCGGAGTGTAGTCCAGAACACCCTGAGATACTACTGGAATACCTACCAGTAAATCTCCTGCCATGGCCAAGGACTTCGTGTAATGGCTCTCCTAGACACAGCGTGACCTCACCCCCAATACCGGGAGAGACGAACCCCTGCAGATCCGCTCACTGCCTCCTTGTAGCTCAGGATTGTACCCAACTAAAACCTGTTTGCACGTCTCCTTTGAGCGTAGTAGGATAGTAATCAAAGCACAGTGGGAACTCACACGAGACAAATGACGATCTCAGGTCGATGAACTAACCTGTACACATGTCACCAGGGAACTTCTATCTAACGTCATGTATAAGACCAACTAGCATGTTCCCGGCGAGTCCTGTCCGGTGTACTCATAACCCAATGAGCACCTGTATACATCTTAGGTGAACCAACTGACACCAGTGGCTTGTGAGACCGGCCACCGCCCCTCGTCGGGGTCTCGACTGTATACACTAGTCTACTCTGGAGTATCGATGACCTGTCTCGAAACTCCCTCGACTAGGGACCTTTTAAGGATGTGCTTATAGACCCCAGCTCCCACGTATATGATCGCCCTCATACTGCTGGTAATCAAGCAAGAATCCTAGGGGCTCTATCAACGTGCAATAGTGATCAGTAATGTCACCTAAAGCAGTACACGATGATAAAGATAAACCAGATTGCATACTATCATCTTGAGTAAAACTGTCCTACCAGTATAAGTCCTCCCTCAATCATTGCAATCACGTGCCTGTGATCCAATAATTGACTCCGAGGGCACTATCTCCAACAATCTCCCACTTGCACTCAAGCCTAATTATTGCGATATCGCATACTCACAGCCCGTGTGATACCGAACACCCAACTCCTCTACTAGTCAGTCTCACAACGCTCGTTTGCGAAACTGTTGCATTCGAGGAATAGCCTCAGTGAGTGGATCCGCTTTGATGTTTCTTTCTTTGTCTCTCTATATCTCAAGTTCGCGGAGAAAGCCATCTCCTAAAATGAGCAATACCTGTCTTAGAATGTGTCTGGATATCTGATGGGACCTAGTTCAAAAATGAAGTCCAAATCCATACTTCTCAGACTGTATCATCAACTGAACTTAATCAGTATACTGTGCCATGCCTCCCTCAGTATCCGCCTGGATCACCTGTCCAAAATACTGCCCCTCGTAAGAGGGAAAACTATAACTCTGACAGCCACTCTGTCATCCAGGTCATCTTGGAAGCCTGGAATAATAACCGTCTCCTAAAGGAGGCTGCCGTTATTATATCCCTAGAACATCCACTTATGTTCTAAAACTGCTTCCGATCGTTTATCCAGGATTGGATCAATATCACTTTATTGCATCTAGTGCAAAAACAACTATGCGGAGAAATTACTGTGTGACAACCAAAGTATAACCGATCGTAGTGTAGGAATTTCACTTCCTACTCTGTGTATGTCATCCAAATACTAGGACATCACACCCTACTACCTTTTTAACAGATCCATCTCCTATTCTGATGAAGTCAAACCTATGACAGTTACATCAGAAATAGATGATCTATCTCCGCTATATCTGCTTTAGTCCATAAATAGACATAAGCCACTTGTCCACTATGCTTCCGCTGCTTCCACTGACTACGAAAACCCTCTAGCAGAGTCATATACACATACATTTCTGAAGCCAGTTCAGAACGACGCTATACTCATCCTCCTGCCGGGTCTCACAGCCTGGAACAACAGCAATGGCAAGTCTGGTAAACAAGAACCTCCCTGTCACCGTCCTTAAGGCTACCGGAGTACCTCTCGGTTGCCTGAGGTTACCCACCATATCTGCGGAGTGGCCAATGGAATGTCAATCCAGATTGAATCTTTAGGTTCTAATAAAATTTTCAGTAATCGTTTGCGGTTCTGGAATCACTTCCAGTTCTACCATACTCGTACTACTGTTTTCTGAAAAAATCCATTTTTATTAAAACTGTGGTGAGTATAGAACAATATCACTATTGATCTTCCAAATGGTAGAAAGTCAACCCTCGTCATAGCCTGGGTCAACCCACAAACAGCCATTACAGAAACGTGCCTTGAGTTATCCAGATTCAGGTTTTAAGCATAAGCCGGACAACTCCACATACCTTAACATCGTTAAGATATGAATTGTTCTATATCCAATATAGAAACAGAGACACTAATTTTATTGAACCAGATTCAAATCATGCAGCTGTCTCCAGTGCATGTCAACTAAATAGAAAGAGGCCGATCAACGTTACTCAACTTAGGAATGCTTCCAATTATGGGTAACCTGAAAGAGAAGCAAGTTCTCTTAATCATTACTATCAACTGAATACCATACACAAGTATCTACATCTTCGATCACATTGATGAATCCCGACACTTGCAACACCTGGTTCTCTACTTTACTCGTATACCTATAACTTCTCAAAACTCAGAACCTGCATTTCTACGAAACACATGTCTAAGAACTAGAGAAGTCACAAGTAAACAGAATATAGTACGAGTACCAACCCCTCTGTCCTAATGGACACTGGATAATATACAATACTCTGTATAAGTCGCCTGAGTCTAGTGACTCATTCACTGTGTGTCGTAGGTTGAAAACTGTACTTATGGTTAAGAAGAATTAGACCGCTGTTCAATACTCTTTACCTAAACATCCACTGATATAGGTAAATGTCATAGACATAATTTCAAAAAGGTATATCTCACTCTATAAAAATAGACGTACAGATATATCAATTTGAAATTGGTGCATTATAACGGATATTCAAACCCATATATTTGCCGTCCGGCAAACAGCCCAGGCAATTTCCTCAAATATCACTAATTACAACGAATTCCGATATAATGAGGATGATCACCTAATTCCCAATAGCTTACTCCCACTCATCATCTATAAAACCATACAGATGTGAGAATCATACCTGGCAAATACATATCCTGGAGCAAGGACTAATTGGGAAATCAGTTTTCTTTTAACAGTAAACAGTGAAACTGAAACATTGAAATATTTCGTAGGGGTATCCTGGTATTCCAACTAATGCCTCTTCCATTATCCAGATTCACAATTGTAACCGTATATCTCTTTGCCATCTCTCCAAATCCCTTTATATGTCTTTAGTCATTACCTTCTGTACACCCCTTTAGGCCAAACGGTTTTCTTCCTTCCCTACCTTTCGGCACCAGCCTATGGTTTGGAAGAAGACTATCCAATAAGTATAATGGGTATACTGTCCTAATCCTAGAGGCACTCGCAATGCGAGAGAATATGAAGATAAAAGACAACCGAATAAACCTTATTCCTATTTCTCCTGAACCAGAATCCATCCCCGAACTGGAACAAGTTCCTTTCGAGTTCGTATATAACCATACGATGGAGTATCCAATAAACTGTGGATCTTCGTAGTGATACGGAGTGTCTTGGAGAAATACAAAGGTGATTTAGGATAGGCGAAGAAATACTTGGTTTGGTCGTGAATAGCAGTCGCAATTTACTTTGCCCTCCTTCTAATTACATTCTTTGTCTTAACTTAATAACTTCTGTACACCGTTTAGGCTAATTGGTTTTCTTCATTCTCTACCGGTCGGCACCAGCCTAAGGTTTGGAAGAAGACTATCCAATTTGCATAATAGGTGTACTATCTCCTAAACCAAGGAGTACTCGCAACCTGAGAGAAGGTAAAAGGAAAAGGCAACTGAATTGTCCTATTCGTTCTCTCAAGAACCGGAAACCATCCTCGAATAAATTCCTTCGAGTTCGTATATAACCATACTATGGTTTTGTCCAATGGAAGTGGACGTTCGTAGTAATACGGGGTGTCGTGGAGAAAAGGGTAAAAGTAGGAGTGGCAATGTGGTTTGCAACTCTGACAATCCAAAAGCCAGTGTTTAAGAAGGTTCGGTTAATTTTGGTCACTGAGTCATAGTCTAGGTTCGGGTCATGGTCGCTACCAAAGAGAGAGAGAGAGAAAAGAAACACTCAGCGTGCACTCTAACCTAGATCAGAATGGTTATAACTTTATCTAATCTGGAAACCTCCCACAGTAACGTCAAATTCTTCTCCAAACCTGAAAGAAGAATTAGCCGGGATCACCCAAGGAGTAAACCAACTCATCAGTGGGAATCGGGATCCAACTATCATCGCATAATAACGTGACGGAATCCGCTCACGTTATCACACTCCAGAAGGTATGCGAATATCTGGCATGTTTCAGTTTCTTTATAAACTCCCGATGTGATTTTTGCCCCATGCTCTTATGACCTTGACGAAGGTCAACAAATCATAAGTCACATGTCAAGTTCTACCCGTCATTGTCCAGGTTAATTTGAACCCACCCGTATAAGCCCCTGACGAAGGTCAACAAGGCTATACGACTGTCCCAAACCAACGCATCTATCTATGCAGCAGAAAGGTAACAAGAAGCTACTATACACTATGCCTTGACAAAGGTCAACAAACATAGCATGAATACTACGTGCTACCCGTCTGAAATGACGGAGGGCTACGAATGGTTTCTGGCGAAAAACCTTTAACGTAATGAAATTGATATCGTTGAAGGAACATGATAGCTTTATAAAAATATAGTAATGAAAACCTTTGCTAAAGAGGTCACTACTGGTGAATGGATCTCGGCTCTTTCCCCGTAGAATGAGGTGCATGATATTCCAACTGAATACCACGATGCAAAGCAAAAGTAATCGACTATAGTGAAGTTATTGCCCTGATGCAAACTTCTGTCCAAGGGGTCACTCCTGGTGAATGGATCACGGCCCTTGCCTCGTCGACTGAGGAGCAGGATATTCCAACTAAATACCACTGTGCAAAACAAAAGAGAACGTCCTTACAATAACAGCTTTTTGAAAAAAGTTCCAACAACATCAGAATAGGTTTGTTTAGCTTGCATTGATCCGAATCAACGCAGTCCCATCAATTGATCACACCAATAAAGAACGAAAATAATGATGTACGTATATGCCATCCGCATTCGCCACAGGGTCCCGTTATCACCCGTTAGGTTACTTAACTAACGACAGAGCGGGGACTGGACTAGCGCGGATGCAAAACATATACAACATCTACTAGTATATATATCAATATATAATATTCTCTCAAGGCGTGATAAAATACATCATCACAAAAATGTAATAAGCATCACAGAACAATACAGATATCTGGGATCCCCGGGTTTCATAGAGCCGCTACTGAAACCCGACGTTCCCCTGGTCGTGTGGATAGCCTGCGCAATGAAATCCTAAACCCCTACGGGCGTGGAAAGTTACCCGCCAAAACCTGAAGCGAGGCAGCCCCCTTCAACAACGTGAATGGACCATCCAGCACTTCACGGAATTCGGTAACTTGGGTCAACCTATACCCCCTACGTGTGCGGCGAATAGCCCGCCAATTCTAGAGTAAAACCCCCTCCGTCTCAACGCCATGAGATGCGGGCTCGTTGCCCTCTAGAACCCAGCTATCCGTGCACCCATCCGCGTGGTAATCCTAGTACAGAAAGTAAAATATACATACAACGGTTACATCGACCTCAGCCCGGTCGTGCCCCAAAAGAATAATATACAAACAGGCAGTGACGACAGTGCACATGTCAGACCCTCGCCCCGCAATATCAAATGTACATATAAAACAAAACTATACTAACATTGCATCCAGGCTATCCCCCACGACCAATCCGCAACATCACAGCACAACACAGAACATCAACGTGAATGTCACGTTCGCAAATCCGTCTAAAAGGGCTATAGCAGTTAGACAGGATTTACCGATCAAATGACATTCACGGTCACAGATATAATATAAATACTGTGAACTAACATGTTTAAAATTTTCGATCGATCAAATTTACCGAAGTGGGCCCCAAGCACTACCGTAGCACTCACAGAAAATCTGGGCCCAAAAAGAATATTCCAAAAACCCTATATCCATGTAGAAAGCCCTCTGTAAAATTTTTGTACGGCGTTGACTTCCTTCCACCGTGGAACCGCGGCCAAACTAAGGGTTTGGCCGTGTTTCCGCGGTCTAACTGAAGCATCACCCAACCAAATTTTTGCATAATGCTTATAATTTCCTGCACATGTTTCTGCAATGCACTGAAAAAATTTTAGAGCCAAAACATATTTCGATAGAAACATATGCAATGAAAATGCAGTTTTGGGATAAATGTTCGATCGAAGTTTTAAACACATTAGACCAAGCTAGACTAGGTTAATGGCGTGGCTCTGATACCAGTGTAAGTGCACGGCGGCGCCCCGGCCGTCAATCCGACGTCGGAATGCTGAAGCGAAAAACTTTTCTAGAAACTAGAAAACCGGCACCACCGCGCACTATAAAACCCGGATCGGGCCATTAACCTAACTCTAGCAAACTAGAAAAAGAGTAGAGGGCTATACCGAGCGATCCGTGTCCTTCGGTCTTCGGCCTCCACTCCGATCTCCTCGCGAATCTCCGGTCTTTATCTTCTCGTCGGAACGGGCACCACATTGCCGGGTTCTTTTATGGGCTCCCACCTTTGGACCGAGGCAACTCGGGCACGAAGTTGGCGAGCCGACGTGCCCAAGGTTGATGTAGATGAAGTGTAGAATCCATTGTCTCTTTGGGGTAGTGAAGTTGCCATGTATAATGGAGGAGAAAGGAACTATGGAGAGATGTGAGGAATTTTGCAAGCAAGCCAAAAATGTGATGAATCAATTTCCCTCACCCAAATGAAAACTCTCTCCCTCTCCCTTTGAAGTGGCCGGCCCTTCTCCAATGGTGGGGGAAAAAGGAATCAATTAACAAGAGAAGAAAAGCCAAGATAATGATAAGAAAAATGGTCACACCCATTTCTAATCAAAGCCCATCATAATAAATGCAATGGATGAGATGGAGAAAGAATCTCATGCTGAATATCTATCATAATCTTTCCAAATGCAAGAAACCCCCTTCCACAATACTAATTTGCACAATTGCAAATTAGTCCCTCCCATAACAAAAGTCCGGCCGTGAAGGAACAAAGGAAAACTGGCCGGAATGGAATGCAAACTTGCTACTTCAGAAAACTGATCCCGTAATAAATTACAGGAAAACCCCACGACTGTATATACATACCCGCATTTGTATTCCGACCGAATACAAATGCAAAGAGACAAAATCTACACTCTAAAATACTAGGATCCGGCTTAAACCAAAGCCCGCTAGTATTATCCGTCCGATCATGATCCGTGCAATACCACACGTATCTGAACGAACTCTGCCATATCTCTATACGGCCTCTACAGCGTTTCGCCCGAAACTTGAGAAAACGGTCTGTGGGGGACTCTAAAGACTCGTCAACATCTTGGTTGTGGATTTAACCACTAGCACGTCAGAGGTATTTGTCTATACGTAACGGGCTACCTGGTATTGACCAAAAGGGACGTCTGTGATAGAACTCATGCTGACACCTTACTGAGCCTGTCAGTGACAATATCCGTACAGTCCAGTCCGTTCATCTATGAGCATCGTATGGCGGGCCTAGGGGGTTGGTAAAAGTCAGACCCCCAAAAGCAGTAGAAGTCTTGTCGGAGTGTAGTCCAGAACACCCTGAGATACTACTGGAATACCTACCAGTAAATCTCCTGCCTTGGCCAAGGACTTCGTGTAATGACTCTCCTAGACACAGCGCGACCTCACCCCCAATACCGGGAGAGACGAACCCCTGCAGATTCGCTTAGTGCCTCTGTTGGGGTAAAAATTTACACCCCTGTTGACCGAGTCAAAGTCAAGGTCAACCCCAAGCCAGGTGGGCCCAAGCCCAAGCAAGTGGGCCAATGCCCAGGTCGAGCCCGAACACGAAGCGTCTGGCCTTCCGCCATGCCAACAAAAAAAAATCATGTAATAAATAATTTTTATGTAATTTTTTATACATGAATGTATGTAAAATGGGCATAAAGCCAATATTTTGTAAGCCCATGGCTTATGTGCAAAAATGTAATGGTACATGAGCCATGGAATAGGCAAAATGCCATTTTGTAAAGCCCAAGGGGCTATATGCAAATATGTAAGCCTATAAAAGGCAAAATGATGATGAATAAAAATATACCTTTTATTCTCTCCACAAAAATTAGAGCTGAGCTCTTTCTTCCTTCTTCAAGGTTCCAAAACCTTCTTCTTTCTCTTGAATTAAATCAAGAGTTTTACTCTTCCTTTTTCAAAACTAAATAGTTTTCCACCACAAAACCCACAAAGGGGAACTTGGATCTGCCATCAGATCTTAAAAAGGAGAGATTTTGAGATTTTACATCTCTTGATCTTCAAGATCCAGCAAGCAACAGGAGGAAGAAGAAGAACCCTTCCATTAACCCAACAAAAAAAAAACAACACTCAGGAGTCTAACTCCTCTTTGATTTCTCTTCAGAGAAATCTTTTTTTAGGCTAAAAGCCTGTTGTGTGCGCAAGTCGCCCGCGTGCCGACACGTGGCGCGCGCGCTTGCGCAACTGCGCAAGTGCGCAAGTCGCCCGCGTGCCGACACGTGGCGCGCGCGCTTGCGCAACTGCGCAAGTGCGCAAGTCGCCCGCGTTCCGACACGTGGCGCGCGCGCTTGCGCAACTGCGCTTGTGCGCAAGTCGCCCGCGTGCCGACACGTGGCGCGCGCGCTTGCGCAACTGCGCAAGTGCGCAAGTCGCCCGCGTGCCGACACGTGGCGCGCGCGCTTGCGCAACTGCGCTTGTGCGCAAGTCGCCCGCGTGCCGACACGTGGCGCGCGCGCTTGCGCAACTGCGCAAGTGCGCAAGTCGCCCGCGTGCCGACACGTGGCGCGCGCGCTTGCGCACCTGTGCATCCCTTGGATGTCTTTTCCCCCTCTTTTGTGTACATATATACACATATACATATGTATACAAATTTATACATACACGTACTCCACGACACTGTCCCTGTTAGAAAAAAATTTAACGGGGCGCTGCCCCGCACCCCGCAAGGGGGCTGCTAGCCCCCTTGACCCCCAGCCCGCTATCCGGGTAGCGGGACCCCCGTAAAAACTCTGCGTGGCTCCCGATATATCCAAACCCCCCTTTCAGAACTGAACACACGTATACTGCACATTGAGTTCGCATGACCAGTTTAACCCGTTAATCGGAGGTTCCCTCGCCCCAAAGGCGATGGGTAATTAACGGCAGCTTAGTCCGCGGCTGCCGGAGATTCGGATCCCCACAATCATTAAACCCCGGCCTACCCTAGGCCGGGGGAATCTGTAGTACGCCTGACAAGCGCGCGCGTATTCCCATCTCACTGGGGTGACGAAAAACACCCTACAGATTCTGGCACGCCCGGTTGGACCAATCTCTCCTCCCATATTTCGGGTTAAGCGTTCATGCGAACTCAATCAATGTACATATCTGTTTTTATACTAAAATAATGCTCTTTCATGCAGGTCTTCAAGCAGTCACCTTTCAACAATGTCTCCAGTGATGAACTCATCTCTCAGCATGGCTCCCGTCTCTTACACGATGAAGATAGACTCCAGGACGGTCCTCCCGGCCAGTCTTGCGCGACAATGGGAGGAGCCGCTGCTACCATTCGGCTCTATCATGTTCATGCCAGTTGGCGCCATCCCAGCTCCTCAAGCCCCGGTAGCAGACAAACCGGTCTCGAAAGGCAGGAGACCAAATGTGGTGATCTCAAGGGCGCCCCAACCCAAACGCAAGTCGGTGTCTGAACGAATTTCCTTGGCCCCAGCTGGGGGCAAGGCCATCAACACCAACAAAGCTACAACGGTGCCCTAACCACTGCTCGATCGGGTGTCTTCTCTAAGCTCCCCTCTGATCAACTCACAATGGCTTCCCGGGTAGCGGATGCCCGCCAAGCCTCCAAAATCGAGAAGCTGAGGGAGAAAAGGCTCAGATATAGAGCCAACAAAAGGGCTAGGGCTACTGCCAGGCTAAACCTCATGAGGTTCGAAGAACAGGGTTACCCCGCCAAAGATGAGGGGATGGCTGAATGTGTTATCCACACTGTCTACGTGGTGGGCACGCGCAGCAAGAGCAAGGACGGGGCCACCACATCTCAAATCCAATCTGGCTTGAATATGGTTGCCACTTCCCAAGAACAGCCGCCTCCGCTGGATGATGAAAACCCTCTCGATGAGGCTGATAGGCAGAGAGAGCCCTCAATTCATGAGGAGTCAGGCTCGGAAAGCGAAGATGAGCCAACTTTCCGTCCTAAGACCGCAGAGCAGCAACTTCTCCAAGAGCTCCGAAAACAGCTTAGAAGCAAAGATAAGGAGATGGCCAAGCTCTACTCAAAGATCGACGACTTGACAAATGTCGTCTTACGGCTTACGGCCCAACTTGCCTCTCAGCCGCCCAATCAAGCACAGGGCTCAGCTCATGAACCGGGAAACGGTGTCCCGAGACAGCCGACGCCCGTTCCCTCAAATCCAAAAGTGGGCGGACCGCATGAAGATCAGTCGCGTCCTATCTCAGCAAATGTCTTGGGTACCGATGACAGTAGCCCGCTAACTCAAGATCAAATCATGGATTTGGTTGCCAGCAAAGTCAAAACATTGGTGGCCGAAGCCGAAGCGCAAAAAGATGTTAGCAGTAGTGGGAGACCATATCCTGCTCAGTATGATCTGGTAGAATTTCCTGGCGGCTATGTCATCCCCAAATTCGGGAGATTCGATGGGACGGGAAATGCGAATCAGCACATCGCCCACTTCAAAGCCTCATGCGGGAATACTGGGGGCAACGATGCGCTTCTCCTCCGCCAGTTCGTTAATAGCTTGACCGATGTTGCTTTCGACTGGTACGCGAGCATACCGGATGGCTCCGTTACTACTTTCATCCAAATGGAATCTTTGTTTCGACAAAGGTTCATGAGCGTCAGCGATAAGATCACCATTGCCGAGCTCGTAAGGACCAAGCCCAAGAACAATGAAAGCAGCACGGATTTTATAACCCGATGGCGCAATCTCTCCGTCAAATGCGAACCACCGATAGAGCAGGACCAATCTGTCAGTCTCCTTGTCGGAAATCTCAACAATTGGATGGCCCCGTTTCTATGCACCGCGGGTCTCAAAACATTCCAAGAACTGACCAGAAAAGTTCAAATGCTGGAGCGCTCAAAGCAGGAGTCCTCCTCGGATTCCCAAAATAACAATAGGTCCTGGAGAAACCGAAAGGAAGAAAATCGCAAAGGCGGAGATCCCGACGATTCTGAATCTTTCAATGCTTCGGCTAACCGAAATAAGCAAGGGATGAGCGGGCCTAGCGCCAACCAGCCTCGGAAGCCAATGTTCGGAGAGGGAGGAGAATCTCCACTGAAAGAGAAGCTGGATAAGGTCTATTCCTTCAGAAGGGACAAAATCCGTAAAATATTCAAAGATGCCCTGAAGAACGGTCTACAACTGCCAGAGTCAAAAAGACCGCAGGAAGCGAATAGGACCGACGACCCTAAATACTGCCCCTATCACAGAGTGATAGGTCACGCCATTGAAGACTGCTTCGTCTTCAAAGATTGGGTCGAAAAGCAATACAAGGCAGGAGAGATAGAACTGTCCAAAGGCGTGTTAGTAAACAGTCAAGGTGCGACCGCCAATTTCATACAAACGGAGACCGAAGTTCTTCGTGAAACCGATTCTCTCAGACATCTGCCTTTCTCTGAGAACAATCGACCACCACGTCATTAAACTGGGAATAATCGACCACCACGTCATTAAACTGGGAATAATCGACCTCTAAGTCGTTAAACTGGGAATGTAAAAAAAAAAATGTAAATAAAAAAAAATGTGTAAATAAAAGAAAAATAAAGAAAAGCCGAAATGATGGGGCAACTCGCAATAAAAATCAGCGAGTAAAAATGAAAATGAAAATAAAGCCGAAATGATGGGGCAACCGCGAATAAATAGCCGAAATGATAGGGCGATCGCGACCTTCGCGATAAGAAAAGCTGAAATGATAGAGCAATCGCGGTAAAAAAAAAAACAAGGGCGGATGATGAGTTGCTCCTGGCATTATTCCAGTGCAGCAATGCAGACGCCAAACAAAAATCCAATTTCCCAAAATTCTTTCAGCCCTACGGCCAGTCCCCAAATTGACTACCGTATACAATCCACGGGCTCAAATAATTCTCAGCATACCCATGCCCCACCGCAACCACCAGTTACGCGGCTGGTCTCCGCCTTTGGAATTATGCTTCATTGGAAAGACCCACTCATGTGTCCTCACGATGCATGAGGAGAACAAACCTTCGTGAGATCCTTACGACTCACCAAGGAAAAACACACTTAGGAGTCCTCACGACTCTTAAGGAGAAAATACACCTGCGGGATCCTTACGACTCGTAGGGAGAAAATGCTTTTATGGGACCCTCACGGCCCATAAAATTGAAAAGTCTTAGGTGATAGGGATCCAAACCTGTCTCCTAAGCCATCGCTCCCCAATCCCCAACGGCGAATGATGAGTCGCTCCTGGTACCATATTCCAGTATAGCGATGCAGACGCCAACCAAATTCCAAATCTCACCCCAAGTGGCGAATGATGAGTCGCTCCTGGTACCATATTCCAGTGTAGCGATGCAGACGCCAACAATGTCCCAAAATTTTTCCGGCCCTACGGTCTGGATCATACATCCTGCAAAACCGTATACAATCCATGGGCGTAAAACAATCCTAATTTCTCCAAAATCCTCTCGGGGCAAATGATGAGTTGCTCCTGGCATTATTCCAGTGCAGCAATGCAGATGCCAAACAAAAACCAAAATCCCAAAACCCTCTCATGACAAATGATGATTCGCTCCTGGTATCATATTCCAGTGTAGCGATGCTGATGTCAACCCAAATCAAATCAAACCAACAACCTCTACGGCGGAATCATGCTCCGTCCCAGAATTTACCCCGTGTCGAAATCATGCTTCGCCTCGGGATATCTACTCTTCCTGCCGGAATTATGCTCCGCCTTGGAATCAAATCAACCAACAAGCTCTGCGTCGGAATCATGCTTCGTCTCAGAATGCACCCTGTGTCGAAATGATGCTTCGCCTCGGTGTACCTGCCTTCCCTGTCGGAATTATGCTTCGGCTCGGAATCAACCAACGACCTCCTCGTCGGAATTATGCTCCACCTCGGAATCAAGTCAACCAGCAAGCTCTGCGTCGGAATTATGCTTCGTCTCAGAATGCACCCCGTGTCGAAATGATGCTTCGCCTCGGTGTACCTGCCTTCCCTGTCGAAATTATATTTCCTCTCGAAATCAAGTCAGCCAACAAGCTCTGCGCCGGAATCATGCTCCGTCTCAGAATGTATCCCGTGTCGAAATCAATGCTTCGCCTCGGAATATCTGCCTTCCTTATCGAAATTACGCTTCGCCTGGGAATCAACCTCTGCATCGAAATTATGCTTCGGTCAAAATGTCTGCCGCTCTTCGGAATTATGCTCCGATATCTCTGGAATTATGCTCCGCCCATCGGAATGATGCTCCGAATCCTGGAATCATGCTCCGCTCATTGGAATGATGCTCCGATCCTTGGAATCATGCTCCGCTCATCGGAATGATGCTCCGATCCTTGGAATCATGCTCCGCCCTTCGGAAAGATGCTCCGATCCTGGAATTATGCTCCGCTCTTCGGAATGATGCTCCGATATCTCTGGAACTATGCTCCGCTCTTCGGAAAGATGCTCCGAACTCTGGAATCATGCTCCGATCCCTGGAATCATGCTCCGCCCTTCGGAATGATGCTCCGATCCTGGAATTATGCTCCGCTCTTCGGAATGATGCTCCGATATCTCTGGAACGATGCTCCGCTCTTCGGAAAGATGCTCCGAACTCTGGAATCATGCTCCGAATCCTGGAATTATGCTCCGCTCTTCGGAACGACGCTCCGAACCCTGGAATAATGCTCCGCCCATCGGAACGATACTCCGATCTCTGGAATTATGCTCCGCTCTTCGGAAAGATGCTCCGGTCTCTGGAATTATGCTCTGCCTTTCGGAATGATGCTCCGAAGCCTGAAATCATGCTCCGCTCATCGAAATGAGGCTCCGATTCTCGGGAATCATGCACCCCGGGATGATGCTTCGCCTCTGGAATGATGTTCCACCTCGAAGTTCAGCTTCAAGATCCATCAATTTCATGCACACAACTCAAATGTGCGGTGTGCATTTATTGATGGGGGGCACTTTGTTGGGGTAAAAATTTACACCCCTGTTGACCGAGTCAAAGTCAAGGTCAACCCCAAGCCAGGTGGGCCCAAGCCCAAGCAAGTGGGCCAATGCCCAGGTCGAGCCCGAACACGAAGCGTCTGGCCTTCCGCCATGCCAACAAAAAAAAATCATGTAATAAATAATTTTTATGTAATTTTTTATACATGAATGTATGTAAAATGGGCATAAAGCCAATATTTTGTAAGCCCATGGCTTATGTGCAAAAATGTAATGGCACATGAGCCATGGAATAGGCAAAATGCCATTTTGTAAAGCCCAAGGGGCTATATGCAAATATGTAAGCCTATAAAAGGCAAAATGATGATGAATAAAAATATACCTTTTATTCTCTCCACAAAAATTAGAGCTGAGCTCTTTCTTCCTTCTTCAAGGTTCCAAAACCTTCTTCTTTCTCTTGAATTAAATCAAGAGTTTTACTCTTCCTTTTTCAAAACTAAATAGTTTTCCACCACAAAACCCACAAAAGGGAACTTGGATCTGCCATCAGATCTTAAAAAGGAGAGATTTTGAGATTTTACATCTCTTGATCTTCAAGATCCAGCAAGCAACAGGAGGAAGAAGAAGAACCCTTCCATTAACCCAACAAAAAAAAAACAACACTCAGGAGTCTAACTCCTCTTTGATTTCTCTTCAGAGAAATCTTTTTTTAGGCTAAAAGCCTGTTGTGTGCGCAAGTCGCCCGCGTGCCGACACGTGGCGCGCGCGCTTGCGCAACTGCGCAAGTGCGCAAGTCGCCCGCGTGCCGACACGTGGCGCGCGCTTGCGCAACTGCGCTTGTGCGCAAGTCGCCCGCGCTTGCGCAACTGCGCTTGTGCGCAAGTCGCCCGCGTGCCGACACGTGGCGCGCGCTTGCGCAACTGCGCTTGTGCGCAAGTCGCCCGCGTGCCGACACGTGGCGCGCGCGCTTGCGCAACTGCGCAAGTGCGCAAGTCGCCCGCGTGCCGACACGTGGCGCGCGCGCTTGCGCAACTGCGCAAGTGCGCAAGTCGCCCGCGTGCCGACACGTGGCGCGCGCGCTTGCGCAACTGCGCAAGTGCGCAAGTCGCCCGCGTGCCGACACGTGGCGCGCGCGCTTGCGCAACTGTGCATCCCTTGGATGTCTTTTCCCCCTCTTTTGTGTACATATATACACATATACATATGTATACAAATTTATACATACACGTACTCCACGACACTGTCCCTGTTAGAAAAAAATTTAACGGGGCGCTGCCCCGCACCCCGCAAGGGGGCTGCTAGCCCCCTTGACCCCCAGCTCGCTATCCGGGTAGCGGGACCCCCGTAAAAACTCTGCGTGGCTCCCGATATATCCAAACCCCCCTTTCAGAACTGAACACACGTATACTGCACATTGAGTTCGCATGACCAGTTTAACCCGTTAATCGGAGGTTCCCTCGCCCCAAAGGCGATGGGTAATTAACGGCAGCTTAGTCCGCGGCTGCCGGAGATTCGGATCCCCACAATCATTAAACCCCGGCCTACCCTAGGCCGGGGGAATCTGTAGTACGCCTGACAAGCGCGCGCGTATTCCCATCTCACTGGGGTGACGAAAAACACCCTACAGCCTCCATATAGCTCGGGGCTGTACCTAACTAAAACCTGTTTGCACATCTCCTTTGAGCGTGGTAGGGTAGTAATCAAAGCACAGTGGGAACTCACATGAGACAAATGACGATCTCAGGTCAATGAACTAACCTGTACACATGTCATCAGGGAACTGCTATCTGACGTCAGGTATAAGACCAACTAGCATGTTCCCGGCGAGTCCTGTCCGGTGTACTCATTACCCAAAGAGCACCTGTATACATCTTAGGTGAACCAACTGAACCCAGTGGCTTGTGAGACCGGCCACCGCCCCTCATCGGGGTCTCGACTGTATACACTAGTCTACTCAGGAGTATCGATGCCCTGTCTAAACTCCCTCGACTAGGGACCTTTTAAGGATGTGCTTATAAACCCCAGCTCCCACGTATATGATCGCCCTCATACTGCTGGTAGTCAAGCAAGAATCCTAGGGTCTCTATCAATGTCCAATAGTGATCAGTAATGTCACCTAAACTAGTACACGATGATAAAGATAAACCAGATAGCATACTGTCATCTTGGGTAAGACTGTCCTACCGGTATAGGTCCTCCCTCAATCATTGCAATCACGTGCCTGTGATCCAATAATTGACTCTGAGGGCACTATCTCCAACATCCGGTTCATATCTATATATCGCGAGAATATAATACGGTATCTCATATCGCATTATCCTCGGTCCTGCACATATCATATATGTGCCTCTACTCCGTTTTGCCTGAGCCAAGAAACCTCTGTGTAGGACTCTAAAGAATCGTCAATACGCCGGTAGCAGGTGATGATCATATCAAACACCCACAAGCTGCAAGTGGTCAGCTAAACGTAATAGCCACCCAGGTATTGAGCGATCAGAAGATCAACAAGCTAGCCTGTACGTTCTCCTATTAATCCAATCAGTAACACTCCCGTACAGTCCGGTCTGTTCGTCTGATATGTCGCATATCAAGACTACGGGTGGTATACGTCAGACCCCAGTAACCGATAAGTCTTGTCGATGTGAGGCTCATAACAGGTCGAGAAACTACTGGTAACACTTACCAGTATATCTATATATCAGCCCTGGCCAGGGACTTCCAGTTATAGCTAATCGAACACAGCACAACATCAACTCCCTATACCGGGAAAGACGAATCCCTTCCTATCACTCATTGCCTCCATGTGATTCGGGACTGTACCCAAAGCCACCGTTTTGCACGCCCTCTTGGACGTGGTAAGGTGGAAATCAAAGCACAGTGGGAATCACACAAGACTCTATGACGATCTCGGGACTACAGACTACCCTGTACCAGTGTCACCGGAGAACTGCCATCTGACGTGTGGTATATCACCTTCTGGGAGTCCTTGGCGAGTCCGTCCAGTGTACCCAGTCTCCACTGAGCACCCGTACACCATCCTTGATGTCAAACACCGATGGATATGGGATCATCAATCGCCCATCATATGGGTCAAGATGCGTATACGCTAGTCTACTCTGGTGTATAGATGCCCTGTCTCGATACACCCTCGACTAGGAACATTTATAGGATGTACTCATCGACTACCGTGGCCCCACTAGTATGATCTCATCATAATCCCAGTAGTCGAGTACAGATCCTAAGGGCTTTATCAACATGTGAGAGAAAGACAGTAAACCAATACAAGTCAACATATTAAGATAAAGTGAAACTAAATTGCATACTATCATGACGAGCAAGAAAGTCCTCTCTGTATATATCCAAGCATCCATCATAATATACATCATATGTACAACAATGGGCTCTAGGGCATATACATAACTAACAATCTCCCACTTGCACTAAGGCCAGCTGCTGTAGTATCTCATACCTAGCATCCCGAATAATCTCTCAAACTGTATCTGGGGAATGGCCTTCGTGAGTGGATCCGCAGTGTTGTCCTTCGTATCTACTCTCCTGACCTCGATCTCCTGGCGATCAACTGTAGGGTTCCTAGGCATACTATAGAGGTCTCACAAGGCATCAACCATGCCAATTTCAAATTTTATGGCTGCCGAGAAACCCTAATACGGATCGTTAACTAGAAATTTAGGCGAAATATGAATCTAGTTAACAACTTAACTAAAGATAAGAAGCTACAACCTTTGTAGATCCGGATATCCACTTCCTTGGCTCCACGTAGGCGTCCTCTCGCTGTCCATCTCGAATTCCGGACTCATGCGTCGGCTTGATCGGAGAAATGGGCGGACTAGGTCGTCGGCTTCGTGCCGAAGATGATCTACGTCGAGGCATCACAAGTTCAAGCTCCGACTTCACAAAGTTGTGAAACTTGTGAAGAAAACACCCAAAACAACTTGGCAAGAGGTAGAGGGTGAAGAAATAGGAGGTGGGTTCACTTTAGAATTGGATTTCTCACTTTAGATCTCAAGTTGCCATTGATGGCATCAAGCTTTCTATCTTGAAGAAGAAGGTCAAAAAGAAGAAAGAATATGATAAGTGTTTTAAAATGAAAAAGAAAAACAATACTTATCATATCCTAACTATAGTTGAGTGTAGAGAATAGATCATGGTTACTTGGATGGGTTAGGGTTAAGCATGAAGACAAGAATGGTTAAGAAGTCAAAGTTTCATGAAGCTTCAACTAAAAACAAACATAGCCACCATTCTTATCTAAATCTTTTCCAAATAAATAAACAAAGAAATAAATGAAAAAGCAAAACCCTAATCATCTCTTAACCATGGTTCAATCCTTTACACTTAACCACATGATCAAGTATCATCAAACATGATACAAATATGTGCACAAAAGTATATCACATATACTTCTTGCACATCAAGTGAGAAAATCCATTTAAAGTGAACCAATACTAGTTAATGCAAAGTAATATATCAAATATATAATTATACATTAAATCATTAAATCAACACTTGATTTAACGATCCGGTCATATCGCATATAACCGACTAGTATCCTATGTATCGGCTTATCGAATCAATCCTTGATTCGATATCTAGGTTATATCGAAGATAACCAATCGATACATTCATCGCGAGAATGAAATACGGTATCACATACACGCATTATTTTCGGTCCTGCACATATCTCATATGCGCTCCTATTTCGTTTCGCTTGAACCAGGAAAGCTCTGTGTAGGACTCTAAAGACTCGTCAATACGCCGGTAGCAGATGATGATCATATCAAGCACCCACAAGCCGCAAGCGGTCTGCTAAACGTAACGGCCATCCGAGTATTGAGCGATCAGATGATCGACGAGCTAGTCCGCTCACATTCCTGTGAATCCAACCAGTAACACTTACCGTACAGTCCGGTCTGTTCGTCTGATATGTCGCATATCAAGTCTAGGGGTGGTAAACGTCAGACCCCAATAACCGATAAGTCATGCCGATGTGAGGCTCATAACGGGTCGAGAAACTACTGGTAACACTTACCAGCAAATCTCTGATCAGCCCTGGCCAGGGACTTCCCTATTACGGCCAATCGAGCACTGCGCAACATCAACCCCAAATACCGGGAGAGACGAAACCCCTCCTATCGCTCATTGCCTCCATGTGACTCGGGACTGTACCCAAAGACCACCGTTTTGCACGCCCTCATGAACGTGGTAAGGTGGAGATCAAAGCACAGTGGGAATCACACAAGACTCTATGACGATCTCGGGTCTATAGACTAACCTGTACAAGTGTCACCTGAGAACTGCCATCTGACGTGAGGTATAATACCATCTGGGAGTTCTCGGCGAGTCCGTCCAGTGTACCCAGTCTCCACTGAGCACCCGTATAACATCTCTGATGTCAAACATCAATGGATATGGGATCATCCATCGCCCATCTCATGGGTCGAGAAGCGTATACGCTAGTCTACACTGGTATATTGATGCCCTGTCTCGATACACCCACGACTAGGGACCTTGAAGGATGTACTTATGGACTACCATGTCCCCACTAGTATGATCTGCATCATAGTCTAGGTAGTCAAGTACACATCCTAAGGGCTTTATCAACATGTAACTATAAGACAGTTTAAAGAGACAAGTGTACATGTTAAGATAAAGAGTAAACAGATAGCATACTATCATATCGAGCAAGAAACTCATCTCTATATATGTCCAAGCATCCAATATAATATACATCATCTGTACAATACTGGCCTCTAGGGCATACATACAACTAACATCAACTATTTCCCTGATCAGGTGATACCGCCTCAAAATATGTCTGGACTTCTGATGGGACCTGGGTTCCTTGGCCAAAGCCACAGCTCCATTGTTATCGCAATACAGAGGTATTGGATGCTCAATGTATGGAACCACACCAAGTTCACTAATGAACTTTTTTAATCCAGACAGCCTCTTTTGCAGCATCGTTGGCAGCGATGTATTCAGCCTCCATCGTCGAGTCTGCAACGGTATCCTGTTTGGAACTCTTCCAACATACCTCCCCTCCATTGAGGATAAAGACAAATCCCGAGTGCGACTTAGAGTCATCCTTATCACTTTGGAAGCTGGAATCGGTAAAGGACTCCACCCGGAGTTCTACGTTACCATACACCAAGAACATGTCACTAGTCCTTCGCAAGTACTTGAGAATGTTCTTCACCGCTGTCCAGTGACTCTCTCCATGATCTGCTTGATACCGACTCACTAAACTTAGTGAGTATGCTACATCGGGTCTGGTACATAACATCGCATACATGATAGAGCCTACTGCCGAAGCATAGGGTATCCCTTGCATGCGAGCTCTCTCCAAATCAGTCTTGGGAGACATCTCTTTGGAGAGAGTGAGTCCAGAGATCGTTGGTTGGTTCCCACGCTTGGATTCTTCCATACTAAACCTCTTTAGTATGGTGTCAATGTACCTGGATTGGGACAATCCCAGTATCCGTTTAGATCTATCTCTATAGATCATGATTCCCAATATGCAGGAGGCGTCACCTAGATCTTTCATTGAGAAATTTTGTGATAAGAAGAGCTTGACTGATTGCAGCATAGAAATATCAATTCCTATCAAGAGTATGTCATCCAGGTACAATACGAGGAAGACAACCTTACTCTCTGCTACCTTCTTATAGATACAAGGTTCATCTATATTTTTGATGAAGTCAAACTCTTTGACTACAACATCAAAACAGATGTTCCAACTCCGCGATGCTTGCTTTAACCCATAAATGGATTTAAGCAGCTTGCACATCTTTCCGCTACTCCCACTATCTACGAAGCCCTCTGGCTGAGTCATGTACACGAACTCTTCTAAATCACCGTTTAGACAGGCGGTCTTAACATCCATTTGCCAGATTTCGTAGTCATGGTATGCAGCAATGGCAAGTAAGATCCGGATGGACTTAAGCATAGCCATTGGAGAAAAGGTTTCGTCATAATCCACACCTGGTCGTTGACGAAAACCCTTTGCTACAAATCTAGCTTTGAAAGTCTCAATTTTTCCATCTACACCAAATTTCTTTTTAAAGATCCACTTGCTCCCAATGGGTTTTACCCCTTCAGGAGCATTTTCCAAAGTCCATACTTTATTGGTGTACATGGATTCCATCTCAGATCGCATTGCATCCAACCATTTCACATAGTCACCACTCATGATGGCCTGCTCGAAACAAGTCGGGTCATCATCTTCCATGATGCAATCCTCGCTTCCACCATCAATGAGAAAACCGTAGTATATCTCAGGTGGATGAGAAACCCTGCTAGATCGGCGGAGAGGCTGGGGTTCGTCAGGTACTACTGAATCCTCTGGTTCCACTAAATCTTCAGTTGTAGTTTGTGTTGCTGGAACCTCTTCCAGCTCTATCTCATCGCCACTAATTTCTTTTGCAAGAAATTCCTTTTCTAAAAGGTGGCATGTTGAGCAACAAATACCTTTTGTTGTTCACTATGGTAGAATAGATATCCATACGAATTGCTTGAATATCCTACAAACTTACAAAGAACTGATCGTGTCTCGAGTTTGTCCGGATTTTGCTTTTTAACATAGGCCGGACAACCCCATATCTTAACTCTTTTAAAAGATGGTCTCTTCCCATTCCACATCTCATATGGAGTGGTAGGCACAGATTTAGTTGGAACTCTATTCAATAGGTATATGGCTGTCTCCAGCGCATACCCCCAAAAGGAAATAGGTAACTCAGCTGTACTCATCATAGAGCGCACCATATCTAATAGGGTGCGATTCCTCTGCTCCGATACACTTTTGTGCTGTGGTGTATAAGGAGGAGTAAGCTGAGAGAGAATCCCATTCTCTTTTAGATAATCTAGGAACTCATTGCTTAAGTATTCACCTCCTCGATCAGATCGAAGAATCTTAATACTTTTGCCCGTTTGGTTCTCTACTTCGTGCTTATATTCTCTGAATTTCTCAAAAGCTTCAGACTTGTGTTTCATCAGGAACACATATCCAAATCTTAAGAGATCGTCAGTGAATGTAATGAAGTAGGAAGAACCGTTCCTGGCATGCGTTGACATGGGACCGCATACATCACTATGTATCAGTCCTAAGAGTTCGGTAACTCTTTCTCCGTGTCCATTAAACGGAGCTTTGGTCATTTTACCTTTGAGACATGAATGGCAAGTATCATAAGATGATAATTCGAACGGGTTCAAATATCTATTCTTACGTAACTTAGCCAGTCGTGTCGCATTGATATGACCAAGTCTACAATGCCACAAGAAGGATTCGTTCATTTCTGAACTTTTTCTCTTGTGTGTGTTTTGTATATTGAGGACTGTATTTTGATTGCGAATAAATATGCTATTATGTAACGAGCCTGATGCAATCAAATTTTGATCTAGGAATATGTTCATAACATTATCCTTTACTACAAAATTATATCGTTCTTTACTTAATAAAGAAACTGATATAATGTTGCACATCATGTTCGGTATATAATAGCACTCATTCAGAATCAGTGTATTACGACTTGGTAATACTAGGTGATATTCGCCAACTGCTTTGGCTACAATACTTGCATCGTTCCCTACTCGAACGGAATGATCACATTTTCCCAGTTCTCTACCTTTACGTAGCCCATGTAACATTTTACATATGTGGGATCCTGATCCGGTATCTAATACCCAGGACGTAGGGTGAACTGAGAAACAGTTCTCAATAACTAACACACCTGAAGAAGATGCATCAACATGCATATTATTTTGGACGGCGTGAGAATCCAGATATTCTCCTGTTTCCTATTCAGTCTTATAACTTTTATAAGAAAGAATGGGTCCAACGTTCCCCTGCTCAGTATAATAAGCGGGTTCAGTCAATACATCCATATTATTATCCTGATTATTGCCTGACATGGTCGTTACCTGGAGAGAGAGAGAAGAAAATACTTTGGCGTATGCTCTTGCAAGATTAGATTGGTTATTATCTTATCTAATCAGGATGTCTCCCACTGTTTTTATCAAATCTTCCTTCAAACCCTAAAAGGTGAGATTAGCCAGGATTAATTACACCCTACAATTTCGTCAATCTTTCAGCCAGATCAGTGTCGGCACTTGAGGGAGGTTCCCCGTCCTTTCGCACGGACCTAATTAAAGTAAACCTCATTTTCCCAGAGGCGTAACCCCGTTAACACTTTTCTAGACACCTACTTGATCGGCTAATAGTCCTTTGTAAAACTCTCCCAGGAGTAACATGTAAGTCGATGTGCAACACCCCACAAGTTGCGGGTAGGCGGAAATATGAAAAACGATCTTGTTTTGTATGTAAACATCGACTAACCGAAGATCTTCTCTAAACGATAATTAACAACAAGCATAGAGTTCTAAGCTACTATGTAAAGATATTATACCAAATGATTCTAGTCCTTCGTCTTTACGATCTCTTCGTCCTCCTCGGTCTCCTCCAAGTGATAGATGATCCACCTGAGAACCCTAATCCAAGCTATAACCTCTAGACTTGAGGTTACTTAGTTTCTCTAGTTGCTAATCAAAGTAACTAAGATGATATAGAGTTAGGTTATGGAGTGTTTAGTCTATACTAATCCTTGGTCTCAACTCATGAGTGGTAGGATTAGTGTTTGAAGAGAGAGTGAGCTTGAGGAGAGGGAAGGTGGAGATGATAATGAATTAAGAAAAGCTTCCCACTTGAATATATAAATCATAATGAATTATTAAATAAAATGAATTAAATGATTATTCACCATGCTTCATTTATTAAACAAGAGTGATTCACCATATGAGTCATTAAGTAATTAATGATGCATTAATGATGCATTTAATGATATGATGAATCACATTAATGAGTCACAAAAGCAATTAATGAAAATGCCACCTTAAACTCCTTAGTCACCATCCTTCTAGAAGCTTCTCGGAAAATTAAGAGAATGCCCCTCGCATCCGTGAAAACACGGAAAAAAACTTTAGACTGTATAAATCCAATAACCCGATACTAGATTCTGGCTTAAACCAAAGTTAGCTAGTAAAAACTTTCCGAATGTCGTACGTTTTTTAAACACGTATGCGTCCGAATCCTTTATCGTAAAACTGTATGACCTCTATATCTTTTCGCCTAGAGTTGGGAAATCTCTGTGTGGGACTCTAAAGACTCGACTACTACGCTGGCAGTGGATTTAACCACAGACCGCAAGCGGCACTAGCTGTACGTAACGGTCCCCAGGTAGATGTCGATAAGAAGGTCGGTGAGGATACCCATTCGAACTCCTACTGAGCCTATGCGTGACAATATCCGTGCAGTTCGGTCTGTTCATCTAGGAGTATCGCATGTATGGTCTAGGAGGTGGTGAACGTTAGACCCCTAATAACCGTACAAGTCATGCCGGCATGGCTTCAAACCATCCGAGAATCTACTGATCCGTCCATCAGTAATTCTCAATCAGCCCTGGCCAGGGACTTATGGTAATGACCAACCGATCACAGTGCGATATCAACTCCCTAGACCGGGAGAGACGAATCCCTAACAGTCGCTCACTGCCTCCACGTGGCTCGCGACTGTGCCCAACTAAAACCTGTTTGCACGACTCCTTTGAGCCGTGGTAAGGTAATAATCAAAGCACAGTGGGAACCCACACGAGAAAAATGATGACTTTAAGTCAACAGATTATCTGCACACATGTCACCTAAGAACTGCTATCTGACGTTAGGTATAATACCATCCAGTCAGTTCTCGGCGAGTCCTGTCCGGTGTACTCACATGAGGTGAGCATCTGTATACAATCTTAGGTGCACTCCACCAATGGCTGCGGGACCAATCCATCGCCCCTCAGGGTCTAGATATGTATAAATTAGTCTACTACGGAGTATCGATGCCCTGTCTCAATACTCCTGCGACCAGGGACATTTAAGGATGTGCCTACTAACTATCTAGCTCCCACAAGTATGACTGCCATCACATTGCCGGTAGTCAGGCATAACACCCTATGGGCTTTATCAACATGTATATACTCAGTAAAATATATCACACGTTTAAGATAAAGACAAACCAAATAGGGTACTATCATAAGCAAGATTGTTATGTATATACATATCCCTAATAGTCTATACAATGAAGGCTTCTAGGGCATACATATATCCAACAATCTCCCATTTGCACTAAGGCCTATAATTGGCGCAATGAGTAGCCACTGTCTGCACTAGATCCAGTTACTGGCGTACCGCATGCCCAACATCTCAAACAGGCTCTCGAACTGGACTTGAGGGATGGCCTTGGTGAGTGGATCTGCCGTGTTGTCTTTTGTGTCCACTCTCCGTGTCTCGATCTCCCGACGATCCACGATCTCCCTGATCAGGTGAAACCGCCTTAAGATATGCCTGGATTTTTTATGGGACCTTGGTTCCTTCGCTAATGCTACAGCCCCATTGTTATCACAATACAAAGGTATTGGATTGGTAATGGACCGAACCACCTGAAGTTCAGAAATGAACTTCCTCATCCAAACAGCCTCTTTTGCGGCTTCACTAACAGCTATATACTCAGCCTCCATAGTTGAGTCTGTGACGGTATCCTGTTTGGAACTTCTCCAACATACCGCCCTCCATTGAGGGTAAACACAAAACCCGAAATGGATTTAGAATCATCTTTTTCACTTTGGAAGCCAGAGTCGGTAAAAGCCTCGACCTGGAGGTCCTAATTACCATAAACTAAGAACATCTCCTTAGTCCTTCTCAGGTGCTTGAGAATGTTCTTCACCGCTATCTAATGCTTCTCACCTGGGTCAGACTGATACCTGCTTACCACACTAAGTGCGTAAGCTACATCCTATCTGGTACATAACATCGCATACATTATAGATCCTACTGCCGAAGCGTAGGGTATAATGCCCATGCGAGCCCTCTCTTCATCAGTCTTTGGGGACATCTCTTTGGAGAGGGTGATCCCGTGACAAGCGGGCATGTTCCCGCGCTTGGAATCTTCCATACTAAATGTCTTTACTATAGTGTCAATATACTTGGATTGTGAAAGTCCCAACATTATATTAGATCTATCACGATAGATCTTAATGCCCAGAATGTATGATGCATCTCCCAAGTCTTTCATAGAGAATTTCTGTGACAAGAAGAGCTTTACTGATTGCAGCATAGGGACATCATTCCCTATCAGTAGTATGTCGTCGACGTACAAAACGAGGAAGACTACCGCTTCTTCTACAATCTTCCAATAAATGCCAGGTTCATCTACATTTTTGATAAAGTCAAATTCCTTGACCGTCTCGTCAAAGCAAATGTTCCAACTCCACGATGCTTGTTTTAATCCATAAATGGATTTAAGCAATTTGCGCACTCTTCCTCTGCTCCCACTGTCTAAGAAACCTTCTGGTTGATCCATGTAAACACTCTCTTCTAAATGTCCATTTAGAAAAGCTGTTTTACATCCATCTGCCAGATTTCATAGTCATAGAAAGCAGCAATGGCAAGCATGATCCGAATGGATTTAAGCATAGCCACCGGCGAAAAGGTTTCATCATAGTCCAATCCTGGTCTTTGACGAAAACCTTTTGCAACGAATCTAGCTTTGTAGGTTTCCACTTGTCCAAATGCACCAATCTTCTTTTTGAAGATCCATTTGCATCAAACTGGTTTCACCCCAGGAGGAGCAACTTCTAAAGTCCATACTTTATTGGTGTACATAGATTCCATTTCGGATCTCATAGCATCCAGCCACTTCACCGAGTCGCTACTCGTGATATCCTGCTGAAAACTAGTAGGCTCATCATCATCGATTATGCAATCCTCTCGATCCCCATCCAGAAGAAAACCATAGTACCTTTCAGGAGGATGAGAAAGCCTACTAGATCTACGGAGTGGCGTTGGTTCGTCATGTTCTATTGAAATCTAAGGTTCCACTAAGTCCTCAGTAGCAGTTTGAGGTTCTGGAATTTCTTCCAGCTCTACCGCGCTCCCACTAATTTCTTTTACAAGAAATTCGCTCTCTAAGAAGACAATGTGACGGGCGATAAACACTTTTTGTTCTTCAGTGTGGTAGACCATATACCCCCTTGAATGCTTGGGGTATCCTACAAACATGCACAAAACTGATCTTGCCTCGAGCTTGTCCGGATTATGCTTTTTAACATATGCCGGACATTCCCATATCTTAATATACTTGAGACATGGTCTCTTCCCGCTCCACATTTCATATGGAGTGGTAGGCACCGACTTAGTCGGAACTCTATTCAATAGGTATGCTGCTGATTCAAGAGGAAAACCCCAGAAAGAAAGTGGAAACTCAGCACTACTCATCATTGAACGCACCATATCTAATAGCGTGCGATTCCTCCTTTCCGATACACCATTATGCTGAGGTGTATAAGGTGGAGTAAGCTGAGAGAGAATTCCATTCTCTTTTAAGCATTCAAGGAAACTGGTTTGTATCTCTACTTCATTTTTATACTCCTTAAACTTCTCAAAGGCCTCTGATTTATGCTTCATTAAGAACACATGTCCATACCTAGAGAAGTCATCAGTAAAAGTGATGAAGTAGGAGTGACTGCTTCGTGCATGTGTAGACATTGGACCACATACATCACTGTGTACAAGTCCCAAGAGTTCTGTGGCTCTTTCTCCGTGTCCGGTGAACGGAGATTTGGTCATTTTACCCTTGATACATGATTGACAAGTTGCATATGATGAATATTCAAACGGATCTAAATATCCATCTTTATGTAACTTAGTCAACCTTGTTTCATTTATATGGCCAAGTCTACAATGCCATAGGAAGGCTTGGATTGAATCTAGAGCCTTTCTTTTACGTGTGTTTTGAATATTGAAAATTTGAGGTTGATTAAGTATGTAAATGTCGTTTTCCAGTGTGCCAAACCCAATCAATTCTTGATTTAGGAGAATCTTCATGACATTTCTTTCAAGCGCAAAATTATATCCTTCATTAGATAACAAAGATACTGATATAATATTACACAACATACTGGGAATACAAAAACAGCTGTACAACACCAAAATGTGCCCATTAGTCAACCCTAGGTGATATTCCCCTATTGCAATTGCATCTACATGCATTCCATTGCCCATCCGGAGAGTCATATCACCTGTCCCCAGTGCTCTACTATTTTTCAGATCCTGCAATGAATTACAGATGTGAGAACCAGAACCGGTATCAAGTACCCAAGATGTAGAGTTTACCGAAAGACAATTTTCGATTACGAACACACCTGAAGCAGAAGCAATAGCTTGCTTCTTATCCTTGGCTTTGAAGGCCTGACAATCCTTCTTCCAGTGCCCTTACTTGTGACAATAATAGCATTCGTTCTTATCCGCCTTCACCCTTCCTGCCTTGTTCGTTCCCTGCACCTTCTTGACCCCACCTTTCGGTTTGATGGCTTTTATCTTCTTCTTTCCTTTAGCTTTCACTTTAGATTTAGAAGAGGATGATTGGCCAGCATACAGAATGGGGGCCTTCTCCTTTTTCAAGGAGGTCTCTGCTACCCAAAACATGTTGAGGAGCTTTGGAAGATCAGCTTCCATTTCGTGCATGTTGAAGTTTAGCACGAACTAAGAGAAGGTGTGTGGAAGAGACTGCAAAATCAAGTCGATGTACAAATCATTCTCTAGCATGCATCCCAGGTTTGCGAGTTCCTCAACGAGGCTGGTCATTTTGAGGACGTGCTCTCCTACTGGTGATCTTGGAGCTAACCTCATCTGGATGAGTTTCCTTGAGGTCTCGTACCTCGCGATACGTGAGTGTACCCCATACAATTCCTTGCAATGGAGAAAGATGGATACAATATCCATACTCTCGTGTTGTTTCTTGAGTTCATTGTTCATGGACGCCGGCACGATACACTTAGCTTTCTCTCAGTCTAGATCCCAGGTTTTGCGAACCTCCTTATCCGCAACTGAGGAATCTAGTCCTGGGATAAGGGGAGGAACAGCGGTGGTAACATATGCTACTTTTTCATAAGTCAGTGCAATGTTGACGTTCCTTAGCCAATCTTTATAGTTCTGTCCGGTCAGTATATATTTTTCGAGCAATAGTTTTAGTCTTGTCATGGTAGCTGCCAGAGAGAGAGAAAAGAAACACTCAGCATATGCTCTTACAAGTTTAGATTGGTTATTAGTTTATCTAAACAGGATGGCTCCCACTGTTTCCTCAAATCCTTCTTCAAAACATAAAAGAAGAACTAGTCAGGATTTAATCACACGTCACAATACTTGCTTAACCTTTCAGCCAGGCCAGTGTTGGTACTTCGAGGGAAGTTTTCCAACGCTTTCGCGAAGTTCCATAAATAAATAACCTCTTTTCCCTGGAGGCGTAGCCCCTCTAACACCTTTCTAGTCACCTACTTGGTTTATAGCATTGATTGTTAAGTGAGAAAAATTCCCGAGAGTAATCCTATTCATCAGTGGGATCGGGATCCAACTATCATTGTATGATGCCCTAGATGGAAGCCACTCTAGTCACCACACTCCAGAAGGTATACTAAATCTGCAAGTTTCCTTTATGTTTGAAACTCCCGATGTGATTTTTACCCCAAGCTCTTATGACCTTGACGTAGGCCAACAAATCATAAGACACAAGTCAAGTTCTACCCGTCGTTGTCCTGATCAATATAAGTACATCGTACATGCCCTTGAGGTAGGCCAACAAGGCTGTACGTCTGTCCTAAACTAATGTATCTATCTATGCAACAAATAGGCAAACACACTGCTACCATACACTATGCCTTGACGTAGGCCAACAAGCATAGCATGAATACGATGTGTTGTCTATTTGAAACGACGGAGAGTTACGGCTGGTTTTTGGCAAAAAATCGTTAACGTAGTGAACTTGATATGATCGAAGGAACCAAGATAGCCTTTATTAAAAGGAGTGGTTTAAGCTCCGCATTTAAAATTTTCTTTTTGAAGAAAACCGATTGGTTTTAGAAATTGTTCCAACGATTCAGTTTAGGTTTATTTTCTTAGCATTAATAATATTGCGTCCCATAATTAACCTATCATTACAGATAACAACGAAAATACAACATCCTCTTATGCCATCCGCATTCGCCACTGGGTCCCGTCATCACCCGTTAGGTTACTTAACTAACGGCAGAGCGGGGGCTGGGCTAGCGCGGGTGTAAAACATAAGTGACGTCAAAATAGCTATCATATATAGATATTGTACATTTTTCAGACGCAATAATAGGCATTCCAGATCACAGATAAACAATATTGCATTTGCAAGCAATCCGCGTTTCTTTTGAGCCTGCAATGAAAGATGGATTACACAGTTGTGATGAATAGCCATAACCCACCCCAGACCCCTACTGGTATGACAAACTACCCGCCAAGTATCCGAAGTGAAGTGATCTCCCTCAACAACGTGAGTAGGCCACTAAACACTTTGAAATACCCGGTAGTTTGTGCACCACACCTTGGGTCTATCCTAGGAGCAAAAACAGTAAAAAGAAATAAACGGTGGCTACAACCGCAACATGGATGTGCCCCGCAAAATAATATTAAAGCTTTATTACAATTACATCGAATGAATTAATACAATAACCCATCACACAACCCGACTAATCATCACAACAGTCCAATACAGTTCATATCCACAAACAGCTAAAAAAAACATTACAGATATGTGCAACCCCCTGCGAACCGACATATTAGCAGTTAGGGGAGGTTTACGAACACATAATACAGTTCACAGCTATAATCAAACAAGCAAACATCGTATAATTTCGATCGATTAAACACATTAAATTCTACTCCAAATCTTCTCTGTAAATTTGAAACCTGAGCAGAAAATAAACAATACCAGAAACTACAAAATAGCACAAAAGATGCACAGAGGAAAACTGGGCTGAATCGGCCCCAACTCGGCCGTGGATCCACGGCGGATCGGTGGGATCGGCCATGGTTCCGCGGCTCAGTGGCCAATTCAGGAGCCCAATTTTCTTCTGTGTTCTTATATTTTCATGCTGGTCATTCTGGAGGTCCCTGAAAAATTTTTAGACCTCATTTTTAAATCGACAGAAACTATGCAATATCGGTGTATTTTCCGGTTTGTTTTCCGTTCGAAATTCATACGACTTTGCAAGTGAGTTAATTATTGTTTAGTGAGGCTCTGATACTACTGAAAGTCGATGTGCAACACCCCACGAGTTGCGGGGAGGCGGAAATATGAAAAACGATCTTGTTTTGTATGTAAACATCGACTAACCGAAGATCTTTGCTAAACGATAATTAACAACAAGCATAGAGTTCTAAGCTACTATGTAAAGAGATTATACCAAATGATTCTAGTCCTTCTGCTTTACGATCTCTTCGTCCTCCTCGGCTTCCACCAAGTGATAGATGATCCACCTGAGAACCCTAATCCAAGCTATAACCGTTAGACTTGAGGTTACTTAGTTTCTCTAGTCGCTAATCAAAGTAACTAAGATGATATAGAGTTAGGTTATGGAGTGTTTAGTCTATACTAATCCTTGGTCTCAACTCATGAGTGGTAGGATTAGTGTTTGAAGAGAGAGTGAGCTTGAGGAGAGAGAAGGTGGAGATGATAATGAATAGAGAAAAGCTTCTCACTTGAATACATAAAGCATAATGAATTATCAAATAAAATGAATTTAAAGATTATTCACCATGCTTCATTTATTCAACAAGAGTGATTCACCATATGAGTCATTAAGTAATTAATGATGCAATAATGATGCATTTAATGATATGATGAATCACACAAATGAGTCACAAAAGCAATTAATGAAAATGCCACCTTAACCTCCTTAGTCACCATCCTTCTAGAAGCTTCTCGGAAAATTACGAGAACGCCCCTCGCATCCGTGAAAACACGGAAAAAAACTTTAGATTGTATAAATCCAATAACCCGATACTAGAATCTGGCTTAAACCAAAGCCGGCTAGTAAAAACTGTCCGAATGTCGTACGTGCGTTTAAACACGTATGCGTCCGAATCCTTTGTCGTAAAACCGTACGACCTCTATATCTTTTCGCCTGGAGTCGGGAAATCTCTGTGTGGGACTCTAAAGACTCGACTACTACGCTGGCAGTGGGTTTAACCACAGACCGCAAGCAGCACTAGCTGTACGTAACGGACCCCAGGTAGATGTCGATAAGAAGGCCGGTGATGATACCCATCCGAACTCCTACTGAGCCTGTGTGTGACAATATCCGTGCAGTCCGGTCTGTTCGTCTAAGAGTATCGCATGTATGGTCTATGGGGGTGATGAACGTCAGACCCCTAATAACCGTACAAGTCGTGCCGGCATGGCTCAAAACCATCCGAGAATCTACCGATCCGTCCATTAGTAATTCTCAATCATCCCTGGCCAGGGACTTATTGTAATGACCAACCGATCACAGTGCGATATCATCTCCGTAGACCGGGAGAGACGAATCCCTAACAGTCGCTCACTGCCTCCACGTTGCTCGGGACTGTGCCTAACTAAAACCTGTTTGCACGACTCCTTTGAGCCGTGGTAGGATAATAATCAAAGCACAGTGGGAACTCACACGAGACAAATGATTACTTTAAGTCAACAGACTATCTGTACACATGTCACCTAAGAACTGCTATCTGACGTTAGGTATAATACCATCCAGTCAGTTCTCGGCGAGTCTTGGCCGGTGTACTCACATGAGGTGAGCATCTGTATACAATCTTAGGTGCACTCCACTAATGGCTGCGGGACCAATCCATCGCCCCCCAGGGTCTAGATATGTATACACTAGTCTACTCCGGAGTATCGATGCCTTGTCTCAATACTCCTGTGACCAGGGACATTTATGGATGTGCCTACTGACTATCCAGCTCCCACAAGTATGACTACCATCACATTGCCGGTAGTCAGGCAAAACACCCTATGGGCTTTATCAACGTGTATATACTAAGTAAAATATATCACACGTTTAAGATAAAAACAAACTAAATAGCGTACTATCATAAGCAAGATTGTTATGTATATACATATCCCTAGTCTATACAATGAAGACCTCTAGGACATACATATATCCAACATAACACTTACTCACAATGGGTATCGGGATCCAACTATCTCATAGGAGGTATGCAATCTCATTGCAAATTTCAACACTTGAAATTCCCGATAATTCTTTTACCCCTAGCAACTTATGAACTTGGCTAAGGTCAACAAATCATAAGTGCTAGTCAAGTTCAACCCGTCATTTCCTGATTGAATTAAACCCACCCGTACGACCCTTGGCTAAGGTCAACAAAGTCGTACGACTACCCTAACTCAATCCCATCTCATGTTTTAACAGATAAATGCTAATTAGCTACCGTACACCACGCCTTGGCTAAGGTCAACAAACGCAGCACGAATACTAACTAGTCTATATCTGAAATGACGGAGGGCTACGCAGGTTTTTTCAGAAAAACCCTGAGCGTAATGAACTTGATATCGTCATAGAATCGAGTGTTTTTGAAAAGTAGTGTTTTTGAGGCTTTTCTAGTTTTGCTAAAGAGGTAACTCCCGGTGAAGGGATCTCGGCTCTTTCCTCATCGAATAAGATACAGGATATATCACATATATCACTGTGAAAAGCAAGAACTATATAAGCTGTCAAAAACTAAACCGCGAGTTTGTAGCATCTGCCAGTTTTGCTAAAAAGGTCACTTCCGGTGAAGGGATCTCGGCTCTTTCCTCATCGAATAAGGTGCAGGATATATTATATATACGGCTATGCAAAGCAAAACTGTAGCTACCCTTTTTATAAAGTTTTGATTCTATAACATCTAGGTTTCTTTTCTTTATATTAATCTCATTAATAAAATCCCATCATCTTATGCTTCCTAAGCATCACAGAAGAAACGAAAGCAGTAATATTTATATATCAGCATATATATATATATAGTATAAGCATTCGTCTCAGGCAGTAATATGATCTCATCACAGAACATTGCAGCAGAAGAACATATATGAAATATTGGATATACTAGGATGTCCGTGTTTTCAATACGAGCCGGTATAAAACACGGATTCCACGGTCGCGACGAATAGCCAAACGCACATCCCAAGACCCCTACGAGAGCGGCAAGTAACACTGCCGATTCTAGGGTTAGGGACGCGGTCTCGACTCCTCGAGATGGCCTCCCACTGGACCCTAGAACCCGGTTACTTGTGCTCCCCTCCTTGGGTCTACCTAATGCGGAAAAATAAATAATATACACCGGTGACATCAACCTCATCCCGGAAGTTCCCCAATAATAGAATATTACATACAAATGAATTTTACATGAATGAAAATAAAAACCCGCATCTCACATAAAAACCCCCGGCTATTCAGAACACGACGATCCAATATAACATATCACAGCAACACATAATATCACATATCATCAACGTAAGTAAGTATGCATACACCGATCGTCGTTGACGTATAGCAACGAAAACCGGCAATACAACTACATACTACACTTACGGTCACAGAAAAGAAATTGTAAAACTACAATATTTAGAATCCACAATCACTTTAGACATCGCAAATCCGAAATATCACATACTTCGCATTTCATGCCTAACTATATGAATTCCACATATTGTATCACATTCCAGATAAATAGACAGTATTAAACTTTCCGAACAGATAATCAATACCCAAAATTTCCTGAATAGCTCAACACTTGAGCGGAGTTCAAATAATCCCAGAATATGTCACAGTACCGATGATCCAGCTGTAGAAGGGTCAAGCCAACGCCTCACATGTGGCACGCCGTACTACCCCAAACCCTAAGGTTTAGAGGCAGTTCAAGACGGTCACATAATCGAGTTAAGGTTTGTTGTCTTCTAGAGGGTCCACCGTGTTATTTGTACAATTTTTCCGAAAGATTTAAACCCAACAAAAATTCAACACTTGAAAGTTTTTCGTGCCGGGAGAAACTGAGTTAATGATAGCCGCTCGAACATTTTAACAGTTTCTTAATATCCGGAAAACATAACAAAATTAAATTTTCCGATCGAATCAATCGATTACAAAATAAAACCCAGAACACTCAACACTTGAGTCAGAATAAAAAATACCCTAAAAGTATACAAGCAGCAAAAGGAATTACTGTGAAAACAGAAGTGTCCAATCAAACAGTAGTGCCACGGATCCGCGGCCCAAGCAAGGTACGGCCGCGGTTCCACGGCGCTCTGTAGGGATGACGTTATCGTTTTTCACAATGATTCTTGAATTTACATGCTGATTTTTTTAGGTATTTTTAATTCAGAAAAATCCCAGTTTTTAAAAATTATCCAGTGAGGGGTTCATTTTCGTCGTATCGGGTTCGATCGGAGTTTTAACTTCGTATACACGTCGCCTAATGCTCTAGCTAGGCTCTGATACCACTGTAGGATTCCTAGGAACTCTTGTGAAGGTTCATAAGGCATCAAACATGCCCGAATAAAATTTTAGACGTGCCGAACAACCCAAAGCCGGGATCTTTGCTAGATTATTAGGGTTTAACATGCAAGTAAACATCTTTACTACTAAGTTTGAGGGATTGCAACCTTTGTAGTCCGCTCCTTCGCTTCACAAGCTCCGAGTAGAAGTCCCTTCGCCGCGATCCACGATCTCCCGGACTCAAGTGAGGCTCCACGACTCGAACGATCCATGCTAGCTTGTAGTGTTTTGCTTCTTCGATGATCTACGTCGAAGTTGCTATAACTCAAGCTCTCTCACTCTAATGAGGTGAACACCCTAATCTAATGGGCTAGATTAGATGAGGATGATCGAGTAGTATTTATGCTTTCTTTTTATATCATTTTCTCACAAGAAATCATCACAAAAGAAATAACTAGTAAGCTTTCTCAAAGCTAAAGAGAGAAGAAGATGATAGATCATGAAAGTAATCCTTTTGTGATGAATAGTAGATAAGAATATATGATTGATCATAGAACCATGGTCAAGGATGAGAAGGTTAACCTTTGTAGAGAAAAAACTAGGGTTAGGGTTTGGTTAGGTTAAATAATGAGTCATAAGATAATATCAAACATAATATTTTACACTTGACAAAAGGAAAGCTTCTAGATGGTGCAAGAAGAAGCAAACCCTAATCAAACCCTAACCTTGCTTAACCTCTACTAAACATGTTCTATTATCAACCATATCATGTCACAATAATATATATCACATATATATTATATATTTGCAACAAAAGAAAATAATACAATTAACATATATCGCATATATATCAATGTATTAATCCGGTGAGAAAATGAAATAATAAACCGAGCAAATATTAGATAATGTAATACAATATATGATATATATTATTATACATTTAATCATCGAATCAACACTTGATCCGACAATCCGGCTATATCGAATATAACTGACTAATATCTCATGTACCGATTCATCGAATCAACACTTGATCCGATGATCCGGTTCATATCTAAATATCGCGAGAATATAATACAGTATCTCATATCGCATTATCCTCGGTCCTGCACATATCACATATGTGCCTCTACTCCGTTTTGCCTGAGCCAAGAAACCTCTGTGTAGGACTATAAAGAATCGTCAATACGCCGGTAGCAGGTGATGATCATATCAAACACCCACAAGCTGCAAGCGGTCAGCTAAACGTAACAGCCACCCAGGCATTGAGCGATCAGAAGATCAACAAGCTAGCCTGTACGTTCTCCTGTGAATCCAATTAGTAACACTCCCGTACAGTCTGGTCTGTTAGTCTGATCTGTCGCATTTCAAGTCTAGGGGTGGTATACGTCAGACCCCAGTAACCGATAAGTCGTGTCGATGTGAGGCTCATAACAGGTCGAGAAACTACTGGTAACACTTACTAGTATATCTCTATATCAGCCCTGGCAAGGGACTTCCAGTTATAGCCAATCGAACACAGCACAACATCAACTCCCTATACCGGGAGAGACGAATCCCCTCCTATCGCTCATTGCCTCCATGTGATTCGGGACTGTACCCAAAAGCCACCGTTTTGCACGCCCTCTTGGATGTGGTAAGGTGGAAATCAAAGAACAGTGGGAATCACCCAAGACTCCATGACGATCTCGGGTCTACAGACTACCCTGTACCAGTATCACCGAAGAACTGCCATCTGACGTGTGGTATATCACCATCTGGGAGTTCTCAGCGAGTCCGTCCAGTGTACCCAGTCTCCACTGAGCACCCGTACACCATCCTTGATGTCAAACACCGATTGATATGGGATCATCCATCGCCCATCATATGGGTCATGATGTGTATACGCTAGTCTACTCTGGTGTATCGATGCCCTGTCTCGATACACCCTCGACTAGGAACATTTATAGGATGTACTCAACGACTGCCGTGGCCCTACTAGTATGATCTCATCATAATCCCAATAGTCGAGTACAGATCCTAAGGGCTTTATCAACATGTGAGAGAAAGACAGTAAACCAATACAAGTCAACATGTTAAGATAAAGTGAAACCAAATAGCATACTATCATGACGAGCAAGAAAGTCCTCTCTGTATATATCCAAGCATCCATCATAATATACATCATATGTACTACAATGACCTCTACGGCATATACATAACTAACATATCTCACATATCTCGAATGTTCAACATCAAGTAGATCTCACATATCCCGTATGTACAATATCAAGTATATCTCACATATCTCGAATGTACAACATCAAGTAGATCTCACATATTCCGTATGTACAATATCAAGTATATCTCACATATCTCGAATGTACAACATCAAGTAGATCTCACATATCCCGTATGTACAATATCAAGTATATCTCACATATATCCTGTAATCAATATCAAATGAATTCTCAAATATCCTAAATCCAATGTCAATGAATCCTTTACATTCTAGGCATATTTGCATGAATAAATACGATGATGTATATAATTAATGTCAATACACATATATTAGCGTCTCATTCCACTAATATTGGTGTAAGGGCATATATAACAGCGGCCTAATCCCCTGTTTTATATACAAAGGAGTAAAAAGAAATATCATGAAACCAATGTATCAAGAATCGACAAAGAAATGCTGATCTATCAGGTGCTGTCACCAAGACTGGCACCCTAATAGGTACGTATCATACGCTATCCCGAAAGCTCGAGTGCCTCGCTCTGACCCTCGCCTCTCGACGTATCCATATGCACATGACTCCCGTCGGTATCCCCATGATAACCGCTGAGTCATTGGTAATGTCACCGAAAAGTATGGTTCCCCCACTAACTCATCTCCTCACTGAGATTCTTGCCCCGGGATACCTCCGGGCCCCACCATGTACCCTCACACGGATCCCTCCTTTCTTCGCGTAGGGTATATATATATCCGCACCGATAAATCTCATGGTGGCTGCTGAAATATCATATCAAGGGAAACCGGGTTTTTAAAATAATGCATAATTTCATGAACTCCCACGGTCCCCAAATCCAGAAAACATCATGAAAAATCCATATCTCAATGCTAAAATCCATGAATATAATATACGCATGATAAATCTGAAATGCGAGCATATAAAGGAAAAGCCGCAATTAACTGTAACAAGTTAATATATAAAATATGCGGTTCCTAATTTCTCCAATTCTAAAAGACATTAAGTAAAGGTAAACAGGTAGTTATAACCAGGTATATGTGTAAACATAAGGTATAGCAAGATATATGTATCTACCTATAAGTAATGATGTAGTATACCCCCTGGGTATAAGTGAAGTATGTGTACAAGATATACCTGTAGCTATGACATAAAGTGTGTATGTACCTATCACTAATGGTACGATACTCTATATGTATACAGGTATCTAACAAGAAAGTATGTGAAGGCATATGTGTGAGCATGTAGGTACAGGTATGCTATATATATCATATGCGATAAGAAATAAGAATCATTGTCTCAATGTTCCTAACCAAACAATAGCATTTCTATGTGTGGGTTGTGCGTGACATGGCAATCATTGACGGTGTGTGTGGCATACAATCAGTGCTCGTGCAACATAAGCCGTCAATAATGGTGCAGTGTCCTAAGGATACTAGTCCAAGCATAACACTAATTAAGAAGTAGGGTGAATGCGCAATTCTAAACCTGACATAGAATATGCGACAAAAGTAACATTTCTAGCCCAGACGCATAACGCCATGCGGGCAATTCCCCTGTAGATGTTAAATCTACTCACCAACATTCCTGGCTAAGTGTAGCCAATCACCTGTTTTCCCTTTGTAGCTGTGTCCGTAGTCCCCGCCTGCGAACCTACATCATTAAAACAATAACCCAAGTGTATATTAATAATAACCCTAAAACACGTATACACTACATTAGACCGACGCAACAACAAAAAACATACTCTCAAGTGTTCGTATTGTGGCTAACGTGCGTAGCGACACGACGAAAACAACTTAAGAGAAAAACCACCCAAGGTGCATGATCCGTGTCGTATAACGTATCGTGCTAACACAAAACACTACAACTTACCTAATTGATCCCAGATTTTGCCTACAGAGAAAACTAAACAAACAAACAGAACAAAACACACCCAAACCCTAGCATAGACCTACCCTTAAAAACCCACACCCCAACTCAATCCAACGGCCGGCGTCGCCGGACATCCCTCGAGTGGTCGCCGGCTGAGTCCGAGCCCCATGGGTTCATGCTCCAGGTAAAGTCCTATGGTCACAGGTACATCACAACTACTTTGTTTGGTTTTCTACTATTTTCTCGGGATCACAGCAGGTCACAGATATCGCAAATCGACACTAAAATACGATATATTCCATCAAACTAAACTATACACTAACTATACTGAAACTAACTAGCTACAAAGCACAAAAACTATATAAAGAAGAGATAGAGATCATTACCTATCCTCAAGAAGACAAAGATCCAAGCTTTCCTAGCTCCAAGATGCTAAAGTGATCAAAGATGTGGTTTTTGTGATTTATTTTGGAATTTTGGAGATTATTGTGCTTGAATTTGTGGCAAAAGAGAGAGAGAAATGCACAAGGCAGAAGAGAGGGAGGGCTCGGCCAAAATGGAGGAAGGTGAGGGAATTTCCTAGCACTTTCAAGTGATAAATGCACATAAATGCATTCACACTCACATGCATGCACCTCTTCTCCAATTCTTTTCTTTTGTTTTAAGTTTAAATCAAAACCCTATACAAATATCTAGATGCTATGTGAAGGGTTTTATTTACTCAAACTTAATTGTTGAAAAGAAGACTTATGAGAAAATTCCCAAAATATGAATACCGCATTAGAATAATATTAAAGCACTGAGTGTAGGCTCTATAATGTATGCGATGTTGTGTACCAGACCAGATGTAGCTTATGCACTGAGTGTAGTAAGCCGGTATCAGTCAAACCCTGGGGAGAAGCACTAGATAGCAGTAAAGAACATTCTGAAGTACCTGAGAAGGACTAAGGATATGTTTTTGGTTTACGACGGAAAAGACCTCCAGATCGAGGCCTTTGCTGACTCCAGCTTCCAGAGTAACAAGGATGACTCCAAATCCATGTCGGGTTTTGTCTTTACTCTCAATGGAGGGGCGGTGTGTTGGAAGAGTTCCAAACAGGAAACCATTGCTGACTCGACGATGGAAGCGGAGTATATAGTAACATCTGATGCCGTAAATGAAGCTGTCTGGATGAAGAAGTTCTTGACAGAACTTCAAGTGGTTCCGTCCATTGTTGATCCAATACCTCTGTATTGTGACAACAACGGGGCTATATCTTTAGCAAAGGAACCCAGGTCCCATCAGAAGTCCAGACACATCTTGAGGCGGTATCACCTGATCAGGGAGATCGTGGATCGCCGGGAGAACAAGGATCGGATGGTTGCTACAGAAGATAACACTGCAGATCTATTCACAAGGAACAATCCTCAGACGCAGTTCGAGAGGCTATTCGAGATGATAGGTTTGTGATATGCCAGCACATGGCCTTAGTGCAAGTGGGAGATTGTTAGTGTGATATGCCCTAGAGGCCATTATTGTATAGTACTAGTTTGTATATTACATTTTGAAAGCTTGGGATATATAGACGGATTGACATTCTTGGTCAATATGGTAGTATGCTACTTGGTTTGTATCTATCTTAATGTGTGTATGTGTTTCTTTTGACATATTAATAACACATATTGATAGAGCCCTTAGGATCTTTTGCTTGACTACCAGCGTTATGATGGCAGTCACACTAGTGGGGGCTGGGTAATCTATAAGCACATTCTTGTACAGGTCCCTGGTCGTAGGATTATCAAGATAGGGCATCGATACTCCAGAGTAGACTAGTGTATACGCTTCTCATTCGAGGAGGGGAGATGGTCTGTCCCACAGCCATCAGTACGTCGCACTGGAGATAGTATGCAGGTGCTCGTTTGGTTACGAGTACACTAGACAGGACTTGCTGGGAACTGTTGGTTGGTATTATACCTATCGTCAGTTATCAGTTACCAGGTGACATGAGTACAGCTTAGTCCGTTGACTTGACAATGTTACTTCGCCTCGAGTGTGTTCCCATTGTTCTTAGATTACTACCATACCACGGCTCGAATGAGTCGTGTAAACAGGTAGTAGTTGGGTGATGTCCCGAAGCACTTGGAGGCAGTTACGGTTAGACATGATTCTTCTCTCCCGGTATTAGGAGTTGATATCGCGATGTATCTAGGAGAGCCATTACACAAAGTCCATGGCCAGGGCAAGCGAGATTTACTAGTAGTGTTTCCAGCATTTTCTTAGCGTGTTCTGGGCTAGACTCCGACACCACTTGTACCACTATTAGGGGACTAACGTTTACCGCCCCCTAGTCCCGACATGCGATATTCTCAGACCAACAGACCGGACTGTACGGAGATTGTCACATTAGGCTCAGTAGGAGTTCGGATGGGTTCACCTCATCGGTCTTCTTAACGGCATCTACCCGGGGACCGTTACGTACAGCTAGTACCGCTTGCGGCCTGTGGTTAAACCCACTACCAGTGTATTGTCGAATCTTTACAGTCCCACACAGAGGGTTGTTCACCTTTGGGCAAAACAGAATAGAGGTCGTATGGTTTTACGACGGGGTTCGTTCACATACGCGCACTTGTGCACGTTTGGTGTCCGGGCAGTTATTACTAGTAGGCTTTGGTTTAAGCCAGATCCAAGTATTTGTTTTTGGATTGGTCTTGTCTCATTGTATTCCTGTTTCTTCGGAACACGAATACGGGTACGTACGTACAGTTGACAGAGGCGGAGAAGGAGAAATCTCATAAGGGTTTTTGACCATTGACTTGATCAAAACCCTAATGAGAATGAGAAATATGATTAATAATATTAATTAAGGATAATTGTATCATGGTTAGGGTTGGGTTGACCATTTGACTTGTTGACTTTCATTGACCTTGATATTTTCTTTATGCAAAAGATGCTTCTTGAAGCTTGCTTAGCATTAAATGTGAAATGATAATGGTCAAATCAACTAACCATCACAATTTTCTTAATTATTATTATTATTAGCATATATCTCTAATATGAGAGCAAGGTTCATTCTAGACTCTCATTCTTTCATGCTCTTTCTCTCTCATAGTTTTGCTCTCCCTCTTCCTCTCTCTAAAAAGCTTAAGTGTTTCTTGTGTTGATAATCCAAGCTTTGAGACTAAACCATCAAAACACCTCTCTACTCACTCTAGGGTTCTTAGTCTGGCTAGCCAAGCACTCTAGTTACTTCTTTGTTGAGGTAGGAGCTCAAGGTAGAGGCCTTCGGGTGGATCTTTCTTCGGCAAAGAGAAGACGAATAGGAGAAGCCGTCTACACCACTCAAAGGAGCACAAAAGAAAGGAAAGAAACACAAGAAGAGAAGGGGTTGAAGAACTAGGTATAACCTTCTAACCTAGTAGTTAGAACTTGTAGATAGTTTGTTAGCTTTTGTTTGGGAAATATCCTTCATGGTTAGTCTATGTTTCCTAGTGATAAAAATTCGATTTTTACTCTTTCCGCCTCCCCGTAAGTGCCGGGGTGGGATACATAGACTTACAATTTGTATTTCGTATACTGGATGCACTGTATTTGTATTTCATGCACTGGATGCCCTGTATTCGTATTTCGTGCACTGGATGCACTTTATTCATATTTCGTACATTAGTTGCACTAGATTTGCATTCCTTGCATTTGTTGCAGCGAACGAGTATTTGTGCATTTGTCGCACTGGATTTATATTTCGTACCTTGGTTGCACCCGATTTATGTCATTGAGCATTCATTTTACCAGATTTGTATTTTCGTGCGCGTTTGTACTTGATGTTCGTTTTCATGCATGCTACTGCACTATATGCTTTTACGGACCGGACGCGCTTTGGTTGGATTTTTCTCATATTAGGCACTTGATTTTGGATTTTTGTGCGCATCGGATGCACTTGAGTAAGATTTTACTCGTGCATGTTGGATGCACTTGATTTAGATTTCTTTCATGCATGATGGATGCACTTGATTTGGATTTTCGCTCATGCTGGGCGCATTATATGAGATATGGTTTTGTGCACACCAGATGCACTCAATTAGGATTTTCATTCGTGCATGTTAGCTGCACCGGATGCACTCTAGATGCACTTGATATTGTTGTCGTGTACACTCGTTGCACTGGACAGATGCTTTCGTGCACACCCGTTGCACTTAGTTTTTGTTTTATGCACATTCGTAGCACTTGTATTTGGATTTAATTTCCGTTCGTAGCACACCAGACACACGTGATTATTGGATACGTCTTTTGAGGCTGATTTTGATTTTGAGCACTTTGTTTTCATGTTGGGCACTATATTGTGTAGTAGCCAAACATGACTGATCTGAGGACAGTACCTGAGTACTTCGCATGCATTAAAAGAATACCAAGAGGTTTTCAAAAGGAGCTATAGTCTCGCTATTTCTTACGTGTTTGTGAGTGACACGAACGTTTACAAATATGAAAACCTTTTGGGATATTTTGAAAAACGACGGAACATATATTTAGCAAAACATATATGGACATATATTATTTTTTTACAAATAAGCGTCCGTCACTTAGGCCATGAGTAACGCATCACACGGCGATTTAGAAAAGAGTTTTGCATGTATTTTATTCAAATTTTAATGTTTTTCAAGGATGCGTACTACATACATAGTATAGTATTTGACTAGTGTATGTTGGATTTTAGTATTGGATTTCGAGATCTGTATCTCCACTGTAACTCTAAGGATATACGTGCAAATCCGATGATTTGCGTGACGCTTGACGGAGTTTGATTTTGAGTTTATACTCGTTTTCAGGCGCACGCGATGCGCAGTGCTATATCTGTATCTTCCGTGATTTCGGAGGCCCGTTGATTTGAGTTGATTATTGAAATGTTTTGGTAATTGGGGATTTAAATTTAAATTTGGGGACCGAATTTATTTAAGGGGGGAAGACTGTAAGATTTCAGAAAATATAAAATATTATTTTTTGAATTTAATATTAAAATAATATATTTCCCGAAAACTGCCCGATTTGCGAAATTGGGGTTTTCGAGAAAGGGTATAAATATATGCAATTAATTGTGAAATAATTGGAGATTTAAAATGATTTATTAATTTAAAAATATATTTAAAGGATTTGGTATTTTAAAAATTATTTTATATGCAGTTTGGATAAAAACCCGATTAGGGCACAGCTAATCGCGATTAAGCCAAATCTGTGTTTCTACAATTTTTCTTGGTTAGTGCACCATGATATGTTCATTTGTGTTGTTTTATGTTATGGTTAGTTTTTTGGTGAGAAAAGAAAAGAAAAGAAGAGAGGAATGATTGAGGAGAGAGAGAGGGGACATAATGATGTTAGGAGAGCATGGCAGGAGAGAGAATGAGAGTGAGAAAGAGAGAGAGAGGGAGAGTGCTGCCCCCTTACATTTTCCCCAACCATTTTCTTCTCCTTCTTCACCACAAAATCCTTCATTCTATCCACATGACCCATCTCAATTTCCTCACTAAAACCCTATACTTCCTTCACAAAAGATAACCCCCACTTCATCCTCTACACATTGGACCAAGAAAAGTTAGATTTTGAAGACTTGTGACTTCTAGGGTTTTGCTTGGTGGCATTTATAAGGTATAATCTCAACCGATTAGTTTAGTTTTTAGTTTTTTATATTCTAGTTTACGTTTACAATCGATTTAGCGTGGATACGTGAACTTTGGAAATTTCTAGAAGAGGTTAGGGTTGGAATTGAATCCAAAGATGAAATTGAGGTTAGTAGAGACTTTCTAAACCCTTTAGAGTTAGTTTCATGGACTGAAACTTGATATAGAACCCCAAACCCCAAACTTAGAAACCCGACGTCGGAAAATTGTGAGAAGTGTGATGGTATTTAAGAATCTGGAGTGACTTGGAGACCTGGAAAATTATTTAGCGAACATATTGACACACGCAGGCATCCAGGAAGCTGACCCTAAGACCCGAGATCCAAACCCTTAGTTGAGGCCGCAGATTTAATCATCCTGGCCGCAATTTGCAGCCCGGTTGGGGATGTTTGCCTCCAGGTTTGGTCCATGGCTCCTTTGTTCAGTAAATAGCCCCTGCACATATGCAAATTTGGCTGATTTCACTTAGGTTAAAATCTGGAGGTGTTTTCTTGAGTCGATGCTTTATTTGGCTGGTTGATTTTAACTTGATTTTTGTATTTGATATTAGATTTCTGTCGTGTGGCGTTTGCACGTCAACGACTAGGGTTATTGGTCGTGTTTTGTATGCGAGGCTATAGGTTTTAACCTATGAGCGAGACGTGTGCCGTTTTGGTTTTCTGCCTTGATTTTAATATGCATTTGCGATTGTTTATTATTGTAGGTACATTCACTTGGATTCCGAGGTGACGGAGCATAGCGTCATCGACTTCAGCAATCGAGGATCAAGGTGAGTAGATCTATATCTACAACGGAAGTCGGGTGGATGGCGTATAGCACCCCCGCAAAGTTTTAGTGAAACCTTCAATAGACGGTAGATAGCTTTGTGAAAAGGAGGGGAACATATTCCTTCTTAGGTCGACTGTAGATAGAGTAAAAAGGTAGTTAGAACCAAATTATAAACTAAATGATAGTTAGAAGTGTTTTGATACGACTAGTATGTGGTGACGGACTTTGAGGACGACGTTTGACGATATTGCCGTTTAGGGTACTATAGGACTAAATAGTCGACGTAGATGTGTCATCCGAACCATACCCATTTCCAAAGTGAAGAATCATATGCATCTTTTAAACAGATACATTGAAGGAAGTTATGGATTTTAAAATGATATCTTTTCTCTAAAAATACCGTAGCCCTTATTTTCAAAACTACGATTCGCATCTTTCAAAAACTGTTTGTATGGTTCGGGTGTGTATGTTAGATTAGATACGTATAATTATAGCAAAGGTAGAATGTATTTGTAAAATTGACATGATGAGGGATATTTATGCGATACAAAGAGAATACGTTTTAATATGTGATTTGATGATATGTTGGTATACGGATGCAAGTCGATTGAGATGATCTATACCCTGCCGGTCCCCTGATATGAGATTATTTCGGATGTGACCTGGGACATAGGCATATAGACATATATAGAATGTCGTGAATCATGTGTGATAGCCATACGATGTTGGATATAGTGCCCTCAGAGTCAATTATTGGATCACAGGAACGTGATTGCAATGATTGAGGGAGGACCTATGCCGGTAGGACAGTCTTACTTAAGATGATAGTATACTATCTGGTTTATCTTTATCATCGTGTACTGGTTTAGGTGACCTTACAGGTCACTATTACACATTGATGGAGCCCTTAGGATTCTTGCTTGACTGCCAGCAGTATGAGGGCGATCATATACGTGGGAGCTGGGGTCTATAAGCAAATCCTTAAAAGGTCCCTAGTCATGGGAGTTTCGAGACAGGGCATCGATACTCCAGAGTAGACTAGTGTATACATTCGAGACCCCGACGAAGGGCGGTGGCCGGTCTCACAAGCCACTGGTGTCAGTTGGTTCACCTAAGATATATACAGGTGCTTATTGGGTTATGAGTACACCGGACAGGACTCGCCGGGAACCTGCTAGTTGGTCTTATACCTGACGTCAGATGGCGGTTCCCTGGTGACATGTTTACAGGTTAGTTCATCAACTTGAGATCATCATTTGTCTCGTGTGAGTTCCCACTGTGCTTTGATTACTACCCTACCACGCTCAAAGGAGACGTGCAAACAGGTTTTAGTTGGGTACAGTCCCGAGCCACATGGAGGCAGTGAGCGGATCTTCAGGGGTTCGTCTCTCCCGGTATTTGGGGTGAGGTCGAGCTGTGTCTAGGAGAGCCATTACACGAAGTCCTTGGTTAAGGCAGGAAATTTACTGGTAGGTATTCCAGTAGTATCTCAGGGTGTTCTTGTAACGTTTCCAAAATAATAAAATATTATTTTCGGGAATTTTTATAATTTAAGATTATTTTAATGAATATTTTAATATTCGGGTATAATTAAATACAAATAAATGGGGAAAAATTATGGAAAATTCTAAAATAGGGTATTTTATGGAATTATGCCATTTTAAAGTTTTAAGATTAGTTATATGCTAATTTGGTGCTAATCGCGATTAAAAATCGCTAATTGGATTTTTAGCATTTTCGTGCAAAAATGTGCACATATCATTTTCCACACTTGTTATACTTGTGTTACATTTCTATTGCCATGGTTGTTCTTTTGGGTTCACTATTGGAGTGAGAAGGATAAGAAAAAGAAAAAAGAAAAAGAAAGGAAAAAGTAAGTGTGATGATGAGAGAGAGAGAGTAGTTGCTTTTGACTTTTTGAACCATGCTCCCATCATTTTCCCCTTCTCATTTTCTCTCCTCTCCCTCACCTTGAGCTGCTGCTGCTCCTTCTCCCTCACTCTCCCTCTTCACAAAATCCCTAGATCCACCTTGAAAACAAAGCCAAAACTCTATTCCCATTTCACAAAAAATGTTCCCGAGCTCACTAGCTATACATTGAACCTAGCAAGATTGGATTTGGAGGACTTTGAGCAACTCAAGAATTTTCTTGAGTTACCAAAGGAGGTGATTTCTGCACCCCTTATTTAGTAATTCAATTCTTATTGCATCAATACTAGTTTTGTGTCGATATGGTGTCGTTTGATGGATTTGTGAAACTTCTAGTTAGGGTTTATGTGAGATCTGAAATTAAAGATGAAATTGAGGATTGTGGTGACCTTAGAACCCCTTGTGTGATGCTAATTTGGACCCAAACCTGAACTTGAAACCAGAATACGGATTTATGAGACGATGTCGGAGAAAAACTGTAAATCTGGGAGTGTTTTGTAGAATCTGCTATCACCCCCAGACCCCAAAAATAATACAGTTTTGACAGTGAGATGTGCAGGCACCATGGAACCACCACACCCAACCCTAGCCCCCAACTCCAATTCCAGGCCGCCAATTAATTCCTTCTGGCCGCAATTTGCGGCCAGAGCAGGAGGAAACCGTATCGATTTTGGTGCATGGTCCTATTTCCAGTAGTCTTGACCTATGGCATGTGCAATTTTGTCTGGTTCCATCTAGGGTAAAATCAGGGTTGATTTGCTTGAGTTGGCGTATGATTTACGACTTGTTTTAGCATGGATTTTGGTATTTGGTGATTCATTCCTGTCGGGTGGCGTTTGGACGTCAACGACAAGTGGATATTGATCGTGTTTACATGCGAGACGATAGGTTTTTTACCTATGCGAGTAGCGTGTGCTATTTTGGTTTCCGATGTGATTTCCATGTGCTTTAGCGTTGTGATATACTTGTAGCTACCCTACGTGATGTTGAGGCAAAGAAGATGAAGATAGCGACATCGGCATCGGCACACGAGAAGCAAGGTGAGTAGATTATATCTACGGGGAGAAGTCGGGTGGATGACGTATAGCACCCCCGCAGTCCGTGGTGATGTATACGAATACGTAGACACACATATATTTATTATGTGTTGTTTAGAATTATTGATGTTAATAATGGTATTATTGATAATAAGGATGTATTGGTTTAGTTTAGTGCGAAACCCTAGAGTAGTGGTTGCACCCACACATACACGTACACATATACTTGCATGCATTCTTTCATTTATCTGTGCGCATATAGAGGTGTGTATATCTACACATGGGCATGGGACTATGTGTTTATATACGGGATTGAGGATGATACATGGGATTGAGTTGAGTCGATGAGGTTTGATTGAGGCCGTGAGATTCGGCGGTATGACAGAGTTCGTATTTGAGATGTGATATGATGGTAGTGATACCGATATGTGATGAGATGAATGGGATATTGACCCCTACCCAGCTATTGGGATGCCGTACGACGATTTAGCGTACGAGCTTTATATTGATGTTAGATCCGCACTCATGACTCGAGGACGTTATATGATATACTGTATCGTATGTGATACTATTGAGGCGAGATAACCGACTATATATATATATGTGTATATCGACTCAGATTTTGGTAGTTTCCATACCCCTCCCGATTGACTTGATTGTTGGGTTCGTAGTTCACATAGTAGGCGTTACACTAGACCCGAGTCATACCTGTTTCAAAACTAACGGATCGGGGATATTTTAAAGATAGGCAAAAAGGGTTTATACTGATATTTTCAAATGACGCATCTTTTCTTAAGACACCGTAGCCCTTATTTTACCAAAAGCCTTGATTCGTCTTATTTCAAAAGGAAAGGTTGCATGATAAATCTATTGAGGCAGGTTCTCTACTGTTGCGTTGATTATTCGATTCCGCATATTCATGCTATTTGCATTGCATCGCTTGTATTGTTGATATATTTCAGTCATGCTGCTAGGACACCAGCACCATTATCGATGATGCGTATGTTCCACGTACACTTTTTTGCCGGCTCACACACTTCATCATCGATAATTGCCATGTCACTACATTGTAATACTGTTGCATTCAGTGTATGTTGCTTACACTCCTTTATATGTCGCATACATCATGCTTTCTGATTATACGCTTTGAGATATGTTGTTTCTATGATATTTCTGGTTTTTGGGAACCGTGGGTGTTTCAAAAAGAGAATATGTAATTGTTTTAAAACCCGGTTACTCTTGATATGATATTTCAGTGCGTCCACCATGTGTTTTCTCGGTGCTGAGAGCGACATGCGAAACTCGATTCGAGGAGGCGGATGAGGCTGATTACGGGTACATGGTGGACCCGATATGGTTCCCCGATGCAAGAAATGTTTTTCGTGGAGTAGACAATGAGCCTGGCAGGGTGGCGATTACCTACCGGTGATTGGTTGGACCTGGCGGTTATCCGGAGGATACTGACCAGAGTCGATAGATGGGTATGGGCGTACTGCCGGGGCCGAGGGCCGATACCGCAGACAGAGCCCGTGGGCCGATCCGGACTGACGGAGACCGATATATGAGGATTTACGTGCCGATGCTGGGCACAGTTTTCATGATGTTTTCGAGTGTCGATGCTGGGCACTCCGGTTCCATGATTTTGACGTCTTGCGAGGGACACAGATGGTTTATATCCTCATATTATTCCCATGCACATGCTTTATGATATTTACATGCATGATGGTTATTGTCATTGGATGACAAGTGGATGGGATCCACGTACATGCAGTTTTGATTACATTGATCATACCTCATATTTATGATATGCTATTACCTGAAGCACTGGCATGAGCACTTGGCACTACACTCATGCATAGAGATTACCTTGCCAGTTTAGCATGCTTCAGACTTATTCATATTGAGGTTTATTTATATATGATCGTATTGACCTAGGATGGGTCATGCATTCGATCTCTGCTTATAGATATTTTCTATTCACGAGTTGGCAACTCACCCCCGTTGTGCCACAGTTCCTGCAGCTTTTGCCGTACAGATTCCATAGCGGCATTTCTGGCACACTGCTTCCTTATGGGTGACTTGCTTGGGTAGGTGGGTTCTTTTGTATCAGAACCGCCATTGTTCATGTATTATTCATTGTATCTAGACATTCCATCAACCAAAACTTGTATATTGTTTCAGACTTAGAAAACAGTGTTGTATTATTTCGACCTTAGAGTCGCGCTTGTAGTATTACGGTTTTCTGGCTGTTTTGAGTTTCTTTCGGGGTTTTTGATTCTTGCCCTTTGTCGTTGTATATTATTATTGGCGTGGTTGTGACCGTCGATTAACAAAGATCTAGCTCTCGCTTGGGGATGCCTTTTATCATTTCATATATATTATTCTTGTTGTACCCCCTTCGGGGCCAGTTTTTACAAAGGAAACTCTGCCGAAATTTTCAGGAAAGATTACACATTTTTAAAAATGCACATTCGGCTTAGTTGTTTAAAAACTTTGATTTTCAAAACATGATTTCTTTACTTCTTAAAACCAGTTTTCCTTATTTACTCTTTAAATGGTTTTAGATTTCTGGGCTTTTGGCTTACTTGGATCAGATGGAGTCCTATACACTTCATATGGTTCAAGGGCCAGTCACGTGCTCTTTCGGGTCGTGACAGTTCTGGGCTACACTCCGACACGACTTGTACCACTTTTGGTGGTCTTACTTTTACCAACTCCCTTGGCCCGCCATGCGATGCTCATAGACGAACGGACCGGACTGTACGGATATTGTCACTGACGGGCTCAGTAGGGTGTCAGGTTGAGTTCGCTCACAGACGTCCCTTTTTGGTCAATACTTGGTGGCCCGTTACGTATATGCTAATACCTCTGACGTGCTAGTGGTTAAATCCACAACCAAAATATTGACGAGTCTTTAGAGTCCCCCCACAGACCGTTTTCTCAAGTTTCGGGCAAAACGTTGTAGAGGCCGTATGGAGATATGGCAGGCTTCGATTATATACGTGCGGTATTGCACGGATCATGATCGGACGGATAATACTAGCGGGTTTTGGTTTAAGCCGGATCCTAGTATTGTGCAGTGTAGATTTTGTCTCTTTGCATTTGTATTCAGTAGGAATATAAATGCAGGTATGTATATACAGTCGTGGGGTTTTCCTGTAATTTATTACGGGATCAGTTTTCTGAAGTTGCCAGTTTGCATTCCGTTTCGGCCAGTTTTCCGTTGTTCCTTCACGGCCGGACTTTTATGTATGGAGGGGGTTATTTGCAAGTGTGCAAATTACCTTTTGTGGAGGTGGTTATTTGTATTTGTGGCTTCATGATGGTTCATGCATTATTAGATTCTCTTTGAGTCATTTTCCTTTGCATTTAATGTGATGGAATTATGATTGGATTTGATTTGGCTTAGGGTTACCATTTGCTATCCCTACACTCACCTCCCTTGTTGCTTTCCCCCCTTCTTATTTTTGGCTGGCCACATTTTTGGGGAGTGAGGGAGAGGTTCATTTGGTGAGGGAAATTCATTCGTCTCATTTTGCTTCCTTGCAAAATTCTTAACACCTCTTAAAAGCTCATTTTTCCTTCTCCATCATCAAAGAAAACTTCAACCCAAATGAGACAATGGTTTCTACACTAGTCTACAGCATTTCTTGGACACGTCGGCTCGCCAACTTCGTGCCTGAGTTGCCTCGGTCCAAAGGTGGGAGCCCGTAATAGAACCCGACGATGTGGTGCCCGTTCCGACCAGTATATGAAGACCGGAGATTCCGCGAGGAGATCAGAGTGGAGGCCGAAGACCGAAGGACACGGATCGCTTGGTATAGCTTCCTACACATTTTCTAGTTTGCTAGAGTTAGGTTAATGGCCCGATCCAGGTTTTATAGTGCGCGGTGGTGCCGGTTTACAAGTTTCGTAAAAGTTACGTTTCAGCATTCCGGCGTCGGATTGATGGCCGGGGCGCCGCCGTGCACATACAATGGTATCAGAGCCATGCTATTAACCTAGTCTAGCTTGCTCTAACGTGTTTACAAGTTCGATCAAACGAAAATTCCGAAAACCCGCATTTTCTGGTCTAGTTTCTATCGAATTTTTCCTGTGCTCTAAAAATTATTTGGTACATTGTAAAAATACGAGCAGGGTTTTTTAAGCATTCTGTAAAAATTTGATGTCTTGATTGTACGGAAGCGCCGTGGAACCGCGGCCATAACCCCCTTCCGGCCGCTGTTCCGCCGCCGTTCTGAGCCTTCTCTGCACCAAATTTTTACAGAGGGCTTCTGTCTTGAAAATGGGGTTTTTGGTATATTCTTTTTCGGCCCAGATTTTCTTTGAGTGCTACAGTAGTGCTTGGGGCCCACTTCGGTAAATTTGATCGATCGAAAATGTTAAACATGTTAGTTCACATAATTTACATTATATCTGCGACCGTGAATGTCACTTGATCGGTAAATCCTGTCTAACTGCTATAGCCCTTTTAGACGGATTTGCGAACGTGACATTCATGTTGATATTCTGTGTTGTGCTGTGATGTTGCGGATTGGTCGTGGGGATATCCTGGATGCGATGGTAGTACAGTTTCGTTTTATATGTACATTTGATATTGCGGGATGAGCATCCGACATGTGGACTACCTTCACTGCCTGTTTGTATATTATTCTTTTGGGGCACGACCGGGCTGAGGTCGATGTACCCGTTGTATGTATATTTTACTTTCTGTACTAGGATTACCCCACGGTGGGGTGCATGGATAGCCGGGTTCTAGAGGGCAACGGGCCCGCATCTCATGGCGTTGAGAAGGAGGGGGCTTCACTCTAGAATTGGCGGGCTATTCGCCGCACCCGTAGGGGGTACAGGTTGACCCAAGCAGGGGTGCCCAAGTTACCGGATTCCATGAAGTGCTGGGTGGTCCATTCACGTTGCTGAAGGGGGTTGCCTCGCTTCAGGATTTGGCGGGTGACTTGCCGAGCCCATAGGGGTCTAGGATTATCATTGCACAGGCTATCCATACGACCAGGGGAATGTCGGGTTTCAGTAGCGGCTCTATGAAACCTGGGGATCCCAGATATCTGTATTGTTCTGTGATGCTTATTACATTTCTGTGATGTTGCATTTTATCACGCTTTGAGCGAATATTATATATTGATTTATATATACTAGTAGATGTTGTATATGTTTTGCATCCGCGCTAGTCCAGTCTCCGCTCTGTCATTAGTTAAGTAACCTAACGGGTGATGACGGGACCCAGTGGCGAATGCGGATGTCATATACATACATCATTATTTTCGTTCTTTTGTGGTGTGATCAATTGATGGGACTGCGTTGATTCGGATTAATGCAAGCTCAACAAACATATTCTGATATTGTTGGAACATTTTTCAAAAAGCTGTTATTGCAAGGACGTTTTCTTTTGTTTTGCATAGTGGTATTCGTTTATGAATATCCAGCACCTCAGTCGACGAGGTAAGGGCCGAGATCTCTTCATCGGGAGTGACCCCTTGGATAGAAGTTTGCGTCAGGGCAATAACTTCACTATAGTCGTTTACTTTTGCTTTGCATCGTGGTATTCAGTTGGAATATCCTGCACCTCATTCTACGGGGAAAGAGCCGAGATCCCTTCACAGGGAGTGACCTCTTTAGCAAAGATTTTCGCCACTATATTTTTCTAAAAAGCTATCAAGTTCCTTCAACAATATCAAGTTCATTACGTTAAAAGTTTATCGCCAAAAACCATTCGTAGCCCTCCGTCATTTCAGACGAGTAGTACGTAGTATTCATGCTATGTTTGTTGGCCTTAGTCAAGGCATAGTGTATGGTAGCTGCTTGTTACTTTTCTGCTGCATAGATAGATGCGTTGGTTTGGGACAGTCGTATAGTCTTGTTGGCCCTAGTTAAGGGCTTGTACGGGTGGGTTCAAATTAATCTGGACAATATCGGGTAGAACTTGACATGTGACTTATGATTTGTTGGCCTTAGTCAAGGTTATAAGAGCATGGGGCAAAAATCACATCGGGAGTTTCTAAAGAAACTGAAACTTGCCAGATATGCGCATACCTTCTGGAGTGTGATAGCGTGAGTGGATTCCATCACGTTATCATGCGATGATAGTTGGATCCCGATTCCCACTGATGAGTTGGTTTATTGTTCATATCAGATTTTTGCATTTTTATACAGCCCAATTTTTATCACATTGCATATCGGTAGGTACTTTTGAGCCGTGTTTGCTAGTCAATTGCAGGATACAGGTTCTCGGCTCTTAACAATGAAATTCATGGAAAAACACGACAAAATCCGGGTTCCTGCCAACCACAGATAAAACACGGATCTCCGCTCTTTATCCGTCTGTTGCCATACACCAGTTTAGGAGACAAAATGGCAAATCAAATGTCATTTTCATGCACAAGGCTTAATGGCAGCACAAGATCCAAGAAATCTACGCGGAGCTCGAGAAAATCATGACAAAAAGATCCACATCCAATCACCTTTTGGTCTACTAAAATTCTTGAAGAAATGTGGAAGGATCATCAGAAAAAACATATGCCAAACTATAGACAACATCAGACCAGGGGGCCCCACAAAATACGAGGAGCCAAATCCTCTATTAGGACGCGGAACCGCGGCCGTACGGCCTTGTCGGCTGATGACTTTTCAGGGGCAGTTTTGTATTTTTATGAGGGTTCAGAATTTTGCCCTAGGTTTCTAACTCCCTGCCTATAAATAGTCCAGAACTTGCCAAAGCCAAGGGTGCATAATCTTGTATTTTTCTAGATTTAGAATACTTGTTTCTTCTTCCTCTTCTCATCTCTTCTTCATTGAAAAACTTGTAGTGAGCTTTTGTGAGTGAAGAATGATGAATAAAGAAGTTCATTTTATTATCATACATGTCTTGCTCTTATGTTAAATGCTTGTAATTTTCATTTGTTAACTTAGTTGTTGTTATTTCTTGTTGTTTCTTTCTTTCTCTTTTTCTTTATCCTTAAAACAACCATGATGCTTACGCTTGATCCTTGCCAAGGTAAGGTCGCAAATAGCTAGTTGTTATCTTCTAATCTCCTTCTTTCTATCTTCCTCTTTTGTTTTGTTTTCTTTTCTTTATGATGTGTGAGTAGTTTCATACTTGTTAGGGTAGGATAAGGGAAGTTTGAGAGAAGGAAATCTCTTTCACTCTTTCCTTGCCCAACATCTTAAATCGACTCCCGTTAATTGAACCACAATCCGCTCCTTACGGCACCCTATCCTACATGATAGCGGTGATTCCGTAGTGAGACCGGTTGTGGTTTAATTAACCGGAGGTTATGGCTAAGAGCCAAGAACGGACGGACAAGCACCAAAAGGAAGAACTTAAGCGTTGGAAAGCCTAGCTTATACTCGCAAGTTCCTTCCTAGTGGTACTAATCCCCGTTGTTGCCGATTACCGTAACACCGATATTAAGAGTGGCAACGAAAGAAGTGAGGGACTCCTAACTCAAACTAACCTAATCCTAACCCTAACAAGCTCTCTTTACATATCATTTTAACACTTAGATAATCACAAACAAATCTGGAAAACTGGACTTAACTCGTTAAAGCACATAGAAAAAGATTCCCACATCCCTGCGGATGACCCGTACTCAACCGGCTAGCTACAAGCGAAACCGTTTTGATTGCGGTAATTAACTAAACTTGAACAAGCAGAATCGCTACCAATCAAATGGTGCCATTGCCGGGGAGACGGTAGTTTATTTCTTTGTTTAATTTCGGGTTAACTTGTGAATATAAATCTAACCGAAAAAAAATATACATTGTAAAAAAAAAGCCCCAAATTTTTTATATTTGATTAGTTTTTGCGCAAGTGTGCAGGATAATACGAAGTTCGAGTTCAGTGCCAAAGAAGTGGGATATACGAAATTCGAGTTCAGTGCCAAAGACGTTTGTAGATAGACCCACATCTCGCGGCTACACCGCGACGGATCAAAACGAATAAAACGGTCTACTGAAAGATTCTGGAGCAGATACAGTGAGTAAATAAATATTCAGCACATCCAGACAAGCAGAGGACAGCCAGGGAAGCATCTACAACAAAACTGAAGCTTCAAGGATACCATAGAGCCGTGGAACCGCGGCATAAGCGTGCTTAGGCCGCGGAACCGCGGCGGTTTGGTGGAATCAGCCGCCCAAAATTCTCTGTAAGTCTCTCTAGCCCTCTCCCACTCCTCTGGACTCCAATAAACTCTGTTTTCTGCAGCATTCTTTACGCAAACTCTCTTCCCCCTTCCAATAAACTGTTCTTGTGCAGGATTCTTTGCGCCGCGCTAAAAATAAAAATTGTTTGCAGTTGATTTGTTATCGCTTTGCATTCATTAATACGGACTTAAGGGGCTTGAAACCAATTCAGATTGGGTGGGGATTTCATCACCCTTCCCAGGACCCCAGAAATCACAAAAAGCATATGCATTGACCATTGTTAAATTAAAAAAATACTAGACTCAGCCCTAAGGACTTCACGCTCAATAGGACAGAGGACTAATTACAGGCATCGGCCGTTTATCTTATCCTGATTTTGCGGTGTCTAGGCAAGTGTGACGAAGGCAAGTGGTTATTTAATTAAGGAACTTCGCGAAAGCGTTGGACAACCTCCCACTTACCTGGCACTTATCTGGCCGCAATTGGCGGAGAGGAGGCGGTTTGAGGTCCTGTTTCTAGTTCTTTGGAACAGTTAGGAGCTGTCTAGCTGACCTAGGTAACCCTAGATCTAGATGTGATTGTGCATATCTTGTTTGTGATTGCTTAAAGCCGTAAATCCGTACATATTTCTGTAAAGCTCTTTCTAAAAAAAAAGGAAAAAATCAAAAACTTTTATAAAAACTTGCCCTTTGTCGCCAAAATCCATTTTTCACCCACCACCCATCGCCTTTCTCCATTGACGTTTTCTTACCCTCATCTTCTCCGCTTTGACTATACTAAACTCGTTTAGTATATGTCCGCTTGGACTCGGGACACTAGCGCCCGCCTAGTCCACGTTACGTTAGTCGCTACCGACTACGCGATCGACTTAGACGTCGAAACTCCGTCCACTCCTCTTTCACCTTTACCTTTGCCGGCCAACTCCGACGTTGACCGGAATTCTGTTCATACATCTTCACCTTCACCATCACCAACCTCTTCTTCCGCGATGTCAGGATTTAATCCGAACATCTCTTTGACTACCCCTGGATTGGCTCCACCTCCTACGGAGATCAATAACCTACCACCACCGCCTGTTGTAGCGCCGCAGCGAATCGCGCTCCAGGATCGTTTCTATCCCACCCGTTCTGCACTTCCCACTTGCCTTTCTCTTACACCGGCCAATGGGGATAATTTTGAAATCAAGCCCCACTTCATCAACATGCTTCCACGATTTCATGGGCTTGAATCTGAAGATGCCTATATCTTCATCAATAAATTTCAAAACGTTTGTGCTATGATGAAAACCACCCAACTGTCGGACGATGCTATACGTCTACGGGTCATTCCGTTCACTTTATGCGATCTTGCTGAAAAATTGCTGTATAGCACCGCTTCCCACTCCATAACCAGTTGGGACGAGTTTGTTAAAGCGTTTCTCAAAAAGTTCTATCCGAATCATAAACCACAAGGATTCGCAATGAAATCAACCAATTCTCTCAGCTTCCTTCTGAACCCTTCTGGAAGTGCTTTGACCGGTACAAAGACCTTCTTGTTCAGTGTCCTCACCACGGTTTAGAGAAATGGCAACTTTGCCAAACCTTATACGAGGGCCTGAACCCAGCAACAAAGCAGTTATTGGAAACCATCTGTCAGGGCCACTTCCTATCGAAATCTGACGAGGAAGCGTGGCAATTCTTTGATGACCTTGCGGAGCAAACGCTACAATGGGAGAGCACCAGACCGACTTCTTCTTCTTCTACCTCCACTTCTACCGGTCAGTCTAGGGTAGGAATTCACCAACTTGATGTCTCTATTGCGATGAAAGCTGAAATGGCTGCAATAACGAGAAAGGTTGAAGCGATAGAAAGCAAATTTTCTTCTCCTGCTCCTATCCCTGTTCTCCCCCTTCGTACCATTTGCGCTTGTTGTTCCGATCCTTCTCACTTGACCGAAGAGTGTCCTTACAATCCACCGTCGCAAGGACAGGATCAGGTTAAAGCTGCATTCCAGCAAAGACCGAGGAATGATCCATACTCTTCCACCTACAATCCCGGTTGGAGGAACCACCCCAATTTCGTCTGGAATCAGAATCAGAATCAATTCCAAGGCAACAATTTCCAAAGTTCCCCTCCGCCGCAACAACAAGTGCAACAACAAACTCAACATCAATTTCAGCAGCCCTTCCAACCCCAACCTTTTCAAAATCAGACGAACAACTTTGCACCCAACAATTCTTTTCCACCAAACAACTTTGTTCCGTCAAACAACGATAAGGTTTCCTCGCTCGAACGAAGTCTGGAGGCATTTGTTAAACAATCGACACAATCCACCGCCAACATCCAGTCTTCCATTCAGTTCTTAGTGCAACACACTGCCACTCACGGGCAAAGCATTAAGAACATCGAGGCCCAGATTGCACAGCTGAATGCGGCCTTAAGCGAGCGAGAGAAGGGGAAGCTCCCATCCCAGCGACTCCCAAATCCCGGTCACCCACAGAATGTACATGTTGCTCTTGAACAACAGAACCATAATGTGAGTGTTGTGACCACATTGAGATCGGGAAGGATGCTGCAAAACAACATTGGCACACGGATCAACGATGACACCCCGGCCGCTTCTTCTTCTTCTTCTTCTTCTTCTTCTTCTTCTCCTGCTTCTTCGTCTTCTGAGCCTATTCTCCGTTCTTCACAAGGCTCTCCTTCCTCTTCTTCTGCTCTGAACGGACCCACTTCTCACTCCACGAAAACACCGGTTCTAGGATCCGTTCCTACTCCACAATCTCCTCCACAAGCATTAGACTCAACCAATTTTAAAAACGTCCCATTTCCAAACCGGTTGAGGTCTAATAAACAAAATCCTCAAATGGAGAAGATTCTGGAGTTATTTAAGCAGGTTAACATTAACATTCCTCTTTTAGATGCTGTCCAACAAGTCCCGTCCTATGCGAAAATCTTAAAGGACTTGTGCACGAAAAAGAGGAAGTCTCAGGTACCCAAGAAAGTTTTCTTGGCTAGTGCTGTGAGTGATGCCCTTACCTAATCTTTACCATAAAAACGGAAGGACCCTGGCTGTCCTACGATTTCTATTACCATTGGAGATAAGAACATCAACCGCGCATTATTAGATCTTGGTGCCAGTGTTAACCTGCTTCCGTACTCAGTATAGGAGCAATTAGGCGTAGGAGAGCTGAAACCCACGCACTGCACTCTCTAAATGGCCGACCGATCGATCACCCATCCTAGGGGTGAGCTAGAGGATGTGTTAATCAAAGTTGGGGACTTCATATTCCCCGTTGACTTCATTGTATTAGATACACAGCCTGTAGCTAACCCCCGGAATCAAATTCCGGTGATACTTGGTCGCCCATTTCTTGCAACCTCAAATGCTGTGATCAATTGTCGCAATGGTTCGATGAACCTATCTTTTGGAAACATGACGATTGAACTCAACATTTTTAGGTTGGGGAATCAGCCCTCCGAACCTAATGCTCATATACTGGACGTCTGCTCGATCCAGGAGATCACTCCAGAAGAATGTGAATTTGAGGAGTTTCTGTTTGATCACGATAATCTTGACGCCACTAGTGCGTTCCTCCTCGAACCTGCTGCTGTTTCTGCGCCCGACAACGACTACGAGTGTTTCACATTCTTGAACGATCTTAGCCGCTCGCAACCCGAGTTTGAATCCTTCGAATTTCCGGATGAGTTACCTGAACCATCCGACTCGGTCGCTTACACTCGTTTTGAACCTTTGCTGGAATCTTTTGAGTTCGAGACCGTTTCACCAATCTTGCCTTCCATCGTTTCACCTCCAACGCTCGAACTCAAGCATTTGCCGTCTCACCTTAAGTACGCTTACTTAGGTGAGAACGAGACCCTCCCTGTCATCATCTCGGCTTCTCTAGCTCCAGAGCAAGAGAAAGCCCTTCTCGCGGTCTTGCACAGCAACAGGCAAGCTTTTGGCTGGTCCATGGCGGACATCAAGGGAATTAGTCCCCTGATCATTGAGCATCACATTCATCTGATGGATGATGCCAAACCAGCCCGGGATCCACAAAGACGGCTCAATCCAGTCATGAAAGAGGCTGTGAAGAAGGAGATCGTAAAATGTCTAGATAGTGGTATCATTTACCCTATCTCTGATAGCCAGTGGGTGAGCCCTATTCATGTTGTCCCCAAGAAGTCGGGCATCACGGTCATAACCAACGAGGCGAACGATTTAATCCCTACTCACACCCAAACTGGGTGGCGAGTATGCATTGATTAAAGAAAACTCAACGCCGCAACGCGGAAAGACCACTTTCCGCTACCTTTCATTGACCAGATGCTTGAACGATTGGCCGGACACGAGTACTACTGCTTTCTTGATGGCTACTCCGGCTATAATCAAATTCCCATCGCCGAAAAAGACCAGGACATGACCACTTTCACTTGTCCTTTCGGCATGTTTGCATATCGACGCATGCCCTTTGGGTTATGCAATGCGCCCGCTACCTTCCAGCGGTGTATGATGGGAATCTTCTCAGACATGGTGGAAAATTTTCTGGAGATCTTCATGGACGATTTCTCCATCTTCGGCGATTCCTTCAACGAGTGTTTGCTGCATCTTGACGCTGTCCTTACCCGATGTAAGGACAAGAATCTCACTTTGAATTGAGAGAAGTGCCACTTCATGGTGCGCGAAGGTATTGTCTTAGGACATATCATCTCGCAAAATGGCATAGAGGTTAACAAAGCAAAGATTGAGGTCATTTCCAATCTACCTACTCCCCGATGCGTCAGAGATATCCGAGCTTTCCTTGGCCATGCCGGTTTCTATAGACGGTTCATCAAGGACTTTAGCAATATTGCTAGGCCCTTGACTCTTTTGCTGGCCAAGGATACGCCATTCGACTTCAACTCAAGATGTGCGACTGCATTCGAGTCATTGAAAAGCTCCCTCACTTCTTCTCCCGTTCTTTCATCGCCTGACTAGACGCACCCATTTGAGATTATGTACGATGCATCCGACTTTGCCATTGGTGCTGTCCTTGGACAACACATCAACAAGATGCCGCACGTAATCTATTATGCGAGCCGAACCCTGAACGATGCCCAACTCAATTATACAACAACTGAGAAGGAATTCTTGGCTGTTGTATTTGCTTTAGAAAAGTTCAGGCCCTACCTCATCGGCTCTCCAGTCATTGTCTACACCGACCATTCTGCTCTGCGCCATCTTTTTGCGAAGAAAGATGCAAAATCTCGGTTAATACGTTGGATCCTCTTGCTTCAAGAGTTTGACCTTGTCATTAAGGACAAACGAGGTTGTGAAAACGTAGTTGCCGACCATCTCTCACGACTTCCTTCTTCGCCTTCGCTTCCAATTCCGATCAACGACGTTTTCCCGGATGAACAGCTCTTGACAGTATCTTGCGAACCCTGGTTCGCAGATATTGTGAACTATTTGGCCACGGGATTACTATCGACTGAATGGTCAAGTCAGGACAGACTTCGCTTCTTATCCCAAGTAAAACACTTTTGCTGGGACGAACCCTATTTGTTCAAGTACTGTCCCGACCAGATTATTCGTCGGTGTGTCCCTAACGAGGAATTCAAGAGTGTGCTGTCATTTTCCCACGATCAAGCATGTGGCGGGCATTTTGGCCCCAGAAAGACAGCTGAGAAGATCTTGCAATGTGGTTTCTACTGGCCACAACTCTTCAAAGATGCTCATGACTATTGCAAGACTTGCTCCCAGTGCCAACACTTGGGCCGGATATCCCTGAGGAACGAGATGCCGCTCCAACCGATCTTGGTTATGTAGATTTTCGATATTTAGGGGATCGATTTCATGGGGCCGTTTCCCAGCTCTTTCGGGAACTTGTACATCCTTCTCGCTGTTGATTACGTCTCTAAATGGCTCGAGGCTGTGCCCAGCCGGACTAACGATAACAAGGTTGTCGTTAGGTTTCTTAAAGAAAACATTTTCTCCCGTTTTGGGCACCCCCGAGCGATCATTAGCGTCAATGGAAGTCATTTCTGCAACAAGACTTTCGAGGCCTTGATGCGAAAATATTCCATTAATCATAAGCTCTCTACACCCTACCACCCCCAAATCTGTGGGCAGGCCGAAGTTTCAAATCGGCAAATCAAGCAGATACTGGAGAAGACGGTTTCCAAGAACCGTAAAGATTGGTCGCTGAAACTCACTGATGCCCTTTGGGCCTTTCGAACAGCTTATAAGACCGACCTTGGCATGTCTCCCTATCGGCTTGTGTACGGAAAAGCCTGCCACCTACCTGTCGAAATAGAGTATCGCGCAGTTTGGGCGATAAAGGAGCTGAATCTGTCTCTCGAGGATGCGGGCAGCCATCGGAAGCTGCAGTTGAATGAATTGAGCGAGCTTAGGGATGAAGCTTACGATAACACGGTTGTCGTTAGAACCGAACGAAGGTGTTTCACGATAAACACCTTTTGCGCAAAACCTTCGTACCTGGTCAGCAGGTACTGCTTTACGACACCCGACTTCACTTCCATCCAGGAAAGCTCAGATCTCGCTGGAAAGGGCCGTATTTTGTGCGGAATGTGTATCCGCATGGAGCTGTGGATTTGGAGAATCCAAAGGACGGTTCATTTTTCAAAGTGAACGGACACCGACTAAAACCGTACCTTAGCGCCGAACCAACAGAGGAGCTCCTGGTCTTACAGGAGCCGGTTTACCCTGCATAATCTTCCTCTGCCTACCTCCAAACTTCGGTTATCCAGCCAAGAACAAGTGGACACTGTTCCAAATAAGTTTGGGGGTATGTATATACCATTTTGTACATGTTTGTGGATATTCTTTTTCTTTTTCTTAAACAACAACAAAAAAAAACCTTTTGTGTATATCTAACCGACAATTTTGACCCTTCAAATGATCTCTTCATGCAATGAACAGTGAGGACACTGTCCAGTTTAAGTTTGGGAGTACGCTTGGTACGCATTTCTTACCTTCACATTCATATATATATTTTGCATCTGCATATTAAAATCCATAAAAATCAGAAAATTTTCTAAAAACATAAAAACTTTTGGTCAAGTTAGCTAGTGGGAAAACTCTGATTCAACACTTCGACGGTTTTGTTTGATAAAATAAAAATAACTAAATCTTATTTTTAGATTTTGAAAACCTGAAAGATAACACTCCTTTGAAGTTAACTATAGCTGATATACGTCTTTACATCACACTACACGTGTCGTGAGTTTTGGAAATTAGATGATAAGTCTTTTCTGTCTTAAAACTTTTAAATGGATGAATGATTTTCTGAGGATCAAATATGTTTGTTCTGAAATAAGTAATATCAAGAATAGTTTATGAAGTGAAGCGAATATGAAAGGATATTATTGATGCCTTAATTGGAACTAAGTCTAAAAAATAACCCATCTGAAACTTGATTGGAATGATTACACACCGAAACCACTAAACACGTCTTTTATCCAAAAAAAATATTGAACTGCCGGTTATATCTCCGTTCGTATTAAATCATCATGATTTTCACGCCAAACTGTCTTTTGTTTTTGGACCTAGGTAACTTGAGTAATTAAGTCCGCTGGGGTGTTTCTACACCTAATGCCCTAAAACCAACTGGTTTGGGTGCATTGGCCCAAAGCTCGCTAAGAAGCCTAGAAAGTCCAGTTTAAAACAAAGTCAAGCAAGTATTCTCTCCAAGTTAAAATTCCTAACGGTTCTTTGTGTGAGAATAATCTTGATAAAAGACAGGCTTTTACAAAAATTTTAGCGGAGATATGAAGGTTTTATTCTATGATAAAGACTATTGCACGTTCACAGAGGTGTGTATGAAATGAAAAGAAGAAAAAGGTGGAGTGAAATATAAGACTAGTTTCCTGTTAAGGAAGATAGAAATTCTAAAGTTGAAACTTTACTGGAAAACGAAACTTGAAAAATGCTTAGCTCTTTATAAAACTTATGTGATCCTTTCAAAATTTTTATCTGGGCTTTATTGTGTGACATGATGACGTAAATCGATCCTTCTGGAAACTTAACGACACTATTTGCACTGCACGTAAAGACATATAAAATCTGTAGTTAAATAAGAAGCGAGGTGTGAAAAATAAGGGTTTGATAATCTAGACTTGGGATCATAGAATTGTTATTTTCTGAAACAAAACCTTAGGTTTTGAATCATAGTTATTTTGCAAAACTAGCGTGACCGGATTTTGTGGGTAGTATCCGCTGAAAACCCTCAGGAGACAACACTCCTCCTACTAGGGACACCTAGAGGTTTAACGGCTTGTTTCACATGCTCAGTGCAATCGCGTTTCCTGCGAAAGTGAGGTTTGGAAATTTTTTATGAATAAATTGGCTTTGCTCGGGATGAGCAAATGTTAAGTTTGGGGGTATTTGTTCATATCAGATTTTTGGATTTTTATACCGCCCAATTTTTATCACATTGCATATCGGCAGGTTCTCTTGAGCCGTGTTTGCTAGTCAATTGCAGGATACAGGTTCTCGGCTCTTAACAATGAAATTCATGGAAAAACACGACAAAATCGGGGTTCCTGCCAACCACAGATAAAACACGGATCTCCACTCTTTATCCGTCTGTTGCCACACACCAGTTTAGGAGACAAAATAGCAAATCAAATGTCATTTTTATGCACAAGGCTCAATGGCAGCACAAGATCTAAGAAATCTACGCGGAGCTCGAGAAAATCATGACAAAAAGATCCACATCCAATCACCTTTTGGTCTACTAAAATTCTGGAAGAAATGTGGAAGGATCATCAGAAAAAACATATGCCAAACTACAGACAACATCAGACCAGGGGGCCCCACAAAATACGAGGAGCCAAATCCTATATTAGGCCGCGGAACCGCGGCCGTACGGCCTTGTCGGCTGATGACTTTTCAGGGGCAGTTTTGTATTTTTATGAGGGTTCAGAATTTTGCCCTAGGTTTCTAACTCCTTGCCTATAAATAGTCCAGAACTTGCCAAAGCCAAGGGTGCATAATCTTGTATTTTTCTAGGTTTAGAATACTTGTTTCTTCTTCCTCTTCTCATCTCTTCTCCATTGAAAAACTTGTAGTGAGCTTTTGTGAGTGAAGATGATGAATAAAGAAGTTCATTTTATTATCATACTTGTCTTGCTCTTATGTTAAATGCTTGTAATTTTCATTTGTTAACTTAGTTGTTGTTATTTCTTGTTGTTTCTTTCTTTCTCTTTTTCTTTATCCTTAAAACAACCATGATGCTTACGCTTGATCCTTGCCAAGGTGAGGTCGCAAATAGCTAGTTGTTATCTTCTAATCTCCTTCTTTCTATCTTCCTCTTTTGTTTTGTTTTCTTTTCTTTATGATGTGTTAGTAGTTTCATATTTGTTAGGGTAGGATAAGGGAAGTTTGAGAGAAGGAAATCTCTCTCACTCTTTCCTTTCCCAACATCTTAAATCGACTCCCATTAATTGAACCACAATCCGCTCCTTACGGCACCCTATCCTACATGATAGCGGAGATTCCGTAGTGAGACCGGTTGTGGTTGAGTTAACCGGAGGTTATGGCTAAGAGCCAAGAACGGACGGACAAGCACCAAAAGGAAGAACTTAAGCGTTGGAAAGCCTAGCTTGTACTCGCAAGTTCCTTCCTAGTCGTACTAATCCCCGTTGTTGCCGATTACAGTAACACCGATATTAAGAGTGGCAATGAAAGAAATGAGGGACTCCTAACTCAAACTAACCTAATCCTAACCCTAACAAGCTCTCTTTACATATCATTTTAACACTTAGATAATCACAAACAAATCTGGAAAACTGGACTTAACTCGTTAAATCACATAGAAAAAGATTCCCATCTTCCTGCGGACCATCCGTACTCAACCGGCTAGCTACAAGCGAAACCGTTTTGATTGCGGTAATTAACTAAACTTGAACACGCAGAATCGCTACCAATCATTTATTCCTCAGGTGATCCCGACTAATTCTTCTTTCAGGTTTGGAAAAGAATTTGACGTTACAGAGGGAGGTTTCCAGATTAGATAAAGTGATAACCATTCTGATTTAGGTTAGAGTGCATGCTGAGTGTTTCTTTTCTCTCTCTCTTTGGCAGTGACCATGACCCGACCCTTGACTATGACTCAGTGACCAAAATTAACCGAACTTTCATATAAGACTGGCTTTTGGATTGTCAGAGTTGCATATCTTATTGCCACTCCTACTTTTACCCTTTTCTCCAGAACACCCCGTATTACTACAAACGTCCACTTCCATTTGATAAAACCATCATATGGTTATATACGAACTTGAAGGAATTTATTTGAGGATGGTTTCCGGTTCTCGAGAAAACGAATATGACTATTCAGTTGTCTTTTCTTTTTACCTTCTCTCAGGTTGCGAGTGCTCCTTGTATTAGGACAGTACACCTATTACGCAAATTGGATAGTCTTCTTCCAAACCATAGGCAGGTGCCGACCGGTAGGGAATGAAGAAAAGCAATTAGCCTAAACGGTGTACAGAAGGTATTAAGTTAAGACAAATAAAGGGATTAGTAAGAGGGCAAAGTAAATTGCGACTGCTATTCACGACCAAACCAAGTATTTCATTACCACTGCCACATTACCTTTGTATTTCTCCAGAACACTCCTTATCACTACGAAAATCCACAGTTTATTGGATACTCCATCGTATGGTTATATACGAACTCGAAAGGAACTTGTTCCAGTTCGGGGATGGATTCTGGTTCAGGAGAAATAGGAATAAGGTTTATTCAATTGTCTTTTATCTTCACCTTCTCTCGCATTGCGAGTGCTCCTAGGATTAGGACAGTACACCCATTATGCTTATTGGATAGTCTTCTTCCAAACCATAGGCTGGTGCCGAACGGTAGGGAATGAAGAAAACCATTTGGCCTAAAGGGGTGTACAGAAGGTAATGACTAAAGACATATAAAGGGATTTGGAGAGATGGCATAGAAATATACGGTTACAGTTATGAATTTGGATAATGGAAGAGGCATTACTAAGAATACCGGGATACCCCAACGAAACATTTCAATGTTTCACTTTCACTGTGTACTGTTAATAGAAAACTGATTTCCCAATTAGCCCTTGCTCCAGGGTATGTATTTACCAGGTATGATTCTCACATCTGTATGGTTTTACAGATGATGAGTGGGGGTAAGTTATTGGGAATTAGGTGATTGTCCTCATTATATCGGAATTCGTTGTAATTGGTGATATTTGAGGAAATCGCCTAGGCTGTTTGCCGGACGACAAATATTTGGTTTCGAATATCTGCTGTTATGCACCAATTTCAAATTGATACATCTGTACGTCTATTTTTTATAGAGTGAGATATACCTTTTTGAAATTATGGCCATGACATTTACCTATATCAGTGGATGGTTAGGTAAGGAGCATTAAACAGCGGTGTAATTCCTCATAATCATAGTACAGTTTTCAACCTACGACACACAGGGATTGAGTTATTAAACTCAAGGGACTTATACAGATTATTTTATGTTGTCCAGCATCCATGAGGACGGAGGGGTTGGTTCTCGTACTATATTCGGTTTACTTATGACTTCTCTAGTATTTTAGACAGCTGTTTCGTACAAACACAAGGTCCAAGTTTTGAGAAGTTATAGGTATACGAATAAAGTAGAGATCCAGGTGTTGCAAGTATCAGGATTCTTCAAGGAGATCAAAGATGTAGATACTTGTGTATGGTATTCAGTTGATAGTAATGATTAAGAGAACTTGCTTCTCTTTCAGGTTACTCATAATTGGGAGCATTCCTAAGTTGAGTAACGCTGATCGGCCTTCTTCCATTTAGTTGACATGCACTGGAGACAGCTGCATGATTTGAATCTGGTTCAATTAAATCAGTGCCTCTGGTTCTATATTGGATACAGAACAGTTCATATCTTAACGATGTTAAGGTACGGGGAGTTGTCCGGCTTATGCTTAAAACCAGACTCTGGATAACTCAAGGAACGTTTCTGTAATGGCTGTTTGTGGGTTGACCCAAGCTATGATGAGGGTTGACTTTCTACCATCTGGAGGATCAATAGTGATATTGTTCTAGACTCGCCACAGTTTTAACAAAAATGGATTTTTTTAGAAAACAGTAGTGGGAGTATGGTAGAACTGGAAGTGATTCCAGAACCGCAAACGATTACTGAAGATTCGATAGGAACCTAAAGATTCAATCTGGTTTGACATTCCATTAGCCACTCCGCAGATAAGGTGGGTAACTTCAGGTACCCGAGAGGTACTCCGGTAGCCTCAAGGACGGTGACAGGGAGGTTCTTGTTTACCCAGACTTGCCATTGCTGTTGTTCCAGACTATGAGACCTGGCAGGAGGATGAGTATAGCGTCGTTCTGAACTGGCTTTAGAACTGTACGTCTATATGACTCTGCCAGAGGGTTGTCATAGTCAGTGGGAGCAGCGGAAGCATTGGTGGATAGGTAACTTATGTCTATTTATACACTAAAGTAGAATATAGCGGAGATAAATCATCTATTTCTGATGTGACAGTCATAAGTTTGACTTCATCAGAATAGGTGATGGATCTGTTAAGAAGGTAGTAGGGTGTGATGTCCTGGTATTTGGATGACATACACAGAGAAGGATGTGAAATTCATATACTATGATTGGTTATACTTCAGTTATCACACAGTGATTTCTCCACATGGGACTTGGATATAATATCAAGACATTCTGGTTACTAGATCTGTAGATCTAGATTTGGGTGGTTTCCCAATCAGGGTACTAAAACAGTATTCTAAAGGTATTTAGAATGGACGACTCCTGGCACGGTAGTGTACCTGCAGGTGATGGAGTTACCCTCTCTAAAGGTGTCTTACAGACTAAAGGGGAGAGGGATGTGCATGATTGGCAGATCACTTGCTTAGGCAATTGAGTCAATCGTGAGATGTCAAGTACCAAACCCGATGTATTTGCACTAGATACAATAAGTTGATATTTATCCAATCCTGGAGAAACGATCGGAAGCAGTTTTAGAACATAAGTTGATGTTCTAGGGAAATGATAACGGCAGCCTCCTTTGGGAAACAGTTATCATTCCAGGCTTCCAAGGTGACCTGGATGACAGAGTGGCTGTCAGAGTTATAGTTTTCCCTCTGACGAGGGGCAGTATTTTGGATAGGTGGTCCAGGCGGATACTGAGGGAGGCATGGCGCAGGATACTGATTAAGTCCAGTTGACAATACAGCCTTAGAAGTTTGTATTTGGAGTTCATTTATGAACTAGGTCCCATCAGATATCCAGACATACTCAAGGACAGGTATTACTCATTTCGGGAGATGGCTTTCTCCACGAACTTAACATAAAGAGAGACATAGAAAGAAACATTTGAGCGGATCCACTCATAGAGGCTATTCCTCGAACGCAATAGTTTCGCAAACGAGCTTTGTGAGACTGATTAGTAGAGGAGTTGGGTGTTCGGTTTCACACGGGCTGTGAGTATGCGACATCGCAATAATTAGCCTTGAGTGCAAGTGGGAGATTGTTGGATATAGTGCCCTCAGAGTCAATTATTGAATCACAGGCACGTGATTGCAATGAATGAGGAAGGACCTATGCCGGTAGGACAGTCTTACTTAAGATGATAGTATGCTATCTGGTTTATCTTTATCATCGTGTACTGCTTTTGGTGGCCTTACAGGTCACAATTACACGTTGATAGAGCCGCTAGGATTCTTGCTTGACTGCCAGCAGTATGAGGGCGATCATATACGTGGGAGCTGGGGTCTATAAGCAAATCCTTAAAAGGTCCCTAGTCATGGGAGTTTCGAGACAGGGCATTGATACTCCAGAGTAGACTAGTGTATACAGTCGAGACCCCGACAAGGGGCGGTGGCCGGTCTCATAAGCCACTGGTGTCAGTTGGTTCACCTAAGATGTATACAGGTGCTCATTGGGTTATGAGTACACCGGACAGGACTCGCCGGGAACCTGCTAGTTGCTCTTATACCTGACGTCAGTTGGCGGTTCCCTGGTGACATGTGTGTAGGTTAGTTCATCGACCTGAGATCGTCATTTGTTTCGTAGGAGTTCCCACTGTGCTTTGATTACTACCCTACCACGCTTAAAGGAGACGTGCAAACAGGTTTTAGTTGGGTACAGTCCCAAGCCACATGGAGGCAGTGAGCGGATCTTCAGGGGTTCGTCACTCCCGGTATTGGTGGTAAGATCGCGCTGTGTCTAGGAAAGCCATTACACGAAGTCCTTGGCCAAGGCAGGAGATTTACTGGTATGTATTCCAGTAGTATCTCAGGATGTTATGGGCTACACTCCGACACGACTTGTACCGCTTTTGGGGGTCTGACTTTTACCAACCCCGTAGGCCCGCCATGCGATGCTCATAGACGAACGGATCGGACTGTACGGATATTGTCACTGACAGGCTCAGTAGGGTGTCAGGTTGAGTTCGCTCACAGACGTCCCTTTTTGGTCAATACCTGATGGCCCGTTACGTATAGGCTAATACCTCTGACGTGCTAGTGGTTAAATCCACAACCAAAGTATTGACGAGTCGTTAGAGTCCCCCACAGACCGTTTTCTCAAGTTTCGGGCGAAACGTTGTACAGGCCATATGGAGATATGGCAGGGTTCGATCATATACGTGCGGTATTGCACGGATCATGATCGGACGGATAATACTAGCGGGCTTTGGTTTAAACCGGATCCTAGTATTGTGCAGTGTAGATTTTGTCTCTTTGCATTTGTATTCAGTGGGAATACAAATGCGGGTATGTGTATACAGTCGCGGGGTTTTCCTGTAGTTTATTACGGGATCAGTTTTCTGAAATTTCCAGTTTGCATTCCGTTTCGGCCAGTTTTCCTTTGTTCCATCACGGCCGGACTTTTATGTATGGAGGGGGTTATTTGCAAGTGTGCAAATTATCTTTTGTGGAGGTGGTTATTTGTATTTGTGGCATCATGATGGTTCATGCATTATTAGATTCTCTTTGAGTCATTTTCCTTTGCATTTAATGTGATGGAATTGTGATTGGATTTGATTTGCCTTAGGGTTACCATTTTCTATCCCTACACTCACCTCCCTTGTTGCTTTCCCCCCTTCATATTTTTTTCCGGCAACATTTTTGGGGAGTGAGGGAGAGGTTCATTTGGTGAGGGAAATTCATTCATCTCATTTTGCTTGCTTGCAAAATTCTTAACACCTCTCAAAAGCTCATATTTCCTTCTCCATCATCAAAGGCAACTTCAACCCCATTGAGACAATGGTTTCTACACTAGTCTACAGCATTTCTTGGACACGTCGGCTCGCCAACTTTGTGGCCGAGTTGCCTCGGTCCAGAGGTTGGAGCCCGTAAAAGAACCCGGCGATGCGGTGCCCGTTCCGACAAGGAGATGAAGACCGGAGATTCTGCGAGGAGTCGGAGTGGAGGCCGAAGACCGAAGGACATGGATCGCTTGGTATAGCTTCCTACCCATTTTCTAGTTTGCTAGAGTTAGGTTAATGGCCCGATCCGGGTTTTATAGTGAGCGGTGGTGCGATTTTATAGTTTAAAAAGTTTTTCGTTTCCGCATTCCGGCGTCGGATTGACGGCCGGGGCGCCGCCGTGCACTTACATCCGAGACATTAGGTCCGTACCTTTCTCGTCTCATAGGTTGATAGGAACCCTGATAGCTTAATGCCGCCGTACGATGATTTTCCGTACGTGATGAGTTTGACTTGAAGTTTGATCCATACCCTTGACTAGAGGCTGCCATTCGATGGATTATACTGTACGTGGTGTCGTGTGGCTAGATGCCGATTGATAGATTCACTGACTCGGTCATGATAGATACGTATACCCGTCGGCATTTGCATATGATTTACCCTATGCTGGATTCATGTTATTCGCATTGCATTACTTATACCTGTGCTAATACACCTGCACCATTATCGGTAATGCGTATGTTACACGTACACAGATTTTCCGGCTCACACACTTCATCATCGATAATTGCCATGTCACTACACTGTAGGATTGCTATATCCATATTGGCGCACATACATATTGTACACCATACTTGCGCACATACATATTGTACACCATACTTGCGCACATACATGTGGTACACCATACTTGCGCACATACATATTGTACCTCCATACTTGCGCACATATATATTGTACATCATACTTGCATGTATACATATTGTACACCATACTTGCGTACATACACATATGCACCATTATACAATGTTTTATTTGATTTTGGAGATTTGGGAACCGCATGATATATTTTGAAAAAAACTGGATTCCTTTAAATGAGCGGTTTTCCCTCGATAAGTGCATATTATTGTTCCATGTTGCATGATATACGGATATGCTTACATTCTGTTATATATCGCATACATCATGCTTTACGTTTTTACGCATTGAGATGTGCTGTTTTCATGAGATTTCTGGATTTGAGAACCGTGGCTATTTCAAAAGAAAGCATGTACTGTTTTAAAAACCCGGTTTCTCTTGATATGATATTTCATTGCGTCCAGCATGTGTTTTCTCGGTTCTGAGAGTGGCATGTGAAACCCGATTCGAGAAGCGGTAGGCACCGTCTATGGGTACATGGTGGACCCGATGTGGTATCCCGGGGCGAGAAGACTCGTATTGTTATACGGTGAGCCTGGCAGGGGAGCACTACCTACCGGTGATAGTATTTGGGCTCGACAGATATCCAGAAGATACTGACCGGAGTCGAGAGATGAGATGGCCCGATCCGGACTGACGGAGCACGAGGGCCGATCCGGACTGACGAAGCCTGAGATATGAGGATTTACGTGTCGATACTGGACACGGGTTTCATGATATTTTCGAGTGTCGATGCTGGACATTCAGGTTCCATGATTTTGATGTGTCACGATGGACACACGTTGATTTATATCCTCATACCTTCTGCATATGCTTTTATGATATTTACATGCATGATGTTGTATCATTGGTTGATACGTGGACGAGATCCACATGCATACATACATTGATTATATGGGTGGACGAGATTCACATGCATACATACATTGATTATATGGGTGGACGAGATCCACATGCATACGTACACTGATTATATTGTTTGATGATATCTATATACAGATAGACCTTGAGTATATTATTGGCACATATGTAGATACGGTCACCCTAGATATCATAATATTACCTTCATGATATAGTTGACCTAGGAGTCGTTGTTTATTCGATTTCTACTTGTTGATGTTTTTCTACTCACGAGTTGGTAACTCACCCCCGTTGTGCCACAGTTCTTGTAGGTTGACCGCATGGATCCGTAGCGACATCGCTGGCACATAGCTTCGTTTGGGTGTTTTGCGTTGGTAGGTGGGGCATTTGTATCGTATCCACTCTTGTATTTATATTTCATATTGTATCTAGTCAACTCCATCAATCAAAATTAGTAAATTGTATAAGTAATGAGACTTAGTGAGATTGTGGTTGTGAGACTTAGAGCGAGGGGTTTTCCGCTACTTGTGGTTATGATGTCTTGCTTATTTCTTTATCTTTTATGGTGAACTTCGCCGTTGGGGGTCATATACTTATATTTACTATCTTGCGTGGTTGTGATCTGCCGTTTGGTGAAAAGCTAGCTTCTGCTTGGGGATGCCATTATTCTTGTTATGTATTTGTGGTTTTGGACCAAAATATACACAGGAAGTGCTGCCCAAATTTTTAAAAGACGAAAAACGTTTTCAAACTAGAAAATTTCACTTGCATTTTCATGTTCCTTTTCTATGCATTAAGAAAACTTGATTTCATTATACCTTTATTTCAAAACTTCACCTCCTTTATTTTCTTAAAAAGGTTTAGATTTCTGGGTTCCAGCTTACTTGAATTACGTTATGCCTTTAGACGTTGCGTGATTTAAGTGCTGGTCACGAGCTAATATTTCGGGTCGTGACAACTTCAAGGATTTAGTAAACAGCCGGTACTCTCCCAATGTCTCTAAAGCAATCTTCAAGTGCCGTTCATGTTCCTCATGAATCTTGGAATAGACCAGAATGTCATCAATAATACAACAATAAACTGGTCAGGGAACGGCCTGAAAAAAAAAATCTGGTTCATCACATACATGAATGCTGCTAGGGCATTGGTGAGTCTAACGACACCACCAAAAACACGTAATGCCAGTAGCGTGCAGAAAAAGCAGTCTTCGGAATGTCATCACTCCGAACCCGCAAATAATGATGACCTGATCTCAAAACAAACTTAGAAAAAGTCCCGCACCCTGGAGCTGATCAAACAAATCGTCAATGCAAGGTAAAGGATGCCCATTCCGCACCGTAGATCAGTTCAATTGAATAAAATCAATGCACAAACTCAAACTGTCATCCTTCTCCTTGACGAACAGAATAGGAGCTCCCCAAAGCGAAACACTTGGACATACAAGTCCCTCTTTCTAGCAACTCTGCAGCTGACCCTTAAGCTCCCTAAGCTCTGCCGGCTCGTCTGGAACAACGTTGGAAACTCTCGCACGATAGGAATCCGTTCCAACGAAACAACTGTGGCTCCGGTATCATGAATGAATGCCAAGAATCCTCAACATCTTCTCCTCAAAAGCCGACTAGCATAAAAGGCTGAAATCAAGTTGTGAAGGGCGGCACCACGGTCCCCCTGCACAACAAGAACTGACTCGTCGAGAAAACAAAACCTGACTGTTTTTTCATGGAAGTCCATAGATGCATAGCACGTAGCTAACCAGTCCATGCCAAGGAGAACGTCAAATCTAACATATCTAGAAGGATCACATCAACGGATGAATCTCTATCTCCTATCTGATTGGCATATGACCGAAACACGTGTCGCATAACAAAAGAATCGCTAACAGGAGTAAACACAAGAAACGACTGATCTAGCATACATGACTCTCGGACTAACCACGACACGAAGTTTGTAGAAAAAATGAGTGCATAGATCCTGAATTAAACAAAGCATACGGATCAGAAGATCATGCGAAAAGATTACCTGAAAACTCTGCGATGGACGCCCCCGCATCCCGATGAGTAGAAGCAAACGCTCTTGCCTGCCCTCTACCTGCAACTGGCTGTCCTCCTCCTCTGCCATCCTGTACTCTCGGAACAAACCCTCTACGACCACGACCTCTCTGAACAAAAGTCTGACGCGGATCCACAACAGGCGCAAAAGACAACTCTTCCTGAAGTGAAGGTGATAAGGTAACATATGATACTGCTGCCCTCCTCTGGCGTACCAAGGTATAATTTCTAACGAGGTGATGGAAACTCCCGCACCGGAAACATCTATACGATGGCTGCTGATCCTCCTAGGGATAAGAGCTAAACGACTGTCCTCGTCCCAAGCCTCTGCTACTCCCGAGACTTGCGCGAAATCTGTCGCGGCGATAAAGCAGCTGTCTCTTGGCTGATACACCTGTATGAGTCCTCCTTGGTTCTGGAACACCCAAAGTCTCGGGAAGATGCTCCTCATCTGGTAGGGCTGCGTCTACTGCTGCTGTATACATGACACAATTTTGTGTGGTGATAGCAAGAAATAATTATGTAACAGGGGTGACAACCTACTATCGCTGCGCTCGACTAGCCTCAACCAACGATCCCATCATCTAGCGCAAGTCCTGCATATCTGCCTCAAGCCTAGCAATACGATCTATCGAAGGTGGATCAAACTGCTCCTGAACAACGAGCGTACTGTCTTGGCCATTCCTTGTCCCAAACGAGTCAACTCTGACCTCGGCTCTCGCTGTCTCTCTCTGTGCCCTCGTAATCTTCGGTGGCATAATGGCTAGAAATGCAAACAGGATCCGATACGAAAACGGAAATAGAATTACTAGGATATATAATCATGAAAGGAATTTCAAGCAATAAGTACTTAGGTCACTTTAGGCGGAGTACCGTATCGTAAGTATGCCGCGGATATACACACGCTACGTCACTCTGCTTAAGCTACCTACTCCATCATACCAAGGTCAACCTACACTCCGAAAGGTAAAACCTAGCGCTCTGATACCAACTTTGTCACAACCCGTAATTTGGCACGTGACGGCCCTTAAACCACGTAACGTCCACAGGCGTAACACAATCTAAGTAAGCCGAAAACCCAGCAAATCTAAACCATCAAAATTAGTAAGTGATAAGAACATTCTCAAAAGCTTTTGGGAATCTCAAGTAAAAATTCTTTAAAGTACAAAATTACTTTCTTAAAAATTTCGGCAGCACCTCTTTTGTAAAAACTAGCCCCGAAAACGGGTACAATATAGAATATAAGTTAAGCATCCCCAACGGGAGCAAAACTATGGCTAAAGGCGGAAACAACCACCACAACAGATATACGACGCCGTAGCGAAGAAATGGACGATATAAAGTGACAACAGCATAAAAGACATCCAGAGTCACAAAATAATACAATATCGATCCTCACAACTCGTCTCTAAGTGAAATACATGAAGGTGGTAGATGGAGAGTACTAGATCCAACAAAAGATATACAAGGTACATAAACGAATAACCGCAAAACCCACCTATAGCAAAAGGCCTCACAGCCAACTGTAGCGGTATCCGCAAAAGTAGAGATAATATGAAGCCCTGCCGTGACTACTCTAAGGGTCAACCCTGCAAAACACTGTGGCACAACGGGGGTGAGTTGCCAACTCGTGAATAGTAAATAACATAAGCAGGTAATCGTAGGTATGCACGTACTGCGATAATCTATCACATGCAAGCTGATAGCAATAAATGGCAATATGTATATGCAACAGTCAAGAAAGGTACTCTATCAGGTACTACTAATACATGAAGCAATGCATATCAAAATAAATGCTGAGCATGGAATAAAACATGCCATCCTCACGGAATCCTCATCGTGGTATGACCAGTGTCCATCAAGACAATCTAAATCCCAAAACCAAAGGCACCGCATCCTCAGATCGGCCCTCATATCATGTAAGTCTCATGGAATCTGAGTGTCCAACATCGACACCCGAAAACATCATGAAAACATATAACAGTGTGTGTGTTTGTGCGTGCGTGTGTGTGTGTATATATATATATGAGGATATCTACCTCGTGTGTCTATCAACGACACATCAAATCATAGAACCTGAGTGTCCAACACCGACACTCGAAACATCATGATAACCTTGTCCAGCAACGACACGTAAATACTCATCTGTCAGGCGCCGTCACCACGATTAGACCTGATGTCATGTCCGTACATGACTCCTATCGGTATCCCCACGATGACCGCCGAAAGAAAATAATATCACCGGTAGGTACTATCCCTCCTGTCAGGCTCATCGTCTATACCACGAAAATCAGCTCTTGCCCCGGGGAACCATACCGGGTCCACCATGTACCCGCAAACGGTGCCTATTCGCTCCTCGAATCGGGCATCTAATACAAGTCTCAGAATCAAGAAAACTCATGGCGGATGCACTGAAATATCATATCATGAGAAATCGGGTTTTCAAACAATACATAAATTCTTGAAATACCCCCATGGTTCTCAAATCCATAAAACACATGAAATCCATATCTCAATGCGTAAATCCAAGAAATCTGATGTATGCAACATAAAACAGCAATATGAGCATATTAAGAGAAAACCGCTCTTTTAAATGAATCCAATTTTAAAATATATCATGCGGTTCCCAATGAAGGGTTACCCAAGCACCCCGGCCAACTTCCGTGGCCAAATGCGGAACAAAAATTTTATAGTGATACAAAACATGGCGCTAAAATAAACCTAAACCGGATCTTTACCACAAACCTAGCTAGCATGTTAGGGTTCTATCTACTATGATGAAGGATTCTTACTGAACCAACCAAGTTCTTCGGTCTTCGCTCTTCATCCTTAGCTCCTAGTAGCCACCATGAACTTGCTTGATCTTCTTTTGTTGCTCCGTCGGTTCTCCAGGATTGAGCTTGTTCTCCGGTCTTCCTTGGTCCTTGATGATCCACCCGAGGGTTTTGATCCATGGCTCTAGCTCCTTGGTAAGTGTCAAAAAGGAGCAACCAGAAAACTTGGGATGCTAGTCCAAGTGATCTAGGATGTAGTTTAAGTTTCTAAGTGTAAAGCTATCTCTTTCTTGCCTCTTCACTTGATTCTCAACACATGAGAAAGTAGTGAGGAGGAAGAATATGAAGGTGGAAGAATCAAGAGAGGAAGGAGGAGATGGAGAGAAAAATGGAGATCAAGAATAATGAAACAACCACGGAGAGAGAAAATTAATACAGCGGTTTTGCATAGCATTTTCTAGAATAAAAAATCCATAACCATACTTCAATAGTAACTACAAATGAATTATAAATTCATTTGTTAACTATTGAAGCATCGTTAACTCCATTCCTCCCATACCTCACACTTTATACCTCATTTCCATTTATGAAATAAATGGAAAATACATAATGAGGTGGCCACCTTCTAGAAGGAAATCTGTAATAAATACGGATTTCAGTCTACTGTATATACATACCTGCATTCGGATAAAAATACGAATGCCCAAAGAGATAGAATAACACGAAGAACGTAATACTAGAATATATATATAGAAATACATATATGTAAATTATTAAATCAATACCTGATTTAATAATCCGGCTCAAACCCGAGCCGGCTAGTATTACCAACTGTCCGATCGAAAATCCGAGTACAAAGTACATAAATCGAACCCTTCATGTATCCAATATGGATACTACATCATTTCGCCTGAATCAGGGAAACCCTCTATGTTGGACTCTAACGACTCAACAGTATGCCAGCAGTGAGTTACTGGATAAATTCATAACCATAAGCACGTCAGCGGCACTAGTTGTACGTAACGGCTACCCGGGTACCTCTCGAAATGAAGGCCGATGAGCAAGCTCATCCGGATCTCCACTGAGCCTATCCGTGACAATATACGTACAGTCTGGTGTCTTCGTCTTAGAGTATCACATATCGGGTCTAGTGGGTGGTGAACGTCAGACCCTAATAACCTGATAAGTCACGCTGATGTGGCTTAGGATCAATCCGGGAAACTACTGATCAGCCTATCAGTAAATCCCAACTGCCTTGGCCAAGGTCTTATGGTCCTGACCAATCGAATCATAGTGTAATATTGACTCTCTATACTGGGAGAGACGATTCCCCGACAATCGCTCACTGCCTCCATATGGCTCGGGAATGTACCCAACCAAAACCTATTTGCACGACTTAGCAGAGCCGTGGTAGGGTAGTGATCAAAGCACAGTGGGAACTCACACGAGACAAATGCCGATCTCAGGTCTAACGACTAACCTGTTCTAGTGTCTCCTGAGAACATATACCTGATGTACCATCTGGAAGTTCTCGGTGAGTCTGTCCTGTGTATTCACCCCCAGTGAGCACCTGTATACGATCTTAGGTCTCAAGACCAATGGTTGCGGGACCTAACCATCGCCCCTCGTTGGTTTCTAGAAACATATACACTAGTCTACTTTGGAATATTGATACCCAGTCTCGATACTCCCATGACTAGGGACCATTCAACGATGTGCGTACCGACTACCCAGCTCCCACAACTATGATCGCCATCACAACGCAGGTAGTCTAGCAACGATCCTACGGGCTTTATCAACATGTCTAAAAGATATGTAATATCAAGTAAGACATACACATGTTAAGATAAAGTCAAACCAAATAGCATACTATCATATCGAGCAAGACTGTCCTGTACATATATATGTCCAAGAATCCATATGTATACATATATAATAATGGCCTCTAGGGCATACATATCCAACAATCTCCCACTAGCACTAAGGCCACATATTGGCATACCGAGTATCCAACGTCTGTTCTAGGGACAGTTGTTAGCGTACTACATACCCAACATCTAAAAAAGTCTCTCGAACTGTGCTTTATGAAGGGCCTTGGTGAATGGATCCGCAGTGTTGTCTTTCGTATCCACTCTCCGGACCTCGATCTCCCTGATCAGGTGATACCGCCTTAATATGTGCCTGGATTTCTGATGGGACCATGGTTCCTTCGCTAAAGCTATAGCCCCATTGTTATCGCAAAACACAGGTATTGGGTCAATAATGGATGGAACTACCTAAAGTTCAGCTATGAACATCTTCATCCAGACTGCTTCGTTTGCGGCATCGCTCGCAGCAATGTATTCAGCCTTCATCGTCGAGTCTGCGACGGTGTCCTGTTTGGAACTCCTCCAACACAACGTCTTTCCATTGAGGGTAAACACAAAACCCGAGACAGACTTGCTATCATCCTTGTCATTCTGGAAGCTTGAGTCGGTAAAGGACTCGACCTTTAGGTCTCCATTACCGTAAACCAAGAACATCTCCTTTGTCCTTCTCAGTTATTTGAGAATGTTTTTTACTACTGTCCAGTTGTCCTCACCTAGGTTTGACTGATACCGGCTCACCACGCTTAGCGCATAAGTTAGATCTGGCCTTGTACATAGCATCGTATACATTATATATCCTACCGCCGAAGAGTAGGGTATAGTGCTCATGTGAACCCTCTCCTCGTCAGTTTTGGGAGACATCTCCTTGGAGAGGGTGATTCCGTGCAATGCGGGTATATTACCACGGTTGGAATCTTCCATACTAAATCTCTTTAGTACGGTCTCTATGTACCTGGACTGTGAAAGTCCCAGTATTCTCTTGGATCTATTTTAGTAGATCTGGATCCCCAGAATGTATAAGGAATCACTTAGGTCTTTCATGGAGAACCATTGTGATAAGAAAAGCTTGACCGATTGTAGCATAGGAATTTCATTTCCGATCAAAAGAATGTCGTCCACGTATAAGACTAGGAATACGACAGTTCGGCCTACAATCTTCTTATAATTACGTGACTCGTCTTCGTTCTTGATGAAGTCAAATTCCTTGACTGTTTCATCAAAACAGATGTTCCAGCTCCGCGATGCCTGCTTAAATCCATAAATGGATTTAAGCAACTTGCACACCTTCCCGCTGCTCCCACTGTCTACGAAACCTTCCGGCTGATCCATATAAACGCACTCTTCCAAACTGCCATTTAGAAAAGCCGTTTTTATTTCCATCTGCCAGATTTCATAGTCATTGAAGGTAACAATGGCAAGTAGGATCCGAATGGATTCGAGCATAGCCACCGGAGAAAAGGTTTCATCATAGTCCACACCTGGTCTTTGACGAAAACCTTTTGCAACGAGTCTAGCCTTATAGGTTTCCTGTAACATTATAGAAAAATAAAATATTATCTTTGGGGATTTTTATAATTAAATAATATTATATTGAATATTTTATTAAGGTGGTATAATTAAATACCGACAAATTAGGAAAAATTTGGAAAATTATGGAAATTACTAAAAAGAGGGTGTTTTATGTGAATTATGAAAATTATAAGTTTTTATGATTCATTATACGCTATTTAGTGCTAATCGCGATTAAATATCGCTAATCGCGCATTAAGCTTGTTTTGTGCAAAACATGCACCGTATCATTTTTAAACTTGTGTTACATTTTCCTACTTGGATTTCTCTTCATTTTTCATTCATGGTTTTGGTTTTGTGAGAAGAGAAAAGAAAAGGAAAAGAAAAGAAAAGGGAAAGGAATAAACAATAAAGCATGGGCATGAGAGAGAAAGGTGAGGGGTTAATTTTGACTTGGTCATTCTCTCATCTCACCAACTTCCTCATTTTCTCTCCTCACCCTCACTGCTGCTGCTGCTGCCCACTCTCCCTTTTCCCTTCCACCTCCTCACAATCCATCACAATAAAACCCATTAAAAGTCCATCTCACTTTCACAAAATTTGTGCATAAGCTCACAAGCTACACTATAGAACAAGAAAATTTTGATTTTGGTGCCCTTGGGGATTCATGAGAGCAAAATGAGGTAATTATTCAATCATTAGTGTACAATTTCCATTCCTTTGGCATCCATGTTAATTTAAATTCGATATTGTGTGGTTTTGGAAACTTCGAAAACTTTGTATTGAGGATTAGGGTTTTAGTTGAACCAAAAGGTGAAATTAAGGTTAGTAGAGGCTATACAACCCCTGTGGTGATTGATTGGAGACATAACCAGAGACTAGAACCCCTTTTAGCGAATTTAGAAACCCGATATCAGAAGAATTGTGGATTCTGTAAGGATATTTTGACATCTGCTATCACCCGGAGCCTCTGAAAATTATTTAGCATACACAGTGATACATGCAGTCACCCAGGAAGCTAACCCCAAAAGCCCAGCCCCTAACTCCACCCTTTAGCCGCGAATAAAGTCATTCTGTCTGCAAATTGCGGCCAGACTTGGTTCAAATGGGTTCGTGTTTGGTCTGTAGCTCCATCTTCTATAAACTAGACCCTTGGCATATGCAAAATTGGCAAATTTGACCTAAGGTAAAATCTAGGACCATTTTCAAGAGTTACTGTTTTGATTCAGGGTTTCGTTTTGCGTATTGTGAATTCTGGATTTGTGTAATTTGTGTTGTATTCGATCACTTGACGTTTGTACGTCGAAGTCGAGCGTTATTTGGTGGTTTTGAAAGCGTAGTCCATAGGTTCTAATCTATAGGCCTTCAGCGTATCGTTTTGGTTTGATTTGGATTTTAATGCGGCACGATACGTTATGTTGTGTAGGTATCCCCACGAAGACTTCGAGACGATAAGCAAGTGCGTGGCGGCGTCGGCAACGGAAAGTGAAAAGCAATGTGAGTAGATTATATCTACTAGGGAAGTCGGGTGGATGGCGTATAGCACCCCCGCAGTTCGATGTATAGTATGATATATATATACTATATATATATTATATCTTTTATGTGTGATATGGATATTCAAGATAGGATTATGTGTTCATGGTTAGTTTAGGGTTATTAGAAGTGAACTAGTATAGCTTCTTAGTCGCGAACCCTAGAATAGCTTTACACCCACATGCACACACATGCTTACTTTGTTATACTTATGCGTATATGGGGATACATATATATATATATATATATATATATATATAGGTATGGGACTATGTATATATATACACCTATACCTACACATGGATGATGAGGATTGTATATGGTATTTTGATATGAGTCGATGAGATTGGGCATGGTGCCATGAGATCGGTGATATGATGTGGTTCGTATTATGAGATACGACATAAGATTTTAGCCGGCCTTTGGACGTGTGTTTTACACACACACACACACACACACACACACACACAGATATATATATATATATGTATCGATGGTATCAGTTGTACTAGACTTAGATCAGTAGCCCATGATCATGAGATATGATGATAAGGATAGCAGATAATTGATGAGATAAATGTGAGATTCGACCCGTACCGAGAATTAGGATGTCGTACGACGGATTTACGTACGAGCTGTATATTGATGATAGATCCGCACTCTTGACTCGAGGATGTCGTATTGTATATTGTATCGTATGTGATACTATTGAGGCAGGATCACCGACTATTAAATTTATATGTATATCGACTCAGATTTAGGTGGTTTCACTTACCCTTTCGGTTAGACTGTTCGTTTAGTTCTGTAGTACTTAGTAGATGTTAGACTAGACCCGAGTGATACCTATTTCAAAACTGACGAATTGTGAGTATTTTAAAGTTAAGTCAAGGGATTCTACGAATATTTTCAAAAGACGCATCTTTTCTTAAAAACACCGTAGCCCTAATTTTTCTAAACACCACGATTCGTGTTATTTCAAATGGCAAAACTGTATGATATATATATATATATATTGATGTAGATTCTTCACTGTTGTATTTATTATTCATTTTCCGTATATTCTTTCTATTCGCATCGCATTGCATGTTTAAATGTGTTTATTATTATACTAAACCCATGCCGTTAGGACACCAGCACCATTATCGATGATGCGTATGCTCCACATACACTTGCTTGCCGGCTCCACACTTCATCATCGATAATTGCCATGTCACTACATAGTAGGATTGTTGTATTAGGATATGACCCTTTGCATGACATACTTCCGTATATACATATTGTACACTCATACTTGCTTACATACATACTGTACACTCATACTTGCGTACACACATATTGTATACCCATACTTGCATACATACGTATTTGCACATACATAGATGGTTCTGGCTTGATTTTGGAGATTTGGGAACCGCGAGATATATTTTAAAACTGGATTCACTTTAAAAGAGTGGTTTTCCCTCGATATGTGGATATTACAGTTCCATGTTGCATGATATACAGATATGCTTACATTTTTGTTATATGTCGCATACATCATGCTTTAGATTATACGCATTGAGATATTTGTTTTCATGAGATTTCTGGATTTGGGAACCGTGCTTATTTCAAAAGAGAGTATGTATTGTTTTAAAAACCCGATTTCCATTGATATGATATTTCAGTTCGTCCACTATGTGTTTTCTCAGTTCTGAGACGTATGACATGTGAAACCCGATTTGAGGAGTTGGATGATGCCGATTGTTGGTACATGGTGGACCTGGTATGATACCCCGGGGCGAGAACGGATTGCTGTGCTGCAGAAGGTGAGCCTGGCAGTGGGACTACTACCTACTGGTGATAGTATTTGGGCTCGGCGGATATCCGGAGGATACCGACCGGAGTCGAGAGGTGATATGGGCCGATCCGGACTGACGGAGCCCGTATGCCGATCCGGACTAACGGAGCCCGATATTTGAGGATTTACGTGCCGATGCTGGGCATGGGTTTCATGATGTTTCGAGTGTCGATGCTGGACACTCAGGTTCGATGATTTTGATGTGTCGCGAGGAACACACGTTGATTTATATCCTCATACATCCATGCAAATGCTTTATGATACTTACATGCATGATGTTTTGTGTCATTGGTTGATACGTGGACGAGATCCACATGCATACAGACATTAATTACATAGTTGGATGATATCCACATACTTATAGACTTCATGATATAGTTGGCACTGATTCATGTTGATTACATTGATCATACCTCATATTTATGATATGTTGCTACCTGAGGCATTGACACGAGCACTTGGTATTACACTGATGTATAGATGTTTACCCTTGCCACCTTATCATGCTTCAGACCTTGTCATTTTGAGGATATATATATTATTACTGATAGTATTTGACCTAGGATTGAGTCAGCATACGATTTCTGCTCTGTGATGTTTTTTACTCACGAGTTGGCAACTCACCCCCGTTGTGCCACAGTTCTTGCAGCTTTTGCCGTACTGGTTTCATTGCGGTTTTCTGGCGCACTACTTCCTTTCTGGGTGATTGCTTTTATAGGTGGGTTCACTCGCATCGTTACCGCCCTTGTATTTATTTTAATCAGTTGTATCTAGTAATTCCATCAACTAGACTTGTATATTGTTTCAGACTTAGAAAACCAGTGTATTATTCTTTCAACCGTAGAGTCGCGCTTGTATTATTATGGTTTTCTTGATGACTTTGAATTTTTATCCTCGCCCTTCGGTGTTGTATATTATATTGCTTGCGTGGTTATGACCGTCGATTGACGAAGAGTTAGCTCCCGCTTGGGGATGCCTTTATTCATATTATGCATGTTGTACCCTTTTGAGGCCAGTATTTACAAAGGAAACTCTGCCGAAATTTTCAGAAAAGACTTGAGATTTTAAAATGCACATTCGGCTTATGTTATTTAAAAATCCCTTGTTTTAAAACATGTTTTCTTCACTTTTTTCTTTAAATGGTTTAGATTTCTAGGATTTCTTGGCTTACCTGAATTAGATGGGGTCCTATAGACTTCATATGATTCAAGTGCTAGTCACGTGCCATTTTGGGTCGTGACAAAGTTGGTATCAGAGCGCTAGGTTAATCTTGGTTCGAGTCTATGTTTGACTGTACGGAGCCTAGAACGTTTGTATATATACGGAACTTAGGCTTGACCTTACGGAATATAGACTTAGTTGAGGGGGTATTAGACCCGAACTTTCATCGCATAGGTTGACCTTAGTTGATGGAGTAGGTGAGTTCAGTAGAGTGGCGTACCGTGTGTATGCTCCGCGTCATACTTACGATACGCTACTCCACTTAAGGAGCCTTAGGAAGTACATTTCCGTGCACAGTATTATATTCATTATTATGATTTATCCTCATCGATATTGTTTATGACTTTGCTGCCACGATTACAAGGGCATAGAGAGCTACGGCTAGAGTTGCAGTCAGCACGAGCTCGTCGTGGATGAGGACTGACCAGGGCGTGATTGTAGGGACATACGATTGCATAGAGGCGTCGTTTTATTGTGTTTTCGCACCATGAGCGTTTGATGGATCACTCTTACGAGATTTCTCGGACGTGCAGATCAGCACCAGAGGATTGAGCCACTGATAGAGGCCAGCCAGAATGTGATGACCATTGATGTATTGCTTATTCATGATGATTGAGGCACTGCTCAGCGTGTAGACGAATGAGCCAGTTGTTGCTGCGAACGACAAGATATTGGCCTAAATGTTGGAGCTATTGCAGTACGAGTTATACTTAGAGATATGATAGAAGGTCACTAGTCACCCGAGGATGAATGACTAGGACATGTAGTTCGTTCGCTTACCCCAATGCGAGGTCATCAGATAGATTGATTCCAGTTAGAGACGACTTTACCCAGGTACGTTGAGAGTCGATGGAGACGATCGAATGTCAGGAGCCATTTTCAAAAGTTAAAGTATTCAGAGACAAATGCAAGTAATGCTATGGACCCTCTGGAAGAATGAAAAGCTAACTCGACGTAATGACCATGCAAAGCCTTTGAACCTTAGGGTTTGCGGCAGTTCAGCGGTGCCATTTGTGAGGCTTGGGATTGCCCTTCTACGGTTGGTCCACAGGTGCTGTGGAAAGTACCAGAGTACTATTAAACTGTACTCAAGATGTTTAACTCTTGGGGGAATTATGGAACTTTGATGAATCGATCGAATGTTTCGACATCTTTCGGATATCATATGATGGGATACATTGCTTGGGAGACTCCCGATACGAGTATAGCCGTTGGAGCACAGTCCATGCAGCCACGATGAGACGAGTTCGAAGCAGTCGACAGCAGAGAAAAGTGGAGTAAGTGGTTCGTACGAGATATTGATGAGATGGCGTTCCACTCCGCCGACATCAGAGATGCGATACGCATGCAAAGGCGTTGATTATTGATATATCTTCTAGAAGGAGTCACGATGAGAATGCAGCCGTTCCGGAACAAGAAACATATATAGTAAAGGGTGGTAACTTCCGGGCAATTCGACAGAAACGAGATTTGAGAGAGACCTCGACAGGACCTTTCTGGAATACTATATGAGAAGACTTGGACCCAGGAGCGGTCAAATTGAGCACACCCAGCAGACCAGAGTTCGGCATTGTCGACGAGATAGTTGGCCAGAGATCTGTAGAGGATGTGCAAGAGCGGGACTGTTTCCGTCATCGTTCCATATTGGGCCGTTGAGCCGAGGAGCTATATATCTAGCAATGCACAGTGAGAGACAAGAGCTTAAAAGCACCAGGCGCTAGACCATGAACAGGAGGCTAGAAGATATCTTGCTCTGCTAGCATTGGATGCACCGACACCTTCTCGACTTTGATGGAGGAAATATCGACGACGGCATTTATGATTTGTGATTTGGTGATTCGATTATAATGTATCCGTCATCTTGGATTTCGGTATTTTGGGCGATCTATTCGCATGATTTAGTCTTGATGACTGAGTTTCATGATATTTGTTTTCATGCACCATGGTTGCACCTACTGGGTATTTATATTTTGTGCATAGTTATTACCCTTGAGATATGCTTTATACACCGTTGTATTGATTTATGATTTTTGCACAGTGATTGCACTTAATATCGTTTGGTGCTTTGGTCACACATGTTTATGATTTCATGGATTTCATACAGTTGGGTTGATTTTGTGCATATGGTACGCACACGTTTTGGTTGTTGCACTCGGTTAGTTTATATATGCTGGTAGTGCATTGATATGTATTTTGTGCACCACGGTTGCACCTGATTTCGGTTTGATGTCATTCGATATGTTGATTTTGATTTCATGCCTATGCTATGCATGTAATTTGTCTTATGCTTTCGGCATAGTTTTTATGCACTTTTAGTGTTTTGATTAGATTTGTGCACGCTGATGCACATGGTTGTGAGATTATATACCAAGGTATACCTGATTTGGATTGAGGTTTATTGTATACCGTTGATTTCGATTATGATATTGATGTTGATTTCGTGAACTCTGTGCATTTGATTTGGATTCTTGCGCATATTTGGCGCGCGTGGATTGGATTTTGCGCATGTTCGTTGCTTGATATTGGATTTCATGATTTCTTGCATGTTGGATGCACATGATTTAGATTTTATTCGTGCATGATGGATGCACCTGATTTGGATTTTCGCGCATGTTGGGCGCATGTTATGAGATGCAATTTTGGTGCACACCAGATGCACTGAATCGGGATTTTTTGTGCATTTCAGATGCTCCTGATATTTGTTGTCAGGCACACCCGTTGCCTTTGACAGGTGTTTCATCCACACCCGTTGCACTTAGATGTTGTTTCTGTGCACATGTATGGCACATATTTGGATTTTGATTTCCGTGCGGACCAGATGCACGTAGCATTCATATGCATATTTTGTGGTTGATTTCTTATGGAGCAGTACGTTTTTATGATATTTACTATTGTTTTCGTACTGAGCAAGACTAGTTAGAGGACAGTACCTGGATGTGTTCCGCATGCATTTATTGTTATCGAAGGGATTTCCAAAAAGAGATCTATAGTCTCAGTATTTACCTACGTGTCTGACATAACACGAAACGTTTAAAACAAGGGAACCCTTCTAAATTGTTTTCAAACGGCGGGACGTGCATATTAAACAAAAGATATAAATATATATGGTTATTTTCTTACAATAGACGTTCGCCACTGTGTAGTGTTGTGCACATCGCACAGCGATTTAAAACGGTTTGGCATGCATTTCCTTCAGATATTTACATGTATAAATTTGATGTTTACATGTATAGTTTTAATGTATATCACGTTAGGTTTCGCATTGGATTTGACATTGGTGTCTTCATGTCACGACCCGAAATAGCTCGTGACTGGCCCTTGAATCATATGAGGTCTATAGGACCGCATCTAATCCAAGTAAGCCAAAGCCCAGAAATCGAAAACCATTTTAAATAATAAATGAAGGAAAAATAGTTTAAGAAGTGAAGAAATCATGTTTTAAATACAAGGTTTTTAAATAAGTAAGCCGAATATGCATTTTTAAAGTGTATAATCTGCTCTAAAAATTTCGGCAGAGTTTCCTTTGTAAATACTGGCCCCGAACAGGGTACAATAAGAATAATATATATGCAATGATAAAAGGCATCCCCAAGCGGGAGCTAGCTCTTCATCAATCGACGGTCACAACCACGCAAGCAATATAATATACAACGCCGAAGGGCGATGATCAAAACTCAGAAAGAAACTCAAAACAGCATGAAAACTGTAATACTACAACGCGTGACTCTAAGGTCGAAATAATACATAACTGATTTCTATGTCTGAAACAATATACAAGTTTTGGTTGATAAAATTTCTAGATACAATAAATAATACAAGTACAATGGTGGTTCTGATGCAAAAGAACCCACCTACCAAAGCAAGTCACCCGTAGGGAATCAATATGCCAGAAAAGCCACAATGAAACCTGTACGGCAAAGCCTACAAGAAATTGTGGCACAACGGGGGTGATTTGCCAACTCGTGAATAGAAAATATCTACAAGCAGATATCGAATGTATGACTCATCCTAGGTCAATACGATCAGATATATATAAACCTCAATATGAATAAGTCTGAAGCATACTAAAGTGGCAACATAACCTCTATACATGAGTGTAGTGCCAAGGGCTCGTGCTAGTGCCTCAGGTAATAACATGTCATAAATATGAGGTATGATCAATGTAATCAAATCTGTAAGTATGTGGATCCCGTCCACTCGTCACCCAATGACAATAACCATCATGCATGTAAATATCATAAAGCATGTGTATGGAAATATGAGGATATATACCATCTGTTTCCCTCACGACACGTCAAAATCATAGAACCGGAGTGTCTAGCATCGACACTCGAAAACATCATGAAAGCTGTGGCCAGCATCGGCATGTAAATCCTCATATATCGGGCTCCGTCAGTCCGGATCAGCCCATGGGCTCTGTTTGTGGAATCGGCCCTCGGCCCCGGCAGTACGCCCATATCCATCTATCGACTCTGGTCAGTATCCTCCGGATAACCGCCAGGTCCAACCAATCACCGGTAAGTACTCACCACCCTGCCAGGCTCATCGTCTTCTCCACGAAAAACATTTCTTGCCCCGGGGAACCATACCGGGTCCACCATGTACTCGCAATTGGCCTCGTCCGCTCCTCAAACCGAGTTTCACATGTCGCTCTCATCACCGAGAAAACACACGGTGGATGCACTGAAATATCATATCAAGGGCAACCGGGTTTTTAAAACAATTACATAATTTCTTTTGAAATACCCACGGTTACCAAATCCAAAAATATCATGGAAACTGTAGGGTTCCTAGGCACCCTAATGAGGTCTCACAAGGCATCGAACATGCCATTTTCAAAAATTCTAGGAGCCGAGAGACCCGACTACGGATCGTTTGCTAGAAAACTAGGCGAAAAAGCTAACTAGTTAACACTTAACTAAGGGATACGGATATACAACCTTTCTAGATCCGTTTGTCCACCTCCATAGATCCATGAAGAAGTCATCTCCGCTGTACAAATCCAAAATCCGGGCTCTTGCGTCGGCTTCATCGGAGAAGAAGCGGGCTAGGTCATCGACGACGTGCCGAAGATGATCTACGTCAAGGGATCGCTAGATCAAGCTCCACCTTCACCAAGTCTTGAAAACTTGTGAAGGAAACACACTCTACTACTTGGCAAGAGGTAGAGTATGAAGAAATAGGAAGTGGGTAGACTTTAGAATTGGATTTCTCACTTGTTTCATCAATCCACCATTGATGAAGAAAGATTTTCTTCTTTGAAGAAGATGAAGAAGAAGAAGAAATGATATGATAAGATTAATTAAAAAAGAAAAGAATAATCCATTCTTATCATAACACTAACCATGGTAATGTGTAGAGAATCAATCATGGTTAAATGGGATGGTTAGGGATAAGCATGAGACAAAATGGTTGCTAAAGTCAAAGTCTTCATGAAGCTTCAACAAGCTTCCAAATAAAGCCACCATTTTGCATTATGCTTATCATTTTCCAATAATGAATAAACAAATAAATAAATAGATATGAAAATGAAAACCCTAACCATTACATAACCATGGTTTAAACTTTACACAAAACACAAGTTAGCATGCATCATCAAACATGATACATACAAGTGCACAAAAGTATATCGCATATACAATGCGCACATCCGAGTGAGAAAATCCATCTTAAGTGAACCAATACTAGTTAATGCAAAGTAATATATCAAATATATAATTATGCATTAAATCATTAAATCAACACTTGATTCAATGATCTGGTCATGTCGCACACAACCGACTAGTATACAATGTATCGGCTTATCGAATCAATCCTTGATTCGATAACTAGGTTATATCACATACAACCATTCGACACATTCATCGTGAGAATGGAATACGGTATCACATACACGCATTATTCTCGGTCCCGCACATATCTCATATGCGCTCCTATTTCGTTTCGCTTGAGCCAGGAAACCTCTGTGTAGGACTCTAAAGACTCGTCAATACGCCGGCAGTGGATGATGATCATATCAAACATCCACAAGCCGCAAGCGGTCTGCTAAACGTAACGGCCATCCGGGTATTGAGCGATCTGAAGATCGACGAGCAAGCCCGCTCACACTCCAGTGAATCCAACCAGTAACACTACCATACAGTCCGGTCTGTTCGTCTGATATGTCGCATATCTCGCCTAGGGGTGGTAAACGTCAGACCCCAATAGCTCGATAAGTCGTGTCGATATGAGGTCTATAACTATTCGAGAAACTACTGGTAACACTTAGCAGTAAATCTCAGCAACCCTGGCCAGGGATTTCCTGTTACAGCCAATCGAACACAGCGCAACATCGACCCCCTATACCGGGAGAGACGAATCCCCTCCTATCGCTCATTGCCTCCATGTGACTCGGGACTGTACCCAAAAACCACCGTTTTGCACGCCCTCTTGGACGTGGTAAGATGGAAATCAAAGCACAGTGGGAACCACACAAGTCTCTTTGATGATCTCGGGTCAACAGACTACTCTGTACCAGAGTCACCAGAGAACTGCCATCTGACGTGAGGTATAATACCATCTGGGAGTTCTCGGTGAGTCCGTCCAGTGTACCCAGTCTCTACTGAGCACCCGTATATCATCTCTGATGTCAAACACCAATGGATATGGGATCATCCATTGCCCATTGGTATGGGTCGAGAAGGTATACGCTAGTCTACTCTGGTATATCGATGCCCCGTCTCGATACACCCACGACTAGGGACTTTCAAGGATGTACTTATGGACTACCATGTCCCCACTAGTATGATCCGCATCATAGTCCAGGTAGTCAAGTACAGATCCTAGGGGCTTTACCAACATGTAACAGAGAGACAATTAGTGTACACGTTAATGTAAAGAGCAACCAGATAGCATACTATCATGTCGAGCAAGAAAGTCCTCCCTATATATGTCCCAGCATCCACTACAATATACATCCTATGTATAGTAATGGCCTCTAGGGCATACATATAACTAACAATCTCCCACTTGCACTAGGGCCATCTGATAGCAGTGGTTGCAGTATCTCATACTCAACCATCCCATAAATGTCTCTCTCTGGGAACAGGCCTTTGTGAGTGGATCCGCTGTGTTGTCCTCTGAGTCTACTCTCCTAACCTCGATGTCCCTGGAAATCAACCATCTCCATGATCAGGTGATACTGCCTTAGAATATGTCTGGATCACTGATGGGACCTGCGTTCCTTGGCATAAGCCACAACTCCATTGTCACATAATGGGAGGAACATAGTTCATCTCATGAACCATTATACACCCAAACAGCCTCTTTGGTAGCATCTTAAGTAGCGATGTATCCTGCCTTTATCGTCTAGTATGTCACGGTATCTAGCTTGGAACTCTTCCAACATACCGTCCCTTTACTGAGGGTAAAGACAATGCCTGCGACTGACATTCAGTCGTCTTTATCACCCTGGAACCATTCCAGTGATTCTCCCCAGGGTCGATTGATACCATCTCACTACAGCTAGTGAGTATCCTAACATCCATTTAGATCTATCTCATAGATCCAAAATCCAGGATTTAGGAGGTATCAGTTTGATCCTATATGGAGAATCATTGTGATAAGCGGAGATTGATCGAGCGTAGCATAGGAAACTCTTTTCCTATCAAGAGTATGTCATCCACGTACTCTACGAGGATCATCACCATACTCCCTACTACCTTTTTTGTATATACAAGGTTCATCTACCATTTTGATGATGTCAAACTCTTTGACTAATTCATCAAAACAGATGTTCCAACTCCGCGATGCCTGCTTTATCCTATAAAGCATCTTGCACACGTTTCCGCTGCTCCCACTATCTACGAGGCCCTATGGCTGTGTACTTATAGACGCACTCTTCTAAAACATCATTTAGAAAAGCAGTCATGACACCCAACCACCAGATATCGTAGTCATGGTATGTAGCCGTGGCAAGTAGGATCTGGATGGACTTAAGCATAGGCACTGAAAAAGGTTTCATCATTATCCATGCCTGGTCGATGATGACAACCTTTAACATGTCTAGCTTTGAAAGTCTCAACCTTTCCAACTACACCAAGTAATCTTCTCAAGATATACTTGCTCCTGATGGGGATTTAACCCTTCAGATATTGCAACCAAAGTCCATACTTTGTTGGTGTACTTGGATTCCATCTCAGATCACTAAGCATCCAGCCATTCTTATAGAGTCTTACTCCTGATGGCCAGCTCGAAGCTAGTTGGGTCATCATCCCATGATGCAATCCTCGCTCCCACTGTCATAGAGAAACAGAAGTATCTCTCAGGTGGGTGAGGAACCCTACTAGATCGGCGGAGAGGCTGAGGTTCGTTGGTAACTATCGAATCCTTTGGTTCTTTCAAATCATCATCTGCAGTTTGTATAGCTGGAACCTTTCCAGTTCTACATTACAGACCTAGCCTCGAGCTTGTCCGTATTTTGCTTTCAGACATAGGCCGGACAACTCCAAATCTTAACTAACTTAAGACATGGGTTCTTCCCATTCCATATCACATATGAAGCGGTAGGCTACTGATTTGATTAGAACCCTATTCAATAGGTATGCAGCTTCTCAAGTGCATAACACCCAGAAGGAAATAGGTAGCTCAGTATTACTCATCATAGAGCACACCTTATCACATAGGGTGTAATTGCTCCACCCCGATATACCATCGTACTATGGTGTATACGGAGGAGTAATGCTGAGAGAGAATCCCATTCTCCTTTAGAATAGTCCAGGAATTTCGTGCTCAAGTATTCTCCTCCTTGATCTCATCAAAGGACATAATACTTATACCCGTATTGGTTCTCTACTTCTAACTTATATTCTGTGAATATCTCAAAAGGTTCTGACTTGTGTTTCAACAGGAACATATGACTGAATCTTGAGAGATTATCAGAGAATATAATGAAGTATAAAGAACCGGCCTTGGCATGTGTAGACAGGGGACCTTACATACATCAACATGTAACATCCCAAGAGTTTACTAACTCTTTCTCTGTTTCCAATAAACAGAGCTGGTGTCATTATATCTTTGTGACATGACTGGCAAGTTTCATAAGATGTAAATTCAAACTGATTTAAATATACATCTACATGTAACTTCAGCTAGTCGAGTCGCATTGATATGACCTAGTCTACAATGCCTCAAGAAGGATTCGTTCAGTTCTGAACTTTTCCTCTTGTGTGTGTTCTGTATACTAAGAACTGTAGTTTGATTTAGAACATCAACGCTTTTAGATAACGTGCCTGAACCGATCAACTTTTGATATAGGAAATGTTCAAAACATTATCCAACAATACAAAATTTTATCATTTCTTTACTAATAAAGAGAGTGATATGATTTTGTATATCAGGTTCGGTATCTAATAACATTCGTTCAGAATCAATGTATTGGTAATACAGGGTGACTGTGACCAACAGACTTGGCGGCAACACTTGCCCCGTTTTCTGCCTCATGAAAATTATCACCCGTTCTGAGTTCTCTACCTATCTGTAGCCCTATGTAACAGATTACATATATGGGATCCTGATCTGGTATCGCATACCCAGGACGTAGAGGATACAGAGAAACGGTTCTTTGTAATGAACACACCCGAAGATGATGCATCGGCATTCACTCTCTTCGTTTGGGCGGCACGGGAATTTTGGTAATCCCCTATTTCTTGCTCTGTCTTATAACAATTATAAGTTGGAGCGGGACCAACGTTCCCCAGCTCAGTATAACAAGCGGGTTCAGTCAATATTCCGTATTATTATCTTGATTAAGGCGTGATATGGTCGCTACCTGGAGAGAGAGAGAAGAAAACACTCAGCGTGCGCTCTGTCAAGAATAGATTGGTTATTATTTTATCTAATCAGGATGGCTCCCACTGCTTTTTATCAAATCTTCCTTCAAACCCTAAAAGGAAAGACTAGCCGGGATTAATTACACACTACAAGTTCGCCAATCTTTCAGCCAGGCCAGTGTCGGTAATTTGAGGGAGGTCCCCCGTGCTTTCGCACGAACCTAATTAATGTAAACCTCGTTTTCCCAGAGGCGTAACCCCGTTGACACCTTTCTAGACACCTACTTGATCGGCTAATTGTAATGTATAAAACTCTCCCAGGAGTAACTCTTACTCGCAGCGGGTATCGGGATCCAACTATCTCATAGAAGGTATGCAATCTCATTGCAAATTTCAACACTTGAAATTCCCGATAATATTTTGCCCCTAGCGTCCTATGACCTTGACGCAGGCCAACAAACCATAGACCGCTAGTCAAGTTCAACCCGTCATTTCCTGATTGAATTAAACCCACCCGCACGACCCTTGACGCAGGCCAACAAAGTCGCACGACTATCCTAATCCAATCACATCATATGCTTATGCAGATAAGCACCAGTTAGCTACCGCACACTACGCCTTGACGCAGGCCAACAAACGTAGCACGAATACTAACTACTACTTATCTGAAATGACGGAGGGCTACGACAGGTTTTTCTGAAAACCTATTGCGTAATGAACTTGATATCGTTGTAGGATCAAATGAGTTTTGAAATGGAGTGTTTTTGAGGCTTTTCTAGTTTTGCTAAAGGAGTCACTCCCGGTGAAGGTATCGTCGGTCCTTTCCTCGTCGAATGAGGTGCGGGATATATCATATATATCACTGTGCAAAGCAGAACTCTTAAAAGCAATCAAAAGACAAACCGAGTGTGTAGCATCTGCCAGTTATTGCTAAAGGAGTCACTCCCGGTGAAGGGATCTCAGTCCTTTCCTTATCGAATAAGGTGCTGGATATATCATATATACCGCTGTGCAAAGCAAGAACTGTAGCTAACTGTTTTATTTTGAAATTCGATTCTACAACATCTTAGGTTTCTTTTATTTCATTAATCATATTAATGAAGTCCCATCATTTAAGTACCTAAGCATCACAGATAAATACGACGTACACTTATGCCATCCGCATTCGCCTCGATATCCCCTCGTGCACCGTTAGGTTAGGTAACTAACGGCAGAGCAGGGCAGGGCTAGCGCGGGTGTAAAACATAAGTAACGCCTATATAATATATCATATATACTATATATTGTATCTATCACAAAACATCACATGATCACATCACAGATATCGCAGCAGAAGAATCATATGAAATATTGGATATACTAGGACGTCCGTGTTTTCAATACGAGCCAGTATAAAACACGGATTCCACGGTCGCGATGAATAGCCAAACCCACACCCCTAGACCCCTACGAGAGCGGCAAGCAACCCTACCAATTCTAGAGTTAGGAGACCCGGACTCGACTCCTCGAGTTGGTCTCCCACTGGACTCCAGAACCCGGTTACTTGTGCCCTCCTCCTTGGGTCTATCCTAGTGCGGAAAAGTAAATAATATACAAACGGTGACAACTTCCGCAACCTGGAAGTGCCCCAATAAAAGAATATTACATACAAGTTTTTACATGAATGAAAATGAAAAACACTCATCTCACATAAACCCCCCCCGGCTATTCAAACACGACGATCCAATATAACATATCCAGCAACACATAACATCACATGTCATCAACGTAAGTAAATATGCGCATCCCAATTGTCGTTGACATATAGCAACGAAACCGGCGATATCACATATTACACTTACGGTCACAGAAAAGAAAGTGTAAAACTACAACAGTTGGAATCCGCAACCTCTTTAGACATCGCATGCCTAATCAAATGAATTACTTAGACATCACATGCCTAACAATTATAAACCCCGCATTTTAGTCTCATTATCGAAAACACTTTTCAATATCTAGTCGGGCAATTCAACAAGATTCCTGACAATCTGATCGAATACTCGTCGCAAACTTTAGTAGGCGGCCGCACCCCTGATACCGTCGACGAAGTGCACTAAGGCGGAACACCGCTACCGCGAGCACCCGAACGGATGCTTTCGGCGACAGGGTTCTCCTACAGTCACTTGGTCGGGGCTATGGGGTGTAGCTGTCTATTAAGTTTACCCGGCGAGTATCCGCGTACACTACGTGATTGCGACGGACTTTTGATCACATCAAAATTCCGTGGCAACCGATCATGTGAGACTAAATTGCTACATTTATAACATTCATTTAGTTATCACATAACTACTTGTGAATTCCAATTATTGTATCCCATTCCGGATAAATAGAAAATGTCAAACTTTCCGATCGAACAATCGAACACCCAAGTTTTCCCGATACAGATCAACACATGAAACAAGTCTAACAACATTCCGTTCGTGCCTCAGTACCAACGGTCCAGCCGTAGAAGGGTCAAGCCAACGCCTCACATGTGGCACGCCGTACTGCCCCAAACCCGAAGGTTCAAAGGGCAGTTCAAGACGGTCACATAATCGAGTTAAGGTTTGTTGCCTTCTAGAGGGACCATCGCGTTACTTGCACTACTTAGAACGTCGTTAAACTACGGAAAAATCCAACACTTGGAAATTTCCCGACAGGGGAAAAATTGGGTATTTATATCCGGTCGAACTTTTTAACATATTCTAAAATTTATCCAGAAAGACACACAGACAAAATTTGATAATCCGATCGAGACACCGAATCCCCAAAACAACTGCAGAAAATTCAACTCTTGAAAAATTATTAAAAATACCCAGAAAGTCCAGCACTAACTATTAGGAGTTACTTTGTAAGATTCGCTGACCAATGATGACGTATGGCCGCGGAACCGCCGCACGATCCATGCTCGTGCCGCGGAACCGCGGCAGTTTGATGGAGTTAGACAGTCGAACTTCACAGTATCTCTTAAAATTGCCTGCTGATTTTTCTGCATATTTTTAATTTGGAAAAAGACCAGATTTTAAAAAATGGACAGAGAGCAAGTTTGGTTTGGTGTTTCGGGTTCGTTCGGACTTCAAATTCCGTCTGGACTTCGCCTAAGACTCTAGCTAGGCTCTGATACCACTGTAGGGTTCCTAGGCACCCTAATGAGGTCTCACAAGGCATCGAACATGCCATTTTCAAAAATTCTAGGTGCCGAGAGACCCGACTAAGGATCGTTTGCTAGAAAACTAGGCGAAAAAGCTAACTAGTTAACACTTAACTAAGGGATACGGATATACAACCTTTGTAGATCCGTTTGTCCACCTCCATAGCTCCATGAAGAAGTCATCTCCGCTGTACAAATCCGAAATCCGGGCTCTTGCGTCGGCTTCATCGGAGAAGAAGCGGGCTAGGTCATCGACGACGTGCCGAAGATGATCTACGTCGAGGCATCGCTAGATCAAGCTCCACCTTCACCAAGTCTTGAAAACTTGTGAAGGAAACACACTCTACTACTTGGCAAGAGGTAGAGGATGAAGAAATAGGAAGTGGGTAGACTTTAGAATTGGATTTCTCACTTGTTTCATCAATACACCATTGATGAAGAAAGCTTTTCTTCTTTGAAGAAGATGAAGAAGAAGAAGAAATGATATGATAAGATTAATTAAAAAAGAAAAGAATAATCCATTCTTATCATAACACTAACCATGGTAATGTGTAGAGAATCAATCATGGTTAAATGGGATGGTTAGGGTTAAGCATGAGACAAAATGGTTGCTAAAGTCAAAGTCTTCATGAAGCTTCAACAATCTTCCAAATAAAGCCACCATTTTGCATTATGCTTATCATTTTCCAATAATGAATAAACAAATAAATAAATAGATATGAAAATGAAAACCCTAACCATTACATAACCATGGTTTAAACTTTACACAAAACACAAGTTAGCATGCATCATCAAACATGATACATACAAGTGCACAAAAGTATATCGCATATACAATGCGCACATCCGAGTGAGAAAATCCATCTTAAGTGAACCAATACTAGTTAATGCAAAGTAATATATCAAATATATAATTATGCATTAAATCATTAAATCAACACTTGATTCAATGATCCGGTCATGTCGCACACAACCGACTAGTATACAATGTATCTGCTTATCGAATCAATCCTTGATTCGATAACTAGGTTATATCACATACAACCATTCGACACATTCATCGCGAGAATGGAATACGGTATCACATACACGCATTATTCTCGGTCCCGCACATATCTCATATGCGCTCCTATTTCGTTTCGCTTGAGCCAGGAAACCTCTGTGTAGGACTCTAAAGACTCGTCAATACGCCGGCAGCGGATGATGATCATATCAAACATCCACAAGCCGCAAGCGGTCTGCTAAACGTAACGGCCACCCGGGTATTGAGCGATCTGAAGATCGACGAGCAAGCCCGCTCACACTCCAGTGAATCCAACCAGTAACACTACCGTACAGTCCGGTCTGTTCGTCTGATATGTCGCATATCTCGCCTAGGGGTGGTAAACGTCAGACCCCAATAGCTCGATAAGTCGTGTCGATATGAGGTCTATAACTATTCGAGAAACTACTGGTAACACTTACCAGTAAATCTCAGCAACCCTGGCCAGGGATTTCCTGTTATAGCCAATCGAACACAGCGCAACATCGACCCCCTATACCGGGAGAGACGAATCCCCTCCTATCGTTCATTGCCTCCATGTGACTCGGGACTGTACCCAAAAACCACCGTTTTGCACGCCCTCTTGGACGTGGTAAGATGGAAATCAAAGCACAGTGGGAACCACACAAGACTCTATGACGATCTCGGGTCAACAGACTACTCTGTACCAGTGTCACCAGAGAACTGCCATCTGACGTGAGGTATAATACCATCTGGGAGTTCTCGGTGAGTCCGTCCAGTGTACCCAGTCTCTACTGAGCACCCGTATATCATCTCTGATGTCAAACACCAATGGATATGGGATCATCCATCGCCCATCTGTATGGGTCGAGAAGGTATACGCTAGTCTACTCTGGTATATCGATGCCCCGTCTCGATACACCCACGACTAGGGACTTTCAAGGATGTACTTATGGACTACCATGTCCCCACTAGTATGATCCGCATCATTGTCCAGGTAGTCAAGTACAGATCCTAGGGGCTTTACCAACATGTAACAGAGAGACAATCAGTGTACACGTTAAGGTAAAGAGCAACCAGATAGCATACTATCATGTCGAGCAAGAAAGTCCTCCCTATATATGTCCCAGCATCCACTACAATATACATCCTATGTATAGTAATGGCCTCTAGGGCATACATATAACTAACAGAAACAACATATCTCAATGCGTATAATCAATGCATGATGTATGCGACATGTAAAAGAAATGTAAGGATATCAGTATGCCACACAACACGGAATAATAATATGTACATATTTAGGGAAGACCGCTTCTTTAAAATGAATCAGCTTTAAAAGGTATCTTGCGGTTCCCAAATCTCAAATCAAGCCAGAATCATCAATGTATGTGCAAATACGTATGCATGCACGTATGGGTGTACAATAGGAATACACAGTATATAGGTACACAAGTATGCCATGCAAGGGTCATATCCTGAATGCAACAGTACTACAGTGTAGTGGCATGGCAATTATCGTTGATGAAGTGTGTGAGCCGCAATCAGTGTACGTGGAACATACGCATCATCGATAATGGTGCTGGTGTCCTAACAGCATGGTTGTAATATAGTAATAAACACAAGCAATGCAATGCAAATAGCATGAATATGCGGAATCGAATAATCAACGCAACAGTGAAGAATCTACCTCAATAAATATATCATCCAGCTTTGCCATTTGAAATAAAACGAATCGGGGTTTTTTGGTAAAATAAGGGCTACGGTGTTTTATGAAAAGATGCGTCGTTTGATAATATCCGTAGAATTCCATTTTCCTATCTTTAAAATATCTCCGATTCGTTAGTTTTGAAATAGGTATGTCTCGGGTCTAGTCTAATGTCTACTAAGTAATCTACAGACCTAACTAACAAGCTAAACAGGAGGGGTATGGAAACCACCTACATCTGAGTTGATATATATATATATATATAAATAGTAGTCGGTGATCCCGCCTCAATAGTATCACATACGACAAAATATACATCATGTAATATCCTCGAGTCATGAACGCGGACCCATCATCAATATATATAGCTCGTACGTAAATCCGTCGTACGGCATCCCAATAGCTGGGTACGGGTCACTATCACATTCATCTCATCAATTATCTGGTATCCTTATCATCATATAACAAGATCTGGGTGTTGATCAAAGTCTAGTACAATCGACACCATCTATATAAATATAAGCGCGTGTGTAAAACACACGTCTAAAGGCCCACTAAAAGCTCGTAACGTATCCCAAATACGAATCACATCATATCACCGATGTCTCGGCACTATGCCCAAAATCATCGACTCGTCTCCACATATCATCCACTATCCACATCATCACGATATAAGTATAGCAATAAGTATGTGTGTGCTTGTGGGTGTAAACCTATGCTAGGGTTCACAACTAGAGAAATACACTAGTTCACTTCTAACCCTAAATACCCATAGTACACCTAACACATCTATGACCTCCATGTCACGCAATAAGCTATCATATATATAGAATATATAGTATACTAGATATCGAAATGCGGGGGTGCTATACGCCACCCACCCGGCTTCCCCCGTAGATATAATCTACTCACCTTGCATCTTACGTGTCGGTGTCGATATTGTCACCATCATCTTCATCGCCTCGGATCACCATGGGGGTACCTACATATCATACGTATCGCATCGCATTAAAACCAAATCGAAACTAAAACGACACGCGAAATCCAACACGATACGCTAAAAGGCCTATAGGTTAGAACCTATGGGTACGCCTTTCAAAACCATTTACAATCCTCTATATCGTCGTATAAACGACAAGTATTCGAGGTAAAACACAGATATATAAACCCAGAATTCAAAATACGGAAACGGAAACATGAATCAAAAATAGCAACTAGAGAAAAGGGTCCCAGATTTCACCCTAGGTCAAATTATACAAATCTACACATGCTAAAGGTCTAATCTACTGATAAGGGGGCACCAAAACCAAAACGAACGAATTTGGTGGGGCCCAGGCCGCAAAATGCGGCCAAACGGAATAAATTTGCAGCTGGGGTTAGGATTTAGGGGCTAGGGTTCGAGTGGTGGCTTCCTGGGTGCTTGCACATATCCCTATCCAACCAAAAAAAAAAATTCAGAGTCTCGGGTTGATAGCAGATTCAATATAACCTTCACAGATTGCACAAAACTTCCGATATCGGTTTCTAAATCCGTATTTTGGTTTTCAATTCTATGGTTTGGGTCTCAAATCTAGCACTAAGGTGTGTGTATGGCCTCTACTGAGCTCAATTTCACAGAAAAACCACAATTCCATCAAACCCTAACTAAGTTTTCCTTAAGTTCACAAAATCACCAGATATCGATTCAATCTTAACATAGGGTTAAAAGTAATGCAAAAACTAAGCTAATGGTTCAATAAATAGCTCATTTGGCAACTCAAGAATTTTCTTGAGTTGCCCCTAGTGGCCAAAATCCTTGCTTTCTTGGTCCAATGTGTAGGTCTTGAGCATGTGCATCTTTTTAGTGAAAAGGAGATAGGGTTTTGGGTTTGTTTTCAAGGTGTTTGTGGCAATTTTGTGAAGAGGGAGAGAGAGGGGCAGCAGCAGCAGCAATGTGAAGAAGTGGGAGAGAGATGTGTGTTGGAAAAATGAAGAGGAATGGCTCACACAAGTCAAAGGTAAACACCCCTATCTCTCTCTCACCATACCTAATATTCTATTCCCTTTTCTTTTCTTTTCTTTCTAAATCCTTCTCACTAGAATAGTAAACCCAAACAATCATGGTTGAAAATGTAACACAAGTGTAAAGCAAAAAATGATATGTGCCTGTTTTGCACAAAATGCCAAAAATCCGATTAGCGATTTTTAATCGCGATTAGCACTAAATTAGTGTCAAACTAATCTTAAAAACTTAAAAATGGCATATTTCCATAAAATACCCCATTTTTAAATTTTCCAAAATTTTTGCAAAATTTTTCCACTTTTATTTGTATTTAATTATACCGAAATATTAAAATATTGATTAAAATAATATTAAATTATAAAATTCCCAAAAATAATAATTTTTTTTTGAAATGTTACAATCTTCTCCCCTTAAAGATATTCGGTGCCCGAATTTAAATTTAAACCCCCAAATTTTAAAACATTTCAATAAGAAGTCCAAGTCGTCGGGTCTCCGAAATCATCAATACATGTAAATAGCTGAAGTAAATGCATGTCAAATATATCCCGGTACTGTCCTCTGACTAGTCCTGCTCAGTATGAAAACATATAGCAATTATCATAAAAACGTAATACTCCATAAGGAATCAATCCCAAAATGTATATAAGAATACCTTGTGCGTCTCGTACGCACGGAAATCAAAATCCATATATGTACCATACATGTGCACAGAAACAACATCTAGGTGCAACGGGTGTGCACACAATATCTGTCATAGGCAACGTGTGCGCCTGGCAGCTAACTCAGGTGCATCTGACATGCACGAAGAATCCCGATTTATTGCATCTGGTGTGCACCAAAATCGTATCTCAAAACATGCACCCAACATGCGCGAAAATCCAAATCTGTGCATCCATCATGCACGAATAAAAGCTAAATCCTGCGCACTCAAAATGCACGAAATCACGAAATCCAATATCAAGCGTCGAATATGCACAAGTCCAAATCAAATGCACGGAGTGCAAGAAATCCACATCAATATCAGAATCAAAATCAACATATCGGATGACATCAAATCGAAATCAGGTGCATCCGTAGTGCACAAAATATAAATCTGGTGCAACAAAGGCACGAAATATACGTCTGATGCGATAAACGCAAGAAACATAAAACTGGTGCGACAAACGCACGAAGTATAGAACTGGTGCATCCCATTCACAAATACCAAGCAATAACTAAAATGCGTAAGCAGCAACACCAAGTGTACCCAGGCGTAAGAAAATCATAAACGTGTGCAACTGCGTAAAAAAAACACATATCAATGCACTCCAAGCACATATAAGCTATACCAAGTGCAAAAATCAACTCGAGTGCGTACTACACACACAAAATCAATTACCGTATGAAATCCACAAAATCATAGACGTGTGCAACCAAGGCAAAAAACCGATATCAAGTGCGATAAATATGCACAAATCAATAACCAATACAATGGTGTATAAAAACATATCTCAAGTGCAATAACTATGCACAAAATGTAAATACCCATTAGGTGCAGCCATGGTGCACGAAATCAATATCAGGAAACTCGTCATCAAAACTCAATCTAAGCGATATAAGCGTGATACTCAGATAACAAATGCAAATCGCAACAAAGGACATTGAGGTACACCTCCTACAATGTCGAAAAAGACTCGGTGCGTCTAAAACCGGCAGAACAAGAATACCCGCTCGCCTCCTGCTCACGGCCAGGCGTCTTCTGTCTCTGGGTCTCCCTTTTTTTCTCTGTGGATTACTACTCTCGCAATCCATCGGCTCATCGGCCCCATCAGGTGTGCTAACGGGAACAATTCCATCCTGGCACTTCTCTGGTCATCTCTCGGCCAATTCTCACGACCACTCGTAAAGTAGCACGTCACTGGCTCCGACCTCTGGTCCTCTGAATGCACATCACACATCTGTTCCTGGGTGCAAATCTTATTCCAGAAGTGTCCTGGGAGGAATCCCGCTCAAGGTCTCTTCCGATCTCGCCTACGCCGAACTGTATGGAGGCTGGAGCTCTTGCATAATCTTTTCTCGCTCTCTGGACATCTGCGTCCTCAGCACAGCATTTTCTCGGAAATTGGTCGCATCCCAACGCCTCTGTAGAAATTTATGACCTTTAATCCTAACGGGGAATAACAACAGCTCATCAGCGTCTCGCACGAACCTCTTGTCCCACTTGTCTATATTATCGTCCACTGCGATGTCACATCTTTATCGGCACACTGCAAAGGTTCTCGGCCACTGTAAATCCGAAGTCTCTCACATGAACTCGAAATCACGAACTCGGTATCCTTATGACTCTGTGGAAGATATCTAGCCGAACACGCCCTCAAGAACTCGTCCCGACCTGCGAAGATATACTTCATACCCGTCCGTTCTTGATAAATTCACTACACATCTGGGTGAGGTCCTCTATTCGAACCTGGTCAACTATCTCGTCGACGATGCCGAACTCTGGCTTGCTGGGTGTGCGCAATATGACCACTCCTGGATCCAAGTCTTCTCGTAGTATTCCAGAAGGGTCATGTCGAGGTCTCTCTCAAATCTAATTTCTGCCGAGTTGCCCGGAAGTTACCATCCTTTACTATATCTGTTTCTTGTTCCGGAACGGCTGCATTCTAGTCTGGACTCCTTCTGGAAGGTATATCCATATACAACTCCTCTGCATGTGTATCGCATCTCTGATGTCAGCGGAGTGAAACGTCATCTCGTCGAAATCTCGTGCGAACTCTTTACCCCACTCTGCTCCAATGTCGACTGATTCGGACTCATTTTCTCGTGGCTGCATGGACTGTGCTCCAACGGCTACACTCGTATTTGGAGTCTCCCAAGCAATGTGTCCCATCACATAATATCCGAATGACGTCAAACCATCCGATCGACTCGCCAGAACCTCATAATCCCCCCATGTAGTGTTTTGAAAATCGTTTCGGTGAAATTTCGGAAAATCGGTAAAATAAGGGGGTTTTCTGTAAAAAGTCAAAATGCAAATATCTTATTATAAAAATTAAATATACATATTCTAGCTATGTAATGGCTAGTATTTGGTGTTTATTGAGCCACTGGTGAAATTTCAAATTTTCTGAAATTTTTTTATTTTATTATTATTTTAAGCCGTCACTAATACATTTAATTAGGGAAAATTACAAATTGGAATGAGTTGAAAAAAATTTTGTCCATCATGACACATTAAATAAAATTTTATCATGTGGTTTTTGAAATGAAATCGTTTGCTAAAACGGTTTAGAAAATATCGAAGAAAAAGGCTTTTTTCGGTGAAATTAGTATTAATGGAAGTGGGGTACAACATTTATCTTTTTTTCTCACCCAAACAAAACCCACACCCCCTCCACTATAGCTCTAACCGGCCCCTTTACAGCCCACCATTCTTGGGCCTCTCATCTCACAAAAAAAAAGAAGCGTGGTCTAAAAAAGAAGATTGCCAAAACAACAAAGAAAAGAGAACAAAGGAATGAAAGAAATTGGGCAAAAGGAGTTGGGCTTTGACTTTTGGGTATTGCATTAAATTTTTCCCCACCTCCCTCTCTCTCCCCCCTCCCCATTCAGCCGACCCTCTCTCTCTCCTTCCCACAACAGCAGCCCCTCTCTCTTTTCCTCTCATTTCTCATCAAAATTTCATCACAAAATGCCCAAAAATCAACACAAAAATCCCACAAAATAAAAATCCAATCCCTACCCATTTTCCCTTATCTCTTTTAGCATGGATCTTGATGCAAAGATTTCAATTTGGAGGCCATGTTCTATGTATGTTCCATTGTTCTTGCGGTATAATAAATCTTGGCTTTTTGTTAAATTGTTTGATTATTTCTTCAATTAAGTTAATGAGTGGTTTAAATTAAGTTTTGAATTGCTAGTTAGAATTTTAAAGTTAGGGTTTGGAAATTCTAGAATTGGGTTTTTAAAATCAAGTGAGGGTTTTTAACATTGTTTATGATGGTATAGTGTAGTTATCATGCTAAGTCATGCAAAGTGTGATCTAAGTGCCAAATTTGCTAATTTCTACATCTAAATTATCATAATTAAGCTAATTGCAAACTAGTTTTTTTAGATCTATTATAATTAGTGAGTTTAAAATTTAGTTTGGGTTTGGGTGACTTAATTAAGTTATTTAGTGGGCATTTTAGCCACTAGAATTGTTAAAATAGTTAAAGTTGATTAAAACACCAAGTTTTGAGCTAAAATGGAAAATTGTGCTAGTTTTGTTAACTAGGTTTTGTAAATATATATATATTTTGATGAGAATAAATTATTGTAATGGTTTATATGACTTGGTTATGATATTGAGTGGATATTGCGGCTGCTACATTTTTTTAAACGTCGATTTTTGTATTAAAATGGTAAATTTTTGCTTGCTAGATTTTCGGAAAAATGGCTTTTCAAGCGAGTTTGAGTTTTTTTGTGAATTTTAATCTATTTTATATTATAATTAGTGCATGTTATTGTGCAAACGAGTGTGTTTGGGTTTTCTCGATGGTTTGGCGTTTGTACGCCGACATCGAGGGTTTTGGGGTTGATTTATAAAGGCAACCATAGGTTTTGACCTATGTGGGATTCGTGAGTCGTTTTGGTCATGAGTCGTATTTTAATGCAATACAGTGCATTATGATATGTAGGTACCCCATGCGGACTTTGAGACGACAAGCAAGCGCGTGGCGACGTCGGCACCGGCGAGCGAGGACCAGGTGAGTAGATTTATATCTACGGGGAGAAGTCAGGTGGATGGCGTATAGCACCTCCGCAGTTCGTGGTGATGTATACGAATACGTATACACACATATATTTTGATTACATATATTATGTTGATATGAGACTTGATAATAAAGGTGGATTCTAGGTGTTCATGGATTAGTTTAGTGTTAGTTGCGAAAGCCTATAGTAGTTGTTACACCCACACACACGCACACACATGCATACATCTATGTTATTACCTATGCGTTTATGAGGAGAGGTGGTTATGTGTTCACCTGGGTATGGGACTAGGTGTTCACATACTGGATTTACAGATGATACTTGGGTTTGAGATGAGTCGATGCGATTTGAGTTGAGACCGTGAGATCGGTGATATGGCAGGATTCGTACTTGAGATACGCCCTCATATTATAGCGGATCTTTGGATGACAATGCCACGTGAATAGTGATATTAGTAGTGTACTAGACGTAGGTCAGTACCCCAGATGATGATCTTGATAAAGAGGATACCAGATGAACAGTGTGATGAGTATGATATTGACCCGTACCCATATTTGGGGATGCCGTACGACGGATTTACGTACGAGCTATATCTTGATGATTGATCCGCACTCTTGACTTGGGATGTCTGATTATAGATATGGTATCGGATATGATATTATTGAGGCAGGATCACCGACTAATATATATACAGGTATGTATATGGATCGACTCAGATGTTAGGCGGTTTCCTTACCTGTAGTCCAGCTTGTTAGCTTAGCCCTTTAGTTTAGTTTAGCTGTTAGATTAGATTCGATTCTTACCTATTTTAAAAACTAACGAATCGTGGGTATTTTAAAAGACAGCCCAAGGGGATCCTACGGATATTTCAAAAGACGTATCTTTTCATAAAAACACCGTAGCCCCTATTTTCAAAACCCCATGATTCGTGTTATTTCAAAAGGCACCATTTGTAGGACTTATATTAGATTAATGCAGATTAGTTATAGTTGCGTCTAGTATTCAGCTCCTGCTCACTTTTGTTGTTCGCTCCGCATCACATGCTTATATTATGCTTCATATTCTACTGTTGATATCTTGTGGTTAGGACACCAGCACCATTACCGATGATGCGTATGTACCACGTACACTTACTTGCCGGCTCACACACATCTTCATCGGTAATTGCCATGTCACAACACTTTAGAAATACTATTTCATTGACATAGGTTGTTAGCTAATAGTTTAGACATTGTAGTTATTGCCTGCTACTTCATGCATGTTATTATTCACTGTTGTGCCGCATTCATGGATTTTCATGCCTATATTCACTGTTTACATGCTATTAATGATTTGGATTCGGATTTCATGAGATTTCTTGGATTTGGAGGAAAACCGCAAAAACATAAATAAACCTTTTGTCTCTCTTTTTAAATAAAAAGTGCGATTTTCCCATGATGTATGAGTCGTCCACCATGAGTTTGCTGATGGATTTCGAGACCCGATTCGAGGAGACGGATGAACCGTTTCGGGTACATGGTGGACCCGGTAGGTAGCCCGGGGCAAGAAGCGCGTGATGATGACGATGTGAGCCTGGCAAGGGAGACTACTTACCGGTGATATTACCCGACGCGTCGGATATCCGGAGGATACCGTCGTGGTCTTGAGATGGATGGTAGGGGCCGGTCTGGACTGACGGCGCCCTAGATATTGAGATTGAGACATTGAGATTTCGAGATATTGAGGTACTGCGATTTGATGATACAGGCCAGTCCGGATAGCCGGAGCCTGAGGTTTTGAGACATTGAGATTTATGTTTTGTGTCGATGCTAGACACTGTTGATGCTGAGTTCATTTATGATACCTCATTTTAAAAATACAAAGGAAATCTCACTAAATTATGAAAACAGTTTCTTCATTTACATGTATTCTGTTTTCATGCATTCATATCTCATTCATATGATATATTGCTACCTGAGGCACTGACACGGGCATATGAGATCACACTCGGGTTAGATTTTACCCTAGCCATTGTTATAGGCTTCATGTTATACATATATTTAAGGATATATATTATGATCATTGACCTAGGTTGCGTTATTTATGCGATTTCTGTGCGTAGATGTTTTTCTATTCACGAGTTGGCAACTCACCCCCGTTGTGCCCCAGTTTCTTGCAGGTTTGCCGTACAGGTTTCATTACGGCTTGCGGGCATAGTTTCCTTCGGGTGATTTGCTAGTAGGTGGGTTTACTTGTATCGTACCCCCATTATATATCTTGTATATTATTATTCTGTTGTATCTAGAAGTTCCATCAACCAAACATGTATTTATTTGAGATAGAGACCAGTGATGTTTATTCTTTCGACCTTAGAGTCGCGCGTTATATTTCTGTGGTTTTCTTGTGGTTTTGAGTTTCCTTTTGAGTTTTGATCCTCGCCGTTGGCGTTGTATATTTTATTGCTTGTGTGGTTGTGACCGTCGATTGACGAAGAGCTAGCTCCCGCTTGGGGATGCCTTTTTATTGATTTCGTATACTATTCATATTGTATCCCGTTTGGGGGCCAGTATTTACAAAGGAGACTCTGCCGAAATTTTCAGGAAATTTTTGATGTTTTTAGAAACCCGCATAATTCGGCTTATGCTATTAAAACTACTTATTTAAATTGGTTTTTCTTCACTCTACTACTTTTCTTGGTTTACATTTCTGGGTTTTCGGCTTACTTAGATTACGTACGCCTCGAGAGGTTTCGTAGTTTAAGTGCTGGTCATGTTCCGTACTTTCGGGACGTGACACCCCAAGAGCTCAACATCTTGGGTGAAGTTTAATAGTATCGAGTACATACCACAGCATCGGTGGTCCAGCCGTAAAAGGGCAAACCCAAGCCTCACTAATGGCGCCGCGGAACTGCCGCAAACCTTAAGGTTCAAAGGCTTTCACACGGTCAATATGTCGAGTTAGGGTTTCATTCTTCTAGAGGGTCCATAGAATGGCTTGCATGTCTTCCCGGATACTTTAAACATGGAAAATGGGCTCCTGACATTCGATCATCTCTATCGACTCTCAATGAACCTGCGTGAAGTCGCCACTAGCTGGAATCAATCAATCTGATAACCTCGTATCAGGGTAAGAGAACGAACCACACGTCCTATACATTCATCCTCGAGTGACTAGCGACTCACCATCATATCTCGTAAATACTCATGCTGCAGTAGCTCCAATCATCTGGGTGATATCTCGTCATTTGCAGCAACAACTGGCTCATTCGTCCGTATGCTGAACAGCGCCTCAATCATCATGAATAAGCGATATATCAATGGTCATCACATTCTGGCTGGCCTCTAGCAGTAGCCTGATCCTCTGGTGCTGATCGGCACATCCGGGAAATTTCATAAAAGTGATCTGTCAAACGCTCATGGCATGAAAACACAGCAAGACGACGCCTCTATATGTAGTCGTATGTCTCTGGAATCACGCCCTGGTCAGTCCTCGTCCATGACGAGCTCATGCTGACGCAACTCAAGCCGTAGCTCACTCTGCCCGTGCAATCGTGGCAGCAAAATCATAACAAGTATCGATGAGGATAGATCATAGGAATGAATATAATACCGTGCAAGGAAATGTATATCCAAAGGTTTCTTAAGCGGAGTGGCGTGTCGTATGTATGCCGCGGAACATACGTATGGTACGTCACTCTACACAAGCTATCTACTCAACCAAGGGTCATCCTATGCGACCAGAGTTCGGGTATAATACCCCCTCGACTAAGTCTACGTTCCGTAAGGTCAAGCCTAAGTTCCGTATATATATAAACGCCCTAGGCTCCACATAGTCAAACTTAGACTCGAACCAGGGTTAACCTAGCGCTCTGATACCAACTTTGTCATAACCCGAAATAGCTCGTGACCGGCCCTTGAATCATATGAAGTCTATAGGACCCCATCTAATCCAAGTAAGCCAAAGCCCAGAAATCTAAAACCATTTTAAATAATAAATGAAGGAAAAATAGTTTAAGAAGTGAAGAAATCATGATTTAAATACAAGGTTTTTAAATAAGTAAGCCGAATATACATTTTTAAAGTGTATAATCTTTTTTAAAAATTTCGGCAGAGTTTCCTTTGTAAATACTGGCCCCAAACAGGGTACAACAAGAATAATATATATACAATGATAAAAGGCATCACCAAGCGGGAGCTAGCTCTTCGTCAATCGACGGTCACAACTGTTGGTGCACGGCGGCGCCCCGGTCGTCAATCCGACGGCCAAATGCGGAAACGGTGATAAACTTTAATTTTGCGAACTTAGCAAACCGGCACCACCGCGCACTAAACCCCGGATCGGGCCATTAAACTAGATCTAGCAAAGTAACAAGATAGTGAAGAGATATACCGACTGATCCGAGTCCTCCGGTCTTCTCGTCATCGTCCCGATCTCACGCGGAAAATCTGGTCGTCGCCTCCTTGCCGGAAGGGCACCACATCGTCTGTATATTTTACGGGCTCCCGCCTCTATACCGAGGCAACTCGGGTATGAAGCTGGCAAGTCGACATGCCCAAGATGTGCTATAGAATGTGGTGTAGATCATGCTAGTCTCATTTAGGGTTTGTAGTTGCCTTGATGGAGGAATCAACAAGATATGAACTTGGGGATTTTTGGTAGCAATGGAAAATAAGATGGATGACTAATTTCCCACACCAAATGAAATGAACCTCTCTCATTTTTTTCTCTCCTCCAAATTGTGGCCGGCCATGCAATGTGTTGGAAAATGGTGGAGGGCAAAACAAATACAAGAGGGAGGTAAGAGTAGGAAAAGCAAGAGGTGACCACATCATAAAGCTAAGAAACATCAACCATGCTTATCACTCCATACCCTTTCAAATCTCAATTAATGCACCATCATGGATGAAAGATGCTAAACATATCATAATGAATATATTTGTAAGAAACCCCCTCCACAAATGTTATTTGCACAATTACAAATAACCCCCTCCATCGGAAATGTCCGGCTGGGAAAGAACAAAGGAAAACCGGCCGGAACGGAATGCAAACTAGCAACTCCAGAAAACTGGTCCCGTAATAAATTACAGGAAAACCCCGATACTGTGCATACACACCCGCAACTGTATTCCGACCAAATACAAATGCAAAGAGACAAAATCTACACTGTACTAAACTAGGATCCGGCTTAAACCAAAGCCGGCTAGTAATGTCCGTCCGATCCTAATCCGTGCAATACCGCACGTATCAGATCGAACCCTGCCATATATCCATACGGCCTCTAGTACAAACCGTCCGATCCTGATCCGTGCAATACCGCACGTATCTGATCGGACCCTGCCATATCTCCATACGGCCTCTACAACGTTTCGCCCGATAGCTGAGTAACTGAATGTGTGGTGGACTCTAAAGACTCGTCAATACTATGGCTGTGGATTTAACCACTAGCACGTCAGAGGAATAAGCCAATACGTAACGGGCCACCAGCTATTGACCAAAAGGGACGTCGATGAGCGAGCTCATCCTGACACCCTATTGAGCCTGTCAGTGACAATATCCGTACAGTCCGGTCCGTTCGTCTATGAGCATCGCATGTCGGGCATAGGGGGTTGGTAAAAGTTAGACCCCCAAAAGCGGTACAAGTCGTGTCGGAGTGTAGCCTAGAACACCCTGAGATACTACTGGAATACCTACCAGTAAATCTCCTGCCTTGGCCAAGGACTTCGTGTAATGGCTCTCCTAGACACAGCGCGACCTCACCCCCAATACCGGGAGAGAGGAACCCCTGAAGATCCGCTCACTGCCTCCATGTGGCTCGGGACTGTACCCAACTAAAACCTGTTTGCATGACTCCTTTGAGCCGTGGTAGGGTAGTAATCAAAGCACAGTGGGAACTCACACGAGACAAATGACGATCCCCAGGTCGATGAACTAACCTGTACACATGTCACCTGGGAACTGCTATCTGACGTCAGGTATAAGACCAACTAGCATGTTCCCGACGAGTCCTGTCCGGTGTACTCATAACCCAATGAGCACCTGTATACATCTTAGGTGAACCAACTGACACCAGTGGCTTGTGAGACCGGCCACCGCCCTTCGACGGGGTCTCGACTGTATACACTAGTCTACTCTGGAGAATCGATGCCCTGTCTCGAAACTCTCACGACTAGGGACCATTTAAAGATGTGCTTGTAGACCCCAGCTCTCACGTATATGATCGCCCTCATACTGCTGGTCGTCAAGCAAGAATCCTAGGGGCTCTATCAACGTGTAATAGCGACCTGTCAGGTCACCTAAAGCAGTACACGATGGTAAAGGTAAACCAGATAGCATACTATCATCTCGAGTAAGACTGTCTTACCGGGATAGGTCCTCCCTCAATCATCACAATCACATGCCTGTGATCCAATAATTGACTCTGAGGGTATTATCTCCAACAATCTCCCATTAGCACTCAAGGCTAATTATTGCGATGTCGCATACTCACAGCCCGTGTGATACCGAACACCCAACTCCTCTAATAGTCAGTCTCATAAAGCCTGTTTTCGAAACTCTTGCGTTCGAGGAATAGCCTCAGTGAGTGGATCCGCTTGGATGTTTCTTTCTATGTCTCTCTATATCTCAAGTTCGCGGAGAAAGCCATCTCCCGAAATGAGCAATACCTGTCTTAGAATGTCTGGATGTCTGATGGGACCGAGCTCATAAATGAACTCCAAATCCAAACTTCTTAGACTGTATCGTCAACTGAACTTAATCAGTATCCTGCGCCATGCCACCCTCAGTATTGCCTTGGACCACCTGTCCAAAATACTGCCCTCGTCAGAAGGAAAAATATAACTCTCACAACCTCCTTGTCGTCCATGTCACCTTGGAAGCCTGGAGTGATAACCGTCTCCTAAAGGAGGCAGCCATTATCATATCCCTAGAACATTCACTTATGTTCTAGAACTGCTTCCGACTGTTTCCCCAGGATTGGATCAATATCAACTTATTGCACCTACTGCAAGAACAACATCTGGTGTGGTACTTGACATCTCATGATTGACTCAATTGCCTGAGCAAGTGATCTGCCAATCATGCGCATCCCTCTCTACTTTAGTCTATAAGATACCTTTAGAGAGGGTGACTCCATCACCTGCAGGTATACTACCGTGCCAAGAGTCGTCCATTCTAAATACTCTTAGAATGCTGTCAAAATACCCTGATTGGGAAACCACCTAAAATCTAGATCTAAAACCATAGATCTAGTAACCAGTATGTCTGATATAATGTCCAAGTCCCATGTGGAGAAAACACTGTGTGACGACCAAAGTATAACCGATCGTAGTATAGGAATATCACTTCCTACTACCTTCTCAACAGATCCATCCCCTATTCTGATAACGTCAAACCCATGACTGTCACATCAGAAATAGATGATCTATCTCCGCTATTTCTGCTTTGGTCTATAAATAGACATAAGCCTGATGTCCACCAATGCTTCCGCTGCTCCCACTGACTACGACAACCCTCTGGCAGAGTCATATAGATGTGCACTTCTAAAGCTAGTTTAGAACGACGCTATACTCATACTCCTGCCGGGTCTCGCAGCCTGGAACAACAACAATGGCAAGTGTGGGTAAACAAGAACTTCCCTGTCACCGTCCTTGAGGCTACCGGAGTACCTCTCGGGTGCCTGAAGTTACCCACCGTATCTGCGGAGTGGCCAATGGAATGTCAAATCGGATTGAATCCTTAGGTTCCTTATCAAATCTTCAGTAATCGTTTGCGGTTCTGGAATCACTTCCAGTTCTACCATACTCCCACTACTGTTTTTTTTGAAAAAATCCATTTTTATTAAAACTGTGGCGAGTCTAGAACAATATTACTATTGATCTCCCAGATGGTAGAAAATCAACCCTCGTCATAGCCTGGGTCAACCCACAAACAGCCATTACAGAAACGTGCCTTGAGTTATCCAGAGTCTGGTTTTAATCATAAGCCGGACTACTCCCCGTACCTTAACAATGTTAAGATATGAACTGTACTATATCCAATATAGAACCAGAGGCACTGATTTAATTTAACCAGATTCAAATCATGCAGCTATCTCCAGTGCATGTCAACTAAATGGAAGGAGGCCGATCAGCGTTACTCAACTTAGGAATGCTTCCAATTATGAGTAACCTGAAAGAGAAGCAATTTCTCTTTATCATTACTATCAACTGAATACCATACACAAGTATCTACATCTTCGATCACTTTGAAGAATCCCGATACTTGCTACACCTGGTTCTCTACTCTATTCAAATACCTATAACTCCTCAAAACTTAGACCCTGTGTTTCTACGAAACACATGTCTAAGAACTAGAGAAGTTAAAAGTAAACAGAATATAGTATGAAGACCAACCCCTCTGTCCTAATGGACACTGGACAACATACATTACTCTGTATAAGTCCGCTGAGTCTAACAACTCTTTCACTGTGTGTCGTAGGTTGAAAACTGTACTTATGGTTAAGAAGAATTACACCGCTGTTTAATGCTCCTTACTTAACCATCCACTGATATAGGTAAATGTCATCGACATAATATCAAAAGGTATATCTCACTCTATGAAAATAGACGTACAAATATATCAATTTGAAGTTGGTGCATAAAAGCGGATATTCAAAACCAAATATTTGCCAACCGGCAAACAGCCCAGGTGATCACCTCAAATATCACCGATTACAACGAATCCCGATATAATGAGGATGATCACCCAATTCCCAATAACTTACTCCCACTCATCATCTGTAAAACCATACAGATGTGAGAATCAAACCTGGTAAATACATACCCTGGAGCAAGTGTCTAATCGGGAAATCAGTTTTCTTTTAACAGTACACAGTTGAACTGAAACATTGAAATGTTTCGATGGGGTATCCTGGTATTCCTAGTAATGCCTCTACCATTATCCAGATTCACAACTATAACCGTATAATTCTTTGCCACCTCTCCAAATCCCTTTATATGTCTTTAGTCATTACCTTCTGCACACCCCTTAGGCCAAATGGTTTTCTTCCTTCCCCACCGTTCGGCACCAGCCTATGGTTTGGAAGAAGACTATCCAATAAGCATAATGGGTGTACTGTCCTAGTCCTAGGAGCACTCGCAATGCGAGAGAAGGTGAAGATAAAAGACAACCGAATAAACCTTATTCCTATTTCTCCTGGACCAGAATCCATCCCCGAACTGGAACAAGTTCCTTTCGAGTTCGTATATAACCATACGATGGTGTATCCAATAAACTGTGGATCTTCGTAGTGATACGGAGTGTCCTGGAGAAATACAAAGGTGATTTAGGATTGGCGAAGTAATACTTGGTTTGGTCGTGAATATCAGTCGCAATTTACTTTGCCCTCTTACTAATCCCTTGATTTGTCTTAATCTTAATACCTTCTACACACCGTTTAGGCTAATTGGTTTTCTTCATTCCCTACCGATCGGCACCAGCCTAAGGTTTGGAAGAAGACTATCCAATTTGCATAATAGGTGTACTATCTCCTAAACCAAGGAGTACTCAAAACTTGAGAGAAGGTAAAAGGGAAAAGACAACTGAATAATCCTATCCGTTTCCTCCAGAACCGGAAACCATCCTCGAATTCCTTCGAGTTCGTATCTAACCATACGATGGTTTTGTCCAATGGAAGTGGACGTTCGTAGTAATACGGGGTGTCCTGGAGAAAAGGGTAAAAGTAGGAGTGGCAATGAGGTCTGCAACTCTAACAATCCAAAAGCCAATGTAAAGAAGGTTCGGTTAACTTGGTCTCTGAGTCATAGTCTTAGGGTCGGGTTAATGGTCGCTGCCAAAGAGAGAGAAAAGAAACACTCAGCGTGCACTCTAACCTAGATCAGAATGGTTACCAATTTATCTAATCAGGAAACCTCCCACTGTACCTCAAATTCTCCTCCAAACCTGAAAGAAGAACTAGTCGGGGTCACCCGAGGAGTAAACTAACTCATCAGTGGGAATCGGGATCCAACTATCATCGCATGATAACTTGACGGAATCCACTCAAGTCACCACACTCCAGAAGGTATGCGCATATTTGGCAAGTTTCAGTCCTTTTGAAACTCCCGATGTAGGTTTTTTACCCCTAGGACCCAAGTGACCTTGACACAGTCAACAAATCAAAGAGTCCTAGTCAAGTTCAACCCGTCATTATTTTGGATTACATTAAACCCACCCGTACGAGCCCTTGACACAGTCAACAAGGCCGCACGACTGTCCTAACCAATCCCATTAATATGCTACAAACAAACACTACTTAGCTACCGCACACTACGCCTTGACACAGTCAACAAACGCAGCACGAATACTAAGTAATACTTGTAAGAAATGACGGAGGGCTACGGCTGGTTTTTGGCGAAAAACCTTTAGCGTAATGAACTTGATATCGTTGAAGGAACTGCATAGCCTTTTATAAAAATATAGTGACGAAAACCTTTGCTAAAGAGGCCACTCCCGGTGAAGGGATCTTGGCTCTTTCCCCGTAGAATGAGGTGCAGGATATTCCAACTGAATACCACTATGCAAAGCAAAAGTAATCGGCTATAGTGAAGTTAATGCCCTGACGCAAACTTCTGTCCAAGGGGTCACTCCCGATGAAGGGATCTTGGCCCTTGCCTCGTCGACTGAGGAGCAGGATATTCCAAATGAATACCACGATGCAAAACAAAAGTGAACGTCCTTGCAATAACAGCTTTTTGAAAAGTGTTCCAACAACATCAGAATAGGTTTGTTTCAACTTGCATTGATCCGAATCAACGCAGTCCCATCAATTTATCACACCACAAAGAACGAAAATATACCGATGTACGTATATGCCATCCGCATTCGCCACTGGGTCCCGTCATTACCCGTTAGGTTAGCTAACTAACGACAGAGCGGGGACTGGACTAGAGCGGATGTAAAATATATACAACATCTACTAATATATATACCAATATATTATATTCGCTCAAGGCGTGATAAAATGCAACATCACAGAAATGTATAGCATCACAGAACAATACAGATATCTGGGATCCCCAGGTTTCACAGAGCCACTACTGAAACCCGACGTTCCCCTGGTCGTGTGGATAGCCTGTGCAATGAAATCCTAGACCCCTACGGGCGCGGCAAGTCACCCGCCAAAACCTGAAGCGAGGCAGCCCCCTTCAGCACCGTGAATGGACCACCCAGCACTTCACGGAATCCGGTAACTTGGGCATCCCTCCTGGGTCAACCTGTACCCCCTACGAGTGCGGCGAATAGCCCGCCAATTCTAGACTGAAGCCCCCTCCGTCTCAATGCCCTGAGATGCGGACCCGTTGCCCTCTAGAACCCGGCCATCCGTTCACCCCTCCGCGGGGTAATCCTAGTATAGAAAGTAAAATATACATACAGCGGGTACATCGACCGCAACCAGGTCGTGCCCCAAAAGAATAATACAATCAGGCAGTGACGGCAGTCCACATGTTGGACGCTCGCCCCGCAATATCAAATGTACATAATACAACAGAAACTGTACTAGCATTGCATCCAGGCTATCCCCACGACCGATCCGCAACATCACAGCAAAATCACAAAACATCAACGTGAAAGTCACGTTCGCAAATCCGTCTAACCGGGCTATAGCAGTTAGACCGGATTTACCGATCGAGTGACATTCACGGTCGCAGATATAATGTAAATACTGAGAAATAATGTGTTTAAAATATCCGATCGATCAAAAATTAACAAGTGGGCCCCCAAGCAATACTGTAGCACTCACAGAAAATCTGGGCCCAATATTAATATTCCAAAACCCCTAAAATTAGCCCAGAAGCCCACTGGAAAAAATTGATGCAGTGACGACACCAACGTGCGGCGGAACCGTGGCCCAAGGGGGGGTTTGGCCGCGGTTCCGCGCTTCAATGGTCGACTGACTGTGTCGAATTTTTTCAGGAGTCTTAGAATTTCCAGTACATTAGTTTTCTACAACCTGAAAAAATTTTTGGAGTTCAAAAAATTTCGACAGAAAACTGATGTGAGGAAAAACGCGAGTTTTTGGAATTTTGGTCGATCGGAAATGCAAACACATCAAACAAAGCTAGAACAAGTTAATGGCGAGGCTCTGATACCATTGTTGGTGCACGGCGGCGCCCCGGTCGTCAATCCGACAGCCAAATGCGGAAACGGTGATAAACTTTAATTTTGCGAACTTAGCAAACCGGCACCACCACGCACTAAACCCCGGATCGGGCCATTAAACTAGATCTAGCAAAGTAACAAGATAGGGAAGAGATATACCGAGTGATCCGAGTCCTCCGGTCTTCTTGTCATCGTCCCGATCTCACGCGGAAAATCCGGTCATCGCCTCCTTGCCGGAAGGGCACCACATCGTCTGTATCTTTTACGGGCTCCCGCCTCTATACCGAGGCAACTCGGGCATGAAGCTGGCAAGTCGACATGCCCAAGATGTGCTATAGAATGTAGTGTAGATCATGCTAGTCTCATTTGGGGTTTTTAGTTGCCTTGATGGAGAAATCAACAAGATATGAACTTGGGCATTTTTGGTAGCAATGGAAAATAAGATGGATGATTAATTTCCCACACCAAATGAAATGAACCTCTTTCATTTTTTTCTCTCCTCCAAATTGTGGCCGGCCATGCAATGTGTTGGAAAATGGTGGAGGGCAAAACAAATACAAGAAGGAGGTAAGAGTAGGAAAATCAAGAGGTGACCACATCATAAAGCTAAGAAACATTAACCATGCTTATCACTCCATATCCTTTCAAATCTCAATTAATGCACCATCATGGATGAAAGATGCTAAACATATCATAATGAATATATTTGTAAGAAACCCCCTCCACAAATGTTATTTGCACAATTGCAAATAACCCCCTCCATCGGAAAAGTCCGGCCGGGAAAGAACAAAGGAAAACCGGCCGGAACGGAATGCAAACTGGGAACTCCAGAAAACTGGTCCCGTAATAAATTACAGGAAAACCCCGATACTGTGCATACACACCCGCATCTGTATTCCGACCGGATACAAATGCAAAGAGACAAAATCTACACTGTACTAAACTAGGATCCGGCTTAAACCAAAGCCAGGTAGTAATGTCCGTCCGATCCTGATCCATGCAATACCGCACGTATCAGATCGAACCCTGCCATATATCCATACGGCCTCTAGTACAAACCGTCCGATCCTGATCTGTGCAATACCGCACGTATCTGATCGGACCCTGCCATATCTCCATACGGCCTCTACAGTGTTTCGCCCGAAAGCTGAGTAACTGAATGTGTGGTGGACTCTAAAGACTCGTCAATACTATGGCTGTGGATTTAACCACTAGCACGTCAGAGGTATAAGCTAATACGTAACGGGCCACCAGCTATTGACCAAAAGGGACGTCGATGAGCGAGCTCATCCTGACACCCTACTGAGCCTGTCAGTGACAATATCCGTACAGTCCGGTCCGTTAGTCTCTGAGCATCGCATGTCGGGCCTAGGGGGTTGGTAAAAGTCAGACCCCTAAAAGCGGTACAAGTGGTGTCGGAGTATAGCCCAGAACACCCTGAGATACTACTGGAATACCTACCAGTAAATCTCCTGCCTTGGCCAAGGACTTCGTGTAATGGCTCTCCTAGACACAGCGCGACCTCACCCCTAATACCGGGAGAGACGAACCCCTGAAGATCCGCTCACTGCCTCCATGTGGCTCGGGACTGTACCCAACTAAAACCTGTTTGCACGACTCCTTTGAGCCGTGGTAGGGTAGTAATCAAAGCACAGTGGGAACTCACACGAGACAAATGACGATCCCCAGGTCGATGAACTAACCTGTACAAATGTCACCTGGGAACTGCTATCTGACGTCAGGTATAAGACCAACTAGCATGTTCCCGGCGAGTCCTGTCCGGTGTACTCATAACCCAATGAGCACCTGTATACATCTTAGGTGAACCAACTGACACCAGTGGCTTGTGAGACCGGCCACCGCCCCTCAACAGGGTCTCGACTATATACACTAGTCTATTCGGGAGAATCGATGCCCTGTCTCGAAACTCTCACGACTAGGGACCATTTAAGGATGTGCTTGTAGAACCCAGCTCTCACGTATATGATCGCCCTCATACTGCTGGTCGTCAAGCAAGAATCCTAGGGGCTCTATCAACGTGTAATAGTGACCTGTCAGGTCACCTAAAGCAGTACACGATGGTAAAGGTAAACCAGATAGCATACTATCATCTCGAGTAAGACTGTCTTACCGGGACAGGTCCTCCCTCAATCATCGCAATCACGTGCCTGTGATCCAATAATTGACTCTGAGGGCATTATCTCCAACAACAACCACGCAAGCAATATAACATACAACGCCGAAGGGCGATGATCAAAACTCAGAAAGAAACTCAAAACAGCATGAAAACCGTAATACTACAACGCGCGACTCTATGGTCGAAATAATACATAACTAATTTCTAAGTCTGAAACAATATACAAGTTTGGTTGATGAAATTTCTAGATACAATAAATAATAATGTACAATGGTGGTTCTGACGCAAAAGAACCCACCTACCAAAGCAAGTCTCCCGTAAGGAAGCAATGTGCCAGAAAAGCCGCAATGAAACCTGTACAGCAAAGCCTGCAAGAAACTGAGGCACAACAGGGGTGAGTTGTCAACTCGTGAATAGAAAATATCTACAAGCAGATATCGAATGTATGACTCATCCTAGGTCAATACGATCAGATATATATAAACCTCAATATGAATAAGTCTGAACCATGCTAAAGTGGCAATATAACCTCTATACATAAGTGTAGTGCCATGTGCTCGTGCCAATGCCTCAGGTAATAATATGTCATAAATATGAGGTATGATCAATGTAATCAAATCTGTATGTATGTGGATCCCGTCCACTCGTCACCCAATGACAAAAACCATCATGCATGTAAATATCATAAAGCGTGTGTATGGAAATATGAGGATATAGACCATCTGTGTTCCTCACGACACGTCAAAATCATGGAACCGGAGTGTCCAGCATCAACACTCGAAAACATCATGAAAACTGTGCCCAGCATCGGCATGTAAATCCTCATATATCGGGCTCCGTCAGTCCGGATCAGCCCACGGGCTCAGTCTGCGGAATCGGCCCTCGGCCCCGGCAGTACGCCCATATCCATCTATCGACTCTGGTTAGTATCCTCCGGATAACCGCCAGGTCCAACCAATCACCGGTAGGTACTCGCCACCCTGCCCAGCTCATCGTCTGCTCCACGAAAAAACATTTCTTGCCCCGGGGAACCATACCGGGTCCACCATGTACCCGCAATCGGCCTCGTCTGCTCCTCGAATCGGGTTTCACATGTCGCTCTCAGCACCGAGAAAACACATGGTGGACACACTGAAATATCATATCAAGGGCAACCGGGTTTTTAAAACAAATACATATTCTCTTTTGAAATACCCACGGTTCGCAAATCCAGAAATATCATGGAAACAACATATCTCAATACGTATAATCAAAGCATGATGTATGCGACATGTAAAAGAAATGTAAGCATATCAGTATGTCATGCAACACGGAATAGTAATATGCACATATTTAGGGAAGACCGCTTCTTCAAAATGAATCAACTTTAAAAGGTATCTTGCGGTTCCCAAATCTCAAATCAAGCCATAATTATCAATGTATGTGCAAATACGTATGCATGCACCTATGGGTGTACAATAGGAATACACAGTATATTGGTACAAAAGTATGCCATGCAGGGGTCATATCCTGAATGCAACAGTACTAGAGTGTAGTGGCATGGCAATTATCGATGATGAAGTGTGTAAGCCGGCAAGCAGTGTACGTGGAACATACGCATCATCGATAATGGTGCTGGTGTCCTAACAGCATGGTTGTAATATAGTAATAAACACAAGCAATGCAATGAAAATAGCAAGAATATGCGGAATCGAATAATCGACGCAACAGTGAAGAATCTACCTCAATAAATATATCATGCAGCTATGCCATTTGAAATAAGACGAATCAAGGTTTTTTGGTAAAATAAGTGTTACGGTGTTTTGAGAAAAGATGCGCCGTTTGATAATATTCGTAGAATCCCTTTTTCCTATCATTAAAATATCCCCGATTCCTTAGTTTTGAAATAGGTATGACTAGGGTCTAGTCTAATGTCTACTAAGTAATCTACAGACCTAACTAACAAGCTAAACAGGAGGGGTATGGAAACCACCTACATCTGAGTCGATATATATATATATATAATAGTATATGATCCTGCCTCAATAGTATCACATACGACACAATATACATCATGTAATATCCTCGAGTCATGAGCGCGGACCCATCATCAATATATATAGCTCGTACGTAAATCCGTCGTACGACATCCCAATAGCTGGGTACGGGTCACTATCACATTCATCTCATCAATTATCTGGTATCCTTATCATCATATCACAAGATCTAGGTATTGATCTAAGTCTAGTACAATCAACACCATCTATATAAATATAAGCGCGTGTGTAAAACACACGTCCAAAGGCCCGCTAAAAGCTCGTATCGTATCCCAAATACGAATCACATCATATCACCGATGTCCCGGCACTATGCCCAAAATCATCGATTCGTCTTCACATATCATCCACTATCCACATCATCACGATATAAGTATAGCAATAAGCATGTGTGTGCGTGTGGGTGTAAATCTATGCTAGGGTTCACAACTGGGGAAATACACTAGTTCACTTCTAACCCTAAATACCCATAGTACACCTAACAAATCTATGACCTCCATGTCACGCAATAAGCTATCATATATATATATATATAGAATATATAGTATACTAGACATCGAAATGTGGGGGTGCTATACGCCATCTACCCGACTTCCCCCGTAGATATAATCTACTCACTTTGCATCTTGCGTGTCGGTGTCGATATTGTCACCATCATCTTCATTGCCTCGGATCACCGTGGGGGTACTTATATATCATACGTATCGCATAGCATTAAAACCAAATCAAAACTAAAATGACACGCGAAATCCAACACGATACGCTAAAAGGCCTATAGGTTAGAACCTATGGGTACGCCTTTCAAAACCATTTACAATCCTCGATATCATCGTATAAACGCCAAGTATTCGAGGTAAAACACAGATATATAAACCCAGAATTCAAAATACGGAAATAGAAACACGAATCCAAAACAGCACCTAGAGAAAAGGGTCCCAGATTTCACCCTAGGTCAAATTAGACAAATCTGCACATGCCAGAGGTCTAATCTACTGATAAAGGGGCACCAAAACCAAAACGAGCCAATATGGTGGTGTCCAAGCCGCAATTTGTGGCCAAACGGAATAAATTTGCGGCCGGGGTTGGGAGTTAGGGGCTAGTGTTCTGGTGGTGGCATCCTGGGTGCCTGTACATATCCCTATCCAACCAAAAAAAATTTCAGAGTCTCGGATTGATAGCAGATTCAATATAACCTTCACAGATTGCGCAAAACTTCCGATATCGATTTCTAAATCCATATTTCGGTTTTCAAGTCTCAGGTTTGGGTCTCAAATCTAGCACTAAGGTCTGTGTATGGCCTCTACTGAGGTCAATTTCACCGAAAAACCACAATTCCCTCAAACCCTAACTAGGTTTTCCTTAAGTTCACAAAATCACCCGATATCGATTCAATCTTAACATAGGGTTAAAAGTAATGCAAAAACTATGCTAATGGTTCGGTAAATAGCTCATTTGGCAACTCAAGAATTTTCTTGAGTTGCCCCTAGTGGCCAAAATCCTTTCTTTCTTGGTCCAATGTATAGGTCTTGAGCTTATGCATCTTTTTAGTGAAAAGGAGATAGGGTTTTGGGTTTGTTTTCAAGGTGTTTGTGGCAATTTTATGAAGTGGGAGAGAGAGAGAGGCAGCAGTAGCAGCAATGTGAAGAGGAGGGAGAGAGATGAGTGTTGGAAAAATGAAGAGGAATGGCTCACACAAGTCAAAGGTAAACACGCCCCTTTCTCTCTCACCATACCTAATATTCTATTCCCTTTTCTTTCTAAATCCTTCTCACTAGAATAGTAAACCCAAACAATCATGGTTGAAAATGTAACACAAGTGTAAAGCAAAAAATGATATGTGCATATTTTGCACAAAATGCCAAAAATCCGATTAGCGATTTTTAATCGCGATTAGCACTAAATTAGTGTCAAACTAATCATAAAAACTTTAAAATGACATATTTCCATAAAATACCCCATTTTAGAATTTTCCATAATTTTTCCAAAATTTTCCCCCTTTTATTTGTATTTAATTATACCGAAATATTAAAATATTCATTAAAATAATATTAAATTATAAAAATTCCCAAAAATAATATTTTATTTTTTTGAAATGTTATACTTCACCATGACTCCGATGATTGTGGAATGCTTGACGGAGATTTGATTTTGAGTTATCTTCTCATTGTTCATGCGCATGCATTGAGTTATGATGCGTTTTATGTATTGATGATTTCGGAGCCCCGACGACTTGATCATTTTACTGAAATGTTTTAGTATTGAGAGGTTTAAATTTAAATTCGGGGACTGAATTTATTTTAGGAGGAAGATTGTAACATTACAGAAAAATAAAATATTATTTTTGGGGATTTTTATAATTAAATAATATTTTATTAAATATTTTATTAAGGCGGTATAATTAAATACCGACAAATTGGGAAAAATTTGGAAAATTATAGAAATTACTATAAAGTGGGTGTTTTATTTGAATTATGCAAATTATAAGTTTTTATGATTAATTATACGCTATTTAGTGCTAATCGCGATTAAATATCGCTATTCGCGCATTAAGCTTGTTTTGTGCAAAACATGCACCATATCATTTTTACACTTGTGTTACATTTTCCTACATGGCTTTCTCTTAATTTTTCATTCATGGATTTGGTTTTGTGAGAAGAGAAAAGAAAAAGAAAAGAAAAGAAAAGAAAAGGGAAAGGAATAAACTATAAAGCATGGGCATGAGAGGGAAATGTGAGGTGTTAATTTTGACTTGGCCATTCTCTCATCTTACCATCTTCATCATTTTCTCTCCTCTCCCTCACTCATTGCTGCAGCTCCTGCCCTCTCTCCCTTTTCCCTTCCACCTCCTCACAATCCATCAGAATAAAACCCATTAAAATTCCATCTCACTTTCACAAAATTTTTGCACAAGCTCACAAGCTACACTATGGACCAGGGAAATTTTGATTTTGGTGCCCTAAGGGATTCATGAGAGAAAAATGAGGTAATTATTCCATCATTAGTGTAGAATTTCTATTCCTTTAGCATCCATGTTAATTTAAAAACGATATTGTGTGGTTTTGGGAACTTTGAAAACTTTGAGTTGAGGATTAGGGTTTTAGTTGAACTGAAAGGTGAAATTAAGGTTAGTAGAGGCTATACAACCCCTATGGTGATTGATTGGAGACCTAAACCAGAGACTAGAACCCCTATTAGCGAATTTAGAAACCCGATATCGGAAGAATTGTGGATTCTGTGAGGATATTTTGACATCTGCTATCACCCGGTGCCTCTGAAAATTACTTAGCATACACGGTGATACATGCAAGCACCCAGGAAGCTAACCCCTAGACCCCAGCCCCTGAATCCACCCTTTGGCCGCAAATAAAGTCATTTTGGCCACAAATTGCGGCCAGACTTGGTTAAAATGGGTTCGTGTTTGGTTTGTAGCTCCATCTCCTGTAAACTACACCCTTGGCATATGCAAAATTGGCTAATTTGACTTAGGGTAAAATCTGGGCCATTTTCAAGAGTTGCTGTTTTGATTCAGGGTTTCGTTTTATCTGTTTTGATTCAGGGTTTGTGTAATTTGTGTTGTATTAGATCACTTGACGTTTATACTTCGAAATCGAGTGTTATTTGGTGGTTTTGAAAGCGTAGTCCATAGGTTCTAACCTATAGGCCTTTAGCGTATCGTTTTGGTTTTATTTGGATTTTATTATGGCACGATACGTTATGATGTGTAGGTACCCCAACTAAGACTTTGAGACGACAAGCAAGCGCGTGGCTGCGTTGGCAACGGAAAGCGAAAAGCAATGTGAGTAGATTATATCTACGGGGGAAGTCGGGTGGATGGCGTATAGCACCCCCGCAGTTCGATGTATAATATGATATATATATATATATGATATCTTTTTTATGTGACATGGATATTCAAGATATGATTTTGTGTTCATGGTTAGTTTAGGGTTAGTAGAAGTGAACTAGTATAGCTTCTTAGTCGCGAACCCTGGAATAGGTTTACACCCACATGCACACACAAGCTTACTTTGTTATACTTGTGCGTATATGGGGATACGTATATACATATACACACATAGGTATGGAACTATGTATATATACAGGTATACCTACACATGGATGATGAGGATTGTATATGGTATTTGCAGATGAGTCGATGAGATTGGGCATGGTGCTATGAGATCGGTGATATGATGTGGTTCGTATTATGAGATACGACATGAGATTTTAGCGGGTCTTTGGACGTGTGTTTTACACACGCATATATATATATATATATATATATATATATATATATATATATATATATCGATGGTATTAGTTGTACTAGACTTAGATTAGAACCCCCTGTTCATGAGATATGATGATAAGGATACCGGATAATTGATGAGATAAATGTGAGATTCGACCTGTACCCAGAATTGGGATGCCGTACGATGGATTTACGTACGAGCTAGATAGATCCGCACCCTTGACTCGAGGATGTCATGTTGTATATTGTATCGTATGTGATACTATTGAAGCGAGATCACCAACTATTATATTTATAAGTATATCGACTCAGATTTAGGTGGTTTCCCTTACCCTTTCGGTTAGACTGTTCGTTTAGTTCTGTAGTACTTAGTAGATGTTAGACTACACCCGAGTCATACTTATTTCAAAACTAACGAATCGTGAGTATTTTAAAGACATGTCAAAGGATACAACGGATATTTTCAAAAGACGCATCTTTTCTTAAAAACACCGTAGCCCTTATTTTTCTAAACACCACGATTCGTGTTATTTCAAATGGCAAAACTGTATGATATATAGATATATATTGATGTAGATTATTCACTGTTGTTTTTATTATTCATTTTCCGCATATTCTTGCTATTCGCATCGCATTGCATATTTAAATGTGTTTATTATTATACTAGACCCATGATGTCAAGACACCGGCACCATTATCGATGATGCGTATGCTCCATGTACACCTGCTTGCCGGCTCACACACTTCATCATCGATACTTGCCATGTCACTACACAGTAGGATTTTTGCATCAGGATATGACCCCTTGCATGACATACTTATGTACATACATATTGTAGATTCATATTTGCGTATATACAGATTGTACACTCATACTCGCGTACACACATATTGTACCCCCTTACTTGCATACATACGTATTTGCACATACTTAGATGATTCTGGCTTGATTTTGGAGATTTGGGAACGGCAAGATATATTTTAAAACTGGATTCATTTTAAAAGAGTAGTTTTCTCTCGATATGTGCATTTTACTGTTTCTTGTTGCATGATATACAGATATGCTTACATTTCTGTTATATGTCGCATACATCATGCTTTAGATTATATGCATTGAGATATTTGTTTTCATGAGATTTCTGGATTTGGGAACCGTGGTTATTTCAAAAGAGAGTATGTATTGTTTTAAAAATCGGCTTTCCCTTGATATGATATTTCAGTGCGTCCACCATGTGTTTTCTCGGTTCTGAGACGTATGACTTGTGAAACCCGATTCGAGCAGTTGGATGAGGCTGATTGCGGGTACATGGTGGACCGGTATGGTACCCCGGGGTGAGAACGGATTGATGTGCTGCAGACGGTGAGCCTGGCAGTAGGACTAGTACCTACCGGTGATAGTATTTGGGCTCGGCGGATATCCGGAGGATACAGACCGGAGTTGAGAGATGATATGGGCCGATCAGGACCGACGGAGCCCGTGGGCCGATCCGAACTGACGGAGCCCCATATTTGAGGATTTACATGCCGATGTTGGGCAAAGGGTTTCATGATGTTTCGAGTGTCGATACTGGACACTCAGGTTCCATGATTTTGTTGTGTCGCGAGGGATACATGTTGATTTATATCCTCATACTTCCATGCATATGCTTTATGATACTTACATGCATGATGTTTTGTGTCATTGGTGGACACGTGGATGAGATCCACATGCATACAGACATTGATTACATAGTTGGATGATATCCACATACTTATTGACTTTATGATATAGTTGACATTGATTCATGTTGATTACATTGATCATACCTCATATTTAAGATATGTTGCTACCTGAGGCACTGACACGAGCACTTGGTATTACACTGATGTATAGATGTTTACCCTTGCCACCTTATCATGCTTCAGACCTTATCATTTTAAGGATATATATATTATTACTGATCGTATTTGACATAGGATTGAGTCATGCATACGATTTCTGCTCTGTGATGTTTTCTACTCACGAGTTGGCAACTCACCCCCGTTGTGCCACAGTTCTTGCAGGTTTTGTCATACAGGTTTTATTGCAGCTTTCTGGCACACTGCTTTGGTAGGTGGGTTCACTCGCATCGTGACCACCCTTGAATTTATTTTAATCAGTTTTATCTAGTAATTCCATCAACCAAATTTGTATATTGTTTCAGACTTACAAAACCAGTGTATTATTCTTTCGACCGTAGAGTCGCGCTTGTATTATTATGGTTTTCTTGATGATTTTGAGTTTTAATCCTCGCCCTTCGGCATTGTATATTATATTGCTTGCGTGGTTGTGACCGTCGATTGACGAAGAGCTAGCTCCCGCTTGGGGATGACTTTATTCAAATTATGCATGCTGCACCTTTTTGGGGCCAATATTTACAAAGGAAACTCTGCCAAAATTTTTAGAAAAGACTTTAGATTTTAAAATGCACATTCGGCTTATGTTATTTAAAAACCCCGTGTTTTAAAACATGTTTCCTTCACTTCTTTTTTTAAATGGTTTATATTTCTGGGATTTCTTGGCTTACATGAATTAGATGGGGTCCTATAGACTTCATATAATTCAAGTGCCAGTCACGTGCCATTTCGGGTCATGACATTTCCACTTGCCCATCTACACCAAGTTTCCTTTTGTAGATCCATTTGCATTCAACGGGTTTTACCCCAGGTGGAGCAATATCCAAGGTCCACACTTTATTGGTGTACATGGACTCCATTTCGGATCGCATAGCATCTAGCCACTTATCAGAGTCCCTACTGATAATGGCCTGCCAGAAACTGGTAAGATCATCTTCTTCTAAGATGTAATCCTCTCGATCCCCGTCTATGAGAAAACCATAGTATCTCTCGGGCGGATGAGAAATCCTACCAGATCTGCGGAGTGGCAGAGGTTCGTCGGGTATAAATCTAGCGGTTCCACCAAATCTTCAGTTGTTGTTTGTGTCTCTGGAATTTCATCCAGTTCTACCTTGCTGCCACCAATATTTTTAACAAGAAATTCTTTTTGCAAAAATGTGGCGTTCCTAGAAACAATAATCTTCTGTTCCTCTGCATGGTAGAATAGATACCCATTAGAAATTTTTGGGTATCCCACAAACTTACACAAAACTGACCGTACTTCGAGTTTGTCAGGGTTCTGCTTTTTGACATAAGCTGGGCAACCCCAAATCTTAACAAGTTTAAGATACAAACTCTTACCACTCCATATTTCATACGGAGTCTTAGGTACGGATTTGGATGGAACTTGATTCAAAAGCTGTGCTGCTGTTTGAAGTGCATATCCCCAGAATGAAAGAGGTAACTCAGCATTACTCATCATGGAGCGAACTATATCCAATAGGGTACGAGTCCTCCGCTCAGATACACCGTTGTTCTGTGGTGTATACGGAGGAGTAAGCTGAGAGAGAATTCCATTCCCTTTAAGGTATTCTGGGAGTTCCGTGCTTAAGTACTCCCCTGACCTATCAGACCGGAGGATCTTGATACTTTTTCCATTCTTTTTCTCTACTTCGTTTCTGAATTCTTTGAATTTCTCAAAAGCTTCAGATTTATGTTTCAATAGATAAACATATCCGAACCTAGAAAGATCGTCAGTGAATGTGATGAAGTACGAGAACCCTCCCTGTGCATGTATAGGCATTGGACCACATACATCCCTGTGTATGAGTCCTAGGAGCTCTGCTGCTCTTTCTCCATGTCCGGTGAACGGAGATTTGGTGATTTTTTCTTTGAGACAAGACTGAGAAGTTTCATAAGATGAAAATTCGAACGTATCAAAAAATCCATCTTTATGCAACTTACTCGGTCTTTTCTCTCTGATATGACTAAGTCTACAATGCCAAAAGTAGGATTCGTTCGTATCTGAACTCTTCCTCTTGCGTGTGTTTTGAACATTAAGAACTGTATTCTGATTTAGAACATAAATACCATTACACAGTGTACTTTCTGCAACGAGTACCTTATTAAGGTAAATGTTCATGAAAATTCTATCAAGAACAAAGTTATATCCATTTTTATCAAGTAAATAAACTGATATGATGTTGCAAACCATTGAAGGTACATAGTAGCAATTATTTAAATTCGTAGTATTGCCATTTGGCAACACTAGGTGATATTCACCGACGGCTGCAGCATTAACTTGTGCTCCGTTCCCTACCCTGAGGGACATATCACCAGGTCCGACTATCCTACATTTTCTCAGTCCCTGGAATAAACTACAGATATGAGATCTTAATCCGGTATCTAGTACCCAGGAGGTAGGACTGACCGAAAAACAGTTCTCTATTACAATAGCACTTGAAGTAGATGCAACAGTATTCTTCTTCTTCAATGGGGTCTCCTTGGAATCCAAACAATCCCCTTTTCCCTGCTCATACTCATGACTGCTGTCATAGTTTAGAGTTGAACCGACGTTCCGGAGGCCCGAATAAGAATTTGGATCTGTCAAGCGATACATTTTATTATCTTGATTAGGACATGAAATGGTTGCTACCTGGAGAGAGAGAAAAGGAACACTCAGCGTGCGCTCTTACAAAATTAGATTGGTTATTAGTTTACCTAATCAGGATGGCTCCAACTGTTTCCTCAAATTCTACTTTAAACCTTAAAAGGAGAACTAGTCAGGATTAATCGCATGTCATAATAATTGGTTAACCTTTTAGCCAGGCTAGTGTCGGTTTCGGGGGAGGTTTTCTAATTCTTTCGCGAAGTTCCTTAATTACATAACCTCTTTTCCTTGGAGGCATAGCCCCACTAACACCTTTCTACACACCTACTTGGTTTATAGCATTGATTGTTTAGTGAAATAGTCTCCCGAGAGTAATCCTACTTATCAGTGGGTTCGGGATCCAACTATCATTGTGTGATGCCCTAGATGGAATCCACTCTAGTCACCACACTCTAGAAGGTATGCTAAATTTGTAAGCTTCCTGTATGTTTGAAACTCCCGATGTGATTTTTACCCCTATAACCCAAGTGACCTTGACACAGTCAACAAATCAAAGAGTCCTGGTCAAGTTCAACCAGTCATTATCGTGATTGCATTAAACCCATACGCATAACCCCTGACACAGTCAACAAGGTTATACGACTGTCCTAACCAATTGCATTGTATGCTACAAATAAGCAATACCCAGCTACCGTACACTACGCCTTGACACAGTCAACAAACGCAGCATGAATACTATGTATAACTTATAAGAAATGAAGGAGGGCTACGGCTGGGTTTTTGGCGAAAAACCCATTAACGTAATGAACTTGATATCGTCGAAGGAACCTGAGTGGTTTTACAAATATCTATAGCGGCGAAAACTTTTGTTAAAGAGGTCACTCCCTGTGAAGGGATCTCGGCTCTTTCCTCGTCGAAAGAGGTGCAGGATATTCCAAAATGAATACCATGACTCAAAGAAAAAATAGTCGACTATAGTGAAGTTTTTACATTGACGCAAACTTTTACTCAAGGGGTCACTCCCAATGAAGAGATCTCAGCCCTTGCATTGTCGAATGAGGTGCTTGATATTTATAACCGAATACCATTGTGCAAAGCAAAAGTGAACGTTTATAATTTCAGGTTTTCGAAATCTGTTACAACATCTTTTAGGTTTATTTTCTTTCATTAATTAAAACCAATGCGGTCCTATCAAATTAACCTATCACACCAGAAAAAAACGAAAATATAATATACGTATATGCCATCCGCATTCGCCACGGGGCCCCACCATCACCCGTTAGGTTACTTAACTAACGACAATGCGGTGGCTGGACTAGCGCGGGTGCAAAACATATACAACATCTATTAGTATATATATATATATATAAATATATACAACATTCGTCCCAGGCATGATAATAATCAACATCACGGAATCTCAGCCAACAATACAGAGAGGTGGATAATCTTGGAGCCCCGGGTTTCATTTGAGCCGCAAATAAAACCCGACGTTCTTGGTCGTGTGGATAGCCTGTGCAATGAAAACCTATACCCCCTACGAGTGCGGCGAATAGCCCGCTAATTCTAGAATGAAGCCCCCTCCGTCTCAACGCCATGAGATGCGGGCTTGGTGCCTTCTAGAATCCGACTATTCGTGCACTCCTCTGGGGGGTAATCCTAATACAAAAAAAGATAATAAACTATACAAATGGTTACATCGGCCTCAACCCGATCGTACCCCAAAATAATATACAATCCAGCGAAGACGGCAGTCCACATGTCGGACGCTCGCCCCGCAATAACAAATGTACAAATGAATCGTTAACTGTACCTCTAACATTACACCACTTGCTATCCATCACGACTATCCAACCACAATCACAGCACAAGCACAAAACATCAACGCGAATGTCACGTTTGCAAACCCGTCTAAAAGAACATATAGCAATCAGACGTGTTTACCAATCAAGTGACATTCACGGTCGCAGATAAAAGTGAATGTACTGTAAACTATTAAACAGTGTTAAATTTAACGACTTCGAAACACTCCAAATTGCCCCGTACAGAAAACAACAGAGAAGCAAACTTGGGCAAAAAACAAACAACACCAGAAACCCAAACTACGAGAGACAAGAACACAGACCAAAGCAGGACACAATTTGCTAAGACAAAACCGAGGAGGCCGGTTTTGTGGGTGTGTGGCCGACCAAAACATGGTCAAATTGCGTCGTTTTTGTTCTTGGTACATCTCACAGTGTAAATATTACTCTGCAGTTGTTTACAAATTTTTTTAAACCTTTTTAAAATCAACAGAAACTGCAGTTTGGGTTTGAAGTTACGGAGTCGTTTCGGTTTCGTTGTTTTAAGATTGTTTAAACTTGCAAGACTAGGGTTTATGGGCTCGCTCTGATACCATGAAGGGTTACATTAGCGCCCCGGCCAACTTCTGTGGCCAAATGCGTTACAAATTTTTTATAGCGATACGAAACTTGGCGCTAGAATAAACCTAAACCGGATCTTGACCATAAACCTAGCTAGCATGTTAGGGTTCTATCTACTATGATGAAGGACTCTTACCAAACGAACCAAGTCCTTCGGTCTTCGTTCTTCATCCTTAGCTCCTAGTTGCCACCTTGTACTTGCTTGATCTTCTTTTGTTGCTCCATCAGTTCTCCGGGATCGAGTTTGTTCTCCGGTCATCCTTGGTCCTTGATTATCCACCTGAGGGGTTTCATCCATGGCTCTAGCTCCTTGCTAAGTGTCAAAAAGGAGCAACAAGAAAACTTGGTATGCTAGTCCATGTGATCTAGGATGTAGTTTAAGTATCTTAGTGTAAAGCTATCTCTTTCTTGTCTCTTCACTTGATACTCAACACATGAGAAGGTAGTGAAGAGGCAGAAGATGAAGGTGGAGGAAGCTAGAGAGGAAGGAGGAGATGGAGAGAAAAACGGAGATCAAGAATAATGAAGAAACCATGGAGAGAGAAAATGAATACAATGGTTTTGTATATCATTTTCTAGAATAAAAAATCTACAACCATACTTCAATAGTAGCTACAAATGAATTATAAAATCAGTTGTTAACTATTGAAGCATGGTTAACTCCATTCCTCTCATACCTCACACTTTACACCTCATTTCCATTTATCAAATAAATGGAAAGTGCATAATGAAGTGGCCACCTTCTAGAAGGAAATCTGTAATAAATACGGATTTCACTCTACTGTATAAACATACTTGCATTCGGATAAAAACACGAATGCCTAAAGAGATAGAATAACACGAAGAACGTAATACTAGAATATATATATCGAAATACATATATGTAAATTATTAAATCAATACCTGATTTAATAATCCGGCTCAAACCCAAGACGGCTAGTATTACCAACCGTCCGATCGAAAGTCCACGTACAAAGTACATCGATCGAACCCTGCACGTATCCAATACGGCTACTACATCATTTTGCCTGAATTAGGGAAACCCTCTGTGTAGGACTTTAAAGACTCGACAGTACGCCGACAGTGAGTTACTGGATAAATCCATAACCACAAGCACGTCAGCGGCACTAGCTGTACGTAACGGCTATCCGGGTAGCTGTCGAAATGAAGGCCGATGAGCAAACTCATCTGGATCTCCACTGAGCCTATCCGTGACAATATACGTACAGTCTGGTCTTTTCGTCTGAGAGTATCGCATACCGGGGTGGTGAACGTCAGACCCTAATAACCTGATAAGTCGTGTTGATATGGCTCAAGACCAATCCGGGAAACTATTGATCAGCCTATCAGTAAATCCCAACTTCCTTGGCCAAGGTCTTTTGGTCCTGACCAATCGAATCACAGTGCGATATCGACTCCCTATACAGGGAGAGACGAATCCCTGACAATCACTCACTGCCTCCATGTGGCTCGGGACTGTACCCAATCAAAACCTGTTCGCACGAATCAGCAGAGACGTGGTAGGGTAGTGATCAATGCACAGGGGGATCTCACACGAGACAAATGCCGATCTTAGGTCTAAAGACTAACCTGTACTAGTGTGACCTAAGAACTTCCACCTGACGATAGGTATATTACCATCTTGAAGTTCTCAGCGGGTCCGTCCGGTGTACTCACCCCCAGTGAGCACCTGTATACGATCTTAGGTCTCAAGACCAATGTTTGCGGGACCAAACCATCGCACCTCATCAGGGTCTAGAAACGTATACACCAGTCTACTCTGGAATATCGATGCCCAGTCTCGATACTCCCATGACTAGGGACCATTCAAATATGTGCATACCGACTACCCAGCTCTCACAAGTTTGATCGCCATCACAACGCAAGTAGTCTGCTAAACGTAACGGCCACCCGGGTATTGAGCGATCAGAAGATCAACAAGCAAGCCTGCTCGTACTCCTACAAATCAAATCAGTAACACTACCGTACAGTCCGGTCTCTTCATCTGATATGTCTCATATCACAGCCTGGCGGTGGTATAACGTCAGACCCCAATAGCCTGATAAGTCATGCCGATGCAAGGTCCATAACGGTTCAAGAAACTACTGATAACACTTACCAGTAGATCTCAGCAACCCTGGCCAGAGATTTCCTATTATGGCCAATCGAGCATAGCGCAACATCAACTCCTAATACCGTGAGAGACGAAACTCCTCTTATCGCTCATTGCCTCCATGGGACTCGGGACTGTACCCAAAAACCACCTTTTTGCACGATCTCTTGACCGTGGTATGGTGGAAATTAAATCACCGTGGGAATCACACAAGACTCTATGACGATCTCGGGTCTATAGACTAACTTGTACCAGTGTCACCAGAGAACTGCTATCCGACAATAGGTATAATACCATTTAGGAGTTCTCGGCGAGTCCGTCTAATATAACCAGTCTCCACTGAGTACCCGTATACCTTCTGTAATGTCAATCACCAATGGATATGGGATCATCCATCGCCCATCATATGGGTTTAGAAGCGTATACGCTAGTCTACTCTGCAGTATCGATGCCCTGTCTCGATACTCCCATGACTAGAAACATTTGAAGGATGTACATACTAACTACCATGTCCCCACTAGTATTATCTGCATCATAATCCTGGTAGTCAAGTACTCATCCTAAGGGCTTTATCAACATGCAATAGAGAGACAATCAGTGTACATGTTAAGATAAAGTGCAACCAAATAGCATACTATCATATCGAGCAAGAAAGTCCTCCCTATATTTGTCCAAGCTTCCACTACAATATACATCACATGTACACATTATACATCTCATATATATAATATAGGCATTCGTCTCAGAACATATCAAGTGATCACATCACAGAATATCAGTAGCAGAAGAACGCATATAAAATATTGGATATACTGGGAATTCCATGTTTTATATTAAGCCTGTAAAAAACACGGATTCCATGATCGCGATGAATAGCCAAACCCACATCCCTAGACCACTATGAGAGCGGCAAGCAACCATACCGATTCTAGAGTTAGGAGACCCGGTCTTGACTTCTCGAGATGGTCTCCCACTGGACCCTAGAACCCGGTTACTTGGGCTCCCCGCCTTGGGTCTATCCTAATGCGGAAAGTAAATAATATACATCAATGGTGACATCATCCTCAACCCGGAAGTGCCCTAATAAAAGAATATTACATATAAGGTTTTACATGAATGAAAATGAAAAACTCTCATCTCACAAAAAAAAACCAGCTATTCAAAACACGACGATCCAATATAACATATCACAGCAACACATAACATGGCATGTCATCAACGTAAGTAAATATGCGTATCCCAATTGTCGTTGACATATAGCACCGAAACCGGCGATACACCACATATTATACTTACGGTCGCAGAAAAGAGAGTGAAAAACTACAAGAGTTGGAATCTGCAACCACCTTAGACATCATAAACCCAATGTATCTCATACTTTGGATTTCATGCCTAACCTGATCCATTCCTTAAACATCACATGCCTAACAATTATAAATCCCGCATTTTAGTCTCGATATTGAAAACACTTTCCAATAACCTATCGGATAATTGAACAAGATTCCCAATAACCTGATCGAATGCTCGTCGGAAACTTTAGCAGACGGCCGCACCCCCGGTGCCGTCGACGAAGTGCACTAAGGCGGAACACCACAGCCGCGAGCACCCGAACAGATGCTTTTGGCGACGGGGTTTTGCTACAGTCACTTGGTCGGGGCAATGGGGCGTGGCTATCTAGTAAGGTTACCCGACGAGTATGCGCGTACACTATGTAATTGCGACGGACTTTTGATCCACATCAAAATTCCGTAGCAACCGATCAAATGAGACTAAACTGCTAGATTTACAGAATTCAAATTAGTTATTTCCTATCTATTTGTGGATTTCAAATATTGTGTCACAATCACAGATAGCTAAACGAAGTTAAACTTTTCGATCGAATAAAAAAACACCTAAAATTTCCCAACAAGCTCAACACTTGAGCGAAGTCTAGAAAAGCACCCAGAACATACCACAACACCTATGAACCAGCTGTAGAAAGGTCAACCAATGCCTTACCTGTGGCACCGCTGAACTACCATAAACCCTAGGGTTTTATGGCGGTTCTGACGGTCACAGGATCGAGTTAGGGTTTCGTTCTTCTAGTGGGTCTACAGAATCGCTTGCATGATTTTTTGAAAATTTCAAACTCAGAAAAATTCAGCTCTTGGAAAATTTTAGCTAGGGAAATAATGGGTTATTGATATTCGTACGAACTTTTTCACGTCTTCTAAATAACACGAATACATGTTAGAATTATGATTACCAAACACTCCGAATTGCTTTTGCAGAAAGTTAACATCACATGAAAATTTAGCAAAAACAAACAACACCTGAAACATCAAAACCCAGACCCTGGAACACTGAAAAAATTTGAAGCTCCGAATCCTAAATGGACCCGGTGAGCTCGGTTTTGAGGGGGTTGTGGCCAGCCAAAATTGCACTAAAATGCCTCAAATTTTCATAGTGTTCATGTTATATCACTTACAACATTCTACAGTTGTTTAAAAAAAAAATTGAAGACTTTTTAAAATCGACATAAACTATGTTATCGTATCGGGTGTTTTGGAATAGTTTCGGTTTTGTAATCCTAGGAAACATCGCCTAATTTTCTAGCATGGCTCTGATATCACTGTAGGGTTGTATAGCACGGCAGCAAAGTTTTGGGAGGCATCATCTATGCCATATTTAAATTTTTTCCGTTGTAGCTAACCCTAACCCTAGAATCGAAACTAGAAAATACGACGAATCGATATGCAAACAACTTTGTAAAGAAGTGAACAAGGAATACAACCTTTGTAGACCGGTGCTTCACTTCAATAGCTTCTTTTAGTTGTCCCTTCGCTGCGATCCATGAACTTCCGGACTCTTGAGAGGCTCCACAAGATGTACGGAACAAGCTTGCTCAAAGTCTTCGAGGCCGAAAATGATCTACGTCGAGGAGACACTAACCCTAGCTACCTCTTCACTAATTATGGAATTAGTGAAGCAAACACCCTATACTAAATGGTTAGTAGTAGAGGATGATGAAATAGAAATTTTACTCACTTTAGAAATAATTTTCTCACATATTTTCTTCATTTTCCATTGAAACTAGAAAGCTTGAGAGGAAGAAGTCGAAGAAATCTCTCATGATCAATTATCAAGACGAGAATGGCAATCATGGGTGAGTTAACATCATATGCTAACCATTGTAGAGAGTTTTCCATAGCTAAGTGATAGTAGTTAGGTTTATAAATATCTTAGGTAAAACAAATCAGTGGACTTCGTCAATGTACACTATAAGCTTCTACAAACTACTAGCCATGACAAAATCCCACCATTTTGTAATTACCAAAATAAATAAAAACCCTGATTATCATCGTAAGCATGTGTGTGTATCATATACCCATCTTGCATGTATCATCAAACATGACACAATATCATGAAGACAAATATATATCACATATATACAATGTGCACAAAGAGAGAGAAAAGAAATCATAAGTGAGCAAGTATTAGTTAATGTAACTTTATATATCAAATATATAATTATACATTAAATTATTAAATCAACACTTGATTTAATAATCCGGCTATATCACATATAACCGACTAATATCAAATGTAACAACTTATCGAATCAACACATGATCCGATAACCGGTTATATCACATATAACCGACCGATGTCACATGTCGCGAGAATAGAATACGGTATCACATATCGTATTAATCTCGGTCTCATACATATCACATATGTGCTCCTACTCCGTTTCGCTTAAGCCAGGAAAGCACTGTGTAGGACTCTAAAGACTCGTCAATACGCCGGCAGTAGGTGATGATTATATCATATACCCACAAGCCGCAAGGGGTTTGCTAAACGTAACGGCCACCCGGGTATTGAGCGATCAGAAGATCAACAAGCAAGCCTGCTCGTACTCCTACGAATCCAATCAGTAACACTACCGTACAGTCCGGTCTCTTCTACTGATATGTAACATATCACAGCCTGGTGGTGGTATAATGTCAGACCCCAATAGCCTGATAAGTCATGCCGATACAAGGTCCATAACGATTCGAGAAACTACTGATAACACTTACCAATAGATCTCAGCAACCCTGGCCAAGGATTTCATGTTATGGCCAATCGAACATAAAGCAAAACATCAACTCCCAATACCGGGAGAAACGAAACCCCTTCTATCGCTCATTACCTCCATATAACTCGGGACTGTACCCAAAAACCACCTTTTTACACGATCTCTTGACCGTGGTATGGTGGAAATCAAAGCAAAGTGGGAATCACACAAGACTCTATGACGATCTTGGGTTTACAGACTAACCTTTACCAGTGTCACCAGAGAACTGCTATCCGACAATAGGTATAATACCATCTAAGAGTTCTCGGCGAGTCCGTCCAGTGTACCCAGACTCCACTGAGCACCCGTATACCTTCTCTGATATCAAACACCAACGGATATGGGATCATCCATCACCCATCATATGGGTTGAGAAGCGTATACGCTAGTTTACTCTAGAGTATCGATGCCCTGTCTTGATAATCCCACGACTAGGAACGTTTGAAGGATGTACTTACTGACTACCATGTCCCCACTAGTATGATCTGCATCATAATCCTGGTAGTCAAGTACTCATCCTAAGGGCTTTATCAATATGTAATAGAGAGACAATCTGTGTACATGTTAAGATAATGTGCAACCAGATAGCATACTATCATGTCGAGCAAGAAAGTCCTCCCTATATGTCCAAGCATCCACTACAATATACATCACATGTACAGTAATGGCCTCTAGGGCATACATTTAACTAACAGCATGAGCTTGAGTCTCCTCGACGTAGATCATCTTCGGCCTCGATGACTTCGAGCAAGTCTGCATCTTTCACCTTGTGGAGCCTCTCAAGAGTTCGGGAGATCATTACTCGTAGCGAAGGGACTTCTACAAGGAGCATTTGAAGTGAAGGACTGGACTACAAAGGTTGTATTCCGCATTCACTTAGTAGTTAAGATGTTAACATTGCTAGTTCGTTTAAAACTCTAGTTAAGATTCTAAAGTTAGGGTTCTTAACAACGTCAAATATTTGAAAACGACATGGACGATGCCTCCCGAAACCTTGCTGCCGCGCAAAGTAACCCTATATATTTGAATCCGTTCAAATTTTCATCTTATGATACTTGGCACTCTTGTCTCAAAGGTAAAATGACCAATACTCCATTTACTAGAAACAAAGAAAGAATTAATGAACTTTTGGGACGGATACATGATGAAATATACGGTCCTATGTCTATAAATGCCAGGGTTGGTTCTTTGTACTTCATTATATTCACTGATCATCTCTCAAGATTCGGACATATGTTCCTGTTGAAACACAAGTCTAAAACTTTTGAGAAATTCAAGTAATGTAAGCTTGAAGTCAAGAACTAGATGGGTAGAAATATTAAGTCCATCGATGTGATCGAGCAGGCGAATACTTGGGCATGGAGTTCCTTGATTTTCTAAAACGGAGAATGAGATTCTCTCTCATTTTACTCCTTCGTATACACCACAGCACAACGGTGAATCTGGGCGGAGGTATTGCGCCCTATGAGATATGACACGCTCTATGATGAGTACTGCTGAGTTGCCTGTTTCCATTTAGAGTTATGCACTTGAGAAGCTGTATACCTATTGAATGGGGTTTCACCCAAATCAGTGCCTACCACTACATATGAGATATGGAATGGGAAGAGTCGATCTCTTAAACGAGTTAAGATATGGGGTTGTCCGGCCTATGTTGAAAAGCAAAATCCGGACAAACAAGAGACAAGGTCAAATCTGTAAGTTTGTTGGATATCCCAAACATTTGCGAGGAAATATCTTCTACCAAACTGAGGAACAAAAGTTGTTTCTCAGCATACCACCTTTTTAGAAAAGAAATTTCTTGTGAAGAAATTTGTTGTCATGAGGAAGAACTGGAAGGAGTCCTAGCTGGACAAACTAACAGCTGATGATTTGGTGAAAGCAAAGTATTCAATAGTCTCCAACGAAACTCAGCCTCTCCATGAATCTGGTAGGGTTCCTCATCCACTTGAGAGATACCACGGTCTTCTTGGTGACAGTAGGAGTGAGGATTGCATCATGGTAGATGATGGCCCAACTAGGTTCAGGCAGGCCATCACGAGTGGGTACTCTGTGAAATGGCTGGATGCTGTGCGATCAAAGATTGAATCCATGTACACCAACAAAGTATGACTTTGAATGTTGCACCTGGTGGGGTAAAACTCATCGGGAGCAAGTGGATCTTGAGAAGATTCTTGGTGTAGATGGAAAAGTTGAGACTTTCAAAGCTAGACTTGTAGTAAAAGGCTATCGTCAATGACCAGGTGTGGTTTATGATGAAACCTTTTCGCCAGTGGCTATGCTTAAGTCCATCAGGACTAAAGCATGCATCGTTGAGTTGGAACATCTGTTTTGATATGGCAGTCAAAGAGTTTGACTTCATCAAAAGGTAGATGAACCTTGTATATAGAAGAAGATGGTAGAGAGTAAGGTTGTCTTCCACGTATTGTACGTAGATAACATACTCTTGATAGGAAATGGTTTCCTATGCTACACTCGGTCAAGCTCCTCTTATCATGGGGATGTTAGTGTAATATGCCCTGGAGGCCATTATTGTATAGTACTAGTTTGTATATTACATTTTGGAAGCTTGGGATATGTACACGGATTTATAACAGTCTTGCTCAATACTGTAGTATGCTACTTGGTTTGTATTTATCTTAATACGTGTGTATGTTTCTTTTAACATATCGCTAATACCTATTGATAGAGCCCTTAGGATCTTTGCTTGACTACCAGCGTTGTGATGGCAGTCACACTAGTGGGTGCCGGGTTGTCTGCAACCACATCCTTATACAGGTCCCTAGTCATAGGATTATCGAGACAAAGGCATTGATACTCTAGAGTAGACTAGTGTATACGCTTCTCATCCCAAGAGGGGAGATGGTCTGTCCCACAGCAATCAGTACGACATACTGGAGATAGTATGCAAGTGCTCATTGGGTTATGAGATACACTGGACGGACTCGTGGGGAACTGCTGGTTGGTAATATACCTATCGTCAGGTAGCAGTTCCCAGGTGACATGAGTACAGCTTAGTCTGTCTACTTGACACTACTAATTCGCTTCAAGTTTGTTCCCACTGTTCTTAGATTACTACCCTACCACGGCTCTGCCGAGTCGTGCAAACAGATAGTAGTTGGGTGCAGTCCCGAAGCACTTGGAGGCAGTGGCGATTATATAGGATTCGTGTAACAACTCCATTTTTAATGTACAAAGAATTGATTTAAATTCAATGTATACTTGGAGTATTTATTGTTGCTGATATCTCTTTAAGTATTTAATTCACTCCATAATTACAAGAAGGAGCTTGTAGCTCAATGGTAATACCTTGCACTGCTGAACCAAGCCACCAGAGTTCAAATCCCATGCCCCACATTATTTTTATTATTATTTTTTTTTGATTTTTTAGAATACCAACCGTTATACGTACGTTTCTCACAAAATTGCTTCTACACATAAAATGTTAGATGCACCATAAATCACCCCAGGAGACCCCCCACCCATTGACGCTTCGACTCGGCCGAGTCGGCCGGCGGACCGGCCGACTCCGGCCGGCGGCGCCGGCCGGACCTGGCCGGATGGCCGAGTCGTCAACATCGAAGATGAGCATCTTGACATGGTCAACCCTCCTGCACACACTAAATATCTTGATCGGTTATAGAGAGCACATTAAACCTCTTTTACTCCAAATTTTAATGATTTTTATTTAATTTTTACATTTTTTTAATTAAAAACCTTAACCCTAGCCTAACCCTATAAATACACCCCCTACCCTCTACCCTCTCATCCTAAATTTCTGAGTCCACTCTTTCAAAATTCCAAGAGAACTTTGTTACGTTGGAAAATGAGTGAAATGCGAAGCGCTGACGAAATCGACGCAAAAATTCCTGTGATCGTGCTAGGAGCTCTCAACGACGATTCGACACACCGGCAAACCCTCTACTTCCCTCTCACTCTCTAGTGTTGTCCAAACCCGTAAGTCCCCCTTTTCTATCTTTCTTTCCTTTCTTAAAAATATGAATTTACAAACCCGACGGAATCGGTACAAAATAGATTTCCGATTCGGTTTTCTATAAAATCTCATTTATCACCAATTCCATCATGCTTAAACATCTTTATGTTGACTATTAATCACTTAACAACTAATTTGAACAAGTTTTCTCACAGGAAATGATAGCTTTTGCAATATATCGTATTCTTTCACTTAAATACCACAATCTTTAGTTTTCACATTTAACCCTTAACATTGCTATACCTTAAAGTAGATCACGAAGTAATGACCTATCTCCATACACATGCAAATACAACCCTAAATGATATCATCAACACTTAGAATGCGATAATACAAGATTTTACATTTAAATACCATTTTCACAATAAAATCTTTTCTAAAAGTTTTAGGTTGCTACACTTTTAAAACAAATATCTTTTCATAGGAAAATACGATAAGTTGTGGACATCGATCGTTTATCTAAACCTGACTTTGTGGTGTCTAGGTTAGGCAAGTGGGCAAAGGTAACTTTAAAAGACCCATTTTACGATTCGTGAGCGGATCCCTCCTTCCTCACTTGTACTTACCTGGCCACAATTGGCGGCGAAGAGGCGATTTGAGGCTTCTAACAACTTGTTATTTAGATCATTTAGAAATAGTCTAGTGAAATAGAAAACCCTAAAACCTAAAATAAAGAAAATCGACTTTTGCAAATAAATACCTTTTACTTTAATAAAGCCGTATTCTAAAGGATTAGTATTTATAAAATCTTTGCAAAGCGCCACTACAACCCACTTTTGGGGAACCCATTAGGGATAGTACGGTTTATCGTGCACCCTCGGGCTTAGTAGTGCGAGATTCAGACCTCCGTAAGGAGCATTCGTTTTCGAAAGATTTAAAATACGAAATCTTAAGAAAATGAGATTTTTAGAATATAAAATACTTATTGAAATTATTTTTGTATAAATATATGTATATTTATCATTAAAAATATCTATTTTGTTATAATATAAATATTCCACTTCTTCTAAAAATCAAAAGAATAAATTTTTACATTAAAATACCATGAATTTCAAATAAATCAATATTACAGATAAATACCTTTATTTATGTAATTAGGATATTTTCACTAGAAGTATCAAAAAATAAAATTACACTCATTATAACTATAAAGAAGAATTATAAATACTTGGGGTGTATCTTGAAAACTATACAGAATTATTTTTACATAAAACCCCCTCAAGTATTATAAATTACCCTAAAGACCCTAGCAATTATAGAACTTCGATTTACAATTCTTCTGTCCGACTCGGGTTTGAGTCTGATTAATCTGACTTGAATATGATTCAAGTCAATCTCTAAATCTATAATATTCCAACTCAATATGAACACATGAATCCCTGAATCCAGTTATCAATCTATACAACTTGACTGAATCAAACCATGGATATACATCCATTATCCAGTTATTCAATTTACCTGATTATGCAATTACAATTTGTTTACCGATATCATGGTTTTGGTCAGTCATATAACTATACAATACAATACAACAATACAATCAAAACACTACGGGGTTTAAGGGGTAGATTGGTGCGGAAGGTGTTAGAAGTGGCACGAGACGATAAGATTAAGACACCTAACCTATATTCTGCTGCTGTTCTACCGTGGCTTAACGGTTCCTTATACATTCCATATGCCTTGGTCTCCAGCATACTGAGACCCCTCTCGTATACACTGGCATCTTTCCTTACCAAGCTACAAACAACAGCGTAAACATAATATTCTACAATATTATACTTTAGAAGATACCTCTTATTCTGTCTTTTCTAATTCTTCTTGTCTTTGGGACTTACCGAGCGACCTGTTCGCTGACGACATTCTATTTCTTTCTTCTTTGAATGTCGTCAGGTGTTTTGGACCCGTCGGAGATCGAGCCCACCGGTGAAAACTTGGATCAGTTTAACGAGGACCCCGAGCTCTAGACATTGTACCTTGTTCTATTCAGTATTTTCATTTCCTGTTATGCCATTGTTTAGGCATAGCTTTTATTTCAGATGTATTTACTTTTCATGCATTGTACAAAAGAATGTTATTAATAAAGTTGCTGTTATTTTTATATATCTTATCTCTTGTGATTTACCTTTATATTGCTTAGATACGCTTAGCGTATTTACTTCACAGTAAATACATAGCGGACCTCGTCGCATCCCCTTCGCCGTATACCAGGAAGTGGGGCGTGACAGGTTTTGTTGGTGGCCCATGCAGGTCTGAGCTGTATAGAACCATACTATGCAGTTCTGTTCTGCGTGAACAACCTAAGCAATATAACACAAGAACCAGCAACTAAAACATTCTTTACAATTCATGTTTCTTGAATCCTACAAATTTCTATGCCTTGAATCTTATCATTTCATGTATTTGAATCTGTCGTAACCCAAATTTTTCTTCAAGATTATGGATTCCCCAAACAACACCAGCACCAATGTCAACAACACACCTCCAGCACTACCTCTCACACCAACTGGTCCTGCGCCAACTACTGAGCAAACAATGCTACTTGAGGCGATCCGCAGCCTTCTTGAGGGACATCAACAACTCCTGAACCGCCCTGAGACCGACGCACCACGGGTAAAGCAATTCAGGGCTTCGCACCCCAAGCAGTTCTCTGGTAAAGGAAGCCCACTTGAAGGTGAGGAATGGGCACAGAGCATAGCAGACGATCTGGCAGCAGCTCAAGTGCCAGACATCGCTTGGGTCCGTGTGGCGAAACTACAGCTCACGGACAATGCTCAAAACTGGTGGAAGGTGGAAGAAAGCCGTCTGGTAAAGCCTATTGAATGGAAGATTTTTCGTGAGAAGTTCTACGCGAAATACTTCCCTGTGACTGCCAGGTTTTCCATGGAGCAGCAGTTCATTCATCTAAAACAGGGTTCGATGTGGGACAAATCAGTGGATGAGTACGACGCTGAATTCACCATGTTAAGCCGGTAAGATATGTCATAACAGTTCAATTTTTAAATCTCACATACTACACAGCTAACACGATCTTTAAACAGATTCGCGGAACACTTGATACCGACGGACGAGATCAGAGGCCGTCGCTTTCAACAAGGTTTGGACACGGAGATTCAGGCTGCTCTAGCCACGGGAAAATTTTTAACTCATGAGGATGCTCTGGAAGCTGCTCGCAGTTATGGGGCAGTGATAAAAGCAAGGGGCAGACCTCAGTCTGCAGGAGTCAAACGCCCTGCCAACCAGATGGCAGGTGGAGCCTCGTCTAGGCCACCTTTCGTGCCAAGGCAACCCGGAGTACCGAACCATCGTCCCAGCCCAGCCTTTTGCACCTACTGCAAGAGAACTGGACATATAATGAAAGACTACCGTCGAGCCAACCGTCTTTGCTTAGTCTACGGCTTAACTACTCTTGATATTGGGTCTTGTCCCCAAAGACAAAACCCAGTTGCTGCACCCAGGCCAGCAATTACCTATCCGCAGCGACCAGCTCTTCAGGCACCTGCTCCAAGACCTACACTACCTGCACCACTCAGAGGACCACAAGCTGCACCACCTCCTCGTCAGTTCCATCAAGCTCAAAGGAACGTTCCAAGGAATGCTCCTCAGGCCAGGAGGAATGTACCAAGGCGCCAGGCTTTCACGATGTCCGTGGAAGAAGCTGAGGCCACTGGCCAAGTCATCACTGGTAAATTTTTCTTTTCTAACTTTGTTTTTCTATCCTGCTACTTAGCAACATATTTTCCTATACTTAAAACATATCCCACATACCTTAGGTACAATCTTAGTATCCTCAATCCCTGCACTAGCACTGTTTGATACAGGAGCATCACACTGCTTTATGTCGCAACGGTTTGTCCGAACCCATGCGATTCCAGTCTCACCGCTTGTATCCAGCTGGAATGTCAGATCAGGAAATGGCGTTCTAAAGGTAACTATGGGATACAGCTTGTGTCCGGTCGTCGTCTGCAGCAGAGAGTTTTATGCTGACTTCAAAGTACTGGACATACCGAACTTCGATGTAGTTCTAGGAATGGATTGGTTTGGAACTTTTTATGCTACCATCGACTGTCGTCAAAGGAGGGTAGTATTCGAGATACCAGACCATCCGGTCTTCTATTTCAAAAGCGGATACCGTACACTGGAGCCAAGTACCTACAAAGTGATGCCAAGAGAAGCAGTAGTTGCAGCAGCTCAAGCGGAGGAAGAATCAAGGCCAGATGTGGTTCGAGAGTTCGACGATGTATTTCCTGACGATATATCAGGTTTGCCTCCCGATCGAGCTCTTGGATTCAGTATTGATTTAGTACCAGGAGTACAACCGGTGATCAAAGCACCCTATCGTTTATGTCCGGAAGGTTTGAAGGAAGTCCGAACACAGTTGGACGAATTACTGGCGAAATGATGGATTCGTCCCAGCACTTCAAGTTGGGGATCACCTGTACTACTTATGAAGAAGAAGGAAGGTCCATATAGAATGTGCATCGATTATAGAGCCTTGAATGAAGTAACTATAAAGAACAAGTATCCACTTCCGCGCATCGACGATTTATTCGATCAGCTAAGTGGATCTTTTGTTTTCTCTAAATTGGATCTTCGTTCAGGTTAATCATCAAGTGAAGGTCAAGGAAGCTGATATTCACAAAACAGCTTTCAGAACTCGCTATGGACATTACGAATTTCTGATGATGCCATTTGGAGTGACCAATGCACCCGCAATATTCATGAACCTAATGAATCATGTTTTCCGGGAGTACATAGACAGGTTTGTTGTCATCATCATCGACGACATCCTGGTGTATTCTAAGAGTCGGAAAGAACATGCAGAGCACTTACGAATTGTCCTAGAAACTCTTCGACAACATCAGCTGTATGCCAAGTACAGCAAGTGCGAGTTATGGATAAAGAAAGTTGGTTTCCTTGGACATATCGTATCAGGAGAAGGAATCTCTGTGGATCTAGCGAGAGTTTCAGCAGTTAGCGAATGGCCTACACCAAAGTCAGTGAAGGATATTCGAAGTTTCTTGGGTTTAGCTGGATATTACAGAAGGTTTATTGAAGGCTTTTCAAAGATAGCAACGCCCCTGACCAAGCTCACACGTAAAAATGAAGAATTTGTGTGGTCAAAAGCATGCGAACAAGCTTTCATAGAACTCAAGTCAAGGTTGACATTAGCACCTATTCTCGTCATACCGGATCAATCTGGAGGGTTCGAAGTGCATTGCGATGCATTCGGTAAGGGATTAGGATGTGTTCTACATCAACACGGTAAGGTTGTGGCTTATGCTTCAAGACAGCTGAAGATTCATGAGCGCAATTATCCGACGCATAATCTGGAGTTGGCAGCCGTCATCTTTGCTCTCAAGATTTGGCGTCATTATCTACTTGTTGAGCGAGTGAACATCTACACAGATCATAAGAGCCTGAAGTACGTGTTTACTCAGAAGGAGTTGAATATGCGGCAGATAAGATGGTTAGAGCTCATGGCGGACTTTGACATCAACTTGCAATATCACCCAGCGAAGGTGAATGTAGTACCTGATGCTCTTAGTCGCCAACCATTAGCAATGAATCTCACCGCTCAGTGGAAGCTTCAACAAGATTTGCATCAGATGGAGATTGAAGTAATCATGCCAGGTAATACTTCAAGTTTGATGAATTTACAAGTTCAATCAACCATTGTCAATCAGATCAAAGCAGCCCAAGCAAGTGATACTATGTTGCAAAAGATCAGAGAACAAGTGGAGAATGGACTCAGAACAGACTTCGTCATCCATGAAGACGGATCTTTGAGATACGGCAGCAGATTGTGTGTACCGAAAGGTACTATTCGGGAAGAGTTAATGAAAGAAGCTCACAGCTTTCCCTACTCAGTACACCCTGGAGGTACCAAAATGTACAAAGATCTACGTCAGAATTATTGGTGGCATGGAATGAAGCGTGAAGTAGCCAGAAGCGTCACAAAATGCTTGGTGTGTCAGCAAGTAAAGGCTGAACATCACAGGACTGCTGGATTACATCAACCGTTACCAATCCCAGAATGCATGTGGCAACACATCACGATGGATTTTGTGACTGCTCTTCCTCAAAGCATAAAGGGTAACGATGCTGTATGGGTCATTGTGGATCGACTCACAAAGTCGACTCACTTCATCCCATTTCGAGTTGGCCAATCAACTTAGACACTAGCAAAGAAGTACATGGAGGTAATAATCTAATTAAGATTTAAACTCTTCATAATGTATTATCTCTGATACCCATGAACTCATACAGAAAATTATGAGATTCATGGAGTACCGGTCTGCATTGTCTCCGATAGTGACACCAGGTTCCGATCGCAATTTTGGCAGAGTCTGCAAGCAAGCTTGGGAACAAGTTTGAACTTCAGCACGGCTTATCATCCACAAACAGATGGTCAGTCGGAACGAACTATTCAGATCTTGGAGGATATGCTCAGAGCATGTATGTTAGACTTCAAAGGATCGTGGGAAGATCACCTACATCTTGTAGAGTTTTCGTACAACAACAGCTACCAAGCAAGCATAGGAATGACACTTTTTGCAGAACTGTATGGAAGGAAGTGTCGATCGCCATTAAGTTGGGACGACATCGAAGATAGGGAACTTCTTGGAACAGAGATGATAGTAGCGACTGTTGATGTGGTTCGTACTAACAGAGAAAGGATGCGCATTGCCCAAGATCGACAGAAGCACTGGGCTGATGCAAAGAGACGACACTTGGAGTTCCAGCCAGGAGATCATGTATTCTTGAAGATATCTCCGAACCGCGGAGTGATCCGATTTGGAAGACGGAGTAAGCTAAGTCCGAGATATATTGGACCGTTCGCCATTCTCGAACGAGTCGGTGAAGTGGCATACCGCTTAGTGCTTCCACCTTCATTGGAAGGAGTGCATAATGTGTTCCACATATCCCAACTCAGAAGGTATGTGAGTGACCCCAGCCATGTTCTCGATCATTCCGAGCTCACTATACAGCCCGATTTGTCTTGTGAGCAACAGCCTGTGGAGATCCTGGATAGGAAAGTGAAGACACTTCGGAACAAGGAAGTTAACTTGGATTGAGTGATGTGGAGGAAAGACACTCCAGGAGAGTCCACTTGGGAAAGGGAGGATGAAATGCGTACTTGATATCCACACCTCTTTGTAAACTAGTCCTCAAATAAAAGTTGTAAATTTTGAGGACGAAATTTTTGTAAGGAGGGTAGACTGTAACAACTCCATTTTTAATGTACAAAGAATTGATTTAAATTCAATGTATACTTGGAGAATTTATTGTTGCTGATATCTCTTTAAGTAATTAATTCACTCCATAATTACAAGAAGGAGCTTGTAGCTCATTGGTAATACCTTGTAATACTGAACCGAGCCACCAGAGCTCAAATCCCAAGCCCCACATTATTATTATTATTATTTTGTTTTGATTTTTTAGAATACCAACCGTTACACGTGCGTTTCTCATAAAATTCCTTCTACACATAAAAAGTTAGATGCACCATAAATCACCCCAAGAGACCGCCCACCCATCGACGCTTCGACTCGGCCCGACTTGTGCCGGCGCCGCCAGCCGGACTTAACCGGACAACCGAATCGTCAACATCGAAGATGAGCATCTTGACATGGTCAACCCCCCTTCACACACTAAATTTCAAGATCGGTTACAGAGAGCACATTAAACCTCTTTTACTCCAAATTTTAATGATTTTTATTTAATTTTTACATTTTTTTAATTAAAAACCCTAACCTTAGCCTAACCCTATAAATACCCTCTACCCTCAACCCTCTCATCTTAAATTTCTGAGTCCACTCTCTCAAAATTCCAAGAGAACTTTGGTACGTTGGAAAACGAGCGAAAGGCGAAGCGTTGACGAAATTGACGGCAAAATTCCAGTGATCGTGCTAGGAGCTCTCAACGACGATTCGACGCACCGGTAAACCCTCTACTTCACTCTCACTCTCTAGTGTTGTCCAAACCCATAAGTCCCCCTTTTCTATCTTTCTTTCCTTTCATAAAAATACGAATTTACAAACCCGACGGAATCGGTAAAAAACCGATTTCCGATTCGGTTTTCTATAAAATCTCACTTATCACCAATTCCATCATGCTTAAACATCTTTATGTTGACTATTAATCACTTAACAACTAATTTGAACAATTTTTCTCATATGAAATGATAGCTTTTGCAATATATCGTATTCTTTCACTTAAACACCACAATGTTTAGTTTTCACATTTAACCCTTAACATTGCTATACCTTAAAGTAGATCACGAAGTAATGACCTACCTCCACAAAAACGCAAATACAACCCTAAATGATATCATCAACACTTAGAATGTGATAATACAAGATTTTACATTTAAATACCATTTTCTTAATAAAACCTTTTCTAAAAGTTTTAGGTTGCTACACTTTTAAAACAAATATCTTTTAATAGGAAAATACGATAAGTTGTGGATATCGATCGTTTATCTAAACCTGACTTTGTGGTGTCTAGGCTAGGCAAGTCAGCAAATGTAACTTTAAAAGGCCTGTCTCACGATTCGTGAGCGGATCCCTCCTTCCTCACTTGTACTTACCTGGCCACAATTGCCGATGAAGAGGCGATTTGTGGCTTCTAACAACTTGTTGTGTAGATCATTTAGAAATAGTGTAATAAAATAGAAAACCCTAAAACCTAAAATATGGAAAATCGACTTTTGCAAATAAATACCTTTTACTTTAATAAAACCGTATTCTAAAGGATTAGTATTTATAAAATCTTTACAAAGCGCCACTACAACCAACCTTTGGGGAACCCGTTAGGGATAGTACGGTTTAGCGTGCACCCTCGGGCTTAGTAGTGCAAAATTCAGACCTCCGCAAGGAGCATTTGGTCTTGAAAGTTTTAAAATACATCTTAAGAAAATGAGATTTTTAGAATATAAAATACTTATTGAAATTATTTTTGTATAAATATATGTATATTTATCATTAAAAATATCTATTTTGTTATAATATAAATATTCCACTTTTTCTAAAAATCACAAGAAATTTTTTTTACATTAAAATACCATGAAATTCAAATAAATCAATATTACAGATAAATACCTTTATTTATGTAATTAGGATATTTTTACTAGAAGTATCATAAAATAAAATTACACTCATTATAACTATAAAGACGAATAATAAATAATTGGGGTGTATCTTCAAAACTATACAAAAGTATTTTTACATAAAACCGGCTCAAGTTTTATAAATTATCCTAAGGACCCTAGCAATTATAGTACTTCGATTTACAATTCTTTTGTCTGACTCGGATTTGAGTCTGATTAATCTGACTTGAATATGATTCAAGCCAATCTCTAAATCTATAATATTCTAACTCAATATGAACACATGAATCCCTGAATCCAGTTATCAATCTATACAAGTTGACTGAATCAAACCATGGATATACATCCATTATCCTGTTATTCCATTTACCTGATTATGCAGTTACAATCTGTTTACTGATATCATGGTTTTGGTCAGTTATTTAACTATACAATACATTATAACAATACAATCAAAACACTACGGGGTTTAAGGGGTAGATTGGTGCGGAAGGTGTTAGAAGTGGCACGAGACGGTAAGATTAAGACACCTAACCTATATTCCGTTGCTGTTGTACCATGGCTTAACGGTTCCTTGCACATTCCGTTTGCCCTGTTCTCTAGCATACTGAGACACCTCTCGTATACACTGGCATCCTTCCGTACCAAGCTACAAACAACAGCGTAAACATAATATTCTACAATATTATACTTTAGAAGATACCTCTTAGTCTATCTTTTCTAATTCTTCTTGTCTTCGGGACATACCGAGCGACCTGTTCGCTGATGACATTCTATTTCTTTCTTCTTTGAATGTCGTCAGGTGTTTTGGATCCGTCAGAGATCGAGCCCACCGGTGAAGACTTGGATCAGTTTCACGAGGACCCCGAGCTCTAGACATTGTACCTTGTTCTATTCAGTATTTTCATTTCCTGTTATGCCATTGTTTAGGCATCGCTTTTATTTCAGATGTATTTACTTTTCATGCATTGTACAAAAGAATGTTATTAATAAAGTTGCTGTTATTTTTATATATCTTGTCTCTTATGATTTACCTTTATATTGCTTAGATACGCTAAGCGTATTTAATTCACAGTAAATACGTAGCGGACCTCGTCGCGTCCCTTTCGCCGTATACCGGGAAGCGGGGCATGACAATTCGTCTCTCCCGGTGTTGGGGATTGATGTCGTGCTGTGTTCGGAAAGTCATTACCAAAAGTCCTTGGCCAGGGCAAGCGAGATTTGCTGGTAGGGATTCCAGTAGTTTCTCAGGGTGTTCTGGGCTAAATTCCGACATGACTTATGCCTCTGTTAGGGGTCTGACGTTTACCGCCCCCTAGACCCGATATGCGATAATCTTAGAACGAAATGACCGGACTGTACGGATATTGTCAAACATAGGCTCAGTGGGAGTTCGGATGAGTTAGCTCATCGGCCTTCTTATCGAAAGATACCTTGATAGCCATTACGTGCTGCTTGTACCGCTTGCGGCTTGTGGTTAAACCCACTGCCAGTTTACTGTCGAGTCTTTAGAGTCCCACACATAGGGTTTCCCTGCTTCGGACTAAACGATATAGAGATCGTTTGGTTTTACGACAGGGTTCGAACATATACGTGTACTTGTGCACGTACGATATTCGGACAGATTATACTAGTGGGCTTTGCTTTAAGCTGGATCCTAGTATTAGATTATTGGAATAGTAAAGTGTAACATTTTAGAAATGGTTATGCGAATTTGTCCGTTTTAGGGTTAAATTGTCGGTAATTTCCGTTTTGATCCGACTGTTTTCAAACGACCATATCGACATACCAGCACCTAATTTAGTTAAAATAAAGCTAGTGCGCAAGCTTTGGGGTTATATGGGACATTTTGGTTCAATTTGAATTTTTCCCAATTTTAATGTTATTTTAATGCGGTATTCACATTTTGGGAAATTTCTCTTTTGCGGTCTTTTCTTCAATTTTTCTTGTGTAACCAAACCCACTTGTATCTAGATATTTGTGTGGAGGTTAGGTTTATTGGATTAAAGAAAAAGAAAAGAAAAGAAAGAGATGCATGCATATGTATTATTGTGTATGTGAATTCATTTAATGGCTTTAAATGATGGTAATTGCTAGGAAACCCTCACCAAAACTCTCCCTTCCTCCCCTTGGCCGAGATTCCTTCTCCCTCTACTGCCCTTGAGCTCTTCTCTCTCATTTATCTTCATTCTAGCTCAAAACTTCTCTAATATTCCAAAACATCATAAAAACATGCTTCAAGTCTTGGTTTAAGCTTCTTGGATTCCTTAAAGCTAGGAGCTTGTGAGTAAAGTTGTTAGGTATAACCCCTATACTGTTAAATTAGAGTTTTTATGTTGTTTTGCTCGTTGGTTGTAGCGTAGAACGCTTTTTATTTCGATTAGTGTGATATCGGTTTTTTTTAAAGTCTTTTTAGAGCATCTATACCTGCTGTGACCTGGAGTTTTTAGTGTTTGACCAAACAAAATTTTAAAGATGTACTAGTGAACCTGAGACACCACCTGAGATACGGGGACCACCTCACCGGCCGGGGAAGGCGACCATAGGGCAAAATCCGGCGACGCCGGCTTGGTAGGAGAAGGTTGGGGTTGGTTTTCTGTGGGTAGTTGTCTGCTGTTGGTTAGGGGTGTTTGGTACTGTTTACTTTTTTTAGTAAATTCAGTATGAAAAATATGGGATCGATTACCTATAATCAAGTGTTTTGAGTCCGCGTGATACGTATTGCGACACTAGTCGTGAGCTTGTGCCGCTGCTGTACTCAATTAGGTTTGGAGGTATCGTTGCGCGCTTTAGCCACTAGACGTGCACTCGCGAGTTAGTTTAGTGTGTCGGTGCATTTTTGAATACATAGTTTTGCGTTATATTGATCGATTCTGAGATGTTCGCATTATTTCTTGTGTTTGTGAAATTATGGCGTCGCAAGAGGGGACTTCGGACGCTGCGAACAAGGGGAAGCAGGTGGTCGGATTTTCATGACTGGAGACCATTGGTGAGTAGATTTAACATCTATGGGGAAATCGCTTGTATGGCGCTAAGCGTCGGGGCTAGATATGATATGATATTAGCCGTATGTTTATGTGCTTATATAGAGATATTGCATAATTCACATTGCATATAGTTACTTGTTGTACCTGATACTGTATATATTGTACACTGCACTATTATTGACAGTCCATGTTGCACGAGCACCAATGATATGCTACACACACACTATCGGTAATTGCCATGATACGCACCATACAAATGCTCTTTTATATACCTTGCTATTGCTTAGCGACATTGAAACAGTTATACTTGTGCGACAGAGCATATGACATATAGCATACCTGTATACCTACATGCATATATATATGCCATACTATACCTACATGCCCGCACATATACCTTTTTATTGTTACATGATCAGTTTTATAACATATATATCGGTGGAATGGGACGCTGTATATATATGTGTTTTGGATTTGGATTTTGGGAACCGTGATATATATTTAATGACTTGATGCATTTAAATAGCGGTCTTTTCCCGTGATATGCTCATATTAATGTTTTATTTGCATATGTTGTTTTATGTGGATTTACACATTTGAGATATGTTTTCATGCGATATGGGAATTTCGAGTGTCGATGTTAGGCACTTATATTCCGAGAGATATATGGATTTGGAAAGACCGATACGTGGAATCATAAGTGTCGAGGTAGGATACTTCGGTTTCGAGGAACGTATGGATATCAGAATGACCGATACGTGGAACACATGTGTCGAAGTGGGATACTTAGGTTTCGAGGAACGTATGGATACGAGTATTTACGTGTCGATGTTAGTCACTGGATTTCATTATATTTTAGTGTGTCGATGTTTGACACTCAGTTTCCAGGAGACTTACAGGATTTAAGGGCCGATCTGAGGGCCGATTTGAGTATTTTGAGATTTGGGGTGTTGTTGAGATACACCGTGTTCTTCCATGCTTATGACTTGTGCATGAGATTATTTACTATCCCGCACTCAGTATTCATTTGATATGCATTGATTCATGTAGATATAGTACCCTGGTGGTGTACCTTGATCATGATAGTTACATATTCATATTGTCATACTCATGCTACCAGTTTACATGTTATTGATCATTGCTGTTAGTGCATACTTGCGATTTCAGTATTATGTTATTTACTATTCACGAGTTGGCAACTCACCCCCATTGTGCCACAGTGTTTTGCAGGACGTTCCCTCTGAGTAGTCGCGGCAGGGTGTCTTATCATCATTACTTTTGCGGATACCGCTACGTTAGGCAGTGAGGCCTTTGCTTTTAGGTGGGTTTACGGTTATCTGTCTGTATATTGTATATCTTTTTGTTGGATCTAGTATTCTCCATCTACCACTATTTGTATATGTCCTAGAGACGACTTTTGAGGACTTTGTGTTGTATATTTGGTGACTTTGGGTGCCGTGCTCGTGGGAGCCGGTTATGTTGTAAAGTTTTACCTTTTTATGCAGTTTCCTTTGTTATTTCTTCGCTTCGGCGTCGTATACTTGTTGTGGTGTTTGTCTCCGCCGTTGGGCGTGTTTTTGCTCCCAATTGGGATGCTTTATATATTATCTGTGTTGTACCAGTTTTCGGGGCTGGTTTTTACAAAGGAGGTGTTGCCAAAATTTTCATGAAAGAAAACTAGAGTTAGAAATTTTACTTGTGATTTTCAAAATGTTTTAATCTATGTTTTCTCCGTTGATCCAGTTTTGGGTGGTTTAGATTTCTGGGTTTTCGGCTTACTTGAGTTGCGTACGCCTGTTGACGTTACGTAGTTTAAGTGCCGGTTACGGGCCAAATTTGGGTCGTGACATATAGTCTCACATTATTCGTGTTTTTCGTAAACACGGATGCGGGTATGAAAATGCAAATGAAGGGTATTCTCGTAATTTGTCGGGTAAGCTTCTAGAAGAAGGTGACTCATTAGTGTTTATTTCTTTTATGGATTAAACTTAATGAGGTGGAGGAAATGAGATGTAGTTTTCATTAAATGAACCATGACTCATGGTATTGATTCATCATATGAATTTAACGAAGCATGGTTGATATTTTACTATATATTTTTAGGGAGATATTTTATTCTTCTTAATATTCACAAATGAGAAATGGTTCATATAATTATCACAAACACTTTCTCTCTCCTTAAGCTCTCTTCTTCTTCCTCTTAACACTAATTGTCTCATGAGTCGAGAATCCTAGGGTTAGTGAGACTAACAAATCCTTAATCACTCTTTATATTATCTAGGTCACTTATATTAGCACTCTAAGTCACTTAGTTACCTTATCTTAGAGGTTAAAGCTCATGGTAGGCACTCTCGGGTGGATCTTCTTTGACTTGAGGTGGCCGACGAGGAGGTGCGTTCCGTACTCACTACAAGGAGCTAAAGAAAAGGAGGAGGACAACAAGAACAAGAAGGACATGGAACTTTAGGTATAATCTTGAAACATAGTAGATAATACTTCAAGCTTGTTTGTTAGTTATGGTTTAGCTAAGATCTTGGTGTTAAAGTCGATGTTACCTTCTTGTAAAAATCGTTTTTTACCCGTTCCGCCTCCCCGCTAACACGTGGGATTTGTAATGTCGACTTACAGTGGTATTAGAGCCGACTAAACCATAGCTAACAGTTTAAATGACAAGTTAAACTACGAAACCGAAACAACCCGAAAACATCAAAGCCAAGATTCAAGTTTCTTTCGATTTTTAATGAGGCTCTAAAAATTATTTAAACAACTGCAGAGTACTCTTTGAACTGTAAAATAGATACAGATCAAAAACGAGACATTTCTACCCAAAAATGGCCGGCCACATTGCTCCAATTTCCGGCGAGCTCGGCCCAATTGGAAGGAAATGCCTTGAATTTTGGTGTGTGGCTTTATGACTTGAATCAATGGCTTCAGGAGTTGTTTATTTTTGCCAATTTTGATTTTACTGTGAATTCTTTAGTATGGCAACTACCGTGTGTTTTAATGTCGCAATTTAATGTCGTTTAATGTTTCAAGTTCTATTAAATGTGTTTGTAAACTTCCGCTAATTGCTATATGTCTGTTAGTTGGGGGTTGCACATTACTGTGTTGATACATGTTAGTTTGTGTATATGAACTTGTTGGATTGTCGTGGATGAATTGCTGGGGATCTGAGATGAGGGTATATCATTCTTTCATTCAAATGTAAATTGTAATTTGTTGTAATATTATTTCGAGGGGCACATCCGGGTTGGGGCTGCAGCCACCGTTGTATTATTTCATTTACTGTCTATTGCTCCGAGGATAGACCCAAGGTGGGGTGCACAAACTACCAGATACTTAAAGTGCCGAGTGACCTACTCACTTTGTTGAGGGTAGCTGCTTCACTTCGGGTATTTGGCGGGTAGTTTGTCGCACCCGTAGGGGTCTAGAGCCCGGGTTTGGCTATTCATCACGACCGTGGAAACCGTCATTTGTTGCAGGCTCAAACGAGACGCGGACTTCCTAATATATCCAATGTGTTCATCTGTGATCTGGAATTCCTATTATTGCGTCAGACGAATGTACATATCAATATATGATATCTAGTAGGCGTTCCTTATGTTTTGCAACCGCGCTAGTCCAGCCCCCGCTCTGTCGTTAGTAAAGTAACCTAACGGGTGATGACGGGGCCCAGTGGCGAATGCGGATGGCTTAAGCGTACGTTGTATTTTCGTTGTTTTCTGCAATGGTAGGTTAAATGATGGGATTGCATTACATTAATGCAAAGTAAACAAACCTAAGCTGAATCGTTGGAACAGTTTTAAAAACACTCGGTTTTTCAAAAGAGTAAAACTTTTAAAAGCGGAACTTAAACCACTCCTTTTAAAATCTATCAGATTCCTTCGATTATATCAAGTTCACTACGTTAACGGTTTCTCCAAAACCATACGTAACCCTCTGTCATTTCATATGAATATTCAATAGTATTCAAGCTATGTTTGTTGGCTTTAGTCAAGGCATAATGATTGGTAGCTGCTGGGTATTCATATGTTGCATAGATAGATGCGTTGATTTGGGACATTCATACAACTTTGTTAGCCTTAGTCAAGGGTAGGTATGGATGGGTTCAAATTAACCTAGATAATGACGGGTAGAACTTGACATGCGACTTATGATATGTTGGCCTTAGTCAAGGTCATTAGAGCATGGGGCAAAAATTCACATCTGGAGTTTCTAAAGAAACTGAAACTTGCTTGTGTTGCATACCATTTGGAGTGGTAGGATTCCTTCGACTTTATCACACGATGATATTTGGATCCCGATCTTACTGTAAGTATATGCTACTCCTCGGGTGATTCTTTGACTTAACGATCAATGCTATAAACTAAGTAGGTGTCTAGAAAGTGTTTGTGGGGCTACGCCTCCAGGGAAAAGAGGTTATTTAATTAAGGAACTTCGCGAGAGCGTCGTAAAACCTCCCTCGAAGTACCGACACTAACCTGGCTGAACGGTTAAACAAGTATTGTACGGTAAGACTAATCCTGACTAATCCTTCTTTTCTTATTTGAGGAAGGATTCAAGAAACAGTGGGAGCCATCCTCTTTAGATAAATTTAAAACAAATCTAAACTTGCAAGAACATCATCCTAAAGTGTTTCTTCTCTCTCTCCAAAATGCAGCGACCAAAGATGACTGGCCTTAAGTTATTGTTAGATAAAAATATATTGATAGGACCAAACTACAAAGATTGGTTCAGGAATGTCAAGATGGCTATAACTTATGACAAATTAGGGTATGTCCTTACTACAAAAACCCCCGCCATCCGAGGTCCAGAATCCAGTGTCGTGGATAAGGAAATCCGTAAGATCTGGGAGATTGACTGCTCGAAGGCCAAATGCCCCGTGCTTGCCTCTATGGACAATGAACATCAGAGGTGGCACGAGAATATAGATCTTGAATCCATATTTCTCCACACCAAGGAACTGTATGGAGAGTAATCTCGTATCACTAGATACGAGACCTCGAAGAAGCTATTTCAGTCGAGGTCGGTCGTCGGTTTGTCTTTAGGGGAACACGTCCTTAAGATGATTGGCTACATTGAGGAGCTCACGGACCTCGGGACCACGTTAGAGAATGAGCTGTATACAGACTTAATTCTTCCCTTCCTTCTACCTACGCCCAGCTTATCTTGAATTTTAATATTCAAGGTAAAGAAGTTGAACTTCCGGAACTCCTCAACATGTTGAGGAGTGCAGAGGGCACCCTACAGAAGGCCAGTGAAACACCCGCTCTACTTATCGGTGGAGCTTCCTCTTCTTGGTCCAAGGCGAAAGCCAAAGGAAAGAAGAAGAAGGCCCCTACCAAGCCGAGAGGCAGTGTTAGTAAGGTGGAAGCGGAGGGCAAGGCAAGAGTAGCGGGGCCAACAGTAGGGAAGGAAGAATGCATTTACTGTCATAAGAAGGGCCACTGGAAGAATGATTGCAGGGCGTGGAAGGCCAAGAACCAGGACTCGAAGCAAGTTGTGGGTTCGGCTTCAGATGTGTTTGTAATTGAAAACTGTCTGTCAATCAACTCTACTTCCTAGGTATTGGATACCGGATCAGGATCTCATATATATAATTCTTTACAGGCACTGAGATGCCGTAGAGTTCTGAAGACCGGTGATATAACCCTCAGGGTTGCTAACGGAGCGAGCATGGATGTTGTGTCCGTAGGGGAATATCATCTTGGATTGACGAGTGGACATATTTTGGTGTTGCGCAACTGTTTTTGTGTACCTAGTTTGACTTGTAATATCAATTCTGTATCTTTGTTATCTAAAGAAGGTTATGATTTTACATTTGTAAGCGATGTTGTAAATATCCACCTTCATCATGGTCTGATTGGGTCAGGTACTCTAAACAACGGTATATACGTATTAAACCAACTTCAAATTTTCAATGTCCAGAACACGCTTAAAAGAAAGTCTCTGGAATTAAATCAGGCTTAGTTATGACATTGTTGACTGGGTTACATCAATGAAACACGGTTGACTAAATTACATAGAGAGGGATATTTGGATCAGTTCAATTATCAGTCTTATGCAACTTGTCAATCTTGTCTCATCGGAAAGATGACAAAGACTCCGTTCACTGGACACGGAGTAAGAGCGAGCGAGCTCTTAGAACTCATACACATTGATGTATATGGTCCAATATCTACACATGTGCGAAGTGGTTATTCTTACTTCATTACTTTTTCGGATGATTTCTCTAGGTATGGAAATGTCTTCTTAATGAAGCATAAATCAGAGGCCTTTGAGAAATTCCGGGAATATAAGAATGAAGTAGAAATACAAAAAGGCAAAAGTATCAAGATACTAAGATTTGAATGAGGTGGTGAATACTTAAATGCCGAGTTCCTAGAATACTTAGAAGAGAATGGAATTCTCTCTCAGCTTACTCCTCCATACACACCACAACACAACGGTGTATCGGAAAGGCGGAATCGAACCCTATTGGATATGATTCATTCCATGATGAGTAAGGATGAGTTACCAAGATCCTTCTAGGGATATGCACTAGAATCAGCTGCATATGTTTTAAACCAGATTCCTACTAAGTCAGTGCCTACCACACAATATCAAATGTGGAGTGGGAAGAAACCCTGTCTTAAACACTTTAAGACATGGGGATGTCCAGCTTTTGTTAAAAAACAGCTTGCGGAGAAGCTCGAGGCACGTTCAGTAGAGTGTAAGTTTGTTGGATACCCAAAGAACTCCAAGGTGTATTTTTTCTATTACGCAGAGGAGCAAAAGGTCTTTGTTTCTTGTCATGCCCGCTTCTTGGAAACTGAATTTTTAGAAAGTCAGATAAATGGGAGCGCAATAGAACTGGAAGAAATTCGAGAACCACAAGCTATTAATGAAAGCTTGGTGAAATGAGAAGTTTCAAAAGAATAGGTCATTCCCGCACCACTCCGCACGAGTAGTAGGCTGCCTCATCCGCCTGAGAGATACTACGGTTTTCTCGTAGATGGGGATAGAGAGGATTGCATTATTGATAATGATGAGCTGACTAACTTCCAGGAAACCATTCAGAGCGCTGACTCGGTAAAATGGCTGGATGCAATGCAGACCGAGATGGAGTCCATGTACGCCAACAAAGTATGGACTTTCGACATTACTCCAGAAGGGGTAAAACCCGTAGGCTGCAAATGGATCTTCAGAAAGAAGATTGGTATAGATAGACAGGTTGAAACCTATAAGGCTAGACTTGTTGCAAAAGGATTTCGTCAAAGGCTAGGTTTGAACAATGATGAAACCTTTTCTCCAGTGGCTGTGCTCAAATCCATTCGGATCCTATTTGCCATTGCTGCCTTCCACGATTATGAGATTTGGCAGATGGACGTAAAAACCGCTTTTCTAAATGGAAATTTAGAAGGGTTCGTCTATATGGTCCAGCCAGAGGGTTTCATTCAGAGTGGGAGCAGCGGTAAAGTGTGCAAGTTGCTTAAGTCCATCTATGGACTAAAACATGCATCGCGGAGTTGGAACATCTGTTTTGTTGAGATGGTCAAAGAATTTGATTTTATCAAAAATCCAGATGAGCCATGTATTTATAGTAAGATTGTATCACGAACTGTTGTATTCCTCGTCTTATACGTGGATGACATTCCCCTTGATAGGAAATGATATTCCTATGCCACAATCTGTCAAAGCATTCTTGTCACATAGGTTCTCTATGAAAAACCTGGGTGATGCCTCTTACATTCTGGGGATCCAGATCTATCGTGATAGATCTAAAAGGATGTTGCGACTTTCACAGTCCAGATATATCGACACTATACTGAAAAGATTCAGTATGGAAGCTTCTAAGCGCGGTAATTTACCGGCTTGTCACGGAATCACCCTCTCCAAAGAGATTTCTCCCAAGACTGATTTGGAAAGGGATCGCATGTCTAGTATACCATACGCTTCTACAGTAGGCTCTATAATGTATGCGATGTTATGTACCAGACCAGATGTTGTTGGGATACCTGGGACGGCAGCAAGGTTTCGGTTAGCATCATCCATGCCAAGTTTAAATTTTGCCGTTCTAGATAACCCTAACCATGAATCTTTAACTAGAGAATCAAACTAAACTACAAGTTAACAACTTAACATCTAAGAGATAAGGGATTACAACCTTTGTACTCCATTCCTTCGCTTAATAAGCTCCGAGTTGAGGTCCCATCGCTGTGATCATCATGCTCCCGGACTCTAGAGAAGCTCCATGAAGTGAATGATCCATGGTTGCTTGAATTCTTTACTATCGAAGATGATCTACCTTGAGGTATCATAACCCAAGCTATTGCTTCACTAATTGAGATTAGTAAAGCTAACACACTAATCTATATGGCTAGTATAGAAGAGGATGGTGAAGTAGGATTTTCACTCTCTTTATTTTTCTATTTCTCACAATCATTCATCACTAATGAAAAACTAGAAAGCTTTTGTGAGGAGGTAGAAGAAGAAGAAGTGTGATGAATGAATTATTGTTGAGGTTAGAAATACAACCAAGGGTTAAGGATGCCATGCTTAACCCTTGTAGAGACTTGACCATGGGCTAGGGTTAAAGTTATGTTAACAAATATCTTAAGGTAGACAAAAAGAGTGGACCAAATCAAAGAAGCCTACAAGCTTCTACAAGCTTTCAACAAATATCAACCATGACAATAATCCACAATATTTGAATTACTTAATAATAAATATAAACCTAATCTAACCCTAACATGGTTTAAGTCTAATTAACCTTAGTTTCATGTGTAACCCTAGCATATTACAATATCACATATCACATATATAATATGTTGTAATAAAACAAAAGAATACATTTAACATATATCACATATATATCAATGCATCCTTAGTGAGAAAAAGAATCATTTAAGTGAGCTTATATTAGTTAATGTAATGTAATATATCACATATATAATAATACATTAAATTTTAAATCAATACTTAATTTAATAATCCGGCTATTTCACAAATAACCGACTAATATGTATCATTTTATCGAATCAACACTTGATCCGATAACTTGACTATATCATATATACTCGGCCGATATCACATATCGCGAGAATAGAATACGGTATCACATATCGTATTAATCTCGGTCCCGCACATATCACAAATGTGCTCCTACTCCGTTTCGCTTGAGCCAGGAAATCTCTGTGTAGGACTCTAAAGACTCGTCAATACGCCGGCAGTAGGTGATGATCATATCAAATACCCACAAGCTGCAAGCGGTAAGCTAAACGTAACACCTACCCGGGTATTGAGCGATCAGAATATCAACAAGCAAGCATGTACATACTCCTGTGAATCAAATCAGTAACACTACCGTACAGCCCGGTCTCTTCGTCTGATATGTCGCATATCCAGTCTAGGGATTTGAATGTCAGACCCCAGTAACCGATAAGTCGTGTCGATGTGAGGCTCATAACGGGTTGAGAAACTATGGATAACACTTACCAATAGATCTCCATAACAGACCTGGCCAGGGAATTCCAGTTATAGCTAATAGAACACAGCGCAACATCAACTCCAATACCGGGAGAGACGAAACCTATCGCTCATTGCCTCTATGTGATTCGGGACTGTACTTAAAAGCCACCATTTTGTATGTTCTCATGAACGTGGTAAGGTGGATATCAAAGCACAGTGGGAATCACACAAGACTCTATGACGATCTCGGGTCTATAGACTAACCTGTACCAATGTCACCAGAGAACTACTATCTGACGATAGGTATAATACCATCTAGGAGTTCTCGGCGAGTCTGTTAAGTGTAGCCAGTCTCTACTGAGCACACGTACACCATCTTTAGTGTCAAACACCAATGGATATGGGATCATCCATCGCCCATCATATGGGTCAAGATGCGTATGCGCTTGTCTACTCTAGAGTATCGATACACCCTCGACTAGGAATAGTTATAGGATGTACTCTTGGACTACCCTGGCCCCATTAGTATGATCTGCATCATAGTAATAGTAGTCGAGTACATATCCTAAGGGCTTTATCAACATGTGAGAGCTAGACAGTAAACCAATACAAGTCAATATGTTAAGACAAAGTGAAACCAGATAGCATACTATCATATCGAGCAAGAAAGTCCTCTCTATATATATCCAAGAATCCACTATAATATACATCATATGTACAATAATGGCCTCTAGGGCATATACATAACTAGCAGATGTTGCTTACGCACTGAGCGTAGTAAGACGGTATCATTCGAACCCTGGGGAGAAGCACTGGATAGCTGTAAAGAACATTCTCTAGTACCTGAGAAGGACTAAGGAGATGTTCTTGGTGTATGGCGGAACGGACCTCCGGATCAAGGCTTTTGTTGACTCAAGCTTCCAGAGTGACAAGGATGACTCCAAATCCATGTCGGGTTATGTATTTACCTTCAATGGAGGGGCGGTCTGTTGGAAGAGTTCCAAGGAGGACACCGTTGCTGACTCGGCGATGGATGCGGAATATATCGCTGCTTCAGATGCCGCAAAAGAAGCAATCTGGATAAGGAAGTTCTTAAAAGAACTTCATGTGGTTTTGTCCATTTTTGATCCAATACATCTGTATTGTGACAACAACGGCACTATAGTTTTAGCAAAGGAACCCAGGTCCCATCAGAAGTCCAGACACATCTTGAGGCGGTATCACCTGATCAGGGAGATCGTGGATCGCCGGGAGATCGAGGTTCGGAGAGTTGCTACTGAGGACAACACTGCAAATCCATTCACAAAGGCCATTCCTCAGACACAGTTCGAGGGGCTATTCGAGATGATAGGTCTACGATATGCCAGCACATGGGCTTAGTGAAAGTGGGAGATTGTTATTGTAATATGCCCTAGAGGCCATTATTGTATAGTACTAGTTTGTATATTACATTTTGGAAGCTTAGGATATATACATGGATTTATAACAGTCTTGCTCAATATGGTAGTATGCTACTTGGTTTGTATCTATCTTAATATATGTGTATATTTTTTTTTAACATATCGCTAATATATATTGATAGAGTCTTTAGGATCTTTGCCTGACTACCAGCGTTGTGATGGCAGTCACACTAGTGCGGGCTGGATAGTCTGCAAGCACATCCTTATATAGGTCCCTAGTCACAGGATTATCGAGACAAGGACATCGATACTCCAAAGTAGACTAGTGTATATGCTTCTCATCCCAGGTGGGGGGATGGTCTATCCCACAGCCATCAGTACGTCGTAATGAAGATAGTATGCAAGTGCTCTTTGGGTTATGAGATACACTGGACGGACTTATGGGGAACTGCTGGTTGGTAATATACCTATTGTAAGGTAGGAATTCCCAGGTGACATGAGTACAGCTTAGTCCGTCGACTTGACACTGCAACTTCGCCTCAAGTGCGTTCCCACTGTTCTTAGATTACTACCCTACCACGGCTCTGCTGAGTCGTCCAAACAGGTAGTAGTTGGGTGCAGTCCTGAAGCACTTGGAGGCAGTGGCGGTTAGATAGGATTCGTCTCTCTCAGTATTTGGGGTTGATGTCACGTTGTGTTCGGAAAGCCATTACACAAAGTCCCTGGCAAGGGAAAGCGAGATTTGCTGGTAGGGATTCCAGTAGTTTCTCAGGGTGTTCTGGGCTACACTCCGACACGACTTATACCGCTATTAGGGGTCTGACGTTTACCGTCCCTCTAGGCCCGATATACGATACTCTTAGATGAACAAACCGGAATGTACGGATATTGTCACAGATAGACTCAGTAGGAGTTCGGATGAGTTTGTTCATTGGCCTTCTTATCGACAGTTACCTAGGTAGCCGTTACGTGCAGCTAGTACCACTTGCAACTTATGGTTAAACCCACTGCCAGTGTTCTGTCAAGTCTTTAGAGTCCCATACAGAGGGTTTCCCTGCTTCTGGCGAAACAATATAGAGGTCGTATGGTTTTACGACAGGGTTCGAACATATACGTGCACTTGTGCACGTACGATACTCGGACGGATTATACTAGTGGGCTTTGGTTTAAGCCGGATCCTAGTATTAGATTATTGGATTAGTATAGTCTCATAGTATTCGTGTTTTTCGTAAACACGGATGCGGATATGAAAAAACAGATGAGGGGCATTCTCGTAATTTGTCGGGAAAGCTTCTAGAAGAAGGTGACTCATTAGCGTTTATTTCTTTTATAGATTAAACTTAATGAGGTGGAGGAAATGAGGTGTAGTTTTCATTAAATGAACCATGACTCATGGTTATGATTCATCATATGAATTTAATAAAGCATGGTTGATATTTTTCTAGATATTTTTAGTGAGATATTTTATGCTTCATAATATTCACAAATGAGAAATGGTTCATATAATTATCACAAACACTTTCTCTATCCTTAAGCTCTCTTCTTCTTTTTCCTCTTAACCCTAATTACCTCATGAGTTGAGAATCCTAGGATTAGTGAGACTAACAAATCCTTAATCACTCTCTATATTCTCTGGGTCACTTAGATTAGCACTCCCAGTCACTTAGTTACCTCATCTTAGAGGTTAAAGCTCAAGGTAGGCAATCTCGGATGGATCTTCTTCGACTTGAGGTGGCCGACGAGGAGGTGCGTTCCATACTCACTATAAGGAGCTAAAGAAGAGGAGGAGGAAAATAAGAACAAGAAGGACTTGGAACTTTAGGTATAATCTTCTAACATAGTAGATAATACCTCTAGCTTGTTTGTTAGTTATGGTTTAGCTAAGATCTTGGTGTCAAAGTCGATGTTACCTTGTTGTAAAAATCGTTTTTTACCCGTTCCGCCTCCCCGCTAACCCGTGGGATGTGTAACATCGAGTTACATGGGATTCTCCATAGAAGATCTGGATGATACCTACTACATCTCGTGGATTATGATCTATGATGATAGATCTAAGTGGATGTTGGGACTGTCCCAAATCCAGGTACAATAACATCATACTAAAGGAGTTTAGTATGGAGGATTCTAACCGTGGTGGTTCGCCCGCTTACTCATGAATCAGTCTCTCCAAAAAGATGTCTCTCGATACTGATTTGGAGAGAGCTCGTGTACAAGGGATACCCTATGCTTCGGCATTAGGCTCTATCATGTATACGATGTTTTGTACCAGACAAGATGTAGCTAACTCACTAGGTGTAGTGATTAGGAATCAATCGGATCTTAGGAGAATCACTGGATAGCTCTGTAGAACATTCTTAAGTACTTGAGAAGCACAAAAGAAATGTTCTTGAGGTTTGGTAACGGTGAACTCCAGTGGGAGTCCTGTACCAATTCCAGCTCCCAGAGTGATAAGGACGACTGAAAGTCAATCACGGGCTTTGTCTTTACCCTCAGTGGAGAGACGGTATGTTGGAAGAGTTCCAAGCTAGATACCGTAGCAAATTAGACTATAAAGGCTGAATATATCGCTACCAACGATGCTGCCAAAGTGGATGTCTGGATAATTCTTGTTCATAAGGTGAACATGGTTCCTACCATTGTGCGTCCAATAACTGTTATTGCGAAAACAATGGAGTTGTGGCTTTGGCCTCGGAATGTCGATCCGATCAGTGATCCAGTCATATTCTTAAGACAGTATCTCCTGAACAGGGAGTTGGTTGATCACCAGGGGTTCGAGGTAAGGAGAGTTGACGCGAAGGTTAACACGGCGGATCCACTCACTGAGGCCTTTCCCTAGACAGACTTTTATAGAACGTTAGGTATGAGATACTACAACAAATAGCCTTAGTGCAAGTGGGAGATTGTTAGTTATATGTATGCCCTTGAGGCCATTAGTAAACATGTGATGTATAATAATTGGATGCTTGGACATATATAGTGTTAGTGTATATGCCCTAGGGGCCATTATTGTATCATACTAGCTTTTATATTACTTAATGGAAGCTTGGTATATTCACAGTTATATTAACAGTCTTGCTCCACATAGTATTATGGTACTTGGTTTATATCTATCTTAATATATGTATATGTTTCTTTCAGCATATCACGAATACATATTGATAGAGCCCTTAAGATCTTGCTTGACTACCAGCGTTGTTATGGCAGTCACAATAGTAGGGGCTGGGTAGTCTACAAGAACATCCTTTTTCAGGTCCCTAGTCGTAGGATTATTGAGACAGGGCATCGATACTCCAGAGTAACCTAGTGTATACGCTTCTCATCCCAACAGGGGAAATGGTCTGTCTCACAGCCATTAGTACGTTGTACTGGAGATAGTATGCAGGTGCTCGTTGGGTTACGGGTACACCGGACAGGACTCGTAAGGAACTGTTGGTTGGTATTATACCTATCATCAGTTAACAGTTCGCAGGTGACATGAGTACACCATAGTCCGTAGACTTGACACTGCTGCTTCGCCTCGAGTGTGTTCCCACTGTTCTTAGATTGCTACCCTACCATGGCTCGACTGAGTCGTGCAAACAGGTAGCAGTTGGGTGCTGTCCCGAAGCACTTGGAGGCAGTGGCGGTTAAATAGGAATCACCTCGCCCAGTATTAGGGGTTGATATCGCACTGTGTTTGGAAAGCCATTACGCAAGGTCCATGGCCAGGGCAAGCGAGATTTACTGGTAGGTTTTCCAGAACCTTCTCAAGGTGTAATGGGCTTCACTTCAACATGACTTATACCGCTTTTAGGGGACTGACGCTTGCCGCCCCCATAAGCCCGATATGCGATAGTCTTAGACAAACAGACCGGACTGTACGGAGATTGTCACATCAGGCTCAATAGGAGTTCGGATGGGTTTCCTCATCGACCTTCTTATCGACATCTACCTGGAGACCGTTACGTACAGCTAGTACCGCTTACGGCCGGTGGTTAAACCCACTACCAGCGTAGTGTCGAGTCTTTAGAGTCCCACACAGAGAGTTTCCCTGCTTCAGGCGAAACGATATAGAGGTCGTATGGTTTTACGACAGTGTTCGGACATATACGTGTACTTGTGCACGTATGATGTTCGGACAGATTTTACTAGCGGACTTTGGTTTAAGACAGATTCTAGTATTGGATTATTGGATTTATGCAGTCTCAGTATATCTGTGTTTTTCGTAAATACGGATGGGAGGGGCATTCTCGTAATTACTCAAGAAGCTTCTAGAAGAAAGGTGACTCATTTAGTTTTAATTCATTTATGAATTAAACTAAATGAGGTGGAGAGGCGATGTGTTATTTGCATTAAATATTTTAATGACTCATGAGATGATTCATCCAAAGTGAGTTAATGAAGCATGGTTGTTACTATTGTATATTATTATTTGGATAATTATCATGCTTCATATATTCACAAATGAGTAATAATTCAATTCTTTCTCACATACACACTCTCTCTCCTCAAGCTCTCCTCTTCTTCAACCTAATCCTAATCCTCTCATGTGTTGAGATCCCAAGGGTTAGAAAGATAAATAGATCCTTAATCCAAATTTATATTCTCTAGGTCTCTTGGATTAGCAATCCTAGCCACTTAGTTATCACAAGTTAGTGGTTAAAGCTTGAAGGAGGAACTCTCGGTTGGATCTTCTATTACATCGAGGAGGCCGGGGAGGAGGTGAACAATAAGAACAAGAAGGACTAGTATCTTGAGGTATAATCATCTATCATAGTATTTTAGCACTTCTAGATAGTTTGATGGCTAGGGTTTAGCAAAGATCCGTTTGATAGTCGATATTACTTTGATCAAAATGATTATTTTACCTATTCCGCCTCCCCGCATCTTGTGGGGTGTGTAACGTTGACTTACAGTGGTATCAGAGCCTAGCTAAACCATAACTAGCATGTTAGCAAAGTATTTAGAAATTCGATCGCAAAATAATCCCCAAAAAAACGACGTTTTCACTAAGTTTCTGCCGTTTTTAAATTGAGGTTTCAGGGACCCTTAAAATTACAAGCTGGGTTTTTTAAGAATTGTGAAGAAATTTGGGATCGTGACTCGTCCAAACCACCGCGGAACCGCGGCCTATCCAAGAGATCCGCCGCGGATCCACGGCCGAGTTGACACCGAGTCAACCTAAATTTGCTCAGTTATTCTTCTGTGTTGATGTTGGGATTTCTGGGATAATTTGTTTCTGCTCAGGTTTTATATGCACAAAGAATTATTTGGAGTAGATTTATATGTTTTGCTTGATCGAAATTCTAAGAAGTTTAGCTAACTGGATTACATCTGTGTTGTGATTAATGTGTTCGTAAACCTCCCCTAATTTCTAGTATGTCGGTTAGCAGGGGGTTGCATATTTATGTAATGGTTACTTTATGTTTGTGGATATGAACTTGTTGGATTGTCGTGAATGGATAGCCGGGGATGTGAGACGAGTGTTTCTTTCATTCAAATGTAAATTGTAATTTGTTGTAATATTCTTTTCCGGGGCACATTCGGGTTGAGGTTGTATCCACCATTGTATTATTTCATTTACTATTTTCTGCTCCTAGGATAGACCCAAGGTGGGGTGCAAAAACTACCGGGTACTTTGAAGTGCTTAGTGTCCAACTCACGTCGTTGAGGGAGACCGTTTCACTTCGGGTACTTTCCGGGTAGTTTTCCGTGCCCGTAGAGGTATCGGGTGGGGGTTTGGCTATTCATCGCGACTGTGTAATCCGTTTTTCATTGCAGGCTTAAAAGAAATGCGGATCTTGTATATCCAATATGTTCATATCTGATCTGGAATGCCTATTATTGCGTCTGACGAATGTACAATATCTATATATGATATCTAGTAGGCGTTACTTATGTTTTGCATCCGTGCTAGCCAAGCCCCCGCTCTGTCGTTAGTTAAGTAACCTAACAGGGGAAAGACGGGGCCCAGTGGCGAATGCGGATGGCATAAGAGGACGTTGTATTTTTGTTGTTTTCTGCAATGATAGGTTAATTGATGGGACGCATTAGATTAATGCAAAGAAAATAAACCAAAGTTGAATCGTTGGAACAATTTAAAAGAAACCACTAGGTTATTTTAAAAACGCAGATTTTTAATTGCGGAGCTTAAACCACTCCTTTTAAAAGCTATCAGGTTCCTTTGATCATATCAGGTTTACTATGTTCAACGGTTTCTCTAAAACCATTCGTATCCCTCTGCATTTCATTTGGGTATTTAGTAGTATTCAAGCTATGTATTTTGACCAACGCCAAGGCATAATATTTGGTAGCTGCTGAGTATTCATCTGTTGCATAGATAGATGAGTTGGTTTGGGACAGTCGTACTGCCATTTGGCCAACGTCAGGGGTATGTACGGGTGGGTTCAAATTAACAAGATAATGATCAGTAGAACTTGACATGTGACTTATGACAATTTGACCAACGCCAAGGTCATAAGAGCATGGGGCAAAAATCCACGTCGGAAGTTTCTAAAGAAACTGAAACTTACAAGAGATTGCATACCATTTGTAGTGTGATAATTTTGGTAGGGTTCTTTGAGCTTTATCACACGATGATATTTGGATCCCGATCCTACTCTGAGTTTATGCTACGCATCGGGAGATTCTTTCACTTAACGATCAATGTTATAAACCAAGTAGGTGTCGAGAAAAGTCTCAGCGGGGCTATGCCCCCAGGGAGAAGAGCTTATTTAATTAAGAAACTTCGCGAAAGCGTCGTAAAACCTCTCTCGAAGTACTGACACTTGCCTGGCTAAACGGTTAACCAAGTATTGCACGCTGAGAATAGTCCTGACTAGTTCTTCTTTTTTGGTTTGAGGAAGGATTCGAGAAACAATGGGAGCCATCCTGTTTAGATAAACTAAAAACCACTCTAAACTTGCAAGAGCATTATGGTAAAGTGTTTCCTATCTCTCTCCTAATTGCAGCGACCCAGAACATGACAGGCCTTAAATTATTATTAGATAAAAATATTTTGGCAGGGCCAAACCATAAAGATTGGTTCCGGAATGTCAAGATGGAAATTACCTATGACAAATTGGGGTATGTCCTTACTACTAAGGCGCCAGCCGTCCCAGGTCCAGAATCCAGTGTCGTGGATAAGGAAATACACATGACCTGGGAGATTGACTGCGCGAAGGCCAAATGCATCGTGCTTGCCTCTATGAATAATGAACATCAGAGGAGGCACGAGAATATGGATCTTGAATCCATATTTCTCCACACCAAGGAACTGTATGGTGAGCAATCTCGTATAGTCAAATACGAGACCTCGAAAAACTTGTTTCAGTCGAGGATGGCCGTCGGATCATCTGTTGGAGAACATGTCCTCAAGATAATTGGATACATAGAGGAGCTCGCAGACCTCGGGACAACAATAGAGAACGAGCTATATACAGACTTGATTCTCCCGTCCCTTCCGTCCACCTACACCCAGTTTATCTTGAATTTCAACATTCAAGGTAAAGAAGTTGAACTTCCAGAACTCTTCAACATGTTAAGGAGTGCAGAGGGCACCTTGCAGAAAGCAAGGGAAACACCCACTATTTTTGTTCGTGGTGCTTCTTCTTCCAGGTCCAAGGCAATGGCCAAAGGAAGGAAGAAGAAGGCCGCTACCAAACCGAGAGGTGGTGTTGGTATGGTGGGAGTCAAGAGAAAGGCAAAGGTTATGGTGCCGGTAGTAGCAAAGGACGAGTGGTTCCACTGTCGTAAGAAAGGCTATTGGAAGAAGGGTTGCAACTCTTGGATTGCCAAGAACCAGGACCCGAGGCAAGTTATGGCTTCGGCTTCAGGTGTGTTTGTAATTGAAAATTGTCTGCCAATCAACTCTACTTTCTGGGTATTGGATATCGGATCAGGATCTCATATATGCAATTCATTGCAGGCACTGAGAAACCGTAGTGTGGTGAAGGTTGGTGCTATGACCCTCCAAGTTGCTAACGGAGCTAGCGTGAATGCTGTGTCCGTAGGGGATTATCACCTTGGATTGGCAAGTGGACATATTTTGGTTTTGCACAACTGTTTTTGTGTACCTAGTTTAACGTGTAATATCATATCAGTATCATTGTTATCAAAAGAAAGTTATGATTTCACGTTTGTAAGCGATGTTGTTAACATGCACCTTAATCATGGTTTGATTGGGTCCGGTACACTAGATAACGGTATATACGTGTTAAACCAATTACAGATTTTCAATGTCCAGAACACACTAAAAAGAAAGTCTCCAGATATAAATCAGGCTTTCTTATGGCATTGTAGACTAGGTCACATCAATGAGACAAGGTTAACTAAGTTACATAGAGAAGGATATTTGGATCCGTTCGAATATCAATCTTATGCCACTTGTCAATCATGTCTCAAAGGAAAGATGACAAAGACTCCAATCACTGGACATGGAGTAAGAGCGAGCGAGCTCTTAGGACTCATACACAGCGATGTATGTGGTCCAATGTCTACACATGCAAGAAGCGGTTTTTCTTATTTCATTACTTTTACGGATGATTACTCTAGGTATGGATTCATTTTCTTGATGAAACATAAATCCGAGGCCTTTGAGAAATTCCGAAAATATACGAATGAAGTAGAAAACAAAAGCGGCAAAAGTATCAAGATACTAAGATCTGATCGAGATGGTGAATACTTAAGTGCCGAGTTCTTGGGTTACCTAAAAGAGAATGGAATTCTCCCTCAGCTGACTCCTCCATACACTCTACAACATAACGGTGTATCGGAAAGACGGAACCGAACCTTATTGGATATGGTACGTTCTATGATAAGTAATGCTGAGTTACCGCGATCTTTTTGAGGTTATGCACTAGAATCAGCTTTATATCTTTTGAACAGGGTTCCTCTGAAGACTGTGCCTACCACACCATATCAGATGTGGAGTGGGAAGAAACGCTATCTTCAGTATCTGAAAATATGGGGATGTCCAGCTTTCGTTAAAATGCAGCATGTGCATAAACTCGAGGCACGCTCAGTGCAGTGTAAGTTTGTGGGATATCCAAAGAACTCCAATGGGTATTTTTTCTATTACGCAGAGGAACAAAAGGTTTTTGTTTCTCGTAATGCCTATTTTCTAGAACAACAATTTTTAGAAAAGGAAACAAGTGGGAGCGTAATAGAACTGGAAGAAATTCCAGAACCACAAGCTGCTACTGAAAGTTTGGTAGAACCAGAAGTTCCAGAAGAACGGGACATTCCCGCACCCCTCCGCAGGAGTAGTACGCCGTCTCATCTGCCTGAGAGATACTATGGTTTCTCATAGATGGGGATAGAGAGGATTGAGTCATTGATAATGATGAACCTGCTAGCTTTCAACAGGCCATCCAGAGCGGCGACTCAGTAAGATGGCTGGATGCAATGCGGACCGAGATGGAGTCCATGTACACCAACAAAGTATGGACTTTGGACTTTGCTCCAGATGGGGTAAAACCGATAAGATGCAAGTGGATCTTCAGAAAGAAGATTGGTGTAGATGGACAGGTGGAAACCTATAAAGCTATACTTGTTGCAAAGGGTTTTCGTCAAAGGCCTGGCTTAGACTATGACAAAAGCTTTTCTCCAGTGGCTATGCTCAAATCCATTAGGATCCTTCTTGCTATTGCTTCCTTCCACGATTATGAGATCTGGCAGATGGACGTAAAGACGGCTTTTCTAAATGGAAATTTTGAAGAGTGCGTCTATATGGATCAGCCAGAAGGTTTCAATCAGAGTGGGAACAGCGGGAAAGTGTGCAAGTTGCTTAAGTCTATTTATGGACTAAAGCAAGCATCGCGGAGTTGGAACATCTATTTTGATGAAACGGTCAAAGAATATGACATTATAAAAATCCAGATGAACTATGTATATATAGTAAAATTGTATCACAAACTGTCGTATTCCTCGTCTTGTACGTTGATGACATTCTCTTGATAGGAAATGACATTACTATGCTACAATCTGTCAAAGGATTCTTGTCACACAGGTTCACCATGAAAGACCTAGGTGATGCCTCTTTCATTCTGGGGATCCAGATCTATCGTGATAGATCAAAGAGGATGTTGGGACTTTCGCAGTCCAGGTATATCAACACTATACTGAAAAGATTCAGTATGGAAGATTCTAAGCGCGGTAATTTACCCGCTTGTCACGGAATCACCCTATCCAAAGAGATGTCTCCCAAGACTGATTTGGAAAGGGATCGCATGCCAGTTATACCCTACGCTTCTGCGGTAAGCTCTATAATGTATGCGATGTTGTGTACCAGACAAGATGTTGCTTACGCACTTAGCGTGGTATGCCGGTATCAATCAGACCAATGGGGAGAAGCACTGGATAGCAGTTAAGAACATTCTCAAGTACCTGAGAAGGACTAAGGATATGCTCTTGGTTTACGGCGGAAAAGACCTCCGGATCGAGGCTTTTGCTGACTCCAGCTTCCAGAGTGACAAGGATGACTCCAAGTCCATGTCAGGTTATGTCTTTACCCTCAATGGAGGGACGGTGTGCTGGAAGAGTTCCAGGCAGGACACCGTTGCTGACTCGACGATGGAAGAGGAGTATATCGCAGCTTCTGATGCCGCAAAAGAAGCAGTCTGGGTAAAGAAGTTCTTAACAGAACTTCTGGTGGTTCCATCCATTGTTGATCCAATACCTCTGTATTGTGACAAAAATGGGGCTATAGCTTTAGCGAAGGAACCCACGTCCCATCAAAAGTTCAGACACATCTTGAGGCGGTATCACCTGATAAGGGAGATCATAGATCGCCGGGAGATCGAGGTCCGGAGAGTTGCTACAGAGGAGAACGCTGCAGATCCATTCATAAAGGCCTTACCTCAGTCACAGGTCGACAGGCTATTCGAGATTATAGGTCTTCGATACGCCAGTACATGGCCCTAGTGCAAGTGGGAGATTGTTAGTGTATATGCCCTAGGGGCCATTTTTGTATCATACTAGCTTGTATATTACTTAATGAAAGCTTGGGATATTCACAGTTATATTTACAGCCTTGCTCCATATAGTAGTATGCTACTTGGTTTATATATCTATCTTAATATGTGTATAAGTTTCTTTTAGCATATCACGAATACATATTGATAGAGCCCTTAGGATCTTGCTTGACTACCAGCGTTGTGATGGCAGTCGCACTAGTAGGGGCTGGGTAGTCTACAAGCGCATCCTTTTTCAGGTCCCTGGTCGTAGGATTATCGAGACAGGGCATCGATACTCTAGAGTAGACTAGTGTATACGCTTCTCATCCCAGCAGGGGAAATGGTCTGTCCCACAGCCATTAGTACGTTGTACTGGAGATAGTATGCAGGTGCTCGTTGGGTTACGGGTACACCGGACAAGACTCGCAGGGAACTGTTGGTTGGTATTATAACCGTCGACAGTTAACAGTTCCCAGGTGACATGGGTAAAGCATAGTCCGTAGACTTGACACTGCTGCTTTGCCTCGAGTGTGTTCCCACTGTTTTTAGATTGCTACCCTACCATGGCTCGACTGAGTCGTGCAAATAGGTAGCAGTTGGGTGCAGTCTCGAAGCACTTGGAGGCAATGGCGGTTAGATAGGATTTGTCTCTCCCGGTATTAGGGGTTGATATCGCGCTGTGTTTGGAAAGCCATTACGCAAGGTCCCTGGACAGGGCAAGCGAGATTTACTGGTAGGTTTTCCAGTACCTTCTCAAGGTGTAATGGGCTTCACTCCAACATGACTTATGCCGCTTTTAGGGGACTGACGCTTGCCGCCCCCTAGGCCCGATATGCGATAGTCTTAGACGAACAGACCAGACTGTACGAAGATTGTCACATCAGGCTCAGTAGGAGTTAGGATGGGTTTCCTCATCGACCTTCTTATCGACATCTACCTGGGGACCATTACGTACAGCTAGTACCGCTTGAGGCCTGTGGTTAAACCGACTGCCAGCGTAGTGTCGAGTCTCCCACACAGAGGGTTTCCCTGCTTCAGGTGAAACTATATAGAGGTCATATGGTTTTACGACAGGGTTCGGACATATACGTGTACTTGTGCACATATGATGTTCGGACAGATTTTACTAGCGGGCTTTGGTTTAAGCCAGATTCTAATATTGGACTATTGGATTTATGCAGTCTCAGTATATCCGTGTTTTTCGTAAATACCGATGGGAGGGGAATTCTCGTAATTACTCGAGAAGCTTCTGGAAGAAAGGTGACTCATTTAGTTTTAATTCATTTATGAATTAGACTAAATGAGGTGGAGAGGTGATGTGTTATTTGCATTAATTGTTTTAATGACTCATGAGATGATTTATCCAAAGTGAGTTAATGAAGCATGGTTGTTATTATTGTATATTGTTATTTGGATAATTATCAAGCTTCATATATTCACAAATGAGTAATAATTCAATTCATTCACACATACACACTCTCTCTGCTCAAGCTCTCCTCTTATTCAACCTAACCCTAATCCTCTCATGTGTTGAGATCCCAAGGGGTAGAAAGACTAATAGATCTTTAATCCATCTCTATATCCTCTAGGTCACTTGGATTAGCAATCCTAGCCACTCCTTAATTTAGAGGTTAAAGATTGAAGGAGAAACTCTTGAATGGATCTTCTATTACATCGAGGAGGCCGACGAGGAGGTGAACATCAAGAACAAGAAGGACTAGTATCTTGAGGTATAATTATTTATCATAGTAGTTTAGCACTTCTAGATAGTTTGTTAGTTAGGGTTTAGCAAAGATCCGTTTGATAGTCGATGTTACTTTGAACAAAATGATTGTTTTACCTATTCCGCCTCCCCGCATCTTGTGGGGTGTGTAACGTTGACTTACATATAGGGAGGAATTTCTTCCTCGACATGATAGTATGCTATCTGGTTGCTCTTTATCTTAACATGTACACTTATTGTCTCTCTATTTCATGTTAATAAAGCCCTTAGGATGAATACTTGACTACCAGGATTATGATGCAGATCATACTAGTAGGGAAGAGGTAGTTGGTAAGTACATCCTTCAATAGTTCCTAGTCGTGGGAGTATCGAGACGGGGCATCGATATTCCAGAGTAGACTAGCGTATGCGCTTCTTGACCCATATGATGGGCGATGGATGATGCCACATCCATTGGTGTTTGACATCAGAGAAGGTAAATGGGTGCTCAGTAGAGACTGAGTACACTGAATGGACTCGCCGAGAACTCCAGGATGGTATTATACCTATCGTCAGATAGCAGTTCTCTGGTGACACTGGTACAGATTAGTCTATAGACCCGAGATCATCATAGAGTCTTGTGTGATTCCCACCGTGCTTTGGTTTCTGCCATACCACGTTCAAGAGATCGTGCAAAACGGTTGTTTTAGGGTACATTCCCGAGTCATATGAATGCAATGAGTGAAAGGAGAGGATTTGGTCTCTCCCGGTATTGAGGGTTGATGTTGCGCTATACTTGATTGGCCATAACAGGAAATCACTGGCCAGGGTTGCTGAGATTTACTGGTAAGTGTTATCAGAAGATTCTCGAACCGTTATAGACCTTGCATCGGCATGACTTATCAGGCTATTAGGGTCTGACGTTACACCACCCCCAGACTGTGATATGCGACATATCTGACAAAGAGACCGGACTGTACGGTAGTGTTACTGATTGGATTCGCAGGAGTATTAGCATGCTTGCTTGGTGATCTTCTGATTGCTCAATACCCGGGTGGCCGTTACCTTTACCAGACCGCTTTCAGCTTGTGGGTGTTTGATATGATCATCACCTACTACCGGCGTATTGACGAGTCTTTAGAGTCCTGCACAGAGGTTTCCTGGTTTATGCGAAACGAAGTAGGAGCACATATGTGATATGTGCAGGACCGAGATTAATACGCGTATGTGATACCGCATTCTATTCTCGCGATATGTGATATCGGTCGGTTATATGTGATATAGCTTGGTTATTGGATCATGTGTTGATTCGATAAGTTGTTACATTTGATTTTATCTTGTTGTATGTGATATAGCCGGATTATTAAATCAAGTGTTGATTTAATAATTTAATGTATATTTATATATTTGATATATTGAATTACATTAACTAATATTAGCTACCTTAAACATTTCTTTTTCTCACTTATGTGCATAAAGTATATGTTAGTTATATGTATGCCTTAGAGGCCATTACTGTACATACGATGTATATTGTAGTGGATGCTTGGACATATATAGGGAGGACTTTCTTGCTCGACATGATAGTATGCTATCTGGTTTCTCTTTATCTTAACATGTACACTGATTGTCTTTATGTTACATGTTGATAAAGCCCTTAGGATGAGTACTTGACTACCAGAATTATAATGCCGATCATATTAGTGAGGACAGAGTAGTCGGTAAGTACATCCTTCAAATGTTCCTAGTCGTAGGTGTATCGAGACAGGGCATCGATATACCAGAGTAGACTAGCGTGTAGCTTCTCGACCCATGTAGATGGGCGATGGATGATCCCATATCCATTAGTGTTTGACATCAGGGATGATGTACGGATGCTCAGTTGAGACTGGGTATACTGAACGGACTCGCCGATAACTCCTATATGGTATTATACCTATCGTCGGATAGCAGTTCTCTGGTGACACCGGTACAGGTTAGTCTGTAGACCCAAGATCGTCATAGAGCCTTGTGTGATTCCCACCGTGCTTTGATTTCCACCTTACCACGTTCAAGAGAACGTGCAAAACGGTGGCTTTTAGGTACAGTCCCGAATCATATGGAGGCAATGAGCGATAGGAGGGGTTTCGTCTCTCCCGGTAATGGTGGTTGATGTTGCGCTGTGCTCGATTGGCTATAACAGGAAGTCCCTGGCCAGGGCCGCTTTAGAGATATACTGGTATGTGTTATCGGTAGTTTCTCGATCCATTATGATACTCATATCGGCACGACTTATCGAGTTACTGTGGTCTAACGTTTACCACCCCTAGACTAAATATGCGATATATCAGACGAAGAGACTGGACTGTTCGGTAGTGTTACTGATTGGATTCATAGGAGTATGAGTAGGCATGCTTGTTGATCTTCTGATTTCTCAATACCCGAGTGGCCGTTACATTTAGCAGACCCCTTGCGGTTTGTGGGTGTTTGATATGATCATCACCTGCTGCCGGCGTATTGACGAGTCTTTAGAGTCCTGCACAGAGGTTTCCTAGCTCAAGCGAAACGGAGTAGGAGCACATATGTGATATGTGCTGAACCGAGATTAATATGATATGTGATACCGTATTCTATTCTCGCGATCTGTGTAATCGATCGGTTATATGTGATATAGTCGGGTTATCGAATCAAGTGTTGATTCGATAAGTTGATACACATGATATTACTCGGTTATATGAGATATATCCGGATTATTAAATCAAGTGTTGATTTAATAATTTAATGTATAATTATATATTTGATATATTAACATGCATTAACTAATATTGGCTCATTTATGATTTATCTTTCTCACTTGGTGCATTAGTAAATATATGATATATATTAGTGTACAACATTTCGTGTCATGCTTGATGATACATGCAACTTGGGTGTGTGTGTGACTTACACCAAGCTAGTGATAATCTAGAATTTTATTTATTTAATGTTATTCAAAAATGAGTTGCAATTTGTCATGGCTCAAAGCTTGTAGAAGCTTGTGGATGCATTTACTTAGTCTACTCATTTTGTTTTGCTTAAGATATATATTAACCCAACCAATTTTTTTAGCCATGGTTATGTCTCTACAAAGGTTAGTTTATGATACTAACTCACCTTGCTTTGCCATTCTTCCTCTCAAGCTTTCTAGCTTCAATGGAAAATGAAGAAAATATGTGAGAAAATTATTTCTAGAGTGAGTAAAAATCCAAATTCATCATCCTCTACTACTAGCCATTTAGTATAGGGTGCTTGCTTCACTAATTCCACAATTAGTGAAGAGGTAGCTTGGGTTAGTGTCTCCGTGTCGTAGATCATCTTCGGCCTTGAAGATTTCGATGCAAGCTTGTTCATTTCATTATGGGAGCCTCTCTAGAGTCCGGGAGTTCATGATCGCAGCGAAGGGACTACTACATGGAGCTATTGAAGTGAATGACCGGTTTGCAAAGCTTGTATTCCTTGTTCACTTTAGTTGCAAAGTTGTTTGCATTCGATTCGTCGTATTTTCTAGTATACGATTCTAGGTTAGGGTTAACAAGAACGGCTAAAATTTTAAATTGGCATGGAAGATGCCTCCCGAAACTTTGCTGCCGTACTAGACAACCCTGCAGTGGTATCAGAAACATGCTAGAAAATTAGACGATGTTTGTTAGATTACGAAACTGAAATGACTCTGAAACTTGAAACACGATAACTTGGTTTCTGTCGATTATAAAAATTCTTCAAAATTTTTTTTAAACGACTGCAGAATTTTATATGTGATATTACATGAACACAGAAGAAATTAGAAGCACTTTGGCCAGATTTTGGCCGAGCGCATGGAGCAAAAATCCGAGGAGGTCGGCCCTATGGTGGAATTTTGACTTCGAATTTTTTCTGTGTTCTGGTCTCTAGGTTTTGGTGTTTCAGGTGTTGTTTGTTTGTTCTAAGTTTGCATGTGATGTGATCTTACACTATAAGCAATTCGGTGTGTTTCGTATTCGTAGTTTTTGTTGGATGTAGTGCCCTCAAAGTCAATTATTGGATCGCAGGCACGTGATTGCAATGATTGAGGAGGACCTATACCGGTAGGACAGTCTTACTCTAGATGATAGTATGCTATCCGGTTTAACTTTATCATCGTCTACAGCTTTAGGTGACATAATCACTATTACAAGTTGATAGATCCCTTAGGATTCTTGCTTGACTACCAGCAGTATGATGGCGATCATATACGTGAGTGTTGGGTAGTCCATAAGCACATCCTTAAAAGTGGTCCCTAGTCGTGGGAGTTTCGAGACAGGGCATCGATATTCCGGAGTAGACTAGTGTATACAGTCGAGACCCCGACGAGGGGGGGTGGCCGGTCTCATAAGCCATTGGTGTCAGTTGGTTCACTTAAGATGTATACAGGTGCTCATTGGGTTATGAGTGCACCGGACAGGACTCGCCAGGAACTTGCTAATTGGTATTATACCTAGCGTTAGCCAGCAGTTCCCTGGTGACATGTGTACAGGTTAGTTCATCTACCTGAGGTCGTCACTTGTATCGTGTGAGTTTCCACTGTGCTTAGATTACTACCATACCACGGCTCAAAGGAGTCGTGCAAACAGGTTTTAGTTGGGTACAGTCCCGAGGCACATAGAGGCAGTCAGCGGATCGGCAGGGGATTCGTCTCTCCCGGTATTGAGGGTGAGATCACGCTGTGTCTAGCAGAGCCATTACACCAAGTCCTTGGCCAAGGCAGGTGAGAATTACTGGTAGGTATTCCAGTAGTTTCTCAAGGTGTTCAGGGCTACCCTCCGACACGACTTATACCGCTATTGGGGGTCTGACGTTAGTAGCCCCCAGGCCCGATATGCGATGCTCATAGACAAACGGACCGGAATGTACATATATTGTCACTGATAGGCTTAGTAGGGCTCCAGGATGGGTTCGTTCATTGGCTTCCTATTCGGTCAGTACATGAGCAGCCGTTACGCACAGCTAGTGCCGCCGACGTGCTTGTGGTTAAACCCACTGCCAGGGTACTGACGAGTCTTTAGAGTCCCCCATAGATAGTTTCCCAAGTCCGGGCGAAACGTTATAGAGGCCGTAAGGTTTTATGGCAGGGTTCGAACATGCACGTGCACTTTTGCACGTGTCATATTTCGGACAGATAATACTGGTGGGCTTTGGTTTAACCCGGATCCAAGTATTATATTGAGTCGGAATATTTTAGTCTCATCGTATTCGTATTCGGTCGGAATACGGATACATGTATGTATTTACAGGTAAGGGGTATTCTCGTAATCCGTTAAGAGATTACTTTAGAAGATGCATTTCTTTTTGGGTTAAACATTTTCATTTAAATGTTTATTTGATTTGGATAGTGTGACTCATATAATGAGTCATTATTCTAGCATGTTCTCTAATGACTCATGGTAATGAGTTATGTAGTGAGTCATGGTTGAGTTAATGATTTTGGTTTGGGTTTTATATTTTAGGCTTTTGTTGGAGATATTTTTGTAAAAAAATTTCTTAGTTTTTCCAATACAAAACCTAATATATACCACACCCAAAATTAGTGGACAGCCAAGGGTTAATTTTTGAGACTTGGTTTTTGCTCTCTTGATTTTTCATAAGCTCACACTCTTCAACTCTTTGCATCTTATTCATCCTCCATCCTAACCCTCTCATGTGATGAGAACCCTAGGGTGTATTTAGACAAAGTATTCCACTCATTCTCTACTTCATCTTGGACATGTCGGTTGCAAACTTCATGTCCGAGCTGCCACGGTATAGAGGCAGGAGTCCGTATAAAGATTCGTTGACGTGGTGCCACCTCGACGAGAAGACCGGAGTCGTAGCGAGGAGAGTGGGATGATGGCTAAAGACCGAAGGACACGGATCGATCGGTATAGACTTTCTACCTCTTTACAGTTTGTTAGTTTCGCGTTAATGGCAAGATCCGGGTTATAATATGCGATAGCGCCAGTTGTAAAAGTTTTTGTTCCGCGTTTGACCTCAGATTGACGGCCGGGGTGCTACCGTAGACTTAAATGGTATCAGAGCAACGCCATTAACATTTACTAGCTTGTTATAACATGTTTAAAACGTCGATCGAACGAAATTTCCAAAACCGCATTTTCAATGTTAAAGTTTTTGTCGAATTTTTAAACTGGTCTAAAAATTATTTTGGGTATGTCAGAAAATCGTGCAGGCTTTTCTAAGACTACTGTAGAAATTTGGTCACCTGAACCTTCAAGACCGCCGCGGAACCGCCGCACAAGCCTTGTATTGGTCGCGGTTCTGCCGCCGTTTTGGAGCAACAGTGTACCATTTTTCTTCTATGTGTCTTTCATGTGGAATTGTGGTTTCTGGAATATTTTGTTTGGGCCCAGATTTTGTTTGAGTACTGGATATGTACTTGGGGCCCACTTCGGGATGTTTTGTCGATCGAGATTTTAAATATGATAATTTACAGTACTTACCTTATATCTCCAACCGTGAAAGTCATTCGAGCGGTAAATCGTGTCTAATTGCTATAGTCCTTTTAGACGGGTTTGCGAACGTGACATTCGCGTTGATGTTCTGTATGTTGCGGATTTGTCGTGGTGGATAGCTTTGTGCAATGATAGTGCAGTTTGGATTTATTTGTACATTTGATACTGCGGGGCGAGCGTCCAACATGTGGACTGCTGTCACTGCCTATTTGTATATTATTCTTTTGGGTATGACCGGGTTGAGGTCGATGTACCCGTTGTACATATTTTCATTTCTGTACTAGGTTTACCCCACGACGGAGTGCACGGATAGCCGGGTTCTGGAGGGCAACGGGTCCGCAACTCATGGCTTTGAGAGGCAGGGGGCCTCACTTTAGAATTGGTAGGCTATCCGCCGCACTCGTAAGGGGTACAGGTTGACCAAAGGAGGGGTGCTCAAGTTACCGGATTCCGTGAAGTGCCGGGTGGTTCATTCACTTTGCTAAAGGGGGCTGCCTCGCTTCAGGTTTTGGCGGGTAACTTGACACACAAGTTGGGGTCTAGGTTTTCATTACACAGGCTATCCACACGACCAGGGGAACGTCGGGTTTCAGTTGCGGCTCTATGAAACCCGGGGATCCCAGATTATCTGTATTGTTCTGTGATGCTTATTACTTTTCTGTAATGTTGCATTTATCATGCCTGGAGCGATTATTGTATATTGGTATATATACTAGTAGATGTTGTATATGTTTTACACCCGCGCTAGTCCAGTCCCCGCTCTGTCGTTAGTTAAGTAACCTAACGGGTGATGACGGGACCCAGTGAAGAATGCGGATGGAATATATGTACATTTTATTTTCGTTCTTTTCTGGTGTGATTAATTGATGGGACTACGCTTATTCTGATCAATGCAAAGGAAAACAAAGCTGTTTGATGTTGTTGGAATAGTTTTCAAAAAGTGTTATTACAAAGACGTTTTCTTTTGTTTTGCACAGTGGTATTCAATTAGAATATCCAGCACGTCATTCGACGAGGCAAGGGCCGAGATCCCGTCACCGGGAGTGACCCGTTGGGTAGAAGTTATGCGTCAGGGTAATAACTTCAGTATAATCGATTACTTGTTGCTTTGCATCGCGGTTTTCAGTTGGAATATCCTGCACCTCATTCCATGAGAAAAGAGCCGAGATCCCTTCACCGGGAGTGACCTCTTTAGCAAAGGTTTTCGCCACTATAATTTTGGAAAAAGCTATCAGGTTCCTTCAGCGATATCAAGTTCATTACGTTAAAGGTTTTTCGCCAAAAACAAGCCGTAGCCCTCCGTCATTTCAGTTGGGTATTCAGTAGTATTCAAGCTCTGTATTTTGACCAACGCCAAAGCATAGTGTTTGGTAGCTGCTGGATATTCATCTGTTGCATAGATAAATGAGTTGGTTTAGGATAGTCGTTCTGCCATTTGGCCAACGTCAGGGGTATGTACGGGTGGGTTCAAATTAACAAGATAATGATTGGTAGAACTTGACATGTGACTTATGGCATTTTGGCCAACGTCAAGGTCATAAGAGCATGGGGCAAAAATCTACATCAGGTGTTTCTAAAGAAACTGAAACTTGCCAGGTATGCGCATTCCTTCTGGAGTATGATAACGTGAGTGGATTCCTTCACGTTATCATGCGATGATAGTTGGATCCCGATTCCCACTGATGAGTTGGTTTACTCTTCGGGTGATCCCGATTAATTCTTCTTTCAGTTTTGGAGGAGAATTTGACGGTACAGTGGGAGGTTTCCTGATTAGATAAAGTGATACCATTCTGATCTAGGTTAGAGTGTATGCAGAGTGTTTCTTTTCTCTCTCTCTTTGGCAGTGTCCATTGACCGACCCTAGACTATGACTCAGTGACCAAGTTTATCGAACTTTCTTAAAATACTGGCTTTTGGATTGTCTGAGTTGCATAGGTCATTGCCGCACCTTCTTTTACCCTTTGCATTTCTCCAGAACACCTCGTATTACTACGAACATTCACTTCCATTGGATAAATCCATCGTATGGTTATATACGAACTCGAAGGGACTTCTTCGAGGATGGATTCAGGTTCAGGAGAAATAGAATTGGTTTATTCAGTTGTCTTTTATTATCACTTTCTCTCAGGTTGCGAGGGCTCCTTGGTTTAGGAGAGTACACCTATTACGCTTATTGGATAGTCTTCTTCCAAACCATAGGCAGGTGCCGAAAGGTAGGGAATGAAGAAAACCAATTAGCCTAAGTAGGGTGTACAGAACGTAATAAGTAAAGAAAAAAATAAAAGGATTAGAAAGAGGGAAAAGCAAATTGCGACTGCTATCATTCACGACCAAACCGCGTACTTCATCACCCCTCCTATTTCACCTTTGTTTTTTCTTCAGTTCAGGAGAAATAGAATAAGGTTTTATTCAGTTGTCTTTTATCATCACCTTCTCTCAGGTTGCGAGTGCTCCTCCGATTAGGAGTATACGCCTATTATTCTTATTGGATAGTCTTCCTCCAAACCATAGGCTGGTGCCGAACGGTAGGGAAGGAAGAAAACCACTTAGCCTAATGGGGTGTACAGAAGGTAATGAATAAAGACAAATAAAGGGATTTGGAGAGATGGCAAAGAAATATACGGTTACAGTCATGAATTGGATTATGGAAGAGGCATTACTATGAATACCCGGATACCCTTTCGAAACATTTTCATGTTTCAGTTTCACTATGCGTTGTTAAAGGAAAACTGTTTTCCCAATTAGACACTTGCTCCAGGGTATGTATTTTCCAGGTATGTGTAAGTCTACGCTAGCGCCCCGGCCGTCTACAGACGCCAAATGCGGAACAAAAACTTTTTAACTGGCGCTATCGTATACTTTAACCCGGATCTGCCATTATTGCTAAACTAACAAACTGTAAAGAGTGTAGAAAGGTTATACCGAACGATCCGAGTCCTTCGTTCTTTAACCATCATCCCACGCTCCGTTGCGGCTGCTCCGATCTCGTCGATCTCCGATCTGCTCGTCCAGGTGGCACCACATCACTGATTCTTTAAACGGGCTCCCGCCTCTGACTTGAGGCAACTCGGTCGTCAAGTTTGCTAGAAGAGACGACCAAGAATGATGTAGAGAATGAGTAGATGACTTTGTCTCGTTCCGTCCAAAGCTATGGACGGACGGTTAATGAAGTTGCCGTGGGAATCGGGTGTTGGAATGAAATGAGCTGTGAAATTCCATACACCGATAAAACCTATCATAATCTTTTCTAGCAAATGAAAAACTCAAGCAAGTGAGAGTGTGAGGAGAGAGAGAGGGAGCCGGCCTCTTATAGCAAAGACGGAGGTGACCGTAGGAGAAGGGGGTGACCACAAGGAAAATATCATGTGTGAACACATGAAAAAATCAAGCATAAAGATCTTAAGCAAAACAAGAATGTTTAGAAATCAAAGCATAAGTCACAAGACACCTCACCAAATCTAGAACCTTCTAGAACCTTCTAGAAGCATGACTCACCCTCATCCAAGAAAGGATAAATCCGTCTTTAACCGAATGTTAAAATACGGCTGATAGAAAACTGAAAACTGGCAACTTCCAAAAGTGATCCTGAAACGACTTTCAGGATAACCCCGTAACTGTATAAATATACCCGCATTTGTATTACGACCGAATACAAATGCAACTGAGACAAAGAAATTATACCTACTCAATATAATACTCGGATCCGGCTTAAACCAAAGCCGACCAGTATCATCTGCCCGAAAACTGACACGTGCGTAAACGCACGTGCATTTTCCGAACCCTGCCATAAAACCATACGGCCTCTACAACGTTTCGCCCGAACTTGGGAAACTGTCTGTGGGGGACTCTAATGACTCGTCAGTACCCTGGCAGTGAGTTTAACCACAAACCGTGAGCGGCACTAGCTATGCGTAACGGCTGCCCATGGACTGACCTCAAGGGAGGCCGAGGAGCGAACTCAAGGGAGACCGATGAGCGAACTCCTCCGAAAACCCTACTGAGCCTAACAGTGACAATGTATATACAGTCCAGTCCGTTCGTCAATGAGTATCGCATATCCGCCTAGAGGGCTAGAAACGTCAGACCCCCAATAGCAGTATAAGTCGTGTCGGAGTGTAGCCCAATCACACCCTGAGATACTACTGGAGTACCTACCAGTAAATCTCCTGCCATGGCCATGGACTTTGTGTAATGGCTCTCCTAGACAGAGCACGACCTCGCCCCCAATACCGGGAGAGACGAATCCCCTGCCGATCCGCTCACGTGCCTCCATATGGCTCGGGACTGTACCCAAAAGCTACCTGTTTGCACGACTCCTTTGAGCCGTGGTAGGGTAGAAATCAAAGCACAGTGGGAACTCACACGAGACAAATGACGACCTCAGGTCGATGAACTAACCTGTACACATGTCACCAGGGAACTGCTATCTGACGATAGGTATAGTACTAACTAGCAGATTCCCGGCGAGTCCTGTCCGGTGTACTCATAACCCAATAAGCACCTGTATACATCTTAGGTGATCCAACTGACACCAGTGGCTTGTGAGACCGGCCACCGCCCCTCGTCGGGGTCTCGACTGTATACACTAGTCTACTCCGGAGTATCGATGCCCTGTCTCGAAACTCCCACGACTAGGGACCACAATTAATGATATGCATATAAACTACCCAACTCTCACGTATATGATCGCCATCATACAGTTGGTAGTAAAGCAAGATCCTAAGGGCTTTATCAAAGTGTAACATCCAATCAGTCACCTGAACATGTACACGACTGATAAAGGCAAACCAGATAGCATACTATCATCTCGAGTAAGACTGTCCTACCGGGATAGGTCCTCCGCAATCATTGCAATCACGTACCTGCGATCCAATAATTGACTATGAGGGCACTATCTCCAACAATCTCCCACTTGCACTCAAGGCTAATTATTGCGATGTCGATTACTCACAGCCCGTGTGAAACCGAACATCCAACTCCTCTACTAATCAGTTTCACAAAGCCCGTTTGTAAAACTATTGTGTTCGAGAAATAGCCTCAGTGAGTGGATCCGCCTAGAAGTTTCTTTCTATATCTCTCTAAATCTCAAATTCGCGGAGAAAGCCATCTCCCGAATTGAGTAAAACCTGTCTTAGAATATGTCTGGATTTCTGATGGGACCTAGTTCATAAATGAACTCCAAATCCAAACTTCTTAGACTGTATCGATCACTGAACCTAATCAGTATCGGGCACCATGCCACCCACAGTATCCTCTTGGACCACCTGTCCATAATACTGCCCCTCATCAGAGGGAAAAACTATAACTCTGACAATCTCTCTGTCAACCATGTCACCTTTGAAGCCTAGAACGATAACCGTCTCCCGAAAGTGGCTGTCGTAATCAAATCCGTAGAACATGTACTTATGTTCTAAAACTGCTTCCTTATGTTTCTCCAGGATTGGATTAATACAAACTCATTGCATCTAGTGCAAAAACAACATCTGGTGTGGTACTTGACATCTCATGATTGACTCAATTGCCTAAGCAAGTGATCTGCCAATCATGCACTTCCCTCTCCCCTTTAGTCTATACGACATCTTTAGAGAGGGTGACTCCATCACCTGCAGGTACACTACCATGCTAGGAGTCAACTATTCTAAAAACCATTAGAATACTGTCAAAGTACCCACATTGGGAAACTACCCAAATCCAGATCTAAAACCATAGATCCAGAAACCAGAATGTCAAATATTATATCCACATCCTGTCTGGAGAAACAACTGTGTGACGACCAAAATACAACCGATCGTAGTATAGGAATTTTACTTCCTACTCTGTGTATGTCATCCAGATACCATGACATCACACCCTACTACCTTCTTAACAGATCCATCTCTTATTCTGATTGAAGTCAAACCCATGACTGTCACATCAAAATAGATGATCTTTCTCCGCTATAACTGCTCTAGTCTATAAATAGACATAAGCTACTTGCCCACTATGCTTTCGATATTCCCACTGACTACGACAACCCTCCTACCGGGTCTCATATCCTGGAACAACAGTAGTGTCAAGTCTGGGTAGATAAGAACCTCCCTGTCACCGTCCTTGAGGCTACCGAAGTACCTCTCGGGTGTCTGAGGTTACCCACCATATCTGCGGAGTGGCTATTGGAATGTCAAACCTGATTGAATATATAGGTCCTATTAAATTTTCCGTAATCGTTCGCGGTTCTGGAATCACTTCCAGTTCTACCATACTCCCACTACTGTTTTCTGAAAAAGATCCATTTTACTAAAACTGTGGCGAGTCAAGAACAATATCACTATTGATCTTCTAAATGGTAGAATATCAACCCTCGTCATAGCCAGGGTCAACCCACAAACAGCCATTACAGAAACGTGCCCTGAGTTATCTAGAGTCTGGTTTTAAGCATAAGCTGGACAACTCCCCGTACCTTAATATCTTTTAAGGTACGAACTATTCTATATCCAATATAGAAACTTTGGCACATATTTAATTGGAACCATATTCAAATCATGCAGCTGTCTCCAGTGCATATCAACTTAATGGAAAGAGACTAATCAGCATTACTCAACTTAGGAATCCATCCAATTATGAGTAACCTGAAAGAGAAACACGTTTCTCAAAACCATCACTATCATTTGAATACCTATCACAAGAATCTACATCTTCGATCTCTTTGAAGAATCCCGATACTTGTGATACCTGGTTTTCTACTTTATTCTTATACCCACAACTTCTCAAAACTTAGACCTTGTATTTCTACGAAACACTTGTCTAAAAACTAGAGAAGTTATAAGTAAACAGAACATAGTACGAGGACCTACCCCTTTGTCCTGATTGACACTTGGACAACATACAATACACTGTATAAGTCCGCTGAGTTGAACAACTCAAAATCTGTGCGTCGTAGGTTGAAAACTGTACCCTGGCGATTTCCTCAAATATCACCAATTACAACGAATTCCGATATAATGAGGATAATCACCTAATTCCCAATAACTTACTCCCACTCATCATCAGTAAAACCATACAGATATGAAAAATGAAACCTGGTAAATACATACCCTTGGAGTAAGTGTCTAATCGGGAAAACAGTTTTCCTTTAACAATGCACTGAAACATGAAAATGTTTCGTAGGGGTATCCTGGTATTCATAGCAATGCCTCTTCCATAATCCAATTCATGACTTCAACCGTATATTTTATTGCCATCTCTCCGAATCCCTTTATTTGTCTTTAGTCGTTACCTTCTGTACACCATCGTTAGGCTAAATGGTTTTCTTCCTTCCCTACCGTTCGGCACCAGCCTATGGTTTGGAAGAAGACTATCCAGTAAGCATAATAGGTGTACCCTCCTAAACCAAGGAGTACTCATAACTGAGAGAAGGTGATGATAAAAGACAACTGAATAATACCTTATTCCTTTAAAGGTGAAATAGTAGTGGCGATGAAGTACGCGGTTTGGTCGTGAATGATATCAGTCGCAATTTACTTTGCCCTCTTTCTAATCCCTTTATTTTGTCTTTACATATTACCTTCTGCACACCCTACTTAGGCTAATTGGTTTTCTTCATTCCCTACCTTTCGGCACCTGCCTATGGTTTGGAATAAGACTATCCAATATGCGTAATAGGTGTACTCTCCTAAACCAAGGAGCCGTCACAACCTGAGAGAAGGTGATAATAAAAGACAACTGAATAAACCAATTCTATTTCTCCTGAACCTTGATCCATCCTCGAAGAAATCCCTTCGAGTTCGTATATAACCATACGATGGATATATCCAATGGAAGTGGATGTCCGTAGTAATACGGGTGTTCTGAGAAATACAAAGGGTAAAAGAAGGAGTGGCAATGACTTATGCAACTTAGACAATCCAAAAGCCAGTATTTTAAGAAGGTTCGGTCAACCTGGTCACTGAGTCATAGTCTAGGGTCGGTCAAAGGTCGCTGCCAAAGAGAGAGAGAGAAAAGAAACACTCTGCGTGCACTCTAACCTAGATCAGAATGGTTATCACTCTATCTAATCCGGAAACCTCCCACTGTCCTGTCAAATTCTCCTCCAAACCTAAAAGAAGAATCAATCGGGATCACCCGAAGAGTAAACCAACTCATCAGTGGGAATCGGGATCCAACTCTCATCGCATGATAACGTGACGGAATCCACTCGCGTTATCACACTCCAGAAGGTATGCGCATGCCAGGCAAGTTTTAGTTTCTTTAGAAACTCCCGATATGATTTTTACCCCATGTTCTTATGACCTTGGCGAATGTCAATAAATCATAAGTCACATGTCAAGTTCTGCCCGTCATTATCTTGTTAATTTGAACCCACCCATACATACCTTTGACGAAAGCCAACAAGGTAATACGACTGTCCCAAACCAACACATCTATCTATGCAACAAATGAATACCCCAGCAACTACCAAACACTATGCCTTGACGAAAGCCAACAAACACAGCTTGAATATTACTGACCATCTATAAGAAACGACGGAGGGCTACGGCTGGTTTTTGGCGAAAAATCTTTAGCGTAATGAACTTGATCTCGTTGAAGGAACCTGATAGCTTTTTTAAAATATAGTGGCGAAAACCTTTGCTAAAGAGGTCACTCCTGGTGAAGGGATCTCGGCTCTTTCCTCGTGGAATGAGGTGCAGGATATTCCACTGAATACCGCTATGCAAAGCAACATGTAATTGGCTATAGTGAAGTTATTACCCTGACGCAAATTTCTGCCCAAGGGGTCAGTCCCGGTGAAGGGATATCTGCCCTTGCCCCGTCGAATGAGGTGCTGGATATTCCACTGAATACCGCTATGCAAAACAAAAGGAAACGTCTTTGTAATAACACTTTTTAAATTTGTTCCAACAACATCAAACAGGTTTGTTTTACTTTGCATTGATCAGAATCAACGCAGTCCCATCAATCAATCACACCAGAAAAGAATGAAAATAGAATGTATGTATATGCCATCCGCATTCGTCACTGGGTCCCGTCGTCACCCGTTAGGTTACATAACTAACGACAGAGCGGGGACTGGACTAGCGCGGGTGTAAAACATATACAACATTTAATAGTACATAAACCAATATACAATAATCGCTCCAGGCGTGATAATATGCAACATTACAGAAAAGTAATAAGCATCACAGAACAATACAGATAATCTGGGATCCCCGAGTTTCACTGAGCCGCTGCTGAAACTCGACGTTCCCCTGTCGTGTGGATAGCCTGTGCAATGAAACCTAGACCCCTACGGGTGCGGCAAGTTACCCGCCAAAACCTGAAGCGAGGTAGTCCCCACAGCATAGTGAATGGAACACCCGGCACTTCACGGAATCCGGTAATCTTGGGCACCCCTCCTTGGGTCAACCTGTACCCCCTACGAGTGCGGCGAATAGTCTGCCAATTTTAGAGTGGGGCCCCTCTGCCTCTCAAAGCCATGAGATGCGGACCCGTTGCCCTCCAGAACCCGGCTATCCGTGCACTCCGTCTCGGGGCAAAACCTAGTACAGTAATGAAAAATAGTACAACAAGTACATCGACCGCAACCTGGTCGTGCCCCAAAAGAATATTATACAACAGGCAGTAACGGAAGTCCACATGTTGGACGCTCGCCCCGCAATATCAAATGTACTAATAAACTCAAACTGTACTACCATTGCACACTGCTATCCACCACGACAAATCCGCAACATCACAGCACAACACAGAACATCAACGCGAATGTCACGTTCGCAAACCCGTCTAAAAAAACTATAGCAATCAGACGCGGTTTACCGATCAAATGACATTCCCGGTCGGAGATATAATGTAAGTACTGTAAACTAACATGTTTAAATTTCGATCGACCAAATATCAAAAAGTGGGCCCCACGACTTACTGGTGAACAGTAACAAAATCTGGGCCAAAACGATATTTACCAAAAACCACAAAATCCAACAGAGAACACACTGTGAAAATTTGGGGCCACGACCTCACGTATGGCCGCGGAAGCGCGGTCAAACCATGGGTTTGACCGTGTTTCCGCGGCGATATCATCGAATTACGTGCCCAAATTTCTACGTGGTTCTTAGAAAAGCCTGCACAGATTTTTAAGACATGTAGAATTAATTTTTGAGACAATTTAAAATCAACAGAAACTGTCGAGCTAGGATTTTGCAATTTTCGATTTCCGGTTCGATCGATATTTTAAACGCGTTAGCACAAGTTAGCATAGCAAAATGGTGAGGCTCTGATACCACTGTAAGTCAACGCTAGCGCCCCGGCCGTCTACAGACGCCAAATGCGGAACAAAAACTTTTTAACTGGCGCTATCGTATACTTTAACCCGGATCTTCCATTATTGCTAAACTAACAAACTGTAAAGAGTGTAGAAAGGTTATACCGAACGATCCGAGTCCTTCGTTCTTTAACCATCATCCCACGCTCCGTTGCGGCTGCTCCGATCTCGTCGATCTCCGATCTGCTCGTCCAGGTGGCACCACATCACTGATTTTTCAAACGGGCTCCCGCCTCTGACTTGAGGCAACTCGGTCGTCAAGTTTGCTAGAAGAGACGACCAAGAATGATGTAGAGAATGAGTAGATGACTTTGTCTCGTTCCGTCCAAAGCTATGGACGGACGGTTAATGAAGTTGCCGTAGGAATCGGGTGTTGGAATGAAATGAGCTGTGAAATTCCATACACCGATAAAACCTATCATAATCTTTTCTAGCAAATGAAAAACTCAAGCAAGTGAGAGTGTGAGGAGAGAGAGAGGGGGCCGGCCTCTTATAGCCAAGAGGGAGGTGACCGTAGGAGAAGGGGGTGACCACAAGGAAAATATCATGTGTGAACACATGAAAAAATCAAGCATAAAGATCTTAAGCAAAACAAGAATGTTTAGAAATCAAAGCATGAGTGACAAGACACCTCACCAAATCTAGAACCTTCTAGAACCTTCTAGAAGCATGACTCACCCTCATCCAAGAAAGGATAAATCCGTCTTTAACCGAATGTTAAAAGACGGCTGATAGAAAACTGGAAACTGGCAACTTCCAAAAGTGATCCTGAAACGACTTTCAGGATAACCCCGTAACTGTATAAATATACCCGCATTTGTATTACGACCGAATACAAATGCAACTGAGACAAAGATATTATACCTACTCAATATAATACTCGGATCCGGCTTAAACCAAAGCCGACCAGTATCATCTGCCCGAAAACTGACACGTGCGTAAACGCACGTGCATTTTCCGAACCCTGCCATAAAACCATACGGCCTCTACAACGTTTCGCCCGAACTTGGGAAACTGTCTGTGGGGGACTCTAATGACTTGTCAGTACCCTGGCAGTGGGTTTAACCACAAATCGTCAGCGGCACTAGCTATGCGTAACGGCTGCCCATGGACTGACCTCAAGGGAGGCCGAGGAGCGAACTCAAGGGAGACCGATGAGCGAACTCCTCCGAAAACCCTACTGAGCCTAACAGTGACAATGTATATACAGTCCGGTCCGTTCGTCAATGAGTATCGCATATCCGCCTAGGGGGCTAGAAACGTCAGACCCCCAGTAGCAGTATAAGTCGTGTCGGAGTGTAGCCCAATCACAACCTGAGATACTACTGGAGTACCTACCAGTAAATCTCCTGCCATGGCCATTGAATTTGTGTAATGGCTCTCCTAGACACAGCACGACCTCGCCCCCAATACCGGGAGAGACGAATCCCCTGCCGATCCGCTCACGTGCCTCCATATGGCTCGGGACTGTACCCAAAAGCTACCTGTTTACACGACTCCTTTGAGCCGTGGTAGGGTAGAAATCAAAGCACAGTGGGAACTCACACGAGACAAATGACGACCTCAGGTCGATGAACTAACCTGTACACATGTCACCAGGGAACTGCTATCTGACGATAGGTATAGTACTAACTAGCAGATTCCCGGCGAGTCCTGTCCGGTGTACTCATAACCCAATGAGCACCTGTATACATCTTAGGTGATCCAACTGACACCAGTGGCTTGTGAGACCGGCCACCGCCCCTCGTCGGGGTCTCGACTGTATACACTAGTCTACTCCGGATTATCGATGCCCTGTCTCGAAACTCCCACGACTAGGGACCACAATTAAGGATATGCATATAAACTACCCAACTCTCACGTATATGATCGCCATCATACAGTTGGTAGTAAAGCAAGATCCTAAGGGCTTTATCAAAGTGTCACATGCAATCAGTCACCTGAACATGTACACGACTGATAAAGGCAAACCAGATAGCATACTATCATCTCGAGTAAGACTGTCCTACCGGGATAGGTCCTCCGCAATCATTGCAATCACGTACCTGTGATCCAATAATTGACTATGAGGGCACTATCTCCAACAGTATGATTCTCACATCTGTATGGTTTTACAGATGATGAGTGGGAGTAAGTTATTGGGAATTAGGTGATCATCTTCACTATATCGGAATTCGTTGTAATTGGTGATATTTGAGAAAATCGCCTGGATTTTTGCCTAACGGCATGTATTTGGTTTTGAATATCTGTTGTTATGCACCAATTTCAAATTGATATATCTGTACGTTTATTTTCATAAAGTGAGATATATCTTTTGAAATTATATCTGTGACATTTACCTATATCAGTTGATGACTGGGTAAGGAGCATTGAACAGCGGAGTAGTTCTGAACCATAAGTACAGTTTTCAACCTACGATGCACAGGTTTTGTGTTATTCAACTCAACGGACTATTACGGAGTATTGTATATTGTCTTGTGTCCATCAGGACAAATGGGTTGGTCCTCGTACTATGTTCTGTTTACTTGTGACTTCTCTAGTTTTTAGACAAGTGTTTCGTAGAAATACAAGGTCTAAGTTTTGGGAAGTTGTGGGTATAAGAATAAAGTAGAGAACCAGGCGTCCCAAGTATCGGGATTCCTCAATGAGATTGAAGATGTAGATACATGTGATTGGTATTCAGTTGATAGTAATGGTTTTGAGAAACTTGTTTCTCTTTCAGGTTACTCATAACTGGATGCACTCCTAAGTTGAGTAATGCTGATCGACCTCTTTCCATTAAGTTGACATGCACTGGAGACAGATGCATTATTTGAATCCGGTTCCAATTAAATAAGTGCCAAAGTTTCTATATTGGATATAGAATGGTTCATATCTTAACGATGTTAAGGTACGAGGAGTTGTCCGTCTTGTGCTTAAAACCAGACTCTGGATAACTCAAAGCACGTTTCTGTAATGAAAGTTTCTAGGTTGACCCGGGCTATGACGAGGGTTGATTTTCTACCATCTGGAAGATCAATAGTGATATTGACTCGCCATAGTTTTAGTAAAATGGATTTTTTCAGAAAACAGTAGTGGGAGTATGGTGAAACTGGAAGTGATTCGAGAACCGCAAACGATTACTGAAAATTTAATAGGACCTAAAGATTCAATCAAGTTTGACATTCCATTAGCCACTCCGCAGATATGGTGGGTAACCTCAGGCACCCGAGAGGTACTCTGGTAGCCTTAAGGACGGTGACATGGAGGTTCTTGTTTACCCAGACTTGATACTACTGTTGTTCCAGGCTATGAGATCCGGCTGGAGGATGAGTATAGCGTCGTTCTAAACAAGCTTTAGAAGTGCACGTGTATATGATTCTGCCAGAGGGTCGTTGTAGTCAGTGGGAGCAGCGGAAGCATAGTGGACAAGTAGCTTATGTCTATTTATAGACTAAAGCAGATATAGCGGAGATAGACATCTATTTTTTATGTGACAGTCATGGGTTTGACTTCATCAGAATAGGGGATGAATCTGTTAAGAAGGTAGTAGTGTATGATGTCCTAGTATTTAGATGACATACACAGAGTAGGAAGTAAAATTCCTATACTACGATCGGTTATACTGTGGTTGTCACAAAGTGTTTCTCGACACATGATATAGATATAATATCAGATATTCTGGTAACTAGATCTATGGTTTTAGATCTAGATTTGGGTAGTTTCCCAATCTGGGTAATTAGACAGTATTCTAAAGGTATTTAGAATAGACGACTCCTAGCATGGTGGTGTACCTGCAGGTGATAGAGTCTCCCTCTCTAAAGGTGTCTTACAGACTAAAGTGTAGAGGGATGTGCATGATTGGCATATCACTTGCTTAGGCAATTGAGTCAATCGTGAGATGTCAAGTACCATACCAGATGTTGTTTTTGCACTAGATGCAATAAATTTATATTAATCCAATCTTGGAGAAATATATGGAAGCAGTTTTAGAACATAAGTGGATGTTCTACGGATTTAATAACGGAAGCCTCCTTTGGGAGACGGTTCTCATTCCAGGCTTCCAAGGTGACATGGATGACAGAGTGACTGTCAGAGTTATAGTTTTCCTTCTGACGAGGGGCAGTAGTTGGGACAGGTGGTCCAACAGGATACTTGGGAAGCATGGTGCTGGATACTGATTAGGTTCAGTTGACGATACAGTCTAAGAAGTTTGGATTTGGAGTTCATTTATGAACTAGGTCCCATCAGATATCTATACATATTCTAAGACAGGTATTACTCATTTCCGGAGATGGCTTATTCTGCGAACTTGAGATTAAGAGAGACATATAAAGAAACAACATGGCGGATTCACTCATTGAGGCTATTTCTCGAACACAATAGTTTTACAAACGGGCTTTGTGAAACTGATTAGTAGAGGAGTTGGGTGTTCGGTATCACACGGGCTGTGAGTATGCGACATCGCAATAGTTAGCCTTAAGTGCAAGTGGGAGATTATTGGATGTAGTGCCCTCAAAGTCAATTATTGGATCCCAGGCACGCGATTGCAATGATTGAGGATGACCTACACCGGTAGGACAGTCTTACTCGAGATGATAGTATGCTATATTGTTTAACTTTATCATCCTGTACAGCTTTAGGTGACATGATCACTATTACACGTTGATAGAGCCCTTAGGATTCTTGCTTCACTACTAGCAATATGATGGCGATCATATACGTGAGAGTTGGGTAGTTCATAAGCACATCCTTAGAAGTGGTCCCTAGTCGTGGGAGTTTTGAGACAGGGCATCGATACTCCGGAGTAGACTAGTGTATACAGTCGGGACACCGACGAGGGGCGGTGGCTGGTCTTAGAAACCATTGGTGTTATTTGGTTCACCTAAGATGTATACAGGAGCTCATTAGGTTATGAGTGCACTGGAAAGGACTCGCCGGGAACTTGCTAGTTGGTATTATACCTAGCGTCAGATAGCAGTTCCTTGGTGACATGTGTACAAGTTAGTTCATCGACCTGAGGTCGTCATTTCTCTCATTTGAGTTCCCACTGTGCTTAGATTACTACCATACAACGGCTCAAAGGAGTCGTGCAAATAGGTTTTAGTTGGATACGTCCCGAGCCATATAGAGGCAGTGAGCGGATCGGCAAGGGATTCATCTCTCCCGGTATTGGGGGTGATATCGCGCTGTGTCTAGGAGAGCCATTACACCAAGTCCTTGGCCAAGGCAGGTAAGAATTACTGGTAGGTATTCCAGTAGTTTCTCAGGGTGTTCTGGGCTACCCTCTGACACGACTTCTAACGCTATTGGGGGTCTGACGTTACCAGCCCCCTAGGCCCGATATGCGATGCTCACAGACGAACGGACCGGACTGTACAGATATTGTCACTGATAGGCTCAGTAGGGCTCCAGGATGAGTTCGCTCATTGGCTTCCTTTTCGGTCAGTACATGAGCAGCCGTTACGCACAACTAGTGCCGCTGACGAGTTTGTAGTTAAACCCACTACCAGGATACTGACGAGTCTTTAGAGTCCCCCACATATAGTTTTCCAAGTTCGGGCGAAACGTTGTAGAGGCCGTATGGTTTTACGGCAGGGTTCAAGTATGCACGTGCACTTGTGCACGTGTCATATTTCAGACAGATAATACTGGTGGGCTTTGGTTTAAGCCGGATCTAAGTATTATATTGAGTCGGAATATTTTAGTCTCATCGTATTCGTATTCGGTCATAATACGGATACAGGTATGTATTTAAAGGTGAGGGGTATTCTCGTAATCCGTTACGAGATTACTTTAGAAGATGCATTTCTTTTTGGGTTAAACATTTTGGTTTAAATGTTTTTTTTGATTTGGAAAGTGTGACTCATGTAATGAGTCATTATTCTAGCATGTTCAGTAATGACTCATGGTAATGAGACATGTAGTGAGTCATGGTTGAGTTAATGACTTTTGTTTTGGGTTTTATATTTTATGCTTTTGTTGGAGATATTTTTGTAAGATATTTTCTTAGTTTTTCCAACTCAAAACCTAATATATACTACACCCAAAATTAGTGGACAGCCAAGAGTTAATTTTTGAGACTTGGTTTTTGCTCTCTTGATTTTTCATGAGCTCACACTCTTCAACTCTTTACATATTCTTCAACCTCCACCCTAACCCTCTCATGTGATGAGAACCCCAGGGTTTATTGAGACAAAGTATTCCACTCATTCTCTACTTCATCTTGGACATGTCGGTTAGCATATTTCATGTCCGACTTGCCTCGGCATAGTGGCGGGAGCCCGTATAAAGATTCGTTGACGTAGTGCCACCTCGACGAGAAGACCGGAGTCGCAGCGAGGAGCGTGGGATGATGGCTAAAGACCGAAGGACACGGATCGATCGGTATAGCCTTTCTACCTCTTTACAGTTTGTTAGTTTAGCGTTAATGGCAAGATTCGGGTTATAGTATGTGATAGCGCCAGTTGTAAAAGTTTTTGTTCCGCGTTTGGCCTAATATTAACGGCCAGAGCGCTACCGTAGACTTACAGTTTTAATTATTTTGGGTTTTCACATGTTCTCTGAGCAAAGTTAAAAAGTTCGAACGAATGTCAAAAACCTATTTTTCCTAATTTAACATATTCGAAAAATCATGCAAGTAATTCTGTAAACCTTCTAGAAGAATGAAACCCTAACTCGACATAATGACCATGGAACCGCTTTCAAACTTTAGGGTTTGCGGCAGTTCCGCGGTGCCATTAATGAGGCTTGGGTGTGCCTTTCTATGGCTGGTTCATAAGTACTGTGGCATGTTCTGGGTATTATTGAACCATGCTCAAGTGTTGAGCTGTCGGGAAATTATATGACTTTGATGAATCGATCAAAAATTTTAACGTCGTCTGGATATCATGTGATGGGATACAATACTTGGAATCCACAAGATAACTATTTTGAATTTTATAAATCTAGCAGTTTAGCCTCATTTGATCGGTTGCCACGGGATTTTGATGTGATCAAAAGTCCATCGCAATCACGTAGTGTACGTGGATACTCGCCGGGTAATCTTATTAGATAGACACGCCCCATAGCCTCGACCAAGTGACTGTAAGAGAACCTTGTCGCCAAAAGCATCTGTTCGGGTGCTCGCGGCCGCGGTGTTCCGCCTTAGTACACTTTGTCGACGGCATCGGGGGGTGCGGCCGTCTGCTAATGTTTCCGACGAGCATTCGATCAGGGTATCTGGAATCTTGTTGAATTACCCGACAGGTTATTGGAAAGTGTTTTCAATATCGAGACTAAAATGCGGGGTTTATAATTGTTTGGCATGTGATGTCTAAGGAATTCATTTGGTTGGGCATGAAATCCAAAGTATGTGATACATTAGGTTTATGATATCTAAGGTGGTTGCGGATTCCAATTGTTGTAGTTTTTCACTTTCTTTTCTGCGACCGTAAGTGTAATAGATGGTGTATCGCCGGTTTTGTTGCTATATGTCAACGAAAATTGGGATATGCATATTTACTTACGTTGATGACTTGTGATGTTATGTGTTACTTTGATATGTTATATACGATCGTTGTGTTTGAATAGCCGGGGTTTTTTTTATGTGAGATGAGAGTTTTTCGTTTTTATTCATGTAAAAACTTTTATTTAATATTCTTTTATTGGGGCACTTCCGGGTTGAGGAAGATGTCACCGTTGATGTATATTATTTACTTTTCCACATTAGGATAGACCCAAAGAGGGGAGCTCAAGTAACCGGGTTCTAGGTTCAAGTGGGAGACCATCTCGAGGAGTCGAGACTGGGTCTCCTAACTCTAGAATTAGTAGGGTTGCTTACCGCTATCGTAGGGGTCTTGGGATGTGGGTTTGGCTATTCATCACGACCGTGGAATCGGTGTTTTATACAGGCTTAATTTCAAACTTGGAAATCCTAGTATATCCAATATTTCATATGTGATTTCTGCTGTGATATTCTGTGATATGATCACTTTATATGATGAGATAGATACTGTATATAGTATATGTGATTATTATATAGACATTGCTTATGTTTTACACCCGCGCTAGCCCTGCCCCGCTCTGTCGTTAGTTACCTAACCTAACGGTGCATGACGGGACATCGAGGCGAATGCGGATTGCATAAGCGTACGTTGTATTTATCCGTAAAGCTTAGGTAACTTAAATGATGGGACTTCATTAATGAGATTAATGAAAGAAAATAAACCTAAAGATGTTGTGGAATCGAATTTAACAAAAGATATAGCTCTAGTTGTTGCTTTGCATAACGGTATTCCTTGTAGAATATCCTGCACATTATTCGATAATGAAAGAGCCGAGATCCCTTCACCGGAAATGACCACTTTAGCGAAACTGGCAACCCACTCGGTTAGTCTTTTGATAGCTTTTCTTGTTCTTGCTTTACAAAGCGGTATTGTGAATATCCTGCCCCTCATTCGATGAGGAAAGAGCGGAGATCCCTTCACCGGGAGTGACCACTTTAGCGAAACTAGCAAAAGCCTAAAAACACTCCATTTAAATCATTTGATTCTACAACGATATCAAGTTCATTACGCAAAAGGTTTTCTTAAAAACCTATCATAGCCCTCCGTCATTTCAAATAAGTAATAGTTAGTCTTCGTGCTGCGTTTGTTGACCATGTCAAGGCGTAGTGTGTTAGTTATGTATATGCCCTAGAGGCCATTATTGTACATATGATGTATATTATAATGGATGCTTGGATATATATAGAGAGGACTTTCTTACTCGTCATGATAGTATGCTATTTGGTTTTCCTTTATCTTAACATGTTGACTTGTATTGGTTTACTGTCTTTCTCTCACATGTTGATAAAGCCCTTAGGATCTGTACTCGACTACTGGGACTATGATGAGATCATAGTAATGGGGCCACGGTAGTCGATGAGTACATCCTATAACTATTCCTAGTCGAGGGTATATCGATACAGGGCATAGATACACCAGAATAGACTAGCGTATAAGCATCTTGACCCATATGATGGGCGATGGATGATCCCATATCCATCGGTGTTTGACATCAAGGATGGTGTACGGGTGCTCAGTGGAGACTGGGTACACTGGACGGACTCGCCGAGAACTTCCAGATGGTGATATACCACACGTTAGATGGCAGTTCTCCGGCGACACTGGTATAGGGTAGTCTGTAGACCCGAGATCGTCATAGTGTCTTGTGTGATTCTCACTGTGCTTTGATTTCCACCTTACCACGTCCAAGAGGGTGTGCAAAACGGTGGCTTTTGGATGCAGTCCCGAATCACATGGAGGCAATGAGCGATAGGAGGGGATTCGTCTCTCCCGGTATAGGGAGTTGATATTGTGCTGTGTTCGATTGGCTATAACTGGAAGTCCCTGGCCAGGGCTGAAATAGAGATATACTGGTAAGTGTTACCAGTAGTTTCTCGACCCATTATGAGCCTCACATCGACACGACTTATCGGTTACTGGGGTGTGACGTATACCACCCCTAAACTTGATATGCGACATATCAGACGAACAGACCGGACTGTACGGGAGTGTTACTGATTGGATTCACAGGAGAACGTACAGGCTAGCTTGTTGATCTTCTGATTGCTCAATACCTGGGTGGCTGTTACGTTTAGCTGACCGCTTGCAGCTTGTGGGTGTTTGATATGATCATCACTTACTACCGGCGTATTGACGATTCTTTAGAGTCCTACACAGAGGTTTCTTGGCTCGGGCAAAATGGAGTAGAGGCACATATGTGATATGTACAGGACCGAGGATAATGCGATATGAGATACTGTATTATATTCTCGCGATATTTAGATATGAACCGGGTCATCGGATCAAGTGTTGATTCGATGAATCGGTACATGATATATTAGTCGGTTATATTCGATATAACCGGATTATCGAATCAAGTGTTGATTCGATGATTTAATATATAATAATATATATGATATATTTTATTACATTATCTGATATTGGCTCGCTTTATTATTTCATTTTCTCACCGGATAATACATTGATATATTTGCGATATATATTAATTGTATTATTTTCTGTTACAAATAAATAATATATATGTGATATATATTATAGTAACATGATATGATTAATAATGAAACATGTTTAGTAGAGTTTAAACAAGATTAGGGTTTGATTAGGGTTAGCTCCTTCTTGCACATTCTAGAAGGAATTCCTTTTGTCATGAGAAAGATATTATGTTGATATTTATCCATGACTCACTCTTTAACGCAACCAAAACCTAGCTCTAGTTGATTCTCTACATGGGTTATCCTTGACCATGGTTACATTATTAATTCATATATACTTTTCATTATTCATCACAAAAGGATTACTCTCATTATTCATCATGTTCTTCTCTCTTGAGCTTTGAGAAAGTTTGCTTGATTTTCCTTTTGTGATGATTTCTTCTGAGAATATGATATAAAAAGATAGCATAAATACTACTCCATCATCCTCATCTAATCTAGCCCATTAGATTAGGGTGTTCACCTCTTTAGAGTGAAAGAGCTTGAGTTATAGCAACTTCAACGTAGATCATCGGAGAAACGGAACACTACAAGCTAGCATGGATTGTTCGAGTCGTGGAGCCTCTCTTGAGTCCGGGAGATCGTGGATCGCGGCGAAGGGACTTCTACTCGGAGCTTATGAAGCGAAGAAGCGGACTATAAAGGTTGTAATCCCTCACACTTAGTAGTAAAGATGTTTTACTTGCATGTTAAACCCTAATAATCTAGCAAAGATCCCGGGTTGAGGTTGTTCGGCACATCTAAAATTTTATTCGGGCATGTTTGATGGCTTATGAACCTTCACAAGAGTGCCTAGGAACCCTACAGTGGTATGAGAGCCTAGCTCGAGTATTAGGCGACGTGTATACGAAGTTAAAACTCCGATCGAACCCGATACGACGAAATAGAACCCCTCTCTGGAAATTTTGTAAAAATGTGATTTTTTCTGCATTAAAAATACTCAAAAAAATCAGCAGGGAATTCTAAGAATTATCATGAAATACGATCTCACAATTCTATGATGTCGCAACTTGCTTCCCGCGGCTGTTCCGCGGCCGATATTTGGCATTAGGACACGTTTCTTCAGGGTAATATCCGTAGGTTCTTGTTGCTGCTTCTGGGTATTTTTAATCTGTCTCAAGTGTTGAGTGTTCTAGAGATTATTTTGAATTCGTTGATCCGATCGGATAGTTTAATTTCTTTATGTTTTCCGGATATTTAGAAACTGTTAAAAAGTTCGAGCGGATATTATTAACTCACTTTTTCCCGGCACGAAAAACTTTCAAGTGTTGAATTTTTATCGGGTTTAAATCTTTCGGAAAAATGTGCAAGTAACGCGGTGGACCCTCTAGAAGACAACAAACCTTAACTCGATTATGTGACCGTCTTGAACTGCCTCTGAACCTTAGGGTTTGGGGCAGTACGGCGTGCCACATGTCAGGCGTTGGCTTGACCTTTCTACGGCTGGATCACCGGTACTGTGACATATTCTGGGATTATTTGAACTCTGCTCAAGTGTTGAGCTATTTAGGAAATCTTGGGTATTTGATTATCCGGTCGGAAAGTTTAATACTTTCTATTTATCTGGAATGTGATACAATATGTGGAATTCATATAGTTTGGCATGAAATGCGAAGTTTGTGATATTTCGGATTTACGATGTCTAAAGTGATTATGGATTCCAAATATTGTAGTTTTACAATTTCTTTTCTGTGACTGTAAGTGTAGTATGTAGTTGTATTGCCTGTTTTCGTTGCTATAAATCAACGACGATCGGTGTATGCATACTTACTTATGTTGATGATATATGATATTATGTGTTGCTGTGATATGTTATATTGGATCGTCGTGTTTTGAATAGCCGGGGGTTTTATGTGAGATGAGGGTTTTTATTTTCATTCAAGTAAAATTCATTTCTTTTATTGGGGCACTTCCGGGATGAGGTTGATGTCACCAGTGTATATTATTTACTTTTCCGCATTAGGTAGACCCAAGGAGGGGAGCACAAGTAACAGGGTTCTAGGGTCCAGTGGGAGGCCATCTCGAGGAGTCTAGACCGGGTCTCCTAACCCTAGAATTGGCAGTGTTACCTGCCGATCTCGTAGGGGTCTTGGGATGTGGGTTTGGCTATTCGTCGCGACCGGGGAATCCGTGTTTTATACAGACTCGTATTGAAAACATGGACGTCCTTGTATATCCAATATTTCATATATGTTCTTCTGCTGCAATGTTCTGTGATGAGATCATATAACTGCCTGAGATGAATGCTTATACTATGTATATATGCTGATATATAAATATTACCGCTTTCGTTTCTTCCGTGATGCTTAGGAAGCATAAGCTGATGGGATTTTATTAATCAGATTAATAAAAAAAAGTAAAGAAACCTAAAATATGTTGTAGAATCAAAACTTTATAAAAAAAGGGTAGCTACAGTTTTGCTTTGCATAGCGGTATATATGATATACCCTGCATCTTATTTGATGAGGAAAGGAACGAGATCCCTTCACCGGGAGTGATCTCTTTAGCGAAACTGGCAGATGCTACAAACTCGCGGTTTAGTTTTTGACAGCTTATATATAGTTCTTGCTTTGCACAACGGTCTATAAGATATATCCTGCACCTTATTCGATGGGAAAAGGGACGAGATCCCTTCACCGGGAGTGACCTCTTTAGCGAAACTAGAAAAAGCCTAAATAACACTCCTTTTTCAAAAACCACTTGATTCTACGACGAAATCAAGTTCATTACGCTCAAGGTTTTCTGAAAAACCTGCGTAGCCCTCCGTCATTTCAGATAGATATTATTTAGTATTCGTGCTATGTTTGTTGACTTAGTCAAGGCGTAGTGTACGGTAGCTAAATAGTGTTTATCTGCTAAAGCATGAGATGTGATTGGATTAGGGTAGTCGTACGGCCTTGTTGACTCAGTCAAGGGTCGTACGGGTGGGTTTAATTCAATCGGGAAATGTATGGGTTGAACTTGACTTGCGATTTATGGTTTGTTGACTTAGTCAAGGTCATAGATCGCTAGGGGCAAAATTTTATCGGGAATTTCAAGTGCTAAAATTTGCAATGAGATTGCATACCTTCTATGAGATAGTTGGATCCCGATACCACTGCGAGTAAGAGTTACTCCTGGGAGAGTTTTACACAGGACAATTAGCCGATCAAGTAGGTGTCTAGAAAAGTGTTAACGAGGTTACGCCTCTGGGAAAATGAGGTTTACTTTAATTAGGTCCATACGAAAGCACGGGGAACCTCCCTCAAAGTACCGACACTGATCTGGCTGATAGATTGACGAAATTGTAGGGTGTAATTAATCCCGGCTAATCTTACCTTTTAGGGTTTGCAGGAAGATTTGATAAAAACAGTGGGAGACATCCTGATTAGATAAGATAATAACCAATCTAATATTGCAAGAGCATACGGTAAAGTGTTTTCTTCTCTCTCTCTCCAGGTAGCGACCATGTCAGGCCATAATCAAGATAATAATATGGATGTATTGACTGAACCGGCTTATTATATTGAGCAGGGGAACGTTGGTCCCGATTTTTCTTATAAGAGTTATAAGTCTGAACAGGAAACAGGAGAATATCTAGATTCTCACGCCGCCCAAACGAAGAACATGCATGTTGATGCACCTTCTTTGGGTGTGTTAGTTATTGATAACTGTTTCTCAGTTCACCCTACGTCCTGGGTATTAGATACCGGATCAGGATCCCACATATGTAAATTGTTACATGGGCTACGGAAAGGTAGAGAACTGGGAAAAGGTGATCATTCCGTTCAAGTAGGTAATGGTGCAAGTATTACAGCCAAAGAAGTTGGCGAATATCACCTAGTATTACCCAGTCGTAATACACTTATTCTGAATGAATGCTATTATATACCGAACATGATGTGCAACATTATATCAGTTTTTTTATTAAGTAAAGAAGGATATAATTTTGTAACACAGGATAATGTTATGACCATCTTCCAAAATCAAAAGTTGATTGTATCAGGCTCGTTACATAATGATATATTCAATCTCAATCAAAATACAGTCCTCAATATGTTGGATATATGTATGCCCTAGAGGCCATTATATGATAGTGGATGTATTCATACATGTGTACATATATATATTCAGTGTACATTCTTGCTCGATATGATAGTATGCTATCTGGTTTTACTTTATCTGACATGTTGATTCGATCATGCTTTTATTCATTCATACATGTTGATAAAGCCCTGAGGATATTGGCTTGACTACGGTGATTATGATAGAGATCATACTAGTGGGACATCTGTAGTTTATAAGCATATCTTGGAATGTCCCTAGTCATAGGTGTATCGAGACGGCTTGCTTTTGGTCGGATCATATGTGATATGACCGGGTTGCTAAATCAAGTGTTGATTTATCATTTAACCATTAGTTTCTCACTATAAATCCTTTTCATGTCTTTTTTGGATGTATGCATGCATGTATGCATTCATTCTTGTTCATGCACATATGGATGTGCTTGCACACATACATACATACATCATTCTATCATGGTTGTATATATAGAAGTTGGTGGCAATATAAGACTCACACCTTATGGATATATATATTTGTATTTGTTTTAAAACAAAAGAAAAGAAAAAAATTAATACATGGTTATCTTCTGCACTCTTCTTTGAACTAACCTTATTCACCTACTTTTTAACCATGAGTTAATCTTCTTTTTATGTTTTAACTCAAGTGCAATAATATCCATATAATGTAACTATGGTTTGAGATGAAGAGTAGAAAATATATATACATATATTTTCTATTTTTCATAACACATTATCATTCTCTTGAGTTTTAAAAAGCCATCATCTTCTTCCTCCTTTCCTTATTGCTCTCTAGATTTCTCAAGTGAGCAAAATACTTACCAAGTTAGGATTTTGGAGTGAGAAAACCAACCACAACACCATTCTACACTAGTCTTGCCCACTTGTGAAGAGTGTTAGCTTCCATTTCTTCTCTTAATCTTGTGAAGTTGCAAGCTTGGACAAAGAGGACTACGGGTGGATCATCGTGGACCTAGAGGTTCTCAAGCGGACTTTTTCCAACCCTCAAGTAGCCAAGGAGTCTAGCGTAGGGAGCTACAAAGGTTGTACTCTCAAAACCCTAGCTTTATCTTCTTGTGATGATGTGTATGTTTAGAAACCCTAAATTTCTAGTGATGATTCTTTGTATGTTCACTTAGCACCTTAAAAATTTGATTTTGACACATGTGATGCTTCCAAACCCTTCATGAGGTGCTGGGTAAACCTAACATTGGTATCAGAGCCGACCTAGAACTTTAGGTGACACTTTAGCGAAGTTCAAACTCCGATCGAATCAAAATACGGATTTTTTGAACCCTCTCTGACATTTTTTCAAAACTGGTTATTTTCAGAATTAAAAATACGTAAAAAATTCAGCAGGCAAATCTAAGCAATACTGTAAAAGATGAACCAATGAACAGTACATACCACCGCGGAACCGCAGCCAGAGCTTGCTTGGGCCGCGGGTCCGCGGCCGTACAGAGGAATCATTGGCTCGTGTTTGTACAGTAGTGTTCCTACCTGCTTGTATATATTTTTGGGTATGTTTAATCTGATTCAAGTCTTGAATGTTCTGGGGATGGTTTTGGATTCGGTGATTCGATCGGAATTTTAATTTCGTGCCTTTTTCCGGATAATTTTGAAAGTATTAAAAAGTTCGAACGGATATCATTAACTCATTTTTTCCCGGCACGAAAAGTTTTCAAGTGTTGATTTTTTCTAAGGTTTAAATCTTTCGGAAATAGTGCAAGTTAAGTGGTGGACCTTCTAGAAGACAACAAACCTTAACTCGATTATGTGACCGTCTTGAACTGCCTTTTGAACCATAGGGTTTGGGGCAATACGGCGTGCCACATGTGAGGCGTTGGCTTGACCCTTCTACGGCTGGACCGCTACTATTGTGACACATTCCGGGTTTTTTTGAACTCCGCTCAAGTGTTGAGCTTTACGAAATTTTGGGTATTTGATTATTCGATCGAAAAGTTTAATACTGTCCATTTATCTAGAATGTGATACAATATGTGGAATTCGTATAGTTAGGCATGAAATGCGAAGTATGTGATATTTCGGATTTACGATGTCTAAAGAGAATGTGGATTCCAAATATTGTATTTTTACACTTTCTTTTCTGTGACCGTAAGTGTAGTATGTCGCTTATCGCCGGTTTCGTTGCTATATATCAACGACAATCGGGGTACGCATACTTAGTTACGTTGATGATATATAATATTATGTGTTGCTGAGATATGATGTGCAGGATTGTTGCGATTGAATAGCCGGGTTTTTTTTTGTGAGATGAGAGTTTTATTTTCATTCATGTAAAATTCAAATGTAATGTAATATTCTTTTATTTGGGGCACTTTCGGGTTGAGGTCGATGTCACCAGTGTTGTATATTATTTACTTTTCCGCATTAGAATAGACCCAAGGAGGGGAGCACAAGTGACCGGGTTCTGAGGTTCAGTGGGAGGCCATCTTGAGGAGTCGAGACCGGGTCTCCTAAACTCCAGGATTGGTAGGGTCGCCTGCCGCTCTCATAGGGGTCTAGGGGTGTGGGCTTGGCTATTCATCGTGACTGTGGAATCCGTATTTTCTATTGTTGGCTAAATACTAAATACGGGCGTCCTAGTATATCCCACATTATATCTATGTTTATGCTGCCTGTGTTCTGTTATATCTGAGACGAATGATATATTATATATGAGATATATAGTAGACGTTGCTTATATTTTACACCCGCGCTAGTCCCGTCCCGGTATGCCGTTAGTTAAGTAACCTAACGGTGCATAACGGAACATTGCGGCGAATGCGGATGGCATAAGCGTATGTTGTATTTTCGTTTCTTTTCTGTGATTGGCTTAAGGACTTAAATGATGGGACTACATTAATATGATTAATGTAAAGAAAATAAAATTAAAAAGATGTTGTAGAATCGGATTTGAAAACCACTCGGCTCTTTATGAAAAAGCTACATTTCAAAACTGCGGAGCACAAGCCACTCCTTTTGAAAACCATTTGATTCTACGACGATATCAAGTTCAAAGCGTTAAAGATTTTCTTAAAAATCATCAGCAACCCTCCGTCATTTTAGGAAGTAGAATACTTAGTATTCGTGCTACATTTCTTGAGAATAGTTAAGGCGTAGTGTACGGTAGCTAAGTGATGTCCTACTACACTGCATATGATGCAGATTAATTCGGACATTCATGCGACTTTGTTGACCATAGTTAAGGATCATATGAGTGGGTCTAATTAATCAAGAAATGACGGGTAGAACTTGACTGGTACTTATGATTTTTTGACCATAGTTAAGGTCATAGGTACTAGGGGTAAAAACCGCATCGAGAATTTCAAGTGTTGAGATTTGCAATGAGATTGCATACCTTCCATATGATGGTTGGATCCCGATCCCACTGTGGGCAATAGTTGCTCCCAGGAGAGTTTTACAGTTTACAATTAGCTAACTCATTAGGTGTCTAGAAAGGTGTTAACGGGGCTATGCCTATGGGAAAACGAGGTTTACTTTAATTAGGTCCGTGCGAAAACACGGGGAACCTCCCTCAAGTACCGTCACTGGCCTGGCTGAACGGTTAGCGAAGTTGTAGACTGTAATTAAACCTGGCTAGTTTTCTTTTTAAGGTTTGAAAGAAAAACTTAATTAAAGCAGTGGGAAACATCGATTAGATAAGATAATAACCAATCTGATCTTTGCAAGAGCTTTCGCTGAGGGTATTCTTTTCTCTCTCTTAATGACAGATACTAATGACTGGACTCAAGTTTCTACTAGATAAAAATAAACTGAATGGGACCAATTATAAAGACTGGCTGAGGAATCTGAAAAAAGCCTTGACTTATGATAAAGTATCATATGTCCTCACGGCTTCAGCCCCGCCCGTCCCAGGTCCAAAATCCTCAGTTGCGGACAAAGAAGTCCGCAAGACATGGGACGCTGACTGTGCCACGGCCAAATGCCTCGCGCTCGCATCTATGGACAACACATCAAAAGCGGCACGAGAATATGGACATTCAAGCCATATTTCTCCATACAAAGGAGTTGTATGGAGTGCAATCCAGCGTATTACGATACGAAGCATCAAAGAAATTGTTTCAGATGCAAATGGCCCCTGGCACATCAGTAGGAGACCATGTTATGAAGATGATAGCTCTCATAGAAGAGCTTGAGGACCTTGGATGGACGAAGGACAATGAACAATATACGGATATTATTCTGCAGTCCCACCCCACCACCTTTGCTCAATTCATAGTTAACTTCAACATGCACAACATGGAGAGGGAACTACCTGAACTCCTTAATTTGTTAAGGAGTGCAGAGAGCACACTGAAATCAGTGAAAACTCCCGTTATAACTGTTGGACAATCTTCCTTTTCTCGCCCAAAGGCTAAGGCCAAGGGAAAGAAAAAAAAGAAGCCCACCAATCCTAAGGGTGGAGTTAAAAAGGTTAAGGGTAAGGAAAAGTCCAAAGCTGGAGAATCGAGGAAAGGTGAATGTTTTCATTGCCACAAAGCAGGACATTGGAAGCACAACTATACGGAGTACTTAAATCTCAAGAAGAAGCAAGGGGATGCTTCCGCTTCAGGTGTGTTTGTGACAGAAAACTGTTTTTCAATAAACTCTGCTCCCTTGGTATTAGATACCGGTTCAGGTTCTCACATTTGCAATTCTATGCAGGGGCTGAGAAATAGCACGGTTTTGAAGACAGGTGACCATACTCTCCGTATTGGAAATGGTTCCAATGTACATACAGTCGCAGTGGGAGAGTATCACTTAGGGTTACCATCTGGATGCATATTGGTTTTGAACCCATGTTATTTTGTACCAAGTATGCTTTGTAATATAATATCTGTTTCTTTATTAGACAATGAAGGATATAATTTTGTATTTCAGAACAATGTTATGAACATTCACCTCAATCAAATGTTCGTTGGGTATGGTACGTTTAATAATGGGATATACGTCCGAAATCGACACACAGTTCTCAACATACAACACACTAATAAATGAAAACTTTCAGAAATAAATGAAGCTTTTCTTTGGCACTGTAGACATGGTCATATTAACGAAACAAGACTAAACAAGTTACACAAAGATGGATATTTAAGCCCTTTTGAATATAAATCGTATACGACTTGCCAGTCTTGTATCATAGGTAAAATGACCAAAACTCCGTTTACCGGACACGGAGAACGAGCTACTGAGCTCCTAGGCCTCATACATAGTAATGTATGTGGGCCAATGTCAACACAGGCTAGAGGCGGTTTTTCGTACTTCATTACTTTCACTGACGATTTCTCAAGATTTGGTCATGTATTTTATTAAAGCACAAGTCCGAAGCTTTCGAGAAATTCACTGAATATAAACAAGAAGTTGAAAAACAAACCGGCTTGAGTATCAAGATGCTTCGATCAGATCGAGGGGGAGAGTATCTCAGTACAGAATTTGCAAACTTCCTAAAAGAGAATGGGATTCACACTCAGCTCACTCCTCCTTACACACCACAGCACAACGGTGTGTCAGAAAGACGGAATAGGACCCTATTAGATATGGTCCGTTCCATGATGAGTGATGCTGAGTTACCTGTCTCATCTGGGGGCATGCATTGGAGACTGCAGCGTTTCTACTGCATAGGGTCCCAACCAAAACCATGTCTACCACACCATATGAGATATGGCATCAGAAGAGACCATCTCTTAAGAGAATTAAGATTTGGGGTTGCCCGGCCTATGTTAAAAAGCAGAATCCGGACGAACTCGAGACACGGTCAGTCATGTGTAACTTTGTGGGATATCCAAGGAACTCTTATGGATATCTATTCTACCATAAAGAGGAACAAAATGTGTTTGTTTCTCAATATGCCACATTCTTAGAAAAAGAGTTTTTCACAGATAATGATGATGGTAATGTGGTGGATCTAGAAGAGGTTCTAGAGACACAAACTACAAAAGACGACTTGGTTGAACCGGCTGTTGTAATAGAAACTGAGGAACCTTGGCCACTCCGTAGGTCTGGTAGGACTTCTCGCCCACCGGAGAGGAACTATGGTTTCCTCATTGATGGTGACAGAGAAGACTGCATCATGGAGGATGATGATCCTACCAGTTTTCAAGCTATCACGAGTGGAGACTCTGTGAAGTGGCTGGATGCCATGAGATCTGAAATGGAGTCTATGTACACCAACAAAGTATAGACTTTGGACGTTGTACCCACTGGGGTAAAACCTGTGGGGTGCAAATGGATCTTTAAAAGAAAGATTGGTGTAGATGGGCAGGTAGAGACTTATAAGGCAAGACTTGTGGCGAAGGGTTTTCGTCAAAGACAAGGTTTGGACTATGACGAGACTTTTTCGCATGTAGCCATGCTTAAATCCATTCGGATCCTACTTGCTATTGCTGCTCACCACGACTATGAAATCTGGCAGATGGACGTTAAAACAGCATTTCTAAATGGAGATTTAGAAGAATGCGTTTATATGGATCAGCCAGAGGGCTTCATTGACTGTGGGAGCAGTGGGAAAGCATGTAGATTACTTAAATCCATATATGGGTTAAAGCAGGCATCACGGAGTTGGAACATCTGTTTCTATGATGTTATCAAAGAGTTTGATTTCATTAAAAATCCAGATGAACCTTCTGTTTATAAGAAGGCTGTAGGGAGAGCTGTCACATTCCTCGTATTGTACGTGGATGATATTCTTCTGATAGGAAATGACATTCCTATGCTACAGTCGGTCAAATCTTTCTTATCACTAAGGTTCTCCATGAAGGACATAGGTGATGCCACATACATTCTGGGTATAAGGATCTATAGGGATAGATCCAAAAGGTTATTGGGATTGTCCCAAACCAGATACATCAACACCATCCTAAAAAGGTTTACTATGGAAGACTCCAAGCGGGGTGCCTTACCCGCTTGCCATGGGGTCACTCTCTCCAAGGAATCTTGTCCAAAGACCGATGAAGAGAGAGCTCGCATGAGCATTATACCCTATGCTTCGGCAGTAGGATCTATAATGTATGCGATGTTATGTACAGGCCCAGATGTAGCTTATGCACTTAGTGTTGTAAGCAGGTATCAATCCAACCCAGGGGAGAATCACTGGATAGCTGTGAATAACATTCTTAAGTACTTGCGAAGGACTAAAGAATTGTTCTTGGTGTATGGTAATGGAGATCTCCAAATGGAGGCCTTTACCGATTCGAGCTTCCAGAGCGATAAGGACGACAGCAAATCTATCTCTTGATTTGTATTTACCCTCAATGGAGGAGCGGTAAGTTGGAAGAGTTCCAAACAGGATACCGTTGCAGACTCTACGATGGAAGCTGAGTACATTGCTGCGAATGATGCCGCCAAGGAAGCCGTCTGGATGAGGAAGTTTGTCTTGGGGCTAGCAGTAGTTCCAACTATTATTGATCCAATACCATTGTATTGTGATAACAATGGGGCTATGGCGTTAGCCAAGGAGCCTAGGTCCCATCAGCGGTCCAGACACATTCTGAGGCGCTTTCATTTGATCCGGGAGATTGTAGATCGCCGCGTGATCGAGATTAAGAGAGTAGACACAAAGAATAACGCCGCGGATCCACTCACCAAGGCCCTCCCTCAGCCGCAGCATGAGCGACTTTTTGAGATGTTGGGTATGAGATACGCCAATAAATGGCCTTAGTGCAAGTGGGAGATTGTTGGATATATGTATGCCCTAGAGGCCATTATATGATAGTGGATGTATTCATACATGTGTACATATATATATATATATATATATATATATATATATATTTAGTGTGCATTCTTGCTCGACATGATAGTATGCTATCTGGTTTTACTTTATCTGACATGTTGATTCGATCATGCTTTTATTCATTCATACATGTTGATAAAGCCCTGAAGATATTGGCTTGACTACTGTGATTATGATAAAGATCATACTAGTGGGACATCTGTAGTTTATAAGCATATCCTGGAATGTCCCTAGTCGTAGGTGTATCGAGACGGGGCATCGATATACCAGAGTAGACTAGCGTATATGATACTTGACCCATATGATGGGTGATGGATGTTCCCACATTCATCGATGTTTGACATCGAGATCGTATACGGGTGCTCAGTGATGACTGGGCACACTGGATGGACTCACCGAGAACTCCTATATGGAATTATATCTATCGTCGGATAGCAGTTCTCAGGTGACACTGGTGCAGGTTAGTCAGTAGACCCAAGATCGTCATAGAGTCTTGTGTTTTCTCCCACTGTACTTTGATTACCACCCTACCACGGCTCTACTGAGTCGTGCAAACAGGTGGCCGTTGGGTACAGTCCCGAGACAGACAAAGGCGATGAGCGATAGGAGGGGTTTCGTCTCTCCCGGTATTGGGAGTTGATGCTGTGCTGTGCTCGATTGGCTATATCAGTAAGTCCTTGGCCAGGGCTGTTGAGATTTACTGATAAGTGTTATCAGTAGTTTCTCGATCTGTTATAGACCATTCATCGGCAAGACTTATTGAGTTATTGGGGTCGACGTTACCATCCCTAGACTTGATATGCAGCATATCTGATGAAGAGACCAGACTGTACGGTAGTGTTGCCGGTTGGCTCAACGGGAGTTGTAGCAGGTTCAGTTGCTTTCTTCCGATCGCTCAATACCCGGATGGCCGTTACGTTTAGCTGACCGCTTGCGGCTTGAGGGAGCTTGATATGATCATCACCCACTGCCGGCGTATTGATGAGTCTTAAAGTCCCACAAAGGAGTTACCTAGTCCAGGCGAAACGTTGTGGTGCGCATATGCGATATGCACATGGACCCGGTTAAAATGCGTGTATGAGATACCGTATATTAATCTGGCGGCTTGATTTTGGTCGGGTCGTATGTGATATGATCGGGTTGCTAAATCAAGTGTTGATTTATCCTTTAACCATTAGTTTCTCACTAGAAATCCTTTTCTTGTCTTTTTTGGATGTATGGATGCATGTATGCATTCATTCTTGTTCATGCACATATGGATGTGCATGCACGCATACATACATACATCATTCTATCATGGTTGTATATATAGAAGATGGTGGCAATATAAGACTCACACCTTATGTTTATATATATGGATATATATATTTGTATTTGTTTTAAAATAAAAGAAAAGAAAAAGATTAATACATAGTTATCTTCTACACTCTTCTTTGAACTAACTTTGTTTACCTACTTTTTAACCATGAGTTAATCTTCCTTTTGTGTTTTAACTCAAGTGCAATAATATCCATATAATGTAACTATGGTTTGAGATGAAGAGTAGAAAATATATATACTTATATATTCTATTTTTCATAACACATTATCATTCTCTTGAGTTTTAAAAAGCCATCATCTTCTTCCTCCATTCCTTTTTGCTCTCTAGATTTCTCAAGTGAGCAAAATACTTACAAAGTTAGGATTTTGAAGTGAGAAAACCAACCACAACACCATTCTACACTAGGCTTGCCCACTTGTGAAGAGTGTTAGCTTCCATTTCTTCTCTTGATCTTGTGAAGTTGCAAGCTTGGACAAAGAGGACTCAGGGTGGATCATCGTGGACCTAGAGGTTCTCAACCGGACTTTTTCAAACCCTCAAGTAGACAAGGAGTCTAGCGTAGGGAGCTACAAAGGTTGTACTCTCAAAACCCTAGCTTTATCTTCTTGTGATGATGTGTATGTTTAGAAACCCTAAATTTCTAGTGATGATTCTTTGTATGTTCACTTAGCACCTTAAAAATTTGATTTTGACACATGTGATGCTTCCAAATCCTTCATGAGGTGCTAGGTAAACCTAACACAATATACAAAACACACACAAGAGGAAAAGTTCAGAAATGAACGCATTCTTCTTGTGGCATTGTAGACTTGGCCATATCAATGAGACACGACTTGCTAAGTTACATAAGAACGGATATTTGAATTCATTCGAATTATCATCTTATGATACTTGCCATTCATGTCTCAAAGGAAAAATGACCAAAACTCCGTTTAGTGGACACGGAGAAAGAGTTACGGAACTCTTAGTACTGGTACATAGTGATGTATGCGGTCCTATGTCTATACACGCCAGGAACGGTTCTTCTTACTTCATTACAATCACTGACGATCTCTCTAGATACGGGCATGTGTTCCTGTTGAAACACAAGTCTGAAGCTTTTGAGAAATTCAGAGAATATAAGCACGAAGTAGAGAACCAAACGGGCAAAAGTATTAAGATTCTTCGATCTGATCGAGGAGGTGAATACTTAAGCAATGAGTTCCTAGATTATCAAAAAGTGAATGTGATTCTCTCTCAGCTTACTCCTCCTTATACACCACAGCACAATGGTGTATCGGAGCGGAGGAATCGCACCCTATTAGATATGGTGCGCTCTATAATGAGCGATGCTGAGTTACCTTTTTTCGTTCTCGGGGTATGCGCTTGAGACAGCCATATACCTATTGAATCTAGTTCTGTCTAAATCTGTACCTGCCACACCATATGAGATATGGAGTGGGAAGAGACCATATTTTAAACGAGTTTAGATATGGGGTTGTCCGGCCTATGTCAAAAGAAAAAATTCGGACAAACTCGAGGCACGATCAGTTCTTTGCAAGTTAGTGGGATATCGAAAGAATTCTTAAGGATTTTTTTTCTACCACGCTGAGGAAGAAAAAGTGTTTGTTGCTCAACATACCACCTTTTTGGAAAAGGAATTTCTTGCAAAAGAAATTAGTGGTAAAGAGGTAGAGCTGGAAGAGGTTCCAACACCACAAACTACAACTGATGATTTGTTGGAACCAGAGAATTCAGTAGTATTCGAAGAACCCCAGCCTCTCCGCCGATCTAGTAGGGTTTCTCGTCCACCTGAGAGATACTACGGTTTTCTCATTGATGGTGGAAGCGAGGATTGCATCATAGAAGATGATGACTCGACTAGTTTCGAGCAGGCCATCACAAGTGGTGACTCTGTGAAATGGCTGGATGCAATGCGATCTGAGATGGAATCCATGTACACTAACAAAGTATGGACTTTGGAAAATGCTCCTGAAGGGGTAAAACCCATTGGGAGCAAGTGGATCTTTAAAAAGAAATTTGGTGTAGATGGAAAAGTTGAGACTTTCAAAGCTAGACTTGTAGCAAAGGGTTTTCGTCAACGATTAGGTGTGGATTATGACGAAACCTTTTCTCCAGTGGCTATGCTTAAGTCCATCGGGATCTTACTTGCCATTGCTGCATACCATGACTACGAAATTTGGCAAATAGATGTTAAGACCGCCTTTCTAAATGGTGATTTAGAAGAGTGCGTGTACATGACTCAGCCAGAGGGCTTCGTAGATAGTGGGAGCAGCGGAAAGGTGTGCAAGCTGCTTAAATCCATTTATGGGTTGAACAAGCATCGCGGAGTTGGAACATCTGTTTTGATGTTGTAGTCAAAGAGTTTGACCTCATCAAAAATATAGATGAACCTTGTATCTATAAGAAGGTAACAGAGAGTAAGGTTGTCTTCCTCGTATTGTACGTGGATGACATACTCTTGATAGGAAATGATATTCCTATGCTGCAATCAGTCAGGCTCTTCTTATCACAAAGATTCTCGATGAAAGATCTAGGTGATGCCTCCTGCATATTAGGAATCATGATCTATATGTTGCGCTACGGCAGCGCCCCGGCCGTCTTACCAAGGCCAAAATGCGGAATCAAAAATTTTCCTTACTTGGAAACTGGCGCTACCGCGGACAATAAAACCCGGATCGTTAACCATTAACCTATACTAGCAAACAAGAGATGGGAAGAGAAGTATACCAAATGATCCGAGTCCTCCGGTCTTCTCCTCGCCGTCCCGATCTCCTGCGGAAACTCCGGTCGTCGCCTCTTCGCCGGAAGGGCACCACATCGCCTGTATCTTTTACGGGCTCCCACCTCAATACCGAGGCAACTCGGGCGCGAAGTAGGCTAGCCGACGCGTCCAAGATTTGCTGTAGAATGTGTAGGGTTGAAGCTATGTCTCATTTGGGGTTTTGTTGCCTTTGAAGATGATGGAGGAATCAATATAAGAAAAATGGTGCTTGCATTTTTCTAGCATGAAAATGAGATCAAGAATGCCACACTCTCAAGAATGAAACTCTCATCTTTTTTTTTTCTTCTCTCCAAAAATGAAAACCTTCTCATCTTAGAATGGTGGAGGAAAGAATACATAAGCAAGAGGGAGGTGAGTGTAGGAGAAGAGAAAAGGGTGACCATATCCAAAAGCATCATGATAACAATCTCACATCAACTCCAAATCAACTCTAATCACCATTAATACAAATCAAGTGATGTAAAGAGAATCAAATGATGGTTGAAAAGAAAAGATGCCATCATAATCAATACATATGCAAGAAACCCCTCCACAATGTGTTATTTGCAAACTTGCAAATAACACCCTCCATCGGAAAAGTCCGGCCGGGAAAGAACAAAGGAAAACCGGCCGGAACAGAATGCAAACTGGCAACTCCAGAAAACTGGTCCCGTAATAAATTACAGGAAAACCCCGATACTGTGCATACACACCCGCATCTGTATTCCTACCGGATACAAATGCAATGAGACAAAATCTACACTGTACTAAACTAGGATCCGGCTTAAACCAAAGCCGGCTAGTAATATCCGTTCGATCCTGATCCGTGCAATACCGCACGTATCTGATCGAACCCTGCCATATATCTATACGGCCACTAGTACAAACCGTCCGATCCTGATCCGTGCAATACCGCACGTATCTGATCAGACCCTGCCATATCTCCATACGGCCTCTACAGCGTTTCGCCCGAAAGCTTGAGTAACTGTAAGTGTGGTGGACTCTAAAGACTCGTCAATACTATGGCTGTGGATTTAACCACTAGCACGTCAGAGGTATTAGCCAATACGTGACGGGCCACCAGCTATTGACCAAAAGGGACGTCGATGAGCGAACTCATCCTGACACCCTACTGAGCCTGTCAGTGACAATATCCGTACAGTCTGGTCCGTTCGTCTATGAGTATCGCATGGCGGGCCTAGGGGGTTGGTAAAAGTCAGACACCCAAAAGCGCTACAAGTCGTGTCGGAGCGTAGCCCAGAACGCCCTGAGATACTACTGGAATACCTACCAGTAAATCTCCTGCCTCGGCCGAGGGCTTTGCGTAATGGCTCTCCTAGACACAGCGTGACCTCACCCCCAATACCGGGAGAGACGAACCCCTGAAGATCCGCTCACTGCCTCCATGTGGCTCGGGACTGTACCCAACTAAAACCTGTTTGCACGACTCCTTTGAGCCGTGGTAGGGTAGTAATCAAAGAACAGTGGGAACTCACACGAGACAAATGACGATCTCAGGTCGATGAACTAACCTGTACACATGTCACCAGGGAACTGCTATCTGACATCTGGTATAAGACCAACTAGCAGGTTCCCGGCGAGTCCTGTCCGGTGTACTCATAACCCAATGAGCACCTGTATACATCTTAGGTGAACCAACTGACACCAGTGGCTTGTGAGACCGGCCACCGCCCCTCGTCGGGGTCTCGACTGTATACACTAGTCTACTAATGGAGTATCGATGCCCTGTCTCGAAACTCCTACGACTAGGGACCTTTTAAGGATGTGCTTATAGACCACCAGCTCCCACGTATATGATCGCCATCATACTGCTGGTAGTCAAGCAAGAATCCTAGGGGCTCTATCAACGTGTAATAGAGACATGTCAGGTCACCTAAAGCAGTACACGATGATAAAGATGAACCAGATAGCATACTATCATCTCGAGTAAGACTGTCCTACCGGGATAGGTCCTCCCTCAATCATTGCAATCACGTGCCTGTGATCCAATAATTGACTCTGAGGGCACTATCTCCAACAATCTCCCACTTGCACTCATGGCTAATTATTGCGATGTCGCATACTCACAGCCCGTGTGATACCGAACACCCAACTCCTCTACTGGTCAGTCTCACAAAGCTCGTTTGCGAAACTATTGCGTTCGAGGAATAGCCTCAGTGAGTGGATCCGCTGTGATGTTTCTTTCTATGTCTCTCTATATCTCAAGTTCGCAGAGAAAACCATCTCCCGAAAAGAGCAATACCTGTCTTAGAGTATGTCTGGATGTCTGATGGGACCTAATTCATAAATGAACTCTAAATCCAAACTTCTTAGACTGTATCGTCAACTGAACTTAATCAGTTACCTGCGCCATGCCTCCCTCAGTATCTGCCTGGATCACCTGTCCAGAATACTGTCCCTCGTCAGAGGGAGAACTATAACTCTGACAACCTCCTTGTCGTCCATGTCACCTTGGAAGCCTGGAGTGATAACCGTCTCCTAAAGGAGGCAGCCGTTATCATATCCCTAGAACATTCACTTATGTTCTAAAACTGCTTCCGACTGTTCCTCCAGGATTGGATCAATATCTACTTATTGCATCTAGTGCAAGAACAACATCTGGTGTGGTACTTGACATCTCATGATTGACTCAATTGCCTAAGCAAGTGATCTGTCAATCATGCGTATCCCTCTCCCCTTTAGTCTGTAAGACACCTTTAGAGAGGGTGACTCCATTACCTGCAGGTGTACTACCGTGCCAGGAGTCGTCCATTTTAAATAATCATATAATGCTGTCAAGGTACCCAGATTAGGAAACCACCCAAATCTAGATCTAAAACTATAGATCTAGTAACCAGAATGTCTGATATAATATCCAAGTCCTGTGTGGAGAAAACACTGTGTGACAACCAAAGTATAACCGATCGTAGTATAGGAATATCACTTCCTACTACCTTCTCAACAGATTCATCCCCTATTTTGATGACGTCAAACCTATGACTGTCACATCAGAAACAGATGATCTATCTCTGCTATATCTGCTTTAGTCTATAAATAGACATAAGCCTGATGACCACCAATGCTTCCGCTGCTCCCACTGACTACGACAACCCTCTGCCAGAGTCATATAGACGTGCACTTCTAAAGCTAGTTTAGAACGACGCTATACTCATCCTCCTGCCGGGTCTCACAGTCTGGAACAACAGCAATGGTAAGTCTGGGTAAACAAGAACCTCCCTGCCACCGTCCTTGAGCATACCGAAGTACCTCTCGAGTGCCTGAGGTTACCCATCATATCTGCGGAGTGGCCAATAAAATGTCAAACCAGATTGAATCTTTAGGTTCCTGTGAAATCTTCAGTAATCGTTTGCGGTTCTGGAATCACTTCCAGTTCTACCATACTCCCACTGCTGTTTTTGAAAAAATCCATTTTTAATAAAACTGTGGCGAGTCAAGAACAATATCAATATTGATCTTCCAGATGGTAGAAAGTCAACCCTCGTCATAGCCTGGGTCAACCCACAAACAGCCATTACAGAAACGTGCCTTGAGTTGTCCAGTGTCTGGTTTTAATCATAAGCCGGACAACTCCCCGTACCTTAACATCGTTAAGATATGAACTGTTCTATATCCAATATAGAACCAGAGGCACTGATTTAATTGAACCAGATTCAAATCATGCAGCTGTCTCTAGTGCATGTCAACTGAATGGAAGGAGGCCGATCAGCGTTATTCAACTTAGGAATGCTTCCAATTATGAGTAACCTGAAAGAGAAGCAAGTTCTCTCAATCATTACTATCAACTGAACACCATGCACAAGTATCTACATCTTCGATCACTTTGAAGAATCCCGATACTTGCAATACTTGGTTCTCTACTCTATTCAAATACCTATAACTCCTCAAAACTTAGACCCTGTGTTTCTACGAAACACATGTCTAAGAACTAGAGAAGTTAAAAGTAAACAGAATATAGTATGAGGACCAACCCCTCTTTCCTGATGGACCCCGGACGACATACAATACTCTGTATAAGTCCCTTGAGTCTGATAACTCATTCACTGTGTGTCGTAGGTTGAAAACTGTACTTATGGTTAAGAAGAATTACACCGCTGTTTAATGCTCCTTACCTAACCATCCACTGATATAGGTAAATGTCGTAGACATAATTTCAAAAAGGTACATCTCACTCTATATAAATAGACGTACAGATATATCAATTTGAAATTGGTGCATAACAGCGGATATTCAAAACCAAATAATTGCCGTCCGGCAAACAACCCTGGTGACTTCCTCAAATATCACCGATCACAACGAATCCCGATATAATGAGGATGATCACCCAATTCCCAATAACTTACTCCCACTCATCATCTGTAAACCCATACAGATGTGAGAATCAAACCTGGTAATACATACCCTGGAGCAAGTGTCTAATCAGGAAATCAGTTTTCTTTTAACAGTACACAGTTGAACTGAAACATTGAAATGTTTCGATGGGGTATCCTGGTATTCCTAGTAATGCCTCTTCCATTATCCAGATTCACAACTGTAACCGTATATCTCTTTGCCATCTCTCCAAATCCCTTTATATGTCTTTAGTCATTACCTTCTGTACACCCCTTTAGGCCAAATGGTTTTCTTCTTTCTCTACTGTTCGGCACCAGCCTATGGTTTGGAAGAAGACTATCCAAAAAGCATAAAGGGTGTACTGTCCTAATCCTAGGAGCACTCGCAACGCGAGAGAAGGTGAAGATAAAAGACACCTGAATATACTTTATTCCTATTTCTCCTGAACTAGGATCCATCCCCGAACTGGAACAAGTTCCTTTTGAGTTCGTATATAACCATACGATGGATTATCCAATAAACTGGGATCTTCATAGTAATACGGAGTGTTCTGGAGAAATACAAAGGAGATTTAGGATTGGCGAAGAAATACTTGGTTTGGTCGTGAATATCAGTCGCAATTTACTTTGCCCTCCTACTAATCCCTTGCTTTGTCTTAACTTAATACCTTATGCACACCATCGTTATGCTAATTGGTTTTCTTCATTCCCCACCGTTCGGCACCAGCCTAAGGTTTGGAAGAAGACTATCCAATCTGCGTAATAGGTGTACTACTCCTAAGCCAAGGAGTACTCGCAATGAGAGAAGGTGAAAAGAAAAGACAACTGAATAATCCTATTCGTTTTCTCCAGAACCAGAAACCATCCTCGAAGTCCTTCGAGTTCGTATATAACCATACGATGGTTTTGTCCAATGGAAGTGGATGTTCGTAGTAATACGGGGTGTCCTGGAGAAAAGGGTAAAAGTAGGAGTGGCAATGAGGTTTGCATCTCTGACAATCCAAAAGCCAGTGTTAAGAAGGTTCGGTCAACTTGGTCACTGAGTCATAGTCTTAGGGTCGGGTCAATGGTCACTGCCAGAGAGAGAGAAAAGAAACACTCAGCGTGCACTCTAACCTAAATCAGAATGGTTACCAATTTATCTAATCAGGAAACCTCCCACTATACCTCAAATTCTCCTCCAAACCTGAAAGAAGAATTAGTCGGGGTCACCCGAAGAGTAAACCAACTCATCAGTGGCAATCGGGATCCAACCATCATTGCATGATAACTTGACGGAATCCACTCAAGTCACCACACTCCAGAAGGTATGTGCATGCCTGGCAAGTTTCAGTTCTTTTGAAACTCCCGATGTGATTTTTACCCCTAGGACCCAAGTGACCTTGACACAGTCAACAAATCAAAGAGTCCTAGTCAAGTTCAGCCCGTCATTATCCTGGATTGCATTAAACCCACCCGTACGAGCCCTTGACACAGTCAACAATGCCGCACGGCTGTCCTAACCAATCCCATTAATATACTACAAACAAACATTACTTAGCTACCGCACACTACGCCTTGACACAGTCAACAAACGCAGCACGAATACTAAGTAATACTTGTAAGAAATGACGGAGGGCTACGTCTAGTTTTTGGCGAAAAACTTTTAACGTAATGAACTTGATATCGTTGAACGAACTGCATAGCCTTTTATAAAAATATAGTGACGAAAACCTTTGCTAAAGAGGTCACTCCCGGTGAAGGGATCTCGGCTCTTTCCCCGTAGAATGAGGTGCAGGATATTCCAACTGAATACCACGATGCAAAGCAAAAGTAATCGGCTATAGTGAAGTTAATGCCCTGACGCAAACTTCTGTCCAAGGGGTCACTCCCGGTGAAGGGATCTCGGCCCTTGCCTCGTCGACTGAGGAGCAAGATATTCCAAATGAATACCACGATGCAAAACAAAAGTGAACGTCCTTGCAATAACAGCTTTTTGAAAAGTGTTCCAACAACATCTGAATAGGTTTATTTATCTCGCATTGATCCGAATCAACGCAGTCCCATCAATTGATCACACCACAAAGAGCGAAAATATACTGACGTACGTATATGCCATCCGCATTTACCACTGGGTCCCGTCATCACCCGTTAGGTTAGCTAACTAACGGCAGAGCGGGGACTGGACTAGCACGGATGAAAAACATATACAACATCTACTAATATATATACCAATATATTATATTTCGCTCAAGGCGTGAATAAAATGCAACATCACAGAAATATACAGCATCATAGAACAATACAGATATCTGGGATCCCCGGGTTTCACAGAGCCGCTGCTGAAACCAGACGTTCCCCTGGTCGTGTGGATAGCCTGTGCAATGAAATCCTAGACCCCTACGGGCGCGGCAAGTCACCCGCCAAAACCTAAAGCGAGGCAGCCCCCTTCAGCACCGTGAATGGACCACCCAGCACTTCACGGAATCCGGTAACTTGGGCACCCCTCCTGGGTCAACCTGTACCCCCTATGAGTGCGGCGAATAGCCCGCCAATCCTAGAGTGAAGCCCCCTCCGTCTCAATGCCATGAGATGCGGGCCCGTTGCCTTCTAGAACCCGGCTATCCGTGCATCCCTCCGCGGGGTAATCTTAGTACAGAAAGTAAAATATACATACAACGGGTACATCGACCGCAACCAGGCCGTGCCCCAAAAGAATAATACAAACAGGCAGTGACGGCGGTCCACATGTCGGATGCTCGCCCCGCAATATCAAATGTACATATAAAACAAAACTGTACTAACATTGCATCCAGGCTATCCCCCACGACCGATCCGTAACAACACAGCATAAACACAGAACATCAACGTGAAAATCACGTTCGCAAATCTGTCTAACCGGGCTATAGCAGTTAGACAGGATTTACCGATCAAGTGATATTCACGGTCGCAGATATAATGTAAATACTGTGAAATAATGTGTTTAAAATATCCGATCGATCAAATAATTAACAAGTGGGCCCCTAAGCAATACTGTAGCACTTACAGAAAATCTGGGCCCAATATTAATATTCCAAAACCCCAAAAATTAGCCCAGAAGCCCACTGGAAAAATATGCTACAGTGAAGACACCAATGCGCGGCGGAACCGCGGCCCAAGGGGGTTTTGGCCGCGGTTCCGCGCTTGGGTGATCGACTGACTGTGTCGAATTTTTCCAGTAGTCTTAGAATTTCCAGTACATTAGTTTTTTACAACCTGAAAAATTTTTAGAGGTCGGAAAAAATCGACAGAAAACTGATGCACACGAAATGTGGTTTTTGGGATTTTGTTCGATCGGAAATGTAAAACACACTAGAACAAGCTAGGCAAGGTTAATGGCGTGGCTCTGATACCATGTTGCGCCACGGCAGCGCCCCGGCCGTCTTACCGAGGCCAAAATGCGGAATCAAAAATTTTCCTTACTTGGAAACTGGCGCTACCGCGGACAATAAAACCCGGATCGTTAACCATTAACCTATACTAGCAAACAAGAGATGGGAAGAGAAGTATACCAAATGATCCGAGTCCTCCGGTCTTCTCCTCGCCATCCCGATCTCCTGCGGAAACTCCGGTCGTCGCCTCCTCGCCGGAAGGGCACCACATCGCCTGTATCTTTTACGGGCTCCCACCTCAATACCGAGGCAACTCTGGCGCGAAGTAGGCTAGCCGACGCGTCCAAGATTTGCTGTAGAATGTGTAGGGTTGAAGCTATGTCTCATTTGGGGTTTTGTTGCCTTTGAAGATGATGGAGGAATCAAGATAAGAAAAATGGTGCTTGCATTTTTCTAGCATGAAAATGAGATCAAGAATTCCACACTCTCAAGAATGAAACTCTCATCTTTTTTTTTTCTTCTCTCCAAAAATGAAAACCTTCTCATCTTAGAATGGTGGAGGAAAGAATACATAAGCAAGAGGGAGGTGAGTGTAGGAGAAGAGAAAAGGGTGACCATATCCAAAAGCATCATGATAACAATCTCACATCAACTCCAAATCAACTCTAATCACCATTAATACAAATCAAGTGATGTAAAGAGAATCAAATGATGGTTGAAAAGAAAAGATGCCATCATAATCAATACATATGCAAGAAACCCCTCCACAATGTGTTATTTGCAAACTTGCAAATAACACCCTCCATCGGAAAAGTCCAGCCGGGAAAGAACAAAGGAAAACCGGTCGGAACAGAATGCAAACTGGTAACTCCAGAAAACTGGTCCCGTAATAAATTATAGGAAAACCCCGATACTGTGCATACACACCCGCATCTGTATTCCTACCGGATACAAATGCAATGAGACAAAATCTACACTGTACTAAACTAGGATCCGGCTTAAACCAAAGCTGGCTAGTAATATCCGTTCGATCCTGATCCGTGCACTACCGCACTTATCTGATCGAACCCTGCCATATATCCATACGGCCACTAGTACAAACCGTCCGATCCTGATCCGTGCAATACCGCACGTATCTGATCAGACCCTGCCATATCTCCATACGGCCTCTACAGCGTTTCGCCCGTAAGCTTGAGTAACTGTAAGTGTGGTGGACTCTAAAGACTCGTCAATACTATGGCTGTGGATTTAACCACTAGCACGTCAGAGGTATTAGCCAATACGTGACGGGCCACCAGCTATTGACCAAAAGGGACGTCGATGAGCGAACTCATCCTGACACCCTACTGAGCCTGTCAGTGACAATATCCGTACAGTCCGGTCCGTTCGTCTATGAGTATCGCATGGCGGGCCTAGGGGGTTGGTAAAAGTCAGACCCCCAAAAGCGGTACAAGTCGTGTCGGAGCGTAGCCCAGAATGCACTGAGATACTACTGGAATACCTACCAGTAAATCTCCTGCCTCGGCCGAGGGCTTTGCGTAATGGCTCTCCTAGACACAGCGCGACCTCACCCCCAATACTGGGAGAGACGAACCCCTGAAGATCCGCTCACTGCCTCCATGTGGCTCGGGACTGTACCCAACTAAAACCTGTTTCCACGACTCCTTTGAGCCGTGGTAGGGTAGTAATCAAAGCACAGTGGGAACTCACACGAGACAAATGACGATCTCAGGTCGATGAACTAACCTGTACACATGTCACCAGGGAACTGCTATCTGACATCTGGTATAAGACTAACTAGCAGGTTCCCGGCGAGTCCTGTCCGGTGTACTCATAACCCAATGAGCACCTGTATACATCTTAGGTGAACCAACTGACACCAGTGGCTTGTGAGACCGGCCACCGCCCCTCGTCGGGGTCTCGACTGTATACACTAGTCTACTAATGGAGTATCGATGCCCTGTCTCGAAACTCCTACGATTAGGGACCTTTTAAGGATGTGCTTATAGACCACCAGCTTCCACGTATATGATCGCCATCATACTGCTGGTAGTCAAGCAAGAATCCTAGGGGCTCTATCAACGTGTAATAGCGACATGTCAGGTCACCTAAAGCAGTACAAGATGATAAAGATGAACCAGATAGCATACTATCATCTCGAGTAAGACTGTCCTACCGGGATAGGTCCTCCCTCAATCATTGCAATCACGTGCCTGTGAACCAATAATTGACTCTGAGGGCACTATCTCCAACACTATAGAGATAGATCTAAACAGATACTGGGATTGTCCCAATCCAGGTACATTGACACCATACTAAAGAGGTTTAGTATGGAAGAATCAAAGCGTGGGAACCAACCCACGATCTCTGGACTCACTCTCTCCAAAGAGATGTCTCCCAAGACTGATTTGGAGAGAGCTCACATGCAAGTGATACCCTATGCTTTGGTAGTAGGCTCTATCATGTATGCGATGCTATGTACCAGACCCGATGTAGCATACTCACTAAGTGTAGTGAGTCGGTATCAAGCAGATCATGGAGAGAGTCACTGGACAGCTGTGAAGAACATTCTCAAGTACTTACGAAGGACTAAAGAGATGTTCTTGGTGTATGGTAACGGAGAACTCCAGGTGGAGTCCTTTACCGATTCCAGCTTCCAAAGTGATAAGGACGACTCTAAGTCGCACTCGGGATTTGTCTTTACCCTCAATGGAGGGGCGGTATTGTTAGGTCCATGTTACCCACCCCGGTACTTTCGGGGAGGCGGAATAGGTCAATGTCGAATTTTTCCTCGATAGGTAACATGGACCGTTCATGAAGAATCTTTGCTAAACAAAAACTAACAAAAGAACTACAAGTTCTAACTACTATGTAGAATGGTTATACCTAGGTCTTGAACTCCTTCTCTTCTTGTTGTTCTCCTCCTTGCTTGCTCCTTGTGGTAGTTTGAACGGCTCCTCCTCCTTGTCTCCTCTTTGCCGAAGATAGATCCACTCGAGGGCCTCGAACTTGAGCTCCTACCTTAACCTAGAGGTAACTAAGGTGTTTGGTTTTCTAAACCTAGTACCATAGAATGAGTAGAGATGTGTTATGGTTGCTTTGTCTCAAAAACTTATGATTTCCAACACATGGAACACTTAAGCTTTGAGAGAGGAAATAGAAGAGCTTTTGCAAAGAGAGAGAAAAGATATGATAGAATGAGAGCTCTCTTTTGCAACCATGCTCATATGAGAGAATAATAGATTAATAATAATAATTAAAAGGAAAATGTGATGGTGAGTATGGATTGACCATTATCATTTCATAATAATTGCAATTTGCAAAGATCAAGAAGCATCTTTGATATGAAATGATTATGGTCAAAATTTCAACAAGGGTCAAAATGTCCACCATGGTCAAATGGTCAACCTAACAATCACACAATAATCCTTAATTATCATTATTAATCATATTCATCATTCTCATCAGGGTTTGGAAAAAGTCAACGGTCAACAAGTCGACCAAAGTCAAATGGTCAACAACCCTAATGAGAATCCTCTGCTTCTGCCTCTATCAACTGTGCATACACACCCGCATCTGCGTTCCGAGGAACACGAATAAATTGAGACAAAACCAATCCCAAAACAAATACTAGTATCTGGCTTAAACCAAAGCCCACTAGTAATAACTGCCCGGTCACCAAACGTGCACAAGTGCACGAGTGTGAACGAACCCTGTCGCAAAACCATGCGACCTCTACTCTGTTTTGCCCAAAGGCGAGTAACTCTCTGTGTAGGACTCTAAAGACTCGACACTACGCTGGCAGTGGGGTTAACCACAGACCGCAAGCGGCACTAGCTGTACATAACGGTCCCCAGGTAGATGCCGATAAGAAGACTGATGAGGTGAACCCATCCGAACTCCTACTGAGCCTGTATGTGACAATCTCCGTACAGTCCGGTCTGTTCGTCTGAGAATATCGCATGGCGGGCCTAGGGAGGTGGTAAACGTCAGTCCCCTAATAGCGGTACAAGTCGTGCCGGAGTGTAGCCCAGAACACCCTAAGATATCACTGGAAACCTACCAGAATATCTCGCTAGCCCTGGCCAGGGACTTTGTGTAATAGCTCTCCTAGACACAGCGTGATATCATCCCCCAATACCGAGAGAGACGAATCTTGTCTAACCATCACTGCCTCCAAGTGTTTCGGGACTGCACCCAACTACTACCTGTTTGTACTTCTCAGTAGAGCCGTGGTAGGGTAGAATCAAATAACAGTGGGAACACATTCGAGGCGAAGTGACAGTGTCAAGTCAGCGGACTAAGCTGTACTCATGTCACCTAGGAACTGTTAACTTACGATAGATATAATACCAACCAACAGTTCCCGACGAGTCCTGTCCAGTGTACTCGTAACCCAACGAGCACTTGCATACTATCTCTAGTACGACGTACTGATGGATGTGGGACAGACCATCTCCCCTGCTGGGAAGAGAAGCGTATGCACCAGTCTACTCTGGAGTATCGATGCCCTGTCTCGATAATCCTACGACTAGGGACCAGAATAAGGTTGTGCTTATAGACTACCCAGCCCCCACTAGTGTGATCGCCATCACAACGCCGGTAGTCAAGCAAAGATCCTAAGGGCTCCATCAATATGTTTTGGCGATATGTTAAAAGAAACATATACACATATGAAGATAGAAACAAACCAAGTAGCATACTAATATATCGAGCAAGACAGTCGTAAAACCATATATATATCCTAAGCTTCCAAAATGTATTATACAAACTAGTACTATACAATAATGGCCTCTAGGGCATACATATCTAACAATCTCCCACTTGCACTAAAGGCCAGTAATTGGTGTACCGCATACCCAACGTCTGCACTAGGGCCAGCTGCTGGCGTACCGCATACCCAATAGCTCAAAAAGTCGCTCGAACTGTGTTTGAGGGAGGGCCTTTGTGAATGGATCCGCCGTGTTGTCTTTTGTGTCCACTCTCCGTACCTCGATCTCCTGGCGATCAATGATCTCCCTAATCAGGTGATATCGCCTTAAGATGTGTCTGGATTTCTGATGGGACCTTGGTTCCTTCACTAAAGCTATAGCCCCATTGTTATCGCAATGCAAAGGTATTGGGTCAACAATGGATGGAACCACCTGAAGTTCACTAATGAACCTCTTCATCCAGACCGCCTCTTTTGCAGCATCGCTTGCAGCAGTGTATTCAGCCTCCATCGTCGAGTCTGCGACGGTATCCTATTTGGAACTCCTCCAACATACCGCCCCTCTGTTGAGGGTAAACACAAAACCCGAGACAGACTTGCTGTCATCTTTGTCACTCTGGAAGCTTGAATCGATAAAGGACTCGACCCTGAGGTCTCCATTACCGTAAACCAGGAACATCTCCTTAGTCCTTCTCAGGTACTTGAGAATGTTCTTCACTGCCGTCCAGTGGTCCACATCTGGGTCTGATACCGGCTCACCACGCTAAGTGCGTAAGGTACATCTGATCTTATACATAGCATCGCATACATTATAGATCCTACCGCCGAAGCGTAGGGTATAGTGCTCATGTGGACCCTCTCCTCGTCAGTCTTCGGAGACATATTCTTGGAGAGGGTAATTCCATGCAATGCGGGAATGTTACCACGCTTGGAATCCTCCATACTAAATCTCTTTAGTACGGTCTCTATGTACCTGGACTGCGAAAGTCCCGGTAGTCTCTTGGATCTATCTCTGTAGATCTTGATCCCCAGAATGTATGAGGTATCACCTAGGTCCTTCATGGAGAACCGTTGTGACAAAAATAGCTTGACCGATTGTAGCATAGGAATGTCATTTCCTATCAAAAGAATGTCGTCCACGTACAAGACTAGGAACACGACAGTTAGTCCTACAATCTTCTTATAGACATAAGGTTCATCTTCATTCTTGATGAAATCAAATTCCTTGATTGCGTCATCAAAACAGATGTTTCAGCTCCGCGATGCCTGCTTTAATCCATAAATGGATTTAAGCAACTGGCACACCTTTCCGCTGCTCCAACTGTCTACGAAACCTTCTGGCTGATCCATGTAAACGCACTCTTCCAAACAGTCTTTTAGAAAAGCCGTTTTAACATCCATCTGCCAGATTTCATAGTCATGGAAGGCAGCAATGGCAAGTAGGATCCGAATGGATTTGAGCATAGCCACCAAAGAAAAAGTTTCGTCATAGTCCACACCAGGTCTTTGACGAAAACCTTTTGTAACGAGTCTAGCCTTATAGGTTTCCACCTGCCCATCTACACCACGTTTCCTTTTGTAGATCCATTTGCATCCAACGGGTTTTACCCCAGGGGGAGCAATATCCATGGTCCAAACTTTATTGGCATACATGGACTCCATTTCGGATCGCATTGCTTCGAACCATTTATCAGAGTCCATTCTGATAATGGCCTGCCTGTAACTGGTAGGGTCATCTTCTTCCAAGATGCAATCCTTTCGATCCCCGTCAAAGAGAAAACCGTAGTATCTCTCGGGCGGATGAGAAATCCTACCAGATCTGCGGAGTGGCTGAGGTTCGTTTGGGGTTATTTAATCCTGAGGTTCTGTCAAATCTTCAGTTTCAGTTTGTGGTCGCTGAATTTCTTCCAATTCTACCGTGCTCCCACTGATTTCTTTTGCAAGAAACTCTGTTTCTGCGAAAACGGCATGCTGAGCAACAAACACCATCTGTTCTTCGGTGTAGTAGAATAGATATCCATAACCATTCTTTGGATATCCCACAAACCTACATAAAACTGACCGTGCCTCTAGTTTATCTGGTTTATGCGTTTTAACATAAGCCGGACAACCCTATATCTTAAATCTTTTAAGATATGGCCTTTTTCCATTCCATATCTCGAACGGAGTCTTAGGCACTGATTTAGACGGAACATCATTCAATAGATATGCTGCTGTCAAAAGTGCATATCCACAAAATGAAAGAGGTAACTCGGAACTACTCACCATAGAGCGAACCATATCCAATAGGGTACGATTCCTCCGCTCAGATACACCGTTGTGCTGTGGTGTATAAGGAGGAGTAAGCTGAGAGAGAATACCATTCTCTTTTAAGTAATCTAGGAATTCCGTGCTTAAGTACTCCCCTCCTCTATCAGACCGGAGGATCTTGATACTTTTTCCAGTCTGGTTCTCTACTTCGTTTTTGAATTCCTTGAATTTCTCAAAAGCTTCAGATTTGTGTTTCATAAGATACACATATCCGAATCTAGAGAGATCGTCAGTGAATGAGATGAAGTACGAGAACCCACCCCTTGCATGTATAGACATCGGACCTCATACATCACTGTGTATGAGTCCTAAGAGCTCTGTTGCTCTTTCTCCATGTCCGGTGAACGGATATTTGGTCATTTTCCCTTTGAGACAAGACTGACAAGTTTCATAAGATGAAAACTCGAACGTATTCAAGAGTCCATCTTTATGCAACTTATTTAGTCTTTTCTCTCCGATATGACCAAGTCTACAATGCCACAAGTAGGATTCATTCGTATCCGAATTCTTCCTCTTGCGTGTGTTTTGTATATTGAGATCTGTATTCTGATTTAGAACGTAGATACCATTACACAGTGTACCTTCTGCAACCAGTACCTTATGAAGGTAAATGCTCATGATATTCCTATCAAGAACAAAGTTATATCCATCTTTATCGAGTAAAGAAACTGATATGATGTTGCAAACCATGGAAGGTACATAGTAGCAATCGTTCAAAATCATAGTATTGCAATTTGGCAACACTAGGTGATATTCACCGACGGCTGCAGCATTAACTTGTGCTCCGTTCGCTACTCTTTGCGACATATCACCAGGTGAAACTTTCCTACTTTTTCTCAGTCCTTGCAGTAAATTACAGATATGAGATCCTGATTCAGTATCAAGTACCCCGGAGGTAGGGCTGACCGTAAAGCAGTTCTCAATTACAAGAACACCTGAAGTAGATGCAAAACCATGCTTCTTCTTCAACTGGGTATCCTTCGAATCCATACAACCCTCTTTCCCTTGCTCATACCTATGACTGTTGTCACAAGTTAGAGCCGAACCAACGTTCCCCAGCCCCGAATAAGAATTCGGATCGGTCAAGCTATACATTTTATTATCTTGATTAGGGCGTGAAATGGTTGCTACCTGGAGAGAGAGAAAAGAAACACTCAGCGTGCGCTCTTGCAAGATTAGATTGGTTTATTGATTTATCTAACCAGGATGGCTCCCACTGTTTCCTCAAATTCTTCTTCAAACCCTAAAAGAAGAACTAGTCAGGATTAATCGCACGTCATAATACTTGCTTAACCTTTCAGCCAGGCTGGTGTTGGTATTTTGAGGGAGGTTTTCCAACGCTTTCGCGAAGTTCCTTAATTAAATAACCTCTTTTCCCTGGAGGCGTAACCCCGATAATACCGTTCTAGACACCTACTTGGTTTATAGTATTGATTATTAAGTGAAATAATCTTCCAAGAGTAATCCAACTGATCAGTGGGATCGGGATCCAATTATCATTGTGCGATGACCTAGATGGAATCCACTCTATTCACCACAATCCAGAAGGTATGCTAAATCAGCAAGTTTCAGTTTCTTTAGAAACTGCCGATGTGGTTTTTGCCCCTAACGGTTTATGACCTTGACTAGGTCAACAAACCATAAACCGTTAGTCAAGTTCTACCCGTCATTATCCTGATTGCATTAGACCGACCCGTACATGCCCTTGACTAGGTCAACAAGGCCGCACGACTGTCCTAACCAATCCCATTTGCAATGCACAGAAAAATATCATCTAGCTACCGTTCACTACGCCTTCACTAGGTCAACAAACGCAGCACGAATACTAAATAATACCAATCCGAAATGACGGAGGGCTACGGCTGGGTTTTTGGCGAAAAACCAGTTACGTAATGAACTTGATATCGTTGAAAGAACATGATTGCCTTTTTGAAAATATAGTGGTGAAAACTTTTGCTAAAGAGGTCACTCCCTGTGAAGGGATCTCGGCTCTTTCCTCGTCGAAAGAGGTGCAGGATATTCTAAACTGAATACCTCGATGCAAAGCAAGATTAATCGACTATAGTGAAGTTATTACCCTGACGCAAACTTTTGTCCAAGGGGTCACTCCCGATGAAGGGATCTCGGCCCTTGCCTCGTCGACTGAGGTGCTGGGCATTCATAGCCGAATACCTCTATGCAAAACAAAAGTGAACGTCCTTGCAATAACAGCTTTTTGAAAATTGTTCCAACAACGCCTTTTAGGTTTATTTTCTTGCATTAATTTAATGTGTCCCATCATTTAATTCTACCATTGCAAAAAACAACGAAAATATGACGTACGCTTATGCCATCCGCATTCGCCACAGGGTCCCGTCATCACCCGTTAGGTTACTTAACTAACGACAGAGCGGGGGCTGGACTAGCGCAGATGCAAAACATAAGCAACGCCTAAATAGATATCATATATAGATATATATACATTCGTCAGATGCAATGATAGCCATTCCAGATCACAGATGAATACATTGGATATACTAGGAATCCGCATTCCGTTCGAGCCTGTAACGAAAAGCGGATTACACAGTCACGATGAATAGCCAATACCCCACCCTAGACCCCTACGGGTACGGCAAACTACCCGCCAAGTACCCGAAGCGAAGCAACCTCCCTCAACAACGTGAGTAGGCCACTCGACACTTCGAGATACCCGGTAGTTTGTGCACCCCACCTTGGGTCTATCCTATGAGTAAAAACAGTAAAAAGAAATTATACAATGGCGGCTACAACCTCATCCCGGATGTGCGGCTATACAAATAATATTGCATCAATTTACATATTACATGAATTGAAAGATAAAGAAAAACCCTCATCTCACAACCCCCGGCTATTCATCCACGACGATCCAACGAATTCATATACACAAACCATCAACATTACAGATCACAGATATGTATAACCCCCACTAATCGACGTATAGCGATTAGCAGACGTTCAATACATATATCATATCACAGATATAACCATTTAGCCAAAGTTGGTAGAACTCCGATCAAAATACGAATTTGTAACTACCCCCAAAAATAACATTTTTCTCTGGACAACCTGGGCAGAAGCAAAATATCTAAAAAATCCCAAAACATAAAAATAAGAATTCTGCAACAAATTTGAGCCGCGGCCGAGTCAACTCCTCCGCGGATCCGCGGCGGAACGCATGGTTCCGCGGCGAGTTGGCCGAGTCGTGGCCTCAAATTTCTTGGTTATTCCTATAAAACCCTGCTTGTATTTTTAAGACATGATAAATAATTTTTAAAGCAGGTTTTAAAAAAGGAAGAAAGCATGGGTTTCGGACATCGTTTTGGGATTTTTGCCGGATCGAAGTTCTAAAAACCTTGCTAACTGTTAGTTGTTGTTTAGTTAGGCTCTGATACCACTGTTAGGTCCACGTTACCCACCCCGGTACTTTCGGGGAGGCGGAATAGGTCAAAATCGAATTTTTCCTCGATAGGTAACATGGACCGTTCATGAAGAATCTTTGCTAAACAAAAACTAACAAAAGAACTACAAGTTATATCTACTATGTAGAATGGTTATACCTAGGTCTTGAACTCCTTCTCTTCTTGTTGTTCTCTTTCTTGCTTGCTCCTTGTGGTAGTTTGAACGGCTCCCCCTCCTTGTCTCCTCTTTGCCGAAGATAGATCCACCCGAGGGCCTCGAACTTGAGCTCCTACCTCAACCTAGAGGTAACTAAGCTATTTGGTTTGCTAAACCTAGTACACTAGAATGAGTAGAGATGTGTTATGGTGGCTTTGTCTCAAAAACTTATGATTTCCAACACATGGAACACTTAAGCTTTGAGAGAGGAAGAAGAAGAGCTTTTGCAAAGAGAGAGAAAAGATATGATAGAATGAGAGCTCTCTTTTGCAACCATGCTCATATAAGAGCATAATAGATTAATAATAATAATTAAAAGGAAAATGTGATGGTGAGTAAGGAATGACCATTATCATTTCATAATAAATGCAAATTGCAAAGATCAAGAAGCATCTTTGATATGAAATGATTATGGTCAAAATGTCAACAAGGGTCAAAATGTCCACCATGGTCAAATGGTCAACCTAACCATCACACAATAATCCTTAATTATCATTATTAATCATATTCATCATTCTCATCAAGGTTTGGAAAAAGTCAACGGTCAACAAGTCAACCAAAGTCAAATGGTCAACAACCCTAATGAAAATCCTCTGCCTCTGTCTCTATCAACTGTGCATACACACCCGCATCCGCGTTCCGAGGAACACGAATACAATAAGACAAAACCAATCCCAAAACAAATACTAGTATGTAGCTTAAACCAAAGCCCACTAGTAATAACTTCCCGGTCACCAAACGTGCATAAGTGCACGAGTGTGAACGAACCCTGTCGCAAAACCATGCGACCTCTACTCTGTTTTGCCCAAAGGCGAGTAACCTTCTGTGTGGGACTCTAAAGACTCGACATTACACTGGAAGTGGGGTTAACCACAGACCGCAAGCGGCACTAGCTGTACGTAACGGTCCCCAGGTAGATGCCGATAAGAAGACTGATGAGGTGAACCCATCCGAACTCCTACTGAGCCCGTATGTGACAATCTCCGTACAGTCCGGTCTGTTCGTCTGAGAATATCGCATGGCGGGCCTAGGGCGTGGTAAATGTTAGTCCCCTAATAGCGGTAAAAGTCATGCCGGAGTGTAGCCCAGAACACCATGAGATATCACTGGAAACCTACCAGTATATCTCGCTAGCCCTGGCTAGGGACTTTGTGTAATGGCTCTCCTAGACACAGCGCGATATCAACCCCTAATACCGGGAGAGACGAATCCTTTCTAACCGTCACTGCCTCTAAGTGTTTCGGGACTGCACCCAACTACTACCTATTTGTACGAATCAGTAGAGCGGTGGTAGGGTAGTAATCAAAGAACAGTAGGAACACACTCGAGGCGAAGTGACAGTGTCAAGTCAGCGGACTATGCTATACTCATGTCACCTGGGAACTGTTAACTAACGATAGTTATAACACCAACCAACAGTTCCCGATGAATCCTGTCCAGTATACTCGTAACCCAACGAGCACCTACGTACTATCTCCAGTATGACGTACTGATGGATGTGGGACAGACCATCTCCCCTGCTGGGAAGAGAAGCGTATGCACCAATCTACTCTGGAGTATCGATGCCCTGTCTCGATAATCCTACGACTAGGGACCAGAATAAGGATGTGCTTATAGACTACCCAGCCCCCACTAGTGTGATCGCCATCACAACGCCGGTAGTCAAGCAAAGATCCTAAGGGCTCCATCAATATGTTTTAGCGATATGTTAAAAGAAACATATACACATATTAAGATAGAAACAAACCAAGTAGCATACTACTATATCGAGAAAGACTGTCGTAAAACCATATATATATCCCAAGCTTCCAAAATGTGTTATACAAACTAGAACTATACAATAATGGGCTCTAGTGCATACATATCTAACAGGTATGTTGGAAGAGTTCCAAACATGATACCGTTGCAGACTCGACGATGGAGGCTGAATACATCGCTGCCCACGATGCAGCCAAAGAGGCTGTCTGGATAAAGAAGTTCATTAGTGAACTTAGTGTGGTTCCATCCATTGAGCATCCAATACCTCTGTATTGCGATAACAATGGAGCTATGGCTTTGGCCAAGGAACCCAGGTCCCATAAGAAATCCAGACATATTCTGAGGCGGTATCACCTGATCAGGGAGATAGTTGATCGCCGGGAGATCGAGGTCAGGAGAGTAGATACGAAGGACAACACTGCGGATCCACTCACGAAGGCCATTCCCCATATACAGTTTGAGAGATTATTCGGGATGCTAGGTATGAGATATTACAGTAGCTGGCCTTAGTGCAAGTGGGAGATTGTTAGTTATCTATATGCCCTAGAGGCCATTGTTGTACATATGATGTATATTATAATGGATGCTTGGATATATATAGAGAGGACTTTCTCGCTCGTCATGATTGTATGCTATTTGGTTTTCGTTTATCTTAACATGCTGACTTGTATTGGTTTACTGTCTTTCTCTCACATGTTGATAAGGCCCTTAGGATCTGTACTCGACTACTGGGACTATGATGAGATCATACTAGTGGGGCCACGGTAGTCGATGAGTACATCCTATAACTGTTCCTAATCGAGAGTATATCGAGACAGGGCATCGATACACCAGAGTAGACTAGCGTATAGGCATCTTGACCCATATGATGGGCGATGGATGATCCCATATCCATCGGTGTTTGACATCAAGGATGGTGTACGGGTGCTCAGTGGAGACTGGGTACACTGGACGGACTCACCGAGAACTCCCAGATGGTGATATACCACACGTCAGATGGCAGTTCTTCGGTGACACTGCTACAGGGTAGTCTGTAGACAAGAGATCGTCATAGAGTCTTGTGTCATTCCCACTGTGGTTTGATTTCCACCTTACCACGTCCAAGAGGGCATGCAAAATGGTGGCTTTTGGGTGCAGTCCCGAATCATATGGAGGCAATGAGCGTTAGGAGGGGATTCGTCTCTCCCGGTATAGGGAGTTGATGTTGTGCTGTGTTCGATTGGCTATAACTGGAAGTCCCTGGCCAGGGCTGATATAGAGTTATACTGGTGCGTGTTACCAGTAGTTTCTCGACCCGTTATGAGCCTCACATCGACACGACTTATCGGTTACTGGGGTCTGACGTATACCACCCCTAGACTTGATATGCGACATATCAGACGAACAGACCGGACTGTACAGGAGTGTTACTGATTGGATTCACAGGAGAACGTACAGGCTAGCTTATTGATCTTCTTATCGCTCAATACCTGGGTGGCTGTTACGTTTAGCAGACTGCTTGCAGCTTGTGGGTGTTTGATATGATCATCACCTGCTACCGGCATATTGACGATTCTTTGGAGTCCTACACAGAGGTTTCTTGGCTCAGGCAAAATGGAGTAGAGGCACATATGTGATATGTACAGGACCGAGGATAATGCGATATGAGATACCGTATTATATTCTCACGATATTTAGATATGAACCGGGTCATCGGATCAGGTGTTGATGCGATGAATCGGTACATGATATATTCGATATCACCGGATTGTCGGATCAAGTGTTGATTCGATAATTTAATGTATAATAATATATATGATATATTGTATTAGATTATCTAATATTAGCTCGCTTTATTATTTCATTTTCTCACCGGATAATACATTGATATATATGCGATATATATTAATTGTATTATTTTCTTTTTGTTACAAATATATAATATATATGTGATTTATATTATAGTAACATGATATGATTAATAATGAAACATGTTTAGTAGAGTTTAAACAAGGTTAGGGTTTGATTAGGGTTAGCTCCTTCTTGCACATTCTTGAAGGAATTCCTTTTGTCATGAGAAAGATATTATGTTGATATTTATCCATGACTACTCTTTAACCCAACCAAACCCTAGCTCTAGTTGATTCTCTACAAGGGTTATCCTTGACCTTGGTTACATTATTAATTCATATATACTTTTCATTATTCATCGCAAAAGGATTACTCTCATTATTCATCATCTTCTTCTCTCTTGAGCTTTGAGAAAGCTTGCTTGATTTTCCTTTTGTGATGATTTGTTCTGAAAATATGATATAAAAAGATAGCATAAATACTACTCCATCATCCTCATCTAATCTAGCCCATTAGATTAGGGTGTTCACCTCTTTAGAGTGAGAGAGCTTGAGTTATAGCAACTTCGACGTAGATCATCGGAGAAAGGGAACACTACAAGCTAGCATGGATCGTTCGAGTCGTGGAGCCTCTCTTGAGTCCGGGAGATTGTGGATCGCGGCGAAGGGACTTCTACTCGGAGCTTATGAAGCGAAGGAGCGGACTACAAAGGTTGTAATCCCTCACACTTAGTAGTAAAGATGTTTTACTTGCATGTTAAACCCTAATAATCTAGCAAAGATCCCGGGTTTGGCTTGTTTGGCATATCTAAAATTTTATTCGGCCATGTTTCATGCCTTATGAACCTTCCCAAGAGTGCCTAGGAACCCTACAGTATGCAACGGCTGATTAGTGCTTATCTGCTAGCATATGATACGATTGGATTAGGGTAGTCGTGCGACCTTGTTGACCTTTTCAAGGGTCATGCAGGTGGGTTTAATTCAATTAGGAAATGACAAGTTGAATTTGGCTTGCGGTCTATGTTTTGTTGACCTTGTAAGGGTCATAGATCGCTCCGGGCAAAACATTATTGGGAATTTCAAGTGTTGAAATTTGCAATAAGATTCCAAACCTTCTATGAGATTTTTGGATCGCGATACCCACTGCGAGTAAAAGTTACTCCTGGGAGAGTTTTACACATTACAATTAGCCGATCAAGTAAGTGTCTAGAAAGGTGTCAATGGGGTTACGGCCCTGGGAAAACGAGGTTGATTTTAATTAGGTCCGTGCGAGAGCACGGGGAACCTCTCTCAAAGTACCGGCACTGGCCAGGCTGAAAGATCGATGAACTTGTAGGGTGTAATTAATTCCGGCTAGTCTTTCCATTTAAGGTTTGAAGGATGATTTGATAAAAACAGTGGGAGCCATCCTGATTAGATAAAATAATAACCAATCTAATCTTGCAAGAGCATACACTGACTATTTTCTTCTCTCTCTCTCCTTGTAGCGACCACGTCACGCATTAATCAAGATAATAATATGGATGTATTGATCGAACCCGCTTATTATACTGAGCTGTGGAACGTTGGTTCCGCTCCAACTTATAATTGTTATAATACCGAGTAGGAAATACGGGAATACAAGGATTCCCGTGCCGCCCAAACGAAGAAAGTGCATGATGGCGCATATTCTTCGGGTGTGTTCATTACTGAGAATTGTTTCTCAGTATACTCTACGTCCTGGGTATGAGATACCGGATCAGGATCCTATATATGTAATCTGTTACACGGGCTACAGATAGGTGGAGAACTGAGAATGGGTGATAAGGTTTTAAGAGTTGGAAACAGGTGCAATAGTTGCAGCCAAGATGTTGGCAGTTATCATCCTGTATTACCGAATACATTGATTCTGAAAGAATGTTATTAGATACCGAACCGGATATACAACATCACATCAGTCTCTTTATTTGGTAAAGAAGGATATAATTTTGTATTGTTGGATAATGTTTTGAACATTTCCTATATCAAGAATTGATTGGTTCAAACACGTTATCTAATGCCATATATGTTCTAAATCAAACTACAGTTCTTAACGTACAGAATACACACAAGAGGAATAATTCAGAAATGAACGAATCCTTCTAGAGGCATTGTAGACTAGGTCATATCAATGCGACCCAACTAGCCAAGTTACATAAAGATGCATATTTAAATCAGTTTGAATTTGAATCTTATGAAACTTGCCAGTCATGTCACAAAGATAAGATAACCATAGCTCCGTTTATTGGTAATAGAGAAAGAGTTGGTGAACTCTTGGGATTGATACATGATGATGTTTGTATGTCCCCTGTCTATACATGCCAGGACCGGTTCTTTGTACTTCATTACATTCACTGATGATATCTCAAGATTTGGACATATGTTCCTGTTGAAACACAAGTCTGAATCTTTTGCGAAATTTAAAGAATATAACTCAGAAGTAGAGAACCTAAACGGGTATAAGTAATATGTCCTTTGATGTGATCGAGAAAGAGAATACTTGAGCATGGAGATCCTGGACTATTCGAAAGGAGAATGAGATTCTCTCTCAGCATTACTCCTCCGTATACAACACAGCGCGTCGGTGTGTCGGGGCGGAGCAATCGCACCCTATTAGATATGGTGCGCTCTATGATGAGTACTACTGAGTTGCCTATTTCCTTTTGGGAGTTATGCACTTAGGAAGTTGCATACCTATTGAATAGGGTTCCGACCAAATCAGGTGCCTACCACTCCATATGCGATATGGTTTGGGAAGAGCCCATGTTTTAAGTAAGTTATGATTTGGGGTTGTCCGGCCTATGTCAAAAGAAAAATCCAAACAATCTTGAGGCAAGGTCAGTTCTGTGGAAGTTTGTTAGATATCCCAAGCATTCTTGAGGGGATATCTTCTACCACACTGAGGAGCACAAGGTATTTTGTCTCTCAGCATGCCACCTTGTTAGAAAGGAATTTTTTGTGAAGGGATTTGTAGTGATGAGGTAGAACTGGAAGGTGTTCTAGCTTGACAAACTAACAGCTGATGATTTGGTGAAACTAAAGGATTCAATAGTGTCCGACGAGCCTCAGCCTCTCCCCGAATCTGGTAGGGTTCTTCATCCACCTGAGATATACTTCGGTTTTCTCTATGACAGTGGAAGCGAGGATTGCATCATGAGATGATGACCCGACTAGTTTTGAGCAGGCCATCAAAAGTGGGGACTCTATAAGAATGGCTGGATGCTATGCGATCTAAGATGGAATCCATATACACCAATAAAGTATGGACTTTGGTTGCTTTATCTGAAGGGTTAAATCCTCTTCAGGAGAAAGTATATCTTGAGAAGATTACTTGGTATAGATGGAAAAGTTGAGACTTCCAAAGCTAGACTTGTTGTAAAAAGGTTTTCGTTATCGACCAGTTGTGGATAATGATGAAACCTTTTCTAGTGGCTAAGCTTAAGTCCATCTAGATCCAACTTGCCATTGGTACAAATCATGACTATGATATATTGCGGTTAGGTGTCATGACTGCTTTTCTAAAAAGTGATTTTGAAGAGAGCGTCTATAAGTACACATCCAGAGGGCTTCGTAGACAGTAAGAGCAGCGGAAACGTGTGTAAGTTGCTTTACGGGTTAAAGCAAGCATCGCAGAGATGGAACATCTATTTTGATATGGTATTCAAAGAATTTGACTTCATCAAAATGTTAGATGAACCTTGTATATAAGAAAAGGTTGTAGAGAGTAAGGTGGTCTTCCTCGTATGGTACGTGGATAACATACTCTTAATAGGAAAGGAGTTACCTATGCTACACTTGGTCAATCTCCTCTCATCACAAGGATTCTGCATATAAGATCAAGGTGATACCTCCTAAATCCAGGTTTTTGGATTTATGAGATAGATCTAAGTGGATGTTAGGATCCTCACTAGGTGTAGTGAGATGGTATCAAGCGATCCGGGGTGAATCACTGGATAGCTTCAAGGTGGTAAGGTCGACTGAATGTCAGTCACAGGCATTGCTTTTACCCTTAGAGGAGGGACGGTATGTTGGAAGAGTTCCAAGCTAGATACCGTGGCAAACTAGAAGATAATGTAGGGTTCCTAGGCACACTCAAGAGGATCTACAAGGCATCAACCATGCCAAAATCAAATTTTTATGTGCCTAACAACTCTATGCAAGATCGTTTACTAGAGGTAAGGCAAACCTACAAGCAAGCAAACTACTTTGCAACTAAGTGAATGGGAATACAACCTTTGTAGATCCGGTCCTTCACTTCTAAATCTCCGTGTTGACGTCCCTTCGCTGCGATCATCGGGATTCCGGACCCTAACGTTGGTTTCATCGGAGAAATGAGCGGGCTAGGTCGTTGACTTCGAGACCGAAGAAGATCTACGTCGGGGAGACTCAAACTCAAGCTCCATCTTCAGTTGGTCATGAACTTTGTGAAGAGAACACCCTATACTACATGGCAAGTGGTAGAGGATGAAGAAATAGGAAGTGGGTTTACTTTGCATTTGGATTTCTCACTCTAAATCTTAACTTAAAAATTTCAAGCAAGCTTTCTTCTTCTTGAAGAAGAAGAAGAATAAAGAAAAGAATAATCAATAATGAATTATTGAAAAAGAATAAATCAAGTGAAGTCTATCATCTTGCAACCATGGGTGAGTTAACTTTTGTAGAGAGTAAACAAGAGTTTGGGTTGATGGTTAGGTCAAAGAATAGAACAAAATGGTTAGACTTTTCCAAAGATGCTAAAAAGCTTCATAAAGTTTCAAGCATAAAACAAAGAAAGCCACCATTTTATTTTTGACAAAATAAATGAAATAAATAAAACCCTAACCATTAACCTAAACATGGTGTAAGTCATACACACACCCAAGTTTGCATGTATCATCAATCATGATACAAACTAGTGTACAAACATATATCATATATACAACTTGTGCACATCAAGTGAGAAAATCAATCTTAAGTGAACAAATACTAGTTAATGTAAAGTAATATATCAAATATATAATTATACATTAAATCATTAAATCAACACTTGATTTAACGATCCGGTCATATTGCATATAACCGACTAGTATCAAGTGTATCAATATATCGAATCAACATTTGATTCGGTAACCTGGCTATATCTCATATAACTGCCCGATGATACAAATCGCGAGAATAGAACACAGTATCACATACTGGTATTATTCTTGGTCCCGCACATATCTCATATGCGCTCCCATTTCGTTTCGCTTGAGCCTGGAAATCCTGTGTACGACTCTAAAGACTCGTCAATACGCCGGCAGTAGGTGATGATCATATCAAACACCCACAAGCCGCAAACGGTCTGCTAAACGTAACGGCCACCCGGGTATTGAGCGATCAGAAGATCAACGAGCAAGCCTGCTCACACTCCTGTGAATCCAACCAGTAACACTTACCGCACAGTCCGGTCTGTTCGTCTGATATGTCGCATATCTCGCCTAGGGGTGGTAAACGTCCGACCCCAGTATCTTGATAAGTCATGCCGATGTAAGGTCCATAACAAACATGAAACTACTGATAACACTTACCAGTAAATCAGTGCAACCCTGGCCAGGGATTTCCAGTTATGGCCAGTCGAGCATAGCGCAACATCAACCCCTAATACCGGGAGAAACGAATCCCCTTCTATCGCTCATTGCCTCCATGTGAATCGGGACTGTACCCAAAAACCATCTGTTTGCATGACTCAATAGAGCCGTGGTAAGGTGGAAATTAAAGCACAGTGGGAGACACGCAAGACACTATGACCATCTCGGGTCAACAGACTAAGCTGTACCAGTGTCACCAGAGAACTGCCATATGACATGAGGTATAATACTATCTGGGAGTTCTCGGCGAGTCCGTTCAGTGTACCCAGTCTCCACTGAGCACCCGCATACTGTCTCTGATGTCAAACACCAATGGATATGGGATCATCCATCGCCCATCACATGGGTCGAGAAGATATACGCTAGTCTACTCTGGAATATCGATGCCCCGTCTCGATATTCCAACGACTAGGAACATTGAAGGATGTACACACGGACTACCCAAGCCCCACCAGTATGATCTACATCATAGTCCTGGAAGTCGAGTACACATCCTAAAGGCTTTATCAACATGTAATAGAGAGACAGCAAGTATACATGTTAAGATAAAGAGCAACCAGATAGCGTACTATCATGTCGAGCAAGAAAGTCCTACCTATATATGTCCCAGCATCCACTACAATATACATCCTATGTATAGTAATGGCCTCTAGGGCATACATACAACTAACAATCTCCCATTTGCACTAGGGCCATCTATAGCAGTGGTTGCAGTAGCTCATACTCAACCATCCCATATAAGTCTCTCTCTGGGAAAAGGCCTTTGTGAGTGGATCCGCCATGTTGTCCTCTGAGTCTACTCGCCTAATCTCGATCACCCTGGAGATCAATTATCTCCACGATCAGGTGATGCTGCCTCAGAATATGCCTGGGTCATTGATGGGACCGGGGTTTCTGGGCCAATACCACACTTCCATTGTCACACAATGGTAGGAACCTAGTTCATCTCATGAACTAATATACACCCAAACTGCCTCTTTGGTAGTATCTTCGATAGCGATGTCACCAGCCTTTATCTTCTAGTTTGCCACGGTATCTAGCTTAGAACTCTTCCAACATACCGTCCCTCCACTGAGGGAAAAGATAATGCCTGCGACTGACATTCAGTCGTCCTTATCACCCTGGAACCTTTCCAGCGATTCTTCCCAGGATCAACTGATACCATCTCACTACAACTAGTGAGAATCCTAACATCCATTTAGATCTATCTTATAGATCCAAAATCCAGGATTTAGGAGGTATCACTTTGATCCTATATGGAGAGTCCATGTGATAAGAGGAGATTGACTAAGCGTAGCATAGGAAACTCTTTTCCTATCAAGAGTATGTTGTCCACGTACAATACGAGGATGACCACCTTACTCTCTACTACCTTTTTGTACATACAAGGTTCATCTACCATTTTGATGAAGTCAAACTCTTTGACTACCACATCAAAACAGATCTTCCAACTCCGTGATGCCTGCTTAATTACATAAAACATCTTGCACATGTTTCCGCTGGTCCCACTGTTTACGAAACCCTCTGGCTGTGTTCTTATAGACGTTCTCTTTTAAATCATTATTTAGAAATGCAGTCATGACACCCAACCACCAGATATCGTAGTCATGGTATGTAGCAATGGCAAGTAGGATCCGGATGGACTTAAGCATAGCCACTGGAAAAGGTTTCATCACTATCCACGCCTGGTCGATGACGAAAACCTTTAACCAGTCTATCTTTGAAAGTCTCAACTTTTCCATCTACACCATGTAATCATCTCAAGATATACTTGCTTCTGATGGGGATTTAACCCTTCAGATACAGCATCCAAAGTCCATACTTTGTTGTTGTATATGGATTCCATCTCAGATCGCTTAGCATCCAGCCATTCTTATAGAGTCCCTACTATTGATGGCCTGCTCGAAACTAGTTGGGTCATCATCTCATGATGCAATCCTCGCTCCACTGTCATCGAGAAACCGAAGTATCTCTCAGGCGGATGAGGAACCCTATCAGATCGGCAGAGAGGCTGAGCTTCGTCGATGACTATTGAATCCTTTGGTTCTGTCAAATCATCAGCTGTAGTTTGTATAGCTGGAACTCCTTCCAGTTCTACAAAACTGACCTTGCCTCGATCTTGTCCAGATTTTGCTTTTGACATAAGCCGGACAATCCCAAATCTTAACTTACTTAAGAGATAGGATCTTCCCATACCATATCTCATATGGAGTGGTAGGCAATGGATTTCATTGGAACCTAATTCAATAGGTATTCAGCTTCTCAAGTGCATAACCTAAAAGGAAACAGGAAACTCAGTAGTACTCATCATAGAGCACACCATATCACATAAGGTGTGATTGCACCGACCCGATACACCGACGTGCTGTGGTGTATACGGAGGAGTAATGCTGAGAGAGAATCTCATTCTCCTTTAGAATAGTCCAGGAATCCCGTGCCCAAGTATTCTCCTCCCTGATCACATCAAAGGACATAATATTTATACCCATTTTTGGTTCTCTACTTTTAACTTATATTCAGTGATTATCTCAAAAGTTTTGGACTTGTGTTTCAACAGGAACATATGTCTGAATCTAGAGAGATCATCAGTGAATGTAATGAAGTACAAAGAACCAGTCCTAGCATATGTAGACTGGGGACCATCATACATCACTATGTATTAGTCCCAAGAGTTCACTAACTCTTTCTCTGTTTCGAGTAAACAGAGCTATGGTCATCTTATCTTTGTGACATGACTGGCAAGTTTCATAAGACGTAAATTTAAACTGATTTAAATATGCAACTAAATGTAACTTAGCTAGTCGGGTCGCATTGATATGACCTAGTCTACAATACCTCAAGAAGAATTCGTTCATTTCTGAACTCTTCCTCTTGTGTGTGTTCTGTACGTAAGGAACTGTAGTTTGATTTAGAATGTATATGCTTTTAGATAACGTGCCTGAACCGATCAACTATTGATATAGGAAATGTTCAAAACATTATCCAACAATACAAAATTATATCCTTTCTTTACTAATAAAGAGACTGATATGATGTTGTATATCAGGTTCGGTATCTAATAACATTCGTTCAGAATCAATGTATTCTGGTAATACAGAGTGATAGTGACCAACAGACTTGGCTGCAACACTTGCACCGTTTTCTGTCTCATGAAACTTATCACCAGTTCCCAGTTCTCTACCTTTCTTTAGCCCATGTAACAGATTATATATGCGGGATCCTGATCCGGTATCTAATACCCAGGACGTAGAGGATACAGAGAAACAGTTCTTTGTAATGAACACACTCGAAGATGATGCAACAGCATGAACTTTCATCGTTTGGGCGGCACGGGAATCCTGGTATTCCCCTATTTCCTGCTCGGTCTTATAACAATTATAAGTTGGAGCGGGGCCAACGTTTCCCAGCTCAGTATAACAAGCGGGTTCGGTCAATACATCCATATTATTATCTTTATTAAGGCGTGACATGGTCGCTACCTGGAGAGAGAGAGAAGAAAACACTCTGCGTGCGCTCTTGCAAGATTAGATTGGTTATATATTTTATCTAATCAGGATGGCTCCAACTGTTTTTTATCAAATCTTCCTTCAAACCTTAAAAGGAAAGACTAGCCGGGATTAATTACACTTTACAAGTTCGCCAATCTTTCAGCCAGGCCAGTGCCGGTACTTTGAGGGAGGTTCCCTATGCTTTCGCACGGACCTAATTAAAGTAAACCTCGTTTTCCCAGGGGCGTAACCCCGTTGACACCTTTCTAGACACCTACTTGATCGGCTAATTGTAAGGTGCAAAACTTTCCTAGGAGTAACAATTACTAGCAATGGGTATCGGGATCCAACTATCATATAGAAGGTATGCAATCTCATTGCAAATTTCAACACTTGAAACTCCCGATAAGGGTTTTTACCCCTAGCACTTATGACCTTAACTATGGTCAACAAATCATAAGTACTAGTCAAGTTCTACCCGTCATTTCATGATTAATTAGACCCACCGACATGACCCTTAACTAAGGTCAACAAAGTCACGCGACTGTCCTAACTAATCGCATCATATGCGGTGTAGGAAGACATCACATAGCTACTGTATACTGTGCCTTGACTATGGTCAACAAACACAACACGAATACTAAGTACTCTACTTCCTAAAATGACGGAGGGTTGCGGATGGTTTGAACTTGATCTCGTTGCGGAATCAAATGGTTTTAAATGGAGTGTTTTTGAGGCTTTTCTAGTTTAGCTAAAGGGGTCACACCCGGTGAAGGGATTGTCGGCCATTTCCTCATCGAATAAGATGCAGGATATATCATATATACCGCTGTGCAAAGCAAAAACTATAGAAGCAATCAAAAGACAAACCGAGGGTTGTAGCATCTGCTAGTTTTTGCTAAAGAGGTCACACCTGGTGAAGGGATCGTCGGCTCTTTCCTCGTCGAATGAGGTGCTGGATGTTCTACAAGGAACACCACAATGCAAAGCAACAACTAGAGCTACCTAATTTTTTGAAATTCGATTCCACAACATCTATTAGGTTTATTTTCTTTCATTAATCTCATTAATGAATGTCCCATCATTTAAGTTCACCTAAACATCACAGATAAATACAACGTACACTTATGCTATCCGTATTCGCCTCAATGTACTGTCTGCACCGTTAGGTTAGGTAACTAACGGCAGAGCGAGGTAGGGCTAGCACGGGTGTAAAATATAAACAACGTTTATATAATATATCATATATACTATATACAGTATCAATCAGAACAAATCACATGATCACATCACGGATAACGCAGCAGAAAATATCATATGAAATATTGGTTATACTTGGACGTCCGTGTTTTATTTTGAGCCTGTATAAAACACGGATTCCACGGTCGTGATGAATAGCCAATCCCACACCCTAGACCCCTACGAGAGCAGCAAGCAACCCTACCAATTCTAGAGTTAGGAGACCCGGACTCGACTCCTCGAGATGGTCTCCTACTGGACCCTAGAACCCGGTTACTTGTGCTCCCCTCCTTGGGTCCATCTTAATGCGGAAAAGTAAATAATATACATCAACGGTGACATCTTCCTCAACCTGGGAGTGCCCCAATAAAAGAATATTACATAGAAAGAATTTTACATGAATGAAAATGAAAAACACTCGTCTCACATAAAAAAAACCCGGCTATTCAAACACAACGATCCAATATAACATATCCAGTAACACATAACATCACATGTCATCATCTTAAGTAAATATGCCCATCCCAATTGTCGTTGACATATAGCAACGAAACCGGCGATATCACATATTACACTTACGATCGCAGAAAAGAAAGTGTAAAACAACTACAGTTGGAATCCGCAACCTCCTTAGACAACGCATGCCTAACAATTACAAACCCCGCATTTTAGTCTCATTATCGAAAACACTTTTCAATATCAAGTTGGGCAATTCAACAAGATTCCCGGCATCCTGAACGAATGCTCGTCGCAAACTTTAGTAGTCTGCCGCACCCCCGATACCGTCGACGAAGTGCACTAAGGCGGAACACCGCTGCCGCGAGCACCCGAACGGATGCTTTCGGCGACGGGTTCTCCTACAGTTACTTGGTCAGGGCTATGGGGCGTAGCTATCTATTAAGTTTACCGGTGAGTATCCGCGTACACAACCGTGGCAACCGATCAAGTGAGACTAAACTGCTAGATTTATAACATTTAAATTAGTTATCTCATAACTATTTGTGGCTTCCAAATATTGTATCACATTCCAGATAAATAGACAATGTTAGACTTTCCGATCGAACAATCAAACACCCAAGTTTTCCCGATACCTCAACACTTGAGGGGAAATTAAAAACATCCATTTCATGCCACAGTACCAATGGTCCAGCCTGTTAGGATTACCTAGCACCCTATGTAGAGTTTGGAAGCATCACATGTCACAAAGTTCAAGTTTTGATGGTGCTAGGCAAGCATACAAAGGATCTTATCCTAGAAAATTAGGGTTTATGATTTTACAAGCGACAAAGGCTAGGATTTCGAGAGTACAACCTTTGTAGCTCCCTTTGCTAGACTCTTTGGCCTCTTGAGTGTTGGAAGAAGGTCCTCTTTAAGTCTTCTCACGTCCACGACGATCCACCCAAAGCTCCTAGTCCAAGCTTGCGACTTCACTTTTCAAGATGAGAAATGAAGAGAATACTCTAAACAAGTTGGCTAAACTTGTGTAGAATGATGTTGTGGTTATGATTCTCACTTCAAAAAACTTTCTTGATGTGTGTTTTACTCACTAGAAGAAACTAGAGAGCAAAGGAAGAAGGAGGAAGAAGATGATGACCTTCTTTTTTCTTTTAACAAGAGGAAAAATGATAACTCATGTGAAGTAAAAAGAAAATATATGTATATATATTTTCTAATCCTCATCTCAAACTATGGTTAGATGATGGAGACATTATTTAAATTGAGTTTAAAACACAAAGAGAATGATAACTCATGGTTAGAAGTAGGTGTGCATGGTTAGGTTTAAAGAAGAGTGTAGAAGCTAAGCAAGAATTATCCTTTTCTTTATTCCTTTTGTTTTAAGCAAAAATCAAATAATAATCCATTCATTTAACCATGGTGTGAGTCTTATATTGCCACCATTTTCTATGTGTAATCAACCATGATAGATGGTGTATGTATGTATGTATGTATGCACATCCATATGTGCATGAAACTAAAAGAATGATAGAAAAACATACATGCATGCATACATCCATCATATACAAGAAAAGGTTTTAAGTGAGAAAACTAATAGTTAAATGATAAATCAACACTTGATTTATCAATCCGGGGATATCACATATGACCCCACCAAAAGCAAGCCGCCCGATCAATGTTCGGTATCCTATACGCGCATTTTAATCGGGTCCATGCGCATATCGCATACGCGCACCACAACGTTTCGCCTGGACTAGGTAACTCCTTTGTGGGACTCTAAGACTCGTCAATACGCCGGCAGTGGATGATGATTATATCAAGCACCCCCAAGCCGCAAGCGGTCAGCTAAACGTAACGGCCACCCGGGTATTGAGCGATCAGAAGAAAACAAGCGAACCTGCTACAACTCCCGTCGTGCCAACCGGTAACACTACCGTGCAGTCCGGTCTCCTCGTCTGATATGTCGCATATCAAGTCAAGGGGTTGTAAACGTCAGATCCCAATAACTGACAAGTCGTGCCGATGTGAGGCTCATAACGGGTCGAGAAACTACTGGTAACACTTACTAGTAAATCTCCAATCAACCCTAGCCAGAGACTTCCCTGTTACGGCCAATCGAGCACAACGTAACATCAACCCCCAATACCGGGAGAGACGAAACCCCTCCTATCGCTCATTGCCTCCATGTGACTCGGGATATTACCCAAAAACCCCCGTTTTGCACGCCATCATGGACGTGGTAAGATGGAAATCAAATTACAGTGGGAATCACACAAGACTCTATGACGATCTCGGGTCTACAGACTAACCTGCACAAGTGTCACCTGAGAACTGCCATCTGACGTGAGGTATAATACCATCTGGGAGTTCTCGGCGAGTCCGTCCAGTGTACCCAGTCTCCATTGAGCACCCGTATACGATCTCTGATGTCAAATACCAATGGATATGGGATCATCCATCGCCCATCTCATGGGTCGAGAAGCGTATACGCTAGTCTACACTGGTATATCGATGCCCTGTCTCGATATACCCATAACTAGGGACCTTGAAGGATGTACTTATGAACTACCATGTCCCCACTAGTATGGTCCGCATTATAGTCCAGGTAGTCAAGTACACATCCTAAGGGCTTTACCAACATGTAACTCTAAGACAGTATAAAGTGACAAGTATACATGTTAAGATAAAGAGCAACCAGACAGCATACTATCATATCGAGCAAGAAAGTCATCTCTATATATGTCCAAGCATCCAATATAATATACATCATTTGAACAATACTGGCCTCTAGGGCATATATACAACTAACGATCTCCCACTTGCACTAGGGCCAGCTGCTGTAGTATCGCATGCCGAGCATCCCGAAGAGTCTCTCAAACTGTGTCTGAGGAATGGCCTTCGTGAGTGGATCCGCTGTGTTATTCTTCGTGTCAACCCTGCTGACCTTGATCTCCCGGCGATCAACAATCTCCCGGATCAGGTGATACCGCCTCAGAATATGCCTGGATCGCTGATGGGACCTGGGTTGCTTGGCCAAAGCCACCGCTCCATTGTTATCGCAACACAAAGGTATTGGATTCTCAATGGATGGAACCACTCCAAGTTCAGTAATGAACATCTTGATCCAGACAGTCTCTTTGGCAGCATCGTTGGCAGCGATATATTCAGCCTCCATCGTCGAGTCTGCCACGGTTTTCTGCTTGGAACTCTTCTAGCTAACCGCCCCTCCGTAAAGGGTAAAGACAAAACCCGACTGCGACTAAGAGTCGTCCTTATCACTCTGGAAGCTTGAATCGGTAAAGGACTCCACTTGGAGTTCTCTGTTACCATACACCAAGAGCATCTCTTTAGTCCTTCGTAAGTACTTGAGAATGCTCTTCACAGCTGTCCAGTGACTCTCTCCAGGATCAACTTGATACCTGCTCACTACACTTAGTGAGTATGCTACATCGGGTCTGGTACATAGCATCGCGTACATGATAGAGCCTACAGCCGAAGCATAGGGTATCGCTTGCATGCGAGCTCTCTCTAAATCAGTCTTGGGAGACATCTCTTTGGAGAGAGGGACTCCAGAGATCGTGGGTAAGTTCCCACGCTTGGATTGTTCCATACTAAACCTTTTTAGTATGGTATCAATGTACCTGGATTGGGACAATCCCAATATCCTTTTGGATCTATCTCTATAGATCCTAATTCCCAATATGCAGGAGGCATCACCAAGATCTTTCATTGAGAATCTTTGTGATAAGAAAAGCTTGACCGATTGCAGCATAGGAATGTCATTTCCTATCAAGAGTATGTCGTCCATGTACAATACGAGGAAGACAACCTTACTTTCTGTTACCTTCTTGTAAATATAAGCTACGTTTTTGACGAAATCAAACACATTGATAACGACGTCAAAGCAGATGTTCCAACTCCGCGACGTTGCTTTAATCCATAAATGGATTTAAGCAGCTTGCACACCTTCCCGCTGCTCTCACTATCTACGAAGCCCTCTGGCTGAGCCATGTACACGCACTCTTCTAAATCACCGTTTAGAAAGGCGGTCTTAACATCCATTTGCCAGATTTCGTAATCGTGATATGCAGCGATGGCAAGCATGATCCGGATGGATTTAAGCATAGCTACTAGAGAAAAGGTCTCGTCATAGTCCACACCTGGTCTTTGACGAAAACCCTTTGCTGCAAGTCTAGCTTTGAATGTCTCTACTTTCGCATCTACACCAAGTTTTTTCTTGAAGATCCACTTGCTCCCAATGGGTTTTACCCCTTCAGGAGCAATTTCCATAGTCCATACTTTGTTGGTGTACATGGATTCCATCTCGGACCGCATTGCATCCAGCCATTTCACTGAGTCCCCACTCGTGATGGCCTACTCGAAGCTAGTTGGGTCATCATCCTCCATGATGCAATCCTCGCTCCCACCATCCATGAGAAAGCCATAGTATCTCTCAGGTGGGCGAGGAACCCTACTAGATCGGCGGAGTGGCTGGGGTTCATTGGGAATTACCGAATCCTCTGGTTCCACTAAATCTTCAGTTTGAGTTTGTGTAGCCGGAATTTCTTCCAGTTCTACCTTATTGCCACTAATTTCTTTTGCAAGAAACTCCTTTTCTAAAAAGGTGGCATGTCGAGAAACAAACACTTTTTGTTCCTCAGCATAGTAGAAAAAATATCCATGTGAATGTTTAGGAGATCCCACAAACTTGCATAGAACTGACCGTGCCTCGAGTTTGTCCGGATTTTGCCTTTTGACATAGGCCGGACAACCCCATATCTTAACTCGTTTAAGACATGGTCTCTTCCCACTCCATATCTCATATGCTGTGGTAGGTATAGATTTAGTTGGAACTTGATTCAACAGGTATGCTGCTGTTTCCAGCGCATATCCCTAGAAGGAAATAGGTAACTCAGCTATGCTCATCATAGAGCGCACCATATCTAATAGGGTGCGGTTCCTCCGTTCTGATACACCGTTGTGCTGTGGTGTATATGGAGGAGTCAGCTGAGAGAGAATCTCATTCTCTTTTAAGAAGTCCAGGAATTCATTGCTCAAGTATTCACCTCCTCGATCAGATCGAAGGATTTTAATACTTTTCCCGGTTTGGTTCTCGACTTCTAGTTTATATTCTCTTAATTTCTCAAAAGCTTCTGATTTGTGTTTCATCAGGAACATATATCCGAATCTAGAGAGATCGTCAGTGAATGTAATGAAGTACGAAGAACCATCCCTGGCATGTGTAGACATGGGACCGCATACATCACTATGTATCAGTCCCAAGAGTTCGGTAACTCTTTCTCCATGTCCCGTAAACGGAGTTTTGGTCATCTTGCCTTTGAGACATGACTGGCAAGTGTCATAAGATGAAAATTCAAACGGATTCAAATATCCATCCTTATGCAACTTTGCTAGTCGTGTCGCATTGATGTGACCCAGTCTACAATGACACAAGAAGGATTCGTTCAGTTCTGAACTCTTCCTCTTGTGTGTGTTTGTTATACTCAGAACTGTTGATTGATTTAGAACATAAATGCCATTGCACAACGTGCCTGATCCAACCAACTTTTGGTTACGGAAAATGTTCATAACATTATCCTGTAATACAAAATTATAACCCTCTTTACTCAACAAAGAAACCGATATAATGTTGCATATCAGGTTCGGCATGTAATAGCATTCGTTCAGAATCAATGTATTACCAGTTGGTAATGCAAGGTGATATTCCCCGACGGTCTTAGCTGCAACAATTGCACCATTTCCAACTCTTATGTCTTTATCACCTTCTCCAAGTTCTCTACCTTTCCTAAGCCCATGTAACTGATTACATATATGGGATCCTGACCCGGTATCTAATACCCAGGACGTAGGGCAAATGGAGAAACAGTTCTCTGTAACGAACACACCCGAAGAAAATGCATCATCATGTACTTTTTTCATTCGGGTGGCATGGGAATCCTGGTATTCCCCTATGTCCTGTTCAGCCTTATAACTCTTATAAGAAAGAACGGAACCGACGTTTCCCAGCACAGTATAACTTGTGGGTTCGGTCAATACATCCATATTATTATCTTGATTAAGGCATGACATGGTCGCTACCTAGAGAGAGAGAGAAGAAAACACTTTAGCGTATGCTTTTGCAAGATCAGATTGGTTATTATCTTATCTAATCAGGATGGCTCCCACTGTTTTTATCAAATCTTCCTTCAAACCCCAAAAGGAAAGACTAGCCAGGATTAATTACACCCTACAACTTCGCCGATCTTTCAGCCGGGCCAGTGTCGGTACTTTGAGGGAGGTTCCCCGTGCTTTCCCACGGACCTAATTAAAGTAAACCTCATTTTCCTAGAGGCGTACCCCGTTGACACCTTTCTAGACACCTACTTGATCGGCTAATTGTCCTGTGTAAAACTCTCCCGGGAGTAACAATTACTCGCAGGGGGTATCAGGATCCAACTATCTCATAGAAGGTATGCAATCTCATTGCAAATTTCAACACTTGAAATTCCCGATAATATTTTGCCCCTAACCCCCATGACCTTGACAAAGGCTAACAAATCTTAGGATGCTAGTCAAGTTCAACCCGTCATTTCTTGATTGAATCAAACCCACCCGCACGACCCTTGACAAAGGCTAACAAGGTCGTACGACTACCCTGAAACAATCTGCATCATATGCATAAGCAAATAAGCAATATTCAGCTACCGCACACTACGCCTTGACAAAGGCCAACAAATGCAGCACGAATACTAAACAGTTCTTATCTGAAATGACGGAGGGCTACGATAGGTTTTTCTAAAAATTTATTGCGTAATGAACTTGATATCGTTGTAGAATCAAGTGATGTTTTGAAATGGAGTGATTTTGAGGCTTTCATTAGTTTTGCTAAAGAGGTCACTCCCGGTGAAGGGATCTCGGCTCTTTCCTCATCGAATAAGGTGCAGGACATATCATATATATCACTGTGCACAGCAAAAACTCCAAAAGCAGTCAAAAGTCAAACCGAGAGTTGTAGCATCTGCCAGGTTTGCTAAAGAGGTCACTCCCGGTGAAGTGATCTCGGCTCTTTCCCCATAGAATAAGGTGCAGGGTATATCATATATACCGCTATGCAAAGCAAGACTGTAGCTACCCTTTTATTTGAAAATTTGATTCTACAATATCTTTTTGGTTTCTTTTCTTTCATTAATCACATTAATGAAGTCCCATCATTTAAGTCACCTAAACATCACAGATAAATACGACGTACACTTATGCCATCCGCATTCGCCTCGATGTCCCCTCATGCACTGTTAGGTTAGGTAACTAACGGCAGAGCAGAGCAGGGCTAGCGCGGGTGTAAAACATAAGTAACGCCTATATAATATATCATATATGCTATATACTGTATCCATCACAGAACATATCTAATGATCACATCACAGATATCGCAGCAGAAACATAGATATAATGTAGGATATACTAGGACGTCCGTATTTAGTATTTAGCCAACAATTGAAAATACGGATTCCACAGTCGCGATGAATAGCCAAGCCCACACCCTGGACCCCTACGAGAGCGACAAGCGACCCTACCAATTCTGGAGTTTAGGAGACCCGGTCTCGACTCCTCGAGATGGCCTCCCATTGAACCCCAGAACCCGGTCACCTGTGCTCCCCTCCTAGGGTCCATCCTAATGCGGAAAAGTAAATAATATACAACACTGGTGGCATCGACCTCAACCCGGAAGTGTCCCAAATAAAAGAATATTACATTACATTTGAATTTACATGAATGAAAATATAAAACTCTCATCTCACATAAACCCCCCCGGCTATTCAATTGTGACAATCCTGCACATCATATCTCAGCAACACATAATATCTCATATCATCAACGTAAGTAAGTATGCATACACCGATTTTCGTCGACGTATAGCAACGACAATCGGCAATACCACTACATACTGCAGTTACGGTCACAGAAAAGAAAGTGTAAAACTGCAATATGTGGAATCCACATTCTCTTTAGACATCACAAATGCGAAATATCACATATTCCGTATTTCATGTCTAGTGATATGAATTCCACACATTGCATCACATTCCGGATAAACAGACAGTATTAAAGTTTTCGAACGAACGATCAAATACCCAAGATTCACTAAAGCTCAACACTTGAGCAGAGTTCAAAAATTCCGGAGTGTGACACAGTAGTAGCGGTCCAGCCGTAGAAGGGTAAAGCAAACGCCTTACATGTGGCACGCCGTACTGCCCCAAACCCTAAGGTTCAAAGGGCAGTTCAAGACGGTCATATAATCGAGTTAAGGTTTGTTGTCTTCTAGAGGGTCCACCACAAACAAACTTGCACGTATTTCCGAAACATTTTAAACCCCGTGAAAAGTGAGCAAATGATACTCGTTCAAACACTTCAATACATTCTAATTTAGCCGGAAAAGCAACGAAATGAAAATTCCGATCGAATCTACGAGTCCAAAACCATCTCCAGAAAATACAGTACTATATTCAGATAAACATACCTAAAACACTGTACAAGCAGTTATAAGAATTACAGTGTAAATTTGATGCAATGATTCCTCTGTACGGCCGCGGAGCCGCGGCCTAAGCAAGGAATTGCCGCGGTTCCGTGGCTATTTGTACTGTTCGGTGCATCAAATTTCACTATGTTTCTTAGTTTTTCCTGCTGTATTTTTAAAGTATTATTAATTCTGAAAAATGTCAGATTTTAAAATTTGTCCAGAGAGGGTCTCAAAAAGTCGTATTTTTGTCCGATCGGGATTTTTACTTCGTAAAAGTGTCGCCTAATGTTCTAGGTCAGCTCTGATACCAATGTTAGTATTACCTAGCACCCTATGTAGAGTTTGGAAGCATCACATGTCACAAAGTTCAAGTTTTTATGGTGCTAAGCAAGCATACAAAGGATCTTATCCTAGAAAATTAGGGTTTATGATTTTACAAGCGACAAAGGCTAGGGTTTCAAGAGTTCAACCTTTGCAGCTCCCTTCGCTAGACTCTTTGGCCTCTTGAGTGTTGGAAGAAGGTCCTCTTGAAGTCTTCTCGCGTCTACGACGATCCACCCGAAGCTCCTAGTCCAAGCTTGCGACTTCACTTTTCAAGATGAGAAATGAAGAGAACACTCTAAATAAGTTGGCTAAGCTTGTGTAGAATGATGTTGTGGTTATGATTCTCACTTCAAAAACTTTCTTGATGTGTGTTTTACTCACTAGAAGAAACTAGAGAGCAATGGAAGAAGGAGGAAGAAGATGATGGCTTTCTTTTTTCTTTTAACAAGAGGAAAAATGATAACTCATGTGAAGTAAAAAGAAAATATATGTATATATATTTTCTAATCCTCATCTCAAACCATGGTTAGATGATGGAGACATTATTTAACTTGAGTTTAAAACACAAAGAGAATGATAACTCATGGTTAGAAGTAGTTGAGCATGGTTAGGTTTAAAGAAGAGTGTAGAAACTAAGCAAGAATTATCCTTTTCTTTATTCCTTTTGTTTTAAGCAAAAATCAAATAATAATCCATTCATTTAACCATGGTGTGAGTCTTATATTGCCACCATTTTCCATGTGTAATCAACCATGATAGATGGTGTATGTATGTATGTATGTATGCACATCCAAATGTGCATGAAACTAAAAGAAAGATAGAAAAACATACATGTATGCATAGATCCATCATATACAAGAAAAGGTTTTAAGTGAGAAAAATAATGGTTAAATGATAAATCAACACTTGATTTATCAATCCGGCCATATCACATATGATCCCACCAAAAGCAAGCCGCCCGATCAATGTTCGGTATCCTATACGCACATTTTAATCGGGTCCATGCGCATATCGCATACGCGCACCACAACGTTTCGCCTGGACTAGGTAACTCCTTTGTGGGACTCTAAGACTCGTCAATACGCCGGCAGTGGGTGATGATCATATCAACCACCCCCAAGCCATAAGCGGTCAGCTAAACGTAACGGCCACCCGGGTATTGAGCGATAAGAAGAAAACAAGCGAACCTGCTACAACTCCCGTCGAGCCAACCGGCAACACTACCGTGCAGTCCGGTCTCCTCGTCGGATATGTCGCATATCAAGTCTAGGGGTGGTAAACGTCAGAACCCAATAACTGATAAGTCGTGCCGATGTGAGGCTCATAACGGGTCGAGAAACTACTGGTAACACTTACCAGTAAATCTCTAATCAGCCCTGGCCAGGGACTTCCCTGTTACGGCCAATCGAGCACAGCGCAACATCAACCCCCAATACCGGGAGAGACAAAACCCCTCCTATCGCACATTGCCTCCATGTGACTCGGGGCTGTACCCAAAAACCACCGTTTTGCACGCCCTCATGGACGTGGTAAGGTGGAAATCAAAGTACAGTGGGAATCACACAAGACTCTATGACGATCTCGGGTCTACAGACTAACCTGCACAAGTGTCACCTGAGAACTGCCATCTGACATGAGGTATAATACCATCTGGGAGTTCTCGGTGAGTCCGTCCAATGTACCCAGTCTCCAATGAGCACCCGTATACGATCTCTGATGTCAAACACCAATGGATATGGGATCATCCATCGCCCATCTCATGGGTCGAGAAGCATATACGCTAGTCTACACTGGTATATCGATGCCCTGTCTCGATATACCCATGACTAGGGACCTTGAAGGATGTACTTATGGACTACCATGTCCCCACTAGTATGATCCGCATCATAGTCCAGGTAGTCAAGTACACATCCTAAGGGTTTTACCAACATGTAACTCTAAGACAGTATAAAGAGACAAGTATACATGTTAAGATAAACAGCAACCAGATAGCATACTATCATATCGAGCAAGAAAGTCATCTCTATATATGTCTAAGCATCCAATATAATATACATCATCTGTACAATACTGGCCTCTAGGGCATACATACAACTAACACAGCCGTAGAAGGGTCAAGCCAACGCCTCGCATGTGGCACGCCGTACTGCCCCAAACCCTAAGGTTCAAAGGGCAGTTAAAGACGGTCACATAATCGAGTTAAGGTTTGTTGTCTTCTAGAGGGTCCATCGCGTTACTTGCAATACTTTGAACGTTCTTAAACTACGGAAAAATCCAACACTTGGAAATTTTCCGAGTCGGGAAAAAGTGAGATATTGATACCCGGTCGAACTTTTTTAACACGTTCTAAATTACCCGGAAAAACAAAATAAACAAAGTTAAATAATCCGATCGAATCATCGAGTCCCAAATACAACCCAGAAAACTCAACTCTTGAGTATAAATTAAAAATACCCAGAAAACACGGGAATTACATACGGGCATTACTGTGCAAACCGTGACTAATGATTCATCTTTATGGCCGCGGAACCACCGCACAAGCCAGGGTAGCGCCGCGGTTCCGCGGCTCAATGGTCGACTTAGGGTCACGTGCTCCACAGTAATTCCTAGAAAACCCTGTTGAATTTTTTAGATATTTTTAATTCACAAAAATCCACAGTTTCAAAAATTGTACAGAGAAGGGTATCGATTAGGGTTTCGGGGTTCGATCGGGTTTCTAACTTCGTCTACACTTTGCCTAAAGCTCTAGCTAGACTCTGATACCACTGTAGGGTTCCTAGGCACACTCAAGAGGTTCTACAAAGCATCAACCATGCTAAAATCAAATTTTTATGTGCCAAACAACTCTATGCAAGATCGTTTACTAGAGGTAAGGCGAAACTACAAGTAAGCAAACTACTTTGCTACTAAGTGAATGGGAATACAACCTTTGTAGATCAGGTCCTTCATTTCTAAAGCTCCGTGTTGACGTCCCTTCACTGCGATCATCGGGATCCCGGACCCTAGAGTTGGTTTCATCGGAGAAATGAGCGGGCTAGGTCGTTGACTTCGAGGCCGAAGATGATCTACGTCGGGGAGACTCAAACTCAAGCTCCATCTTCACTTGGTCATGAACTTTGTGAAGAGAACACCCTATACTACATGGCAAGTGGTAGAGGATGAAGAAATAGGAAGTGGGTTCACTTTGGATTTGGATTTCTCACTCTAAATCTTCACTTAAAAATTTCAAGCAAGCCTTCAAGAAGAAGAAGAAAGAAAAGAATAATCAATAATGAAGTATTGAAAAAGAATTAATCAAGTGAAGTCTATCATCTTGCAACCATGGGTGAGTTAACTTTTGTAGAGAGTAAACTAGAGTTTAGGTTGATGGTTAGGTCAAAGAACAAAACAAAATGGTTAGACTTTTCCAAAGATGCTAAAAAGCTTCATGAAGCTTCAAGCATAAAACAAAGAAAGCCACCATTTTATTTTTGACAAAATAAATAAAATAAATAAAACCCTAACCATTAACCAAAACATGGTGTAAGTCATACACACACCCAAGTTTGCATGTATCATCAATCATGATACAAACTAGTGCATAAACATATATCATATATGCAACTTGTGCACATTAAGTGAGAAAATCAATCTTAAGTGAACAAATACTAGTTAATGTAAATTAATATATCAAATATATAATTATACATTAAATCATTAAATCAGCACTAGATTTAATGATCCGGTCATATTGCATATAACCGACTAGTATCAAGTGTATCAATATATCGAATCAACATTTGATTCGGTAAACCGGCTATATCTCATATAACCGCCCGATGATACAAATCGCGAGAATAGAACACAGTATCACATACTGCTATTATTCTCAGTCCCGCACATATCTCATATGCGCTCCCATTTCGTTTCGCTTGAGCCAGGAAACACCTGTGTAGGACTCTAAAGACTCGTCAATACACCGGCAGTAGGCGATGATCATATCAAACACCCACAAGCCGCAAGCGGTCTGCTAAACGTAACGGCCACCCGGGTATTGAGCGATCAGAAGATCATCGAGAAAGCCTGCTCAAACTCCTGTGAATCCAACCAGTTACACTTACCGCACAGTCCGGTCTGTTCGTCTGATATGTCGCATATCTCGCCTAGGGGTGGTAAACGTCAGACCCCAGTAGCTTGATAAGTCATGCCGATGTAAGGTCCATAACAAGCATCAAACTACTGGTAACACTTACGAGTAAATCAGTGCAACCCTGGACAGGGATTTCCAGTTATGGCCAGTCGAGCATAGCGCAACATCAACCCCCAATACCGGCAGAGACGAATCCCTTCCTATCGCTCATTGCTTCCATGTGATTCGGGACAGTACCCAAAAACCACATGTTAGCACGACTCAGTAGAGCCGTGGTAGGGTAGAAATCAAAGCACAGTGGGAGACACACAAGACTCTATGACGATCTCGGGTCAACTGACTAAGCTGTACAAGTGTCACCAGAGAACTGCCATCTGACGTGAGGTATAATACCATCTGGGAGTTCTCGGCGAGTCCGTTCAGTGTACCCAGTCTCCAATGAGCACCCGCATACTGTCTCTGATGTCAAACACCAATGGATATGGGATCATCCATCGCCCATCACATGGGTCGAGAAGATATACGCTAGTCTATTCTGGAATATCGATGTCCCGTCTCGATATTCCCACGACTAGGAACATTGAAGGATGTACTCATGGACTACCCAGGCCCTACTAGTTTGATCTACATCATAGTCCTGGAAGTCGAGTACACATCCTAAAAGCTTTATCAACATGTAATAGAGAGACAGCAAGTATACATGTCAAGATAAAGAGGAACCTGATAGCGTACTATCATGTCGAGCAAGAAAGTCCTACCTATATATGTCCCAGCATCCACTACAATATACATCCTATACAGTAATGGTCTCCAGGGCATACATACAACTAACAGATAATGGCTGGATACATCGCTACCAACGATTGTACCAAAGAGGCACTCTGGGTGTATATTAGTTCATGAGATGAACTTCGTTCCTACCATTGTGAGACATTGGAGTTTTGTAGCTTATGCCTTGGAACCCCCGTCCCATCAGTGATCCGGACATATTCTTAGGCAGTATCACCGGATCATGGAGATGGATGTTCACCAGGGAGATCGAGGTTAAGAGAGTAGACAGAGAGGACAACATGGCGGATCCACTCACAAATGCCTTTTCCCAGGAGAGAATTTTATTGGATGGTTGAATATGTGATACTTCAACCACTGCTGATTGTTGGTTATTGGATACTACAACAGATGGCCCTAGTCCAAGTGGGAGATTATTAATTATATGTATACCCTAGAGGCTATTACTGTACATACGATGTATATTGTAGTGGATGATTGGACATATATATGGAGGACTTTCTTGCTCGTTATGATAGCATGCTATCTGGTTGCTCTTTATCTTAACATGTTGTCACGACCCGAAATAGCACGTGAATGGCACTTGAATTATATGAATTCTGTAGGACCCCACCTAATTCAAGTAAGCCAAAAGCCCAGAAATCTAAACCATCTAAAAGAAGAACGTGAAGGAAAACTTGTTTAAAAGTTTGCATATAAATCACTTTGAAAGTCGTAGTAAACATTTTTAAAACATCATGTCTTTTCTGAAAATTTCGGCAGAGTTTCCTTTGGAAATATTGGCCCCAAACGGGTACAAACATGCATAATATAAAGGCATCTCTATGCGGGAGCTAGCTCTTCACCAATTGGCGGACACAACCACACAATACAACATAATATACAACGCCGAAGGGCGAGGATCAAAACTCAGAAAGAAACCAGAGAAAAACCATAATAATACAAGCGCGTGACTCTATGGTCGAAAGAATATACATCTGGTCTTCTAAGTCTATCAATAATACAAGTCTGGTTGATGGAGTTTACTAGATACAACAGGCTATAATAAAAGGTACAATGGTGGTCACGATATGAGTGAACCCTCCTACCAAAGCAATCACCTGAAAAGAAGCAGTGTGCTAGCAAAGCCGTCAAAGAAACCTGTACGGCAAACCTGCAAGAAACTGAGGCACAACGGGGGTGAGTTGCCAACTAGTGAGTAGAAAACATCACCGAAAAGAAATCGCATGTATGACTCTATCCTAGGTCATACCTGTTGGAGATAGTGCCCTCAGAGTCAATTATTAGGTCACAGGTACGTGATTGTAATGATTGATGGAGGACCTATCCCGGTAGGACAGTCTTACTCGAGATGATAGTATGCTATCTGGTTTACCTTTATCATCGTGTACTGTTTTAAGTGACCTGACACGTCGCTATTACACGTTGATAGAGCCCCTAGGATTCTTGCTTGACCACCAGCAGTATGAGGGCGATCATATAACTGGGAGCTGGCGGTCTATAAGCATATCCTTAAAAGGTCCCTAGCCGTGAGAGTTTCGAGACAGGGCATCGATTCTCCATAGTAGACTAGTGTATACAGTCGAGACCCCGACGAGGGGCGGTGGCCGGTCTCACAAGCCACTGGTGTCAGTTGGATCCCCTAAGATGTATACAGGTGCTCATTGGGTTATGAGTACACCGGACAGGACTCGCCGGGAACATGCTAGTTGGTCATATACCAGACGTCAGATGGCAGTTCCCTGGTGACATGTGTGCAGGTTAGTTCATCGACCTGGAGATCATCATTTGTCTCGTGTGAGTTCCCACTGTACTTTGATTACTACCCTACCACGGCTCAAAGGAGTCGTGCAAACAGGTTTTAGTTGGGTACAGTCCCGAGCCGCATGGAGGCAGTGAGCGTATCTTCAGGGGTTCGTCTCTCCCGGTATTGGGGGTGAGGTCGTGCTGTGTCTAGGAGAGCCATTACACGAAGCCCTCGGCCGAGGCAAGGAGATTTACTGGTAGGTATTCCAGTAGTATCTCAGGGTGTTCTGGGCAACACTCCGACACGACTTGTACCGCTTTTGGGGGTCTGACTTTTACCAACCCCCTAGGCCCGCCATGTGATGCTCATAGACGAACGGACCGGACTGTACGGATATTGTCACTGACAGGCTCAGTAGGGTGTCAGGCTGAGTTCGCTCACAGACGTCCCTTTTGGTCAATACCTGGTAGCCCGTTATGTATTGGTTTATACCTCTAACGTGCTAGTGGTTAAATCCACAACCAAGGTGTTGATGAGTCTTTAGAGTCCCCCACATTCAGTTACTCAGCTTTCGGGCGAAAGGTTGTAGAGGCCGTATGGAGATATGGCAAGGTCCGATCAGATACGTGCGGTATTGCACGGATCAGGATCGGACAGTCTGTACTATAGGCCGTATGGTTATATGGCAGGGTTCGATCAGATACGTGCGGTATTGCACGGATCAGGATCGAACAGGTATTACTAGCCGGTTTTGGTATAAGCCGGATCCTAGTATAGTACAGTGTAGATTTTGTCTCATTGCATTTGTATTTCGGTCGAAATACAGATGCGGGTGTGTATGCACAGTATCGGGGTTTTTCCTGTAATTTATTACGGGACCAGTTTTCTGGAGTTGCCAGTTTGCTTTCCGTTTCGGCCAATTTCCATTGTTCCGTTCATTGGCCGAAGTTTGGTGGAGGAGGGTTTATTTGCATTGTTGCAAATAGGCATTAGTGGAGGGGGTTCTTTGCATCTTGTTGCATCATGATGGCTTTCATGATGTGCACCATCCTTTGAATTGATTTCTTCATGATGGCATGACTTTTTGAGTCATCATGGTTCATGATGGTTGGACTTTGTGAGGTGATGATGGTGGTGTTGAGTGTTGAGTTTTCCTTACTATCATTTCTTTTGCATGATAGCTTTCCTCTCTCTCTCTCTTGGGTATGAGATGAGAATGGCTCCCATTTGATTTATCCTCCCACTCTCTCATTCTCTCCACCACCATGTCATGGCCGGCCTCTTGAGGGGGTGGGGCTGTCCCAATTTAGAGAAGGGGGTTTTTGGTTCATTTCATGCTCCAAAAATCCCCAAGTCCCTCCATATAGTTCTTGTATCATTCCTCCACCAAAAAGGCAACTCCACAAACCCCAAATGAGACATATAGATCCACACTACATTCTACAGCAAATCTTGGGCACGTCGAGTAGCCGGCTTCGTGCCCGAGTTGCCTCGGCATTGAGGTGGGAGCCCGTAAAAGAAGTAGGCGATGTGGTGCACTTCCGGCGACGAGGAGGAGACGGGACATTCCGCAGGAGATCCGGACGATGATGAGAAGACCGGAGGACTTGGATCGTCGGTATATCTCTTTCTCATCTTATTGTTAGCTAGGACTAGTTAGTGGTTCGATCCGGGTATTAGTGCGCGGCGGTTTGCCAGTTCAAGAAAATTAAAGTTTATCACCGCTTCCGCATTTGGCCGTCGGATTGACGGCCGGGGCGCCGCCGTGCACTTACAGTGGTATCAAAGCCTCGCCATTAACTTAGTCTAGCTCGGTTTAATGTGTTTGCATTTCCGATCGATCAAAAGGTTTCAAAACTGCTTTTTAGTTCGCATCAGTTTCTGTTGAAAATTTTTGGTCTCGAAAATTTTTTCAGGTTGTAAAATAGTGATGCACTGGATGATATAAGAATTCTGCAGAAATACGATAAAGTGATTCCTCTGTCAGAGCGCGGAACCGCGGCCAAAACCCCCATTGGGCCGCGGTTCCGCCGCACTGTAGCGAGATCATGTTATCATGTTTCTTCAGTTTGTTTCTGGAATCAAAATAGGGGTTTTGGAATATTAATATTGGGCCCAGTATTTCTGTGAGTGCTACAGTATTGTTTGGGGGCCCACTTGTTAATTTTTGGTCGATCGGATATTTTAAACACATTATTTCACAGTATTTACATTATATCTGCGACCGTGAATGTCACTTGATCGGTAAATCCGGTCTAACTGCTATAGCCCGGTTAGACGGATTTGCGAACGTGACTTTCACGTTGATGTTCTGTTTTTGCTGTGATGTTGCGGATCGGTCGTGGGGGATAGCCTGGATGCAATGCTAGTACAGTTGTGGTTGTATTATGTACATTTGATATTGCGGGGCGAGCGTCCGACATGTGGACTGCCGTCACTGCCTGTTTGTATTATTTTTTTGGGACACGACCTGGTTGCGGTCGATGTACCCGTTGTATGTATATTTTACTTTCTGTACTAGGATTGCCCCGCGGAGGGGTGCACGGATAGCCGGGTTCTAGAGGGCAACAAGCCCGCATCTCATGGCATTGGGACGGAGGGGGCTTCACTCTAGGATTGGCGGGCTATTCGCCGCACTCGTAGGGGGTACAGGTTGACCCAGGAGGGGTGCCCAAGTTACCGGATTTCGTGAATTGCTGGGTGGTCCATTCACGGAGCTAAAGGGGGCTGCCTCGCTTCAGGTTTTGGCGGGTGACTTGCCGCGCCCGTAGGGGTCTAGGATTTCATTGCACAGGCTATCCACACGACTAGGGGAACGTCGGGTTTCAGCAGTGGCTCTGTGAAACCCGGGGATCCCAGATATCTGTATTGTTTCTGTGATGCTGTACATTTCTGTGATGTTGCATTTTTATTCACGCCTTGAGCGAAATATAATATATTGGTATATATATTAGTAGATGTTGTATATGTTTTACATCCGCGCTAGTCCAGTCCCCGCTCTGTCGTTAGTTAGCTAACCTAACGAGTAATGACGGGACCCAGTGGCGAATGCAGATGGCATATACGTACATCAGTATATTTTCGTTCTTTTTGGTGTGATCATTTGATGGGACTGCGTTGATTCGGATCAATGCAAGTTAAAAACAAACCTAAACTGATGTTGTTGGAACACTTTTTCAAAAAGCTGTTATTGCAAGGACGTTCACTTTTGTTTTGCATCGTGGCATTCATTTGGAATATCCTGCTCCTTAGTCGACGAGGCAAGGGCCGAGATCCCTTCACCGGGAGTGACCCCTTGGACAAAAAGTTTGCGTCAGGGCATTAACTTCACTATAGCCGATTACTTTTGCTTTGCACCATAGTATTCAGTTGGAATATCCTGCACCCCATTCTACGGGGAAAGAGCCGAGATCCCTTCACCGGGAGTGACCTCTTTAGCGGAAGTTGTCGTCACTATATTTCTAAAAAGCTATCAGTTCCTTCAACGATATCAAGTTCTTTACGTTAAAGGTTTTCGCCAGAAACCATTCGTAGCCCTCCGTCGTTTCATATGGGTAGTCAATAGTATTCAAGCTGTGTTTGTTGGCCAAAGTCAAGGCACAGTGTTTGGTAGCTGTTGGTTATTCATATGCAGCATAGATAGATGCGTTGGTTTGGAACAGTCGTATTGCCTTGTTGGCCAAAGTCAAGGGCTTGTGCGGGTGGATTCGAATCAACCTGGAGAATGACGGGTAGAACTTGACATGTGACTTATGATTTGTTGGCCAAAGTCAAGGTCATAAGAGCATGGGGCAGAAATCACATCGGGAGTTTCAAAAGAACTGAAACTTGCCAGATATGCGCATTCCTTCTGGAGTGTGGTAGCGTGAGCGGATTCCGTCACGTTATCATGTGATGATAGTTGGATCCCGATTCCCACTGATGAGTTGGTTTACTCCTCGGGTGTTCCCGACTAATTCTTCTTTTAGGTTTGGAGGAGAACTTGACGGTACAGTGGGAGGTTTCCAGATTAGATAAATTGGTAACCATTCTGATCTAGGTTAGAGTGCACGCTGAGTGTTTCTTTTCTCTCTCTCTTTGGCAGCGACCATTGACCCGACCCTAAGACTATGACTCAGTGACCAAGTTGACCGAACCTTCTTTAACACCGGCTTTTGGATTGTCAGAGTTGCGAACCTCATTGCCACTCCTACTTTTACCCTTTTCTCCAGGACACCCCGTATTACTACGAACGTCCACTTCCATTGGACAAAACCATCGTATGGTTAGATACGAACTCGAAAGAATTTATTCGAGGATGGTTTCAGGTTCTGGAGGAAACGGATAGGATTATTCAGTTGTCTTTTCCTTTTACCCTCTCTCAGGTTACGAGTACTCCTTGGTTTAGGGGTAGTACACCTATTACGCAAATTGGATAGTTTTCTTCCAAACCATAGGCAGGTGCCGACCGGTAGGGAATGAAGAAAACCAATTAGCATAACGATGGTGTGCAGAAGGTATTAAGTTCAGACAAAGTAAGGGATTAGTAAGAGGGCAAAGTAAATTGCGACTACTATTCACGACCAAACCAAGCATTCCTTTACCACTCCCAAATCACCTTTGTATTTCTCCAGAACACTCCGTATCACTACGAAGATCCACAGCTTATTGGATACTCCATCGTATGGTTATATACGAACTCGAAAGGAACTTGTTCCAGTTCAGGGATGGATTCTGGTCCAGGAGAAATAGGAATAAGGTTTATTCGGTTGTCTTTTATCTTCACCCTCTCTCATTGCGAGTGTTCCTAGGATTGGGACAGTACACCCATTATGCTTATTGGATAGTCTTCTTCCAAACCATAGGCTGGTGTCGAACGGTAGGGAAGGAAGAAAACCATTTGGCCTAAAGGGGTGTGCAGAAGGTAAAGACTAAAGACATATGAAGGGATTTGGAGAGGTGACAAAGAATTATACGGTTACAGTCGTGAATCTGGAAGAGGCATTACTAAGAATACCAGGATACCCCATCGAAACATTTCGATGTTTCAGTCTCACTGTGTACTGTTAAAGGAAAACTGATTTCCCGATTAGACACTTGCTCCAGGGTATGTATTTACCAGGTATGATTCTCACATCTGCATGGTTTTACAGATGATGAGTGGGAGTAGGTTATTGGGAATTGGGTGATCATCCTCATTATATCGGGATTCGTTGTAATCAGTGATATTTGAGGAGATCGCCTGGGTTGTTTGCCGGTCGGCAAATATTTGGTTTTGAATATCCGCTGTTATGCACCAATTTCAAATTGATATATCTGTACGTCTATTTTCATAGAGTGAGATGTACCTTTTTGAAATTATGTCTATGACATTTACCTATATCAGTGGATGGTTAGGTAAGGAGCATTGAACAGCGGTGTAATTCTTCTTAACCATAAGTACAGTTTTCAACCTACAACACACAGTGAATGAGTTATCAGACTCAAGGGACTTATATAGAGTATTGTATGTTGTCCAGGGTCCATCAGGACAGAGGGGTTGGTCCTCGTACTATATTCGGTTTACTTATGACTTCTCTAGTTTTTAGACAGGTGTTTCGCGGAAACACAGGGTTTGAATTTTGAGAAATTATAGGTATTTGAATAGAGTAGAGAACCAGGTGTAGCAAGTATCGGGATTCTTCAAAGAGATCGAAGATGTAGATACTTGTGTATGGTATTCAGTCGATAGTAGTGATAAAGAGAAATTGCTTCTCTTTCAGGTTACTCATAATTGGAAGCATTCCTAAGTTGAGTAACGCTGATCGGCCTCCTTCCATTTAGTTGACATGCACTGGAGACAGCTGCATAATTTGAATCTGGTTCAATTAAATCAGTGCCTCTGGTTCAATATTGGATATAGAACAGTTCATATCTTAACGATGTTAAGGTACGGGGAGTTGTCCGGTTTATGATTAAAACCAGACACTGGACAACTCAAGGCACGTTTCTGTAATGGCTGTTTGTGGGTTGACCCAGGCTATGACGAGGGTTGACTTTCTACCATCTGGATGAACAATAGCGATATTGTTCTAGACTCGCCACAGTTTTATTAAAAATGGATTTTTTCAGAAAACAGTAGTGGGAGTATGGTAGAACTGGAAGTGATTCCAGAACCACAAACGATTACTGAAGATTTGATAAGGAACCTAAAGATTCAATCTGGATTGACATTCCATTGGCCACTCCGCAGATAAGGTGGGTAACTTCAGACACCCGAGAGGTACTACGGTAGCCTCAAGGACGGTGACAGGGAAGTTCTTGTTTACCCACAATTACCATTGCTGTTGTTCCAGGCTGCGAGACCCGGTGGGAGGATGAGTATAGCGTCGTTCTAAACTAGTTTTAGAAGTGTACGTCTATATGACTCTGCCAGAGGGTTGTCGTAGTCAGTGGGAGCAGCGGAAGCATTGGTGGACAGGTAGCTTATGTCTTATAGACTAAAGCAGATGTAGCGGAGATAGATCATCTACTTCTGACGTGACAGTCATGGGTTTGACTTCATCAGAATAGGGGATGGATCTGTTGAGAAGGTAGTAGGGTGTGATATCCTGGTATTTGGATGACATACACAGAGTAGGAAAAGAAACTCCTATACTACAATCGGTTGTACTTTGGTCGTCACACAGTGGTTTCTCCACAAAGGAAATGGATTTTATATCAGACATACTGGTTACTGGACCTATGGTATTAGATCTAGATTTGGGTAGTCTCCCAATATGGGTACTTAGACAGCATTCTAAGGGTATTTAGAATGGACGACTCCATGCACGGTAGTGTACCTGCAGAAGATGGAGTCACCCTCTCTAAAGGTGTCTTATAGACTAAAGGGGAGAGGGATGTGCATGATTGGCAGATCACTTGCTCAGGCAATTGAGTCAATCATGAGATGTCAAGTACCACACCAGATATTGTTCTTGTACTAGATGCAATAAGTTGATATTGATCCGCTCCTGGAGAAACAGTCGGAAGCAGTTTTAGAACATAAGTGGATGTTCTAGGGATATGATAACTACAGCCTCGTTGAGGAGACAGTTATCATTCCAGGCTTCCAAGGTGACGTGGACGACAAGCAGGTTGTCAGAGTTATAGTTTTTCCTTCTGATGAGGGGCAGTATTTTGGACAGGTGGTCCAAGGCAATACTGAGGGTGGCATGGCGCAGGATACTGATTAAGTTCAGTTGACGATACAGTCTAAGGAGTTTGGATTTAGAGTTCATTTATGAGCTATGTCCCATCAGACATCCAGACACATCCTAAGACAGGTATTGCTCATTTCGGGAGATGGCTTTCTCCGCGAACTTGAGATATAGAGAGACATAGAAAGAGACAACAAAGCGGATCCATTCACTGAGGCTATTCCTCGAACGCCATAGTTTCGCAAACGAGCTTTGTGAGACTGACTAGTAGAGGAGTTGGGTGTTCGGTATCACACGGGCTGTGAGTATGCGGCATCGTAATAATTAGCCTTGAGTGCAAGTGGGAGATTGTTGGAGATAGTGCCCTCAGAGTCAATTATTAGGTCACTGATGCTATTCCTCGAACGCCATAGTTTCGAAAACGAGCTTTGTGAGACTGACTAGTAGAGGAGTTGGGTGTTCGGTATCACACGGGCTGTGAGTATGCGGCATCGTAATAATTAGCCTTGAGTGCAAGTGGGAGATTGTTGGAGATAGTGCCCTCAGAGTCAATTATTAGGTCACAGGTACGTGATTGTAATGATTGATAGAGGACCTATCCCGGTAGGACAGTCTTACTCGAGATGATAGTATGCTATCTGGTTTACCTTTATCATCGTGTACTGTTTTAAGTGACCTGACACGTCGCTATTACACGTTGATAGAGCCCCTAGGATTCTTGCTTGACCACCAGCAGTATGAGGGCGATCATATAAGTGGGAGCTGGCGGTCTATAAGCATATCCTTAAAAGGTCTCTAGTCGTGAGAGTTTCGAGACAGGGCATCGATTCTCCATAGTAGACTAGTGTATACAGTCGAGACCCCGACGAGGGGCGGTGGCCGGTCTCACAAGCCACTGGTGTCAGTTGGATCACCTAAGATGTATACAGGTGCTCATTGGGTTATGAGTACACCGGACAGGACTCGCCGGGAACATGCTAGTTGGTCATATACCAGACGTCAGATGGCAGTTCCCTGGTGACATGTGTGCAGGTTAGTTCATCGACCTGGAGATCGTCATTTGTCTCGTGTGAGTTCCCACTGTACTTTGATTACTACCCTACCACGGCTCAAAGGAGTCGTGCAAACAGGTTTTAGTTGGGTACAGTCCCGAGCCGCATGGAGGCAGTGAGCGTATCTTCAGGGGTTCGTCTCTCCCGGTATTGGGGGTGAGGTCGTGCTGTGTCTAGGAGAGCCATTACACGAAGCCCTCGGCCGAGGCAAGGAGATTTACTGGTAGGTATTCCAGTAGTATCTCAGGGTGTTCTGGGCTACACTCCGACACGACTTGTACCGCTTTTGGGGGTCTGACTTTTACCAACCCCCTAGGCCCGCCATGCGATGCTCATAGACGAACGGACCGGACTGTACGGATATTGTCACTGACAGGCTCAGTAGGGTGTCAGGCTGTGTTCGCTCACAGACGTCCCTTTTGGTCAATACCTGGTAGCCCGTTATGTATTGGTTTATACCTCTAACGTTCTAGTGGTTAAATCCACAACCAAGGTGTTGATGAGTCTTTAGAGTCCCCCACATTCAGTTACTCAGCTTTCGGGCGAAAGGTTGTAGAGGCCGTATGGAGATATGGCAAGGTCCGATCAGATACGTGCGGTATTGCACGGATCAGGATCGGACAGTCTGTACTATAGGCCGTATGGTTATATGGCAGGGTTCGATCAGATACGTGCGGTATTGCACGGATCAGGATCGAACAGGTATTACTAGCCGGTTTTGGTATAAGCCGGATCCTAGTATAGTACAGTGTAGATTTTGTCTCATTGCATTTGTATTTCGGTCGAAATACAGATGCGGGTGTGTATGCACAGTATCGGGGTTTTTCCTGTAATTTATTACGGGACCAGTTTTCTGGAGTTGCCAGTTTGCTTTCCGTTTTGGCCAATTTCCATTGTTCCGTTCATTGGCCGAAGTTTGGTGGTGGAGGGTTTATTTGCATTGTTTCAAATAGGCATTAGTGGAGGGGGTTCTTTGCATCTTGTTGCATCATGATGGCTTTCATGATGTGCACCATCCTTTGACTTGATTTCTTCATGATGGCATGACTTTTTGAGTCATCATGGTTTATGATGGTTGGACTTTGTGAGGTGATGATGGTGGTGTTGAGTGTTGAGTTTTCCTTACTATCATTTCTTTTGCATGATAGCTTTCCTCTCTCTCTCTTGGGTATGAGATGAGAATGGCTCCCATTTGATTTATCCTCCCACTCTCTCATTCTCTCCACCACCATGTCATGGCCGGCCTCTTGAGGGGGTGGGGCTGTCCCAATTTAGAGAAGGGGGTTTTTGGTTCATTTCATGCTCCAAAAATCCCCAAGTCCCTCCATATAGTTCTTGTATCATTCCTCCACCAAAAGGGCAACTCCACAAACCCCAAATGAGACATATAGATCCACACTACATTCTACAGCAAATCTTGGGCACGTCGAGTAGCCGGCTTCGTGCCCGAGTTGCCTCGGCATTGAGGTGGGAGCCCGTAAAAGAAGTAGGCGATGTGGTGCACTTCCGGCGACGAGGAGGAGACGGGACATTCCGCAGGAGATCCGGACGATGATGAGAAGACCGGAGGACTTGGATCGTCGGTATATCTCTTTCTCATCTTATTGTTAGCTAGGACTAGTTAGTGGTTCGATCCGGATATTAGTGCGCGGCGGTTTGCCAGTTCAAGAAAATTAAAATTTATCACCGCTTCCGCATTTGGCCGTCGGATTGACGGCCGGGGCGCCGCCGTGCACTTACAATACCATAATATCCATATAAAATATAACCAGAAACATTTGCTAATGGCCAGGGTAAACATCTATACGCAAGTGTAATACCAAGTGCTCGTGTTAGTGCATCAGGTAGCAACATATCATATATATGATGTATGAATGCATGAAAACAGAATACATCTAAATTAGAAAATTGTTTTCTTATCTCAGTGATATTTCTATATAAAATCGATGTATCAACAATGAAATCAACAGAGAATCAGTGTCTAGCATCGACACAAAATATATATCTCGCTATCTCATTATCTCGGGCTCCGGCAATCCGGACTGGCCCGTATTATAAAATCTCAAAACCTCAAGCTCTGGCAATCCGAACTGGCCTATATCATCAAATATCAAGACTACGTCGGTATCCTCCGGATATAAAAGGATCAAAACTCAGAAAGAAACCAGAGAAAAATCATAATAATACAAGCGCGCGACTCTAAGATCGAAAGAATATACATCTGGTCTTCTAAGTCTATCAATAATACAAGTCTGGTTGATGTAGTTTACTAGATACAACAGATATAAAAGGTACAATGGTGGTCACGATGCGAGTGAACCCTCCTAGCAAAGCAATCACCCGGAAGCAAGCAGCGTGCCCGCAAAGCCGTCAAGGAAACATGTACGGCAAAACGTATAAGAAACTGTGGCACAACGGGGGTGAGTTGCCAACTCGTGAGTAGAAAACATCACCGAGAAGAAATCGCATATATGACTCTATCCTAGTTCATACCATAATATCCATATAAAATATAACCTGAAACATCTGATAATGGCCAGGGAAAACATCTATACATAAGTGTAATACCAAATGCTTGTGTTAGTGCCTCAGGTAGCAACATATCATATATATGATATATGAATGCATGAAAACAGAATACATCTAAATGAAAAAAACCGTTTTCTTATCTCAGTGAGATTTCTGTATAAAATCAAAGTATCATCAATGAAATCAACAGAGAATCAGTGTCTAGCATCGACAGAAAATATATACCTCGCTATCCCAATATCTCGGGCTCTGGCAATCCGGACTGGCCCGTATCATTAAATCTTAATACCTTAGGCTCCGGCAATTGGGACTGGCCAATATCATCAAATCTTAAGACTACGTCGGTATCTTCTGGACATCCGCCGGGTCACAATCACCGGTCGGTAGTGCTCCCCTGCAAGGCTCAACGCCATCATCTGCGACCATCTTGCCCCGGGTACCGCACCGGATCCACCATGCACCCACCGACGATTCTTCCTCCTCCTAAAATTGGGTGTATGATATCGCTCAAGATTCGAGAAAACTCATAGTGGACATATCTCACATCATAACATGAGAAAACCGCAATTTCTATCTTTTGAAAATGATAATGAGTTTATAAAATCCTTGCGGTTTCTCCAAATCCAAAATCTCATGAAAAATCTGAATCCCATAATCAAAAGTCAATAAACGGTGAATACCATAATATTGTATGACAAATGAAAATACACATGCATGAGATATCACAGTAATAAATGCAATGTCTAAACTATCATATAAAAGAAAGCGCACTAGTACTATGTCGAAACTATCAACTCACAATTTATACTAATGAAGTAGTGTTTCTAATGTGTACGTGACATGAAAATTACCGACGATGATGTATGTGAGCCGGCAAGTAAGTGTGCGTGGAGCATACGCATCATTGGTAATGGTGTTGGTGTCATGATAGCAGGGTTTCTTAATAACTACGAAAACACAATTAAGCATACAATGCGATGCGAATAGGAAGAATATACGGAAAATGAATTGTAAACGCAACAATAAAGAATGTTCATAAAATATATGAGTGATACAGTTTGGCATTTGAAATAAAACGAATCGTGGTGTTTAGAAAATAGGGCCTTCGGTGTTTTTAAGTAAAGGTACGTCCTTTGAAATATCCGTAGTATCCCTTGGCCCGTCTTTAAAATACTCACGATTCGTTAGTTTTAGAAATAAGTATGACTCGAGTCCAGTCTAACATCTAATAAGTAAACTACATGACTAAACTAACAGACTAGTCGAAGGGTAAGGAAAACCACCTAAGTCTGAGTCGATATATATATATATCTAATAGTCGGTGATCCTGCCTCAATAGTGTCACGTACGATAAAATATATAATATGACATCGTTGAGTCAAGACTGCGGATCTATCATCATAATTATATCTCGTACGGTAAATCTATCATACGGCATCCCAAATATGGGTACGGGTCGAATATACAATTTATCTCATTATTCTTCTGATATCCTCATCATATCTAGAATTAGGGTTACTGATATAAAGTCTAGTATATTCTGATACCATCAAAATATATATATATATATATAAATATATATATATATAAATATATATATATATATATGCATGTGTATTAAAACACATCGCCTAAAGATCCGCTATAATATTATGTCGTATCTCATAATACGAACCAAGTCACATCACTAATCTCTTGGCATCATGCCTAATCACATCAACCCATCTCCAAGTACTATATACTATCCTCATCATCCATGTATATGTATATATATATATACATACTCACATACATATATGTATATATATATATATATATTCCCATATACGCACAAGTAAATCAAATGTATGCGTGTGCGTGTGCAAATCTTTACTCAAGGGTTTCGCGATTAAGAAGCTAAACTATGTTACTTCTAATTACACTAAAACTAACCCATGAACACCTAAACCTATCTTTATAATCTTTAGACTCACAATACACACACACACACACATATATATAATATACGTATTCGTACACTACACTACGAAACTGCGGGGGTGCAATACGTCATCCACCCGACTTCCCCCGTAAATATATTTCAACTCACCTGATCCTTGCTTGCCGATATCGATGTTGCCATGCTCTTTCTTTTCGTCCGGAAGTTTACGTGGAGGTACCTACATATCATAACATAACGTGCCGCATTAAAATCCAATTCAAAACCAAGACGACACACGAATCGCACATAAGTTAAAACCTAAGGTCTACGCATATAAGAAAGGCCTAATAAATCGTCGTTGTCGATGTAAAAATGTCAAACCATCGAGTTAAAACCCAAATACCAAAACTCAAGCTAAAACGATGTCGCAAAATAAAGCGGCAACTAAAGAAAACACCTCCAGATTTTACCCTAGGTTGATTTAGCCAATTTTGTACATGTGGAGGGTCTAGTTTACTGAAGATAAAGCCATGGACCAAACATGAATCCCAACACCCCTGCCCTGGCCGTAATTTGCGGCCAGAAGGAATAAATGTATGGCCATGGATGGGAGTTAGGATCTCGGGGCTCTAGGGTAGCTTCTAGATTGCCTGCATGACTCACTGTGATTGCTAAATAATTTTCAGGGCCTCCAAGTGAGAGCAGATAACAAAACTACACCAAAATTCCTACACAAATCCGACGTCGGGGAATTCTAAGTTCATGACTTAGGGTCTTAGTCTATAATTTAGTCCAAGTTTTAACACAAAAAGGGGTCTTGTAGTCACTAACACACTCACATTCATCATCATAAGTCAAGAATTCCACAAAACCTTATCTAGGAATTTTCTAAGTTCACTAATCCTCACTGAACAAACTATAAACATGTATGTATGCTTAAGTGAAAGAAATACTATACTAAGTGTGAAGGAATTACCTCATTTGGCAACTCAAGAAATTTCTTGAGTTGCCCCAAGTGCTCAAAATCCTAGCTTTCTTGGTCCAAAATGTTTGTAGTGAGCTTGTGCACATTTTTAGTAAAGGGAAGATGATGCTTTGATGTGGGATTGAGGGAGTTTGTGAGGGTTTAGAGGAGGTGGGAGAAGAGGGCAACCATGGAGATGACGAGAAGGGAATATGATGAAGAGGAATGGAGGAAGACAAATGGGCGCTTTGGTCAATTGACCCCACACCTCTCTCTCTTTTCTCTCTCTTGCCTATACTCTATTCTTTATTCTTTTCCCTTTTCTTTTCTATTTTCTATTTTCTTTTCTTCTCTTCTCATTTAAAACAAAACCATGCATGAAAAATAAGGAAAAAGCCATGGTAGAAAATGTATGAAATATGTAATATGACATGGTGCATGTCACATGCACAAAACACCATCAATGTGTGATTACATACTAATCGTGTTTAGTAATACTTACTTATATACAAATCATTGTATACTACATTGCAAAATTCCCAATTTTCATAATTTCATTTAAAATAAATAATTGATATAAATTTCCAAATATTTCGCCATTTATCGGTATTTAATTATACCATATCATAAAAATATTCATAATATTTATTATTTTAATTATATCAATTCCTAAAATAATATTTTATTTTTCTGAAATGTTACACATGTACACAGATTGTCTCTATGTTACATGTTGATAAAGCCCTTAGGATGAGTACTTGACTACCAGGATTATGATGCAGATAATATTAGTGAGGACAGAGTAGTCGGTAAGTACATCCTTCAAATGTTCCTAGTCTTAGATGCATCGAGACAGGGCATCGATATACATGAGTAGACTAGCGTGTAGCTTCTCGACCCGTATAGATGGGCGATGGATGATCCCATATCCATTTGTATTTGACATCAGAGATGGTATACAGGTGCTCAGTGGAGACTGGGTACACTGAAAGGAGTTGCCGAGAACTCCTACATGGTATTATACCTATCGTTAGATAGCAATTCTCTGGTGATACTGGTACACGTTAGTCTGTAGAGCTGATATCGTCATAGAGTCTTGTGTGATTCTCACTGTGCTTTGATTTCCATCTTACCACATTTAAGAGAACGTGCAAAACGGTGGCTTTTGGGTATAGTCCCGAATCACATGGAGGCAATGAGCGATAGGAGGGGTTTCGTCTCTCCCTCTATTGAGGGTTGATGTTGCGCTGTGCTTGATTGGCTATAACCGAAAGTCCCTAGCCACGGCTGCTTCAGAGATATACTGGTAAGTGTTATCAATAGTTTATCGACCTGTTATGAGCCTCATATCGGCATGACTTATCGAGTTACTGGGGTCTGACGTTTACCACCACTAGACGAGATATGCGACATATCAGACGAAGAGACTGGACAGTACGGTAGTGTTACTGATTGGATTCGCAGGAGTATGAGCTGGCATGCTTGTTGATCTTCTGACCGCTAAATACCCTGGTGGCCGTTAAGTTTAGCCGACCGCTTGCTGCTTGTGGGTGTTTGATATGATCATCACCTGCTGTCGGCGTATTGACGAGTCTTTAGAGTCCTACACAGAGGTTTCCTGGCTCATGCGAAACGCAGTAGGTACACATATGTGATATGTGCGGGACTGAGATTAATACGATATGTGATACCGTATTCTATTCTCGCGATTTATGTAATCGATCGGTTATATGTGATATAGCCGGGTTATCGAATCAAGTGTTGGTTCGATAAGCCTATATACAAGATATTAGTCGGTTATATGAGATATAGCTGGATTATTAAATTAAGTGTTGATTTAATAATTTAATGTATAATTATATATTTGATATATTAACATGCATTAACTAATATTGGCTCACTTATGATTTATCTTTCTCACTTGGTGCATTAGTATATATGTGATATATATTAGTATACAACATTTTGTGTCATGCTTGATGATACATGCAACTTGGGTGTGTATGTGACTTACACCATGATAGTGATAATCTAGGGTTTTATTTATTTAAAGTTATTCAAAAATGAGTTGCAATTTGTCATGGCTCAAAGCTTGTAGAATCTTGTGGATACATTGACTTAGTCTACTCTTTTTTTTGCTTAAGATATTTATTAACCCAACCAATTATCCTAGCCAGGGTTATTTCTCTACAAAGGTTAGTATATGATACTAACTCACCTTGGGTTGCTATTCTTGACATGATAATTATCATGAGAGATTTCTTCATCTTCTTCCTCTCAAGCTTTCTAGCCTCAATGGAAAATGAAGAAAATATGTGAGAAAATTAATTCTAAAGTGAGTAAAATTCCTACTTCATCATCCTCTACTACTAGCCATTTAGTATAGGGTGTTTGCTTCACTAATTCCACAATTAGTGAAGAGGTAGCTTGGGTTAGTGTCTCCTCGACGTAGATCATCTTCGGTCTCGAAGACTTCGATGCAAGCTTGTTTATTTCTTCATTGGAGCCTCTCCAGAGTCCAGGAGTTCATGATCACAGCGAGTGGACTACTAGACAGAGCTATTGAAGTGAAGGACCGGTCTACAAAGGTTGTATTCCTTGTTCACTTTAGTTGCAAAGTTGTTTGCATTCGATTCGTCGTATTTTCTAGTATACGATTCTAGGTTAGGGTTAGCTAGAATGGATAAAAAATTTATTTGGCATGGAAGATACCTCCCGTAACCTTGCTGCCGAACTAGACAACCCTGCAATATTAATGTACATTTTATTTGTGTCATGCTAGATGCAACATGCCACATGCTACATGGGTGTATGAGACTCACACCATGCCTATAATAATGATAAGGTTTTATTTATTTAAAGTAAGTCAAATTAGTTGGAATTTAGTCACATGGTTGAAGCTTGTGGAACCATTGACCAAGTCCACTAATTTTGTTTTACTTATAAATGTTTATTAACCAAACCATTATTGTTAGCCTTGGTTTATTCTCTACATGAGTTAGTGCATGACACTAACTCACCCATCGTTGCTATTCTCACCTCATGAGTTTCATTCTCATCTCCACTTCATCCTCTTCTTCCTCATGAGAAAGCTTTCTAGCTTTTCAATGGTGATGAAATATTGTGAGGCAAAGAAATCTAAAGTGAGCAAAATTCATACTTCATCATCTTTTACTATATTAGCAATTTTGTTTAGGGTGTTTGCTTCACTAATCTATCATTAGTAAAGAGGTAGCATGAGCTTGAGTCTCCTCGACGTAAATCATCTTCATTCTCGAAGACTTCGAGCAAGTTTGTTCATTTCTTGATGTGAACCTTTAATAGAGTTCGGGTGTTCACTACTTGTATCGAAGGGAATATTACACTGTCACGACCCGAAATTGGCACGTGACGGCCGTAATACTACGCAACATCTACAGGCGTAACGCAGTAAAAGAAAGCCAAAACCCAGAAATCTAAACCATCAAAAGCAATAAAAAATAATAGCATTTTCAAACCCTTTGAAATCTCAACCAAAATTCTTTAAAAGTCCAAATTATTTCCTTTAAAATTTTGACAGCACCTAGTTTGTAAAACAAGCCCCCAAAAGGGGTACAACAAAATATAAGTAAAAGCATCCCAAACGGGAGCAAAAATCCACGCCCAACGGCGGAAAACAACCACCACACAGATATACGACGCCGTAGCGAAAAAGAGACGATATACTTAAAACTGCATAAAAACATCCAAGTCACAAAATAATATACAATATCGTCCTCACATCACGTCTCTGAGTCATACAATACAATGGTAGAAGGAGAGTACAGATACAACGAATATACAACAAGCAACATCGGATAACCGCAAGACCTACCTAAGCAAAACTGCACACTGTCAGGCGAAGCGGTATCCGCAGCAAAAGATGATACGATGGATAGAAATAGCCCTGCCTCTGATATCCTGAGGAACACCTGCAAAACACTGTGGCACAACGGGGGTGAGTTGCCAACGCGTGAATAGTAAACAACATATGCAGGTAATCGCAAGTATGCACATACAGCGCGAATCTAACATAAACATTTAAAAGCAATGAATAGTCATATGTAATGCATCAGTCATGAAAGGTACGCTAGCAGGTACTGCTAATACATAAAGCAATAATATGACAATCGGTATGTAATAATCATGTAAGGTACTCTATCAGGTACAATAATACATGAAGCAATGCATAAACAATAGATGTGAAGTATGGAATAAAACATGTCATTCCCACAGAAATCCTAACCTCATGGTAAGACCAAAATCCAACAAGATAATCAAATTCCCAATTTACACAATCAGCCCCCAAATTGGCTCTCATATCATGTAAGTCTCGTATATCCTGTATGAACAACATCAGTATATCTCCCATATCCTGTATATCCAGTATCAGTATATCTCCCATATCCTGTATGTCCAATATCAATATATCTCACATAACATATATGTCCAATATAAGGTGAATGTACAGTATCGACACCCAAAAGCATCATGAAATAAGTGTCTAGCATCGACACAAAAATACATGTTTATACGTCCTCGAATTTTAGGTGCCCCCAAAATCGACACTCTCGATCCCCGTATCGATAAGATACGTCCTCGAATCTTAAGTGCCAAACACCGACACTCTCGATCCCCGTATCGGTAATATACGTCCTAGAATCATAAGTGCCAAACACCGACACTCTCGATCCCCGTATCGGTAATATACGTCCTCGAATCTTAAGTGCCAAACACCGACACTCTCGATTCCCGTATCGGTAGTATACGTCCTCGAATCTTAAGTGCCAAACACCGACACTTTCGATCCCCGTATTGGTATAAAACAAATCTCAAGTGGATCCATCCAATATCAAGTAAAGAAATAGAATATTTGCATAATTCCATGAAACCACCAAGGTCCTCAAATCCAGAAAACATCAAGTAGTGAATACGTATGAATGCATGAATCAATACACATATATTAGCATCTTATTCCACTAATATTGGTGTAAAGGCATATATAACAGCGTCCCATTCCACTGTTATATATACTGGAGTAAAAATTTCAGAGACATCATATGAAATCCATGAATGTAATATATGCAACATGAAACAATAATATGAGCATATAAAGGAAAACTGCTATTTAACTGCAACAAGTTATTAAATATATCGTGCGGTTCCTGATTTCTCCGAAATCAGATGCAACATCATATACAGGAGAACATGTAGCTAAAACAAGGTAAGCGTAACCATGTCGATATAGCAAGATATGTGTGTCCATATGTAAGTATGTATGATGTCAAAGTTGCTACAGCAAGGTATGTGTCTATACCTATCCATGATATCCTCTTGGTACATGTATGTATGTATGCCAGATTTACATGTAGCTATGTCTCATATGTGTATATACCTGTCACAATGGTACAATACCATATAGGTATATGGATAACTAGCATGTAAGCATACAGGTATGCTATACGTCAAGCATAATAAAAATAAAGACCATGTCCCAACGTCCCTAAGCAACAATATCATATCTATAGGGGTATTGTGTGTTAGTGTATATGCCCTAGAGGCAATTACTGTATCATACTAGTTTGTATATTACTTAATGGAAGCTTGGGATATTCACAGTTGTATATACAATCTTGCTCGAAATGGTAGTATGCTGCTTGGTTTGTCTCTGCTTTAATATGTGCATGTGTTTCTTTTAGCATATTGCTAATATACATATTAGTAGAGCCCTTAGGATCTTTGCTTGATTACCAGCGTTGTGATGGCGCTGACACTCGTGGGAGCTGGGTGATCTATAAGCACATCCTTATACAGGTCCCTAGTCGTTGGACTATTGAGACATGGCATCGATACTCCAGAGTAGACTAGCGTATGCGCTTCTCATCCCAGCGTGGTAGACGGTCTGTCCCACAGCCATCAGTACGTCGTACTTGAGATAGTATGCGGGTGCTCGTTAGGTTATGAGTATACTGGACAGGACTCGTCGGGGACTGTTGGTTGGTATTATACCTATCGTCAGTTATCAGTTCCCAGGTGACATGAGTACAGCTTAGTCAACTGACTTGACACTGTCACTTCGCCTCGAGTGTGTTCCCACTGCACTTTGATTGCTACCCTACCACGGCTCAAAGGAGTCGTGCAAACAAGTAGTTTTTGGGTGCAGTCCCGAAGCACTTGGAGGCTGTGACGGTTAGACAGGATTCGTCTCTCCCGGTATTGGGGGTTGACATCGCGCTGTGTCCTGGAGAGCCATTACACGAGTAGTCCCTGGCCAGGGCAAGCGAGATATACTGGTAGGTTTCCAGTGTTATCTCAGGGTATTCTGGGCTACATTCCGACACGACTTGTACCGCTATTAGGGGATTGACGTTCACTGCCTCCCTAGGCCCGCCATGCGATGTATCCGACGAACAGACCGGACTGTACGGAGATTGTCACATACAAGCTCAGTAGGAGTTCAGATGGGGTTCACCTCGTCAGTCTTCTTATCGACATCTACCTGGGGACCGTTACGTACAGCTAGTGCCGCTTGCGGTCTGTGGTTAAACCCACTGCCAGCGTAGTGTCGAGTCTTTAGAGTCCCACACAGAGAGCTATTCGCCTTTAGGCAAAATGAGTAGAGGTCGCATGGTTTTGCGACAGGGTTCGTTCACATCCGCGCACTTGTGCACGTTTGCTGTCCGGACAGCTTATACTAGCGGGCTTTGGTTTAAGCCGGATCCTAGTATATGATTTGGGATTGGTTTTTCTCATTGTATTTGTGTTCCTCGGATCACGAATACGGGTGCGTATGCACAGTTGCTTGAGACAGAGGGAGAGGACTTTGTTTAGGGTTAATGACTATTGTCATTTGTATTAACCCTAATGATTATGTGTGTATTATAGTTAATTGGTATTACTTTAATAATTGTGCATGGTTATGGTTATTGACCATTTGACCCACCTTGACTTGTTGACCTTGTTGACACTTTGACCATCATCATTTCATTTGGAAGATGCTCTTTGGTCCTTGCAATTTGCATTAAAAATGAAATGATAATGGTCATGTCTTGATTAACCATGACAATTATCTAGCTAATTATCTAATTACAATAATTCACACATATATGTGAGAATGGTTTATTTTATTCTCATTTCCATCATTTACTTTCTCTCTCTTGTTCTTCCTCTCCCTTAAGCTCTCCCCTCTCATGTGTTGAGAAACACTTGAGCTTGAGAAAAACCCTTTCTTGATAATCTCTACTCTCATCTAGGGTTCAAGGATTAGCACTTCTTGCACCCTAGTTACTTCTAGCTTGGAGTTGAAGCCAAAGGTCGAGGCTTTCGGGTGGATCTTTCTTCGACGTGAGAAGACGACTAAGGCGACCTCCTTCCACCACTCCAAGGAGCAAGGAGAGAAGGACATAAAGCCCAAGGTATAACCTTTCTAGCACTTAGCTAGTTTCTAGTTAGCTTTAGCTTATTTTTGTTTAGCAAAGATCCTTCATAGTCTAGTCCATGTTGCCTAAGGTCATAAAAAACCGATTTTTATTCCGTTTTCCGCCTCCCCGCAAGTACCGGGGTAGGCAACGCGGACTTACAGTGGTATCAAAGCCTAACTAAACATAAACTAGCTAGGTAGTAGAGTGTATCGAAGATCGAATCGGAAAAATCGAAAAACCGAGTTTTAAAAACCCTAAGTTTCTGTTAAAATTTTTTCTGTTCGAAATAAAATTTGTCATACTTCAAAAATCATCTTAGGGTTTTCTTAAGAAGCACAGCAAACCCGGTCCAGTGAGTCGTCTAAACCGCGGCGGTTCAGCGGTAATAGCAAGCTATTGCCGCGGAACCGCCGCCGTTTTGACTCATCACTGAGTCGAGTTTGGTGCAGTTTTCTAATGGCTTGGTTTTAGGATTTTTAAGATGGTTTATATGTTCCCAGGTTTTCCCGAATAGAAATTTGATTTTGGGGGCCTATAAATTCGTATTTTTTCCGAACTTCAATACACTTTTTCTAAAAGGTTATATCTGTGATGTTTATTTTTATTGAACGTCGGCTAATCGCTAAATGTCGATTAGTCGAGGTTATACATATCTGTGATCTGTGATTGATGATGGTATGTGTATATGAATGGGTTGGATTATCGCGGATGAATAGCCGGGGTGGATGTGAGATGAGTGTTGCTTTTTCTTTCATTCATTGTAACATGTAAATTGATGTAATAATATTATTTGTTTGGCCGCACAACCGGGTCGGGGTTGTAGCCGTCATTGTATAATTCTTTTTACTGTTTTTGCTCCTAGGATAGACCCATGGAGGGGTGCACAAACTACCGGGTATCTCGAAGTGCCGAGTGGCCTACTCACGGTGGTGAGGGAGGTTGCTTCGCTTCGGGTACGTGGCGGGTAGTTTGCCGCACCCGTAGGGGTCTTGGGTGGGGTATTTGGCTATTCACCGCGACCGTGTAATCCGCTTTTCGTTGCAGGCTCGAACGGATTGCGGATTCCTAGTATATCCAATGTATTCATCTGTGATCTGTAATGTCTATCATTGCTATATATTTATATATGATAACTATTTAGGCGTTTCTTATGTTTTACAGCCGCGCTAGCCCAGCCCCCGCTTTGTCGTTAGTTAAGTAACCTAACGGGTGATGACGGGGCCCCGTGGCGAATGCGAATGGCATAAGCGTACGTCATATTTTTTGTTGTTTTCTGCAATGGTAGGATTAAATGATGGGACGCATTAAAAGAACTAATGCAAGACAATAAACCAAGTAAAAGTCGAATGGAACACTTTGAAAACCACTCGGTTCTTTCCAAAACTAAGCATTTTAAACGCGGAGCTTGAACCACTCCTTTTAAAAGCTATCTCGTTCCATCGATTATATCAAGTTCACTACGTTCACGGTTTCGCCAAAACCATTCGTAGCCCTCCGTCATTTCGTATGGATATTCAATAGTATTCAAGCTATGTTTGTTGACCTTCGTCAAGGCATAGTGATTGGTAGCTGTTGGGTGTTCATATGTAGCATAGATAGATGCGTTGGTTTAGGGCAGTCGTACTACCTTGTTGACCTTCGTCAAGGGTATGTACGGGTGGGTTCAAATTAACCTGGATAATGACGGGTAGAACTTGACATGTGACTTATGATTTGTTGACCTTCGTCAAGGTCATAAGAGCATGGGGCAAAAATCCACATCGGGAGTTTCATAAGTACTGAAACTTGCTAGCGCTGCATACCATTTGGAGTGTGATGATTCTGGTAGAATTCCTTCGGTTTTATCACGCGATGATATTTTGATCCCGATCCTACTGTGAGTATATGCTACTCCTCGGGAAAACTCTCACTTAACGATCAATGCTATAAACCTAGTAGGTGTCTAGAAAGGTGTTAGCGGGGCGACGCCCACAGGGAAAATAGGTTACTTAATTAAGGAACTTCGCGAAAGCGTTGGAAAACCTCCCTCGAAGTACCGACACTGGCCTGGCTGAACGGTTAAGCAAGTATTGTACGGTGAGATTGATCCTGACTAATCCTTCCTTTATGGTTTGAAGAGGGATTCGAGAGACAGTGGGAGCCATCCTATTTAGATAAATTAAAAACCAATCTAAACTTGTAAGAGCATCATGCTTAGTGTTTTCTTCTCTTTGTCTTAATTGCAGCGACCCAATGACCGCACCTAGGTTGCATCTAGATAATAAAATGACTGAATCTGACTGTTATGACTGGCAATGGTCTGTCCAGATGTCCATTGCCCAGGACAAGCTGGGACACCTCTTGACTGATCCAACCCCTGCCGTCTCAGGTCCAGTTTCCCCTGTCACGGATATTGGTATTCATAGGACATCGGAAGAAGACTGTGCGAAAGTCAAGTGCCTCATGTTAGCCTCAGTTGATGATATATACTAGAGGCAGCACGAGAAGATGGACTCAGCTTCTATCTTCCTCCATAATAAAGTTTTATATGGAGAGCAATCTCATATCGCAAGATATGAGACCTCGAATAAATTGCTTCCAGCGAGGTTGGCTATCGGGTCATCTGTAAGGGGCAACGTCCTTACTGAGACCAGCTCTTTTGAGCTCTCGAACCTGAAGACCATGTTGAAGAACGGGTCAGATGCTGACTCAGTTCAACAGTCTCTACCTACTACCTTAAAGGAAACTAGGGAAGTAGAAAGAAAGGGAAAGGCAGAAGTTTCAGGAACAGATGTAGTAAAAGAAGGATGTTCCTATTGTTACGGGAATGAAGAAGGGCAGAAGGATTGCAGGGCTTGTAAAGCCAGTAGCCAGAATTCGAAGCATGTTGTGGCTTCGGCTTCGGGTGTGTTTGTAATATAGAACTGTATGTCAGTTAACCCTACATCCTGGGTATTGGATACCGGATCAGGATCTTATATCTGTAATTCGTTACAGGCTCTGAGAAACCGTAGGGTTATCAGGAAAGGTGATATGACTCTCAGGGTTGCTAACGGAATGAGCATGTATGCTGAATCCGTAGGGGAATATCATCTAGGACTGACAACTGGCAGATATTGATTCTGCGTAACTGTTTTTATGTACCAGGTGCGACTTGTAATATCATATCTGTATCCTTAATTTCTAAGGAAGGATATGATTTTATTTTTGTAAGCGATGTAGTTAACATCCACCTAAATCAAGTTCTGATTGGGTCAGGTATATTACAAAACGGGATATACGTTTTGAATCAAGCTCAAATCTTCAGTGTCCAGAACACACTTAAAAGAAAGTCTCCGGAAACAAATCAGGCTTTCTTATGGCATTGTAGACTGGGTCACATTAATGAAACACGGTTAACAAAGTTACATAAAGAGAGATACTTGAATCCGTTTGACTATCAGTCTTATGCCACTTGTGAATCTTGTCTCATGGGAAAGATGACAAAGACTCCGTTCACTGGACACGGAGAAAGAGCGAGCGAGCTCTTGGGACTCATACACAGTGATGTGTGTGGTCCAATGTCTACACATGCGCAAAGTGGTTATTCATACTTCATTACTTTCACAGATGATTTCTCTAGGTATGGGCATGTCTTCTTGATGAAGCACAAATCCGAGGCCTTTGAGAAATTTCAAGAATACAAGAATGAAGTTGAAAAACAAATAGGCAAAAGTATCAAGACACTGAGATCTGATCGAGGTGGTGAATACTTGAGTGCCGAGTTTCTGGGTTACTTAAAAGAGAATGGAATTCTCTCTCAGCTTACTCCTCCATACACACCACAACACAACGGTGTATCGGAAAGGCGGAATCGAACTCTATTGGATATGGTTCATTCCATGATGAGTAAGGCTGACTTGCCGCGATCCTTCTGGGGTTATGCGCTAGAAACAGCTGCAAATCTCTTGAACAAGGCTCCAACCAAGACTGTGCCTACCACCCCATATCAGATGTGGAGTGGGAAAAAACCCTGTCTCAAGTACCTTAAGACATGGGGATGTCCAGCTTTTGTAAAAAGACAGCATGCGGACAAGCTCGAGGCACGTTCAGTACTGTGTAAGTTTGTGGGATACCCAAAGAACTCCAGGGGGTATCTTTTCTATCCCGTAGAGGAACAAAAGGTTTTTGTTTCTCAGCATGCCCACTTCTTGGAAACTGAATTTTTAGAAAATCAGATAAGTGGGAGCGCAATAGAACTGGAAGAAATTTCAGAACCACAAGCTATTACTGAAAGCTTGGAAGAACCAGAAGTCTCAAGAGAACCGGACATCCCAGCGCCACTCCGCAGGAGTAGTAGGCAGTCTCATCCGCCCGAGAGATACTACGGTTTTCTCATAGACGGGGATAAAGAGGATTGCACCATGGATTATGGTGAGCCTACTAGCTTCCAGCAAGCCATCAAGAGCGGCGACTCGGTAAAATGGCTAGATGCAATGCGGGCCGAGATGGAGTCCATGTACACCAAAAAAGTTTGGACTTTGGACTTTGCTCCAGAAGGGGTAAAACCCGTAGGCTGCAAATGGATCTTCAGAAAGAAGATTGGTGTAGATGGCCAGGTTGAGACCTATAAAGCTAGACTTGTTGCAAAGGGTTTTCGTCAAAGACCTGGCTTGGACTATGATGAGACCTTTTCTCCAGTGGCTATGCTGAAATCCATTCGGATCCTTCTTGCCAATGCTGCCTTCCACGATTATGAAATCTGGCAGATGGACGTAAAGACGGCTGTCCTGAATGGAAATTTGGAAGAGTGCGTCTATATGGATCAGCCGGAGGGATTCAATCAAAGTGGAAGCAGCGGTAGAGTGTGCAAGTTGCTCAAGTCCATTTATGGACTTAAGAAGGCATCGCGGAGTTGGAACATCTGCTTTGATGATACTGTCAAAGAATTCGACTTTATCAAAAATCCAGATGAACCATGCATTTACAGTAAGATTGTAGGGAGAACTGTGGTATTCCTCGTCCTGTACGTGGATGACATTCTCCTAATAGGAAATGATATTCCTATGCTACAGTCAGTCAAAGGGTTCTTATCACAGAGATTCTCCATGAAGGACCTGGGCGATGCCAACTACATTCTGGGGATCCAGATCTATCGTGATAGATCTAAGAGGATGTTGGGACTTTCACAGTCAAGGTACATTGACACCATACTGAAAAGGTTCAGTATGGAAGATTCCAAGCGCGGTAATCTACCGGCTTGTCACGGGATCAACCTCTCCAAAGAGATGTCTCCCAAGACTGATTTGGAAAGGGATCGCATGTCTATTATACCCTACGCTTCTGCGGTAGGCTCTATAATGTATGCGGTGTTGTGTACCAGACCAGATGTAGCATACGCATTGAGCGTTGTAAGCCGGTATCAGTCAAACCCAGGGGAGAAACACTGGATAGCGGTAAAGAACATTCTCAAGTACCTGAGAAGGACTAAGGAGATGTTCTTGGTGTATGGCGGAAAAGACCTCCAGCTCGAGGCCTTTGCTGACTCCAGCTTCCAGAGTGACAAGGATGACTCCAAGTCCATGTCGGGTTATGTCTTTACCCTCAATGGAGGAGCGGTTTGCTGGAAGAGTTCCAAGCAGGAGACCATTGCTGACTCAACTATGGAAGCGGAGTACATGGCTGCTTGCGATGCCGCAAAGGAAGCTGTCTGGATGAAGAAGTTCCTCACGGAGCTTCAGGTGGTTCCTACCATTGTTGATCCAATACCGCTGTATTGCGACAACAACGGAGCTATAGCTTTAGCGAAGGAACCCAGGTCCCATCAGAAGTCCAGGCATATTTTGAGGCGGTACCACCTGATCATGGAGATCATAGATCGCCAGGAGATCGAGGTGAAGAGAGTAAATACGGAGAACAACACTACAGACCCACTCACGAAGGCCCTAACCTAGACTCAGTTCGAGCGGCTGATCGAGATGATAGGTCTTCGATACGCCAGTACATGGCCTTAGTGCAAGTGGGAGATTGTTAGTGTATATGCCCTAGAGGCCATTACTGTACCATACTAGTTTGTATATTACTTAATGGAAGCTTAGGATATTCACAGTTGTATATACAATCTTGCTCGAAATGGTAGTATGCTACTTGGTTTGTCTCTGCTTTAATATGTGCATGTGTTTCTTTTAGCATATTGCTAATATACATATTAGTAGAGGCCTTAGGATCTTTGCTTGATTACCAGTGTTGTGATGGCGCTTACACTCGTGGGAGCTGGGTGATCTATAAGCACATCCTTATACAGGTCCCTAGTCATTGGACCATCGAGACAGGGCATCGATACTCCGGAGTAGACTAGCGTATGCGCTTCTCATCCCAGCGTGGGAGACGGTCTGTCCCACAGCCGTCAGTACGTCATACTTGAGATAGTATGCGGGTGCTCGTTAGGTTACGAGTACACTGGACAGGACTCGTCGGCGACTGTTGGTTGGTATTATACCTATCGTCAGTTATCAGTTCCCAGGTGACATGAGTACAGCTTAGTCCGCTGACTTGACACTGTCACTTCGCCTCGAGTGTGTTCCCACTGCACTTTGATTGCTACCCTACCACGGCTCAAAGGAGTCGTGCAAACAGGTTGTTTTTGGGTGCAGTCCCGAAGCACTTGGAGGCAGTGACGGTTAGACAGGATTTGTCTCTCCCGGTATTGGGGGTTGACATCGCGCTGTGTCCAGGAGAGCCATTACATGAGTAGTCCCTGGCCAGGGCAAGCGAGATATACTGGTAGGTTTCCAGTGTTATCTCAGGGTGTTCTGGGCTATACCCCGACAAGACTTGTACCGCTATTAGGTGACTGACGTTCACCTCCCCCCTAGGCCCGCCATGCGATGTATCAGACGAACAGACCGGACTGTACGGAGATTGTCACATTCAGGCTCAGTAGGAGTTCAGATGGGGCGTCAGTCTTCTTATCGACATCTACCTGGGGACCGTTACGTACAGCTAGTGCCGCTTGCGGTCTATGGTTAAACCCACTGCCAGCGTAGTGTCGAGTCTTTAGAGTCCCACACAGAGTGCTATTCGCCTTTAGGCAAAATGAGTAGAGGTCGCATGGTTTTGCGATAGGGTTCGTTCACATCCGCGCACTTGTGCACGTTTGCTGTCCGGACAGCTTATACTAGCGGGCTTTGGTTTAAGCCGGATCCTAGTATATGATTTGGGATTGGTTTTTCTCATTGTATTCGTGTTTCTCGGATCACGAATACGGGTGCGTATGCACAGTTGCTTGAGACAGAGGGAGAGGACTTTGATTAGGGTTAATGACTATTGTCATTTGTATTAACCCTAATGATTATGTGTGTATTATGGTTAATTGGTATTAGTTTAATAATTGTGCATGGTTGTGGTTGTTGACCATTTGACCCACCTTGACTTGTTGACCTTGTTGACACTTTGACCATCATTATTTCATTTGGAAGATGCTCTTTGATCCTTGCAATTTGCATTAAAAATGAATTGATAATGGTCATGTCTTGATTAACCATGACAATTATCTAGCTAATTATCTAATTACAATAATTCACACATATATGTCAGAATGGTTTATTTTATTCTCATTTCCATCATTTACTTTCTCTCTCTTGTTCTTCCTCTCCCTCAAGCTCTCCCCTCTCATGTGTTGAGAAATACTTGAGCTTGAGAAAAACCCTTTCTTGATAATCTCTACTCTCATCTAGGGTTCAAGGATTAGCACTTCTTGCACCCTAGTGACTTCTAGCTTGGAGTTGAAGCCAAAGGTCGAGGCTTTCGGGTGGATCTTTCTTCGACGTGAGAAGACGACTAAGGTGACCTCCTTCCACCACTCCAAGGAGCAAGGAGAGAAGGACATAAAGTCCAAGGTATAACCTTTCTAGCACTTAGCTAGTTTCTAGTTAGCTTTAGCTTGTTTTTGTTTAGCAAAGTTCCTTCATAGTCTAGTCCATGTTGCCTAAGCTCATAAAAATCCGATTTTTATTCCGTTTTCCGCCTCCCCACAAGTACCGGGGTGGGCAACGTGGACTTACATTGTGCGTGTCATGGCAATTATTGACGGTGTGTGTGGCATATAATCAGTGCTCGTGCAACATAAGCCGTCGATAATAGTGCAGTGTCCTAAGGATACTAGTCCACGCACAACACTAACCAAGTAGTAATATGAGTATGCGCAATTCTATATATGCTATAGAATATGTGACAAAACATAACAACTCTAGCCCAGACGCATAACGCCATGCGGGCGATTCCCCTATAGATGTTAAATCTACTCACCAACCGTCCTAGCTGAGCAAAGCCAATCACCTGTTTTCCCCTTGTAGCAGTGTCCGAAGTCCATGCCTGCGAACCTACCACAATAAAACAATAAAGCAAATATATATTAATAGTAGACCAAGAAAATGAACAAACTGCGTTTTAACGACACACCAACTCCAAACCTACTCCCAAGTGTTCGTATTGTGGCTAACGTGCGTAGAGACACGATGAAAACCACCTAAGAGTAAAAACACACAAAGTGCACGGTCCGTGTCATATAACGTATCGCGTGGACACAAAACACTAGATTAAAGGAAAATGATCCCAGATTTTTCATACATAGAAAACTAAACAATCAAACAGAACCAAACACACCTAAACCACAGCGGAGACTAACCCACAAAAACCCAAACCCTAACTCAAACCCACGGCCGATGTCGCCGGAATCCCCTTCATACGTTGCCGGCCTTGGCCGGTGGGATGGGTATCGTGTCTCCGGTGGGGTCTTAGGTCCACTGGTACAACACAACTACTTTGTTTGGTTTTCTCGTACACGCCCCGGGTCACAGCAGGTCACAAATACCACAAACGAAACTAAAATACGATATATCTCACAAAAATTAACTTTAAACACTTAAAACTTAAAGTAACTAGCTACATACTACAAAAACTATAAAAAGAACAGATAAAGATCATTACCTATCCTCAAGAACTCAAAGATCCAAGTTTTCTTAGCTCCAAGTGATCAAGAAGGCCAAAAAACCAAGACTTGACGCATTTGTGATTTATTTGGCAATTTTGGAGATTTAATTTTCTTGGATTGATTCAAAGAGATAAAAGAAAGATCAAGGGCAGAATGGGGGAAGAAGAGCTCGGCCAAGTGAGGAGTTGGAGGAATTGTGTAGGGTTTTCTAGCAAATTCTTGTGATAAATGCTCATTAATGCATTCACATGCATATTCAAGCATCTCCATTAATCCTTTCTCTGTTCTTCTAAATTTTAATCCTAATCTCCAAACAAATATCTAGATCAGATGTGAGGGGTTTTATTAACTCAAACTTAATTGTTGAAAAGATCACTCAAGAGAAATTTCCCAAAATGTGAATACCGCATTAAAATAATATTAAAAATTGGGAAAATTCTATCTGAACCAAAACATCCCAAATACCCTTAAAGCATGCGCACTAGCTTTATTTTAGCTAAACTAGATGCTGGCAAGTCTATATGGTCGTTTGATCACAGTCGGTTTAAAACGGAAAATACCGACAATTTTACCCAAAAACGGAAAAATTCGCATAACGATTTTCCAAAACATTAAAATCTCCCCCCTTATAAAAATTCGTCCCCGAATTTAAAATTCTCACCAAGCGTACCTTTAGAGAAAAGAGTACAAACTCCTAATCTCACTCGCAGCCTCCCGAGTGATTACCTCACTATACGGCTACGTCCAAGAAAACCCTCCACAGATGGCAAGACCCTTGACCGAAATTTCTCCACCTACCGAGCCACTAACAGATATGGCTGCCGGTGAACGAAAAGATCGCGTCCAAGCTAAAGGGTGTGGTGCTGAATCATGTGAGAAAGGTCATGAAGGTATTTACAGAGTATCGACACAAGGAATACAGGGTGAATACTCAATAATCTGGGCGAAAGTGCCAAATCAAAGGCAACGGAACTAACTCGCTTTAAGGATCTCAAAAGGACCTACAATCCTGGAATATGCTCCCAAAACTCAACACGTCATTCATCGGAAAAATCCTTAGGAATACATGATTATCCCACTACGAACTCAAGCCTGCGACCACCATGGTCGGCATAAGAGCTCTATCCACCCAGGACTGTCATCATCCTAACCTGAACCAACTGGATCATTTCTGAAGTCTCTAGACTAGCTGGGGTCCAAAAATCCTACTACGCAGAGTCAGAAGAACAGAATGGAGATCGACACCACCTAACAACAAAAAAAAATTTATGGAGATCTCCTCCCATTCCCTCTCCGGAACGGTTAAAGGTTGCAACTCTCCCGCCGGTCTAAAATGCTCAACCTTAACTCACAACCAGACAGACACCTTGAACGAAATCCGAAACTTCACTCTTTTCATCCTACCCACCAGTAACTAACTCTCAAATCACGTTACATCTTAGCGGTACTTGGATGAACATAGTAAGCTGACCGATGCGCCTGCCCTGGGATCTCGCGTCTCTACCTATCAGTATCAGGTACACACCAACGAGTCCGGAACATAGCACACCCTAGTCACAAATCTAGGATACCGAATCTTCACCCTGCCGAAAGTTCTCAAGTATCACAGACAACGAGCATCGGTGGGCTGTGCCTCACGAAAACGATTAAGGAAAAGTGGTCGGACGTGGACATCAGCAAGCTGTCTCCTCAGTAGAGGCGAATCTGGCTGTACTCCACGATCATTCAAGAACTGTAAATTTGCAGAAGACTGTTTATGAAATGCGCACCGCTGGAACAAGCTAACTCTGCGCCCACGACTCAAGCATCAGCTACCACAATCGCCTTGCCACGGTTAACCAAAAGGATCTCACAAACACAATCTTCTACACGCTCCATCCAACGGCTCCGTCTCAACAATCAAAACCCACTGCAGGAAGATGTACATTAAGCCCTGGTGGTCCGTGAAAATCTTACACGACTCCCACACAAGTAGTGTCCTCGGATCTTCAACGCACGACCACCTCGGCCATCTCCAGATCATGAGTAGGATATCCTGCTCGTACTTCCTCCAACTGTCGGGATGTAAAAGCGATAACTCTATAGTGTGACCTCTGTACACAATCGAGCCCGACTCGCGAAACATCACTGTTAAACAACAAAGTCGCCCGAACCAGAAAACAAGAAGGAACTGGTGTAGTTGTCAACCGAACCTCCGACAGCTGAAAACTCCGCACACATGCCTCATTCCACAGAAAAAGAACCTCCTTCCCGGTCAGTTCAGTCAACGGTGCAGCGATACACAAGCAATCTTGCATGAAACGGCGGTAAAAACCTGCTAAGCCCAAAATCTGCGGACCACTGTACCGGATATAAGTTTGGGCCAAAGCTGTACGGCCTCGATCCTCCTCGGGTCCATACGAAAACCATCTCCAATAACTACTAGACCTAGGAGTCAACACAATCAATCCTGAAAGAATACTCTGATAATTTAGCTAACTTCTGGACTCTCCCAATGTCTGCAAAACAAATCCCCAAGTGCTGCTCACGTTCCTCATGACTCTTGCAATAGACCAGAATGTCATCAATGAGACAACAATAAACTGGTCGAGGAAAGGCTTGAAGAAATTTGGTTCATCATATCCATGATTGCTGTTAGGGCACTGGTGAGTCCAACGACACCACCAAAACACATAAAGCCCGTAGTATGCACAAAAGTAGACTCCGGAATGTCATCACTCCGAACCTGCAACAATGATGACCTGATCACAAACAAACTCATAAAGAGTTTCGCACTCTAGAGCTGATCGAAGAAATCGTCAATGCGAGATAAAGGATACCTATCCGCACCGTAACTCGGTTTAATTGACGATCCATCAATATACAACCTCAAACTTCCGTCCTTCTGCCTGACGAACAGGAAAGGAGCTCCCCAAGCGAAACACTCGGACGCACAAGTCCCGCAACCAACAACTCTGCAGCTGATCCTTAAGCTTCCTAAGCTTCGTCGGCTCATCTAGAACAACGTCGGAAAACTCTCGCACGATAATATCCACAAAGAAAACTACTGACCATCCTGGGGATAAGAGCTGAAAGACTGCCCTCGTCCCAGGCCTCTGCTACTCCCGCGACGGTCACGAAATCTGTCTCGATGCCTAAGCCTTTGTCTCTGGGCTGGTACACCTGTACGAGCCCTCCTCTGTTCCGGAACTCCCAAGTCTCGGAAAACGCTCCTCGTCAAAACGGCTGCGTCCACTGGTGCTGTATAAGTAACACAAGGCTGAGTGCTAACTGCAAGGGAAAACTGGGTAACAGGGGTGACAACCTCCTGTCGCTGCGCTCGAATGGCCTCAACCAAAGAACTCATCGTCTGGCATAAGTCCTGCATCTCTGCCAGAAGCCTATCAATATGATCTATCGAAAGTGGATCCATATAGTCCGATGCAACAAGCGTGCCATCCTGGTCAGTCCTCATCCCATACGAGTCAACTCTAACCTCGGCACTCGTTGCATCACTCAAGTCCTCATAGTCATCAGCGGCAAAGGCTATAAATGGAAGAAGGATTCGATATGAACACGGAAATCGAATCACAAGGATATGTATCATCAAGGAAGGAATTTTAAGCGAATTGCACTTAGGTCACTTTAAGCGGAGTACCGCGTCGTGAGTATGCCGCGGACATACACACACTACGTTACTCAGCTTTAAGCAACCTACTCCATCATACCAAGGTCATCCTACACTCCGAAAGGTAAAACCTAGCGCTCTAATACCAACTTTGTCACGACCCGAAATTGGCACGTGACGGCCCTAATACTACGCAACGTCTACAGGCGTAACGCAGTAAAAGAAAGCCAAAACCCAGAAATCTAAACCATCAAAAGCAATAAGAAATAATAGCATTTTCAAACCCTTTGAAATCTCAACCCAAATTCTTTAAAAGTCCAACTTATTTCCTTTAAAATTTTGACAGCACCTCCTTTGTAAAACAAGCCCCCAAAAAGGGGTACAACAAAATATAAGTAAAAGCATCCCAAACGAGAGAAAAAATCCACGCCCAACGGCGGAAAACAACCACCACAAAGATATACGACGCCGTAGCGAAGAAAGAAACGATATACTTAAAACTGCGTAAAAACATCCAAGTCATAAAATAATATACATTATCGTCCTCACATCACGTCTCTAAGTCATACAATACAATGGTAGATAGAGAGTACAGGATACAACGAATTTACAACAAGCAACATCGGATAACCACATGACTTACCTAAGCAAAACTGCACACTGTCAAACGAAGCGGTATCCGCAACAAAAGATGATATGATGGATAGAAATAGCCCTGCCTCTGATATCCTGAAGAACACCTGCAAAACACTGTGGCACAACGGGAGTGAGTTGCCAACTCGTGAATAGTAAATAACATATGCAGGTAATCGCAAGTATGCATGTACAGCGCGAATCTAATATAAACATTTAAAAGCAATGAATAGTCATAACTAATACATCAGTCATGAAAGGTTCGCTAGCAGGTACTGCTAATACATGAAGCAATAATATGACAATCGGTATGTAATAATCATGTAAGGTACTCTATCAATTACAATAATACATGAAGCAATGCATAAACAATAGATGTAGAGTATGGAATAAAACATGTCATTCCCACGGAAATCCTAACCTCGTGGTAGGACCAAAATCCAATAAGACAATCAAATTCCTAATTTCCACAATCAGCCCCCAAATTGGCTCTCATATCATGTAAGTCTCATATATCCTGTATGTTCAACATCAGTATATCTCACATATCCTGTATATCCAGTATCAGTATATCCCCCATATCCTGTATGTCCAATATCAATATATCTCACATATCATGTATGTCCAATATAAGGTGAATGTACAGTATCGACACCCAAAAGAATCATGAAATAAGTGTCTAGCATAGAAACAAAAATACATGCTTATACATCCTCAAATCTTAAGTGCCCTCAATATCGACACTCTCGATCCCCGTATCGGTAATATACGTCCTCGAATTTTAAGTGCCAAATACCGACACTCTCAATCCCCGTATTGGTAATATACGTCCTCGAATCTTAAGTGCCAAACACCGACACTCTCGATCCCCGTATCGGTAATATACGTCCTCGAATCTTAAGTGCCAAACACCGACACTCTCGATCCCCGTATCGGTAGTATACGTCCTCAAATCTTAAGTGCCAAACACCGACACACTCGATCCCCGTATCGGTATAAAACAAATCTTAAGTGGATGCATCCAATATCAACAAAAGAAATAGAATATTTGCATAATTCCATGAAACCACCAAGGTCCTCAAATCCAGAAAACATCAAGTAGTGAATACATATGAATTCATGAATCAATACACATATATTAGCGTCTTATTCCACTAATATTGGTGTAAAGGAATATATAACAGCGTCCCATTCCACTGTTATATATACTGGAGTAAAAATATCAGAGACATCATATGAAATCCATGAATGTAATATATGCAACATGAAACAATAATATGAGCATATAAAGGAAAACTGCTATTTAACTGGAACAAGTTATTAATTATATCGTGCGGTTCCTGATTTCTCTGAAATCAGATGCAACATCATATACAGGTGAACATGTAGCTAAAACAAGGTAAGCGTAACCATGTCGGTATAGCAAGATATGTGTGTCCATATGTAAGTATGTATGATGTCAAAGTAACTGTAGCAAGGTATGTGTCTATACCTATCCATGATACCTTCCAGGTACAAGTATGTAGGTATGCCAGATGTACATGTAGCTATGTCTCATATGTGTATATACCTGTCACAATGGTACAATACCATATAGGTATATGGTAACAAGCATGTAAGTATACAGGTATGCTATACGTTAAGCATAATAAAAATAAGGACCATGTCCCAAGTCCCTAAGCAACAATATCATATCTATAGGGGTATTGTGCGTGTCATGGAAATTATTGACGGTGTCTGTGGCATATAATCAGTGCTCGTGCAACATAAGCCGTCGATAATAGTGCAGTGTCATAAGGATACTAGTCCAAGCACAACATTAACCAAGTTGTAATATGAGTATGCGCAATTCTATATATGCAGTAGAATATGCGACAAAACATAACTCTAGCCCAGACGCATAACGCCATGCGGGCGATTCCCCTATAGATGTTAAATCTACTCATCAACCGTCCTGGCTAAGCAAAGCCAACCACCTGTTTTCCCATTGTAGAAGTGTCCGAAGTCCCTGCCTGCGAACCTACCGCAATAAAACAATAAAGCAAATATATATTAATAATAGACCAAGAACACGAAAAAACTACGTTTTAAAGACACACCAACTCCAAAACTACTCCCAAGTGTTCGTATTGTGGCTAACGTGCGTAGCGACACGACGAAAACCACCAAAGAGCAAAAAGACACAAAGTGCACGGTCCGTGTCGTATAAGCTATCGCGCGGACACAAAACACTAGATTAAAGGAAAATGATGCCAGATTTTTCATACAGAGAAAACTAAACAATCAAACAGAACCAAACACACCTAAACCACAGCAGAGACCTACCCACAAAAACCCAAACCCTAACTCAAACCCACGGCCGATGTCGCCGGAATCCCCTTCATACGTCGCCGGCCCTGGCCGGTGGGATGGGTCTCATATCTTCGGTGGGGTCTTAGGTTCACTGGTATAACACAACTACTTTGATTGTTTTCTCGTAAACACCACGGGTCACAGAAGGTCACAAATACCACAAACGACACTAAAATACGATATCTCGCACAAAACTTAACTTTAAACACTTGAAACTGAAACTAACTAGCTACATACCACAAAAACTATAAAAAGAACAGATAAAGATCATTACCTATCCCTAAGAACCCAAAGATCCAAGCTTTCCTAGCTCCAAGTGATCAAGAAGGCAAAAAAATCCAAGACTTGATGCATTTGTGATTTATTTGGGAATTTTGGAGATTTAATTTGCTTGGAATGATGCAAAGAGATAAAAGAAAGATCAAGGGCAGAATGGGGGAAGAAGAGCTCGGCCAAGTAAGGAGTTGGAGGAATTGTGTAGGGTTTTCTAGCAAATTCTTGTGATAAATGCTCATTTGTGCCACATAAATGCATTCACATGCATATTCATGCATCTCCATTAATCCTTTCTCTTTCCTTCTAATTTTTAATCCTGATCTCCAAACAAATATCTAGATAAGATGTGAGGGGTTTTATTAACTCAAACTTAATTGTTGAAAAGAACACTTAAGAAAAAGTTCCCAAAATGTGAATACCGCATTAAAATAATATTAAAAATTGGGAAAAATTCTATCTGAACCAAAACGACCCATATACCCACAAAGCTTGCGCACTAGCTATATTTTAGCTAAACTAGGTGCTGGCAAGTCTATATGGTCGTTTGATCACAGTCGGTTTAAAACGGAAAATACCGACAATTTTACCCAAAAACGGAAAAATTCGCATAACGATTTTCCAAAACGTTACATACATGGAGCTTTAGAAGAGAAGGACTGGTCTACAAAGGTTATATTCCTCATTCACTTAGATGTAAAGTTGTTTACATTGTTATTTCGTCTAAATCTCTAGTTAAGATTCTAGGGTTAGGGTTCTTTAGTACGGCAAATATTTGAAATTTGCATGGTCGATGCCTCCCGAAAACCTGCAGCCGCCTAGGGAACCTAGCAGGTATTACTTAATCAGGGAGATCATGGATCACCGGGAGATCGAGGTACGGAGAGTTGCTACTGAGGACAACACTGCAGATCTATTCACAAAGGCCATCTCTCAAACGCAATTCGAGAGGCTATTCGAGATGATAGGTCTGTGATATGCCATCACATGGCCTTAGTGCAAGTGGGAGATTGTTTGTGTAATATGCCCTCGAGGCCATTATTGTATAGTACTAGTTTGTATATTACATTTTGGAAGCGTGGGATATATACACGGATTTATGACAGTCTTGCTCGATATAGCAGTATGCTACTTGGTTTATATCTATCTTAATATGTGTATATGTTTCTTTTAACGTATCGCTAATACATATTGATAGAGCCCTTATGATCTTTGCTTGACTGCCAGCGTTGTGATGGCAGTCACACTAGTGGGGGCTGGGTAGTCTACAAGCACATCGTTACACAGGTCCCTAGTCGCAGGATTATCGAGACAGGACATCGATACTCCAGAGTAGAATAGTGTATACGCTTCTCATCCCAGGAGGGGAGATGGTCTATCCCACAGCCATCAGTACATCGTACTGGAGATAGTATGCACGTGCTCATTGGGTTATGAGTTACACTGGATGGACTCATGAGGAACTGCTTGTTGGTAATATACTTATCGTCAGATAGTAGTTCCCAGGTGACATGAGTACAGCTTAGGCCGTTGACTTGACACTGCTACTTCGCCTCAAGTGTGTTTCCACTGTTCTTAGATTACTACCCTACCATGGCTCTGTTGAGTCGTGCAAACAGGTAGTAGTTGGGTGCAGTCCCGAAACACTTGGAGGCAGTGGCGGTTAGATAGGATTCGTCTCTCCCGGTATTGGGGGTTGATGTCGCACTGTGTTCGGAAAGCCATTACACAAAGTCCCTGGCCAGGGCAAGCGAGATTTGGTTGTATGGATTCCAGTAGTTTCTCAGGGTGTTTTTGGCCGCACTCCGACACGACTTATTGCACTATTAGGGGTCTGACGCTTGCCGCCGCCCTTGGACCGATATGCGACACTCTTAGATGAACAGACCGGACTGTACGGAGATTGCAACAGACAGGCTCAGAAAGGGTACGGATGAGTTTGCTCTTCGACCTTCTTATTGACAGATACCTGGATAGCCATTACGTGCAGCTGGTACCACTGACGCGCTCGTGGTTAAACCTACTGCAAGCGTACTGTCGAGTCTTTAGAGTCCCACACAGAGGGTTTCCCAGCTTCTGGCAAAACGTGTAGAGGTCGTATTGTTTTACGACAGGGTTCGATAACATACGTGTACTTGTGCGCATATGATGTTTGGGCGGACAATACCAGTGGGCTTTGGTTTAAGCCGGATCCTGGTATTTGATTCTTAGATTAGTTTCGTCTCATTGTATTCGTGTTTCTCGGGATACGGATGCAGGTATGTATATACGGATGAGAAGGGTATTCTTGTAATTTGATCTAGATTACAACTAGGAGTGAGACACCTCAATTAGGGTTTTTCTTTTATGATTAATTATTTTGTGTGGTGGAGGAAATGAGAGGGGATACTTTGTGGTATTTTAGTGAAATGGATTAGGGTTTCACATTGACTTTCTTGGACTCATTTGGGTCTTGTTGACTTAGATATTTGTTAGATATTTGTGAGATATTTTCATATGGTTTAAAAAGTCAAAACTCTAGCCATTTCACTTAATCTTTTTAACAAAAAGAAAACAACAGATACTTTCCTCTCTAATTATCCTCAAGTTCTTCTTCAACTCCTCTCAAACCCTAACCATCTCATAAGTTGAGAATCCTAGGGTTTAGTGAGACAACTTGATCCCTCATCACTTTTTACACATCCTAGGCTACTTAGTTTAGCACACCAAGTGACCTAGTTGCCTCAAGTTAGAGGTTAAGCTCAAAGTCCGAACTCACGGGTGGATCTTCTATGATTTGAAGAAGCCGACGATGAGGCGCAATCTGTTCTCACTTCGAGGAGCTCACGACTTGGAGAAGGACAGTGAGGAGGTGAAGGACATTAAGAACTTAAGGTATAACATTCTAACATAGTAGTTAAACCACTAAGTTAGATTGTTAGTTAGGGTTTAGTATCGATCCTGGAGTTTAGTCGATGTTACGATGCTTATAAAAATCTTTTTTTTTCAAACTCCCCTTACCCGCGAACACGTGGGGTGCATGGCATCGACTTAAAAGCATAGCATACTAGGCACCCTTGTTACCTCGATTTAGAGGTTAGAGCTCAATGTACATTCTCTAGGGTGGATCATCTATGATGCGAGGAGACCGACGTTACAAGTTTGATCCGTACACATCGAGGAGCTAAAGAAGAGGAAAAGAAGACCCGAAGGACTAGTACATAGAGGTATAAAACTCTTACAGATTAGTTAAACCTCTATGTTTGTAAGTCCGCGGCGGCGCCCCGGCCATCGATCCGACGCCGGAAATGCGGAAACATAAACTTTGCAAACTAGCAAACCGGCACCACCGCACACTTTTCACCCGGATTGGGCCATTAACCTAGCAACTAGCAAACTAGAAAAGAGTAGAGAAGCTATACCAAGCGATCCGTGTCCTTCGGTCTTCGTCTCCACTCCGATCTCCCGCGGAATCTCAGTCCGTCACGTCCTCGTCGGAAATGGCACCACGTAGCCGGATACTTTTATGGGCTCCCACCTTTGGACCGAGGCAACTCGGGCGTAAAGTTGGCTAGCCGACACGTCCAAGATTTGCTGTAGGCTAGTGTAGAATTTGTCTCTTAGGGTTTAGTTGCCATGAAGGATGGAGGAAGAGGTTAAGGAAATTTGGTGCTTTCAATTTTCCTAGCAAGATGAAAAATGAGATCAAGAATAATGCCACCACCCCAAAATCAAACTCTCTCATTTTCTCCCTCTAATGTGGCCGGCCCCCCTTCCTCAAGAAAATGGTGGAGGGAATCAATAATACATGAAGGGAGGTGATGGTAGGAGATTAAGGGTGGTGACCACATCAAAAGCAAGCTTCACATCATACACTAAATCAATCTTAATCTCATTAATGTATGAAATGATGAAAGAAAAGAATGGAATAAAAAGGATGCTATCATAATCAATCCATATGCAAGAAACCCCCTCCACTAATGTTATTTGCAAACTTGCAAATAACCCCCTCCATCGAAAAGTCCGGCCGTGAAGGAACAAAGGAAAACCAGCCGTAACGGAATGCAAACTGGCAACTTCAGAAAACTGATCCCGTAATAAATTACAGGAAAACCCCGCTACTGCATATACATGCCCGCATTTGTATTCCCACTGAACACAAATGCCAAGAGACAAAATCTACACTGTCAAATACTAGGATCCGGCTTAAAACCAAGCCGGCTAGTAAAAACCGTCCGATCACGATCCGTGCAATACCGCACGTATCTGATCGAACCCTGCCATATCTCCATACGGCCTCTACAGCGTTTCGCCCGAAACTTGAGTAACTGTGTATGGTGGACTCTAAAGACTCGTCAATACTATGGCTGTTGATTTAACTACTAGCACGTCAGAGGTATTAGCCATACGTGACGGGCCACCAGCTATTGACAAAAAGGGTCGTCGATGAGCGAACTCATCCTGACACCCTACTGAGCCTGTCAGTGAAAATATCTGTACAGTCCGGTCCGTTCGTCTATGAGCATTGCATGGCGGGCCTAGGGGGTTGGTAAAGTCAGACCCCCAAAAGCGGTACAAGTCGTGTCGGAGTGTAGCCCAGAACACCCTGAGATACTACTGGAATACCTACCAGCAAATCTCCTGCCTTGGCCAAGGACTTTTCATGTTCTGGCTCTCCTAGACACAGCGCGACCTCACCCCCAATACCGGGAGAGACGAACCCCTGCAGATCCGCTCACTGCCTCCATGTGGCTCGGGACTGTACCCAACTAAAACCTGTTTGCACGACTTCTTTGAGCCGTGGTAGGGTAGTAATCAAAGTACAGTGGGAACTCACACGAGACAAATGACGATCTCAGGTCGATGAACTAACCTGTACACATGTCACCAGGGAACTGCTATCTGACATCAGGTATAATACCAACTAGCAGGTTCCCGGCGAGTCCTGTCCGGTGTACTCATAACCCAATAAGCACCTGTATACATCTTAGGTGAACCAACTGACACCAGTGGCTTGTGAGACCGGCCACCGCCCCTCGTCGGGGTCTCGACTGTATACACTAGTCTACTCTGGAGAATCGATGCCCTGTCTCGAAACTCCTACGACTAGGGACCTTTTAAGGATGTGCTTATAGACCCCAGCTCTCATGTATATGATCGCCTTCATACTGCTGGTAGTCAAGCAAGAATCCTAGGGGCTCTATCAACGTGCAATAGCAACTCGTAAGGTCACCTAAAGTAGTACACGATGATAAAGATAAACCAGATAGCATACTATCATCTTGAGTAAGACTGTTCTACCGGGATAGGTCCTCCCTCAATCATTGCAATCACGTGCCTGTGATCCAATAATTGACTCTGAGGGCACTATCTCCAACAATGTTATTATAGCAAGTTAAGGTTCCGTAATGATCCTGGAGATCAAGTCGGTGTTGTGAGCTTTGTTAAAATCGTTTTTTGTATATTCCGCCTCCCCACAAGTGCGTGGGGTGCATGACATTGACTTATAGTGGTATGAGAGCCTACTAAACTTTAACCAGCAGTTTAGACGATGTATAGAATTATGAAACCAAAATAACTTCGAAACATCGAAACTAGAATCCAAGTTTCTTTCGATTTTTTCAGAGGCTCTAAAAAATATTTAAACAATTGAATAATGCTCTTCATATTGTAGATTGAACACCACAGAAAAACGAGCACACATGACCAATGTTTGGCAGGCGACATCCTCATTTTTCCCGGCCTGGTTGGTTTGTATATGGAGTTTAGTCTCGTAATTCTTGTGATGTTCTGGAATCTTGGATTTAGGGTTTCAGGTTGTGTTTGATTTTGCCCAGATTGCATGTGTTGTTATCTTTGTGTTGTGGAAATATGGAGTATTTCGAAGTTGCGGTTTTAACATCGTTTACAAGTTTTAGTTTGTATATATGATGTTAAATGTCTTCTAATCACTATACGTCGATTAGTGGGGGTTGCACATATCCGTGATCTGTGATTATTGTTTGTGTATATAGAATATTGAATCGTCATGGATGAATAGCTGGGGGATGTAAGAAGAGTGTTTTCTTTTCTTTCATGCATGTAAATTTGTAAATGTGTTGTAATATTATTTTGCGGGGCACATCCGGGTTGAGGTTGTAGCCACCGTTGTATTATTTCATTTACTGTTTCTTGCACCTAGGATAGACCCAAGGTGGAGTGCACAAACTACCGGGTTCTTGAAGTGCAAAGCGGCCTACTCATTTTATTGAGGGAGGTTCCTTCACTTCAGGAATTTGGCGGTTAGTTTGTTGCACCCGTAGGGGTCTAGGGTGGGATTTGGCTATACATCACGACCGAAGAATCTGTCATTCATTCTAGGTTTAAACGAAACGCGGAATTCCAAGTATATCCAATATGTCCATCTGTGATATGGAATGCCTATTATTGTGTTAGACGAATGGATATATATATATATATATATATGATATATAATAAACATTACTTATGTTTTGCACTCGCTCTAGTCCAGCCCCCGCTATGCCATTAGTTAAGTAACCTAACAGTGCATGACGAGGCCCCGTGGCGAATGCGGATGGCAAAAGCTTACGTTGTATTTTCGTTTCTTTCTGTAATGATAGGGTTAAATGATGGGACAGCATTAACATTGATTAATGCAAGCGAAACAAACCAATGCTTAAATCGTTCGAACAGTTTCAAAACCACTCGTTTTTCTTCAAAAAGAAACTTTTAAATGTGGATCCTAAACCACTCCTTTTAAAAGCTATCATAGTTCCTTCAACTATATCAAGTTCATTATGTTCACGGTTTTGCCAAAACCTTTCGTAGCCCTCCGTCATTTTAGATGGGTATTCAGTAGTATTCAAGCAATGTATTTTGACCTTCGCTAAGGCATAGTGAGTGGCAGTTGCTGGGTATTCATCTATAGCATAGATAGATGCGTTGGTTTTGGACAGTATGTCATGACCTAGAAATTTGGCACGTGAACGGCACGATAATCACGCAGCGTTTAAAGGTGTAACGTAATTCAAGTAAGCCGAAACCCAAAAATCTAAATCTTTTTTCTTGCGTAAAATAGTGGAGGTGCAGTTTTGAAATAAAAGTATAATGAAATCAAGTTTTTCTTTAAATGCATAAATAATGATATATGAAAATGCAAGTGAATTATATACTAGTTGAAAATATTTTTCTTCCTTTAAAAAAAATTGAGCAACACCACCCTTGTATATTTTGATCCAAAACCACATACATACAAATAAAAGATATCCCTAAGCAGGAGCTAGCTCTTCGTCAATTGGCGGAATCACAACCATGCAATAAACAGATATATGACGCCCTACAGGCGAAGATCAAACCCAAAAAGAACAATAAATAAAGCAAGACATCAAAAACCTCAAATAGTGAACAAACACCCAACGCACTAAATCTCGCAACACAAGTCTGTCTATGTCTATCAATATACAAAAACTAGCTTCTGATATGATGGAGTTTATCTAGATACAATAGAATATAAAAGTACAATGGTGGTCATGATCCAATTTGTGTCCCACTTACCGAAGCATACACCTGATGGAACCGTGTGCCAGCTATACCGCTACTGATCCAAGCGGTCGAACCTGCAAGAAAACTATGGCACAACAATGGTGAGTTGCCAACTCATGAGTAGAAAACTTCAGCAGGTAGAAATCGAATAAACAGTGATCCCTAGGTCCTAGTGTATCATGAAGGTAATACTATGATATCTAGTGTGACCATGTATGCATATATGTCAATAATAGAGTCAATGCCAATGACATATAAAAACAAACATCTGAAATCATATGCTTGTATGCATGTGGATATCATCCACGTGTGTCCATCAACAAGACATCAACATCATAGAACCCGAGTGCCCAACACCGACACTCGAAACATCATGAAACCCGTGTCCAGCATCAACACATAAGTCCTCATATCTCAGGCGCCACATCCTCAGATCGACCCTCATATCAATCTCACGACTCCGGCCGGTATCCTCCAGATAATCGTCGGGTCCAAACTATCACCGGTACGTAGTGCTCCCCCTGACAGGTTCATCGTCATCTCCTCGATCTTCTTGCCCCGGGGTACCTTACCGGGTCCACCATGTACCCGCAGATGGTTCGTCTACCTCCTCGAATCGGGTCTCGAAAACAAGCTCAGAACCGATAAAACTTATGGTGGACACAAAATATCATATCAAGAGAAACCGGGTTTTTAAAACAATATACAATTTCCATTGAAATATAGCCACGTCTCTCAAATCCAGAGATCTCATGAAACAACATCTCAATGCATATAACCATAAAGTACGATGTATGCAAACATAGAACAGTAATATGAGCATGTCAAGAATATCAAGCAAACATGTCATATGATAGTACTGAACAATGAATGTACTTTACAGTTAAGAATAATATCATGATATGGCAATTCTACTGTGCAAGTGGCATGGCAATTATCGATGATGAATGTGTGTGAGCCGAAAAATCGGTGTGAGTATAATATGCGCATCATCAGTAATTGTGCAGGTGTACTATCAGATGATATCATAAAGCAATAAATACTGGGAACATAACACGTATACGGACGACGGATAAGCCAACAAGAACATGAACTATAACAAGGTATACAACTACACATGAACCGTACGACCAGTTTAAATGATACGAATCGTATTTTTGAAAGTGGGGGCGGCGGTGTTTTTAAGGAAAAGACACCATTTGAAAATCCCTAACTTCCCTTGAGGTTTCCATTTAAAAGTGCATACGATTCGTCTATTAGTTATGCATATGCCCTAGAGGCCATTATTGTACATATGATGTATATTATAGTGGATGCTTGAATATATATAGAAAGGACTTTCTTGCTCAACATGATAGTATGCTATTTGGTTTCACTTTGTCTTAACATGTTGACTTGTATTAGTCTATTGTCTTACTCTTACATGTTGATAAAGCCCTTAGGATATGTACTCGACTACTGGGACTATGATGAGATCATAATAGTGGGGCCATGGTAGTCAACGAGTACATCCTATAACTGTTCCTAGTCGAGGGTGTATCGAGACAGGGCATTGATACACCAGATTAGACTAGCGTATACGCATCTTGACCCATATGATGGGCGATGGATAATCCCATATCCATCGGTGTTGACATCAAAGATGGTGTACGGGTGCTCAGTGGAGACTGGGTACACTGGACGGACTCACCGAGAACTCCCAGATGGTATTATACCTCACGTCAGATGGCAGTTCTCTGGTGACATTGGTACAGGTTAGTCTGCAGACCCGAGATCGTCATAGAGTTTTGTGTGATTCCCACTATGCTTTGATTTCCACCTTACCACGTCCAAGAGAGCGTGCAAAACGGTGGCTTTTGGGTACAGTCCCCAATCACATGGAGGCATTGAGCGATAAGAGGGGTTTCGTCTCTCCCGGTATAGGGAGTTGATGTTGTGCTGTGTTTGATTGGCTATAACTGGAAGTCCCTGGCCAGGGCTGATATAGAGTATTACTGGTAAGTGTTATCAGTAGGTTCTCGACCTGTTATGAGCCTCACATCGACACGACTTATCGGTTACTGGGGTCTGACGTATACCACCCCTAGACTAGATATGGGACATATCAGACGAAGAGACCAGACTGTACGGTAGTGTTACTGATTGGATTCACAGGAGAATGTACAGGATTGCTCCTTAATCTTCTGATCGCTCAATACCTGGGTGGCTGTTACGTTTAGCTGACCGCTTGCAGCTTGTGAGTGCTTGATATGATCATCACCCACTGCCGGCATATTGACGATTCTTTAGAGTCCTACACAGAGGTTTTTTAGCTCAGGCAAAACGGAGTAGGAGCACATATGTGATATGTGCATGACCGAGGATAATACGATATGAGATACCGTATTCTATTCTCGCGATATATGATATCGGCCGGGTATATGTGATATAGCCGGGTCATCGGATCAAGTGTTGATTCGATAAATCGGTAAATGTTATATTAGTCGGTTATATGCGATATAGCCAGATTGTCGGATAAAGTGTTGATTCGATGATTTAATGTATAATTATATATGTGATATATTGCATTACATTATCTAATATAAGCTCGCTTTATTGATTCATTTTCTCACCGGATAATACATTGATATATATGCGATATATGTTAATTATATTATTTTCTTTTGTTACAAATATATATTATATATGTGATATATAATATTGTAACAAGTTATGATTACAAAATGCAAGATGATTTATGGAGATTAAACATAGTTAGGGTTTGATTTGGGTTATCTTTTTGATGAAGCTTCTAGAAACTTTATTTTTGTTTTAAGCATAGATATTTTGTGTTTATATTTTGTGGAGATATTTGTTAACCCAACCCAAACCCTTTACCCTAGTTAATTCTCTACAATGGTTAAACCTTTCTTTCTTAACCAAGGGTTGCAATTGTAACCATTGCAATAATTTCATTATTCATCACAAAAGGCTTCTTCTTCTTCCTCTTCCTTGAAAAGCTTGCTAGCTTTTTGTAAAGTGATGAATTAAAGTGAGAAATTGAAAATAAAATAGAGCTAAATTCCTAATTCATCATCCTCATCTATTCTATCCACTTAGATTAGGGTGTTCACTTCTCTAATAAGTTGTTTAGTGAAGTGTAAGCTTGGGTTAAAGATTCTTCAAGGTAGATCATCTTCGAAAAGGAAGACTTCAAGTAAGCATGGATCATTCGGCTTGTGGAGCTTCTCTAGAGTCCGGAAGTTCATGGATTGCGACGAAGGGACTACTACTCGGAGCCTATGAAGTGAAGGAATGGACTACAAAGGTTGTAATCCTTTCTCTTAGATGTAAAGATGTTTACATGATTTGTTAACCCTAAATATCTAGCAAAGATCCTCGCTTTAGGTTGTTCGGCACTTGGAAAATTGAAATTCGGCATGGTTGATGCCTTATAGACCCTTACGACAGTGACTAGTAACCCTACAGTGGTATCAGAGCCATGCTAGAGCATTAGGCGACGTGTATACGAAGTTAAAAGCCCGATCGAACCCCGAAACATCAAATTTGACCCTCTCTCTGGAAATTTTTTTAAAAGGTGGTTTTTCCTCTATTAAAAATACTCAGAAAATTTAGCAGGTAATTCTACGGATAACTGTGAAATAGGAAATCCTAATTCCCTCAAGTCGCCACGGAACCACGGCAATACCATGCTTTGCGCGGCGGTTCCGCGGCCGTACTTGGTTATTAGAGACAGATACTTCTAGGTAACATCCGTAAGTATTACTACATGCTTTTGGGAATTTTTAATATTACTCAAGTATTGAGTTTTCTAGAGATCTATAGAATTCGTTGATTCAATCGGAAAGTTTAACTTCGTTTAGTTTTTCCGGATAATTTAGAACGTGTTAAAATGTTCGAACGGATATCAATAACTCACTTTTTCCCGACACGAAAAAGTTTCAAGAGTTGAATTTTTCTTGAGTTTGAATCTTTCGGAAAACATGCAAGCATATCTGTGGACCGTCTAGAAGAACTTAACCTTAACTTGATTATGTGACCGTCAAAACTGCAACTGAACCCTAGGGTTTGTGGTAGTTTAGCGTTGCCACATGTAAGGCGTTGGTTTGACCCTTCTACGGCTGGTTCATTAGGGCTGTGACATGTTCTGGGATTTTTGAACTCCGCTCAAGTGTTGAGCTATTTGGGAAATCTTGGGTATTTGATTATTCGATCGGAAAGTTTAACATTGTCTATATATCTGGAATGTGATACAATATGTGGAATTCACATAGTTAGGCATGAAATGCGAAGTATGTGATATTTCGGATTTAAGATGTCTGAAGTGATTGTGGATTCCAAATGTTGTAGTTTTACACATTCTTTTCTGTGACCGTAAGCGTAGTATGTGGTGTATCGCCGGCTTCGTTGCTATATATCAACGACAATCGGGATACGCATACTTACTTACGTTGATAATATGAGATATTATGTGTTGTTGTGATAAGCTATATTGGATCGTCATGTTCTGAATAGCCGGGGTTTTATGTGAGATGAGAGTTTATATTTTCATTCATGTAAAATTCATTGTATGTAATATTCTTTTATTGGGGCACTTCCGGGTTGAGGATGATGTCACCATTGTATATTATTTACTTTTCCGCATTAGGTAGACCCAAGTAGGGGAGCACAAGTAACCAGGTTCTAGGGTACAGTGGGAGGCCATCTCGAGAAGTCGAGACCGGGTCTTCTAACCCTAGAATTGGCAGAGTTTCTTGCCGCTCTCGTAGGGGTCTAGGGATGTGGGTTTGGCTATTCATCGCGACCGTGGAATCCGTGTTTTATACAGGCTCGATGTAAAACACGGACGTCCAAGTATATCCAATATTTCATTTGTTATCTTCTGCTGCAATATTCTGTGATGAGATCAGATTACTTTCTGAGATGAATGCTTATACTATATATATATATATATGTATATGTTGATATATAAATATTACTGCTTTCGTTTCTTCTGTGATGCTTGGGAAGCATAATTGATGGGATATTAATGAGATTAATAAAAGAAAAGAAGCCTAAAAGATGTGGTAGAATCAAAACTTTATAAAAAGGGTAGCTACAGTTTTTCTTTGCATAGCGGTATATATGATATACCCTGCACCTTATTCGATGTGGAAAGTGCCGAGATCCCCTCACCGCGAGTGACCTCTTTAGCAAAACTGGCAGATGCTACAAACTCACGGTTTAGTTTTTGATTGCTTCTATAGTTCTTGCTTTGCATAGCGGTATATATGATATACCCTGCACCTTATTCGATGAGGAAAGAGTCGAGATCCCTTCATCGGGAGTGACCTCTTTAGCGAAACTAGAAAATCCTAAAAAACACTCCTTTTCAAAATCACTTGTTTCTACAACGATATCAAGTTCATTATGCTCATGGTTTTATGAAAAACCTGCGTAGCCCTCCGACATTTCAGATAGATATTACATAGTATTCGTGCTACGTTTGTTGGCCTGCGTCAAGACGTAGTGTGCGGTAGCTAACTACTAGTTATCTGCAACATGAGATGTGATTGGATTAGGGTAGTTGTACGACTTTGTTGGCCTGCGTCAAGGGTTGTACGGGTGGGTTTAATTCAATCAAGAAACATACGGGTTGAACTTGACTAGCGGACTATGGTTTGTTGGCCTGCGTCAAGGTCATAGGACGCGAGGGGCAAAAGCATTATTGGGAATTTCAAGTGTTGAAATTTGCAATTAGATTGCATACCTCTTATGAGATAGTTGGATCCCAATACCCACTGCGAGTAAGAGTTACTCCTGGGAGAATTTTACATAGGACAATTAGCCGATCAAGTAGGTGTCTAGAAAGGTGTTAACGGGGTTATGCCTCTGGGAAAATGAGGTTTATTTTAATTAGGTCCCTGCGAAAGCACGGGGAACTTCCCTCAAAGTACCAACACTGATCTGGCTGAAAAATTGGGGAACTTGTAAGGTGTAATTAATCCCGGCTAGTCTTTCCTTTTAGGGTTTGAAGGAAGATTTGATAAAAACAGTAGGAGACATCCTGATTAGATAAGATAATAACCAATCTAATCTTGCAAGAGCATACGCTAAAGTGTTTTCTTCTCTCTCTCTCCAGGTAGCGACCATGTCAGGCCTTAATCAAGATAATAATATGGATGTATTGACTAAACCTGCTTATTATGCTGAGCAGGGGAACGTTGGTCCCGTTCTTTCTTATAAATGTTATGAGACTGAGCAGGGAATAAGAGAACATCTGGATTCTAACGCCGCCCAAACGAAGAACAAGCATGCTGATGCATCTTCTTCGGGTGTGTTTGTTATTGAGAACTGTTTCTCAGTTCACTCTACATCTTGGGTATTAGATACCGGATCGGGATCCCTTATGTGTAATATGTTACGTGGGCTACGAAAAGGTAGGGAACTAGGAGAGAGTGATCTTTCCCTAAGAGTAGGGAATAGTGCAAATGTTGCAGCCAAGGCAGTTGGCGAATATCACCTTGTATTACCTAATGGTAATACATTGGTTCTGAATGAGTGTTATTACATTCCGACCCTGATATGCAATGTTATATCGGTTTCTTTATTGAATAAGGAAGGATATAATTTTGTAGTACAGGATAATGTTATGAACATATTCCTGAATCAAAAGTTGATTGGATCGGGTTTATTATTTAATGGCATATACGTTCTCAATCAAACAACAGTCCTTAATGTACAAAACACACACAAGAGAAAGAGTACAGAAATGAACGAATCCTTCTTGTGGCATTGTAGACTTGGTCAAATCAATGCGATACGACTGGCCAAATAGCATAAGGATGGATATTTCAATCCGTTCGAATTTTCATCTTATGACACTTGCCAGTCATGTCTCAAAGGCAAGATGACCAAAACTCCGTTTAGTGGACACGGAGAAAGTGTTACGGAACTCTTAGGGCTGATACATAGTGATGTATGTGGTCCCATGTCTACACATGCCAGGAACGGTTCTTCCTACTTTATTACATTCACTGACGATCTCTCAAGATACGGACATGTGTTCCTGATGAAACACAAGTCTGAAGCTTTTGAGAAATTCAGGGAATATAAGAACGAACTAGAGAACCAAACGGGCAAAAGTATTAAGATCCTTCGATCTGATCGAGGAGGAGAATACTTAAGCAATGAGTTCCTAGACTATCTAAAAGAGAATGGGATTCTCTCTCTGCTTACTACTCCCTATACACCACAGCACAACGGTGTATCGGAGCGGAGAAATTGCACCCTATTAGATATGGTGCGCCCCATGATGAGTACTGCTGAGTTACCTATTTCCTTCAGGGGATATGCACTAGAGATAGCTGCAGACCTATTGAATATGGTTCCCACCAAATCTGTGCCAACCACTCCATATGAGATATGGAAAGGAAAGAGACCAGATCTTAAATATGTTAGGATATGGGGTTGTCCGGCATATGTGAAAACACAAAATCCGGACAAGCTCAGGGCAAGGTCAATTCTGTGTAAGTTTATTGGATATCCCAAACATTCGCTCGGGTATATCTTCTACCACACCGAGGAACAAAAGATGTTTGTTTCTCGGCATGCTACCATTTTAGAAAAGGAATTTCATGAAAAGGAAATTAGTAGCAAGGAGGTAGAACTGGAAGAAGTTCCAGCAACACAAACTGTAACAGAAGATTTGATAGAACCGGAGGATTCAGTAGTTCCTGACGAACCCCAGCCTCTCCACCGATCTAGTAGGGTTTCTCATCCACCTGAGAGATTTTACGGTTTTCTCGTTGATGGTGGGAGCGAGGATTGCATCATGGAAGATGATGACCCGACTAGCTTCGAGCTGACTATCACGAGTAGGGACTCTGCAAAATGGCTGGATGCAATGCGATCTGAGATGGAATCCATGCACACCAACAAAGTATAGACTTTGGATGTTGCTCCTGAAGGGGTAAAACCCATCGGGAGCAAATGGATCTTTAAGAAGAAACTTGGTGTAGATGGAAAATTTGAGACTTTCAAAGCTAGACTTATTACAAAAGGTTTTCGTCAACGACCAGGTGTGGATTATGACGAAACCTTTTCTCCAATGGCTATTCTTAAGTCCATCCGGATCCTACTTGCCATTGCTGCATACCATGACTACGAAATCAGGCAGATGGATGTTAAGACCTCCTTTCTAAATGGTGATTTAGAAGAGAGCGTGTACATGACTCAGCCAGAAGGCTTCGTAGATAGTGGGAGCAGCGGAAAGGTGTGCAAGCTGCTTAAATCCATCTACGGGTTAAAGAAAGCATCGCGGACTTGGAACATCTGTTTTGATGTTGTAGTCAAAGAGTTTGACTTCATCAAGAACGTAGATGAACCTTGTATTTACAAGAAGTTTGCAAAGAGTATGGTTGTATTCCTCGTATTGTACGTGGATGGCATACTCTTGATAGGAAATGATGTTTCTATGCTGCAATCGGTCAAGCTCGTCTTATCACAAAGATTCTCAATGAAACATCTTGGTGATGCCTCCTACATACTGGGAATTATGATCTATAGAGATAGATCTAAACGGATACTGGGATTGTTCCAATCCAGGTACATTGACACCATACTAAAGAGGTTTAGTATGGAAGAATCTAAGCGTGGGAACCAACCCACGATCTCTTAACTCACTCTCTCCAAAGAGATGTCTCCCAATACTGATTTGGAGAGGCTCGCATGCAAAGGATATCCTATGCATCGGCCGTAGGCTCTATCATGTATGCGATGCTATGTACCAGACCTGATGTAGCATACTCACTAAGTCTTGTGAGTCAGTATCAAGCAGATCCTGGAGAGAGTCACTGGATAGCTGTGAAGAACATTCTCAAGTACTTGAGAAGAACTAAGGAGATGTTCTTTGTGTATGGTAACGGAGAAATCCAGGTGGAGTCCTTTACTGATTCAAGCTTCCAAATTGATAAGAACGACTCTAAGTCGCACTCGGGATTTGTCTTTACCCTCAATGGAGGGGCGGTGTGTTGGAAGGGTTCCAAATAGGAAACCGTTGCAGACTCGACGATGGAAGCTGAATACATCGCTACCAACGATGCTGCCAAAGAGGCTGTCTGGATGAAGAAGTTCATCACTGAACTTGGTGTGGTCCCGTCCATTGGGCATCCAATACCATTGTATTATGATAACATTGGAGCAATGGCTTTGGCCAAGGAACCCAGGTCCCATCAGAAGTCCAGACATATTCTGAGGCGGTATCACCTGATCCGGGAGATAGTTGATCGCCAGGAGATCGAGGTCAGGAGAGTTGATACGGATGACAACACTGCGGATCCATTCACAAAGGCCAATCCCCAGATACAATTTGAGAGACTCTTCCGGATGTTAGGTATGTGATAATAAAACAGCTGGCGTTAGTGCAAGTGGGAGATTGTTAGTAATGTATATGCACTAGAGGCCATTATTGTATATATGATGTATATTATAGTGGATGCTTGGATATATATAGAGAGGACTTTCTTGCTCGACATGATAATATGCTATTTGATTTCACTTTGTCTTAACATGTTGACTTGTATTAGTTTACTGTCTTACTCTCACATGTTGATAAAGCCCTTAGGATATGTACTCGACTACAAGGTCTATGATGAGATCATACTAGTGGGGCCATGGTAGTCAACGAGTACATCCTATAACTGTTCCTAGTCGAGGGTGTATCGAGACAGGGTATCGATACACCAGATTAGACTAGCGTATACGCATCTTGACCCATATGATGGGCGATGGATGATCCCATATCCATCGGTGTTTGAAATCAAAGATGGTGTACGGGTGCTCAGTGGAGACTGGGTACACAGGACGGACTTGCCGAGAACTCCCAGATGGTATTATACCTCACGTCAGATGGAAGTTCTCTAGTGACACTAGTACAGGTTAGTCTGTAGACCCGAGATCGTCATAGAGTCTTGTGTGATTCCCACTGTGCTTTGATTTCCACCTTACCATGTCTAAGAGGGTGTACAAAACGGTGGCTTTTGGGTACAGTCCCGAATCACATGGAGGCAATGAGCAATAGGAGGGGTTTCGTCTCTCCCGGTATAGTGAGTTGATGTTGTGCTGTGTTCGATTGGCTATAACTGGAAGTCCCTGACTAGGGCTGATATAGAGTACTACTGGTAAGTATTATCAGTAGGTTCTCGACCTGTTATGAGCCTCACATCGACACGACTTATCGGTTACTGGGGTCTGACGTATACCCCCCTAGACTAGATATGCGACATATCAGACAAAGAGACCGGACTGTACGGTAGTGTTACTAATTGTATTCACAGGAGAATGCACAGGCTTGCTTGTTGATCTTCTGATCGCTCAATACCTGGGTGGCTCTTATGTTGAGCTGACCGCTTGCAGCTTGTGGGTGTTTGATATCATCATCACCCACTGCCGGCGTATTGACGATTCTTTAAAGTCCTACACAGAGGTTTCTTGGCTCAGGCAAAACGGAGTTGGAGCACATATGTGATATGTGCAGGACCGAGGATAATACGATACGAGATACCGTATTCTATTCTCACGATATATGATATCGGCCGGGTATATGTGATATAGCCGTGTCATCAGATCAAGTGTTCATTCGATAAATCGGTATAAGTTATATTAGTCGGTTATATGCGATATAGCCGGATTGTCGGATCAAGTGTTGATTCGATGATTTAATATATAATTATATACGTGATATATTACATTACATTATCTAATATAAGCTCGCTTTATTGATTCATCTTCTCACCGGATAATACATTGATATATATATGATATATGTTAATTGTATTATTTTCTTTTGTTACAAATATTTATTATATATGTGATATATAATATTGTAACAAGTTATGATTACAAATGCAACATGATTTGTGGAGATTAAACATGGTTAGGGTTTGATTTGGGTTATCTTTTTCATGAAGTTTCTAGAAGCTTTATTTTTGTTTTAAGCATAGATATTTTGTGGAGATATTTGTTAACCCAACCCAAACTCTTTACCCTAGTTAATTCTCTACAATAGTTAAACCTTGCTTTCTTAACCAAGGGTTGCAATTGTAACCATAGCAATAATTTCATTATTCATCACAAAAGACTTCTTCTTCTTCTTTCTCCTTGAAATGCTTGCTAGCTTTTTGTAAAGTGATGAATTAAAGTGAGAAATTGAAAATAAAAGAGAGCTAAATTCCTACTTCATCATCCTCAATTATTCTAGCCACTTAGTTAGGGTGCTCAATTCTCTAATAAGTTGTTTAGTGAAGTGTAAGCTTGGGTTAAAGATTCTTCAAGGTAGATCATCATCGAAAAGGATGACTTCAAGTAAGCATGGATCATTCGGCTTGTGGGGCCTCTCTAGAGTCCGAAAGTTCATGGATCGCAATGAAGGGACTAATACTCGGAGCTTACGAAGCGAAGGAACGGACAACAAAGGTTGTAATCCTCTTCTCTTAGATGTATAGATGTTTACATGCTTTGTTAACCCTAATTATCTAGCAAAGATCCTCGCTTTAGGTTGTTCGGCACTTGGAAAATTTAAATTCGGCATGGTTGATGTCTTATAGACCCTTGTGACAGTGCCTAGTAACCCTACATCGTCGATTTTGGAAATAAGTATGGTTCAGGTGACATTTTTATGTCGGCGATCTAGCCGCATAGAATCAGATGTGGCAATATCCTCGAATATCACCCTCAAATCACTATTAGGAATATGTATGCCCTAGAGGCCATTATTGTATGATATAGTGGATGGTTGGACATATATATAGAGGACATTCTTGCTCGACATGATAGTATGCTATCTGGTTACTCTTTATCTTAACATATAGACTACTATTCTTATATAGTCTATCTCTTACATATTGATAAAGCCCTTAGGGTATTTGCTTGACTACCAGGACTATGATAGAGATCATACTATTTGGACTTGTGTAGTCTACAAGCACACCCTTCAATTGTTCCTAATCGAGAGTATATCGAGATAGGGCATCGATATTACCAGAGTAGACTAGTGTGTACGTTTCTTGACCCCGTATTGGAGCGATGGTCGGTCCTATAGCCATTGGTGTTTGACATCAAAGATTGTACATAGGTGCTCATTAGAGAATGGGTACACCGAACAGGACTCGCTAAGGACTCCTAGTTGGTAGTATACCTATTTTCATATAGCAGTACTCTGGTGACACAGGTAAAGGTTAGTCTGTAGACCCAAGAACGTCATAGAGTCTTGGGTGGCTCCTACTGTGCTTTGATTTCCTCCCTACCATGTCTCAATGGAGTGATACAAACAGGTGAATTTTGGGTACAATCCTGAGTCACATGGAAGCAATGAGCGATAGGAGCGGTTTTGTCTCTCCCGGTATTGGGGTTGATGTTGTGCTATGCTCTATTGGCTATAACTGGAAGTCCCTGGCCAGGGCTGCTGCTGAGATTTACTGATAAGAGTTATCAGTAGTTTCTTGAACCATTATAGGCTAGACATCGGCATGACTTATCAAGTTATTAGGGTCTGACGATACCACACCTAGATTCGATATGCGACATATCAGACGAAGAGACCGGACTGTACGGTAAGTGTTAGTTATAGACTTCATGGAGAGTATGAAAAAGCTTGCTTGTTGATCTTCTAATTGCTCAATACCTGGGTAGCCATTACGTCCAGCTAGTACCGCTGACGGCTTATGGGTGACTGATGTGATCATCACCTATTGCTGGCGTATTGACGAGTCTTTAGAGTCTCACACAGAAGTTTCCTGGTTCAAGCGAAATGAAGTAGCGCACATGTGTGATATGTGCGGGGGCTTGATTAAATACGTGTATGTGATACCGTATTTCAATCTGCCAGTTATCTGATATCAATTAAGTTATATGTGATATAACCGGATTACCGAATCAAGTGTTAATTTGATAATGTGATATACAGATAAATGATATTAGTCGGTTATATGTGATATAACCGGATTATTAAATCAAGTGTTGATTTAATAATTTGATATATATTATATATGATATAATTATATCATAACTAATATTATTAGCTCACTAATTATTTACTTAATATATATTAATATATATATATATATATGATATATATTTATTTATATTAAGCAAGGCATGATTTTCTATTTTTGTGAAAAATAGAAATGAGGTGGAAAATGAGAGCATGGGTAGAAGAATGGCATTTATCATTGTTTTTTTGTTTGTGTGCACTATTCAAGTATGGCTCAATTTTTATAATTGAGAAATATCCATACTTCAAAAATGCAACACAAGAGGGTGCCATTTTTTCAGACTCGCATTCAACATTTCTGTTTTTCTTGAGCTCATTCTTGAGTTGCTCTCTAGCCTTCATCTTCTTCTTCCTCTTCTTCATGCCTCAAAACTCCAACCCCTCACATGTGATGTGAACCATGGAGTTTTGAACCAATTAGTGAGTAAAATAAAACCCCTACTTCACCATACTACACTTGATTAGAAATCAAGTGTAGTGTGTTTCCTTCACTAAAGATAGTTTAGTGAAGAGATAGCTTGAGCTTGAGGAACTTCGGATGGATCGTCTTCGACACAAAGATCACGGAGGAAGCACATTCAATCTCGAAGAGGAGCCTAGTGGAGTCGCGTGGACTACAACCCGGATCATTAGAAGAGAAGGACACAGTCATCAAAGGTTGTATGTTCTTTCCTTATCTTTAGTTTTATGATATCATCATAAAAACCCTAATATTCTAGTTAAGATCTTGGTTAGTCTAGCTTAGCACCCCGAAAATTTTTAAATTTGGCATTGTTGATGATACTAAAACCTCATGGTGGTACTAGGGTAGACTTTCATCGTATCAGAGACAAGCTAGAACATTTGGGTAGGTCTTTACGATGTTAAAGTGTTCGATCGAATTTTCGAAACCCGTTTTTCGATGTTTCTATCGATTTTTCAAAGGTTGGAATTTTTGTGATTAAAAATATGTAGAAAATCTTGCAGGCTTTTTAATGGAGCCTCAAGAAATTTGAGAACCCAACACAAACAAACGGCCGCAGAAGCACGGCCAAACACCATGTTTGGCTGCGATTCAGCGGCAAGTTAGTGGGGTTGTGGTGTCATTTTTCTTGTGTTGCTCCATTTGGGCTTTTGGTACTTTCTGGATGTTTTTAATGATTCTCAAGTTGTTGAGCTCTCTGGAATTTGTGGGTATTCGATAAATCGATAGAAAAGTTTAACGTTGTATAGATCTTGATGATACGTGATACAATTGTTTGAATCCGGAATATTTAGTTTTGTGAAAACTAGTTTGTATATTGTAAATCTAGCCGTTTAGTCTCGTTTGATCGACTGCCACAGAGTTTTGATTCGGATCGAAGCTCCGTCGCAATTGCATATAGTACGCGATCACTTAGTCGGGAATCTTGTTGAATTACCCGACAGTTTATTGAAAAAAGTTTTCAATTTGAGACTAAAATGAAAGGTTTATAAGTTAGGCAGAAATCCGGAATATGAGATATTCCGGATTTATGATGTCTAAGAAAATTCAGATTCTAATTATTATAGTTTTTCATTTCTTTTCTGCGACCGTAAGTGTAATATATGGGGTATCCCGAATCTCGTTGCTATATGTCAACAAAATTTGGGATACGCGTATTTAATTACGTTGATGATATGAGATGTTATATGTTGCTGGTGATATGTTTTATTGGATCGTTGTGATTGGATAGCCGGGGAGTTTTATATGAGATGTGATTTTTTTCATTTTTATTCATGTAAAATCTATATGTAATATTCTTTTATTTAGGAACTTCCGGGTTGAGGATGATGTCTTCATTGATGTATATTATTTACTTTTCCGAATTAGAATAGAACCAAGGCGGGGAGCAAAAGTAACCGGGTTCTAGATTCCAGTGGGAGACCATCTCAAGGAGTTGAGACCGGGTCTCCTAACTCTAGAATTGGTAGGGTAACTTGCCACTCTCATAAGAGTCTAGGGATGTGGGTTTGGCTGTTCATCACGACTGTGGAATCCGTGTTTTACATTACTGGCTGAATTTAAAACATGGACATCTTAGTATATCCAATATTTCGTATGTTTCTTCTGCTGCTTGGTTCTGTGATGTGATCATATAACCGCGTGAGATGAATTTTATATTATATATATGTTATATAATAAACGTTGCTTGTGTTTTGCACCAGCGCTAGTCCAGCCCCCGCTCTGCCGTTAGTTAAGTAACCTAACGGTGCATGACGGGGCCCCGTGGTGAATGCAAATGGCATAAGCGTACGTTCTACTTCCGTTTCATTTTTCTGTGATGTTTAGGAAACATTAAATGATCAGATTTCGTTAATGAGATTAATGAAAGAAAAGAAACCTAAAGGTGTTGTAGAATCAAGATTTTTTAAGAAACAGGTACCTCTAGTTCTTGTTTGCATAGTGGTATTCCTTGATGAATATCCAGCACCTCATTCGTTGAGGAAAGAGCCGAGATCTCTTCACCAGGAGCGACCTCTTTAGCGAAACTCGCAAATCCTACAACTTACTCGTTTAATTTTGATAGCTGCTCTACTTCTTATTTTGAATAGTGGTATTCCTTGTAGAATATCCATCACCTCATTCGATGAAGAAAGAGCTAAGATCCCATCACCGGGAATGACCTCTTTAGCAAAACTGGCAAACGTTACAAAACTATTCGATTTTTAAACAGAGCTCAAAACACTACAAATCACTAGATTATACAACGATATCAAGTTCATTATGCTCATGGTTTTCTTAAAAACCTGCATAGCCCTCCGTCATTTCAGATAAGTACTATTTAGTATTCGTACTCCGTTCATTGGCCTGCGTTAAAGCATAGTGTGCGGAAGCTGATTAGTGCTAATCTGCAGCATGTGTTGCGATTGGATTAGGGTACGACGTTGTTTGTCCTGTGTTAAGGGTCGTACGGGTAGGTTTGATTCAATCAGGAAATGATCGGGTTGAACTTGACTAGCGTCCTATGGGTTGTTTGGCCTGCATTAAGGCCATAGGACGCTAGGGTTAAAAAAAATTATCAAGAATTTCAAGTGTTTAAATTTGCAATGAGATTGCATACCTTCTATATGATAGTTGGATCCCGATACCCACTGCGAGTAAGAGTTACTCCTAGGAGAGTTTTGCACTTTACAATTAGCTGATCCAGTAGGTGTCTAGAAACATGTTAACGGGGTTATGCCTCTAGGGAATTGAGGTTTATTTTAATTAGGTCCGTGCGAAAGCATGGGGAACCTCCCTCGGAGTACCGACACTAGCCTGGCTGACCGGTTAGCGAACTTGTAGAATGTAATTAATCCCGGTTAATCTTACCTTTTATGGTTTGAAGGAAGATTTGATAAAAATAGTGGGAGAAAACCTGATTGGATAAAATATTAACCAATCTAATCTTGCAAAAGAGCGCACGCATATGTGATTAACCTTCTCTCTCTGTCTCTCTCCTGGTAGCGACCAATGACATGCCTTAATCATGATAATAATATGGATGTATTGACCGAACCTACTTATTATACTCGGCTAGGTTCCGCTTTTTCTTATGATTGTCATAAGTCTGAGCAAGGAATAGGGGAATATCCGGATTCCCACGCCACCCAAACGAAGAATAAGCATGTTGATGCATCGTCTTTGGGTATGTTCGTTACCAAGAACTGTTTCTCAGTTAACTCTACGTCATGGTTTTTGGATACCGGATCAGGATCCCACGTATGCAATTTGTTACATGCGCTAAAGATAGGTAGAGAACTGAGAAGGGGTGATATGTCTCTAGTAGTAGGGAATGGTGCAATTGTTGGAGCCAAATCAGTTGGCGAATATCACCTAGCGTTACCAACTAGTAATACATTGATTCTAAAAACGATTGTCATTACGTACCCTCGATGATGTGCAATATCATATTCATCACTTTATTTGGATAAACAAGGATATAATTTCACATTGCAGGATAGTGTTATGAACATTTTCTAAAATCAAGTATTGATTGGGTTTGGTACGTTATGTAAAGGTAAATACGTTCTGAATCAAACCACATTTCTAAGCATACAGAACACGAGCAATAAGAAAATATCAGAAATGAACAAAGTATACTTGTGGCATTGTAGACTAGGTCATATCAATGCGACAAGTCTAGCTAAGTTGCATAAAGATGCATATTTGAAACAATTCGAATTTACATCTTATGAAACTTGCGAGTCATGTCTCAAAGGTTAGATGACCAAAACTCCGTTTACTGGAAACGGAGAAAGAGCTACTGAACTCTTGGGACTAATACATAGTGATGTATGCGGTCCTATGTCTACAAATGCCAGGAATGGTTCCTCATACTTTATTACATTCACCGATGATCACTCAAGATTCGGACATATGTTCCTATTGAAACACAAGTCTGAATCTTTTGAGAAATTCAAGGAATATAAGTAAGTAGTAGAGAACAAAACAGATAAAAGTATTAATACCCTTCGATCTAATCGGAGAGGAGAATACTTAAGCACGGAGTTCCGAAACTATTTAAAGGAGAATGATATTCTCTCTCAGCTTACTCCTCCGTATACACCACAGCACAAAGGTATATCGCGGCACAGGAAACATGCCCTATTAGATATGGTGTGCTCTATGATGAGTAATGCTGAGTTTTCTATTCCTTTTTGGAGTTATGCACTTGAGACAGCTGCATATCTGTTGAATAGAGTTCCGTCCAAATCCATTGTCTGTTAGTGTATGTGCCTTAGGGGCCATTATTGTATCATACTAGATTGTATATTACTTAATGGAAGCTTGGGATATTCACAGTTGTATATACAGTCTTGCTAAAATTGGTAGTATGCTACTTGGTTTGTGTCTACATTAATATGTGCATATGTTTCTTGTAACGTATCACTTTTACATATTAGTAGAGCCCATAGGATCTTTGCATGATTACCAGCGTTGTGATGGCAGTCACACTAGTGTGGGCTGGGTAGTCTGTAAGCAACATCCTATAACAGATCCCTGGTCATTGGATTATCGAGATAGGGTATCGATATTTCGGAGTAGACTAAGTGTGTACGCTTCTCATCCCAGTTGGGGAGATGGTCTGTCCCACAGCCATCAGTACGTCGTACTGGAGATAGTATACAGGTGCTTGTTAGGTTACGGGTACAATGGACAGGACTCGCAGGGGAACTGATTGGTTGGTATTATAGCCGTCGTCAGTTAACAGTTCCCAGATGACATGAGTACAGCATAGTCCGCAGACTTGACACTGCTATTTCGCCTCGAGTGTATCCCACTGTTCTTAGATTGCTACCCTACCACGGCTCAAAGGAGGCGTGCAAACAGGTAGCAGTTGGGTGCAGTCCCGAGCACATGGAGGCAGTAGTGGTTAGATAGGATTCGTCTCTCCCGGTATTGGGAGATGATATCGCGCTGTGTCAGAGAGCCATTACGCAAAGTCCCTGGCCAGGGCAAGCGAGATTTACTGGTAGGTTCCAGTAGCTTCTTAGGGTGTAATGGGCTTCGCTCCGACACGACTTATACAGCTATTAGGGGACTGACGCTTGCCGCCCCCTAGGCTTGATATGCGATAGTCTTAGACGAACAGACCGGACTGTACGGAGATTGTCACGTCAGGCTTAGTGGGAGTTCGGATGATTATCCTCATCGTCCTTCTTATCGACATCTACCTGGGGACCGTTACGTACAGCTAGTGCCACTTGCGGTCTGTGGTTAAACCTATTGCCAGTGTAGTGTCGAGTCTTTAGAGTCCCACACAGAGAGTTTCCCTGCTCCAGGCGAAACGATATAGAGGTCGTATGGTTTTACGATAAGGGTTCGGACGCATACGTGTGTTTACATACGTACGACTTTTCGGACAGTTTTTACTAGCCGGCTTTGGTTTAAGCAAGATTCTAGTATCAGGTTATTGGATTTATACAGTCTAAAGTTTTTCCGTGTTTTCAAGGATTGGAGGAGCGTTCTCGTAATCTGTCGGGAAGCTTCTAGAAGAGTGGTGACTTGGGGGTTAAGGTGGCATTGCATTAAATGAGATTAATGACTTATTTGTGTGATTCAACTTTGTCATTAATGCATCATAAATGCTTAATGACTCATGGGGATGAATCACTCATAGATATTTATGAATCATGGTTGTCAATACTTTTATTTGATTTTTGGATAAATTAATAATGCTTCATATATATTATGATAGTTCATTATCTCATTTCATTATCATCTTCACCTTCTCTCTCCTCAAGCTCACTCTCTCTTCAAACCCTAACCCTAACCTCTCATGTGTTGAGATCAAGGGTTAGCAAGACTAATACATCCATAACCTCACTCTATATCCCCTAGGTAGCTTAGATTAGCACTTTAAGCAACCTAGTTATCTCAAGTTTGAAATTAAGCTTGGCGTAGGAGCTTTCGGGTGGATCGTCTTTGATTCGAGGAGGCCGTTGAGGTGCCGATGTTCCAAGGAGCCTACGAGGAGTGGAGGACCGCGATGAAGACCCGTAGGACTAGTATCGTGAGGTATAACTTTGTATCCGAGTAGTTAAACCTCTAGTTGATAGTTAGCAATGGTTTAGAAATGATTTATGCACTCAAGTCCGTGTTACGAAGCTTTGATAATCGTTTTTCATATATTCCGCCTCCCCGCAAGTTCGTTGGGTGCGTGACATGGACTTACAGTGGTATCAGAGCCAACTAAACCATTACTGGCTTGTTAGCAACTAATTAGAAGTTCGATCGACGAAAAACACAAAAACGAAACCCCGGGATCCCTAAGTTTCTGTTAATTTTAAACATGTCTGAAAAATTACTTTATATGCCTTAAAATTCACAGCAGGGAAATATGAGACTACTGGGAAAATACTAGCCCCTAACTCGATAATACGGCAGTGGATCCGCGGCAATAACGTGCTTTTGGCCGCGGATCCGCCGCCGATTCAACGCCGAGTTGACTCGGATTTGCTCTGTTATTCATATTTATTGGTGTTTGGGTTTCCTGTATGCTCTGTTTCTACCCAGGTTACCTCAGTGCAGGTTTGCTTTTGGGGTAGACACGGAATATGGTAATCGATTGATATTCTAAGATATTTGCTAATTGTGTTTTTATCTGTAATGTTTAATGTGTTCGTAAACCTCCCCTAACTGCTAGTTTGTCGGTTGGCAGGGGGTTGCACATTTCTGTAATGTTTACTGTTTGTGTATATGAACTGTGTTGGACTGTTGTGATGATTAGCCGGGGTTTAAGATGTTTTTAATATTCATTCAATGTAAATGTAATTTGATGTAATATTCTTTTGCGGGGCACATTCAGGTTGCGGTTGTAACCACCGTTGTATTATTTCTTTTTACTATTTGTTTGCTCCTAGGATAGACCCAAGGTAGGGTACACAAACTACCGGGTACGTCGAAGTGTTTAGTGGCCTGCTCACATTGTTGAGGGAGACCGCTTCACTTCGGGTACTTGGCGGGTAGTTTTCCATACCCGTAGGGGTCTAGGGTGGTGTAATGGCTATTCATCACAACTGTGTAATCCGTCTTTTATTGCAGGCTCAAAGCAAATGCGGATTGCTAATAAATCCAATAAAGTTCATCTGTGATCTGAAATGCTTATTATTGCGTCTGACGAATGTACATATCTATATATGAAAGCTATTAGATGTTACTTATGTTTTACACCCGCGCTAGCCCAGCCCCCGCTCTGTCGTTAGTTATGTAACCTAACGGGTGATGACGGGACCAAGTGGCGAGTGCGGATGGCATAAGAGGACATGGTTTTTTCGTTGTTTTCTGCAATGATAGGATAAATGATGGGACGCATTATTATAATGCAAAGAAAATAAACCATAGTTTAATCGTTGGAACAAATTTAAAAAGAAACCACTCGGTTATTTTAAAAGATCAGAATTTTTAATTGCGGAGCTTTAACCACTCCGTTTAAAAAAAGTATCAGTTTCCTTCGATTATATCAAGTTCACTACGTTCACGGTTTTGCCAAAACCATTCGTAGCCTTCCGTCATTTCATATAGATAGTCAATAGTATTCAAGCTGTGTTTGTTGACTAAAGTCAAGGCACAGTGTTTGGTAGCTGTTGGATATTTATATGCAGCATAGATAGATGCGTTGGTTTGGGACAGTCGTATTACCTTGTTGACTAAAGTCAAGGGTATGTACGGGGGGGGGGGTTCAAATTAACCTGGATAATGACGGGTAGAACTTAATATGTGACTTATGATTTGTTGACTAAAGTCAAGGTCATAAGAGCATGGGGCAAAAATCCACATCGGGAATTTCTAAGGAAACTGAAATTTGCAGAGAGAGGATACCATTTTGGAGTTTGATGAATGTTTGTAGGATTCCTTCAACATTATCATACGATGATATTTTGGATCCCGATCCTACTGTGAGTACATGTTACATATCAGGAGATTCATCACTTAACGATCAATGCTATAAACAAAGTAGGTGCCTAGAAAGGTGTCAGTGGGGTTATTTAATTAAGGAACTTCGCAAAAGCGTTGGAAAACCTCCCTCGAAGTATCGACACTGGCCTGGCTGACGGTTAAGCAAGTATTGTACGGTGAAAATTGTCCTGGCTAATTCTTCTTTTATGGTTTGAGGAGGGATTCGAGAAATAGTGGGAGCCATCCTGTTTAGATAAATTAAAAACCAATCTAAACTTGCAACAACATCACGCTAAAATGTTTTCTTCTCTCTCTCTTAAATTGCAACGACCTTGTGACCACACATAGGTTACATCTAGATAACAAATTGACTGAATCTGACTTATATGACTGGCAAAGGTCTGTCCAGATGTCCATTGGCTATGACAAGCTGAACCACCCTATTACTACTCAAGATCCCGCCGTCCCAGGTCCGGTTTCCACTGTCGCGGATATGGATATCCGTCAGACAAGGGAAAATGATAAAGCGAAAGCTAAGTGCCTCGTGTTAGCTTGAGTTGATGGTGTATACCAGAAGCAGCACGAGAAGATGGACTTATTTTCCATCTTTCTCCATAATAAAGATTTATATGGAGAGCAATCTCATATCACTAGATATGAAACCACGAACGAATTAATTCAAGCGAGGTTAGCTGACGGGTCATCTGTAGGGGACAACGTACTTACAATGACTAGCTGTATTGATGAGCTCCAGGACCTGGAGACCGCGTTGGGAAACAAGTCAAATACTGACTTGATTCTACAGTCTCTTCCTCCTACCGTGAAGGAAACCAGGGAAGGAGAAGGAAAGAGAAAGGCAAAAGTTTCGGGACTGGATATAGTAAAAGAGGGACGTTCCTATTGTTACAGAAATGAACATTGGCAGAATGATTGCAGGGCTTTAGTAGCCAATAGCCAGGATTCGAAGCATGTTGTGGCTTCAGCATCAGAATTGTTTGTGATAGAAAACTGTATGTCAGTTAACCCTACTTCCTGGGTATTGGATACCGGGTCAGGAACTCACATCTGTAATTCTTTACAGGCTCTGAGAAACCGTAGGGTTATCGAGATAGGTGATATGACCCTCACAGTTGCTAACGGAATGAGCATGGACGCTGAATCCGTAGTGGAATATCATCTTGGACTGACAACTGGGCAGATATTGATTCTGCGTAACTGTTTTTATGTACCAGGTATGACTTGTAATATCATATCTGTACCCTTACTATCTAAGGAAGGATTTGATTTTACTTTTACAAGAGATGCGGTTCACATCCACCTAAATCAAGTTAAGATTGGGTCAGGTACATTAGAAAACGGAATATATGTATTAAATCAAGCTCAGATTTTCAGTGTCCAGAACACACATAAAAGAAAGTCTCCGGAAACAAATCAGGCTTTCTTATGCCATTGTAGACTAGGTCACATCAATGAAAGAAGGTTGACTAAGTTGCATAGAGAAGGATATTTGAATCCGTTCAAATATCAATCTTATGCTACTTGTGAATCTTGTCTCATAGGAAAGATGACAAAAACTCCATTTACTGGACACGGAGTAAGAGCGAGCGAGCTCTTAAGGATTGTACACAGTGATGTGTGCGGTCCAATGTCTACACATGCACGAAGTGGTTATTCATACTTCATTACTTTTATGGATGACTTTTCAAGGTACGGATATGTCTTCTTAATGAAACATAAATCTAAAGCTTTTGAAAAATTCCAGGAATACAAGAATGAAGTAGAAATCCAAAGAGGCAAAAGTATCAAGACACTGAGATCTGATCGAGGTGGTGAATACTTAAGTGCCGAGTTCCTTGGTTACTTAAAAGAGAATGGAATTCTCTCTCAGCTTACTCCTCCATACACACCACAACATAACGGTATATCGGAGAGACGGAACCGAACCGTATTGGATATGGTTCGTTTCATGATGAGTAACGCTGAGTTGCCGCGATCATTCTGTGGATATGCACTAGAATCAGCTGCATATCTTTTAAACCGAGTTCCAACCAAGACTGTGCCCACCACACCATATCAGATGTGGAGTGGGAACAAACCTTGTCTTAAGTATCTTAAGACATGGGGATGTCCAGCTTTTGTAAAGAAGCAGCATACGGACAAACTCGAGGCACGCTCGGTACAGTGTAAGTTTATGGGATATCCAAAGAACTCCTTGGGATATTGTTTCTATTACGCAGAGGAACAAAAGGACTTTGTTTCTCAACATCCCCGCTTCTTGGAAACTGAGTTTTTAGAAAATCAGAAGTGTGGGGGGCGCAATAGAACTGGAAGAAATTCCAGAACCACAAGCTATTACTGAAACCTTGGTAAAACAAGATGGTTCAGGAGAACAGGACATCCCGACGCCACTCCGCAGGTGTAGTAGGCAATCTCATCCGCCCGAGAGATACTACGGTTTTCTCATAGACGGGGATAGAGAGGATTGCACTATTGATTATGATGAGCCTACTAGCTTCCAGCAAGCCATTCAGAGCAGTGACTCAGCAAAATGGCTGGATGCAATGCGGACCGAAATGGAGTCCATGTACACTAACAAAGTATGGACTTTGGACATTGCTCCAGATGGGGTAAAACCCGTAGGATGCGAATGGATCTTCAAAAAGAAGATTGGTGTAGATAGACAGGTTGAAACCTATAAAGCTAGACTTGTTGCAAAGGGTTTCCGTCAGAGACCTGGTTTGGACTATGACGAAACCTTCTCTCCAGTGGCTATGCTTAAATCTATTCGGGTCCTTCTTGCTATTGCTGCCTTCCACGATTATGAAATCTGGCAGATGGACGTAAAGACGGCCTTTCTAAATGGTAATTTGGAAGAGAGTGTCTATATGGATCAGCCAGAGGGATTCATTTAGAGTGGGAGCAGCGGTAAAGTATGCAAGCTGCTTAAGTCCATTTATGGACTAAAGCAAGCATCACGGAGTTCGAACATCTGTTTTGATGATGCTGTCAAAGAATTTGACTTCATCAAAAATCTAGATGAACCATGCATATATAGTAAGATTGTAGGGAGAGCTGTAGTATTTCTCGTCTTGTACTTGGATGACATTCTCCTAAGAGGAAATGATATTCCTATGTTACAGTCAGTCAAAAGATTCTTGTCACATAAATTCTCCATGAAAGACCTGGGTGATGCCACCTACATTCTGGGGATCCGGATCTATCGAGATAGATCAAAAAGGCTGTTGGGACTTTCGCAGTCCAGGTACATAGACACCATAGTGAAAAGATTCAGTATGGATGATTCTAAGCGCGGTAATCTACCGGCTTGTCACGGAATCACCCTCTCCAAAGAGATGTCTTCCAAGACTGATTTGGAAAGGGATCGCATGTCGATTATACCCTACGCTTCTGCGGTAGGCTCTATAATGTATGCGATGTTATGTACCAGACCAGATGTAGCATATGCATTGAGCGTAGTAAGCCGGTATCAAGCAAACCCAGGGGAGAAGCACTGGATAGTCGTGAAGAACATTCTCAAGTACCTAAGGAGGACTAAGGAGATGTTCTTGGTGTATGGCGGAAAAGACCTCCAGATGGAGGCCTTTGCCGACTCCGGCTTCCAGAGTGACAAAGATGACTCCAAGTCCATGTCGGGTTATGTCTTTACCCTCAATGGAGGGGCGGTCTGTTGTAAGAGTTCCAAGCAGGAGACCGTTGCTGACTCAACAATGGAAGCGGAGTACATAGCTGCTTGCGATGCCGCAAAAGAAGCTGTCTGGATGAAGAAGTTCCTCACAGAACTTCAGGTGGTTCCTACCATTGTTGGTCCAATACCTCTGTATTGTGACAACAATGGCGCTATAGCTTTAGCGAAGGAACCCAGGTCCCATCAGAAATCCAGACACATCTTAAGGCGGTATCATCTGATCAGGGAGATCGTAGATCGCCGGGAGATCGAGGTGAAGAGAGTAGAGACGGAGAATAACATTGCTGATCCATTCACAAAGGCCCTTCCTCAGACACAGTTCGAGAGGCTATTCGAGATGATTGGTCTACGATATGCCAGCTCATGGCCCTAGTGCAAGTGGGAGATTGCTAGTGTATATGCCCTAGGGGCCATTATTGTATCATACTAGATTGTATATTACTTAATGGAAGCTTGGGATATTCACAATTGTATATACAGTCTTGCTAAAAATGGTAGTATGCTACTTGGTTTGTGTCTACTTTAATATGTGCATATATTCCTTGTAACGTATCACTTATACATATTAGTAGAGCCCATAGGATCTTTGCTTGATTACCAGTATTGTGATAGCAGTCACACTAATGGGGGCTGGGTAGTCGTTAAGCAACATCCTATAACAGGTCCCTGGTTTTGGATTATTGAGATAGGGCATCGATATTCCGGAGTAGACTAAGTGTGTATGCTTCTCATCCCAGTTGGGGAGATGGTCTGTCCCACAGCCATCAGTACGTCGTACTGGAGATAGTATACAGGTGCTCGTTAGGTTACGGGTACACCGGATAGGACTCGCAGGGGAACTGATTGGTTGGTATTATACCCGTCGTCAGTTAACAGTTCCCAGATGACATGAGTACACCATAGTCCACAGACTTGACACTGCTACTTCTCCTCGAGTGTTTCCCACTGTTCTTAGATTGCTACCCTACCACGGCTCAAAGGAGTCGTGCAAACAGGTAGCAGTTGGGTGCAGTCCCAAGCACTTGGAGGCTGTAGTGGTTAGATAGGATTCGTCTCTCCCGGTATTGGGAGATGATATCGCGCTGTATCAGAGAGCCATTACGCAAAGTCCCTGGACTGGGAAAGCGAGATATACCGGTAGGTTCAAGTAGCTTCTTGATTGGTAGAGATTCTGCGTGTTCAAGTTTAGTTAATTACCACAATCAAAACGGTTTCGCTTGTAGCTAGCCGGTTGAGTACGGATCGTCCGCAGGGAGATGGGTATCTTTTTCTATGTGCTTTAACGAGTTAAGTTCAGTTTTCCAGATTTGTTTGTGAATATCTAAGTGTTAAACTGATATGTAAAGAGAGCTTGTTAGGGTTAGGATTAGGTTAGTTTGAGTTAGGAGTCGCTCACTTCTTTCGTTGCCACTCTTAATATCGGTGTTACGGTAATCGGCAACAACGGGGATTAGCACGACTAGGAAGGAACTTGCGAGTATAAGCTAGGCTTTCCAACGCTTAAGTTCTTCCTTTTGGTGCTTGTCCGTCCGTTCTTGGCTCTTAGCCATAACCTCCGGTTAATTCAACCACTACCGGTCTCACTACGGAATCACCGCTGTCATGTAGGATAGGGTGCCGTAGGAAGCAGATTGTGGTTCAATTAATGGGAGTCGATTTAAGATGTTGGGCAAGGAAAGAGTGAGAGAGATTTCCTTCTCTCAAACTTCCCTTATCCTACCCTAATAAGTATGGAAACTACTCACACATCATAATGAAAGGAAAACAAAACAAAGAGGAAGATAGAAAGAAGGAGATTAGAAGATAACAACTAGCTGTTTGCGATCTCACCTTGGCAAGAATCAAGCGTAAGCATCATGGTTGTTTTAAGGATAAAGAAAAAGAGAAAGAAAGAAACAACAAGAAATAACAACAACTAAGTTAACAAATGAAAATTACAAGCATTTAACATAAGAGCAAGACAAGTAAGATAATAAAATGAACTTCTTTATTCATCATTCTTCACTCATAAAAGCTCACTACAAGTTTTTCAATGGAGAAGAGATGAGAAGAGGAAGAAGATCAAGTATTCTAAAACCTAGAAAATACAATATTATGCACCCTTGGCTTCACAAGGTTCTGGGCTATTTATAGGCAGGGAACTGGAAATCTAGGGCAAAATTCTGCCTCTACATGAAAAGACCAAAATAACCCTGAAGTTTCGTCAATTGAGGAGAACATACGGCCGCGGTTCCGCGGCCTAAGCATGCTAATGCTGCGGAACCGCGGCGCTTTAGAGGAGTTGGATCCTCGTATTTTTTGTGCTTCTTATTGTTGATGTTTAGATCAGTTTGGTACACTTTTTTTCTCAGAATCTCTCCACAAGTTGTCCAGAATTTCAGCAAGTCAAAAGGTGATTGGATGTGGATCTTTTTGTCATGATTTCTTCGAGCTCCGCGTAGATTTCTTGGATCTTGTGTTGCCATAGAGCCTTGTGCATGAAAATGACATCGATTTGCCATTTTTTCTCTTAAACTGGTATGTGGCAACAGACGGATAAAGAGCGGAGATCCATGTTTTATGTGTGATTGGCAGGAACCCGGATTTTGTCGTGTTTTTCCATGAATTTCACCGTTTTAGAGCCGAGAACCTGTATCCTGCAATTGACTAGCAAACACGGCTCAAGAGTACCTACCGATATGCAGTGTGATAAAAATTGGGCGGTATGAAAATGCAAAAATCTGATATGAACAAATACTCCCAAAAAAGCCAATTTATTCAAAAAAATTTCCTAACCTCACTTTCGCAGGGAACGCGATTGCACTGAGCATGTGCAACAAGCCGTTAAACCTCTATGTGTCCCTAGTAGGAGGAATGTTGTCTCCTGAGGGTTTTCAGCGGATACTACCTACAAAATCCAGTCAAGTTGGTTTTGTAAAATAACTAAGATTCAAACCCAAAAGTTTTGTTTCAGAAAATAACAATTCTATGATCCCAAGTCTAGACTATCAAACCTTTATTTTTCACACCTCTCTTCTTAATTAACTACAGATTTTATATGTCTTTACGTGCAGTGCAAATAGGGTCGTTAAGTTTCCAGAATGATCGATTTACGTCATCATGTCACACAATAAAGCCCAGATAAAATTTTTTGAAAGGATCACATAAGTTTTGTAAAGAGTTAAGCATTTTTCAAGTTTCGTTTTCCAGTAAAGTTTCAACATTAGAATTTCTATCTTCCTTAACAGGAAACTACGTCTTATTTTTCACTCCAACTTTTTCTTGTTTTCATTTCATACACACCTCTGTGAACGTGCAATAGATTTTATCATAGAATAAAACCTCATATATAAAAAAAAATTTATAAAAGCCTGTCTTTTATCAAGATTATTCTCACACAAAGAACCGTTAGGAATTTTAACTCGGAGAGAACACTTGCTTGACTTTGTTTTAATCTGGACTTTCTAGGCTTCTTAGCGAGCTTTGGGCCAATGCACCCAAATCAGTTGGCTTTAGGGCATTAGGTGTAGAAACACCCCAGCAGACTTAATTACTCAAGTTACCTAGGTCCAAAAACAAAAGACAGTTTGGCGTGAAAATCATGATGATTTAATACGAACGGAGATGTAGCCGGCAGTTTAATTATTTTTTTGGATAAAAGACGTGTTTAGTGGGTTTTGGTGTGTAATCATTCCAATCAAGTTCTCGATGGGTTATTTTTTCAGACTTTGTTCCAATTAAGGCATCAATAACATTCCTTCATATTCACTCACTTCATAAACTATTCTTGATATTACTTATTTCCGAACAAACCTATTTGATCCTCAGAAAATCATTTTATCCATTTAAATGTTTTTCGACATAAAAGACTTGTCATCTAATTCCCAAAAACTCACGACACGTGTAATGTGATGTAAAGACGTATATCAGCTATAGTTAACTTCAAAGGAGAGTTATCTTTCAGGTTTTCAAAATCTAAAAATAAGATTTAGTTATTTTTATTTTATCAAACAAAACCGTCGAAATGTTGAATCAGAGTCCTCCCTCTAGCTAACTTGACAAAAAGTTTTTATGTTTTTAGAAAATTTTCAGATTTTTATGGATTTTATGGATTTTAATATGCAGATGCAAAATATACATATGAATGCGAAGGTAAGAAACGCGTACCGAGCGTGCCCCCAAACTTAAACTGGACGGTGTCCTCACTGTTCATTGCATGAAGAGATCATTTGAAGGGTCAAAATTGTCGGTTAGATATACACAAATTTTTTTTTTATTTTTTTGTTTTTCTTTTTAAGAAAAAGAAAAAGAATATCCACAAACATGTACAAAATGGTATATACATATCCCCAAACTTATTTGGAACAGTGTCCACTTGTTCTTGGCTGGATAACCGAAGTTTGGAGGTAGGCAGAGGAAGATTATGCAGGGTAAACCGGCTCCTGTAAGAACAGGAGCTCCTCTGATGGTTCGGCGCTAACGTACGGTTTCAGTCGGTGTCCGTTCACTTTGAAAAATGAACCGTCCTTTGGATTTTCCAAATCCACAGCGCCATGCGGATACATATTCCGCACAAAATACGGCCCTTTCCAGCGACATCTGAGCTTTCCTGGATGGAAGTGTAGCGGGTGTCGTAAAGCAGTACCTGCTGACCAGGTACGAAGGTTTTGCGCAAAAGGTGTTTATCGTGAAACACCTTCGTTCGGTTCTTAACGACAACCGCGTTATCGTAAGCTTCATCCCTAAGCTCGCTCAATTCATTCAACTGCAGCTTCCGATGGCTGCCCGCATCCTCGAGAGACAGATTCAGCTCCTTTATCGCCCAAAATGCGCGATGCTCTATTTCGACAGGTAGGTGGCAGGCTTTTCCGTACACAAGCCGATAGGGAGACATGCCAAGGTCGGTCTTATAAGCGGTTCGAAAGGCCCAAAGGGCATCAGTGAGTTTCAGCGACCAATCTTTACGGTTCTTGGAAACTGTCTTCTCCAGTATCTACTTGATTTGCCGATTTGAAACTTCGGCCTGCCCGCAGGTTTGGGGGTGGTAGGGTGTAGAGAGCTTATGATTAATGGAATATTTTCGCATCAAGGCCTCGAAAGTCTTGTTGCAGAAATGACTTCCATTGTCGCTAATGATCGCTCGGGGGTGCCCAAAACGGGAGAAAATGTTTTCCTTAAGAAACCTAACGACAACCTTGTTGTCGTTAGTCCGGCTGGGCACAGCCTCGACCCATTTAGAGACGTAATCAACAGCGAGAAGGATGTACAAGTTCCCGAAAGAGCTGGGAAACGGCCCCATGAAATCTATCCCCCAAACGTCGAAAATCTCCACAACCAAGATCGGTTGGAGCGGCATCTCGTTCCTCCGGGATATCCGGCCCAAGTGTTGGCTCCGGGAGCAAGTTTTGCAATAGTCATGAGCATGTGGCCAGTAGAAACCACTTTGCAAGATCTTCTCAGCTGTTTTTCTGGGGCCAAAATGCCCGCCACATGCTTGATCGTGGCAAAATGATAGCACACTCTTGAATTCCTCGTTAGGGACACACCGACGAATAATCTGGTCGGGACAGTACTTGAACAAATAGGGTTCGTCCCAGTAAAAGTGTTTTACTTGGGATAAGAAGCGAAGTTTGTCCTGACTTGACCATTTAGTTGGTAGTAATCCCGTGGCCAAATAGTTCACAATATCTGCGAAGCTGGGTTCGCAAGATACTGTCAAGAGCTGTTCATCCGGGAAAACGTCGTTGATCGGAATTGGAAGCGAAGGCGAAGAAGGAAGTCATGAGAGATGGTCGGCAACTACGTTTTCACATCCTCGTTTGTCCTTAATGACAAGGTCAAACTCTTGAAGCAATATGATCCAACGTATTAGCCGAGATTATGCATCTTTCTTCGCAAAAAGATGGCGCAGAGCAGAATGGTCGTTGTAGACAATGACTGGAGAGCCGATAAGGTAGGGCCTGAAATTTTCTAAAGCAAATACAACAGCCAAGAATTCCTTCTCAGTTGTTGTATAATTGAGTTGGGCGTCGTTCAGGGTTCGGCTCGCATAATAGATTACGTGCGGCATCTTGTTTATGTGTTGTCCAAGGACAGCACCAATGGCAAAGTCGGATGCATCGCACATAATCTCAAATGGGTGCGTCCAGTCAGGCGAAGAAAGAACGGGAGCAGAAGTGAGTGAGCTTTTCAATGACTCGAATGCAGTGACACAGCTCGAGTTGAAGTCGAATGGCGTATCCTTGGCCAGCAAAAGAGTCAAGGGCCTAGCAATCTTGCTAAAGTCCTTGATGAACCGTCTATAGAAACCGGCATGGCCAAGGAAGGCTCGGATATCTCTGACGCATCGGGGAGGAGGGAGATTGGAAATGACCTCAATCTTCGCTTTGTCGACCTCTATGCCATTTTGCGAGATGATATGTCCTAAGACAATACCTTCGCGCACCATGAAGTGGCACTTCTCCCAATTCAAAGTGAGATTCTTGTCCTTACATCGGGTAAGGACAGGGTCAAGATGCAGCAAACACTCGTTGAAGGAATCGCTGAAGATGGAGAAATCGTCCAGGAAGATCTCCAGAAATTTTTCCACCATGTCTGAGAAGATTCCCATCATACACCGCTGGAAGGTAGCGGGCGCATTGCATAACCCAAAGGGCATACGACGATATGCAAACGTGCCGAAAGGACAAGTGAAAGTGGTCTTGTCCTGGACTTTATCGGCGATGGGAATCTGATTTTAGCCGGAGTAGCCATCAAGAAAGCAGTAGTACTCGTGTCCGGCCAATCGTTCAAGCATTTGGTCAATGAAAGGTAGCGGAAAGTGGTCCTTCCGCGTTGCGGCGTTGAGTTTTCGGTAATCGATGCATACTCGCCACCCAGTTTGGGTGCGAGTAGGGATTAACTCGTTCGCCTCGTTGGTTATGACCGTTATACCTGATTTCTTGGGGACAACGTGAATGGGGCTAACCCACTGGCTATCAGAGATAGGGTAAATGATACCACTATCCAGACATTTTACGATCTCCTTCTTCACAGCCTCTTTCATGACTGGATTGAGACGTCTTTGTGGATCTCGGGCTGGTTTGGCTTCATCCATCAGATGAATGTGATGTTCAACGATCAGGGGACTAATCCCCTTGATGTCCGCCATGGACCAGCCAAAAGCTTGCCTGTTGCTGTGCAAGACCGCGAGAAGGGCTTTCTCTTGCTCTGGAGCTAGAGAAGCCGAGATGATGACAGGGAGGGTCTCGTTCTCACCTAAGTAAGCGTACTTAAGGTGAGACGGCAAAGGCTTGAGTTCGAGCGTCGGAGGTGAAACGATTGAAGGCAAGATCGGTGCAGAGGTCTCGAACTCAAAGGACTCCAGCAAAGGTTCAAAACGAGTGTAAGCGACCGAGTCGGATGGTTCAGGTAACTCATCCGGAAATTTGAAGTATTCAAACTCGGGTTGCGAGCGGCTAAGATCGTTCAAGAACGTGAAACACTCATAGTCGTTATTGGGCGCAGAAACAGCAGCAGGTTCGAGGAGGAACGCACTAGTGACGTCAAGGTTATCGTGATCAAACAGAAACTCCTCGAATTCACACTCTTCGGGGGTGATCTCCTGGATCGAGCAGACGTCCAGTATATGAGCATTAGGTTCGGAGGGCTGATTCCCCAACCTAAAAAAGTTGAGTTCAATTGTCATGTTTCCAAAAGAGAGGTTCATCGAACCATTGCGACAATTGATCACAGCATTTGAGGTTGCAAGAAATGGACGACCGAGTATAACCGGAATTTGATTCCGGGGGTTAGCTACCGGCTGTGTGTCTAATACAATGAAGTCAACGGGGAATATGAAGTCCCCGACTTTGATTAAAACATCCTCTAGCTCATCCCTAGGATGGGTGATCGATCAGTCGGCCATTTGGAGAGTACAATGTGTGGGTTTCAGCTCTCCTACGCCTAATTGCTCGTATACTGAGTACGGAAGCAGGTTAACACTGGCACTAAGATCTAATAGTGCGCGGTTGATGTTCTTATCCCCAATGGTAATGGAAATCGTAGGACAGCCAGGGTCCTTCCGTTTTTGTGGTAAAGATTGGGTAAGAGCATCACTCACAACACTAGCCAAGAAAACTTTCTTTGGTACCTGAGACTTCCTCTTTTTCGTGCACAAGTCCTTTAAGATTTTCGCGTAGGATGGGACTTGTTGGACGGCATCTAAAAGAGGAATGTTAATATTAACCTGCTTAAATAACTCCAGAATCTTCTCCATTTGAGGATTTTGTTTATTAGACCTCAACCGGTTTGGAAATGGGACATTTTTAAAATTGGTTGAGTCTAATGCTTGTGGAGGAGATTGTGGAGTAGGAACGGAACCCAGAACAGGTGTTTTCGTGGAGTGAGAAGTGGGTCCATTCAAAGCAGAAGAAGAGGAAGGAGAGCCTTGTGAAGAACGGAGAATAGGCTCAGAAGACGACGAAGCAGGAGACGAAGAAGAAGAAGAAGTAGAAGAAGAAGCGGCCGGGGTGTCATCATTGATCCGTGTGCCGATGTTGGTTTGCAGCATCCTTCCCGATCTCAATGTGGTCACGGCACTCACATTATGATTCTGTTGTTCAAGAGCAACATGTACATTCTGTGGGTGACCGGGATTTGGGAGTGGTTGGGACGGGAGCTTCCCCTTCTCTCGCTCGCTTAAGGCCGCATTCAGTTGTGCAATCTGGGCCTCGATGGTCTTGATGCTTTGCCCGTGAGCGGAAGTGTGTTGCACTAAGGACTGAATGGAAGACTGGATGTTGGCGGTGGATTGTGTCGATTGTTTAACGAACGCCTCCAGACTTCGTTCGAGCGAGGAAACCTTATCGTTGTTTGACGGAACAAAGTTGTTTGGTGGAAAAGAATTGTTGGGTGCAAAGTTGTTCGTCTGATTTTGAAAAGGTTGGGGTTGGAAGGGCTGCTAAAATTGATGTTGAGTTTGTTGTTGCGCTTGTTGTTGCGGTGGAGGGGGCCTTAGGAAATTGTTGCCTTAGAATTGATTCTGATTCTGATTGCAGGCGAAATTGGGGTGGTTCCTCCAACCGGGATTGTAGGTGGAAGAGTATGGATCATTCCTCGGTCTTTGCTGGAATGCAGCATTAACCTGATCCTATCCTTGCGATGGTGGATTGTAAGGACACTCTTCGGTTAAGTGAGAAGGATCGGAACAACAAGCGCAGATGGTACGAAGGGGAAGAACAGGGGCTGGAGCAGGAAAAGAAAATTTGCTTTCTATGGCTTCAAGCTTCCTCGTTATTGCAGCCATTTCAGCTTTCATCTCAATAGAGACGTCAAGTTGGTGAATTCCTACCCTAGACTGACCGGTAGAAGTGGAGGTAGAAGAAGAAGAAGTCGGTCTGGTGCTCTCCCATTGTAGCGTTTGCTCCGCAAGGTCGTCAAAGAATTGCCACGCTTCCTCGTCAGATTTCGATAGGAAGTGGCCCTGACAGATGGTTTCCAACAACTGCTTCGTTGCTGGGTTCAGGCCCTCGTATAAGGTTTGGCATAGTTGCCATCTCTCGAAACCATGGTGAGGACACTGAACAAGAAGATCTTTGTACCGGTCAAAGCACTTCCAGAAGGGTTCAGAAGAAAGCTGAGAGAATTGGTTGATTTCATTGCGGATCCTTGCGGTTTTATGATTCGGATAGAACTTTTTGAGAAACGCTTTAACAAACTCATCCCAACTGGTTATGGAGTGGGAAGCGGTGCTATACAGCCATTTTTCAGCAAGATCGCATAAAGTGAACGGAATGACCCGTAGACTTATAGCATCGTCCGACAGCTGTGTGGTTTTCATCATGGCATAAACGTTTTGAAATTTATTGATGAAGATATAGGCATCTTCAGATTCAAGTCCATGAAATCGTAGAAGCATGTTGATGAAGTGGGGCTTAATTTCAAAATTATCCCCATTGGCCGGTGGAAGAGAAAGGCGGGTGGGAAGTGCAGAACGGGTGGGATAGAAACGATCCTGGAGCGCGATTCGCTGCGGTGCTACAACAGGTGGTGGTGGTGGGTTATTGGTCTCCGTAGGAGGTGGAGCCAATCCAGGGGTAGTCAAAAAGATGTTTGGATTAAATCCTGACATCGCGGAAGAAGAGGTTGGTGATGGTGAAGGTGAAGATGTAGGAACAGAATTCCGGTCAACGTCGGAGTTGGCCGGCAAAGGTAAAGGTGAAAGAGGAGTGGACGGAGTTTCGACGTCTGAGTCGATCGCGTAGTCGGTAGCGACTAATGTAACGCGGACTAGGAGAGCGCTAGTGTCCCGAGTCCAAGCGGACATACACTAAACGAGTTTAGTATAGTCAAAGCGGAGAAGGTGAGGGTAAGAAAACGTCAGTGGAGAAAGGCGATGGGTGGTGGGTGAAAAATGGAATTTGGCGACAAAGGGCAAGTTTTTATAAAAGTTTTTGATTTTTTCCTTTTTTTTTTAGGAAGAGCTTTACAGAAATATGTACGGATTTACGGCTTTAGGCAATCACAAACAAGATATGCACGATCACACCTAGATCTTGGGTCACCTAGGTCAGCTAGACAGCTCCTAACTGTTCCAAAGAACTAGAAACAGGACCTCAAACCGCCTCTTCTCCGCCAATTGCGGCCAGATAAGTGCCAGGTAAGTGGGAGGTTGTCCAACGCTTTCGCGAAGTTCCTTAATTAAATAACCACTTGCCTTCGTCACACTTGCCTAGACACCGCAAAGTCATTATAGGATAAACGGCCGATGCCTGTAGTTAGTCCTCTGTCCTATTGAGCGCGAAGTCCTTAGGGCTGAGTCTAGTATTTTTTTAATATAACAATGGTCAATGCATATGCTTTTTGTGATTTTTGGGGTCCTGGGAAGGGTGATGAAATCCCCACCCAATCTGAATTGGTTTCAAGCCCCTTAAGTCCGTATTAATGAATGCAAAGCGATAACAAATCAACTGCAAACAATTTTTATTTTAGCGCGGCGCAAAGAATCCTGCACAAGAACAGTTTATTGGAAGGGGGAAGAGAATTTGCGCAAAGAATGCTGCAGAAAACACAGTTTATTGGAATCCAGAGGAGTGGGGGGAAGAAAAGGAGGACTTACAGAGAATTTGGCACCCTGAGACCACCAAACGGCCGCCGATCCGCGGCCTAAGCTAGCTTATGCCGTAGTTCCACGGCAAGATGGTGGGATTGGGCCTTCATTTTTCTGGGTTGTGCTCTGTTGGGTGTCCTCTGCTTGTATCGATGTGCTGAATTTTGACTTGCTTACTGTATCTGCTCCAGATTTTTACAGTAGACCGTTTGCTTCGTTTTGATCCGTCGCGGTGTAGCCGCGAAATGTAGGTCTATCTTCCCACGTCGTTGGCACTGAACTTGAATTTCGAATATCCCACGTCTTTGGCACTGAACTCGAATTCCGTATTATCCTGCACACTTGCACAAAAACTAATCAAAAATAACAAAATGATTTTTTTTACAATGTATATTTTTTTTGTTTTGGTTATATTTATATTCAGAAGTTAACCCGAAATTACACAAAGAAATAAACTACCGTCTCCCCGGCAGCGGCGCCATTTGATTGGTAGAGATTCTGCGTGTTCAAGTTTAGTTAATTACCGCAATCAAAACGGTTTCGCTTGTAGCTAGCCGGTTGATTACGGGTCGTCCGCAGGGAGATGGGAATATTTTTCTATGTGCTTTAACGAGTTAAGTCCAGTTTTCCAGATTTGTTTGTGAATATCTAAGTGTTAAAATGATATGTAAAGAGAGCTTGTTAGGGTTAGGATTAGGTTAGTTTGAGTTAGGAGTCGCTCACTTCTTTCGTTGCCACTCTTAATATCGGTGTTACGGTAATCGGCAACAATAGGGATTAGCACGACTAGGAAGGAACTTGCGAGTATAAGCTAGGCTTTCCAACGCTTAAGTTCTTCCTTTTGGTGCTTGTCCGTCCGTTCTTGGCTCTTAGCCATAACCTCTGGTTAATTCAACCACAACCGGTCTCACTACGGAATCACCGCTATCATGTAGGATAGGGTGCCGTAGGGAGCGGATTGTGGTTCAATTAACGGGAGTCGATTTAAGATGTTGGGCAAGGAAAGAGTGAGAGAGATTTCCTTCTCTCAAACTTCCCTTATCCTATCCTAACATGTATGGAAACTACTCACACATCATAATGAAAGGAAAACAAAACAAAGAGGAAGATAGAAAGAAGGAGATTAGAAGATAACAACTAGCTGTTTGCGACCTCACCTTGGCAAGGATCAAGCGTAAGCATCATGGTTGTTTTAAGGATAAAGAAAAAGAGAAAGAAAGAAACAACAAGAAATAACAACAACTAAGTTAACAAATGAAAATTACAAGCATTTAACATAAGAGCAAGACAAGTATGATAATAAAATGAACTTCTTTATTCATCATTCTTCACATACAAAAGCTCACTACAAGTTTTTCAATGGAGTAAAGATGAGAAGATGAAGAAGATCAAGTATTCTAAAACCTAGAAAATACAAGATTATGCATCCTTGGCTTCACAAGATTCTGGGCTATTTTAGGCAGGGAACTGGAAACCAAGGGCAAAATTCTGCCCCTACATGAAAAGACCAAAATAACCCTGAAGTTTCGTCAACTGAGGAGACCGCACGGCCGCGGTTCTGCGGCCTAAGCATGCTAATGACGCGGAACCGCGGCTCTTTAGAGGAGTTGGATCCTCGTATTTTTTGTGCTTCTTAGTGTTGATGTTTGGATCAGTTTGGTACACTTTTTTTCTCAGAATCTCTCCACAAGTTGTCCAGAATTTCAGCAAGTCAAAAGGTGATTGGATGTGGATCTTTTTGTCATGATTTCCTCGAGTTGCGCGTAGATTTCTTGGATCTTGTGTTGCCATAGAGCCTTGTGTATGAAAATGACATCGATTTGCCATTTTGTCTTTTAAACTGGTGTGTGGCAACAGACGGATAAAGAGCGGAGATCCGTGTTTTATCTGTGATTGGCCGGAACCCGGATTTTGTCATGTTTTTCCATGAATTTCACCGTTTTGGAGCCGAGAACCTGTATCCTGCAATTGACTAGCAAACACGGCTCAAGAGTACCTACCAATATGCAGTGTGATAAAACTTGGGCTGTATGAAAATGCAAAAATATGATATGAACACTTCTCAGGGTGTAACGGGCTTCGCTCCGACACGACTTATACAGCTATTAGGAGACTGACGCTTGCCGCCCCCTAGGCTTGATATGCGATAGTCTTAGACGAACAGACCGGACTGTACGGAGATTGTCACATCAGGCTCACTGGGAGTTCGGATGATTTTCCTCATCGGCCTTCTTATCGACATCTACCAGGGGACTGTTACGTACAGCTAGTGCCGCTTGCGGTCTGTGGTTAAACCCCTGCCAGCGTAGTGTCGAGTCTTTAGAGTCCCACATAGAGAGTTTCCCTGCTCCAGGCGAAACGATATAGAGGTCGTATGTTTTACGACAAGGGTTCGGACGCATACGTGTGTTTACGCACGTACGACTTTTCGGACAGTTTTTACTAGCCGGCATTGGTTTAAGCCAGATTCTAGTATCAGGTTATTGGATTTATACAGTCTAAAGTTTTTCCGTGTTTTCACGGATTGGAGGGGCGTTCTCGTAATTTGTCGGGAAGCTTCTAGAAGAGTGGTTACTTGGGGGGTAAGGTGGCATTGCATTAAATGAGATTAGTGACTCATTTGTGTGATTCATCCATGTCATTAATGCATCATAAATGCTTAATGACTCATGGGGATAAATCACTCGTAGATATTTATGAAGCATGGTTGTTAATTCTTTTATTTTATTTTTGGATAAATTAATAATGCTTCATATATATTATGATAGTTCATTATCTCATTTCATTATCATCTTAACCTTCTCTCTCCTCAAGCTCACTCTCTCTTCAAACCTTAACCCTAACCTCTCATGTGTTGAGATCAAGGGTTAGCTAGACTAATACATCCATAACCTCACTCTATATCCCCTAGGTAGCTTAGATTAGCACTTTAAGCAACCTAGTTATCTCAAGTTTGAGATTAAGCTTGGCGTAGAAGCTTTCGGGTGTATCGTTTTTGATTCGAGGAGGCCGTTGAGGTGCCGATGTTCCAAGGAGCCTACGAGGAGTGGAGGACCGCGATGAAGACCCGAAGGACTAGTATCGTGAGGTATAACTTCGTATCCGAGTAGTTAAACCTCTAGTTGATAGTTAGCAATGGTTTAGAAACGATTCATGCGCTCAAGTCCGTGTTACGAAGCTTTGATAATCGTTTTTCATATATTCCGCCTCCCCGCAAGTTCATGGGGTGCGTGACATGGACTTACATTGTCTACCACTCTATATGAGATATGGAATGGTAAGAGAACATCTTTTAAACAAGTTAAGATATGGGGTTGTCTGGCCTATGTTAAAAGAAAAATCTAGACAGGCTCGAGGCAAGGTCAGTTTTGTGCAAGTTTGTAGCATATCCCAAACATTAGCGAGGGTATATCTTATACAACACCGAGAAACAAAGGGTGTTTGTTTCTCGAAATTGCCACCTTTTTAGAAAAGGAATTTCTTGTAAAAGAAATTAGTGTCAACGAGGCAGAACTGGAAGAGTTCCAACTGATCAAACTAGAACTGATAATTTGGTAGAACCAGAGGATCCTATAATACCCAACGAACCCCAGCCACTCTACAGATTTAGTAGGGTTTCTCTTCCACCTAAGAGATACTAAGGTTTCCTCAAAGTCGGTGGGAGCAAGAATTGCATCATGGAAGATGATGACCCAACTAGTTTCGAGCAGGCCATCATGAGTGGTGACTCTGTGAAATGACTGGATGCTATGCGATCTGAGATAGAATCCATGTACACCAACAAATTATGGACTTTGGAAGTTGCTCCTGAAGGGGTCGGGAACAAGTGGATCTTTGAGAAAGATAATTAGTCTAGATGGAAAAGTTGAGACTTTCAAAACTAGACTTGTTGCAAAAGGTTTTCGTCAACGACCACGTGTGGACTATGACAAAACCTTTTTCTTTAGTTCCTATGCTTAAGTTCATCAGAATCCTACCTGCCATTGCTGCATACCATGACAACGAAATCTGGCAGTTGGACGTCAAGACCGCTTTTCTAAATGGTGATTTAGAAGAGAGCGTGTACATGAAACAGCCAGAGGGCTTCATAGACGGTAGGAGCAGCGGAAGCATGCGCAAGTTGTTTAAATCAATTTACTGATTAAATCCGGCATCGCGGAGCTGGAACATCTATTTTGATGAAGCGATCAAGAGTTTGATTTCATAAAAAATGTAGATGAACCTTGTTTATACAAGAAGATTGCAGAGAGTAATGTTGTCTTCCTCGTATTGTACATGGATGGCATACTCTTAATAGGAAAGGGTGTTCCTATGCTACACTCGGTCAAGCTCTTCTTATCACACGAGTTCTCCATGAAATATCTTAATGATGCCTTCTACATCCAAGGGATTAAGATTTATAGATATAGATCTCAGAGGATGTTGGGATTGTCCCAATCAAGGTATATAGACACAATACTAAAGAGGTTTAGTATGGAAGATTCTAAGCGTGGTAATGTACCCGCTTGTTCAGGAATCACCATCTCCAAAAAGATGTCTCTCAAGACTGATTTGGAGAAGGCTTGCATACAAAGGATACGCTATGCTTCTGCAGTCGGGTCAATCATGTATGCGATATTATGTACGAGACCGGATGTAGCTGACTCACTAGATGTAGTGAGTAGGTATCAATCAAATCCTGGGGAAAAGCACTGGACAGCTATGAAGAACATTTTTAAGTACATGAGAAGGACTAAAGAAATGTTTTTGGTGTATGGTAACGGTGAACTCTAGGAGAAGTCCTTTACCGATTCGAGCTTCCACAGTGATAAGGACGACAGTAAGTCGGTCTCGGGTTTTGTATTTACTCTCAGTGGAGGGACGGTATGTTGGAAGAGTTCCAAGCTATATACCATAGCTGACTCGAAAATGAAGGCTGAATATATCGCTACCAATGATGCTGCTCATAAGATGAACTAGGTGTGGTTCCCACCATTGAGCATCGAATACCTAGTGTATTGTGATAACAATAGAGTTATGGCTTTAGCTTAGGAACCCCGGTCCTATCAGTGATCCAGACATATTCTTAAGCGGTATCACCTGATCAGGGAGATAGTTGATCTCCGGGAGATCGAGGTCAGGAGAGTTGACATAGAGGATAACACAGCGGATCCACTCACAAAGGCCCACCCCCAAATGCGAATCGAGACATTTTTGAGATGTTGGGTATGCGAAACTACAACAACTGGCCTTAGTGCAAGTGGGAGATTGATAGGAATATGTATGCACTAGAGGCCATTATTGTATGATATAGTGGATGCATGGACATATATATAGAGGACTTTCTTGCTTAGCTTGATAGTATGATATCTGGTTACACTTTATCTTAACATGTAGACTGGTATTCTTATACTGTCTATCTCTTACATGTTAATAAAGCCCATAGGGTTTTTGCTTGACTACCAGGACTATGATGGAGATCATATTGCTGGGACTTGTGTAGTCTACAAGCACATCCTTCAATTGTTTCTAGTCAAGGGTATATCGAGACAGGGCATCGATATTACCAGAGTAGACTAGTATGTACGTTTCTTGACTCTGTATCGGGGCGATGATTGTGTTAGTTATATGTATGCCCTATGGTACATTATTGTACATATGATGTATATTATAGTGGATTCTTTGCATATATAGAGAAGACTTTCTTGCTCGACATGATAGAATGCTATCTGGTTGCTCTTTGTCTTAACACGTTGACTTGTATTATGATACTGTCTTGCTTTCACATGTTGACAAAGCCCTTATGATGTGTACTTGACTACAAGGACTATGATGGAGATTATACTAGTAGGGCCAGGGTAGTCCACAAGTTCATCCTTTAATTGTTCCTAGTTGAGGGTGTATCGAGACAGGGCAACGATATTCCATAGTAGACTATCGTATACGCTTATTGACCTATGTGATGGGCGATGGATGATCACAAATCCATTGGTGTTTGACATCAAAGATGATATATGGGTGCTCAGTGGAGACACTGAATAGGACTTGCCGAGAACTCCTAGATGGTATTTTACCAAACGTCAGATTGCAGTTCTCTGGTGACACTGGTACATGTTAGTCTGTAGACACAAGATCGTCATAGAGTCTTGTGTGATTCAAACTGTGCTTTCATTTCCACCTTACCATGTTCAAGAGAACGTGCAAAACAGTGGTTTTTGGGTACAGTCCCGAGTCACATAGAAGCAATGAGCGATAGGAGGGGATTCGTCTCTCCCGGTATTGGGGGTTGATGTTGCGCTATGCTCGATTGGCTATAACAGGAAGTCCCTGGCCAGGGCTGATACGGAGATTTACAGGTAAGTGTTATCAGTTTTTTCTCGTCCCGTTATGAGCCTCACATCAGCACGACTTATCAATTTACTGGGGTCTGACGTTTACCACCCTTAGACTCGATATGCAACATATCAGACGAAGAGACTGGACTGTACGGTAATGTTACTTATTGGATTCGTAGGAGTATGAGCAGGCTTGCCTGTAGATCTTCTGATCATTCAATACCCGGATAGCCATTACGTCCAGCTAGTACTGCTAACGGCTTGTAGGTGGTTGATATGATCATCACCTACTGTCGGCGTATTGACGAGTCTTTAGAACCCTACACAGAGGTTTCTTGGCTCAGGCTAAACGAAGTAGGAGCACATATGTGATATGTGCGCGATAGAGATTAATATGCGTATATGATACCGTATTCTATTCTCGTGATATGTGATAGCGGTCGGTTATATGTGATATAGCCGTGTTATCGAATCAAGTGTTGATTCGATAGTATGATACAAATGATATTAGTCGGTTGTATACGATATAGCCGGATTATTAAATCATGTGTTGATTTAATAATTTAATGTATAATTATATATTTGATATATTAATGTACATTGACTAATATTAGCTCACTTATGCATTTCTTTCTCTCAATTGTGCACACTTAATATATATGTGATATATATTATTGTGTCATGATTGTTCATACTTGCTACATGGGTGTATGAGACTCATACCATGCTCATGATAATGTAGGGTTTATTTATTTAAAGTAAATCAAAAATTTGTTGGAAATTAGCTCAAGGTTGAAGCTTGTGGAAGCTTGTGAAACCATTGACTTAGTCTACTAATTTTGTTTTACTTAAGATATTTATTAATCCAACCATTGTCATTAGCCACGGTTAAGTCTCTACAAAAGTTAGTATATGATATTTTCTCACCCATGGTTGCTATTCTCACTTATTTTTCAATTCACCATTTCATCTTCTTCTTCATCTCCACGAGCTCACTAGGTTTTTGGGAGGTGAAGAAAATTAGTGAGAAAAATATTTCTAAAGTGAGTAAAATTCCTACTTCATCAACCTACAATAGATTAGCCATTTAGTTTAGGTTATTTACTTCACTAATTCTTAATTAGTGAAGAGGTAGATTGAGTTAGTGTCTCCACGACGTAGATAATCTTCGGCCTCGAAGACTTCTAGCAAGCTTGTTCCTTTCACCTTGTGGAGTCTAAATAGAGTCCGGGAGATCACTAATTGGAGCGAAAGGACTACTACACGGAGATTTTGAAGTGAAGGACCGGTCTACAAAGGTTTTATTCCTTGTTCACTTTGTATGTAAAGTTGTTTGTATGCGTTTTTCGTCTGGTTCTCTAGTTATGATTCTGTGGTTAGGGTTGTTTAGCACACTAAATTTTAGAAAACAGCATGGTTGACGTCTCCCGAAACCCAGTAGTCATGTCAGGTAACCCTACTGTGGTATCAAAGCAAACCTAGAGAATTAGACGATATTTGTAGAATTACGAAACCGAAATAACTCCAAAACATCGAAACAAAAAACCTAGTTTCTGTCGAATTTTAAAAGTCCTCTAAAATTTTTTTAAGCAACTGCAGAATGTTGCATGAGATGTAACATGAACACTAGACAAAAACGATCCCCTTTCACCTATTTTGACCCGGCGAGAAGTGAGGTTTAGACCGGCCCGGCCCGTTCTGTTGGATTTGTTTAGCATCGTTTTTGTTTGGTGCTCTGGTATCTGGGATTTGGTTTTTCAGGTGTTTCTTGTTTTTACTAAGATTGCATGTGATGTTATCTTTATGTAAAGGCAATTCGGAGTGCTTCGTAGTCGTAATTCAAACTTCATTTCGGGTAATTTAAATGACGTTAAAAAGTTCTAACGAATATCAAATACCCAATTTTCTCCCTCGCTGGAAATTTTCCAAAAGTTGGATTTTTCCACGTTAAAAAACATTCAAAAATCATGAAAGTAATTCTGTGGACTCTCAAGAAAATGAAACCCTAACTCGATTCTATGACCGTCGGAACCGCCGCCAAACCCTAAGGTTTGCGGTAGTTCCGCGACGCCATAAGTAAGGCAAGGGTTGGCCCTTCTACGGTTGGTCCATAGGTACCGTAGCATGTTCTGAGTATTTTTAAACAGTGCTCAAGTGCTGAGCTCATTGGGAAATTTTAGGTGTTTGTTGATTCGATCGGATGGTTTAATATCGTCTAGCTATCTATGGAATGCAATACAATATTTGGAATCTACACGAATTAGTTTTGTAAAAATTAATTAGTTGCTTGTAAATCTAACATTTCGGTCTCTGTAGGAATCAGGAATCTTGGTTAATTACCAGATTTCTTTTGAAAAAGGTGTTTCCATGAGTGAGACCCAAATGTAAGATTTACAATGTTAGGCATGAAATCCGAAATATGTGATATTCCGGGTTTATGATATCTAAAGGCTGTTGTCGATTCCAAATGTTGTAGTTTGTCATTTTCTTTTCTACGACCGTAAGTATAATATGCGGTGTATCGCCGGTTTCATTGCTATATGTCAACGACAATTGGGATATGCATATTTACTTACGTTGATGACATGTCATGTTATGTGTTGCTGGGATTTGTTATATTGGATCTTGTGTATTGAATAGCCGGGGGTTTTGTGTGAGATGAGAGTTTTTTCATTATCATTCAGGTAAAAACTTATATGTAATATTCTTTTATTCTGGCTCTTCCGGGTTGAGGATGATGTCACCTTTGATGTATATTATTTACTTTTCCGTATTAGGATAGACCCAAGGTGGGGAGCACAAGTAACCGGCTTCTGGAGTCCAGTGGGAGACCATCTCGAGGAGTAGAGACCGGGTCTCCTAACTCTAAAATTGATAGGGTAGCTTGCCGATCTCGTAGGGGTCTAGGGATGTGGGTTTGGCTGTTCAACGCGACCGTGGAATCCGTGTTTTTTACTGGCTTTATATAAAACACGGACCACCTAGTATATCCAATATTTTAAATGTTGACTTCTGCTGCTGATATTATGTGATGTGATCACTTTATATGTATGAGACGAATGCTTTATTATTATATATATGATATATAATAAACGTTACTTATGTTTTGCAGCCGCGCTAGTCCCGCCCCGCTATGCCGTTAGTTAAGTAACCTAACGGTTCATAACGGGACACTGTGGCGAATGCGGATGGCATAAGTGTACGTTGTATTTTCGTTTCTTCTGTAATGCTTAGGAAGCATAAATGATGCGACTTCATTAATGAGATTAATGAAAAGGAATGAAACCTAATGATGTTGTAGAATAAATTTTTTTCCAAAAGGGTAGCTCTAGTTTTTTATTTGAATAGCGGTATTCCTTGTAGAATATCCAACTCCTTATTCGATGAAGAAATAGCCCAGATCCCTTCACCGGGAGTAACCACTTTAGCAAAAGCTAGAAGATGATAAAACCCGCTCGGTTTTGTCTTTTGATTGCTTCTCTAGTTCTTGCTTTGTATAGTGGAATTCATGAATATCCAGCACCTCATTTAATGAGAAAAGAGCCGAGATCCCTTCACCAGCAGTGTCCTCTTTTGCAAAACTAACAAAAGCCTGAAAAACACTCCTTTTCAAAATCACTTGTTTCTACAACAATATAAAGTTCATTACGCAAAAAGTTTTCTTAAAAACGTGTCACAGCCCTCCGTCATTTCAGATAAGTACTACTTAGTATTCGTGCTACGTTCGTTGGCCACAGTCAAGGCGTAGTGTGCGGTAGCTAACTAGTGCTTATCTGCAGCATATGATGCGATTGGATTAGGGTAGTCATGCGACTTTGTTGTCCTCCGTCAAGGGTCGTGCGGTGGGTTTAATTCAATCATGAAATGTACGGGATGAACTTGACCATCAGCCTATGGTTTGTTGGCCTCCGTCAAGGTCAGAGTGTTAGTTTAATATGCCATAAAGGCCATTATTGCATAGTACTAGTTTGTATATTACATTTTGGAAGCTTGGGATATATACAAGGATTTATGACTGTCTGGCTCGATATAGTAGTATTCTAGTTGGTTTCTATCTATCTTGATATGTGTGTATGTTTATTTTAACGTATCGTTAATGCATATTGATAGAGCCCTTAGGATCTTTGTTTGACTACCAGCCTTATGATGGCAGTCATACTAGTGGGGGCAGGGTAGTCTACAAACGCATCCTTACACAGGACCCTAGTCGCAGGATTATCGAGACTGGGCATCGATACTCCAGAGTAGACTAGTGTATGCGCTTCTCTTCTTAGCAGGGGAGATGGTCTGTCCCACAGCCATCAGTACATCGTACGGGAGATAGTATGCAGGTGCTCATTGGGTTATGAGTTACATTGGACGAACTCGTAAGGAACCGCTGGTTGGTAACATACTGTCACGACACGAAAATATAGTTCGTGACCGTCACATATACCACCCTACGTCTAAAGGCGTAACGTAATTCAAGTAAGCCGAAACCCAGAAATCTAAACATTTTTAAGAAATAAAAGAGGTAAAGTTTTGAAATAAGGGTATAATGAAACCAAAGGTTTTCTTAAATGCATAAATAGTGGAACATGAAAAATGCAAGTGGAATATGTTAGTTGAAAAACTTGTTTCGTCTTTTAAAAATTTAGCCAGCACCACCTTTGTAAATTTTGATCCAAAACCACAAATACATGATAATATAAAAGGCATCCCCAAGCGGGAGCTAGCTCTTTGCCAAATGGCGGAGTCACAACCACACAAGTCATAAAATATGTATACGACGCCCAACGGCAAAGATCAACACAAAAGGTAATGAAATAAACAAGACATCAACCCACGAGCGAACATATAACCCATCGCTCAAATTCTCGCAACAACAAGTTATGCTAAGTCTTACTACTTATACAAATACTAGTTTCTGATTTGATGGAGTTAACTGGATCCAATAGGAATAATAAATACAAGAGGGGTACGATCCAACATGTACCACCTACCAAAGCAAAACACCCGAATGCAGCTGTGTGCCAGCGATGCCACAACTGATCCATACCGTCAACCTGCAAGAACTGTGGCACAAGGGGGGTGAGTTGCCAACTCATGAGTAGAAAACATTATTAGGTAGAAATCGAATAAACAATGATTCCTAGGTCAAATATATCATAAAAGTAATACAATGATATCTAGGGTGAACGTGTCTGCATATGCACCAACAATATACTCAATGCCTATATGCAAGTGGATATCATACAACAATGTAATCAATGCGTGTATTCATGTAGATCTCATCCACGTGTTCATCAATGACACAACAACGTCATGCATGTAAATATCATAAAAGCATATGCATGAAAGTATGAGGATATAAATCAACGTGTGTCCCTCGCGACACATCCAAATCATGGAACCTGAGAGTCTAGAATCGACACTCAAAACATCATGAAACCCGTGTCCAGCATCGACATGTAAATCCTTATATCTCAGGCGCCGCATCCTCAGATGGACCCTCAGGCGCCGCATAATCTGGTCGGCCCTCATCTCAATCTCATGAATCCAGTCGGTATCCTCCGGATAACCGCCAGGTCTAAATACTATCACCGGTAGGTAGTAGACCCTCTTCCAGGCTCATTATCTACTCTACAAAATCACTTTCTTGCCCCAGGGTACCATACCGGGTTCACCATGAACCCGCAAACGAATCATCCGCTTCCTCGAATCGGGTTTCTATCACACGTCTCAGAACCGAGAAAACGCATGGTGGATACACTGAAATATCATATCAAGAGAAGCTGGGTTTTTTAAACAATATATACTATCTTTTGAAATAACTACGGTTCTCAAATCCAGAAATCTCATGAAAACAGCAACTCAATGCATATAATCATAAAGCATGATGTATGCAAACGCATAACAGGAATGTGAGCATATCCGTATATCATGCTATATGGATAAGTGATGTGAGCAAGGGCATATCATCATAATATGAGCATAATAATATAATAGCATGATGTAGAAATTCTACTGTGTGGGTGACATAGAAATTATTGATGATAAAGTGTGTGAGCCGGCCAATCTGTGTAAGTCTAACATACGCATCATCGATAATGGTGTAGGTGTACTAGCAATGGTATATGTAATGCAATGAGAATGCCATGAACGTAGCAAAAATTACATCGTTAGCTAAATTCTATAAGGTATACGTATCTAACATGACCGAGTCGTTGAATCTAACAGTCGACATCCAGCCTCACAACATCACGTAAGGTATAATCCATCATACGACATCTTCTACTCAAGGGTATGGATCAATCATCATAAAACTCATCACTTACGGTAAATTATCGTACGGCGGCATTAAACAATTAGGGATCCTATCAACCTAAATGACACTGAGGGTACGGACCTAACGTCTCATACGGCATATCACTCATGATTCATAACAAAACATATATCTATATACCTATGTCCTAGGACACATCCATAACAATCTCATAACAGGGGACTGGCAAAGGTATCAATCCTCTCATATCGACTCGCATTCGTATACCGACATATCAATCACGTCATCATATTACATTGTACATTCTTTTCATTACATTTTTATCCCACATCAAGTCATTTTACAAATATATATCGTATCTTATAAATCTCATGTCATGCTACTCTAAATCTCGTACTTATTCTCGTCATATTCATCGATCTCATGTCACATCCTTATACATCATGTTTCATATCCTATGTCAATCATATCCGCTTGTATTATCTTATCTCATTACAATCCACTAAAATCTCATACTTAATCTAGTGCAACTACACATCTATATATCGTGATTTACATTCACCTTTCATATCCTTATAAATCAATTCAAGACATTCTTTCCATCATATCATGTCAAAGAGTAATATCCTTATAGCTTTCATCTCATATCTCGATATATATTCAATCATTCATATCATCTCTAACTATCTTTCTAACCTTATCCATAGTTTTCTAATCTAGGTTTCCTTAACCATATTCTATATATCGGTTTCCATCAAAACTTGCGGCGGTGCTATACGCCATCCACCCGACTTCCCTTGTAGATATAAATCTACTCACCTTTATCCTTGCTTGCCGAAGTCGATGACGCCATGCTCCGTCGCATCGGAATCCATGCGAAGGTACCTACAATAATACACAATCGCAATCGCTATTAACATGAAGTTCGGAAAACCAATACGGCACACGGTGCGCTCATAGGTTAGAACCTATAGCCTACACGTGAAAAACAATCAAACAACTCTTGTTGTTGACGTAGTAACGCCCAACAATCAAATACAAATCCAAACATCAAAACCAAGTATTCCAAAATACGGAAAACATAACAAAAAACACCCCAATGTGCCCCCAGATTTCGGTTCAGGTCAATAGGAACAAAACTAGCTGTAGGGTTACTTGGCACTGTCACAAGGGTCTATGAGGCATCATTCATGCCGTATTTAAAATTTTCAAGTGCCGAACAACCTAAAGCGAGGATCTTAGCTAGATAATTAGGGTTAACAAAGCATGTGAATATCTTTACATCTAAGAGAAAGGAATTACAACCTTTGTAGTCCGTTCCTTCACTTCGTAAGCTCCGAGTAGTAGTCCCTTCGCCGCGATCCATGAACTTCCGGACACTAGAAAGGCTCCATAAGCCGAATGATCCATGCTTGCTTGAAGTCTTCCTATTCGAAGACGATCTACCTTGAAGAATCATTAACTCAAGCTCTCACTTCACTAATCAAGTATTAATGAAGTAAACACCCCAATCTAAGTGGCAAGAATAGATGAAGATGATGAAGTAGGAATTTAGCTCCCTTTTATTAGCAATTTCTTACACTAAATCATCACAAACACAAAAGCTAATAAGCTTTTCAAGGAGGAAGAAGAAGATGAAACCATTTGTGATGAATAATGAATTATTGTTATGGTTACAAATCAACCCTTGAGTTAAGAATGAATGGCTTAACTCATGTAGAGAATAAACCTAAGCTAAAGGGTTTCGGTTGGGTTAAGAAATATCTACAAAATATCATAATAAAATATCTTAGCTAAAAACAAAGAAAGCTTCTTGAAGCTTCTCGAAAAAGCTAACCCAAATGCTAACCCAAATCAAACCCTAACTTGTTTAATCTCCACAAATCATGTTCCATTTGTAATCATAACATGTTACAACATTATATATCATATGTATAATATATTTTTGTAACAAAAGAAAATAATACAATTAACATGTATCACATATATATCAATATATTAACCGGTGAGAAAATGAATCAATAAAGCGAGCTAATATTAGTTAATGTAATGTAATATATTACATATATAATTATACATTAAATTATCGAATCAACACTTGATCCGACAATCCGGCTATATCGCATATAACCGACTAAAATAACATATACCGATTCATCGAATCAACACTTGATCTGATGACCCGACTATATCACATATACCCTGCCGATGTCATATATCGCGAGAATAGAATACGGTATCTTATATCGTATTATTCTCGGTCCCGCACATATCACATATGTGCTCCTACTCCGTTTTTGCTGAGTCAGGAAACCTCTGTGTAGGACTCTAAAGAATCGTCAATACGCCGGCAGTAGATGATGATTATATCAAACATCAAAAAGCTGCAAGCGGTCAGCAAAACGTAACAGGCACCCTGGTATTGAGCGATCAGAAGATCAACAAGTAAGCCTGTACATTCCCTTATGAATCAAATTAGTAACACTACTGTACAGTCCAGTCTCTTCGTCTTATATGTTGCATATCTAGTCTAGGGGTGATAAACGTTAGACCCCTGTAACCGATAAGTCGTGTCGATGTGAGGCTCATAACAGGTCGAGAAACTACTGATAACACTTACCAGTAGCACTCTATATCAGCCCTGGCCAGGGACTTCGAGTTATAGCCAATCGAACAAAGCACACCATCAACTCCCTATACCGGGAGAGACGAAACCTCTCCTATCGCTCATTGCTTCCATGTGATTCGATACTGTACCCAAAAGCCACCGTTTTGCATGCATTCTTGGATGTGGTAAGGTGGAAATCAAAGCACAGTGGGAATCACATAAGACTCTATGACGATCTCGGGTCTACAGACTAACCTTTACCAGTGACGCCGGAGAACTTCCATCTGACGTGAGGTATAATACCATCTAGGAGTTCTCGGAGAGTCCGTTCAGTGTACCCAGTCTCCACTGAGCACCCGTACACCATCTTTGATGTCAAACACCAATGGATATGGGATCATCCATCGCCCATCATATGGGTCAAGATGCGTATATGCTAGTCTACTCTGGTGTATCGATGCCCTGTCTTGATACACCCTCGACTAGGAACAGTTATAGGATGTACTCGTTGACTACCCATTCCCAACTAGTATGATCTCATCATAGTCCCAGTAGTCGAGTACATATCCTAAGGGCTTTATCAACAAGTGAGAGTAAGACAATAAACTAACACAAGTCAACATGTTAAGACAAAGTGAAACCAAATAGCATACTATCATTTCGAGCAAGAAAGTCCTCTCTATATATATCCACGCATCCACTATAATATACATCATATGTACAACAATGGACTCTAGGGCATATATATAACTAACAATCTCCCACTTGCACTAAGGACAGCTGTTGTAGTATCTCATACCCAGCATCCCGAAGAGTCTCTCAAATTGTATCTGGGGTATGGCCTTCGTGAGTGGATCCGCAGTGTTGTCCTTCATATCAACTCTCCTGACCTCGATCTCCCGGCGATCAACTATCTCCCAGATCAGGTGATACCGCCTCAGAATATGTCTGGACTTCTGATGGGACCTGGGTTCCTTTGCCAAAGCCACAGCTCCATTTTTATCACAATACAAAGGTATTCGATGCTTAATGGACAGAACCACACCAAGTTCAGTGGTGAACATCTTCATCCAGACAGCCTCTTTGGCAGCATCGTTGGCAGCGATGTATTCAGCCTCTATCGTCGAGTCTGCAAGGGTTTCCTCTTTGGAACTCTTCTAACATACCGCCCCTCCATTGAGGGTAAAGACAAATCCCGAGTGCGACTTAGAGTCGTCCTTATCACTTTAGAAGCTCGAATCGGTAGAGGACTCCACCTGGAGTTCTCCGTTACCATACACCAAGAACATCTCCTTAGTTCTTCTTAAGTACTTAAGAATGTTCTTCACAGCTATCCAGTGACTCTCTCCAAGATCTGCTTGATACCTATTCACTACACTTTGTGAGTATGCTACATCGGGTCTGGTACATAGCATCGCATATATGATAGAGCCTACTGCCGAAGCATAGGGTGTCCCTTGCATGCGAGCTCTCTCCAAATCAGTCTTGGGAGACATCTCTTTGGAGAGAAGGACTCCAGAGATCGTGGGTAAGTTCCCACGCTTGGATTGTTCCAAACTAAACCATTTTAGTATGGTGTCAATGTACCTGGATTGGGACAATCCCAATATCCTTTTGGATCTATCTCTATAGATCCTAATTCCCAATATGCATGAGGCATCACCAAGATCTTTCATTGAGAATCTTTGTGATAAGAAGAGCTTGACCGATTACAGCATAGGAACATCATTTCCTATCAAGAGTATGTCATCCATGTACAATACGAGGAAGACAAGCTTACTCTCTGCAACCTTCTTGTAAATACAAGGTTCATATACGTTCTTGATGAAGTCAAACTCTTTGACCACAACATCAAAACAGATGTTCCTACTCCGCGATGCTTGCTTTAACCCGTAGATGGATTTAAGTATCTTGCACACCTTTCCGCTTCTCCCATTGTCTATGAGGCCTTCTGGCTGAGTCATGTACACGCTCTCTTCTAAATCACCATTTAGAACGGAGGTCTTAACATCCATTTGCCAGATTTCGTAGTCATGGTATGCAGCAATGGCAAGTAGGATCCGGATGGACTTAAGCATAGTCACTGCAGAAAAGGTTTCGTTATAATCCACACCTGGTCGTTGACGAAAACCCCAAGTCTAGCTTTGAAAGTCTCAACTTTTCCATCTACACCAAGTTGAGACTTTCAAATTTGAGACTTGGTGTAGATGGGTCATCTTCCATGATGCAATCTTTGCTCCCACCATCAACGAGAAAACCGTAGTATCTCTCAGGTGGATGAGAAACCCTGCTAGATCGGCGGAGAGGCTGGGGTTCGTCGGGGACTACTGAATCCTCTAGTTCTACTAAATCTTCTGTCGTAGTTTGTGTTGTTGGAACTTCTTCCAGTTCTACCACATCGGCAAAAATTTCCTTTGCAAGAAATTCCTTTTCTAAAAAGGTGGCATGTCAAGAAACAAACACCTTTTGTTCCTCAGTGTGGTAGAAGATATACCCTTGTGAGTTCTTGGGATATCCTACAAACTTGCATAGGACAGACCTTGCCTCGAATTTGTCCGGATTGTGCCTTTTTACATAGGCCGGAAAACCACATATCTTAACATACTTAAGAGATGGTCTCTTCCTCTTCCATATCTCATATGGAGTGGTAGGCACTGATTTGGTAGGAACCATATTCAATAGGTGTAGGGCTATCTCAAGTGCATACCCCCAGAAGGAAATAGGCAACTCAGCATTGCTCATCATAGAGCGCACCATATCTAATAGGGTGCGATTCTACCGCTCCGATACACCGTTGTGCTGTGGTGTATAAGGAGGAGTAAGCTGAGAGAGAATCCCATTCTCTTTTAGATAGTCTAGGAACTCATTCCTCAAGTATTCTCCTCCTCGATCAGATCGAAGGATTTTAATACTTTTGCCCGTTTGGTTCTCTACTTCGTGCTTATATTCTGTGAATTTCTCAAATGCTTCAGACTTGTGTTTCCTCAGGAACATATGTCCGTATCTTGAGAGATCTTCAGTGAATGTAATGAAGTAGGATGAACCATTGCTGGCATGTGTAGACATGGGTCAACATACTACACTATGTATCATCCCCAAGAGTTCTGTAACTCTTTCTCCACTAAACAGAGTTTTGGTCATTTTGCCTTTGAGACATGACTGGAAAGTGTCATAAGATGAAAATTTGAACGGATTCAAATATCCATCATTTTGTAATTTAGCTAGCTGTGTCGCGTTGATATGACCTAGTCTACAATGCCATAAGAAGGATTCGTTCATTTCTGAACTCTTTCTTTTGTGTGTGTTTTGTACATTAAGTACTGTAGTTTGGTTGAGAAAGTACATGCCATTATTTAACGATTCTGATCCTATCAACTTTTGATTCAGGAATATGTTCATAACATTATCCTGTACTACAAAATTATATCCTTCTTTATTCAATAAGGAAACTGATATAATATTGCATATCAGGGTCGGAATATAATAGCACTCGTTCAGAACCAATATATTACCATTTGGTAACACTAGGTGATATTCGCCAACTGCTTTGGCTGCAAGATCTGCACCATTCCCTACTCTTACGGAATGATCACCCATTCCCAGTTCTCTACCTTTACGTAGCCCATGTAACAAATTACATATGTGGGATCCTGATCCGGTATCTAATACCCAGGACGTAAAGTGAACTGAGGAACAGTTCTCAATAACTAACACACCCGAAGAAGATGCATCAGCATTCTTGTTCTTCGTTTAGGCGGTGTGAGAATCCAGATATTCTTCTATTTCCTGCTCAGTCTTATAACACTTATGAGAAAGAACGGGACAAACGTTCCCCTGCTCAGTATAATAAGCTGTTTTAGTCAATACATCCATGTTATTATCTTGATTAAGGCCTGACTTGGTCGCTACCTGGAGAGAGAGAGAAGAAAACACTTTAGCATATGCTCATGCAAGATTAGATTGGTTATTGTCTTATCTATTCAGGATGTCTCCCACTGTTTTAATAAAATCGTCTTTCAAACCGTAAAAGGTAAGATTAGCCGGGATTAATTGCACCGTACAAGTTCGCCAATCTTTCAGCCAGATCAGTGTTGGTACATTGAGGGAGGTTTCCCGTGCTTTCGCACGGACGTAATTAAAATAAACCTCATTTTCCCAAAGGGATAACCCCGTTAACACCTTTCTTGACACCTACTTGATCGGCTAATTGTCCTCTGTAAAATTCACCCAGGAGTAACTCTTACTCGCAGTGGGCATCGGGATCCATCTATCTCATAGAAGGTATGCAATCTCATAGCAAATTTCAACACTTGAAATTCCCGATAATGCTTTTACCCCTGACGTGCTATGACCTTGACGAATGCCAACAAACCATAGTCCGCTAGTCAAGTTCAACCCGTACATTTCTTGATTGAATTAAACCCACCCGCATGACCCTTAACGAAAGCCAACAAAACTGAACGACTACCCTAACCCAATCACATCATATGCTACAGATAAGCAATAGTTAGCTACCGCACACTACCGTTAGTTGTATGTATGCCCTAGAGGCCAATATTGTACAGATGATGTATATTATATTGGATGCTTAGACATATATAGAGATGACTTTCTTGCTCGATATGATAGTATGCTATCTGGTTACACTTTATCTTAACATGTATACTTGTCTCTTTAAACTGTCTTATAGTTACATGTTGGTAAAGCCCTTAGGATGTGTACTTGACTACCTGGACTATGATGCAGATCATACTAGTGGGGACATGGTAGTCCATAAGTATATCCTTCAAGGTCCGTAGTCGTAGGTGTATCGAGACGGGGCATCGATATACCAGTGTAGACTAGCGTATACGCTTCTCGACCCATGAGATGGGCGATGGATGATCCCATATCCATTAGTGTTTGACATCAGAGATGGTATACGGGTGCTCAGTGGAGACTGGGTACACTGGACGGACTCGCAGAGAACTCCCAGATGGTATTATACCTCACGTCAGATGACAGTTCTCAGGTGACACTTGTGCCGGTTAGTCTGTAGACCTGAGATCGTCATAGAGTCTTGTGTGATTCCCACTGTGCTTTGATTTCCACCTTACCACGTCCATGAGGGCGTGCAAAACGGTTGTTTTTGGGTACAGTCCCGAGTCAAATGGAGGCAATGATCGATAGGAGGGGTTTCGTCTCTCCCGGTATTGGGGGTTGATGTTACGCTGTGCTCGATTGGCTGTAACAGGGAAGTCCCTGTCCAGGGCTGATTCAGAGATTTGCTGGTAAGTGTTACCAGTAGTTTCTCGACCCGTTATGAGCCTCACATCGGCACGACTTATCAGTTATTGGGGTATGACGTTTACCATCCCTAGACCTTATATGCGACATTTCAGACGAGGAGACCGGTCTTCACGGTAGTGTTGCCGATTGGCTCGACGGGAGTTGTAGTAGGTTCGCTTGTTCTCTTCTGATCGCTCAATACCCGGGTGGCCGTTACGTTTAGCTTACCGCTTGCGGCTTGGGGGTGCTTGATATGATCATCACCCACTGCCGGCGTATTGACGAGTCTCAGAGTCCCACAACGGAGTTTCCTAGTCCAGGCGAAACGTTGTGATGCGCGTATGCGATATGCGCATGGACCCGATTAAAATGCGCGTATAGGATACCGTATATTGAACGGGCGGCTTGCTTTTGGTAGGGGTCGTATGTGATATGGCCGGATTGATAAATCAAGTGTTGGATTAACATTTAGCCATTAGATTCTCACTAGAAATCCTTTCTTGTTTCTTTGGATGTATGGATGCATGTATGCATTCCTTTTTGATTCATGCACATATGGATGTACATATACACATACATACATGCATACATCCATCATGGTTGCTTATACATTGAGAATGGTGGCAATATAAGAATCACACCATAGTTATTATATGGATTTTTATTGCTTTTGAATTAAAACAAAAAGGAGAAGAAAAATGGTTAAATGATAGAAAGTTTCTACACTCTTCTTTACCTTACCATGCTCACCTACCTTTTAACCCTTGGTTTATTTTCCTTTTGTACTTTTAACTCCATTACAATAATATCTATATAATTAACCATGGTTTGAAATGAGAGATGGAAAATATATATACTTATATTTTTCATTTTTCTTGTGAGAGTTTTTTTCTTCTCTTCGTCTAAAAAGCCACCATCTTCATCAACCTTCATCATTTGCTCTCTAGATTTTTGTAGTGAGCAATATACTCATCAAGTTAGGATTTTGAAGTGAGAAAGAGAACCACAACACCATTCTACACAAGTCTAGCCCACTTGTTTGGAGTGTTAGCTTCTTTTCGTTCTCTTGATCGGGTAAAGTTGCAAGCTTGGACAAAGCGGACTCCGGGTGGATCATCGATGACCTCGAGGAGTTCAAGCGGAGCTTTTTCAAACCCCAAGAAGCCGAGGAGTCTAGCGTAGGGAGCTACAAAGATTATACTCTCTAAACCCCTTATATTCTTTCATATGTTGATGTGAAAATTTTAGAATCCCTAATTTTCTAGGCACGATCCGATGTTTGTTAACTTAACACCCTAAAGACTCTACCTTTGGTACATATGATGCTTCCAAACCCTTCATGAGGTGCTAGGCTAACCCAACATTGGTATCAGAGCCGGCCTAGAACATTAGGCGATGCTTTAGCGAAGTGAAAACCCCGATCGAACCGAAATACGATTTTACGGGACACTCTCTGGAAATTTTTTAAAATCTGACATTTTTCAGAATTGAAAATATGTAAAAAATTCAGCAGGTAAAAATAAGAATTACGGTATAAAATTTATTCGATGAACAGTCATTCCTGCCTCGGAAACGCGGCCTAAGCTTGCTTAGGCCGCGGTTCCGCAGCCGTACACATCAATCACTGAATAAATTTTATACAGTAATGCTGGAATCTGCTTGTATATTTTTTAGGGTATTTTTAATCTGAATTTAGTGCTGAAAATTCTGGAGAGGGTTTTGGACTCGATAGTTCGATCGGAATTTTGATTTCGTGACTTTTCCGGGTAAATTAGAAAGTATTGAAGTGTTTGAATGAGTATCATTTGCTCACTTTTCACGGGGTTTAATTCCTTCGGAGGTTCGTGCAAGTTTTGTGGTGGTCCCTCTAGAAGACAACAAATCTTAACTCGATTATGTGACCGTCTTGAACTGCCCTTTGAACCTTAGGGTTTGGGGCAGTACGGCAAGCCACATGTGAGGCGTTGGCTTGACCCTTCTACGGCTGGACCGCTACTACTGTGTCACACTCCAAGTTTTTGAACTTCGCTCAAGTGTTGAGCTTTAGTGAATCTTGGGTATTTGATCAATCGTTCGAAAACTTTAATACTGTCTAATTATCTGGAATGTGATGCAATGTGTGGAATTCATATTATAAGACATGAAATACGAGGTATGTGATATTTCGCATTTACGATTTCTTAGGAGCCTGTGGATTCCAGATATTGTAGTTTTACACTTTCTTTTCTGTGACTGTAAGTATAGTATGTAGTGGTATTGCCGATTGTCGTTGCAATACGTCAACGACATTCGGTGTATGCATACTTACTTACGTTGATGATATATGATATTTTGTGTTGCTGAGATATGTTGTGTAGGATTGTCGCGAATGAATAGCCGGGGGATTTTTATGTAAGATGAGAGTTTTATATTTTCATTCATGTAAATTCAAATGTAATTTAATATTCTTTTATTCGGGGCACTTCCGGGTTGAGGTCGATGCCACCTGTGTTGTATATTATTTACTTTTCCGCATTAGGATGGACCTAAGGAGGGGAGCACGGGTGACCAGGTTCTGGGGTTCAGTGGGAGGCAATCTCGAGGAGTCGAGACCGGGTCTCCTAAACTCCAGAATTGGTAGGGTCGCATGCCGCTCTCGTAGGGGTCCAGGGTGTGGGCTTGGCTATTCATCGCGACTGTGGAATCCGTATTTTCTATTTTGGCTAAATACTAAATACGGACGTCCTAGTATATCCCACATTATATCTATGTTTCTGCTGCGATATCTGTGATGTGATCATTTGATATGTTCTGTTGGATATAGTATATAGTATATATGATCTATTATATAGACGTTACTTATGTTTTACACCCGCACTAGCCCTGCCCTGCTCTGTCGTTAGTTACCTAACCTAACGGTGCACGAGGGGACATCGAGGCGAATGCGGATGGCATAAGTGTACGTCATATTTATCTGTGATGTTTAGGTGACTTAAGTGATGGGTCTTCATTAATGTGATTAATGAAAGAAAAGAAACCTAAAAGATTTTGTAGAATCAAATTTTAAATAAAAAGGGGTAGCTACAGTTTTACTTTGCATAGCGGTATATATGATATACCCCGCACCTTATTCGATGAGGAAAGGGCCGAGATCCCTTCACCGGGAGTGACCCCTTTAGCAATAACTGGCAGATGCTACACACTTGCTTTGTCTTTTGATTGCTTCTATAGTTTCTGCTTTGCACAGTGATATATATTTTATATCCCACACCTCATTCGACGAGGAAAGGGCCGACGATCCCTTTACCGGGAGTGACCCCTTTAGCAAAACTAGAAAAGCCTCAAAATCACTCCATTTCAAAAACTTCACTTGATTCTGCAACGATATCAAGTTCATTACGCAATAGGTTTTCAGAAAAACCTGTCGTAGCCCTCCGTCATTTCAGATAAGAACTGTTTAGTATTCGTGCTGCGTTTGTTGGCCTTTGTCAAGGCGTAGTGTGCGGTAGCTGAATAGTGCTTATCTGCTTATGTATATGATGCAGATTGTTTCAGGGTAGCCGTACGACCTTGTTGGCCTTTGTCAAGGGTCGTGCGGGTGGGTTTGATTCAATCAGGAAATGACGGGTTGAACTTGACTAGCATCCTATGATTTGTTGGCCTTTGTCAAGGTCATCGGACGCTAGGGGCAAAATATTATCTGGAATTTCTTGTGTTGAAATTTGCAATGAGATTGCATACCTTCTATGAGATAGTTGGATCCCGATACCCACTGCGAGTAATTGTTACTCCTGGGAGAGTTTTACACAGGACAATTAGCCGATCAAGTAGGTGTCAAGAAAGGTGTCAATGGGGTTACGCCTCTGGGAAAACAAGGTTTACTTTAATTAGGTCCGTGCGAAAGCATGGGGAACCTCCCTCAAAGTACCGACACTGGCCAGGCTGAAAGATCGACAAAGTTGTAAGGTGTAATTAATCCCGGCTAGTCTTTCCTTTTAGGGTTTGAAGGAAGATTTGATAAAAAAACAGTGGGAGCCATCCTGATTAGATAAGATAATAACCAATCTGATCTTGCAAGAGCATACGCTAAAGTGCTTTTTTCTCTCTCTCTCCAGGTAGCGACCATTTCATGCCCTAATCAAGATAATAATATGGATGTATTGACCGAACCCGCATGTTATACTGTGCTTGGGAACGTTGGTTCCGTTCTTTCTTATAAGAGTTATAGGACTGAACAGGACATAGGGGAATACCAGGATTCCCATGCCACCCGAATGAAGAAAGTACATGTTGATGCATTTTCTTCGGGTGTGTTCGTTACAGAGAACTGTTTCTCCATTTGCCCTATGTCCTGGGTATTAGATACCGGGTCAGGATCCCATATATGTAATCAGTTACATGGGCTCAGGAAAGGTAGAGAACTTGGAGAAGGTGATAAAGACATAAGAGTTGGAAATGGTGCAATTGTTGCAGCTAAGACTGTCAGGGAATATCACCTTGCATTACCAACTGGTAATACATTAATTTTGAACGAATGCTATTACATGCCGAACCTGATATGCAATATTATATCGGTTTCTTTACTGAGTAAAGAGGGAAATAATTTTGCATTACAGGATAATGTTATGAACATTTTCCGTAACCAAAAGTTGGTTGGATCAGGCACGTTGTGCAATGGCATTTATGTTCTAAATCAATCAACAGTTCTAAGTATAACAAACACATAAAAGAGGAAGAGTTCAGAACTGAACGAATCCTTCTTATGGCATTGTAGACTGGGTCACATCAATGCGACACGACTAGCTAAGTTGCATAAAGATGGATATTTGAATCCGTTTGAATTATCATCTTATGACACTTGCCAGTCATGTCTCAAAGGCAAGATGACCAAAACTCCGTTTACGAGACACAGAGAAAGAGTTACCGAACTCTTGGGACTAATACATAGTGATGTATGCTGTCCCATGTCTACACATGCCAGGGATGGTACTTCGTACTTCATTACATTCACTGACGATCTCTCTAGATTAGAATATGTGTTCCTGATGAAACACAAATCAGAAGCTTTTGAGAAATTTAGAGAATATAAACAAGAAGTCGAAAACCAAACCGGAAAAAGTATTAAAATCCTTCGATCTGATCGAGGAGGTGAATACTTAAGCAATGAATTCCTGGACTTCCTAAAAGTGAATGGGATTCTCTCTCAGCTGACTCTTCCATATACACCATAGCACAACGGTGTATCGGAACGGATGAACCGCACCCTATTAGATATGGTGCGCTCTATGATTAGCACAGCTGAGTTACCTATTTCTTTCTGGGGATATGCGCTGGAAACAGCTGCATATCTATTGAATCAAGTTCCAACTAAATCTGTACCTACCACACCATATGAGATATGGAGTGGGAAGAGACCATGTCTTAAACGAGTTAAGATATGGGGTTGTCCGGCCTATGTTAAGAGGCAAAATCCGGACAAACTCGAGGCGCGGTAAGTTCTTTGCAAGTTTGTGGGATATCCCAAATATTCACATGGATATCTTTTCTACCATGCAGAAGAACAAAAAGTGTTTGTTTCTCGACATGCCACCTTTTTGGAAAAGGAATTTCTTGCAAAAGAAATTAGTGGCAACAAGGTAGAACTGGAAGAAATTCCGGCTACACAAACTCAAACTGAAGATTTAGTGGAACCAGAGGATTCGGTAGCTCCCAACGAACCTCAGCCTCTCCACCGATCTAGTAGGGTTCCTCGCCAACCTGAGAGATACTAGGGTTTTCTCATGGATGGTGCGAGCGAGGATTGCATCATGGAGGATGATGACCCAACTAGCTTCGAGCAGGCCATCACGAGTGGGGACTCAGTAAAATGGCCGGATGCTATGCGGTCCGAGATGGAATCCATGTACACCAACAAAGTATGGACTTTGGAAGATGCTCCTGAAGGGGTAAAACCTATTGGGAGCAAGTGGATCTTCAAGAAAAAACATGGTGTAGATGGGAAAGTGGAGACTTTCAAAGCTAGACTTGTTGCAAAGGGTTTTCGTCAAAGACCAGGTGTGGACTATGACGAAACCTTTTCTCCAGTGGCTATGCTTAAATCCATCTGGATCATTCTTGCCATCGCTGCATATCATGACTACGAAATCTGGCAAATGGATGTTAACACCGCCTTTCTAAACGGTGATTTAGAAGAGTGCGTGTACATGACTCAGCCAGAGGGCTTCATGGATAGTGGGAGCAGCGGGAAGGTGTGCAAGCTGCTTAAATCCATTTATGGATTGAAGCAAGCATCGCGGAGTTGGAACATCTGCTTTGACTTCGTTATCAAAAAGTTTAATTTCGTCAAAAACGTAGATGAACCTTGTATCTACAAGAAGGTGGCAGAGAGTAAGGTTGTCTTCCTCGTATTGTACGTAGACGACATACTCTTGATAGGAAATGACATTCCTATGCTGCAATCGGTCAAGCACTTTTATCACAAAGATTCTCAATGAAAGATCTTGGTGATGCCTCCTGCAAATTGGGAATCAGGATCTATAGAGATAGATCCAAACGGATATTGGGATTGTCCCAATCCAGGCATATTGACACCATAATAAAGAGGCTTAGTATGGAAGAATCCAAGCGTGGGAACTTACCCACGATCTCTGGAGTCACTCTCTCCAAAGATATGTCTCCCAAGACTGATTTGGAGAGAGCTCGCATGCAAGGGATACCCTATGCTTCGGCTGTAGGCTCTATCATGTATGCGATGCTATGTACAAGACCCGATGTAGCATACTCACTATGTGTAGAGAGCAGGTATCAAGCTGATCCTGGAGAGAGTCACTGGACAGCTGTGAAGAGCACTCTCAAGTACTTGCGAAGGACTAAAGAGATGCTCTTAGTGTATGGTAACGGAGAACTCCAAGTGGAGTCCTTTACCGATTCGAGCTTCCAGAGTGATAAGGACGACTCTAAGTCGCAGTCGGGATTTGTCTTTACCCTTTATAGAGGGGCGGTTAGCTGGAAGAGTTCCAAGCAGGAAACCGTGGCAGACTCGACGATGGAGGCTGAATACATCGCTGCCAACGATGCTGCTAAAGAGGCTGTCTGGATCAAGAAGTTCATTACTGAACTTGGAGTGGTTCCATCCATTGAGCATCCAATACCTTTGTATTGCGATAACAATGGAGCGGTGGCTTTGGCCAAGGAACCCAGGTCCCATCAGCGATCCAGGCATATTCTGAGGCGGTATCACCTGATCCGGGAGAAAGTTGATCGCCGGGAGATCGAGGTCAGGAGGGTTGACACGAAGAACAACACGGCGGATCCACTGACAAAGGCTATTCCCCAGATACAGTTTGAGAGACTCTTCGGGATGCTCGGTATGCGATACTACGGCAGCTGGCCCTAGTGCAAGTGGGAGATTGTTAGTTGTATGTATGCCCTAGAGGCCAGTATTGTATAGATGATGTATATTATATTGGATGATTGGACATATATAGAGATGACTTTCTTGCTCGATATGATTGTATGCTATCTGGTTACTCTTTATCTTAACATGTATACTTGTCTCTTTAAACTATCTTATAGTTACATGTTGGTAAAGCCCTTAGGATGTGTACTTGACTACCTGGACTATGATGCAGATCATACTAGTGGGGACATGGTAGTCCATAAGTATATCCTTCAAGGTCCCTAATCGTAGGTGTATCGAGACGGGGCATCGATATACCAGTGTAGACTAGCGTATACGCTTCTCGACACATGAGATGGGCGATGGATGATCCCATATCCATTTGTGTTTGACATCAGAGATGGTATACGGGTGCTCAGTGGAGACTGGGTACACTGGACGGACTCGCAGAGAACTCCCAGATGGTATTATACCTCACGTCAGATGGCAGTTCTTAGGTGACACTTGTGCTGGTTAGTCTGTAGACCCGAGATCGTCATAGAGTCTTGTGTGATTCCCACGGTGCTTTGATTTCCACCTTACCACGTCCATTTGGGCGTGCAAAACGGTGGTTTTTGGGTACAGTCCTGAGTTACATGGAGGCAATGAGCGATAGGAGGGGTTTCGTCTCTCCCGGTATTGGGGTTGATGTTGCGCTGTGCTCGATTGGCTGTAACAGGGAAGTCCCTGGCCAGGGCTGATTCAGAGATTTGCTGGTAAGTGTTACCAGTAGTTTCTCGACCCGTTATGAGCCTCACATCGGCATGACTTATCGGTTATTGGGGTATGACGTTTACCACCCCTAGACTTGATATGCGACATATCAGTCGAGGAGACCGGACTGCATGGTAGTGTCGCCGATTGGCTCGACGGGAGTTGTAGCAGGTTCGCTTGTTCTCTTTTGATCGCTCAATACCCGGGTGGCCGTTACGTTCAGCTGACCGCTTGTGGTTTGGGGGTGCTTGATATGATCATTACCCACTGCCGGCGTATTGACGAGTCTCAGAGTCCCACAATGGAGTTTCCTAGTCAAGGCGAAACGTTGTGGTGCGCGTATGCGATATGCGCATGGACCCGATTAAAATGCGCGTATAGGATACCGTATATTGATCGGGCGGCTTGCTTTTGGTAGTGGTCGTATATGATATGGCCGGATTGATAAATCAAGTGTTGAATTATCATTTAACCATTAGATTCTCACTAGAAATTCTTTCTTGTTTCTATGGATGTATGGATGCATGTATGCATTCCTTTTTGATTCATGCACATATGGATGTACATATACACATACATACATGCATACATCCATCATGGTTGCTTATACATTGAGAATGGTGGCAATATAAGAATCACACCATAGTTATTATATGGATTTTTATTGCTTTTGAATTAAAACAAAAAGGAAAAGAAAAAGGGTTAAATGATAGAAAGTTTCTACACTCTTCTTTACCTTACCATGCTCACCTACGTTTTAACCCTTGGTTTATTTTCCTTTTGTACTTTTAACTCCATTGCAATAATATCTATATAATTAACCATGGTTTGAAATGAGAGATGGAAAATATATATACTTATATTTTTCATTTTTCTTGTGAGATTTTTTTTCTTCTCTTCTTCTAAAAAGCCACCATCTTAATCAACCTTCATCATTTGCTCTCTAGATTTTTGTAATGAGCAATATACTCATCAAGTTAGGATTTTGAAGTGAGAAAGAGAACCACAACACCATTCTACACAAGTCTATCCCACTTGTTTGGAGTGTTAGCTTCTTTTCGTTCTCTTGATCGGGTAAAGTTGCAAGCTTGGACAAAGCGGACTCCGGGTGGATCATCGGTGACCTCGAGGAGTTCAAGCGGAGCTTTTTCAGACCCCAAGAAGCCGGGGAGTCTAGCGTAGGGAGCTACAAAGGTTGTACTCTCTAAACCCCTTCTATTCTTTCATATGTTGATATGAAAATTTTAGAAACCCTAATTTTCTAGGCACGATCCGATGTTTGCTAACTTAGCACCCTAAAGACTCTACCGTTGGTACATGTGATGCTACCAAACCTTTCATGAGGTGCTAGGCTAACCAAACAACTACGCCTTGACGAAAGCCAAGAAACGTAGCACGAATACTAAGTATTACTTGTCTGAAATGTCGGAGGGCTACGCAGGTTTTTCACAAAACGTTGAGCGTAATCAACATGATATCGTTGAAGAAACAAGTGATTTTGAAAAAGAAGTGTTTTTTAGGCTTTTTCTAGTTTCGCTAAAGAGGTCACTCCCGGTGAAGGGATCTCGGGTCTTTCCTTATCGAATAAGGTGTAGGATATTTCATAAATACCGCGGTGCAAAGCAAGAACTATAGAAGCAATCAAAAACTAAACCGTGAGTTTGTAGCATCGGCCAGTTTTGCTAAAGAGGTCACTCCCGGTGAAGGGATCTCGGCTTTTTCCTTATCGAATAAAGTGCAGGGTATATCATATATACCGCTGTGCAAAGCAAGACCATAGCTAGCCTTTTTATAAAGTTTTGATTCTACAACACCTTGTAGGTTTCTTTTCTTTTATTAATCTCATTAATAAATCCCATCAATTATGCTTCCTAAGTATCACAGAAGAAACGAAAGCAGTAATATTTATGTATCATCATATATATATAGTATAAGCATTCGTCTTAGACAGTAATATGATCTCATCACAAAACATTGCAACAGAAGATAACATATGAAATATTGGATATACTAGGACGTCCGTGTTTTACATCAAGCCTGTATAAAACACGGATTCCACGGTCGCGATGAACAGCCAAACCCACATCCCCAGACACCTACGACAGCGTCAAGTAACACTGCCAGTTCTAGGGTTAGGAGACCCGGTCTCGACTCCTCGAGATGGCCTCACACTGGACCCTAGAACCCGGTTACTTGTGCTCCCCTCCTCGGGTCTATTCTAATGCGGAAAAGTAATAATATATAATGGTGACATCAGCCTCAACATGGAAGTTCCCCAATAAAAGAATATTACATACATTTGAATTTTACATGAATGAAAATAAAACCCTCATCTCACATAAAACCCCGGCAATTCAAAACACGATGATCCAATATAACATATCACAACAACACAAAATATCTCATATCATCAACGTAAGTAAGTATGCGCATCCCGTTTGTCGTTGATGTATAGCAACGAAGCCGGCGATACACCACATACTACGCTTACGGTCGCAGAAAAGAAAGTGTAAATCTACAACATTTGGAATCCATAATCACTTTAGACATCTTAAATCCGAAATATCACATACTTTGCATTTCATGCTTCACTATATGAATTCCACAGATTGTATCACATTCCAGATAAATAGAAAATGTTAAACTTTCCGATCGAATAATCAAATACCCAAGATTTCCCAAATAGCTCAACACTTGAGCGGAGTTCAAAAATCCCAGAACATGTCACAGCCCCAATGAACCAGCCATAGAAGGGTCAAACCAACGCCTCACATGTGGCAACGCTAAACTATTACTAACTCTAGGGTTCAGTGGCAGTTTTGACGGTCACATAATCGAGTTAAGGTTACGTTCTTCTAGTGGGTCCACAGATATGCTTGCATGTTTTTACGAAAGATTCAAACTCAAGAAAAATTCAACACTTAAATGTTTTTCGTGTAGGGAAAAAGTGAGTTATTGATATCCGTTCAAACATTTTAACACGTTCTAAATTATCCGGAAAAACTAAACGAAGTTAAACTTTCCGATCGAATCAACGAATTCTAAAGATCTCCAAAAAACTCAACACTTGAGTAATATTAAAAATTCCCAGAAGCATGTAGTAATACCTACGGATGTTACCTAGAAGTATCTGTCCCTGATACCCAAGTACGGCCGCGGAACCGCTGCGCAAAGCATGGTATTGCCGCGGTTCCGTGACGACTTAAGGGAATTATGAGCTCGTATTTCACAGTTATCCATAGAATCACCTGCTTAATTTTCTGATAATTTTTAATATGGAAAAACCCACCTTTTTAAAAAATTTCCAGAAAGGGGGTCAAAAACGATGTTTCGGGTTCGATCGGATTTTAAACTTCGTCTACACGTCGCCTAATGCTCTAACTTGGCTCTGATACCACTGTAGGGTTACTAGGCACCGTCACAAGGATCTATGAGGCATCATTCATGCGATATTTAAAATTTTCAAGTGCCGAACAGCCTAAAGCGAGGATCTTTGCTAGATAATTAGGGTTAACAAAGCGTGTAAACATATTTGCATCTAAGAGAAAGGGATTACAACCTTTGTAGTCCATTCCTTCGCTTCATAAGCTCCGAGTAGTAGTCCGTTCGCCACGATCCATGAACTTCCGGACTGTAGCGATGCTCCACATGCCGAATGATCCATGCTTTCTTGAAGTCTTCCGATTCGAAGATGATCCACCTTGAAGAACTTTAACTCAAGCTCACACTTCACTAACCAAGTATTAATGAAGTGAACACCCTAATCTAAATGGCTAGAATAGATGAAGATGATGATGTAGGAATTTAGCTCTCTTTTATTATCAATTTCTCGCACTAAATCATCACAAACACAAAAGCTAATAAGCTTTTCAAGGAGGAAGAAGAAGATGAAACCTTTTGTGATCAATAATGAATTATTGTTATGGTTACAAATCAACCCTTGAGTTAAGAATGAATGGCTTAACTCATGTAGAGAATAAACCTAAGGTAAAGGGTTTGGGTTGGGTTAAGAAATATCTACAAAATATCATAACAAAATATCTTAGCTAAAAACAAAGAAAGCTTCTTGAAGCTCCTTGAAAAAGCTAACCCAAATCAAACCCTAGCTTATTTAATCTCCACTAATCATGTTGCATTTGTAATCATAACATGTTACAATATTATATATCATATATATAATATATTTTTGTAACAAAAGAAAATAATACAATTAACATATATCGCATATATATCAATGTATTAACCGGTGAGAAAATGAATCAATAAAGCGAGCTAATATTAGTTAATATAATGTAATATATCACATATATAATTTGACATTAAATTATCGAATCAACACTTGATCCGACAATCCGGCTATGTCGCATATAACCGACTAATATAACATGTACCGATTCATCAAATCAACACTTGATCCGATGACCCGGCTATATCACATATACCCGACCGATGTCATATATCGCGAGAATAGAATATGGTATCTCATATCGTATTATTCTCGGTCCCGCATTTTGGAGATAGTGCCCATCAAAGTCAATTATTGGATCGCAGGTATGTGATTGCAATGATTGAGGCAGGACCTATACCGATATGACTGTCTTGCTCGAGATGATAGTATGCTATCTAGTTTAACTTTATCACCGTATACATGCTTTAGTTCACTATTGCATGATGATAGAGCCCATAGGATTCTTTCTTGACTACCAGCAGTATGATGGCGATCATTTACGTTGGAGCTGGGGTCTGTAAGCACATCCTTAAAAGTGTCCCTAGCCGTGGGAGTTTCGAGACAGGGCATCGATACTCCAGAGTAGACTAGTGTATACAGTCGAGACCCCGACGAGGGGCGGTGGCCGGTCTCACAAGCCACTGGTGTCAGTTGGTTCACCTAAGATGTATACAGGTGCTCATTAGGTTATGAGTACACCGGACAGGACTTGCCGGGAACATGCTAGTTGGTATTATACATATCGTCAGATAGCAGTTCCCTGGTGACATGTGTACAGGTTAGTTTGTCGACCTGAGATCGTCATTTGTCACGTGTGAGTTCCAACTGTGCTTTGATTCCTACCCTACCATGCTCAAAGCAGTTGTGCAAACAGGTATTTTTTGGGTACAGTCCCGAGCCACATGGAGGCAGTGAGCGGATCGTCGGGAATTCGTCTCTCCCGGTATTGGGGGTTGATGTCGCACAGTGCACGGGTGGCCATCACTTGAAATCCTTGGCCAAGGTAGTGGAGAGTTACTGATTTGGATCAGTAGTTTCTCACGTGGTGATGGGCTTCATACCGACACGAATTATCGCGTTATTAGGGGCCTGACTTTATCCACCCCCCTAGACTTGATACGCGATACTCTTTAGACAAACGGACCGGACTATATATACATTGTCACTGTTAGACTCAGTCGGTTTCATAGATGAGTTCGCTCGTCAGCTTCCCTTCCAATCAATACATAGGAAACCGTTACGCACAGCTTGTACCTCTAACGTGCTAGAGGTTATACCCAGTGCTAGTGTGTTGATGAGTCATTAGAGTCCCCCACAGACACTTTCCCAAGTTCAGGCGAAACATTGTAGAGGCCGTATGGGTTTATGGCAAGGTTCGGAAAATGCACGTGCGTTTTCGCACGTGTCGTTTTTCGGGCAGATAATACTGGTCGGCTTTGGTTTAAGCCGGATCCGAGTATTATACTGTGTAGATATAATATATTTGTCTCAGTTGCATTTGTATTCGGTCGTAATACAAATGAAGGTATGTTTATACCATTACGGGGTATCCTGAAATTCATTTCAGGATCACTTTTGGAAATTGCCAGTTTCCAGTTTTCTATCAGCCGTATTTAACAGTCGGTTAAATGCGGATTTATCTTTTCTTGATGAGGTGAGTCAGTGTTCTAGAAGGTTCTAGAGAGAGTGACAAGGCTTGTCAGTCATTTGGTCATTAATGGTGCATTTAATGACAAGTTGACTAGATTAATTGTGATTGGTTTGCATTGATTATGTTCCTACTAGGTGTCATGGTGATTCATCATCTCATTTAATCTTGTGGTCACTTCCTAGCTCCTACACTCACCTCCCTCCTCCCCTATAAGTGGCCGGCCACCCCCTTGAGGATTGATCATGGTTGTTGTTTTGAGAAAAGATTAAAGTTTATGTGTATGGAAATTTCAAAGCTCTTTTCATTCCATCACAATTTCAAATGGCAACTTCATTAACCGTTCGTCCATAGTCTTGGACGTAACGAGACAAAGTGTTCTACTCATTCTCTACATCATCTTGGTCGTCTCTTCTAGCAAACTTGACGACCGAGTTGCCTCGGTTCAGAGGCGGGAGTCCGTTTAAAGATCCGTCGACGTGGTGCCACCTGGACGACGAGACTGGAGATTTAGGTGATCGGAGCAGCAGCACAAAGCGTGGGATGATCGTTGAAGACCGAAGAACTCGGATCATTCGGTATAACTTTCTACCGTATTTGTAATTGGTTAGTTTAGCTTTAATGGCAGATCCGGGTTATAGTACGCTATAGCGCCAGTTTGTAAAAAGTTTTTGTTCCGCATTTGGCGTCTGTTAGACAGCCGGGGCGCTACCGTGGACTTACAGTGGTATCAGAGCCTCACCATTAAGCTATACTAACTTGTGCTAACGCGCTTATAATATCGATCGAACCGAATTTCCAAAAACTGCAATTTCTAAGATCTGAGTTTCTGTCGATTTTTAAAACAGTCTAAAAATAATTTTACATATCACAGATGATTAAGCAGGGTTTTTTAAGAATACTGATGAATTTTGAGCACGTGATCCCACGTGACCGCCGCGGAACCGCCGCAGTACTGTGGGAACTGTGCTTCAAAATTCTTCAGTAGGCTTTTCTATGGAAATTGTGGTCTTTGGTATAGTTCTTTTGGGCCCAGATTTTGCTATTGTACAGAAGATGTTTGTGGGGCCCACTTCAGGAAATTTAGTCGATCGAAATTTTAAATTTGTTAGTTTACAGTATTTACATTATATCTCCGACCGTGAATGTCATTTGATCGATAAACCACGTCTGATTGCTATAGTTCTTTTAGACGGGTTTGCGAACATGACATTCGTGTTGATGTTCTGTGTTGTACTATGATGTTGCAGATTTGTCGTGGTGGATAGCAGGGTGCAATGATAGTACAGTTTGGATTTATTTGTAAATTTGATATTGCGGGGCGAGGGTCCAACATGTGGACTGCCGTCACAGCCTGTTTGTATAATATTCTTTTTGAGGCAGGACCGGGTAGAGGTCGATGTACCCATTGTATATATTTTTATTTCTGTACTAGGTTTATCCCACGACGGAGTGCACGGATAAGCCGGGTTCTGGAGGGCAACGTGTCCGTATCTCATTGATTTGAGAGGCAGAGGGGCCTCACTCTAGAATTGGCAGACTATTCGCCGCACTCGTAGGGGGTACAGGTTGACCTAAGAAGGGGTGCTCAATTTACCGGATTCCGTGAAGTGCCGGGTGTTCCATTCACTATGCTGTAGGGAACTACCTCGCTTCAGGTTTTGGCGGGTAACTTGCCGCACCCGTAGGGGTCTAGGTTTCATTGCACAGGCTATCCACACGACCAGGGGAACGTCGGGTTTCAGTAGCGGCTCTGTGAAACCCGGTGATCCCAGATTATCTGTATTGTTCTGTGATGCTTATTACTTTTCTGTAATGTTGTATATTATCACGCCTGGAGCGATTATTCTATATTGGTATATATACTATTAGATGTTGTATATGTTTTACACCCGTGCTAGTCCATCCCCCGCTCTGTCGTTAGTTAAGTAACCTAACGGGTGATGAAGGGACCCAGTGGCGAATGCGGATGGCATATACGTACATTTTATTTTCGTTCTTTTCTGGTGTGATTGATTGATGGGACTGTATTGATTCTGATCAATGCAAGGATAAAACAAACCTATATTCGATGTTGTTGGAACCAATTTTAAAAGGTGTTATTACAAAGATGTTTTCTTTTGTTTTGCATAGTGATATTCAGTTAGAATATCCCGCACCTCATTCGACGAGGCAAGGGCCGAGATCCCTTCACCGGGAGTGACCCCTTAGGCAGAAGTTTACGTCAGGGTAATAACTTCACTATAGTCGATTACAAGTTGCTTTGTATCGCGGTATTCAGTTGGAATATCCTGCACCTCATTCCACGAGGAAAGTGCCGAGATCCCTTCACCGGGAGTGAGCTCTTTAGCAAATGGTTTTCGTCACTATATTTTTATAAAAATCTATCAGGTTCCTTCAACGAGATCAAGTTCATTACGTTAAAGGTTTTTCGCCAAAAACCAGCCGTAGCCCTCCGTCGTTTCTTTTGGGTATTCAGTAGTATTCAAGCTATGTATTTTGAACTTCGCCAAGGCATAGTGTTTGGTAGCTGCTGGGTATTCATTTGTAGCATAGATAGATGCGTTGGTTTGGGACAGTCGTACTACTATTTTGGCCTTCGTCAAGGGTATATCCGGGTGGGTTCAAATTGACCTGGACAATGACGGGTAGAACTTGACATGTGACTTATGATATTTTGGCCTTCGTCAAGGTCATAAGAGTATGAGGCAAAAATCACATCGGGAGTTTCAAACATACAGGAAACTTGCCAGGAATGCGCATACCTTCTGGAGTGTGATAACTTGAGTGGCTTCCATCGAGTTATCATGCGATGATAGTTGGATCCCGATTCTCACTGATGAGTTGGTTTACTCTTCGGGTGATCCCGATTGATTATTTTTTCAGGTTTGGAGGAGAATTTGAGATTACAGTGAGAGGTTTCCTGATTAGAAAAATTGATAACCATTCTGATCTAGGTTAGAGTGCAAGATAAGTGTTTCTTTTCTCTCTCTCTTTGGCAGCGACCTTTGACCGACCCTAGACTATGACTCAGTGACCAAGTTTACCGAACCTTCTTAAAACACTGACTTTTGGATTTTCTGAGTTGCATAAGTCATTGCCGCTCCTTCTTTTACCCTTTGTATTTCTCAGAACACCCCGTATTACTACGGACATCCACTTCCATTGGATAGATCCATCGTATGGTTATATACGAACTCGAAGGTACTACTTCGAGGATGGATCTAGGTTCAGGAGAAAAAGAATTGGTTTATTCAGTTGTCTTTTATTATCACCTTCTCTCAGGTTGCGAGGGCTCCTTGGTTTAAGAGGGTACACCTATTACGCTTATTGGACAGTCTTCTTCCAAACCATAAGAAGGTGCCGAAAGGTAGGGAATGAAGAAAACCAATTAGCCTAAGAAAGGTGTACAGAAGGTAATAACTAAAGACAAGATAAAGGGATTAGAAAGAGGGCAAAGTAAATTGCCACTATTAGCATTCACGACCAAACCGCGTACTTCATCGCCACTCCTATTTCACCTTTAATAGAATAAGGTATTGTTCAGTTTTCTTTTATCATCACCTTCTCTCAAGTTGCTAGTACTCCTAGGATTAGGAGGGTACACCTATTATGCTTACTGGATAGTCTTCTTCCAAACCATAGGCTGGTGCCGAACGGTTGGGAAGGAAGAAAACCATTTAGCCTAACGATGGTGTACAGAAGGTGATGACTAAAGACAAATAAAGGGATTTGGAGAGATGGCAATAAAATATACGGTTATAGTCATTGGATTACGGAAGAGGCATTACTAGGAATACCAGGATACCCCTACGAGACATTTCTTGTTTCAGTGCATTGATAAAGGAAAACTTGATTTCCTGATTAGATACTTACTCCAGTGTATGAATTTACCAGGTAAGATTCTCATATCTCTATGGTTTTACAGATGACGAGTAGGAGTAAGTTATTGGGAATTTGGTGATCATCCTCATTATATCGGAATTCGTTGTAATTGGTGATATTTGAGGAAATCGCCTGGGTACAGTTTTTCAACCTACGACAGACAGGTTTTGAGTTAGTCAACTCAGCGGACTTATATAGAGTATTGTATGTTGCCCAGTGTCCGTAAGGACAAAGGGGTAGGTCCTCGCACTATGTTCTGTTTACTTGTGACTTCTTTTATTTTTATACAAGTGTTTCGTAGAAATACAATGTCTAAGTTTTGAGAAGTTATGGGTATAAGAATAGAGTAGAGAACCAGATGTCGCAAGTATCAGGATTCTTCAAAGAGATCGAAGATGTATATTCTTATGATTAGTATTCAGATGATAGTAATGGTTTTGAGAAACTTGTTTCTCTTTCAGATTACTCATAATTGGATGGATTCCTAAGTTGAGTAGTGCTGATTAACCTTTTTCCATTAAGTTGTTTTGCACAGGAGACAGTTGCATGGTTTGAATCTGGTTCAAGTTAAATTAGTGCCTCTAATTCTATATTGTATATAGAATGGTTCATATCTTAACGATGTTAAGATACGAGGAGTTGTCCTGCTTATGCTTAAAACCAGACACTGGATAACTCAAGGCACGTTTCTGTAATGGCAGTTTGTGGGTTGACCCTGGCTTCGACAGGGTTGACTTTTCTACCATCTGGAAGATCAATAGTGATATTATTCTTGACTCGCCACGGTTTTAGTAAAATGGATTTTTTTAGAAAACAGTAGTGGGAGTATGGTAAAACTGGAAGTGATTGCAGAACCACGAACGATTAAGGAAAATTTAATAGGACCTATATATTCAATCAGACTTGACATTCCATTAGCCACTCCGCAGAGATGGTGGGTAACCTCAGACACCCGAGAGGTACTTCGGTAGGCTCAAGGAAGGTGACAGGGAGGTTCTTATTTACCCAGACTTGACACTACTGTTGTTCCAGACTATGAGACCCGGCAGGAGGATAAGTATAGGGTTGTTCTAAACTAATTTTAGAAGTGTACGTATATATTATTCTGCCAGAGGGTTGTCGTAGTCAGTGGGGGCAGCGGAAGCATAGTGGAAAAGTAGCTTATGTCTATTTATAGACTTAAGCAGTTATAGTGGAGATAGATCATCTAATTTTTGATTTGACAGTCATAGGTTTGACTTCATCAGAATAGGGGATGGATCTGTTAAGAAGGTAGTACGGTGTGACGTCCTGGTATTTGGATGACATACACAGAGTAGGAAGTAAAATTCCTATACTACGATCGGTTGTACTGTGGTCGTCACACAGTTGTTTCTCCATAAAGGATATGGATATAATATCAGACATTCTAGTTTCTAGATCTATGGTTTTAGATCTTGATTTGGGTAGTTTCCCAATGTGTGTACTTCGACAATATTCTAAAGGTATTTAGAATAAATGACTCCTGGCATGGTGGTGTACCTGCAGATGATGGAGTCACCCTCTCTAAAGGTGTCTTGCAGACTAAAGAGGAGAGAGATGTGCATGATTGGCAGATCACTTGCTTAGGCAATTGAGTCAATCGTGAGTTGTCAAGTACCACACCAGATGTTGTTTTTGCACTAGATGCGATATGTTTATATTAATCCAATCCTGGAGAAACATAAGCAAGCAATTTTAGAACATAAGTGTATATTCTACGGATTTGATGACGGCAGCCTCATTCAGGAGACGGTTATCATTCCAGGCTTTGGAGGTGACATGGATGACAGAGTAATTGTCAGAGTCATAGTTTTCCCTATGATAAGGGACAGTATTATGGACAGGTGGTCCAAGAGGATACTGTGGGAGGTATGGCGCTGGATACTGATTAGGTTCAGTGATCGATACATTCTAAGAAGTTTGGATTTGGAGTTCATTTATGAACTAGGTCCCATCAGATATTCAGACATATTCTAAGACCGGTATTACTCGATTCGGGAGATGGCTTTCTCCGTGAACTTGAGATTAAAAGAGACATAGAAAGAAACATCAGGGCGGATCCACTCACTGAGGCTATTTCTCGAACATAAGAGTTTTACAAACTAGCTTTGTGAAACTGATTAGTAGAGGAGTTGGGTGTTCGGTATCACACGGGCTGTGAGTATGCGACATCGAAAAAATTAGCCTTATGTGCAAGTGGGAGATTGTTGGAGATAGTGCCCTCAAAGTCAATTATTGGATCGCAGGTACGTGATTGCAATGATTGAGGCAGGATCTATACCGATATGACAGTCTTGCTCGAGATGATAGTATGCTATCTGGTTTGACTTTATCATCGTATACATACTTTAGTTCACTATTGCATGATGATAGAGCCCATAGGATTCTTTCTTGACTACCAGCAGTATGATGGCGATCATATACGTGGGAGCTGGGGTCTGTAAGCACATCCTTAAAAGTGTCCCTAGTCGTGGGAGTTTCGAGACAGGGCATCGATACTCCAGAGTAGACTAGTGTATACAGTCGAGACCCCGACGAGGGGCGGTGGCCGGTCTCACAAGCCACTGGTGTCAGTTGGTTCACCTAAGATGTATACAGGTGCTCATTAGGTCATGAGTACACCGGACAGGACTCGCCGGGAACATGCTAGTTGGTATTATACATATCATCAGATAGCAGTTCCCTGGTGACATGTGTACAGGTTAGTTTGACGACCTGAGATCGTCATTTGTCTCGTGTGAGTTCCTACTGTGCTTTTATTCCTACCCTACCACGCTCAAAGGAGTTGTGCAAACAGGTATTTTTTGGGTACAGTCCCGAGCCACATGGAGGCAGTGAGCGGATCGTCGGGGATTCGTCTCTCCCGGTATTGGGGGTTGATGTCGCACAGTGCACGGGTGGCCATCACTTTAAATCCTTGGCCAAGATAGTGGAGAATTACTGATTTGGATCAGTAGTTTCTCAGGTGGTGATGGGCTTCATACCGACACGAATTATCGCGTTATTAGGGGTCTGACTTTATCCACCCCCCTAGACTCGATGTGTGATACTTTTTAGACGAACGGACCAGACTGTATATACGTTGTCACTGTTAGACTCAGTAGGGTTCATAGATGAGTTCGCTCGTCAGCTTCCCTTCCAATCAATACATAGGCAAACCGTTACGTACAGCTTGTACCTCTGGCGTGCTAGAGGTTATACCCAGTGCCAGTGTGTTGATGAGTCATTAGAGTCCCCCATAGACACTTTCCCAAGTTCGGACGAAATGTTGTAGAGGCCGTATGGGTTTATGGCAAGGTTCGGAAAATGCACGTGCGTTTTCGCACGTGTCATTTTTCGGGCAGATAATACTGGTCGGCTTTGGTTTAAGCCGGATCCAAGTATTATGCAGTGTAGATATAATATCTTTGTCTTAGTTGCATTTGTATTCGGTCGTAATACAAATGAGGATATGTTTATACCATTACGGGGTTATCCTGAAATTCGTTTCAGGATCACTTTTGGAAGTTGCCAGTTTCCAGTTTTCTATCAGCCGTATTTAACAGTCGGTTAAATACGGACTTATCTTTTCTTGATGAGGTGAGTCAGTGTTCTAGAAGGTTCTAGAGAGGGTGACAAGGCTTGTGAGTCATTAGGTCATTAATGGTGCATTTAATGACAAGGTGACTAGGTTAATTGTGATTGGTTTGCATTGATTATGTTCCTACTAGGTGTCATGGTGATTCATCATCTCATTTAACCTTGTGGTCACCTCTTAGCTCCTACACTCACCTCCCTCCTCTCCTATAAGTGGCCGGCCACCCCTTTGATGATTGATCATGGTTGTTATTTTGAGAAAAGATTAAAGTTTATATGTATGGAAATTTCAAAGCTCTTTTCATTCCAGCACAATTTCAAATGGCAACTTCAATAACCGTTCGTCCATAGTCTTGGTCGTAACGAGACAAAGTGTTCTACTCATTCTCTACATCATCATGGCCGTCTCTTCTAGCAAACTTGATGACCGAGATGCCTCGGTTCAGAGGCGGGAGCCCGTTTATAGATCCGTCGACATGGTGCCACCTGGACGACGAGACTGGAGATTTAGGAGATCGGAGCAGCCGCAACAAAGCGTGGGATGATGGTTGAAGACCGAAGGACTCGGATCATTCGGTATAACGTTTCTACCCTATTTGTAATTTGTTAGTTTAGCTTTAATGGCTGATCCGGGTTATAGTACGTGATAGCGCCAGTTTGTAAAAAGTTTTTGTTCCGCATTTGGCGTCTGTTAGACCGCCGGGGCGCTACCGTGGACTTTCACCGCACATATCACATATGTGCTCCTACTCCGTTTTTCCTGAGTCGGGGAACCTTTGTGTAGGACTCTAAAGAATCGTCAATACGCCGGCAGTAGGTGATGATCATATCAAACACCCACAAGCTGCAAGCGGTCAGCTAAACGTAACAGCCACCCAAGTATTGAGCGATCAGAAGATCAATAAGCAAGCCTGTATATTCCCCTGTGAATCTAATCAGTAACACCACCGTACAGTCCGGTCTCTTCGTCTGATATGTTGCATATCTAGTCTAGGGGTGCTAAACGTCAGACCCCAGTAACCGATAAGTCGTGTCGATGTGAGGCTCGTAACAGGTCGAGAAACTACTGATAACACTTACCAGTAGCACTCTATATCAGCCCTGGCTAGGGACTTCCAGTTATAGCCAATCGAACACAGTACAAGATCAACTCCCTATACCGGGAGAGACGAAACCCCTCCTATCGCTCATTGCCTCCATATGATTCGGGACTGTACCCAAAAGCCACCGTTTTGCATGCATTCTTGGACGTGGTAAGGTGGAAATCAAAGCACAGTGGGAATAAGACAAGAATCTATGACGATCTCGGGTCTACAGACTAACCTGTACCAGTGTCATCGGAAAACTGCCATCTGACGTGAGGTATAATACCAACTGGGAGTTCTCGGCGAGTCCGTTCATTGTACCCAGTCTCCATTGAGCAACCGTACACCATCTCTGATGTCAAACACCAATGGATATAGGATCATCCATCGCCCATCATATGGGTCAAGATGCGTATACGCTAGTCTACTGTGGTGTATCGATGCCCTGTCTCGATACACCCTCGACTACGAATAGTTATAGGATTTACTCGTTGACTACCCTGGCCCCACTAGTATGATCTCATTATAGTCCCAGTAGTCGAATACATATCCTAAGGGCTTTATCAACATGTGAGAGTAAGACAGTAAACTAATACAAGTCAACATGTTAAGACAAAGTGAAACCAAATAGCATACTATCATTTCGAGCAAGAAAGTCCTCTCTATATATATCCAAGCATCCACTATAATATACATCATATGTACAACAATGGCCTCTAGGGCATATATATAACTAACACTCGCAAGTATAAGGTGTTGTATATGGAGTGTGTGAGCTACTGAAACAATTTAGACACCAAACACTAACATTTGGCCAGCCACATAGCCCCCAAAACCGGCCACCTCGGCCAATTCTGCTCCGTTGGGGTTCGTCTTCTCAGGGTGGTCTCCTAACGTCTTAAATAAGTCTCTGGTATTGTTTGTTTTTCTCAGAAACTTTCTGGGTTGCTCCAGATTCCTGTAGGCACACAATTAACACAAAACCGACACGGGTAATTCCTAAGTCCGTATTCTCTATTCTAGGACAGTTAAAACACCATTCAAGTCTTGTAACAACACATAAACATCACCAATTCCACACAATTACCCAAACCCTCTCCTGGGATTTCTAACTTCACAATTCTACACTTAATCAACTTCTAAACTAAACTAGAATGAAAGAATCTAAAAACTAAAATAAATGATAGGAAATTATACCTCATTTAGGCAACTCAGGAAAAACCCTAGGTTCTCAAAGTCTCTAAAATCCAAACTTGCAAGGTCCAATGTGTAGAAGATGAAGTGGGGATCATTTTTCATGAAAAGGGTGTAGGGTTTTGGGAAGGAAATTGAGATGAAGTTTGGCGGTGAAGGTGGAGGAAGATGAGAAAGAAGAAGGAGATCAAGAAACATATGGGGTGAGGATAGATGGCAGCCCTCTCTCTCTCCCCCTCTTATTCTCACCTCACTCTCTCTCATAAGCCATGCCTCAAGTCATGATGTGGTCCCCCCTCCTTCTCCTCAATAATACATTCTCGTTTCTTTGTTTTCTCACAAAATTGAACCAAAAGCAATGAACAAACACAATGGAAAGCAATATGTAACAAAATGCAACATGTCATGGTGCACTAGCCATGAAAAGCTGTAGAAACAGGGATTTGGCTTAATCGCAATCAATAGTGCGCTAATCGGGTTTAATTTTAAACATCATATAATGAATTATATAAAAAATGCCAAATCCAATAAATATATTTTTAAATGAATAAATCATTTAATCTCCAATTATTTCCCAATTATTGGTATATATTTATACCATTTTACGAAAACCCCAATTTCGTAAATCGGGTAGTTTTCGCGAAATATATTATTTTAATATTAAATTCCGAAAACAATATTTTATATTTTTTGAAATTTTACAATCTTCCCTCCTTAAATAAATTCGGTCCACGAATTTAAATTTAAACCCCCAAATACTAAAACATTTCAAAATTCAACTCAATCAACGGGGCTCCGAAATCACGGAAGATATAGAAACACTACAGCGCATCGCGTGCGCCTGAAAATGAGTATGAAACTCAAAATCGAACTCTGTCAAGCGTCACGCAAATCATCGGACTTGCACGCATATCATTGGAGTTACAATGAAGATACAGATCTCGAAATTCACTACTGAAATCCAATATACACCAGTCAAATACTATTATACATATATAGTACGCATCCTTGAAAATCTTCTAAAACTGACTGAAACACATGCAAAATTTTTTCTAAATCACCGTATGATGCGTAACTCACGGCACAAGTGACTGACGCTCATTTGTAAAGTAATAAATATACATTCATATATGTTTTGCTAAATATACGTTCCGCCGTTTCAAAAATATCCCAAAGGTTTTTCTTTATAAACGTTCGTGTTGCTCGCGTACATGTAAGAAATAGCGAGACTATAGCCCCTTTTGAAAACCTCTTGTTAAACTTTTAATGCATGCAAAGTACTCAGGTACTGTCCTCAGATCAGTCATGTTCGGCTACTACAGAATATAGTGCCCATCATGAAAACAAGGTGCTCAAAAGCAAAATCGGCCTCAAAATGCGTTTCCAAAAATCACGTGCGTCTTGTGCGCACGGAAATCAAATCCAAATACCAGTGCCACAACATGCACAAAAGCAAAGCTAAGTGCAACGGGTGTGCACGAAAGTATCTGTCCAGTGCAATGGATGCGCACGACAACATCATCTAGTGCACCTATGGTGCACGAAAATCCAATCCAGTGCAACTAACATGCATGAATAAAAATCCTAATCGAGTGCATCCGGTGTGCAGAAAATCACATCTCATATCATGCGCCCAACATACGCGAAATCCAAATCAAGTGCATCCATCATGCACAAATGAAATCTAAGTCGAGTGCATTTAACATGCACGAATGAAATCGCATCCAATATTCACGGATAAAATCTAAATCAAGGGCATCCAACATGCATGAGTAAAATCTCACTCAAGTGTATCCGATGAGCACAAAATCCAGTATCAAGCGCATAATATGCGCAAAAATCCAACCCAAGCGCGTCAGGCCTATATAAATGCCCAGAGCGGTAAAGCGCACGAAAAACGAACGTCAAGTGCAACGTTCACAAAAACATAAATCTGGTAAAAATGAATGCTCAAAGACAAAAATCGGTGAAACCAATGTACGGAGTATAAATCTAGTGCAACCAATGCAGGAAATACCGATCTGGTGCAACCAATGCACAAAATATAAACCCAGTTCAACAAATGCACGAAATATAAATCAGGTGTGACAAATTCACAAAATATAAATCCAGTGCGACAAATGCACGAAATATAAATCTGGTGCAACAAATGCACGAAACACAATTCCAGTGCATCCAGTGCAAGAAATACAATTCCGGTGCATCGACTGCAAGGAATACAAATCCGGTGCATCAAGTGCACGAAATACAAATCTGGTGCATCAGTGCATGAAATACAAATCCGGTGCGTCCAGTGCACGAAATACAAATCCGGTGCATCCGGTGCACGAAATACCAATCCGGTGCATCCAAATGTACGGAAACTCACCAATAACTCAAATGTGTAACGAAGCAACACCGAGTGTACCAAGGTGTATAAAATCCAAAGATGTGTGCAACTATGTGCACAAAATCCGTATCAATACACTGCAAGCATATGTGAACTATACCGAGTGCAAAAATCAAATCGAGTGCGTATCACATGCAATAAATCAATTCAACCGTATGAAATCCATGAAATCATGAACATGTGATACCAAGGTACAAAATGAATATCAAGTGCAATAGATATGCACAAATCATAAACGAACACAACGATGTGTACAACGAATATCAAGTGCAATAACTATGCACAAAAATGTAAATACCCAATAGGTGCAGCAATGCTGCACGAAAACAATATCATGAAACTCAATCATCAAAACTCAAATCCAAGCGATAGAAGCGTAATACTCGGATCACAAACACAAATCGCAACAAATGACATTGAGGTACACCTCCTACAATGTCGAAAAAAAGATATCGGTGCGCCCAAAACGGCAGAGCAAGAACATCCGCTTACCTCCTGCTCACAGTCTGGCGTCCTCTGTCTCTGGGTCCTCTTTTCTCTGTGGATTACCAATCTCGCAATCCATCGGCTCATCGGCCCATTCAGGTGTACTAACGGAAATGATTCTGCTCTGACACTCCCCTGGTCCTCTCTCAGCCAGTTAGCATGACCACTCGTAAAGCAGCACGTCACTGGAGTCGGCCTCTGGCCATCTAAATACACGCGACACAACTGATCCTGGGTGCAAATCTTATCGCAGTAAATTCCTGGAAGGAATCTGCTCAGCGTCTCTTCCGATCTCGCCTATGCCGAACTATACGGAGGCTGGTACTCTTGCATAATCTTTTCTCGCTTTGTAGACATCTGCGTTCCCAGCACAACATTTCCTTAGGAACTGGTCGTATCTCACGCCTCTGTATACAGATCAGATCTCCAATCTCAATGGGGAGTAACAACAGCTCGTTAATCTCTCGCACGAACCTCTTATTCTACTCGTCTTTATTATCGTCCGCTTCGACATCACGTCATGCTATCAATGTACTACAATTGTTCTCGGCTACAGTCAATACAGAGTCACTCACCTGGACTTGAAGTTACGAACTCGGTATCTTCAACACTCTATAGAAGGACTCTAGCCAAACACGTTCTCGGGAACTCGTCCCAACCATCGGAGGAACACTCAATACTCGTCTGTTCTCGATAAATTCACAACGCATCTGGGTGAGGTCCTCTATCCGAAACTGGTCAACCTACTGATCTCCTATCGGATCATCCAACGAACAACGTCATGTCTGGATCGATCTACTCTAGATCTGAGTAAGATTCTCTACATAGGAAATCTTCAACTCAACTGGGCCTGCGTCGGCGCATCCAATGTGATGAATCACCTTCATCTCTCAAATCACGTGTAACACCTTAGAATGTGTTTTGTGGCTAATTAAATTTTAATATATGGTTTTAATAAAAAGTTTACCAAAATGATTTCCAATTATTTTATCCTATTTAATGAATATTTTATTAGATTTTTCCTAGGCTTGCACACACTTGTGCATGTTAACTAGGGTGTTAATTTGGGGTTTAACAATTTCTTAATCTAGTTTTATAAATTGGTTTAAGTGTTTTGGGTGTTATGGTGCATGGTTGTTTTCAAAAATGAAATGAATTTAAATATTTAAAAGGGTTTGAATTTTTGGGTTGAAATGTTGACTTTGAGAAGAGAGAAGCATGGTGCTACATGGTGAGCCATGCCTCATTTATGAGGGAAGAGAGAGGTGGAGTCTTTGTTTTGTTTTCTCTCATTTCTCCTCTCATTTTCTCTTTCTCTCATACTCTCTCTCACATACACACACAATAGAAACAACAGCTCCAGCAGCTGCTCCAGAAGCAAGCAGCAATAGCAGCAGCAGCATCAGCACTGGCAGCAGCTGTAGCAGCAGCAGCCTCAGCAACTACAGCAGCTCATCTCCCCCATACACTTCTTCTCTTGGTTCTTAGGATCCTTTAGGGTATAACTCTTAAACCCAATTTCCCTTTTTGCTTAGCTTGTGTGATAATTAGCTTCGGGTTGTGTTTAATTATGTGTTTAGTTCTAATTATGGTGATTTACGTGGTATGTTGGTTAAGTGATGTTTGTGTTACCTAACCTAGCCTATTTTAGTGTTCTTAGGGTCACTTGAACTGAGAATTTCCCCAGATTTCACTAATTACCATAGGGTTTATGTTTTGTGCAAAATCGGTGTTTTTAGGCGATATATTGGCATTCTGTGATCTGCTATTGACCCGGACCCTTCAGAGTAAAATTGAGGAAACTGGAGCATGCTTACTAGGTTTAGACCACAGCACCTGAACACGAGACACCCTTTCCTAACCCAGGCCGCAAATAAAATCCATTTGGCCGCAAATTGCGGCCAGGAAGGGGAATGGGGTGCTGGGGTTTTGTGTAGATTAGTCTGCAGTGATTTGTAGTGTTTTGGCATGTATAGTTTTGTAAGATTTGACCTGTAAGAAAATCTGGGACAATATATCGTTTTTCGTGTTCGATGTGTAGGGTTCCTAGGCACACTAATGAGGTCTCACAAGGCATCAAGCATGCCATTTTCAAATTTTGCAAGTGCCGAGAGACCCTAATACGGATCGTTAACTAGAGATTAGGCGAAAACTATAACTAGTAAACTGCTTTACTAATAAGTGAACGGAAATACAACCTTTGTAGATCCGGTCCTCCATCTCCATAGCTCCGTGATGAGGTCCCCTCGCTGCGATCATCGGATCTCGGGCTCTAGCGTCGGCTTCATCGGAGAAATGGGCGGGCTAGATCGTCGACTTCGATGCCGAAGATGATCTACGTCGAGGCAACACAAGATCAACCTCCAACTTCACCAATCCATGAAACTTGTGAAGAAAACACCCTATACTACCTGCCAAGTGGTAAAGGATGAAGAAATAGAAAGTGGGTTCACTTTAGAAATGGATTTCTCACTCTTTTTGTCAAGGCACCATTGTTGGTAGCAAACTTCTTCATCTTGAAGAAGAAGAAGAAGATAATATGATAAGTGTTATCTAAAATATAAAATAAAAAGGATACTTATCATATTGCAACCATAGTTAGGTGTAGAGAATAAACCAAGGTTAGGTGAATGGTTAGGTTAGGCAAAGAAACAAAAATGGTTGAACTTTTTCAAAGCTTCATGAAGCTTCAACTAGAAGACAAATCAAGCCACCATTTTTCCTTTTGCCAAAATGAATGAATAAATAAATAAATAAGAAAATAAATCAAGTGTAACCCTAACCATTGACCAACCATGGTTTAAACCAAACATACACCCTAACTAGCATGTATCATCAAACATGATACAAACAAGTGCACAAAAGTATATCACATATACAACTTGTGTACATCAAGTGAGAAAATCCAATTTAAATGAACCAATACTGGTTAATGCAAAGTAATATATCAAATATATAATTATGCATTAAATCATTATATCAACGCTTGATTTAACGATCCGGCCATATCGCATATAACCGACTAATATCCAATGCATCGGCTTATCGAATCAATCCTTGATTCGATAACTAGGTTATATCACATACAACCATTCGATACATTAATCGCGAGAATAGAATACGGTATCACATACACGCATTATTCTCGGTCCCGCACATATCTCATATGTGCTCCTATTTCGTTTTGCTTGAGCCAGGAAACCTCTGTGTAGGACTCTAAAGACTCGTCAATACGCCGGCAGCAGGTGATGATCATATCAAACACCCACAAGCCGCAAGCGGTCTGCTAAACGTAACGGCCACCCGGGTATTGAGCGATTAGAAGATCGACGAGCAAGCCCGCTCACACTCCTGTGAATCCAACCAGTAACACTTACCGTACAGTCCGGTCTGTTCGTCTGATATGTCGTATATCTCGCCTAGGGGTGGTAAACGTCAGACCCCAGTAGCTTGATAAGTCATGCCGACTAAGGGTCCATAACATTCGTGAAACTACTGATAACTCTTACCAGTATATCACTGCAACCCTGGTCAGGGATTTCCTGTTATGTCCAGTCGTGCATAGCGCAACATCAACCCCCAATACCGGGAGAGATGAATCCCCTCCTATCGCTCATTGCCTCTATGTGAATCGGGACTGTACCCAAAAACCACCTGTTTGGACGACTCAGTAGAGCCGTGGTAGGGTGGAAATCAAAGCACAGTGGGAGACACACATGACTCTATAATGATCTCGGGTCAACAGACTAAGCTGTACCAGTGTCACCAGAGAACTGCCATCTGACATGAGGTATAATACCATCTGGGAGTTCTCGGCGAGTCCGTTCAGTGTACCCAGTCTCCACTGACCACCCGCATACCATCTCTGATGTCAAACACCAATAGATATGGGATCATCCATCGTCCATCACATGGGTCGAGAAGATATGCGCTAGTCTACTCTGGAATATCGATGCCCCGTCTCGATATTCCTACGACTAGGAACATTGAAGGATGTACTCATTGACTACCCAGACCCCACTAGTATGATCTGCATCATAGTCCTGGATGTCGAGTACACATTCTAAGGGCTTTATCAACATGTAATCAGATAGACAGAAAGTATACATGTTAAGATAAAGAGTAACCAGATAGCATACTATCATGTCGAGCAAGAAAGTCCTACCTATATATGTCCCAGCATCCACTACAATATACATCCAATGCACAGTAATGGCCTCTAGGGCATACATATAACTAACAATCTCCCACTTGCACTAGGGCCATCTGTAGCAGTGGTTGCAGTATCACATACTCAACCATCCCATATAAGTCTCTCTTTGGGAAAAGGCCTTTGTGAGTGGATCCGCCGTGTTGTCCTCTAAGTCTACTCTCCTAACTTCGATCACCCTGGAGATCAACTATCTCCATGATCCGGTGATGCTGCCTCAGAATATGTCTGGGTCACTGATGGGACCAGGGTTCCTGGGCCAAAGCCTTACTTCCATTGTCATACAATGGTAGGAACCTAGTTCATCTTATGAACCAATATACACCCAAACTGCCTCTTTGGTAGTATCTTTAATAGCGACGTTACCTTCCTTTATCTTATAGTTTGCCACGGTATTTAGCTTGGAACTCTTCCAACATACCGTCCCTTTACTGTGGGTAAAGACAATGCCTGTGACTGACATTCAGTCGTCTTTATCACCCTGGAACCTTTCTAGTGATTCTCCCCAGGATCGATTGATACCATCTCACTACATCTAATGAGAATCCTAGCATCCAATTACATCTATCTCATAGATGAAAACGCAGGATTTAGGAGGTATCACTTTGTTCCTATTGGAGAATCCTTGTGATAAGCAGAGATTGACCGAGCATAGCATAGGAAACTTTTTTCTCATCAAGAGTATGTTGTCCACGTACAATACGAGGATGACCATCTTACTCTCTACTACCCTTTTATATATACAAGCTTCATCTACCATTTTGTTGAAGTCAAACTCTTTGACTACCACATCAAAACAGATGTTCCAACTCCACGATGCTTGCTTTATCCTGTAAAGCAACTTGCACACGTTTCCGCTGCTCCCACTGTTTACGAAGCCCTCTGGCTGTGTTCTTATAGACGTTCTCTTCTAAATCATTATTTAGAAAAGTAGTCATGGCATCCAACCACCAGATATCGTAGTCATGGTATGTAGCATTGGCAAGTAGAATCTGGATGGACTTAAGCACATCTATTGGAAAAGGTTTCATCATTATCCATGCCTGGTCGATGACGAAAACCTTTAACAAGTCTAGCTTTGAAAGTCTCGACTTATCCATCTACACCAAGTAATCTTCTCAAGATATACTTGCTCCTGATGGGGATTTAACCCTTCAGATATTGCAACCAAAGTCCATACTTTGTTGGTGTACATGGATTCCATCTCTGATCGCTAACCATCCAGCCATTCTTACAGAGTCCCTACTCTCGATGGCCTGCTCGAAACTAGTTAGGTCATCATCTCATGATGCATTCCTCGCTCCCACTGTCATCCAGAAACCAAGGTATCTCTCAGGAGGATGAGGAACCCTACTAGATCGGCGGAGAGGCTAAGGTTCGTCGGGGATTATTGAATCTTTTGGTTCTGTCAAATCATCAGCTGCAGTTTGTATAGCTGGAACCTTTCCAGTTCTACAGAACCGACCTTGCCTCGATCTTGTCCGGATTTTGCTTTAGACATAGGCCGGACAATCCTAAATCTTAACTTACTTAAAAGATAGGCTCTTCCCATACCATATCTTATATGGAGTGGTAGACACTGATTTGGTTCGAACCTAATTCAATGGGTATGTAGCTTCTCAAGTGCACAACCCCTTTAAAGAAACAGGTAACTCAGTAATACTCATCATAGAGCACACCATATCTAATATTGTGCAATTGCTCTGCCCTAATACACCGTTGTGCTGTGGTGTATTCAGAGGAGTAATATGGAGAGAGAATCTCATTCTCCTTTAGAACAGTCCAGGAATTCCATGCACAAGTATTCTCCTCCCTGATCTTATCACAGGACATAATACTTATACCCGTATTTTGGTTCTCTACGTCCAGTTTATATTCTGTGAATACCTTAAAAGCTTCGGACTTTTGTTTCAACAGGAACATATGACTGAATCTTGAGAGATTATCAGAGAATATAATGAAGTACAAAGAACCGGTCCTGGCATGTGTAGACAGGGGAGTTTACATACATCATCATATATCAGTCCCAAGAGTTTACTAACTCTTTCTCTGTTTCCAATAAACAGAGCTATGGTCATCTAATCTTTGTGACATGACTGGCAAGTTTCACAAGAAGTAAATTCAAACTGATTTAAATATGCATCTAAAATGTAACTTCAGCAAGTCGGGTCGCATTGATATGACCTAGTCTACAATGCCTCAAGAAGGATTCGTTCATTTCTGAACTCTTCCTCTTGTGTGTGTTCTGTATACTAGGAACTGTGGTTTGATTTAGAACGTCAATGCTTTTAGATAACGTGCCTGAACCGATCAACTTTTGATATAGGAAATGTTCAAAACATTGTCCAACAATACAAAATTTTATCATTTCTTTAATAATAAAGAGACTAATATGATTTTGTATATCAGGTTCGGTATCTAATAGCATTTGTTCAGAATCAATGTATTGGTAATACAGGGTGACAGTGACCAACAGACTTGGCTGCAACACTTGCCCCGTTTTCTGTCTCATGAAACTTATCACCCGTTCTCAGTTTTCTACCTTTTTGTAGCCCTATGTAACAGATTACATATCTGGGTATCCTGATCTGGTATCACATACCCAGGACGTAAAGAATACCGAGAAACAGTTCTGTATAAAGAACACGCCCGAAGATGATGCATCAGCATGCACTCTCTTCGTTTGGGCGGCATGGGAATTCTGGTAATCCCCAATTTCTTGTTCTGTCTTAAAACAATTATAAGTTGGAGCGGGACCAACGTTCCACAGCTCAGTATAACAAGTGGGTTCGGTCAATAATCCGTATTATTATCTAGATTAAGGCGTGATATGGTCGCTACCTGGAGAGAGAGAGAAGAAAACACTCAGCGTGCGCACTTGCAAGATTAGATTGGTTATATATTTTATCTAATCAGGATGTCTCCCACTGTTTTTATCAAACCTTCCTTCAAACCCTAAAAGGAAAGACTAGCCGGGATTAATTACACTCTACAAGTTCGCCAATCTTTCAGCCAGGCCAGTGTCGGTACTTTGAGGGAGGTTCCTCGTGCTTTCGCACGGACCTAATTACAGTAAACCTCATTTTCACAGAGGCGTAACCCCGTTGACACCTTTCTAGACACCTACTTGATCGGCTAATTGCAAAGTGCAAAACTCTCCCAGGAGTAACAATTACTCGCAGTGGGTATCGGGATCCAACTATCACATAGAAGGTATGCAATCTCATTGCAAATTTCAACACTTGAAACTCTCGATAAAGATTTTTACCCCTAGCACTTATGATCTTAACTATGGTCAACAAATCATATGTACTAGTCAAGTTCTACCCGTCATTTCGTGATTAATTAGACCCACCCACATGACCCTTAACTAAGGTCAACAAAGTCACGCGACCGTCCTAACTAATCGCATCATATGCGGTGTAGGAAGACATCACTTAGCTACCGTACACTGTGCCTTAACTAAGGTCAACAAACACAGCACGAATACTAAGTACTCTACTTCCTAAAATGACGGAGGGTTGCGAATGGTTTTTATGAAAGCCTTTAACGCTTTGAACTTGATCTCGTTGCGGAATCAAATGGTTTTTAAATGGAATGTTTTTGAAGCTTTTCTAGTTTCGCTAAAGGGGTCACTCCCGGTGAAGGGATCGTCGGCCCTTTCCTCGTCGAATGAGGTGCGGGATATATCATATATATCACTGTACAGAGCAGAAACTATAGAAGCAATCAAAAGACAAACCGAGGGTGTAGCTTCTGCCAGTTATCGTTAAAGGAGTCACTCCCGGTGAAGGGATCTCGGTCCTTTCCTCATCGAATTAGGCGCAGGATGTTCTACAAGGAACACCGCGATGCAAAGCAAGAACTGTAGCTACCTATTTTTATTTTGAAATTCGATTCCACAACATCAATTAGGTTTTTTTTTCTTTCATTAATCTCATTAATGAATATCCCATCATTCAAGTCCACCTAAACATCACAGATAAATATAACGTACGCTTATGCCATCCGCATTCGCCTCGATGTCCCGTCTGCACCGTTAGGTTAGGTAACTAACGCCAGAGCGAGGCAGGGCTAGTGCGGGTGTAAAACATAAGCAACGTCTAAATAATATATCATATATACTATATACTATATCTATCTGAACTAATCACATGATCACATCACAGATAACGCAGCAGAAAATATCATATGAAATATTGGATATACTAGGACGTCCGTGTTTTCAATACGAGCCAGTATAAAACACGGATTCCACGGTCGTGATGAGTAGCCAAACCCACACCCCTAGACCCCTACGAGAGCGGCAAGCAACCCTACCAATTCTAGGGTTAGGAGACCCTGACTCGACTCGTCGAGTTGGTCTCTCACTGGACCCTAGAACCCGGTTACTTGTGCCCTCCTCCTTGGGTCTATCCTAGTGCAGAAAATTAAATAATATACAAATGGTGACATCATCTTCAACCTGGAAGTGCCCCAATAATAGAATATTACATACAAGTTATTACATGAATGAAAATGAAAACACTCATCTCACATAAAAAAACCCCGGCTATTCCAACACGACGATCAAATATAACATATCCAGCAAAACATAACATCATATGTCATCAACGTAAGTAAATATGCGTATCCCAATTGTCGTTGACATATAGCAACGAAACCGGCGATATCACATATTACACTTACGGTCACAGAAAAGAAAGTGTAAAACTACAATAGTCGGAATCCGCATCCTCTTTAGACATCGCATGCCTAATCAAATGAAATACTTAGACATCGCATGCCTAACAATTATAAACCCCGTATTTTAGTCTCATTATCGAAAACTCTTTTCAATATCGAGTCGGGCAATTCAATAAGATTCCTGACATTTTGATCGAATGCTCGTCGCAAACATTAGTAGGCGGCCGCACCCCCGACGCCGTCGACGAAGTGCACCAAGGCGGAACACCGCTGCCGCGAGCACCCGAACGGATGCTTTCGGCGACGGGGTTCTCCTACAGTCAGTTGGTCGGGGCTATGGGGCGAGGCTGTCTATTAAGTTTACCCGGCAAGTATCCGCGTACGCTACGTGAATGCGACGGACTTTTGATCACATCAAAATTCCGTGGCAACCGATCAAGTGAGACTAAACCGCTAGATTTATAACATTCATTTAGTTATCTTATAACTATTTGTGAATTCCAATTATTGTATCACATTCCGGGTAAATGGAAAATGTTAAACTTTCCGATCGAACAATCGAACACCCAAGTTTTCCCGAAACAGCTCAACACATGAAATAAGTCTAAAAAACATTCAGTTCATGCCTCAGTACCAACGGTCCAGCCGTAGAAGGCTCAAGCCAACGCCTCACATGTGGCATGCCGTACTGCCCCAAACCCGAAGGTTCAAAGAGCAGTTCAAGACGGTCACATAATCGAGTTAAGGTTTGTTGTCTTCTAGAGGGACCATCGCGTTACTTGCACTACTTAGAACGTCGTTAAACTATGGAAAAATCCAACAATTGGAAATTTCCCGGCAGGGGAAAAAGTGGGTATTTATATCCGGTCGAACTTTTTAACATATTCTAAAATTATCCGGAAACACACACAGACAAAATTAGACAATCCGATCGAAACACCGAGTCCCCAATACAACCCAGAAAATTCAACTCTTGAATAAATATTAAAAATTCCCAGGAAAACCAGAACTGCAAAGTAAGAATTACTGTGTAAAATTCTTTGTACAATGAGGCCGTAGGGCCGCGGAACCGCCGCACGAGCCATGCTCGTGCCGCGGAACCGCGGCGGTTTAATGGAATTAGGAGATCGAATTTCACAGTAACTCTTACAAACTCCTGCTGAATTTTTGGCATATTTTTAGTCTGGAAAAAACCCAGTTTTTGAAAAAAGTCCAGAGAGCAAATTTGTGTTGGGGTTTCGGTTCGATCGGACTTCTAACTCCGTCTACGCATCGCCTAAGGCTCTAGCTAGGCTCTGATACCACTGTAGGGTTCCTAGGAACACTAATGATGTCTCACAAGGCATCAAGCATGCCATTTTCAAATTTTACAAGTGCCGAGAGACCCTAATACGGATCGTTAACTAGAGATTAGGCGAAAACAATAACTAGTAAACTGCTTTACTAATAAGTGAACGGAAATACAACCTTTGTAGATCCGGTCCTCCACCTCCATAGCTCCGTGATGAGGTCCCCTCGCTGCGATCATCGGATCTCGTGCTCTAGCGTCGGCTTCATCGGAGAAATGGGCGGGCTAGATCGTTGACTTCGATGCCGAAGATGATCTACGTCGAGGCAATACAAGATCAAGCTCCAACTTCACCAAGCCATGAAACTTGTGAAGAAAACACCATATACTACCTGGCAAGTGGTAGAGGATGAAGAAATAGAAAGTGGGTTCACTTTAGAATTGGAGTTCTCACTCTTTTTGTCAAGGCACCATTGTTGGTAGCAAACTTCTTCATATTGAAGAAGAAGAAGATAATATGATAAGTGTTATCTAAAATATAAAATAAAAAGGATACTTATCATATTGCAACCATAGTTAGGTGTAGAGAATAAACCAAGGTTAGGTGAATGGTTAGGTTAGGCAAAGAAACAAAAATGGTTGAACTTTTTCAAAGCTTCATGAAGCTTCAACTAGAAGACAAATCAAGCCACCATTTTTCCTTTTGCCAAAATGAATGAATGAATAAATAAATAAGAAAATAAATCAAGTGTAACCCTAACCATTAACCAACCATGGTTTAAACCAAACATACACCCTAACTAGCATGTATCATCAAACATGATACAAACAAGTGCACAAAAGTATATCACATATACAACTTGTGTACATCAAGTGAGAAAATCCAATTTAAATGAACCAATACTAGTTAATGCAGAGTAATATATCAAATATATAATTATGCATTAAATCATTAAATCAATGCTTGATTTAACGATCCGGCCTTATCGCATATAACAGACTAATATCCAATGTATCGGCTTATCGAATCAATCCTTGATTCGATAACTAGGTTATATCACATACAACCATTCGATACATTCATCGCGAGAATAGAATACGGTATCACATACACGCATTATTCTCGGTCCCGCACATATCTCATATGCGCTCCTATTTCGTTTTGCTTGAGCCAGGAAACCTCTGTGTAGGACTCTAAAGACTCGTCAATACGCCGGCAGCAGGTGATGATCATATCAAACACCCACAAGCCGCAAGCGGTCTGCTAAACGTAACGGCCACCCGGGTATTGAGCGATCAGAAGATCGACGAGCAAGCCCGCTCACAAACTTGTGAATCCAACCAGTAACACTTACCGTACAGTCCGGTCTGTTCGTCTGATATGTCGCATATCTCGCCTAGGGATGGTAAATATCAGACCCCAGTAGCTTGATAAGTCATGCCGACTAAGGGTCCATAACATTCGTGAAACTACTGATAACTCTTACCAGTATATCACTGCAACCCTGGCCAGGGATTTCCTGTTATGGCCAGTCGTGCATAGTGCAACATCAACCTCCAATACCGGGAGAGACGAATCCCCTCCTATCGCTCATTGCCTCCATGTGAATCGGGACTGTACCCAAAAACCACCTGTATGCATGACTCAGTAGAGCCGTGGTAGGGTGGAAATCAAAGCACAGTGGGAGACACACAAGACTCTATGATGGTCTCGGGTCAACAGACTAAGTTGTACCAGTGTCACCAGAGAACTGCCATCTGACGTGAGGTATAATACCATCTGGGAGTTCTCGGCGAGTCCGTTCAGTGTACCCAGTCTCCACTGAGCACCCGCATACCATCTCTGATGTCAAACACCAATGGATATGGGATCATCCATCGCCCATCACATGGGTCAAGAAGATATGCGCTAGTCTACTCTGGAATATCGATGCCACGTCTCGATATTCCTACGACTAGGAACATTGAAGGATGTACTCATTGACTACCCAGACCCCACTAGTATGATCTGCATCATAGTCCTGGAAGTCGAGTACACATCCTAAGGGCTTTATCAACATGTAATCAGAGAGACAGAAAGTATACATGTTAAGATAAAGAGCAACCAGATAGCGTACTATCATGTCGAGCAAGAAAGTCCTACCTATATATGTCCCAGCATCCACTACAATATACATCCAACGCACAGTAATGGCCTCTAGGGCATACATATAACTAACACGTTGTGTTTGCGCGATACGCGCGATACGTGAGTGGGTTCTGCGATCCAGCGTGCCGCGGTGTGTCGCGGTAGTTTTAGACCCGTATACACACGTTTTAGTGTATCGTGCACACGCGCGTTTAGTTCGCGACGCGAGTTTCTCGTTTAGTGTTGATATCGCGTTTTGCGAGATATTTGCCTTATATATGGGTTTCTTGTCTCATTTTCAGGTTTGCAGGCGAGTACATCATACGCAGCTCCAGGGGGAAACAGGTGGTAGGATTCACCTAGCGTGGAGCGCTGGTGAGTAGATTTAACATCTACAGGGGAATCACCCGCATGGCGTTATGCGTCTGGGCTAGAATTCTAATACTTTTCGCATATTCTACGTCATTGTTAGAATTGCGCCTTTACCCTATTACTTAGATATAGTTGTATGGTGACTAGTAGCCGTAGGACATTGCACATATTATTGACGGTTCATGTTGCACGAGCACGGATTGTATGCTACACACACACCGTCAATAATTGCCATACCACACACAAACCACTTATAGATACTATATTGCTTGGTTAGGGACCTTGCGACATTGTTTCGTACTGCTTATCACTTATGACATTTACCATACCTGTATACCTATAAAGTATCGTACCATTAGTGATAGGTACATATACCCTTTACGATACATCTACAGGTATACCTTGCTCATATTTTACTTATACCCAGTGGGGAATACCATATCTTTTACTTATAGGTAGACACCTATACTTAGTTGTACCTTATTGATTTCGCATACATCTGGTTTCAGCTACATATTTCCATTTATATACTCGCCTTTCAGATATATCACACATATTTATTCCTGGATTTACGCATTGTTATTTTGATTTTACATGATGTTTTCTGGATTTGGGAACCGTGGGAGTTCATGAAATTATGCATACATTGAAATACCCGGTTTCCTTGATATGATATTTGCGCAGTCACCATGAGATTTATCGGTTCTGATTATATATTCCATACAAGGTGTGGTTGCCGTATGAGGGTACATGGTGGGGCCCGGTATGGTTTCCCTCGGCAAGAAGATCGATGGACTTTGTCGATTGAGCCTGGAGGCGGGCTAGTACCTACCGGTGACAGTACCAATGACTCGGCGGGGATCATGGAGATACCGTTGGGAGTCATGTACGTATGCTTACGTCGAAAGGCGAGGGTCAGAGCTAGGCACTCGTGCTATCGGGATAGCGTATGCTACGTGATCAGGATTTCTGTATCGATGCTTGGCACATTGTTTTCATGATATTTCTTTTAACGCCTTTGTATATATAACAGGGGATTTAGTCGTTGTTATATATACCCTTACACCAATATTAGTGGAATGGGACGCTAATATATGTGTATTGACCCCATCATATTTATTTCTGTATATTTATATATATATATTTAGGATGTTAGAATTACGCTTAAGTTTGATTTAGGATATTAGGTGATTCATTGAGATTGGATCCCGGATACATATTAGATTACTGATTTGTACATTCGGGATATAGGAGATTACTTGATATTGTACATTTGGGAGATGTGAGACTTATATGATTTGAGAGCCCGACTTGGGGGTTGATCCGAGGAATTGGGATTTGAGTATCTTGATGTATTGTGATCCTACCACGATGTCAGGTTTCCATGGGAATGACATATTTCACTCCTTACCTCATACCAATTTATTTATGCATTATTCTATGTATTAGGAGTACCTGTTAGTGTACCCTTCATGATTGTTGCATATCTACATTCTCATATCCCTATTGCATGATTATCGCACACTATTTTCATATTATTATTGCTTCATATATTGATTGTACCAGCTAGTGTACTTTTTATTATTCTGCATTCACATGACCTGTTATTACTGTAAATTGCATATCTTAGATTCATGCTGTACGTACATTCCTGCGATTACCTGCATAGTTATCTACTATTCACGAGTTGGCAACTCACCCCCGTTGTGCCACAGTTGTTTTGCAGGGTGTTTCCCCAGAGTAGTCGAGGCAGGCTATTCATCTATCATCTTCTGCTACAGATACCGCATTGGCTCACAGTGTGCTATTTTGCTTGGGTGGGTTGTTATCTGTATTTTGTATTGTATATTCGTTTTATTCTGTACTCTCCATCTACTATTATGTTGTTGACTTAGAGACTTGGAGATGACGTTATTGTATATTAATTGTGGATTTGTCGTCTTTTATACAGCTTTCTCTCTATTGCCTTTATTTCTTCGCTACAGCGTCGTATATTTGTGTTGTTTTCATCTTGGGCTAGTTTTTACAAAGGGGGTGTTTCCAAAATTTTAAAGAAAGAAAGTAGGACTTTTAAAGAATTTGGGTTGCGATTTCAAATGTTTCAAAAACTTTTATTATCTTTTCCGTATTTTCATGGTTTAGATTTCTGGGTTTTGGCTTTCTTTACTGCGTTACGTCTTTAGGCGTTGCGTTGTAATAGGGCGGTCACGTGCCAATTTCGGGTCGGGACAAAGTTGGTATCAGAGCTCTAGGTTTTACCTTACGGAGTGTAGGATGACCTTGGTATGATGGAGTAGGTAGCTTAAGCAAAGTAACGTAGTGTGTATATGTCTGCAGCATACCCACGACGCGGTACTTCGCCTTAAGTGACCAAAGTAAAAATTTCTTGAAATTCCTTCTTTGATGATTCATATCCTTGTGATTCTATTTCCGTATTCTTATCGAATATTATATCTATTTATAGCCTTGCCACCGATGACTATAGGGACTCAGAGTGATGCAGCTAGGACCGAGGTCAGAGTTGGCTCGGTTGAGACGAGTACTGACCAGGATGGCACTCTAGTTGCACAGGTGCAGACGGATCAACCTCCGACATATAGTATCGATAGGCTTGTGGCAGAGATACATGACTTCCGCCAGACTATGAGTTCATTGGTTGATGTCGTTCGGGAGCTACGACAGGAGGTTGTCACCCTGTTACTCAGTTGTTACTTGCGATCAGCATGCTGCAGTCCGTCAGCTACGTAGCACCAGTGGTTGCAGCCCCAGTTGACGAGGCACATATTCCAGAGACGCTGAGAGTTCCAGGACAGTGGAGGACTCGTACCAGTGTACCAGCCCAGAGACAGAGGTTTAGTCATCGAGATATATTTCGTGGCCGTCGCGGGAGTAGCAGAGGCTTGGGACGAGGACAGTCGTTCAGCTCTCATTCCCAGGAGGGTCAGCAGTCAGCGCGTAGATGTTTTCGATGCGGAAGTCTTCAGCACTTCGTCAGGGATTGTTCCTTAGCACCTCATCAGGGTCATTTTCAGAGAGGTCATGGACGTGGAAGGTTCGCTCAGAGGAATCAGTCTACCAGAGGAGTTCAGCCAGTTGCGGGTAGAGGGCAGACACAGGAGTTTGCTTCTACTTATCGGGATGCGCAGGCGTCCAATGTGGAGTTTTCAGGTATCCTTAATTTGCATGTTCTTTTGATATATTTGTTTGTTTTCCACCCTTGTACAGTGGTTGGGACGAGAGTCGTGTTGGGTAGATTAGCCATTTATTTGAGTTAACGTCTGTCAGCGATTCTTTTGTTGTGCGACACGTATTTCAGTTGTGTGCCAATCGGATAGGAGATAGAGATTCGTCCGTCGTTTCGATCCTTCTAGAGATGTTGGATTTGACGTTCTCCTGGGCACGGACTGCTCAGCTACGTGCTAGGCGTCTGTGGACTACCGTGAGGAAAACGGTTAGGTTTTGTTTTTCCTGGCGAGTCAATTTTTGTTGTGCAGGTGGATAGTTGCGCCGCCTCTCACACCTTGAATTTAGCCTTTTTCGCTTGTCGGCTTTTGAGGAGATGTCATGCATTCTTGGCGTTCATTCGTGATACCGGAGCCACAGTGGGATTGTTGGACCGCGTTCCTTTCGTGCGAGAATTTTTCCGACGTTCTTCCTGATGAGCCGGCGAAGCTTAGGGAGCTTAAGGATCAGCTGCAGAGTTGTTGGTTGGGGAGTTTTGTGCGTCTGAGCGTTTCACTTTTGGAAGCTCCTATTTCTGTTTGTCAAACAGAAAGACGGCAGTTTAGGGTTGTGTATCGACGGATCGTTAATTGAACCAGCTTATGGTGCGGATATGTATCCTTTACCTCGCATTGACGATTTCTTCGATCAGCTCCAGAGTGCGAGACATTTTCTAGGTTTGTTTGGGATCAGGTCATCATTATTGCGGGATCGGAGTGATAGCATTCTGAAGACTGCCTTGTGCGTGCTACGGGCTTTGTGTGTTTTGGTGAGTCATTGGATTCACTGATGCCCTAGCAGCATTCATAGATGTGATGAACCATATTTCTTCAGGCTGTTCCTCGACCAGTGTTGTTGTGTTATTTACGACATTCTGGTCTATTTAATGTGTCTTGAGGAACATGAGAAGCAATTGAGGATTTGTTATGCGGATACTGGGAGAGCACCAACAGTTTGCTAAATTCTCGGAGTGTTAATTCAGGCTTGTTCGTGTGGACTCCTAGGTCTTGTTGTCATGGGAGACGGTTTTGTATGGTTCCGAGGAAGATCGTGGCCGTACAGCTTAGGCCCAGACTTGTGTGCAGGACGGAGGTCCGCAGATTTTTGGGCTTAGCAGGTTCTTACCACCGTTTCGTGTAGGATTGCTAGAGTGGTGCTGCACCGTCGACTGAATTGACCGCAATGGAGGTTTCTTTTCTTTGGACTGAGGCATTTGTGTGGAGTTTTCGGTAGTTAGAGATTCGGTTAACAACTGCATCAGTTCTTTCTTTGCTTTTGGTTCGGGCAACCTTGTTGTTTAACTGTAATGTTTCGTGAGTGGGGCTCGAGTGTGTACTGAGGTGACACTATAGAGCTATCGCTTTTGCTTCCCTACATTTAGAGGAAGTACGAGAAGGATATTCCACTCATGATCTGGAGATGGCCGTGGTGGTTTTGCGTTGGAGATTTGGAGACACTGCTTGTTCGAGAGTCGTGTCAGATTTTCACAGACCACCAGAGCTTAATGTACATCTTCCTGCAGCGTATTTTGATTGTTGTGATAGTCTTCTGCAGATTTACAGTTTTTGTGCGATCGTTGAGTTCAGCTTAAGTTCGTCTCTTTGGAGGGGACAGCTTGCTCATGTCTGCGCCTGACCACTTTTCCTTAATCGCTTTCACGAGACACTGCCCACCGATGCTCGTTCGTCAGAGATACTTGAGCATACTCGGCTAGGTAATGATTCGGAGTCCTCGATTTGTGACTGGGTGTGCTAAGTTTGGGACGCGCTTGTGTACCTGATGTTATCGGGTAGAGACGTGGAATCCTAGAGCAAGCACATTAGTCAACTCTCTGTATTCATTCAAGTTCCACAAATATTGACGTGACTTGTGTGATAGTTACGGGTGGGAAAGGATGTAAATAGAAGCTTTGGGTTTCGTTTCTATGTGTCTGTCTTTTGTGTGTTTGGGTTGAGCATCTGAGGCCGGCTGGAAAGTTGCAACCTTTAACCCTTCCGAAGTAGGAGTGGGAGCAGATCTCCACGAATTTCGTTATGGTTTCTACCCATGGTTAGTCAGGGTGTGACTCCATTCGGATTCTTGTCGTCCGGTTATGCTCAGTGTACTCAGTTGTTCTTGTTATGTTGTGCGTTTGTGTTAATTGTTTTCAGCAGTTGGGGATCGTCACTCGCCATGGTTAGGATTCTTCTTCGATAGCTGTTATCAGGAGACACTCCAATTGGCAACCTTTAGGTTTAGGGGTTAGGTCATGTCGATCACCAGTCTGTTGTTTTTCTGACTCTGCGTAAGTAGGATTTTGGACCCCAGCTAGTCTAGAGACTTCGAAGATGATCCAGTTGTTTCAGGTCATGATGAGAGTAGCCCTGTGCAAACGGAGGTCTTATACCGACCGTGTTGGTCGTAGACTTAAGTGCGCTGTGGCAAATCATGTATTCCTATGGATTTTTCCGATGAATGACGTGTTGGATTTTGGGAAGCTTGTCTCAGGATTTTAGGTCCTTTTGAGATCCTATAAGCGAGTTAGTTTCGTTTCCTTTAATTTGGCACTTCCGCCCAGATTATTGAGTTTTCACCCCGTATTCCTTGTGATGATACTTTACAATTACCTTCATGACCTTTCTCACATGATTTGGCACCAGTCCATTTAGTTTGGACTTGATCGTTTCGCTCACCGGCATCCATTTGTGTTAATGGCCCGGCAGGTGGAGAAACGTCGGTCAAGGGTCTTGCCATCTATGAAGGGCATTCTTGGACGTAGCCGTATAATGAGGTAATCACTTGGGAGGCTGCGAGCGAGATTTGAGAGTTATAATCTTCTCCATGAAGGTACGCGTAGCAGTATATTTTTAAAATTCGGGGACGAATTTCTTTTAAGGGGGGAGATTGTAACACCTTAGAATGTGTTTTGTGGCTAATTATATTTTAATATATGGTTTTAATAAAAAAGCTTACCAAAATGATTTCCAATTATTTTATCCTATTTAATGAATATTTTATTAGATTTTTCCTAGGCTTGCACACACTTGTGCATGTTAACTAGGGTGTTGATTTGGGGTTTAACCATTTCTTAATCTAGTTTTATAAATTGGTTTAAGTGTTTTGGGTGTTATGGTGCATGGTTGTTTTCAAAAATGAAATGAATTTAAATATTTAAAAGGGTTTGAATTTTTGGGTTGAAATGTTGACTTTGAGAAGAGAGAAGCATGGTGCTACATGGTGAGCCATGCCTCATTTATGAGGGAAGAGAGAGGGGGGTCTTGTTTTTGTTTTCTCTCATTTCTCCTCTCATTTTCTCTTTCTCTCTTACTCTCTCTCACACACACACAACAGAAACAACAGCTCCAAAAGCAAGTAGCAGTAGCAGCAGCATCAGCAGACAGCAGTGGCAGCAGCTGTAGCAGCAGCAACCCCAGCAACTACAGCAGCTCATCTCCCCCATACACTTCTTCTCTTGCTTCTTAGGATCCTTTAGGGTATAACTTTTAAACCCAATTTCCCTTTTTGCTTAGCTTGTGTGATAATTAGCTTCGGGTTGTGTTTAATTATGAGTTTAGTGCTAATTAAGATGATTTATGTGGTATGTTGGTTAAGTGATGATTATGTTAGCTAACCTAGCCTATTTTAGTGTTGTTAGGGTCACTTGAACAGAGAATTTCCCCAGATTTCACTAAAATACCATAGAGTTTGTGTTTTGTGCAAAATCTGTGTTTTTAGGCGATATATTGGCATTCTGTGATCTGCTATTGACCCGGACCCTTTAGAGTAAAATTGAGGAAACTAGAGCATGCTTACTAAGTTTAGACCACACCACCCGAACACGAGCCACCCTTTCCTAACCCAGGCCGCCAATTAAATCCATCTGGCCGCAAATTGCGGGCAGGAAGGGGAATGGGGTGCTGGGGTTTTGTGTAGGGTAGTCTGCAGTGATTTGTAGTGTTTTGGCATGTATAGTTTTGTAAGATTTGACCGGTAGGAAAATCTGGGACAATATATCGTTTTTCGTGTTCGTTGTGTTTGCGCGATACGCGCGATACGTGAGTGGGTTCTGCGATCCAGCGGTCGCGGCGTGTCGCGGTAGTTTTAGACGCGTATACACACGTTTTAGCGTATCGTGCACACGCGCGTTTAGTTCGCGACGCGAGTTTCTCGTTTAGTGTCGATATCGCGTTTTGCGAGATATTTGGCTTATATAAGGGTTTCTTGTCTCATTTTCAGGTTTGCAGGCGAGTACATCGGACGCAGCTACAGGGGGAAACAGGTTGTAGGATTCACCTAGCGTGGAGCGCTGGTGAGTCGATTTAACATCTACAGGGGAATCGCCCGCATGACGTTATGCGTCTGGGCTAGAATTCTAATACTTGTCACATATTCTACGTCTTTGTTAGAATTGCGCCTTTACCCTATTACTTAGATATAGTTGTACGGTGACTAGTAGCCCATAGGACACTGCACATATTATTGACGTTTCATGTTGCACGAGCACGGATTGTATGCTATAAACACACCGTCAATAATTGCCATGTCACACACAAACCACTTATAGATACTATATTGCTTGGTTAGGGATCTTGCAACATCGTTTCGTACTGCTTATCACTTATGACATTTACCATACCTGTATACGTATAGTGTATCGTACCATTAGTGATAGGTACATATACCCTTTATGATACATCTATAGGTATACCTTGCTCATATTTTACTTATACCCAGTGGGGTATACCATATCATTTACTTATAAATAGATACATATACTTAGCTGTACCTTATTGATTTCGCATACATCTGGTTTCAGCTACATATTTTCATTTATATACTCGCATTTCAGATATATCGCACATATTTATTCCTGGATTTACGCATTGTTATTTGGATTTTACATGATGTTTTCTGGATTTGGGAACCGTGGGAGTTCATGGAATTATGCATACATTGAAAGACCCGGTTTCCTTGTTATGATATTTGCGCAGCCACCATAAGATTTATCGGTTCTGATTATATACTCCATACGAGGTGTGGTTGCCGTATGAGGGTACATGGTGGGGCCCGGTATGGTTCCCCTCGGCAAGAAGATCGATGGACTTTGCCGATTGAGCCTGGAGGCGGGCTAGTACTTACCGATGACAGTACCAATGACTCGGCGGGGATCATGGAGATACCGTTGGGAGTCATGTACGTATGCATACGTCGAAAGGCGAGGGTCAGAGCTAGGCACTCGTGCTTTCGGGATAGCGTATGATACGTGATCAGGATTTCTGTGTCGATGCTCGGCATATTGTTTTCATTATATTTCTTTTAACGCCTTTATATATATAACAGGGGATTTAGCCGTTGTTATATATACCCTTACACCAATATTAGTGGAATGGGACGCTAATATATGTGTATTGACCCCATCATATTTATTTCTTCATATTTATATATATATTTAGGATGTTAGAATTACAGTTGAGTTTGATTTGGGATATTAGGTTATTCATTGAGATTGGATAACGGATATATATGAGATTACTGATTTGTACATTCGGGATATAAGAGATTACTCGATATTGTACATTTAGGAGATGTGAGACTTATATGATTTGAGGGCCCAACTTGGGGGCTGATCTGAGGAATTGGGATTTGTGTGTCTTGATGGATTGTGATCCTACCATTATGTCAGGTTTCCGTGGGAATGACATATTTCACTCCATACCTCATACCTATTTATTTATGCACTGTTCCATGTATTAGGAGTACCTGTTAGTGTACCCTTCATGACTGTTGCATATCTACATTCTCATATCCGTATTGCATGATTATCGCACACTATTGTCATAGTATTATTGCTTCATATATTGATTGTACCTGCTAGTATACTTTCCATTATTCTGCATTCACATGACCTGTTATTACTGTAAATTGAATGTCCTAGATTCATGCTGTACGTACATTCCTGCGATTACCTGCATATGTTATCTACTATTCACGAGTTGGAAACTCACCCCCATTGTGCCACAATTGTTTTCCAGGGTGTTTCCCTAGAGTAGTCGAGGCTGGCTATTCATCTTTCATCTTTTGCTACAGATACCACATCGGCTTACAGTGTGCTATTTTGCTTAGGTGGGTTTTGGTGGTTATCTGTATTTTGTATTGTACATTCGTTGTATTCTGTACTCTCCATCCACTATTATGTTGTTGACTTAGAGACTTGGTGAGGACGTTATTGTATATTAATTGTGGATTTGTCATCTTTTGTACAGCTTTCTCTCTATTGTCTTTTTATCTTCGCTATGGCGTCATATATTTGTGTTGTATTCATCTTGGGCCAGATTTTACAAAGAGGGTGTTGCAAAAATTTTAAAGAAAGAAAGTAGGACTTTTAAAGAATTTGGGTTGCGATTTCAAATGTTTCAAAAATATTTTTATCTTTTCCGTATTTTCATGGTTTAGATTTCTGGGTTTTGGCTTTCTTTTACTGCGTTACTTCTTTAGGCGTTGCGTAGTATTAAGGCGGTCACGGGCTAATTTCGGGTCATGACATCAAGATAGAATAGCTATCATCTGTCGCATCTCTGCCTGAAAGTTCCAGCGATCTCCACTCGTAAGGTCTGGGAGCGACATGCCATCAATCTAAGCAACAGCTGGGTCATCTGTCTGCAAGGTAGACGACATCACAAACTCTGAGGTAGGCTGTACATCAACAGTCCTCTCACAATCCGGCAGCCTCTATCAGTGGCCCGATCATCCGGTGCAAGACCGAATCCTCACCTCAATAAGAGGTCACAACACTGATACAATATCGAGACGTTCCCATGTCACCAGAAAACACGATGGTCAGTCCACCTCCATGACGAGCTCGCCCTGACCGCATCACGAGCAGCAGCTCAATCTGTGCCCAAACCATGGTGACAGGAACCTCAAGTATGTATCGAAGAAAACAGATCAAGGAATGAAAGGAAAGAACAGATCCAGAAAGGATACATGATCATAAGGAGAAACAGAATCAATAAGAGTATGATCTTGGAAATGAATAAAATCAAGGATCTCAAATGGATGTATAAGCATGGGGACGAAGAGAATCACAGATCTCAAAATATGTACATCCTAAGGTTTCTTAAGTGGAGTATCGTATCGTAAATATGCCGCGGAACATACGTACGGTACGTCACTCTACTCAAGCTACCTACTCCATCAATCAGGGTCAACCTATGAAACGAAAGATCGGGTCTAATACCCCCCTGTTCAAGTCTATGTTCCGTAAGGTCAAGCCTAGATTCCGAAATAGATTACGCCCCAGACTCCACATAGTCAAACCAAAACTCGAACCAAGGTTAAACCTAACGCTCTGATACCAACTTTGTCAAGACCCGAAAATATAGTTCGTGGCCGGCACTTAAACCACGCCACGTCTAAAGGCGTAACGTAATTCAAGTATGCCGAAGCCCAGAAATCTAAACCTTTTTAAGAAATAAAAGAGGTGAAGTTTTTAAATAAGGGTGTAATGAAATCAAAGGTTTTCTTAAATGCATAAATAGTGGAACATAAAAAATGCAAGTGGAATTTGTTGGTTGAAAAACATGTTTCGTCTTTTAAAAATTTAGGCAGTGCCTCCTTTGTATATTTTGATCCAAAACCCCAAATACATGATATTATAAAAGGCATCCCCAAGCGGGAGCTAGCACTTCGCCAAACAGTAGAGTCACAACCACGCAAGTCATAAAACTTGTATACGATACCCAACGGCGAGGATCAAAACAAAAGATAATGAAATAAACAAGACATCAACCCACGAGCGAACATATAACCCATCGCTCAATGTCTCGCAACTACAAGTGTTGCTAAGTCTTACTACTTAAATAAATACTAGTTTCTGATTTGATGGAGTTAACTAGATACAACAGGAATAATAAATACAAGAGGGGTATGATCCAACATGTACCACCTACCAAAGCAAAACACCTGAATGCAGCTGTATGCCAGCGATGCCGCTACTGATCCATACGGTCAACTTGCAAGAACGATGGCACAACGGGGGTGAGTTGCCAACTCTTGGGTAGAAAACATCATCAGGTAGAAATCGAATAAACAACAATTCCTAGGTCAACTATATCATAAAGGTAATACTATGATATCTACGGTGACTGTGTCTGCATATGTACCAACAATATACTCAATGCGTATATACAAGAGCATATCATCCAACAATGTAATAAATGCCTGTATGCATATGGATCCCATCCACTTGTCCATCAATGACACAACAACGTCATGCATGTAAATATCATAAAAGCATATGCATGAAAGTATGAGGATATAAATCAACAAGTGTCCCTCGCGACATATCAAAATCATGGAACCTGAGTGTCTAGCATCAACACTCGAAACATGATGAAACCCGTGTCTAGCATCGACACATAAATCCTCATATCTCAGGCGCCGCATCCTCAGATCGGCCCTCAGGTGCCGCATAATCTGGTCGGCCCTCATCTCAATCTCATGACTCTGGTAGGTATCCCCAGGATAACCTCCAGGTCCAAATACTATCACCGGTAGGTAGTGGTCCCTCTGCCAGGCTCATTGTCTACTCCAGAAAATCCCTTTCTTGCCCCGGGGCACCATACCGGGTCTACCATGAACCCGCAAATGGATCATCTGCCTTCTCGAATTGGGTTTCTGTCATACGTCTCAGAACCGAGAAAATGCATGGGGGATACATTGAAATATCGTATCAAGAGAAACCAGGTTTCTAAAACAATATATACTTTCTTTTGAAATAACCACGGTTCTCAAATCCAGAAATCTCATGAAAACATCATCTCAATGCATATAATCGTAAATCATGATGTATGCGAACGTATAACAGGAATGTGAGCATATCGGCATATCATGCAACATGGAACGGTGATGTGACCATGAGCATATCATCATAATGTGAGCATAGTAATATAATAGCATGATGTAGCAATTCTACGGCGTGAGTGACATTGCAATTATCGATGATGAAGTGTGTGAGCCGGCCAATCTGTGTAAGTGTAACATACGCATCATCGATAATGGTGTAGCTGTACTAGCACAGGTATATGTAATGCAATGAGAATGACATGAACGTAGCATAAAGTACATTGTCAGTTAAATGCTATAAGGTATATGTATCTAACATGACCGAGTCGGTGAATCTAACAATAGGCATCCAGCCTCACAACATCACGTACGATATAATCCACCGTACGACATCCTCTAGTCAAGGGTATAGATCAATCATCACAAAACTAATCACGTACGGTAAATCATCGTACGACGGCATTAAACCATTAGGGATCCTATCAACCTATATGACATTGAGGGTATAGACCTAACGTCTCATACGGCATATCACTCATGATTCATAACATTACGTATATCTATATACCTATGTCCCAGGTCACATCCATAACAATCTCATATAAGAGGACCGGCAAAGGTATCAATTCTCTCATATCGACTCGCATTCGTATACCAATATATCAATCACATCATCATATTACATTGTACATTCGTTTAATCACATTTATATCTCACATCAAGTCATTTTACATATATATCCTATCTTATAAATATCATGTCATGCTACTCTAAATCTCGTACTTATTCTCATCATATTCATCGATCTCATTTCACATCCTTATACATCTCATTTCATATCCTATGTCAATCATTTCCTCTCGTATTATCTTATCTCATGACAAGCCACTAAAATCTCATACTTAATCTAGTGCAACTACACATCTATATATCGTAATTTACATTCACCTTTCATATCCTTATATATCAATTCGGGACATTCTTTCTATCATATCATGTCAAAGAGTCATATCCCTATAGCTTTCATCTCATATCTCGATATATATTCAATCACTCATATCATCTCTAACTAACTTTCAAACGCTATCCATAGTTTTCTAATCTAGGTTTCCTCAACCATATTCTATATATCGGTTTCCATCAAAACTTGCGGGGGTACTATACGCCATCCACTCGACTTCCCCCGTAGATATAAATCTACTCACCTTGATCCTTACTTGTCGAAGTCGATGATGCCATGCTCCGTCGCCTCGGAATCCACGCGAAGGTACCTACAATAATACACCATCACAATCGCTATTAAGATCAAGTCCGGAAAACCAGTACGGCACACGGTGCGTTCATAGGTTAGAACCTATAGCCTACGCATGCAAAACAATCAAACAAGCCTTGTTGTTGACGTACAAACGCTAAACAACCAAATAGAAATCCTAACATCAAAACCAAGCATTCCAAAATACGGAAAACATAACTAAAACCACCCCAATATGCTACCAGATTTTGGTTCAGGTCAATAAGAACAAAACTAGGAAGTATAGGGTGTTGTATATGGAGTGTGTGAGCTACTGAAACAACCTAAACACCAAACACTAACATTTGGATGGCCACATAAACCCCAAAACCGTCCACCTCGGCCCATTCTGCTCCGTTGGGGTTCGTCTTCTCAGGGTGGTCTCCTAGTGTCTTAAATAGGTCCCTGGTATTGTTTGTTTTTCTCAGAAACTTCCCGGGTTGCTTCAGATTCCCTATAGGCACACAATTAACACAAAACCGACACGGGTAATTCTTATGTCCGTATTCTCTATTCTAGGACAGTAAAAACACCACTCAAGTCTTGTAACAGCCCCTAAACATCACCAATTCCACACAATTACCCAAACCCTCTCTTGGGATTTCTAACTTCACAATTCCACACTTAATCAACTTCTAAACTAAACTAGAATGCTAGAAACTAAAAACTAAACTAAATGAAAGGAATTATACCTCATTTGGTCAACTCAAGAAAAACCCTAGCTTCTCAAAGTCTCTAAAATTCTAACTTGCAAGGTCCAATGTGTAGAGGATGAAGTGGGGGTCATTTTTAATGAAAAAGGGTGTAGTTTTTTGGGAAGGAAATTGAGATGAAGTTTGGGGGTGAAGGTGGAGGGAGATGAGGAAGAAGAAGGAGATCAAGAAACAAATGGGGTGAGGATAGATGGCTGCCCTCTCTCTCTCTCTCCCCTTCTTATTCTCACCTCACTCTCTCTTGTAAGCCATGCCTCAAGTCATGATGTGGTCCCCCCTCTATCTCCTCAATAATACACTCTCGTTTCTTTCTTTTCTCACAAAATAGAACCAAAAGCAATGAATAAACACAAAGGAAAACAATATATAACAAAATGCAACATGTTATGGTGCACTAGCCATGGAAAACTGTAGAAATACGGATTTGGCTTAATCGCGATTAGTAGTGCGCTAATCGGGTTTAATTTTAAACTGCATATAATTAATTATAAAAAAATGCCAAATCCAATAAATATATTTTTATATCAATAAATTTTTTTAATCTCTAATTATTTCCTAATTATTCGTATATATTTATACCATTTTACGAAAACCCCAATTTCGCAAATCGGGTAGTTTTCGCAAAATATATTATTTTAATATTAAATTCCAAAAATAATATGTTATATTTTCTGAAATGTTAGATATACCTATCGTCAGGTAGCAGTTCCCAGGTGACATGAGTACAACTTAGTCCGTCGACTTGACACCGCTACTTCGCCTCAAGTTTGTTCCCACTGTTCTTAGATTACTACCCTACCACGGCTCTGCAGAGTCGTGCAAACAGGTAGTAGTTGGGTGCAGTCCCGAAGCACTTGGAGACAGTGGTGGTTAGATAGGATTCGTCTCTTCCAGTATTGGGGGTTGATGTCGCATTGTGTTCGGAAAGCCATTACACAAAGTGCCTGGCCTAGGCAAGCGAGATTTGCTCGTAGGGATTCCAGTAGTTTCTCAGGGTGTTTTTGGCCACACTCCGACACGACTTATTGCACTATTTGTTAGTTATATGCAAGCCGTAGAGGCCATTACTGTACATTGGATGTATATTGTAGTGGATGCTGGGACGTATATAGGGAGGACTTTCTTGCTCGACATGATAGTATGCTATCTGGTTACTCTTTACCTTAACGTGTACACTGATTGTCTCTCTGTTCCATGTTGGTAAAGCCCTTAGGATGTGTACTTGACTACCTGGACTATGATGCGGATCATACTAGTAGGGACATGGTAGTCCATAAGTACATCCTTCAAGGTCCCTAGTCATGGGTGTATCGAGATGGGGCATCGATATACCAGAGTAGACTAGCGTATACCTTCTCGACCCATATAGATGGGCGATGGATGATCCCATATCCATTGGTGTTTGACATCAGAGATGATATACGGGTGCTCAGTAGAGACTGGGTACACAGGACGGACTCGCCGAGAACTCCCAGATGGTATTATACCTAACGTCAGATGGCAGTTCTCTGGTGACACTGGTACAGAGTAGTCTGTTGACCCGAGATCGTCATAGAGTCTTGTATGGTTCCCACTGTGCTTTGATTTCCATGTTACCACGTCCAAGAGGGCGTGCAAAACGGTGGTTTTTGGGTACAGACCCGAGTCACATGGAGGCAATGAGCGATAGGAGGGGATTCGTCTCACCCGGTATAGGGAGTTGATGTTGCGCTGTGTTCGATTGGCTATAACCGGAAATCCCTGGCCTGGGTTGCTGAGATTTACTGGTAAGTGTTACCAGTAGTTTCTCGAACTGTTATAGACCTCATATCGACAGGACTTATCGAGCTATTGGGGTCTGACGTTTACCACCCCTAGGCGAGATATGCGACATATCAGACGATCAGACCGGACTGTACGGTAAGTGTTACTGGTTGGATTCACTGGAGTGTAAGCGGGCTTGCTCGTCGATCTTCTGATCGCTCAATACCCGGATGGCCGTTACGTTTAGCCGACCGCTTGCGGCTTGTGGGTGTTTGATATGATCATCATCTGCTGCCGGCGTATTGACGAGTTTTTAGAGTCCTACACAGAGCTTTCCTGGCTCAAGCGAAACGAAATAGGAGCTCATATGAGATATGTGCGGGACCGAGAATAATGCGTGTATGTGATACCGTATTTCGTTCTCGCGATGAATGTATCGAATGGTTGTATGCGATATAACCTAGTTATCGAATCAAGGATTGATTCGATAAGCCGATACATTGAATATTAGTCGGTTATATGCGATATGACCGGATCGTTAAATCAAGTGTTGATTTGATGATTTAATGCATAATTGTATATTTGATATATTACTTTGCATTAACTAGTATTGGTTCACTTTAAATGGATATTCTCACTCGGATGTACACATTGTATATGTGATATACTTTCGTGCACTTGATTGTATCATGTTTGATGATACATGTTTGCTAGGGTTTTTGTGTAAAGATCAAACCATGGCTACATGATAATGGTTAGGGTTTTGTTTTATTCACTTATTTGTTTATCCATTTCTTTTTGGAAAATAATTTGCATAAAGTGCAAAATGGTGGCTTTCTTTGGATGGATGTTGAAGCTTCATGAAGCTTTGACCACGTGACCATTTTGTCTCCATCCTTAACCCTAACCATTCCCACTAACCATGATTCATTCTCTACACTTGACCATGGTTATTAATATGATAAGTATTGATTTTCATTTAAAATTTAATTAACTTATCATATTATCTTCTTCTTCTTCTTCATCTTCTTTCATGAAGAAAGCTTCACTTCATCAATGGTGATTGATGAAAATGAGTGAGAAATCCAATTCTAAAGTGAACCCACTTCCTATTTCTTCATCCTCTACCTCTTTCCAAGTAGTAGAGTGTGTTTCCTTCACAAGTTTTCAAGGCTTGATGAAGGTAGAGCTTGATCTAGTGATGCCTCGACGTAGATCATCTTCGGCACGTCGTCGATGACCTAGCCCGCTCTTTCTCCGATGAAGCCGACGATAGAGCCCGGGATTTGATATGGACAGCGGAGAGGACTTCATCACGGGGCCGTGGAGGTGGAGGACCGGATCTACAAAGGTTGTATTTCCGTATTCTTGTAGTTAAGTGTTAACTAGTTTGCTTTGTCGCCTAAAAATCTAGCCAACGATCTTGTTAGGGTTTCTCGGCACCGTTAAAATTTGAAATTGGCATGGTTGATGCCTTATGGGACCCCATTAGGGTGCCTAGGAACCCTACAGTGGTATCAGAGCCTAGCTAGAGCCTTAGGCGATGTCTAGACGAAGTTTGAAAGCCGAACGAACCGAAACCCTAACACAATCCATGCTCTCTGGACTTTTTCTAAAAACTGGGATTTTTCCAGATTAAAAATTCTTAAAAAATTCAGCAGGAAGATCTAAGAGTTATAGTGCAAAACGACATCCTAATTCATTTAAACCACCACGGTTCCGCGGCATGAGCATGGCTCATGCGGCGGTTCCGCGGCCGTACGGTCGTATCTCACTGTAATTGTTGCACAGTAACTCCTCTTTTCTGATGCTGGATTTTATGGGAATTTTTAAATTTTATTCAAGAGTTGAATTTTCTGGGGTTGTTTTGCGGATTCGAGTATTCGATCGGATTGTCAAACTTTGTCTATTTGTTTTTCCGGATAATTTTTTGAATACGTTAAAAAGTTCGACAGGATATAAATACCCAATTTTTCCCCTGTCGGGAAATTTCCAAGTGTTGGATTTTTCCATGGTTTAACGATGTTCTAAGTAGTGCAAGTAACGCGATGGTCCCTCTAGAAGACAACAAACCTTAACTCGATTATGTGACCGTCTTGAACTGCCCTTTGAACCTTAGGGTTTGGGGCAGTACGACGTACCACATGTGAGGCGTTGGCTTGACCCTTCTACGGCTGGACCGTTGGTACTGAGGCATGAACTGAATGTTTTTAAAACTTATTTCATGTGTTGATCTGTATCGGGAAAACTTGTGTGTTTGAATGTTCGATCGAAAAGTTTAACATTTTCTTTTTATCTGGAATGGGATACAATAATTGGAATTCACAAGAAGTTATGAGATAACTGAATGAATGTTGTAAATCTAGCAATTTAGTCTCACTTGATCGGTTGCCACGGAATTTTGATGTGATCAAAAGTCCGTCGCAATCACGTAGCGTACGCGGATACTCGCCGGGTAAACTTAATAGACAGCCTCGCTCCATAGCCCCGACCAAGTGATTGTAGGAGAACCCCGTCGTCGAAAGCATCCGTCCGGGTGCTCGCGGTAGCGGTGTTCCGCCTTGGTGCACTTCGTCGACGGCGTCGGGGGTGCGGCCGCCTACTAAAGTTTGCGACGAGCATTCGATCAGGATGTCGGGAATCTTGTTGAATTGCCCGACTTGATATTAAAAAGTGTTTTCGATAATGAGACTAAAATGCGTGGTTTATAATTGTTAGGCATGCGATGTCTAAGTATTTCATTTGATTAGGCATGCGATATCTAAAGAGCTTGCGGATTCCAACTGTTGTAGTTTTACACTTTCTTTTCTGTGACCGTAAGTGTAATATGTGATATCGCTGGTTTCGTTGCTATATATCAACGACAATTGGGATACGCATGTTTACTTACGTTGATGACATGTGATGTTATGTGTTGCTGGATATGTTGTATTGGATCGTCGTCTTTGAATAGCCGGGGGTTTTTATGTAAGATGAGTGTTTTTCATTTTCATTCATGTAAAATCTTGTATGTAATATTCTTTTATTGCGGCGCTTCCAGGTTGCGGAAGTTGTCACCGTTGTTGTATATTATTTACTTTTCCGCACTAGGATAGACCCAAGGAGGAGGGCACAAGTAACCGGGTTCTGGAGTCCAGTGGGAGACCAACTCGAGGAGTCGAGTCCGGGTCTCCTAACTCTAGAATCGGCAGGGTTGCTTGCCGCTCTCGTAGGGGTTTAGGGGTGTGGGTTTGGCTATTCATCACGACCGTGGAATCCGTGTTTTATACTGACTCGTATTGAAAACACGGACTCCTAGTATATCCAATATTTCATATGATTCTTCTGCTGCGATATCTGTGATGTGATCATGTGATATGTTCTGTGATAGATACTGTATATAGTATATATGATATATTATATAGGCGTTACTTATGTTTTACACCCGCGCTAGCCCTGCCCCGCTCTGCCGTTAGTTACCTAACCTAACGGTGCACGAGGGGACATCGAGGCGAATGCGGATGGCATAAGTGTGCGTCGTATTTATCTGTGATGTTTAGGTAACTTAAATGATGGGACTTCATTAATGAGATTAATGAAATAAAAGAAACCTAAGATGTTGTAGAATCGAATTTCAAAAACAAAACAGGTAGCTACAGTTCTTGCTTTGCACAGCGGTATATGTGATATATCCTACACCTTATTCGATGAGGAAAGGACCGAGATCCCTTTACCGGGAGTGACTCCTTTAGCAATAACTGACAGATGCTACACACTCGGTTTGTCTTTTGATTGCTTTTAAGAGTTTCTGCTTTGCACAGTGATATATATGATATATCCCGCACCTCATTCGATGAGGAAAGGACCGACGATCCCTTCACCGGGAGTGACTCCTTTAGCAAAACTAGAAAAGCCTAAAAAACACTCCATTTCAAAACTCATTCGATCCTACAACGATATCAAGTTCATTACGCAATAGGTTTTCAGAAAAACCTGTCGTAGCCCTCCATCATTTCAGATAAGTAGTAGTTAGTATTCGTGCTACGTTTGTTGGCCTGCGTCAAGGCGTAGTGTGCGGTAGATAACTATTATTTATCTGCTTATGCATATGATGCAGATTGGATTAGGGTAGTCGTGCGACTTTGTTGGCCTGCGTCAAGGGTCGTGCGGGTGGGTTTAATTCAATCAGGAAATGACGGGTTGAACTTGACTAGCGCACTATGGTTTGTTGGCCTGCGTCAAGGTCATAGGACGCTAGGGGCAAAATATTATCGGGAATTTCAAGTGTTGAAATTTGCAATGAGATTGCATACCTTCTATGAGATAGTAGGATCCCGATACCCGCTGCGAGTAAGAGTTACTCCTGGGAGAGTTTTACACATTACAATTAGCCGATCAAGTAGGTGTCTAGAAAGGTGTTAACAAGGTTACGCCTCTGGGAAAATGAGGTTTACATTAATTAGGTTCGTGCGAAAGCACGGGCGACCTCCCTCAATGTACCGACACTGGCCTGGCTGAAAGATTGGCGAACTTGTAATGTGTAATTAATCCCGGCTAGTCTTTCCTTTTAGGGTTTGAAGGAAGATTTGATAAAAAGCAGTGCGAGCCATCCTGATTAGATAAAATAATAACCAATCTATTCTTGCAAGAGCGCACGCTGTGTGTTTTCTTCTCTCTCTCTCCTGGTAGCGACCATATCACGCCTTAATCAAGGTAATAATACGGATTATTGACCGAACCCGGTTGTTATACTGAGCTGGGGAACGTTGGTCCCGCTCCAACTTATAATTGTTATAAGACAGAGCAGGAAATTGGGGATTACCAGAATTCCCGTGACGCCCAAACGAAGAAAGTGCATATGATGCATCATCTTCGGGTGTGTTCGTTACAAAGAACTGTTTCTCAGTATCCTTTACGTCCTAGGTATGTGATACCAGATCAGGATCCCAGATATGTAATCTGTTACATAGGGCTACAGAAAGGTAGAGAACTGAGAACGGGTGATAAGTTTCATGAGGCAGAAAACGGGGCAAGTGTTGCAGCCAAGCCTGTTGGTCACTGTCACCCTATATTCCGAATATATTGATTCTGAACGAATGTTATTAGATACCGAACCTGATATACAAAATCATATCAGTCCCTTTATCAGTAAAGAAATGATAAAATTTTGTATAGTTGGATAATGTTTTGAACATTTCCTATATTAACAGTTGATCGGTTCAGGCACGTTATCTAAAAGTGTTGATGTTCTAAATCAAACTACAGTTCTTAGTATACAGAACACACACAAGAGGAAGAGTTCAGAAATGAACGAATCCTTCTTGAGGTATTGTAGACTAGGTCATATCAATGTGACCCGACTAGCTGAAGTTGCACAAAGATGCATATTTAAATCTGTTTGAATTTACATCTTATGAAACTTACCAGTCATGTCACAGAGATAAGATGACACCAGCTCTGTTTATTGGAAACAGAGAAAAAGTTAGCGAACTCTTGGGATGATACATGTTGATGTATGTAAGGTCCCCTGTCTACACATGCCAAGACCGGTTCTTTGTACTTCGTTACATTCTCTGATAATCTCTCAAGATTCAGACCTATGTTCCTGTTGAAACACAAGTCCGAACCTTTTGAGATATTCACAAAATATAAGTTAGAAGTAGAGAACCAATACGAGTATAAGTATCATGTCCTATGATGAGATCAAGGAGGAGAATACTTGTGCATGGAATTCCTGGACAATTCTAAAGGAGAATGAGATTCTCTCTCGGCATTACTCCTCCGTATACACCATAGCACGATGGTATATCGGGGCAGAGCAATCTCACCCTATGTGATACGGTGTGCTCTATGATGAGTACTACTGAGTTACCTATTTCCTTTTTGGGAGTTATGCACTTGAGAAGCTGCATACCTATTGAATAGGGTTCAAATCAAATCAGTTGCCTACCACTTCATATTTGATATGATAAGGGAAGAGCCCATCTCTTAAGTTAGTTAAGATTTGGGGTTGTCCAGCCTATGTCTGAAAAGCAAAATCCGGACAAGCTCGAGGCAAGATCTGTAATGTAGAACTGGAAAGGTTCCAGCTATACAAAACTGCAGCTGACGATTTGACAGAACCAAAGGATTCAATAGTTACCAACGAACCTCAGCCTCTCCGCCGATCTAGTAAGGTTCCTCATCCGGGTGAGAGATACTTCGGTTTCTCTATGATAGTGGGAGCGAGGATTGCATCATAAGATGATGACCCAACTAGTTTCGAGCCGGCCATCAGGTGTAAGACTCTGTAAGAATGGCTGGATGCTTAGTGATCTGAGATGGAATCCTTATACACCAACAAAGTATGGACTTTGGTTGCTATATCTGAAGGGCTAAATCCCCATCAGGAGCAAGTATATCTTGAGAAGATTACTTGGTGTAGATGGAAAGGTTGAGACTTTCAAAGCTAGACTTGTTAAAGGTTTTCGTCATCGACCAGGCGTGGATAATGATGAAACCTTTCTCCAGTATCTATGCTTAAGTCCATCCAGATTCTACTTGCCACGGCTACATACCATGACTATGATATCTGGTGGTTGGGTGTCATGACAGCTTTTCTAAATGATGTTTTAGAAGAGGGAGTCTATAAGTACACAGCCAGAGGGCCTCGTAGACAGTGGGAGCAGCGGAAACATGTGCAAGAAGTTTTATAGGATAAAGCAGGCATCGCGGAGTTGGAACATCTGTTTTGATGTGGTAGTCAAATAGTTTGACATCATTAAAATAGTAGATGAGCCTTGTATATACAAAAAGGTAGTAGGGAGTATGGTGACGATCCTCGTAGAGTACGTGGATGACATACTCTTGATAGGGAAAGAGTTTCCTATGCTACGCTCGATCAATCTCCGCTTATCACAATGACTCTCCACATAGGATCAAAGTGATACCTACTAAATCCTGGATTTTGGATCTATGAGATAGATCTAAATGGATGTTAGGCTACTCACTAGTTGTAGTGAGATGGCATCAGTTGATCCTGGAGAAAATCACTGGAAGCGTTCTAGGGTGATAAAGACGACTGAATGTCAGTTACAGGCATTGTCTTTTCCCTCAGTAAAGGGACGGTATGTTGGAAGAGTTCCAAGCTAGATACCGTGGCATACTAGACGATAAAGACAGGATACATCGCTACTTAAGATACTACCAAAGGGGCTGTTTGGGTGTATATTGGTTCATGAGATGAACTACGTTCCTCCCATTGTGTGACAATGGAGTTGTGGCTTATGCCAAGGAACGCCGGTCCCATCAGTGATCCAGACATATTCTATGGCAGTATCACCTGATCATGGAGATGGTTGATCTCCAGGGGATCGAGGTTGAGAGTAGACTCAGAGGACAACACGGCGGATCCACTCACAAAGGCCTGTTCCCAGAGAGAGATTTTTATGGGATGGTTGAGTATGAGATATTACAACCACTGCTATCAGATGGCCCTAGTGCAAGTGGGAGATTGTTAGTTATATGTCTGCCCTAGAGGCCATTACTGTACATTGGATATATATTGTAGCGGATGCTGGGAAGTATATAGGGAGGACTTTCTTGCTCGACATGATAGTATGCTATCTGGTTACTCTTTACCTTAACGTGTACACTGATTGTCTCTCTGTTGCATGTTGGTAAAGCCCTTAGGATGTGTACTTGACTACCTGGACTATGATGCGGATCATACTAGTGGGGACATGGTAGTCCATAAGTACATCCTTCAAGGTCCCTAGTCATGGGTGTATCGAGACGGGGCATCGATATACCAGAGTAGACTAGCGTATACCTTCTCGACCCATATAGATGGGCGATGGATGATCCCATATCCATTGGTGTTTGACATCAGAGATGATATACGGGTGCTCAGTAGAGACTGGGTACACTGGACGGACTCGCCGAGAACTCCCAGATGGTATTATACCTTACGTCAGATGGCAGTTCTCTGGTGAAACTGGTACAGAGTAGTCTGTTGACCCGAGATCATCATAGAGTCTTGTGTGGTTCTCACTGTGCTTTGATTTCCATCTTACCACGTCCAAGAGGGCATGCAAAACGGTGGTTTTTGGGTACAGTCCCGAGTCACATGGAGGCAATGAGCGATAGGAGGGGATTCGTCTCTCCCGGTATAGGGAGTTGATGTTGCGCTGCGTTCGATTGGCTATAACCGGAAATCCCTGGCCAGGATTGCTGAGATTTACTGGTAAGTGTTACCAGTAGTTTCTCGAACTGTTATAGACCTCATATCGACACGACTTATCGAGCTATTGGGGTTTGACGTTTACCACCCCTAGGCGAGATATGCGACATATCTGACGATCAGACCGGACTGTACGGTAAGTGTTACTGGTTGGATTCACTGGAGTGTGAGCGGGCTTGCTCGTTGATCTTCTGATCGCTCAATACCCGGGTGGCCGTTACGTTTAGCAGACCGCTTGCGGCTTGTGGGTGTTTGATATGATCATCATCTGCTGCCGGCGTATTGACGAGTCTTTAGAGTCCTACACAGAGGTTTCCTGGCTCAAGCGAAACGAAATAGGACCGCATATGAGATATGTGCGGGACCAAGAATAATGCGTGTATGTGATACCGTATTTCATTCTCGCGATGAATGTATCGAATGGTTGTATGCGATATAACCTAGTTATCGAATCAAGGATTGATTCGATAAGCCGATACATTGAATATTAGTCGGTTATATGCGATATGACCGGATCGTTAAATCAAGTGTTGATTTGATGATTTAATGCATAATTATATATTTGATATATTACTTTGCATTAACTAGTATTGGTTCACTTTAAATGGATATTCTCACTCGGATGTACACATTGTATATGTGATATACTTTCGTGCACTTGATTGTATCATGTTTGATGATACATGTTTGCTAGGGTTTTTGTGTAAAGATCAAACCATGGTTACATGATAATGGTTAGGGTTTTGTTTTATTCACTTATTTATTTATCCATTTCTTTTTGGAAAATAATTTGCATAAAGTGCAAAATGGTGGCTTTCTTTGGATGGATGTTGAAGCTTCATGAAGCTTTGACCAAGTGACCATTTTGTCTCTATGCTTAACCCTAACCATTCCCACTAACCATGATTCATTCTCTACACTTGACCATGGTTATTAATATGATAAGTATTGATTTTCTTTTAAAATTTAATTAACTTATCATATTATCTTCTTCTTCTTCTTCATCTTCTTTCATGAAGAAAGCTTCACTTCATCAATGGTGATTGATGAAAATGAGTGAGAAATCCAATTCTAAAGTGAACCCACTTCCTATTTCTTCATCCTATACCTCTTGCCAAGTAGTAGAGTCTGTTTCCTTCATAAGTTTTCAAGGCTTGATGAAGGTAGAGCTTGATCTAGTGATGCCTCGACGTAGATCATCTTTGGCACGTCATCGATGACCTAGCCCGCTCTTTCTCCGATGAAGCCGACGCTAGAGCCCGGGATTTGATATGGACAGCGGAGAGGACTTCATCACGGAGCCGTGGAGGTGGAGGACCAGACCTACAAAGGTTGTATTTCCGTATTCTTGTAGTTAAGTGTTAACTAGTTTGCTTTGTCGCCTAAAAATCTAGCCAACGATCATGTTAGGGTTTCTCGGCACCGTTAAAATTTGAAATTGGCATGGTTGATACCTTGTGAGACCTCATTAGGGTACCTAGGAACCCTACACTATTAGGGGTCTGACGCTTGCCGTCCCTAGGACCGATATGCGACACTCTTAGACGAACTGACCGGACTGTACGGAGATTGCTACAGACAGGCTCAGTAGGGGTACGGATGAGTTTGCTCATCGTCCTTCTTATCGAGAGATACCTAGGTAGCCGTTATGTACAGCTAGTGTCACTGGCGTGCTTGTGGTTAAACCCACTGCAAGAGTACTGTCGAGTCTTTAGAGTCCCACACAGAGGGTTTCCCGGCTTCGAGCGAAACGTGTAGAGGTCGTATGGTTTTACGACAGGGTTCGATCACATACGTGTACTTGTGCGCATATGATGTTCGGGCGGATATTACTAGTAGGCTTTGGTTTAAGCCGGATCCTAGTATATGATTATTGGATTAGTTTTATCTCTTTGTATTCGTGTTTCTCGGAATACGGATACGGGTATGTATATACGGACGAGAGGGGCATTCTTGTGATTTGATCAAGATTGCTTTTAGAGAATAACACCTCAAATTAGGGTTTCTCTTATATGATTAATTCTTCAGTGAGGTGGAGGAATTGAGATAGGAAACTTTGTGGTATTTTGGTGAAATGAAATTAGGGTTTTGCATTGACCTTCTTTGATTCATTTGGCATTTGTTGACTTAGATATTTTTTAGATATTTTCTCATGGTTTAAATGCCAAAACTCTAGCTCATTTCACTCAATTCTTTTATCAAAAGGAAATCTACAGATACTTTCCACTCTTCATTTCCTCAAGCTTTCTCCTTCTCTATTTCAAACCTTAACCATCTCATGAGTTGAGAATCCTAGGGTTTGTGAGACTACTAGACTCCTTATCACTCTCTACACATCCTAGGCTACTACGTTTAGCACTCCAAGTGACCTAGTTGCCTCAGGATAGAGGTTAAGCTCAAAGTCGGATCTCTCGGTTGGATCTTCTACGATTTGGAGATGACGACGAGGAGGTGCAATCCGTTCTTAGTTCAAAGAGCTCACGACTTGGAGAAGGACAACGAAGAGGTGAAGGAGAGCGAGATCTTGAGGTATAACACTCACACATAGTAGTTAAACCGCTTTGCTAGATTGTTAGTTAGGGTTTAGTATCGATCCTAGAGTTTAGTCAATGTTACGAAGCTTATAAAAATCGTTTTTTGCAAACTCCGCCTCCCTGCGAACACGTGGAGTGCGTGGCATTGACTTACAGTGGTATCAGAGCCAACTAAACCATAGCTAACAGATTAAATGAAAACTAAAACTACGAAACCGAAATAACCCGTAAACATCGAAACATAGATCATAGTTTCTGTTGAATTTTTCTGAGGCTCTAAAAATTATTTTAGCAACTGCAGAGTACTCCTTGAACTGTAAAATGAACACTCACCAAAAACGAGACAATCCCCTCGGAAAATGGCCGGCCGCATTAAGGAAATTTCCGAGCTCACCGGTTTTATTATAGGGGATTGCTTCGTGTTTCGGTCTGTGAATTTATGAGTTGGATCAAGTGTTTCAGGAATTGTTTATTTTTACCAATTTTGAATATACTGTCAATTTTACACTGTGGAATTACGGGGTGTTTCGAAGTCCCAGTTTAACGTCGTTTAATATTTCAAGTTGTGATAAATGTGTTCGTAAACTTCCGCTAACTGCTATATGTCGGTTAGTGGGGGGTTGCACATTTTTGTGATGTTTGTTTGTGTATATTGACTTATTGGATTGTCGTGAATGAATAGCCGGGGATGTGAGGTGTTATATTCTTTCATTCAAATGTAAATTGTAAATTGTTGTAATATTTTTTCGCAGGGAATATCCGGATTGAGGTTTTAGCCACCATTGTATTATTTCATTTACTGTTTATTACTCCTAGGATAGACCCAAGGAGAGGTGCACAAACTACCGGGTATTTTGAAGTGCCGAGTGGCCTACTCACGTTGTTGAGGGAGGTTGCTTCGCTTCGGGTATTTGGCGGATAGTTCGCCTCACCCGTAGGGGTCTGGGTGGGGTTTGGCTATTCATCGCGACCGTGGAATCCGTCTTTCGTTACAGGCACAAACGAAACGCGGAATTCCTAATATATCCAATGTGTTCATCTGTGATCTGGAATGCCTATTATTGCGTCTGACGAATGGATATTATTATATATATATATATATATATATATTATATATATATTAGACGTTGCTTCTGTTTTCCATCAGCGCTAGTCCAGCCTCCAGCTCTGGCGTTAGTTATCTAACCTAACGGTGTAATACATGGCCCTATGGCCAATGCGGATGACATAAGCGTACATTGTATTTTCGTTTTTTTCTGCAATGGTAGGTTAATTGATGGGACTGCATTATATTAATTTAAAGAAAACAAACCAAAGCTGTATCGTTGAACAAATTTAAAACCACTCGTATTTTTCAAAACAGAAAAACTATTAAAAATGCAGAGCTTAAACCATTCCTTTTAAAAGCTATCAGGTTCCTTCGATTATATCAAGTTCACTACGTTCACGGTTTCGCCAAAACCATTCATAGCCCTCTGTCATTTCAGTTAGACATTCAGTAGTATTCAAGTTATGTATTTTGACTTTCGCCACGGCAAAGTGATTGGTAGATGCTAAATATTCATCTGTAGCATAGATAGATTCGTTGGTTTGGGACAGTCGTACTGCTATTTTGGCCTTCGTCAAGGGTATGTACAGGTGGGTTCAAATTAACCTGGACAATGACGGGTAGAACTTGACATGTGACTTATGAAATGTTGTCCTTTGTCACGGTCATAAGACCATGGGGAAAAAATCCACATCGGGAGTTTCTAAAGAAACTGAAAATTGCTAGTGTTGCATACCATTTGGAGTGTGATAATTTTGGTAGGATTCCTTTGACTTTATCACATGCTGATATTTGGATCCCGATCCTACTATGAGTATATGCTACTCCTCGGAGATTTTTTCACTTAACGATCAATGCTATAGACCAAGTGTCTAGAACAGTGTTAGCAAGGCTACGCCTCTAAGGAAAAGAGGTTATTTAACTAAGGAACTTTGCGAAAGCGTCGTAAAACCTCCTTCGAAGTACCGACACTAGCCTGGCTGAAAGGTTAAGCAAGTATTGTATGGTGTGATTAATCCTGACTAATTCTTCTTTTATGGTTTGAGGAAGGATTCGAGAAACAGTGGGAGCCATCCTGTTTAGATAAACTAAAAATCAATCTAAACTTGCAAGAGCATCATGCTAAAGTGTTTCTTCACTCTCTCCTAATTTTAGCAACCAAAGATGACGGGCTTTAAGTTACTATTAGATAAAAATATATTGACAGGGACAAACTACAAAGATTGGTTCAGGAATGTCAAGATGGAAATAACTTATGACAAGTTGTGCTATATCCTCACTACTAAAGCCCCCACCGTCCCAGGTCCAGAATCCAGTGTCGCGGATAGGGAAATCTGTAAGACCTGAGAGATTGACTGCGCGAAGGCAAAGTTCCTCATGCTGGCCTCTATGGACAATGAACATCAGAGGTGGGATGAGAATATGGATCTTGAATCCATATTCCTCCATACCAAGGAATTATATGGAGAGCAATCTCGTATCGCAAGATACCAGACCTCGAAAAAGCAATTTCAGGCGAGGTTGGTCGTCAGATCATCTGTAGGGAAACACGTCCTTAAGTTGATTGGCGACGTTGAGGAGCTCACGGACCTCGGGACCACGTTAGAGAATGATCTGTATACAGACTTTATTCCGCTGTCCCTCCCTCCCACCTACGCCGAGTTTATCTTGAAATTTAATATTCAAGGTAAAGAAGTTGAACTTCCGGAACTCCTCAACATGTTGAGGAGTGCTGAGGGCACCCTGCAGAAAGCCAGGGAAACACCTCCTCTACTTGTTGGTGGAGTTTCCTCTTATAGATCTAAAGTGAAAGCCAAAGGAAAGAAGAAGAAAGCGCCCACCAAACCAGAGGCGGTGTTAGTAAGGTGGAAGCAAAGGGCAAGCCAAGAGCAGCGGGGCTGACAGTAGGAAAGGAAGAATGCTTCAATTGTCATAAATAGGGCCATTGGAAGAAAGATTGCAGGGCTTGGATGGCCAAGAACCAGGACCCGAAGCAAGTTGTGGCTTCGGCTTCAGGTGTATTTGTAATTGAAAACTGTCTGCCAACCAACTCTACTTCCTGGGTATTGGATACCGGATCAGGATCTCATATCTGTAATTATTTGTAAGCACTGAGTAGCCATAGGGTTCTGAAGGCCGGTGATATGACCCTCGGGGTTGCTAACGGAGCGAGCGTGGATGCTGTGTCCGTAGGGGAATATCACCTTAGATTGACGAGTGGACATATTTTGGTTTTGCGCAACTGTTTTTGTGTACCTAGTTTGACTTGTAATATCATTTCTGTATCTTTGTTATCCAAAGAAGGTTATGATTTTACATTTGTAAGTGATGTCGTTGTAAGTGCACGGCGGCGCCCCGGCCGTCAATCCGAATGCAAAATGCGGAAGCGAAAAACTTTAATTTTGCAAACTAGCAAACCGGCACCACCGCGCACTAAACACCCAGATCGGGCCATTAACTAGTTCTAGCTAACTACAAGATGGGGAAGAGAGATATACCGAGTGATCCGAGTCCTTCGGTCTTCTCGTCGTCGTCCCGATCTCCCGCGGAATCTCCGGTCTCCACCTCGTCGCCGGAAGGGCACCACGTCGCCGGCTTCTTTTACGGGCTCCCACCTCAATACCGAGGCAACTCGGGCACGAAGCTGGCGAGTCGACGTGCCCAAGATTTGCTGTAGGATACGTGTAGAACCATGTCCCATTTTAGGGTTGTGGATGTTGCCTTTGTGGTGGAAGAAAATGAACTTGGAGAGAGGTGAGAAAAATGTACCATGCAAAGAATGAGAGTCACATTTTTCTCACAACCAAAAGAGAAATAATCCCCTCTCCTCACTAGTGGCCGGCCAATCCCATGGTGAAGGGTGAGAATAAAGTGAAAGTCAAGGGAGTGGGGGAGCTATCATGCAAGCATGAATAATGAGTGATGATTAAAACAATATCATCACAAACAAAAGCCAACACTCCAAATCAACCATCATGAACCCAAAGTCAATCAATGATGAAGTAAACAAGTCAATGCATGGTGGAACCATCATGACACAAGAATAGGCAAAGACCCCCTTCCAACTTGCTTATTTGCACAAATGCAAATAAGCCCTCCTCCACCAATCTTCGGCCAATGAAAGATACAAAGAAATATGGCCGAAACGGAAATCAAACTGGCAACTCCAGAAAACAGGTCCCGTAATAAATTACAGGAAAACCCCGATACTGTGTATACACACCCGCATTTGTATTCCGACCGAAATACCAATGTAATGAGACAAAATCTACACTGTACTATACTAGGATCCGGCTTAAACCAAAGCCGGCTAGTATTATCCGTCCGATCCTGATCCGTGCAATACCGCACGTATCTGATCGAACCCTGCCATATCTCCATACGGCCTCTAGTACTAACTGTCCGATCCTGATCCGTGCAATACCGCACGTATCTGATCGGACCTTGCCATATCTCTATACGGCCTCTACAGCTTTTCGCCCGAAAACTTGAGCAACAGAAAGTGGGGGACTCTAAAGACTCGTCAACACCTTGGTTGTGGATTTAACCACTAGCACGTCAGAGGTATAAGCCAATACGTGACGGGCCACCAGCTATTGACCAAAAGCGACGTCGATGAGCTAACTCATCCTGACACCCTACTGAGCCTGCCAGTGACAATATCCGTACAGTCCGGTCCGTTCGTCTATGAGCATCGCATGGCGGACCTAGGCGGTTGGTAAAAGTCAGACCCCCAAAAGCGGTACAAGTCGTGTCGGAGTGTAGCCCAGAACACTCTGAGATACTACTGGAATACAAACCAGTAAATCTCCAGCCTCGGCCGAGGGCTTCGTGTAATGGCTCTCCTAGACACAGCGCGACCTCACCCCTAATACCGGGAGAGACGAACCCCTGAAGATCCGCTCACTTCCTCCATGTGGCTCGGGACTGTACCCAACTAAAACCTGTTTGCACGTCTCCTTTGAGCGTGGTAGGGTAGTAATCAAAGTACAGTGGGAACTCACACTGTAAGTGCACGGCGGCGCCCCGGACGTCAATCCGACGGCCAAATGCGGAAGCGGTGAAAAAACTTTAAATTTTGCGGACTTAGCAAACCGGCACCCCCGCGCACTAAACACCCGGATCGTAACCATTAACAAGTCTAAGCTAACTAGAAGATGGGTTAGAGATATACCGACGATCCAAGTCCTCCGGTCTTCCCGCCATCGTCCCGATCTCCTGCGGAAAAGTCCCGTCTCCTCCTCGTCGCCGGAAGTGCACCACATCGCCAACTTTGTTTACGGGCTCCCACCTCAATGTCGAGGCAACTCGGGCACGAAGCCGGCTACTCGACGTGCCCAAGGTTTGCTGTAGAATGTGTAGTAGAGGATTGTGTCTCATTTGGGGTATTGGAGATGCCATTGTGGTGGAGGGATGATGCAAGGAGTTATGTGGAGGAACTTGGAGAATTTTGGTGTATGTAATGAACAACATTTTTCCCACCTCAATTTTAGACAGCCCATTCAAGGGGGAGGCCGGCCATGCTCTAGTGAGGGAGGGAGAGAATGAGAGGTCTCCCAAAAAAAAATGAGAAGCCACCATGACAATAATGCAAAGAGGGCATCATGAAAGAATATGATGACAAGACCAAAACCACACTCAACACCACCATCATCACCTCACAAAGTCCAACCATGATGAGAAAGGAAAAGTCAAGCCATCATGATAGCTAGAAGTCAAGGTCAATGAGAGACTATCATGATACAAATATATGCAAAGACCCCCTCCACAAATGCCTATTTGCAACAATGCAAATAAGCCCTCCTCCACCAATCTTCGGCCAATGAACGGAACAAAGGAAATTGGCCGAAACGGAAAGCAAACTGGCAACTCCAAAAACTGGTCCCGTAATAAATTACAGGAAAAACCCCGATACTGTGCATACACACCCGCATCTGTATTTCGACCGAAATACAAATGCAATGAGACAAAATCTCCACTGTACTATACTAGGATCCGGCTTATACCAAAACCGGCTAGTAATATCTGTTCGATCCTGATCCGTGCAATACCGCACGTATCTGATCGAACCCTGCCATATAACCATACGGCCTATAGTACAGACTGTCCGATCCTGATCCGTGCAATACCGCACGTATCTGATCGGACCTTGCCATATCTCCATACGGCCTCTACAACCTTTCGCCCGAAAGCTGAGTAACTGAATGTGGGGGACTCTAAAGACTCGTCAACACCTTGGTTGTGGATTTAACCACTAGCACGTCAGAGGTATAAGCCAATACGTGACGGGCTACCAGGTACTGACTAAAAGGGACGTCTGTGAGCGAACTCAGCCCGACAACCCTACTGAGCCTGTCAGTGACAATATCCGTGCAGTCCGGTCCGTTCGTCTATGAGTATCGCATGGCGGGCCTAGGGGGTTGGTAAAAGTCAGACCCCCAAAAGCGGTACAGGTCGTGTCGGAGTATAGCCCAGAACACCCAGAAATACTACTGGAATACCTACCAGTAAATCTTCTTGCCTTGGCCAAGGACTTTGTGTAATGGCTCTCCTAGACACAGCACGACCTCACCCCCAATACCGGGAGAGACGAACCCCTGAAGATACGCTCACTGCCTCCATGTGGCTCGGGACTGTACCCAACTAAAACCTGTTTGCACGACTCCTTTGAGCCGTGGTAGGGTAGTAATCAAAGTACAGTGGGAACTCACACGAGACAAATGACGATCCCCAGGTCGATGAACTAACCTGCACACATGTCACCAGGGAACTGCCATCTGACGTCTGGTATATGACCAACTAGCATGTTCCCGGCGAGTCCTGTCCGGTGTACTCATAACCCAATGAGCACCTGTATACCTCTTAAGTGATCCAACTGACACCAGTGGCTTGTGAGACCGGCCACCGCCCCTCGTCGGGGTCTCGACTGTATACACTAGTCTACTAATGGAGTATCGATGCCCAGTCTCGAAACTCCCACGACTAGGGACCTTTTAAGGATATGCTTGTAGACCCCTAGCTCCCACTTATATGATCGCCCTCATACTGCTGGTGGTCAAGCAAGAATCCTAGGGGCTCTATCAACGTGTAATAGCGACGTGTCAGGTCACCTAAAGCAGTACACGATGATAAAGGTAAACCAGATAGCATACTATCATCTCGAGTAAGACTGTCCTACCGGGATAGGTCCTCCCTCAATCATTACAATCACGTACCTGTGACCTAATAATTGACTCTGAGGGCACTATCTCCAACAATCTCCCACTTGCACTCAAGGCTAATTATTGCGATGTCGCATACTCACAGCCCGTGTGATACCGAACATCCAACTCCTCTACTAGTCAGTCTCACAAAGCTCGTTTGCGGAACTATTGCGTTCGAGGAATAGCCTCAGTGAGTGGATCCGCTTAGTTGTTTCTTTCTATGTCTCTCTATATCTCAAGTTCGCGGAGAAAACCATCTCCCGAAAAGAGAAAAACTTGTTTCAGAATATGTCTGGATGTCTGATGGGACCTAGCTCATAAATGAACTCCAAATCCAAACTTCTTAGACTGTATCGTCAACTGAACTTAATCAGTATCTTGCGCGCCATGCCTCCCTTAGTATTTCCTTGGACCACCTGTCCAAAATACTGCCCCTCATCAGAAGGAAAACTATAACTCTGACAACCTCCTTGTCGTCCATGTCACCTTGGAAGCCTGGAATGATAACTGTCTCCCGAATGAGGCTGTCGTTATCATCTCCCTAGAACATTCACTTATGTTCTAAAGCTGCTTCCGACCGTTTCTCCAGGATTGGATCAATGTCAACTTATCGCATCTAGTGCAAGAACAACATTTGGTGTGGTACATGACATCTCATGATTGACTCAATTGCCTGAGCAAGTGATCTGCCAATCATGCACAACCCTCTCCCCTTTAGTCTGTAAGACAGCTTCAGAGAGGGTGACTCCATCACCTGCAGGTACACTACCGTGCCAGAAGTCGTCCATCCTAAATACTCTTAGAATGCTGTCAAGTACCCTGATTGGGAAACCACCCAAATCTAGATCTAATACCATAGATCCAGCAACCAGTATGTCTGATATAAAATCCATTTCCTTTGTGGAGAAACAACTGTGTGACGACCAAAGTATAACCGATCGTAGTATAGGAGTTTCATTTCCTACTTTGTGTATGTCATCCAAATACCAGGATATCACACCCTACTACCTTCTCAACAGATCCATCCCCTATTCTGATGAAGTCAAACCCATGACTGTCATGTCAGAAATAGATGATCTATCTCCGCTACATCTGCTTTAGTCTATAAATAGACATAAGCTACCTGTCCACCAATACTTCCGCTGCTCCCACTGACTACGACAACCCTCTGGCAGAGTCATATAGACGTACACTTCTAAAACTAGTTTAGAACGACGCTATACTCATCCTCCCGCCTGGTCTCGCAGCCTGGAACAACAGCAATGGTAATTGTGGGTAAACAAGAACTTCCCTGTCACCGTCCTTGAGGCTACCGTAGTACCTCTCGGGTGCCTGAAGTTACCCACCATATCTGCGGAGTGGCCAATGGAATGTCAATCCAGATTGAATCTTTAGGTTCCTTATCAAATCTTCAGTAATCGCTTGTGGTTTTGGAATCACTTCCAGTTCTACCATACTCCCACTACTGTTTTCTGAAAAAATCTATTTTTAATAAAACTGTGGCGAGTCTAGAACAATATCGCTATTGTTCATCCAGATGGTAGAAAGTCAACCCTCGTCATTGCCTGGGTCAACCCACAAACAGCCATTACAGAAACGTGCCTTGAGTTGTCCAGTGTCTGGTTTTAATCATAAACCGGACAACTCCCCGTACCTTAACATCGTTAAGATATGAACTGTTCTATATCCAATATAGAAACAGAGGCACTGATTTAATTGAACCAGATTCAAATCATGCAGCTGTCCCCAGCGCATGTTAACTAAATGGAAGGAGGCCGATCAGCGTTACTCAACTTAGGAATACTTCCAATTATGAGTAACCTGAAAGAGAAGCAAGATCTCTTAATCACTACTATCAACTGAATACCATACACAAGTATCTACATCTTCGATCACTTTGAAGAATCCCGATACTTGCTACACCTGGTTCTCTACTCTATTCAAATACCTATAACTTCTCCAAATTCGGATCCTGTGTTTCCGCGAAACACTTGTCTAAAAACTAGAGAAGTCATAAGTAAACCGAATATAGTACGAGGACCAAGCCCTCTGTCCTGATGGACCCTGGACAACATACAATCCTTTGTATAAGTCCCTTGAGTCTGATAACTCATTCACTGTGTGTCGTAGGTTGAAAACTGTACTTATGGTTAAGAAGAATTACACCGCTGTTTAATGCTCCTTCCCTAACCATCCACTGATATAGGTAAATGTCGTAGACATAATTTCAGAAAGGTATATCTCACTCTATGAAAATAGACGTACAGATATATCAATTTGAAATTGGTGCATAACAGCGGATATTCAAAACCAAATATTTGCCGACCGGCAAACAGCCCAGGTGATTTCCTCAAATATCACTGATTACAACGAATCCCGATATAATGAGGATAATCACCCAATTCCCAATAACTTACTCCCACTCATCATCTGTAAAACCATACAGATGTGAGAATCGTACCTGGTAAATACATACCCTGGAGTAAGTATCTAATCGGGAAATCAGTTTTCCTTTAACATTACACAGTGAAACTGAAACATTGAAATGTTCCGATGGGGTATTCTGGTATTCCTAGTAATGCCTCTTCCAGAATCACGACTGTAACCGTATAATTCTTTGCCAGCTCTCCAAATCCCTTCATATGTCTTTAGTCATTACCTTCTGCACACCCCTTTAGGCCAAATGGTTTTCTTCCTTCCCTACCGTTCGGCACCAGCCTATGGTTTGGAAGAAGACTATCCAATAAGCATAATGGGTGTACTGTCCCAATCCTAGGAACACTCGCAATGAGAGAGGGTGAAGATAAAAGACAACCGAATAAACCTTATTCCTATTTCTCCTGAACCAGAATCCATCCCCGAACTGGAACAAGTTCCATTCGAGTTCGTATATAACCATACGATGGAGTATCCAAATAAACTGTGGATCTTCGTAGTGATACGGAGTGTCCTGGAGAAATACAAAGGTGATGTGGGAGTGGTAACGAAATATTTGGTTTGGTCGTGAAAATCTGTTGCAATTTACTTTGCCCTCTTACTAATCCCTTGCTTTGTCTGAACTTAATACCTTCTGCACACCATCGTTATGCTAATTGGTTTTCTTCATTCCCTACCGGTCGGCACCAGCCTAAGGTTTGGAAGAAGACAATCCAATTTGCGTAATAGGTGTACTACCCCTAAACCAAGGAGTACTCGTAACCTGAGAGAGGGTAAAAGGAAAAGACAACTGAATAATCCTATCCGTTTTCTCCAGAACCGGAAACCATCCTCGAATAAATTCTTTCGAGTTCGTATCTAACCATACGATGGTTTTGTCCAATGGAAGTGGACGTTCGTAGTAAAACGGGGTGTCCTGGAGAAAAGGGTAAAAGTAGGAGTGGCAATGAGGTTTGCAACTCTGACAATCCAAAAGCCGGTGTTTAAGAAGGTTCGGTCAACTTGGTCACTGAGTCAAAGTCTTAGGGTCGGGTCAATGGTCGCTGCCAAAGAGAGAGAGAAAAGAAACACTCAGCGTGCACTCTAACCTAGATCAGAATGGTCACCAATTTATCTAATCTGGAAACCTCCCACTGTACCTCAAATTCTCCTCCAAACCAGAAAGAAGAATTAGTCGGGGTTACCCGAGGAGTAAACTAACTCATCAGTGGGAATCGGGATCCAACTATCATTGCATGATAACGTGACGGAATCCGCTCACGCTATCACACTCCAGAAGGTATGCGCATATCTGGCAAGTTTCAGTTCTTTTGAAACTCCCGATGTGATTTCTGCCCCATGCTCTTATGACCTTGACTTTGGCCAACATATCATAAGTCACATGTCAAGTTCTACCCGTCATTCTCCAGGTTAATTTGAATCCACCCGTACCTACCCTTGTCTTTGGCCAAAATGGCAGTACGACTTGTAAGTCCATATTGCGACCCCCGGTACTTACGGGGAGGCGGAAACGGTATAAAAAACGAATTTTTATCGCAAGAGGCAACATGGACTAAACTTTGTCGGGATCGTTGTCTAAACTAAAACTAGTTAACAAGCTAAAGAGAGTTAGCTACTATGGAAGATGGTTATACCTAAACTTGAACTCCTTCTTCTTCAAACCTTGTAGAGGTTGATGGTTCTCTTTTCGTCGCCTTCTCCCGTCGAAGATGGATCCACCTCGAAGGTTCGACTTTGGGCTCTTCCTCGATCTTTGAGTGAACTAGGGTTTCCGGCTTGCTAAACCTTCATCCTAGAAAGAGTAGAGAGTGATTAGGGTTTGCTTTTCTATCTAAAGAGAATGATTCTCAACACATGAGAAGGTTTCTCTTTTCAAGAGGAAGAAGAAGATGAAATGAGGAGAGAGAGTGAGAATGATAGAATGAGCAATATTTTCTCTTTCTTGCAACCATATTGCAAAAAGAAAAGAATTATCTAAATGATAATAATTGAAATAAGAATAGTTGATGGTTATTTTAGGAATGACCACTATCATGCTTCTTTAAATGAAGTGTAAGCATGAATCAAGGAGGATCTTCAAAGCATGATGGTGGTCAAAGGTCAACAAGTCAACCAAGGTCAACAAGTCAACAAAAAATCAACCATAACATAATTCTCATTTAATTACTATTATTAATAGATAATATACAAATCCATTAGGGTTTGGAAAATGATAACTGTCAACTGTGCATACGCACCCGATCCGAAACCCTAATGAAAAACCTCATTCTCCGCCTCAAGCAACTGTGCATACACACCTGCATTCTCGTTCCGAGGAACAAGACTACCAAGATATAAAAGCAACCCCCAAAACATATACCAGTATCTGGCTCAAACCAGAGCCTGCCAGTATAATCCGTCCGGACTCCAAACGTGCACAAGTGCGCGGATGAGAACGAACCCTGTCGCAAAACCATGCGACCTCCACTCCGTTTTGCCCAGAGACGAATACCCTCTGTGTGGGACTCTAAAGACTCGACACTACGCTGGCAGTGGGTTTAACCACAGACCGCAAGCGGCACTAGCTGTGCGTAACGGTCCCCAGGTAGATGCCGACAAGAAGGCTGACGAGGTGAAACCCCATCTGAACTCCTACTGAGTCTGAATGTGACATTCTCCGTACAGTCCGGTCTGTTCGTCTGATACATCGCATGGCGGGCCTAGGGGGCGGTAAAACGTCAGTCCCCCAATAGCGGTACAAGTCGTGTCGGAGTGAAGCCCAAAACACCCTGAGATAACACTGGAAACCTACCAGTATATCTCGCTTGCCCTGGCCAGGGACTACTCGTGCAATGGCTCTCCTAGACACAGCGCGATGTCAACCCCCAATACCGGGAGAGACGAATCCTGTCTAACCGTCACTGCCTCCAAGTGCTTCGGGACTGCACCCAACCACCACCTGTTTGCACGACTCCTTTGAGCCGTGGTAGGGTAGTGATCAAAGTGCAGTGGGAACACACTCGAGGCGAAGTGTCAGTGTCAAGTCAGCGGACTAAGCTGTACTCATGTCACCTGGGAACTGATAACTGACGATAGGTATAATACCAACCTGTCAGTTCCCGACGAGTCCTGTCCAGTGTACTCGTAACCCAACGAGCACCCGTATACTATCTCCAGTACGACGTACTGATGGCTGTGGGACAGACCATCTCCCACACTGGGATGAGAAGCGCATACGCTAGTCTACTCCGGAGTATCGATGCCCTGTCTCGATAGTCCTACGACTAGGGACCTGTAAAAGGATGTGCCTATAGATTACCCAGCCCCCACTAGTGTGACTGCCATCACAACGCTGGTAATCAAGCAAAGATCCTAAGGGCTCCACTAATGTGTATAAGTGATATACTGAAATAAACACAAGTACACATTGAAGTAGAAACAAACCAAGTAGCATACTACTATATTGAGCAAGATTGTTTATACAAGGTGAATATCCCAAGCTTCCATCAAGTAATATACAAACTAGTATGATACAGTAATGGCCTCTAGGGCATATACACTAACAATCTCCCACTTGCACTAAGGCCATGTACTGGCGTATCGAAGACCTATCATCTCGATCAGCCGCTCGAACTGAGTCTGGGGTAGGGCCTTGGTGAATGGATCTGCAGTGTTCTCTTCTGAAGCAACCCTCCGAACCTCGATCTCCTTGCGATCCACGATCTCCCTGATCAGGTGATACCGCCTCAAGATGTGCCTGGATCTCTGATGGGACCTGGGTTCCTTTGCTAAAGCTATAGCCCCGTTGTTGTCGCAATACAGAGGTACTGGGTCAACAATGGACGGAACCACCTGAAGTTCTTTTAAGAACTTCCTTATCCAGACAGCTTCTTTTGCGGCATCAGATGCAGCGATGTATTCCGCTTCCATAGTCGAGTCTGCAACGGTTTCCTGTTTGGAACTCTTCCAACACACCGCCCCTCCGTTGAGGGTAAAGACAAAACCCGACATGGACTTGGAATCATCCTTGTCACTCTGGAAGCTGGAGTCAGCAAAGGCCTCAATCTGGAGGTCTTTTCCGCCATACACCAAGAACATCTCCTTAGTCCTCCTCAGGTACTTGAGAATGTTCTTTACTGCTATCCAATGTTTCTCCCCAGGGTTTGACTGATACCGGCTTACTACACTCAGTGCATAAGCTACATCCGGTCTGGTACACAACATCGCATACATTATAGAGCCTACCGCAGAAGCGTAGGGTATAATAGACATGCGATCCCTCTCCAAATCAGTCTTGGGAGACATCTCTTTAGAGAGGGTGATCCCGTGACAAGCCGGTAAGTTACCGCGCTTGGAATCTTCCATACTGAATCTTTTCAGTACGGTGTCGATGTACCTGGACTGTGAAAGTCCTAATATCCTCTTGGATCTATCACGATGGATCCGGATCCCCAGGATGTAAGAGGCATCACCCAGGTCTTTCATGGAGAACCTGTGTGACAAGAAACCCTTGACAGATTGTAGCATAGGAATGTCATTTCCTATTAAGAGAATGTCATCCACGTATAAAACAAGGAATACCACAGTTCTCGCTACAAATCTACTATAGATGCATGGTTCATCTGGATTTTTGATAAAGTCAAATTCCTTGACCGTCTCATCAAAACAGATGTTCCAACTCCGCGATGCCTGCTTTAGTCCATAGATGGACTTAAGCAACTTGCACACCTTTCCGCTGCTCCCACTCTGGATGAAACCCTCTGGCTGATCCATATAGACACACTCCTCTAAATTTCCATTTAGAAAAGCGGTTTTTACGTCCATCTGCCAAATTTCATAATCGTGGAAGGCAGCAATGGCAAGAAGGATCCGAATGGATTTCAGCATAGCCACTGGAGAAAAGGTTTCGTCGTAGTCCAAGCCAGGTCTTTGACGGAAACCCTTTGCTACAAGTCTAGCTTTATAGGTCTCAACCTGTCCATCTACACCAATCTTCCTTTTGAAGATCCACTTGCATCCTACGGGTTTTACCCCGTCTGGAGCAATGTCCAACGTCCATACTTTGTTGGTGTACATGGACTCCATTTCGGTCCGCATTGCATCCAGCCATTTTACCGAGTCAATGCTCTGAACGGCCTGCTGGAAGCTAGTAGGCTCATCATAGTCTATGATGCAATCCTCTCTATCCCCGTCTATGAGAAAACCGTAGTATCTCTCGGGCGGATGAGACTGCCTACTACTTCTGCGGAGCGGCATAGGAATGTCCTGTTCATTTGAACCCTCTGGTTCCATTAAGCTTTCAGTAATAGTCTGTGGTTCTGGAATTTCTTCCAGTTCTATTTCGCTCCCACTTACTTCTTTTTCTAAGAACTGATGTTCCAGAAAATGGGCATTACGAGAAACAAGGACTTTTTGCTCCTCTGCGTAATAGAAAAGATACCCCCTGGAGTTCTTTGGGTATCCCACAAAATTGCACAGTACTGAGCGTGCCTCGAGCTTGTCCGCATGCTGCTTTTTGACATAAGCTGGACATCCCCAAATCTTCAAGTACTGAAGATAGGGTTTCTTCCCACTCCATAACTCATATGGTGTGGTAGGCACAGTCTTAGTAGGAACTCGGTTCAATAGGTATGCAGCTGTTTCTAGCGCATACCCCCAGAATGATCGCGGTAACTCAGCGTTACTCATCATAGACCGTACCATATCCAATAGGGTGCGATTCCGTCTCTCCGATACACCGTTATGTTGCGGGGTGTATGGAGGAGTAAGCTGAGAGAGAATCCCATTCTCTTTTAAATAGTCCAGGAATTCGGCACTTAAGTATTCTCCACCTCGATCCGATCTTAGAATCTTAATACTTTTGCCGGTCTGTTTCTCTACTTCATTCTTATACTCCTGGAATTTTCCAAAGGCCTCGGACTTATGTTTCATTAAGAAGACATAACCGTACCTTGAGAAGTCATCCGTAAAAGTAATGAAGTAAGAATGTCCGCTTCGGGCATGTGTAGACATTGGACCGCACACGTCACTGTGTACGAGTCCCAAGAGCTCGCTCGCTCTTACTCCATGTCCGGTAAACGGAGTCTTTGTCATCTTTCCCTTGAGACAGGATTGACAAGTGGCATACGATTGATATTCGAACGCATTCAAATACCCTTCTGTATGTAACTTCGTCAACCTTCTCTCATTGATGTGACCCAATCTACAATGCCATAAGAAAGTCTGATTAATATCTGGTGACTTTCTTTTGTGTGTATTCTGGACATTGAAAATCTGTGGTTGGTTTAATACGTATATACCATTGCTCAGTGTACCTGACCCAATCAGAACTTGATTAAGGTGAATGTTAACAACATTACTTACAAACGCAAATTCATAACCTTCTTTAGAAACCAAAGATACAGAAATGATATTACAAGTTGCGTTGGGTACAAAAAAGCAATTACGCAAAACCAAAACATGTCCATCTGACATTCCTAGGTGATAGTCCCCCACGGCTTTAGCATCCATGCTAGCTCCGTTCGCAACTCTGAGGGTCATGTCACCTTCCTTCAAAAACCTACGGTTTCTCAACGCCTGCAAAGAATTACAGATATGAGATCCTGATCCGGTATCCAATACCCAGGAAGTAGAGTTTATAGAAAGACAGTTTTCAATAACATACACACCTGAAGCTGAAGCCGCAACCTGCTTCAGTTCCTGTGTCCTGGCTTTCCAAGCCCTGCAATCTTTCTTCCAGTGTCCACTCTTGTGACAATAGAAGCATTCCTCTTTACCAACAAGCTTCCCCGCTATCTTTGTTGCCTTTTCCTTTCCCTTCGCACCCACTTTACTAACACCGCCTCTTGGTTTGGCGGGGGCTTTCTTCTTCTTTCCCTTGGCTTTCGCCTTGGACCTAGAAGAAGAAGATCCTCCTACAAACAAAGTGGATGTATCCCTACCCTTCTGTAGGGTGCCCTCTGCGCTCCTCAGCAGGTTGAGGAGTTCTGAAAGTTCAACTTCCTTTTCTTGCAAGTTGAAATTCAGTATGAACTGGGCGTAAGTGGATGGAAGGGACTGGAGAATTATATCGGTGTAGAGTTCACTATCCAACGTGGTCCCAAGTTCCGCGAGCTCCTCAGTGTAGCCAATCATCTTAAGCACGTGGTCCGCTACCGATGATCCGACGGCCAACTTAGTCGAAAATAACTTCTTCGACACTTCGTATCTTGCGATACGAGACTGCTCTCCATACAGTTCTTTTGTATGAAGAAATATGGATTCCAAATCCATATTCTCGTGCCTCCTCTGATGGTCATTGTCCATCGAGGCAAGTACGAGGCATCTGGCCTTCGCGCTGTCAATCTCCCAAGTCTTACGGATTTCCTTATCCGCGACGCTGGAGGTGGGACCTGGGACGGGGGGAGCTTTGCTGGTAAGAAGATACCCCAGCTTGTCGTAAGAGATTGCCAATTTGACATTCCTGAGCCAATCTTTGTAGTTTGGCCCTGTCAGTATGTTTTTATCTAGAAGTAACTTAAGTCCAGTCATTTCGATTTGGTCGCTGCAGGGGGAGAGAAGAAACACTTAGCACGATGCTCTTGCAAGTTTAGAATGGTTTTTAATTTGTCTAAACAGGATGGCTCCCACTGTCTCTCGAATCCCTCCTCAAACCACAAAGGAAGAATTAGCCGGGATCAATCCCACCGTACAATACTTGCTTAACCGTTCAGCCAGGCCAGTGTCGGTACTTCGAGGGAGGTTTTCCAACGCTTTCGCGAAGTTCCTTAATTTAAGAACCTCTTTTCCCTGGGGGCGTAGCCCCGCTAACACCTTTCTAGGCACCTACTAGGTTTATAGCATTGATCGTTTAGTGAGAAATTTCCCGAGGAGTAGCATATACTCACAGTAGGATCGGGATCCAAATATCATCGCGTGACGAAAATGAAGGAATCCTACCATAATCATCACACTCCAAATGGTATGCAAATCTAGCAAGTTTCAGTACTTATGAAACTCCCGATGTGGATTTTTGCCCCATGCTCTTATGACCTTGGCGTGAGGTCAAAATGTCATAAGTCACATGTCAAGTTCTTCCCATCATTATCCCGGTTGATTTGAATCCACCCGTACCTACCCTTGACGTAGGCCAAAATGGTGGTACGACTGTCTCAAAACAACGCATTCTATCTATGCAACAGATAAATATCCGGCAGCTACCAATCACTATGCCTTGGCGTGAGGTCAAAATACATAGCTTGAATACTACCGTATATCTAACTGAAACGATGGAGGGCTACGAATGGTTTTGGCGAAACCGTGAACGTAGTGAACTTGATATAATCGATGGAACGAGATAGCTTTTAGAAGGAGTGGCTCAAGCTCCGCATTTAAAAGTTAGTTTTTGAAAAGAACCGAGTGGTTTTTCGAAAGTGTTCCATCGACTTAAACTTGGTTTATTATCTTGCATTAGTTCTTTTAATGCGTGATATTCTTGCATTAGTTCTTTTAATGCGTCCCATCATTTAATTCCTACCATTGCAGAAAACAACCAAAATATGACGTACGCTTATGCCATTCGCATTCGCCACGGGGTCCCGTCATCACTCGTTAGGTTACTTAACTAACGACAGAGCGGGGGCTGGGCTAGCGCGGCTGTAAAACATAAGCAACGCCTAAATAGAAAGCAATGATAGACATTACAGATCACAGATGAATACATTGGATATACTAGCAATCCGCATTTCTTTCGAGCCTGAAACGAAAAGCGGATAACACGGTCGCGGTGAATAGCAAATACCCCACCCAAGACCCCTACGGGTGCGGCAAACTACCCGCCAAGTTCCCGGTAGTTTGTGCACCCCACCATGGGTCTATCCTAGGAGCAAAAACAGTAAAAAGAATTATACAATGACGGCTACAACCCCGACCCGGTTGTGCGGCCAAACAAATAATATAATTACATCAATTTACATTTACAATGAATGAAAGAAAAAACAAAAGCTCATCTCACATCCACCCCGGCTATTCACCCGCGACAGTCCAACACATTCATATACACATTCCAGAACATTACAGATCATGTATAACCCCGACTAATCGACTTATAGCGATTAGCCGACGTTCAATACATGCAAACATCACAGATATAACCAACATAGCCAAAGTGCAGTGAAGTTCGGAAAAAAATACGGAATTATAGGACCCCAAAAGTGAATTTCAGTTCTGGAAAATCTGGGTACATATAATATATCTTAAAAATCCCAAAACCAACACAGAAGAACACTGCACGAAAAACGATGCAAAGAAGAAACCAACATGCGGCGGTTCCGCGGCCAGATGAATAGGTGAGGCCGCGGAAGCGCGGCGGTTTGGAGAGAACATGATATCGTTTTTCTTGTGTGTTCTTAGAAAACCCTGAGACGATTTTACAAGTATAAATTTTTTCAATTTGAGCAGAAAAAAATTCAACAGAAAGTTAGGGTTTTGATTTTCCGGTTTTGCGATTTTTCGGTTCCGAACTTCGTTACACCTTACTACCAAGCTAGTTTAAGTTTAGTTAGGCTCTGATACCACTGTAAGTCCATATTGCGACCCCCGGTACTTACGGGGAGGCGGAAACGGTATAAAAAACGAATTTTTATCGCAAGAGGCAACATGGACTAAACTTTGTCGGGATCGTTGTCTAAACTAAAACTAGTTAACAAGCTAAAGAGAGTTAGCTACTATGGAAGATGGTTATACCTAAACTTGAACTCCTTCTTCTTCAAACCTTGTAGAGGTTGATGGTTCTCTTTTCGTCGCCTTCTCCCGTCGAAGATGGATCCACCTCGAAGGTTCGACTTTGGGCTCTTCCTCGATCTTTGAGTGAACTAGGGTTTCCGGCTTGCTAAACCTTCATCCTAGAAAGAGTAGAGAGTGATTAGGGTTTGCTTTTCTATCTAAAGAGAATGATTCTCAACACATGAGAAGGTTTCTCTTTTCAAGAGGAAGAAGAAGATGAAATGAGGAGAGAGAGTGAGAATGATAGAATGAGCAATATTTTCTCTTTCTTGCAACCATATTGCAAAAAGAAAAGAATTATCTAAATGATAATAATTGAAATAAGAATAGTTGATGGTTATTTTAGGAATGACCACTATCATGCTTCTTTAAATGAAGTGTAAGCATGAATCAAGGAGGATCTTCAAAGCATGATGGTGGTCAAAGGTCAACAAGTCAACCAAGGTCAACAAGTCAACAAAAAATCAACCATAACATAATTCTCATTTAATTACTATTATTAATAGATAATATACAAATCCATTAGGGTTTGGAAAATGATAACTGTCAACTGTGCATACGCACCCGATCCGAAACCCTAATGAAAAACCTCATTCTCCGCCTCAAGCAACTGTGCATACACACCTGCATTCTCGTTCCGAGGAACAAGACTACCAAGATATAAAAGCAACCCCCAAAACATATACCAGTATCTGGCTCAAACCAGAGCCTGCCAGTATAATCCGTCCGGACTCCAAACGTGCACAAGTGCGCGGATGAGAACGAACCCTGTCGCAAAACCATGCGACCTCCACTCCGTTTTGCCCAGAGACGAATACCCTCTGTGTGGGACTCTAAAGACTCGACACTACGCTGGCAGTGGGTTTAACCACAGACCGCAAGCGGCACTAGCTGTGCGTAACGGTCCCCAGGTAGATGCCGACAAGAAGGCTGACGAGGTGAAACCCCATCTGAACTCCTACTGAGTCTGAATGTGACATTCTCCGTACAGTCCGGTCTGTTCGTCTGATACATCGCATGGCGGGCCTAGGGGGCGGTAAAACGTCAGTCCCCCAATAGCGGTACAAGTCGTGTCGGAGTGAAGCCCAAAACACCCTGAGATAACACTGGAAACCTACCAGTATATCTCGCTTGCCCTGGCCAGGGACTACTCGTGCAATGGCTCTCCTAGACACAGCGCGATGTCAACCCCCAATACCGGGAGAGACGAATCCTGTCTAACCGTCACTGCCTCCAAGTGCTTCGGGACTGCACCCAACCACCACCTGTTTGCACGACTCCTTTGAGCCGTGGTAGGGTAGTGATCAAAGTGCAGTGGGAACACACTCGAGGCGAAGTGTCAGTGTCAAGTCAGCGGACTAAGCTGTACTCATGTCACCTGGGAACTGATAACTGACGATAGGTATAATACCAACCTGTCAGTTCCCGACGAGTCCTGTCCAGTGTACTCGTAACCCAACGAGCACCCGTATACTATCTCCAGTACGACGTACTGATGGCTGTGGGACAGACCATCTCCCACACTGGGATGAGAAGCGCATACGCTAGTCTACTCCGGAGTATCGATGCCCTGTCTCGATAGTCCTACGACTAGGGACCTGTAAAAGGATGTGCCTATAGATTACCCAGCCCCCACTAGTGTGACTGCCATCACAACGCTGGTAATCAAGCAAAGATCCTAAGGGCTCCACTAATGTGTATAAGTGATATACTGAAATAAACACAAGTACACATTGAAGTAGAAACAAACCAAGTAGCATACTACTATATTGAGCAAGATTGTTTATACAAGGTGAATATCCCAAGCTTCCATCAAGTAATATACAAACTAGTATGATACAGTAATGGCCTCTAGGGCATATACACTAACACGACTGTCCCAAACCAACGCATCTATCTATGCTGCATATGAATACCCAATAGCTACCAATCACTGTGCCTTGACTTTGGCCAACATACACAGCTTGAATACTATTGACCACCCATATGAAACGACGGAGGGCTACGAATGGTTTCTGGCGAAAACCTTTAACGTAATGAACTTGATATCGTTGAAGGAACGGATAGCTTTTTAGAAATATAGTGACGAAAACCTTTGCTAAAGAGGTCACTCCCGGTGAAGGGATCTCGGCTCTTTCCCCGTAGAATGGGGTGCAGGATATTCCAACTGAATACCACGGTGCAAAGCAAAAGTACTCGGCTATAGTGAAGTTAATGCCCTGACGCAAACTTTTGTCCAAGGGGTCACTCCCGGTGAAGGGATCTCGGCCCTTGCCTCGTCGACTGAGGAGCAGGATATTCTAATGAATACCATGATGCAAAACAAAAGTAAACGTCCTTGCAATAACAGCTTTTTGAAAAGTGTTCCAACAACATCAGATTAGGTTTGTTTTTAACTTGCATTGATCCGAATCAATGCAGTCCCATCAATTGATCACACCAAAAAGAACGAAAATATACTGATGTACGTATATGCCATCCGCATTCGCCACTGGGTCCCGTCATTACCCGTTAGGTTAGCTAACTAACGACAGAGCGGGGACTGGACTAGCGCGGATGTAAAACATATACAATATCTACTAATATATATACCAATATATTATATTCGCTCAAGGCGTGAATAAAATGCAACATCACAGAGAATGAACAGCATCACAGAAACAATACAGATATCTGGGATCCCCGGGTTTCACAGAGCCGCTGAAACCCGACGTTCCCCTGGTCGTGTGGATAGCCTGTGCAATGAAATCCTAGACCCCTACGGGCGCGGCAAGTCACCCGCCAAAACCTGAAGCGAGGCAGCCCCCTTCAGCGCCGTGAATGGACCACCCAGCACTTCACGGAATCCGGCAACTTGGGCACCCCTCCTGGGTCAACCTGTACCCCCTACGAGTGCGGCGAATAGCCCGCCAATCCCAGAGTGAAGCCCCCTCCGTCTCAATGCCATGAGATGCGGGCTTGTTGCCCTCTAGAACCCGGCTATCCGTGCACCCCTCCGTGGGGCAATCCTAGTACAGAAAGTAAAATATACATACACCGGGTACATCGACCGCAACCAGGTCGTGCCCCAAAATAATAATACAAACAGGCAGTGACGGCAGTCCACATGTCGGACGCTCGCCCCGCAATATCAAATGTACATAATACAACAAAACTGTACTAGCATTGCATCCAGGCTATCCCCACGACCGATCCGCAACATCACAGCAAAAACAAAACATCAACGTAAAAGTCACGTTCGCAAATCCGTCTAACCGGGCTATAGCAGTTAGACCGGATTTACCGATCAAGTGACATTCACGGTCGCAGATATAATGTAAATACTGTGAAAAATGTGTTTAAAATATCCGATCGATCAAAAATTAACAAGTGGGCCCCCAATCAAAACTGTAGTACTCACAGAAAACCTGGGCCCAATTTTAATATTCCAAAACTCATATTTTAAGCCCAGAAGGCCTCTGTAAAAAATTGGTGAAGTGATCTCCACAGTGTGCGGCGGAAGGGCGGCGGAAAGGGGGGGTTTCGCGGCGGTTCCGCGCTCCCACTGTGGAGTTACTTCGTCGAATTTTTTACAGAGCTCTTAGATTTTCCAGTACATCAATATTTTACAACCTGAAAAATTTTTCGACACCAAAAATTTCCAACAGAAAACTGATGCTAACAAAAATGTAGTTTTGGAACATTCGATCGATCGAAACAGAAAAACACACAACACCAAGCTAGACTAAGTTAATGGCGAGGCTCTGATACCACTGTAAGTGCACGGCGGCGCCCCGGCCGTCAATCCGACCGCCAAATGCGGAAGCAGTGAAAAAACTTTAAATTTTGCGGACTTAGCAAACCGGCACCCCCGCGCACTAAACACCCGGATCGTAACCATTAACAAGTCTAAGCTAACTAGAAGATGGGTTAGAGATATACCGACGATCCAAGTCCTCCGGTCTTCTCGCCATCGTCCCGATCTCCTGCGGAAAAGTCCCGTCTCCTCCTCGTCGCCGGAAGTGCACCACATCGCCAACTTTGTTTACGGGCTCCCACCTCAATGCCGAGGCAACTCGGGCACGAAGCCGGCTACTCGACGTGCCCAAGGTTTGCTGTAGAATGTGTAGTAGAGGATTGTGTCTCATTTAGGGTATTGAAGATGCCATTGTGGTGGAGGGATGATGCAAGGAGTTATGTGGAGGAACTTGGAGAATTTTGGTGTATGTAATGAACAACATTTTTCCCACCTCAATTTTGGACAGCCCATTCAAGGGGGAGGCCGGCCATGCTCTAATGAGGGAGGGAGAGAATGAGAGGTCTCCCAAAAAAAAATGAGAAGCCACCATGACAATAATGCAAAGAGGGCATCATGAAAGAATATGATGACAAGACCAAAACCACACTCAACACCACCATCATCACCTCACAAAGTCCAACCATGATGAGAAAGGAAAAGTCAAGCCATCATGATAGCTAGAAGTCAAGGTCAATGAGAGACTATCATGATACAAATATATGCAAAGACCCCCTCCACAAATGCCTATTTGCAACAATGCAAATAAGCCCTCCTCCACCAATCTTCGGCCAATGAACGGAACAAAGGAAATTGGCCGAAACGGAAAGCAAACTGGCAACTCCAAAAACTGGTCCCGTAATAAATTACAGGAAAAACCCCGATACTGTGCATACACACCCGCATCTGTATTTCGACCGAAATACAAATGCAATGAGACAAAATCTCCACTGTACTATACTAGGATCCGGCTTATACCAAAACCGGCTAGTAATATCTGTTCGATCCTGATCCGTGCAATACCGCACGTATCTGATCGAACCCTGCCATATAACCATACGGCCTATAGTACAGACTGTCCGATCCTGATCCGTGCAATACCGCACGTATCTGATCGGACCTTGCCATACCTCCATACGGCCTCTACAACCTTTCGCCCGAAAGCTGAGTAACTGAATGTGGGGGACTCTAAAGACTCGTCAACACCTTGGTTGTGGATTTAACCACTAGCACGTCAGAGGTATAAGCCAATACGTGACGGGCTACCAGGTACTGACTAAAAGGGACGTCTGTGAGCGAACTCAGCCCGACAACCCTACTGAGCCTGTCAGTGACAATATCCGTGCAGTCCGGTCCGTTCGTCTATGAGTATCGCATGGCGGGCCTAGGGGGTTGGTAAAAGTCAGACCCCCAAAAGCGGTACAAGTCGTGTCGGAGTGTAGCCCAGAACACCCTGAGATACTACTGGAATACCTACCAGTAAATCTTCTTGCCTTGGCCAAGGACTTTATGTAATGGCTCTCCTATACACAGCACGACCTCACCCCCAATACCGGGAGAGACGAACCCCTGAAGATACGCTCACTGCCTCCATGTGGCTCGGGACTGTACCCAACTAAAACCTGTTTGCACGACTCCTTTGAGCCGTGGTAGGGTAGTAATCAAAGTACAGTGGGAACTCACACGAGACAAATGACGATCCCCAGGTCGATGAACTAACCTGCACACATGTCACCAGGGAACTGCCATCTGACGTCTGGTATATGACCAACTAGCATGTTCCCGGCGAGTCCTGTCCGGTGTACTCATAACCCAATGAGCACCTGTATACCTCTTAGGTGATCCAACTGACACCAGTGGCTTGTGAGACCGGCCACCGCCCCTCGTCGGGGTCTCGACTGTATACACTAGTCTACTAATGGAGTATCGATGCCCAGTCTCGAAACTCCCACGACTAGGGACCTTTTAAGGATATGCTTGTAGACCCCCAGCTCCCACTTATATGATCGCCCTCATACTGCTGGTGGTCAAGCAAGAATCCTAGGGGCTCTATCAACGTGTAATAGCGACGTGTCAGGTCACCTAAAGCAGTACACGATGATAAAGGTAAACCAGATAGCATACTATCATCTCGAGTAAGACTGTCCTACCGGGATAGGTCCTCCCTCAATCATTACAATCACGTACCTGTGACCTAATAATTGACTCTGAGGGCACTATCTCCAACACACACGAGACAAATGACGATCCCCAGGTCGATGAACTAACCTGTACACATGTCACCAGGGAACTGCTATCTGACGTCAGGTATAAGACCAACTAGCATGTTCCCGGCGAGTCCTGTCCGGTGTACTCATAACCCAATGAGCACCTGTATACATCTTAGGTGATCCAACTGACACCAATGGCTTGTGAAACCGGCCACTGCCCCTCGTCGGGGTCTCGACTGTATACACTAGTCTACTCTGGAGTATCGATGCCCTGTCTCGAAACTCCCACGACTAGGGACCTTTTAAGGATGTGCTTATAGACTACCAGCTCCCACTTATATGATCGCCCTCATACTGCTGGTGGTCAAGCAAGAATCCTAGGGGCTCTATCAACGTGTAATAGCGACATGTCAGGTCACCTAAAGCAGTACACGATGATAAAGATAAACTAGATAGCATACTATCATCTCGAGTAAGACTGTCCTACCGGGATAGGTCCTCCCTCAATCATTGCAATCACGTGCCTGTGATCCAATAATTGACTCTGAGGGCACTATCTCCAACAATCTCCCACTTGCACTCAAGGCTTATTATTGCGATGTCGCATGCTCACAGTCCGTGTGATACCGAACACCCAACTCCTCTACTAGTCAGTCTCACAAAACTCGTTTGTGAAACTATTGCGTTGGAGGAATAGCCTCAGTGAGTGGATCCTCCTTGATGTTTCTTTCTATGTCTCTCTATATCTCATGTTCGCGGAGAAATCCATCTCCCGAAATGAGCAATACCTGTCTTGGAATGTGTCTGGATGTCTGATGGGACCTAGCTCATAAATGAACTCCAAATCCAAACTTCTTAGACTGTATCGTCAACTGAACATAATCAGTATCCTGTGCCATGCCTCCCTCAGTATTGCCTTGGACCACCTGTCCAAAATACTGCGCCTCGTCAGAAGGAAAACTATAACTCTGACAACCTCCTTGTCGTCCAAGTCACCTTGGAAGCCTGAAATGATAACTGTCTCCCGAATGAGGCTGTCGTTATCATATCCCTAGAACATCCACTTATGTTTTAAAACTGCTTCCGACTGTTTCTCCAGGATTGGATCAACATCAACTTATTGCATCTAGTGCAAGAACAACATCTGGTATGGTACTTAACATCTCATGATTGACTCAATAGCCTGAGCAAGTGATCTGCTAATCATGCACATCCCTCTCCCCTTTAGTCTGTAAGACACCTTTAGAGAGGGTGACTCCATCACCTGCAGGTACACTACCGTGCCAAGAGTCGTCCATTCTAAATACTCTTAGAATGCTGTCTAAGTACCCTTAATTGGGAAACCACTCAAATCTAGATCTAAAACCATAGATCTAGTAACCAGTATGTCTGATAGAATGTCCAAGTCCCATGTGGAGAAACCACTGTGTGACCACCAAAGTATAACCGATCGTAGCATAGGAATATCACTTCCTACTCTATGTATGTCATCCAAATACCATGACAACACACCCTACTACCTTTTCAACAGATCCATCCCCTATTCTGATGAAGTCAAACCTATGACTGTGACATCAGAAATAGATGATCTATCTCCGCTACATCTGCTTTAGTCTATAAATAGACATAAGCCACCTGTCCACCAATGCTTCCACTGCTCCCACTGACTACGACAACCCTCTGACAGAGTCATATAGACGTACACTTCTAAAAGTAGTTTAGAACGACGCTATACTCATCCTCCCGCCGGGTCTCACAGTCTGGAACAACAGCAATGGCAAGTCTGGGTAAACAAGAACCTCCCTGCCACCGTCCTTGAGCATACCGAAGTACCTCTCGGGTGCCTGAGGTTACCCACCTTATCTGCGGAGTGGCCAATGGAATGTCAAACCAGATTGAATCTTTAGGTTCCTTATCAAATCTTCAGTAATCGTTTGTGGTTCTGGAATCACTTCCAGTTCTACCATACTCCCACTACTGTTTTCTGAAAAAATCCATTTTTAATAAAACTGTGGCGAGTCTAGAACAATATCGCTATTGATCTTCCAGATGGTAGAAAGTCAACCCTCGTCATAGCCTGGGTCAACCCACAAACAGCCATTACAGAAACGTGCCTTGAGTTGTCCAGTGTCTGGTTTTAATCATAAACCGGACAACTCCCCATACCTTAACATCGTTAAGATATGAACTGTTCTATATCCAATATAGAACCAGAGGCACTGATTTAATTGAACCAGATTCAAATCATGCAGCTGTCTTCAGTGCATGTCAACTAAATGGAAAGAGGCCGATCAGCGTTACTCAACTTAGGAATGCTTCCAATTATGAGTAACCTGAAAGAGAAGCAAGTTCTCTAAATCATTACGATCAACTGAATACCATACACAAGTATCTACATCTTCGATCACTATGAAGAATCCCGATACTTGCAACACCTGGTTCTCTACTCTATTCAAATACCTATAACTTCTCAAAATTCAGACCCTGTGTTTCTATGAAACACCTGTCTAAAAACTAGAGAAGTCATAAGTAAACCGAATATAGTACGAGGACCAACCCTTCTGTCCTGATGGACCCTGGACAACATACAATACTCTGTATAAGTCCCTTGAGTCTGATAACTCATTCACTGTGTGTCGTAGGTTGAAAACTGTACTTATGGTTAAGAAGAATTACACCGCTGTTTAATGCTCTTTACCTAACCATCCACTGATATAGGTAAATGTCATAGACATAATTTCAAAAAGGTATATCCCACTCTATGAAAATAGATGTACAGATATATCAATTTTAAATTGGTGCACAACAGCGGATATTCAAAACCAAATATTTGCCGTCCGGCAAACAACCCAGGTGACTTCCTCAAATATCACCGATTACAACGAATCCCGATATAATGAGGATGATCACCTAATTCCCAATAACTTACTCCCACTCATCATCTGTAAAACCATACAGATATGAGAATCACACCTGGTAAATACATACCCTGGAGCAAGTGTTTAATTGGGAAATCAGTTTTCTTTTAACAGTACATAGTGAAACTGAAACATTGAAATGTTTCGATGGGGTATCCCGGTATTCCTAGTAATTCCTCTTCCAGAGTCACGACTGTAACCGTATAATTCTTTGCCACCTCTCCAAATCCCTTTTTATGTCTTTAGCCATTACCTTCTGCACACCCCTTTAGGCCAAATGGTTTTCTTCCTTCCCTACCGTTCGGCACCAGCCTATGGTTTGGAAGAAGACTATCCAATAAGCATAATGGGTGTACTGTCCTAATCCTAGGAGCACTCGCAATGCGAGAGAAGGTGAAGATAAAAGACAACCTGAATAAATCTTATTCCTATTTCTCCTGAACCAGAATCTATCCCCGAACTGGAACAAGTTCCTTTCGAGTTCGTATATAACCATACGATGGAATATCCAATAAACAGTGGATCTTCGTAGTGATACGGAGTGTCCTGGAGAAATACAAAGGTGAAGTGGGAGTGGTAATGAAATACTTGGTTTGGTCGGGAATATCAGTCGCAATTTACTTTGCCCTCTTACTAATCCCTTACTTTGTCTTAACTTAATACCTTCTATACACCATCGTTATGCTAATTGGTTTTTCTTCATTCCCCACCGTTCGGCACCAGCCTAAGGTTTGGAAGAAGACAATCCAATTTGCGTAATAGGTGTACTATCTCCTAAACCAAGGAGTACTCGCAACCTGAGAGAAGGTAAAAGGAAAAGACAACTGAATAGTCCTATCCGTTTTCTCCAGAACCAGAAACCATCCTCGAATAAATTCTTTCGAGTTCGTATATAACTATACGATGGTTTTGTCCAATGGAAGTGGACGTTCGTAGTAATACGGGGTGTCCTGGAGAAAAGGGTAAAAGTATGAGTGGCAATGAGGTATGCAACTCTGACAATCCAAAAGTCAATGTTTAAGAAGGTTCGGTCAACTTGGTCACTGAGTCATAGTCTTAGGATCGGGTCAATGGTCGCTGCCAAAGAAAGAGAGAAAAGAAACACTCAGCGTGCACTCTATCCTAGATCAGAATGGCTACCAATTTATCTAATTTGGAAACCTCCCATTGTAACCTCAAATTCTCCTCCAAACCTGAAAGAAGAATTAGTCGGGATCACCCGAGGAGTAAACCAACTCATCAGTGGGAATCGGGATCCAACTATCATCGCATGATAACGTGACGGAATCCGCTCACGCTATCACACTCCAGAAGGTATGCGTATATCTGGCAAGTTTCAGTTCTTTTGAAACTCCCGATGTGAGTTTTGCCCCATGCTCTTATGACCTTGACTTTGGCCAACATATCATAAGTCACATGTCAAGTTCTACCCGTCATTCTCCAGGTTAATTTGAACCCACCCGTACCTACCCTTGACTTTGGCCAAAATGGCAGTACGACTGTCCCAAACCAACGCATCTATCTATGCTGCATATGAATACCCCAATAGCTACCAATCACTGTGCCTTGACTTTGGCCAACATACACAGCTTGAATACTATTGACCATTCATATGAAACGACGGAGGGCTACGAATGGTTTTTGGCGAAAACCTTTAACGTAAAGAACTTGATATCGTTGAAGGAACCAGATAGCTCTTAAAAATATAGTGATGAAAACCTTCACTAAAGAGGTCACTCCTGGTGAAGTGATCTCGGCTCTTTCCCCGTAGAATGAGGTGCAGGATATTCAAACTGAATACCACGATGCAAAGCAAAAGTAATCAGCTATAGTGAAGTTATTGCCCTGACGCAAACTTTTGTCCAAAGGGTCACTCCCGGTGAAGGGATCTCAGCCCTTGCCTCATCGACTAAGGAGCAGGATATTCCAACTGAATACTACGATGCTTAACAAAAGAGAACTTCCTTGCAATAATAGCTTTTTGAAAAGTGTTCCAACAACATCAAATAGGTTTGTTTTTAACTTGCATTGATCCGAATCAACGCAGTCCCATTAATTGATGACACCACAAAGAACGAAAATATACTGATGTACGTATATGCCATCCGCATTCGCCACTGGGTCCCGTCATAACCCGTTAGGTTAGCTAACTAACGACAGAGCGGGGACTGGACTAGCGCGAATGCAAAACATATACAACATCTACTAATATATATACCAATATATTATATTTCGCTCAAGGCGTGATAAAAAGCAACATCACAGAAATGTACACCATCACAGAATAATACAAATATCTGGGATCCCCGGGTTTCACAGAGCCGCTGAAACCCGACGTTCCCCTGGTCGTGTGGATAGCCTGTGCAATGAAATCCTAGACCCCTACAGGAGCGGCAAGTTACCCGCCAAAACCTGAAGCGAGGCAGCCCCTTTCAGCGACGTGAATGGACCACCCGGCACTTCACGGAATCCGGCAACTTGGGCACCCCACCTGGGTCAACCTGTAGCCCCTACGAGTGCGGCGAATAGCCCGCCAATTCTAGAGTGAAGCCCCCTCCGTCCTAATGCCATGAGATGCGGGCTTGTTGCCCTCTAGAACCCGACTATCCGTGCACCCCTCCGCGGGACAATCCTAGTACAGAAAGTAAAATATACATACAACGGGTACATCGACCGCAACCTGGTCATGCCCTAAAATAATAATACAAACAGGCAGTGACGGCAGTCCACATGTCGGACGCTCGCCCCGCAATATCAAACGTACATAATACAACAAAACTGTACTACCACTGCAACTAGGCTATCCTCCACGACCAATCCGCAACATCACAGCAATACACAGAACATCAACATGAAGGTCACGTTCGCAAATCCGTCTAACCAGGCTATAGCAGTTAGACCGGATTTACCGATCAAGTGACATTCACGGTCGCAGATATAATGTAAAAACTGTGAACTAATGTGTTTTAAATATCCGATCGATCAAATTTTAACAAGATGGCCCCAAGTACTACTGTAGCACATCAAGAAATTCTGGGCCCAAAATTAATATTCCAAAAACCCTACAATCAACCCAGAAAGCAACTGCAGAAATTTGATGCAGCAATCTCAACATAGTGCGGCGGAACCGCGGCCTAATGGGGGGTTTGGCCGCGGTTCCGCGCTCCTGTTGTCGAGTCACTGTATCGAATTTCTACAGTATGCTTAGAATTTCCAGTACATCACTACTTAACAACCTGAAAAAATTTTGGACTCAAAAAAATTTCGACAGAAACTGATGCCTGCGAAAAACGCGGATTTTGGAATTTCGGTCGATCGGAAATGTAAACACATTAAACAAAGCTAGACTATATTAATGGCGAGGCTCTGATACCAATGTAAGTCCACGGCGGCGCCCCGGCCGTCAATCCGACGCCAAAATGCGGAAGCGAAAAACTTTAATTTTGCAAACTAGCAAACCGGCACCACCGCGCACTAAACACCCGGATCGGGCCATTAACTAGTTCTAGCTAACTACAAGATGGGGAAGAGAGATATACCGAGTGATCCGAGTGATCCGGTCTTCTCTTCGTCGTCCCGATCTCCCGCGGAATCTCCGGTCTCCACCTCGTCGCCGGAAAGGCACCACGTCGCCGGCTTCTTTTACGGGCTCCCACCTCTATACCGAGGCAACTCGGGCACGAAGCTGGCGATTCGACGTGCCCAAGATTTGCTGTAGGATACGTGTAGAACCATGTCCCATTTTAGGGTTGTGGATGTTGCCTTTGTGGTGGAAGAAAATGAACTTGGAGAGAGGTGAGAAAAATGTAGCATGCAAAGAATGAGATTCACATTTTTCTCACAACAAAAAGAGAAATAATCCCTTCTCCTCACTAGTGGCCGGCCAATCCCATGGTGAAGGGTGAGAATAAAGTGAAAGTCAAGGGAGCGGGGGAGCTATCATGCAAGCATGAATAATGAGTGATGATTAAAACAATATCATCACAAACAAAAGCCAACACTCCAAATCAACCATCATGAACCCAAAGTCAATCAATGATGAAGTAAACAAGTCAATGCATGGTGGAACCATCATGACACAAGAATAGGCAAAGACCCCCTTCCAACTTGCTTATTTGCACAAATGCAAATAAGCCCTCCTCCACCAATCTTCGGCCAATGAAAGATACAAAGAAATATGGCCGAAACGGAAAGCAAACTGGCAACTCCAGAAAACTGGTCCCGTAATAAATTACAGGAAAACCCCGATACTGTGTATACACACCTGCATTTGTATTCCGACAGAAATACAAATGTAATGAGACAAAATCTACACTGTACTATACTAGGATTCGGCTTAAACCAAAGTCGGCTAGTATTATCCGTCCGATCCTGATCCGTGCAATACCGCACGTATCTGATCGAACCCTGCCATATCTCCATACGGCCTCTAGTACTAACTGTCCGATCCTGATCCGTGCAATACCGCACGTATCTGATCGGACCTTGCCATATCTCCATACGGCATTTACAGCTTTTCGCCCGAAAACTTGAGCAACAGAATGTGGGGGACTCTAAAGACTCGTCAACACCTTGGTTGTGGATTTAACCACTAGCACGTCAGAGGTATAAGCCAATATGTGACGGGCCACCAGCTATTGACCAAAAGGGATGTCGATGAGCGAACTCATCCTGACACCCTACTGAGCCTGTCAGTGACAATATCCGTACAGTCCGGTCCGTTCATCTATGAGCATCGCAAAGCGGGCCTAGGGGGTTGGTAAAAGTCAGACCCCCAAAAGCGGTACAAGTCGTGTCGAAGTGTAGCCCAGAACACCCTGAGATACTACAGGAATACCTACAAGTAAATCTCCTGTCTCGGCCGAGGGCTTCATGTAATGGCTCTCCTAGACACAGCGCGACCTCACCCCCAATACCGGGAGAGACGAACACCTGAAGATCCGCTCACTGCCTCCATGTGGCTCGGGACTGTACCCAACTAAAACCTGTTTGCACATCTCTTTTGAGCGTGGTAGGGTAGTAATCAAAGTACAGTGGGAACTCATACGAGACAAATGACGATCCCCAGGTCGATGAACTAACCTGTACACATGTCACCAGGGAACTGCTATCTGACGTCAGGTATAAGACCAACTAGCATGTTCCCGGCGAGTCCTGTCCGGTGGACTCATAACCCAATGAGCACCTGTATACATCTTAGGTGATCCAACTGACACCAATGGCTTGTGAGACCGGCCACCGCCCCTCGTCGGGGTCTCGACTATATACACTAGTCTACTCTGGAATATCGATGCCCTGTCTCGAAACTCCCACGACTAGGGACCTTTTAAGGATGTGCTTATAGACTACCAGCTCCCACTTATATGATCGCCCTCTTACTGCTGGTGGTCAAGCAAGAATCCTAGGGGCTCTATCAACGTGTAATAGCGACATGTCAGGTCACCTAAAGCAGTACACGATGATAAAGATAAACCAGATAGCATACTATCATCTCGAGTAAGACTGTCCTACCGGGATAGGTCCTCCCTCAATCATTGCAATCACGTGCCTGTGATCCAATAATTGACTCTGAGGGCACTATCTCCAATAGTCGTAAACATCCACCTTAATCATGGTCTGATTGGGACAGGTACTCTAAACATCGGTATATACGTATTAAGCCAACTACAAATTTTTAATATCCAGAACACACTTAAAAGAAAGACTCCAGAAATAAGTCATTCTTTCTTATGGCGTTGAAGACTAGGTCACATCAACGAAACAAGGTTGACCAAGTTACATAAAGAAGGATATTTGGATCCGTTCGAATATCAATCTTACGCAACTTGTCAATCATATCTTAAAGGAAAGATGATAAAGACTTCATTCACTGGACGCGGAGTAAGAGCGAGAGAGCTCTTGGGACTCATACACAGCGACGTGTGTGGTCCAATGTCTACACATGCAAGAAGTGTTTATTGATATTTCATAACTTTTACAGATGATTTTTCTAGGTATGGATATATTTTCTTGATTAAACATAAATCCGAGGCCTTTGAGAAATTCCAAGAATATAAGAATGAAGTGGAAAAACAAAACCGGCAAAACTATCAAGACACTGAGATCTGATCGAAGTGGTGAATACTTGATTGCCGAGTTCCGGGATTACCTAAAAGAGAATGGAATTATCTATCAGCTTACTCCTCATACACACCACAACACAACGATGTATCAGAGAGATGGAACCGAACCCTATTGGATATGGTATGTTCCATGATGAGTAACGCTGAGTTACCGCGATCATTCTGGGGCTATGCACTAGAATCAGCTGCATATCTTTTGAACAAGTTCCTACCAAGACTGTGCCTACCACACCATATCAGATGTGGAGTGGGAAGAAACCCAAATCTTCAATATCTGAAGATATGGGGATGTCCAGCTTTTTTTAAAAAAGCAGCATGCGGACAAACTCGAGGCACGCTCAGTATTGTGTAAGTCTGTGGGATACCCAAAGAACTCCAGGGGGTATCTTTTCTATTACGCAGAGGAAAATAAGGTTTTTCTTTCTCGTCATGCCAACTTTTTAGAACATCAATTTTTAGAAAAAAACTAGTGGGAGCGCAATAGAACTGGATGAAATTCCAAAGCCACAAGCTATTACTGAAAGCTTGATGGAACCAGAAGTGTCAAAAGAACAGGACATTCCCGCGAGTAGGCTATCTCATCCGCCTGAGAGATATTACGGTTTTCTCGTAGATGGGGATAGAAATGATTGCATCATTGATAATGATGAGCCGACTAACATCCAGCAAGCCATTCAGAACATTGACTCGATAAAAAGGCTGGATGCAATGCGGACCGAGATGGAGTCCATGTACACCAACAAAGTATGGACTTTGGACATTGCTCCAGAAGGGGTAAAAACCGTAGGCCGCAAATGGATCTCCAGAAACAAGATTGGTGTAGATGGACAGGTTGAAACCTATAAGGCAAGACTTGTTGCAAAAGGATTTCGTCAAAGACCTGGTTTGGAATATGATGAAACCTTTTCTCCAGTGGCTATGCTCAAATCCATTCGGATCCTTCTTGCCATTGGTGGCTTCCAGGATAATGATATTTGGCAGATGGACGTAAAAACTGCTTTTCCAAATGGAAATTTGGAAGAGTGCGTCTATATGGACCAGCCAGGGGGTTTCATTCAGAGCAGGAGCAGCGGGTAAGTTTGCAAGTTGCTTAAGTTCATCTATGGACTAAAGCAGGCATCGCGGAGTTAGAACATCTATTTTGATGAGACGGTCAAAGAATTTGACTTTATCAAAAATCCAGATGAGCCATGCATTTACAGTAAGATTATAGCACGAACTGTTGTATTCCTCGTCTTGTAAGTGGATGACATTCTCTTGATAGGAAATGGCATTTCTATGCTACAATCTGTCAAAGGGTTCTTGTCACAAAGGTTCTCCCTGAAAGACCCGGGTGATGCCTCTTTCATTCTGGGGATCCAAATCTAACGTGATAGATCTAAGAGGGTGTTGGGACTTTCACAGTCCAGGTACATCGACACCATACTGAAAAGATTTAGTATAGAAGATTCAAAGCGCGGTAATTTACCGGCTTGTCACGGAATCACCCTCTCCAAAGAAATGTCTTCGAAGACTGGTTTGGAAAGGGATCGCATGTCTACGGTAGGCTCTATAATTTATGCGATGTTGTGTACCAGACCAGATGTAGCTTATTGTTAATCTCAGGAAACTGCATTTTATTACCCTCATTCATGATCTATTTTTGTTATTTATCGGTACTTTTAACCTGTGTCCGCTCAGTAATTACAGATTACAGGTGTTCGTGATAAAATACCGGAGACATATTCAAAATCACAGATATAACGTTTGGGAGCTGACACTGCAAGCAGACCAGGAATCCGACCGATATCCAAAGAGTTCTTTTGCAAATATATGTGTGCACACAATTTTGGTCCAACACAATACAATTGTACACACAACTCTTTGGCATGGACCATTGTGGGGCTGCCTTGGCACACACAAATGATGAAGTCGGCACATGGGGGGACAAGAGTTATAATTGCTAAAAGTTTTGATGTGATGTATGGAATCTTGTTCCCACCAAATCTCTGAATGTAAACCAGGTTATTTTAGTCAAATCAAACAGCACTAGGATGATGTTGGAGTGGACACAGGACCACCACATCAACCCGAGCCCCTAAGCTTGGATTTTGGCCGGCCACATCCCCAATATTTCCGAGCTCGCCAGCTCCCCATGCCCCATTTGTCCTCATCGTTTCACTGTCCCTTCCTTGCAGTCATATCACCTTATTTCTATTACTTGTTTAATCTTTTTTGGTGCCTATAAAAGCCAGATCAGTGAGCAAGGGAAGGGCTCTCTCATATTCACATACTCTCATACATTTTGATAGTTTCTTTTGTTTTTGGTTTAGGCATGAGATTGAGTGGGCTTTAACTTGGTATCTTCTTCTCCTTCCCTCTTGAAGGTTTCCCTTGAGAGCTTCATTATGGCGGTTGAACAAGTTACCAATATCTTATAACTCAACTTCAAGTGTTAATACATTGCTTTTTTTATTTGTTTTCTTGTTCTTGTTCTTATTTACTTTTATTTTTATCATGCTTCACTAATCTCTTTAGTTATGGTAATGATAAGGAAGTGAGATGAAAGGCTTTGCCACCTCCTCCTCCTCTTGTTAATGTTTAATGTGCTTATCTATATGTTTCTAACTTAAATATTGTTTATGTATTGATGTGATATGGTATTTTAAAACATGGTTACTTTGTAACCTCCTTATAAACCATATTCACTCCCTTTCCCCATTTCAATATTTAAGTTAAAATCAATTTAGTGTTAAGGTTGCTAGGTTTAGATATGGTATTTTGTGATCATGTGCTTGACAATCTCTTGGATTCATATACTATATACTATCACAAACACTTAGCAAACTCAACACTAAAATCATTTGCTCTCATTAACTAATATGTGTTTTTGATGTTGTGGTAAGCTTGCTAACAATCATGCTTAGCGTTGATACCCCAAGCTCGGGCATACAAACGCTAAGTGAACAAACGGACTCGTTCGTGTTTTACGGCGAATATCGGAATTTGATGACTTGTGCTCCGCAACCGCCTTGATAAGTCATGCTTCATGCTGGGATCGATGTAAGGACGGACAACTCATGATCAAGGGAGCGTCGAGAGAGTCGTCGTGATTCGACCTTCCGAGCTAAAACCACAACCATTTCTTTCTAAGCTTCTTTTCTTGCGTTTCTTTTATTCGTAATCTTTTTATTCTTTGTGAGAAACCAACCATTCGTTATTTGTTGAACCTTAAATCACAAGACCTAATACACAATTCCCTGCGGATCGACCCGTACCTGCTGGCTTGCTACAACGCGCCGTGCACTTGTGGTTTTGTAAATTTTAAAACGAGAACGATCTCGCTTGCACATTCCATTTCCTTAAAATCAAATCCGTTTCCAAAACAAACGTGTTTGCGTGCGCGGGTGAGTTCCCAACAAGTTTTTGGCGCCGTTGCCGGGGAGTTGGTAGTATTGGGTATTGTTTTTTCTAGTTCTTACTAACAAAACTAACTTTTAACTCAATTTTTTTCAAAACTAACAAAACAAATTTCTTTCTAAATTTTTCTCTGTCCTTAAAACCTGCTAGCACTCTGTGATTCAAAAAAATCAAGTTATACCACTAGAATAGTAATATAACCTAGATGAGCCATACAAAATTCAAGCACAACCACTCGGAATCCAACCAGTGACATTGATGAATCATCCGAGCTCGCCGGCCTTTTTAGGGTGTTTTTGATTTTTTGTTCTTGTGTGATCTCCAGTGTGTTGTCAGTACTATAGTGGTATTGTTTAATTTTTATAATTTTGAGTGTGCAGGAATTGGGGAACATATATCGCTTTTTGACACTAAATATCGTATTTTCCGACATTTCAGGTCTTTCACGGAATTACGACAAGCGATCCTGTGGAGCGAGGCTCAAACTCAAGTTCAAGACGTTAGTGAATTATATTGCCAAAGATCCAGGTAGTTTGACTCGCGCAAGCGAACAATCAAAGACTCGGATAACTTTCAAGGTGTTTTCTTAACCAAATCAAAGCGGTACGTATTTCCTAACACATTCCTCTTGAATCCGACGCATTCCACTATTCTACCTTCCGCAGGATTCTTCACATAATTTTGCTACCAATTGCACAGAGAGCTAACCGTATTTATTGCAGCGCTTAAATTTAAACGAAAAAGAATTTCTTAAATTGCTTGATGTTTTGAATTCTTTTATTGATTACGCATTTGCGTCTTAATAAGGATTTAAGGACAAAAAGACAAAACAAGATACGGTAAAGGATTTCATCTCCTTTTTCCGTAGCCCACAAATCACAAAACTGCATACTTGCATACTGACTGCACGCTTTCGGCGTGTTGTGTCTTTGAAATTCTAAAGTTAACCGCGATCAAGACGGTGTCGCTTTGCAACTAGCCGCGATGAGTACATTCGTCCATAGGGAGATGGAGCGTTTTACGTTCTTGTTTTCAAGAGTTAATACGCATGGGCGTAAAGTTCGTATCTAGCCTATGTGTTATATGCAAAGTATAAAGCTTGTTAGGAATCGATAGGATAGTGTAAGTTAAGGAAATCCGTACTCGATCCTTTGAGCCGAGCTTGACCACTAAAGTAAGAGCAAACGGCAACAACGTGGATTAGGGTGCTTAAGCACGGTATTTGTTAAATCCGGCATATTGACCCTTGTACGTCCGTTTTTTCGTTTGCTTTCGCCTCTGGCCAATCCGAACGCAATCGGTCGCAGTTAGGATACAACGATACCTTGGTGTAACGTTTTGGAAATCGTTTAGGTGATTTTCCGTTTTTAGGATAAAATATTCGGTGTTTTCCGTAAACCTAGAAGTGATCTTTTTATAGTATAGAATTCACTGCACCTAATTTAGCTAGGAAATTGCTAGTTTGCGTGTTTTTGTAAGCCACTTGTAATTTTAGTGCATTTTAATATTTTTCCTTAATTAAAATATTATTATAAGTTTTTAATTATGCACTTAATTAGTGTTAATTATAAAACTGATTGGGTTAATTATGCTAATTTGAATCCATGCTAATTTAATCACTAGATTAAGCTATCTTTTACTTCTTGAAAATATCTTGCAAAATATCTAGATATTTTTGTAGTTAATGAAGATTGTAAGTGAAAGGTTATGAGGTGGCATAAGTTAAATGAGCTTTAATTGTTGTTTTAACTTAGAATTTTCAACACACTTTTAAACATTCTCCATTCTTTCATTATGGCCGACCACTCCCCTTGGCTGCCCCATTTCGTTCTCCACCTTAATTCAACTCTTTTAAGTCCAAATAAATCATCAAAAATCCTTAAATAATCCCCCAAACTCATAAATAAATTCATACCTATCATTCTTCATCACAAAATAAGCTTGGATCTTCAATCAAGTTTGAATTTTTGGAGGATAAATTTTGGATTTCTAGTTTCAAGTTTGTGATTCTAGTGAGGTAAAAATCATAACCCTAAACTCTAATTGTTGTTTTAAATCATTATTTAGATTATTAGATGTTAATTTAAGCTTTCATTTGCATGTTTTGAAATTTCTTGAAATGGTTTTTGATAATCAAGTGAAGGTTTTATTTAGTGAAATGGTTAAGTATGAAGTTTAGACAAAAGAAAGCTTAACCTAGTAGCAAGTTTGTTAAATGATATTTTTCTAATTATATAATTATCTTAAGTGCAAACTAAACTTTTTCTAAATCCTATTTGAGTGAGATTAAAATTCTAGTCAGGGTATAAGTTGTTTAATCAAGCTATATTGTGATCACTAGTTTGGGTTAAACTTGTAGTTTTGAGCTAAATGATTAAATGTTGCTTACTAGATTTCCGTAAAGTTTAGTCCTGGGTTTCTTTTGACGTTGCGACGTTATATATATTAGATTCCACGTTTTATTTTGTGTTGTGAATGTGCGATCGGTACGATCGGGGTCTAGGTTTGGTGGTTTCGTAGTTTTGCGTTCCTAGCTAGGGTTGTGTCGATATCGTGCGCGTTTTGTGCAGTGAGTGCACAGTGTTTATTTCTAATGGACGTTGTCCCTGCGTTTTGTTGTCTTTGTGTCGACGCAAGATGTTTAACTTTATGTGTTGTGTTTGTGAAATTATAGGGTCGCAGGCGGGGACTTCGGACGCTGCGAAGAAGGGAAAGCGAGTGGTTGGTTTTACTTAGCCCCCGGATCATCAGTGGGTAGATTTAATATCTATAGGGGAATCGCCCGCATGGCGTTATGCGTCAGGGCTAGGTATGATATGATATTATCCGTATGTTATATTGCACATATAGAGATTGTGCATAAAACATCATTGCATATTATTACTTGTTGTGCTTGGACTTGTACTCTTTGGACACCGCACTATTGTTGACGGTTCATGTTGCACGAGCATTGATTATATGCCTCTCACACCGTCAATAATTGCCATGACATGCACAACACTTATGCATACGTAAGATTGTTTGGTTAGGGACATTGAGACATTGATTCATATTCCATTGCGCATATGACATATAGCATACTTGTATACCTTCTTGCTTACACATATGCCATGCCATGACTACATGCTAGCTACCCATATATCTATATGGTATTGTACCATTAGAGATTGGTATATACACATATGAGACATATCTAAATGTACATCTTGTATACATACTTACATGTACGCCCGTTGTAGGGTTCCTAGGCACACTAATGAGGTCTCATAAGGCATCAACCATGCCTAATTCAAAAATTCCAGTGCCGAGACACCCTAATCGAGATCGTTAACTAGAGTTTAGGCAAAACTTGCAAGCTAGTAGACCGCTTTACTAAAAAGTGAACGGAAATACAACCTTTGTAGATCCGGTCCTCCACTTCCTTAGCTCCATGATGATGTCCCTCCACTGCGATCATCAGATCTCGGACTCTAGCGATGGTTTCGTCGAAGAAATGATCGGGTTAGGTCGTCGACTTCGATGCCGAAGATGATCTACGTCGAAGCAACTCAAGATCAAGCTCCACCTTCACCAAGTCATGAAACTTATGAAGAAAACACCCTATACTACTTGGCAAGTGGTAGAGGATGAAGAAATAGGAAGTAGGTTCACTGTGGTTTTGGATTTCTCACTTGATTTCAACACTTGATATTTTTCAAGCGAAGCTTTTCCTTTTCTCTTGAAGAAGAAGAAGAAAAAGAATGAAAAAGAATAATGAATTAAAACAAAATCAAGTGATGGTTATCATTTTGTATCCATGGGTGAGTGTAGAGAATAAACTAGGGCTAAGTTGAATGGTTAGGTTAAAGGAAAGAAACAAAATGGTTACTTTTTCAAAGCTTCATGAAGCTTCAACAAATGACAAAGCAAGCCACCATTTCATTTTCCTTTGCAAAAATGAATAAAGAGAATAAATAAATAAGTAAATCAAAACCCTAACCATTAATATAACCATGGTTTAATCATACACACCAAAGTTTACATGTATCATCAAATATGATACAAACTAATGCAGAAAACTATATCATATATACAATGCGCACATCAAGTGAGAAAATCCATCTTAAGTGAACAAATAATTGTTAATGCAAAGTAATATATCAAATATATATAATTATACATTAAATCATTAAATCAACACTTGATTTAACGATCCGGTCATATCGCATATGACCGACTAATATCCAATATATCGACTTGTCGAATCAATCCTTGATTCGATAACTAGGTTATATCGCATACAACCAATCGATACATTCATCGCGAGAATAGAATACGGTATCACATACACGCATTATTCTCGGTCCTGCACATATCTCATATGCGCTCCTATTTCGTTTCGCTTGAGCCAGGAAACCTCTGTGTAGGACTCGAAAGACTCGTCAATACGCCGGCAGTAGGTGATGATCATATAAAACACCCACAAGCCGTAAGAGCTCTGCTAAACGTAACGGCCACCCGGGTATTGAGCGATCAGAAGATCAACGAGCAAGCCCGCTCACACTCCTGTGAATCCAACCAGTAACACTTACCGTACAGTCCGGTCTCGTCGTCTGATATGTCGTATATCTTGCCTAGGGGTGGTAACCGTCGAACCCCAATAGCTCGATAAGTCATGCCGATATGAGGTCTATAACAGTTCGAGAAACTACTAGTAACACTTACCAGTAAATCTCAGCAACCCTGGCCAGGGATTTCCGGTTATAGCCAATCGAACACAGCGCAACATCAACTCCCTATACCGGGAGAGACGAATCCCCTCCTATCGCTCATTGCCTCGATGTGATTCGGGACTGCACCCAAAAACCACCATTTTGCATGCCCTCTTGGACGTGGTAAGGTGGAAATCAAAGTACAGTGGGAATCACATAAGACTCTATGACAATCTCGGGTCTACAGACTAACCTGTACCAGTGTCACTAGAGAACTGCCATCTGATGTAAGGAATAATACCATTTGGGAGTTCTCGGCGAGTCCGTTCAGTGTACCCAGTCTCTACTGAGCACCCGCATACCATCTCTGATACCAAACACCAATGGATATGGGATCATCCATCGCCCATCACATGGGTCGAGAAGATATACGCTAGTCTACTCTGGAATATCGATGCCCCATCTCGATATTCCCACGACTAGGAACATTGAAGAATGTACTCATGGACTACCCAGGCCCCACTAGTATGATCTGCATCATAGTCCTGGAAGTCGAGTACTCATCCTAAGGGCTTTACCAACATGTAACAGAGAGACAATCAGTGTACACATTAAGGTAAAGAGCAACCAGATAGCATACTATTATGTCGAGAAAGAAAGTCCTCCCTATATATGTCCAAGCATCCACTACAATATATATCCTATGTATAGTAATGGCCTCTAGGGCATACATATAACTAACAGTCTCCCACTTACACTAGGGCCATCTGATAGCAGTGTTTGTAGTATCTCATACTCAACCATCCCATAAAAGTCTCTCTCTGGGAAAAAGCCTTTGCAAGTGGATCCACCGTGTCATCCTCTGAGTCTACTCTCCTGACCTAGATCCCTTGGAGATCAACCATCTCCATGATCAGGTGACACTGCCTCAGAATATGTCTGGATCATTGATGGGACGGACGTTCCTTGGCATAAGCCACAACTCTATTGTCATACAATGGGAGGAACTAAGTTCATTTCATGAACAAATATACATTCAGACTGCCTCTTTGGTAGCATCTTAAGTAGTGATGTATCCTGCCTTTATCGTCTAGTAAGCCACGGTATTTAGCTTGGAACTCTTCCAATATACCGTCCCTCCACTGAGGGTAAAGACAATGCCTGTGACTGACATTCAGTCGTCCTTATCACCCTGGAACATTTCCAGTGATTCTCCCCAGGATCAATTGATACCATTTCACTACATCTAGTGAGTATCCTAACATTCAATTTAGATCTATCTCATAGATCCAAAACATAAGATTTAGTAGGTATCACATTAATCCTATATGGATAATCCTTGTGATAAGCGGAGATTGACTGAGAGTAGCATAGGAAACTCCTTCTCTATCAAGAGTATGTCATCCACGTACTCTACGAGGATCACCACCATACTCCCTACTAACTTTTTGTTTATACAAGGTTCATCTACCATTTTGATGATGTCAAACTCTTTGACTACTACATCAAAACGGACGTTCGATCTCCGCGATGCCTGCTTTATCCTATAAAGCAATTTGTGCACGTTCCCACTGCTCCCACTGTCTACGAAGCCCTCAGGCTGTGTACTTATAGACGCCCTCTTCTAAAACATTAGTTAGAAAAGCTGTCATGACAATCAACCACCAGATATCGTAGTCATGGTATGTAGCCGTGGCAAGTAGGATCTGGATGGACTTAAGCATAGGCCCCAGAAAAGGTTTCATTATTAGCCACAACTGGTCTACGATGCAAACCTTTAACAAGTCTAGCTTTGAAAGTCTCAACCTTTCCATGTACACCAAGTAATCTTCTCAAGATATACTTGCTTTTGATGGGGATTTAACCCTTCACATATAGCAACCAAAGTCCATACTTTGTTGGTGTATAAGGATTCCATCTCAGATCGCTAAGCATCCAGCCATTCTTACAGAGTCCCACTCCTGATGGCCAGCTCGAAACTAGTTAGGTCATCATCTCATGATGCAATCCTCACTTCCACTGTCATAGAGAAACCGAAGTATCCCCCAGGTGGGTGAGGAACCCAAATAGATCGGCGGAGAGGCTGAGGTTCGTTGGTAATTATTGAATCCTTTGGTTCTATCAAATCATCTGCTGTAGTTTGTATAGCTGGAACCTTTCCAGTTCTACATTACAGACCTTGCCTTGAGCTTGTCCGGATTATGCTTTTAGACATAGCCCGGACAACCCCAAATCTTAACTGACTTAACAGATGGTCTCCTCCCTTATCATATCAAATATGAAGTGGTAGGCAACTGATTTGATTTCAACCCTATTCAATAGGTATGCAGCTTCTCAAATGCATAACTCCCAAAAGGAAATAGGTAACTCAGTAGTACTCATCATAGAGCACACCTTATCATATAGGGTGTGATTTCTTCGCCCCGATATACCATCGTGCTATGGTGTATACGGAGGAGTAATGCTGAAAGAGAATCTCATTCTCCTTTAGAAAAGTCCAAGAATTCCGGGCTCAAGTATTCTCCTCCTTGATCACATCAAAGGACATAATACTTATACCCGTTTTGGTTCTCTACTTCTAACTTATATTCTGTGAATATCTCAAAAGGTTCGGACTTGTGTTTCAACAGGAACATATGTCTGAATCTTGAGAGATCATCAGAGAATTTAATGAAGTACAAAGAACCAGTCTTGGTATGTATAGACAGGGGACCTACATACATCAACATGTATCATCCCAAGAGTTCACTAACTCTTTCTCTATTTCCAATAAACAGAGCTATGGTCATCGTATCTTTGTGACATGACCGGCAAGTTTCACAAGATGTAAATTCAAACTAATTTAAATATGCATCTAAATGTAACTTCAGCCAGTCGGGGCACATTGATATGACCTAGTCTACAATGCCTCAAGAAGGATTCGTTCATTTCTGAACTCTTCCTCTTGTGTGTGTTCTGTATACTAAGAACTGTAGTTCGATTTAGAACATCAATGCTTTTAGATAACGTGCCTGAATCGATCAACTTTTGATATAGGAAATGTTCAAAACATTATCCAACAGTACAATATTTTATCATTTCTTTACTAATAAAGAGACTGATATGATTTTGTATATCAGGTTCGGTATCTAATAACATTCGTTCAGAATCAATGTACTGGTCATACAGGGTGACAGTGACCAACAGACTTGGCTGCAACACTTGCACCGTTTTCTGTCTTATGAAACTTATCACCCGTTCTCAGTTCTTTACCTATCTGTAGCCCATGTAACAGATTACATATGCGGGATCCTGATCCGGTATCACATACTCAGAACATAAAGGATACTGAGAAACAGTTCTATATAACGAACACACCCGAAGATGATGCATCAACATGCACTTTCTTCGTTTGGGCAGCACGGGAATTCTGGTGATCCCCAATTTCCTGCTCTATCTTATAACAATTATAAGTTGGAGCGGGACCAACGTTCCCCAGCTCAGTATAACAAGCGGGTTCGGCCAATAATCCGTATTATTATCTTGATTAAGGCGTGATATGGTCGCTACCTGGAGAGAGGGAGAAGAAAACACTCAGCGTGCGCTCTTGCAAGATCAGATTGGTTATTATTTTATCTAATCAGAATGGCTCCCACTGTTTTTATCAAATCTTCCTTCAAACCCTAAAAGGAAAGACTAGCTGGGATTAATTACACACTACAAGTTCGCCAATCTTTTAGCCAGGCCAGTGTCGGTACTTTGAGGGAGGTCCCCTGTGCTTTCGCACGAACCTAATTAATGTAAACCTCATTTTCCCAGAAGCGTAACCCCGTTGACACCTTTCTAGACACCTACTCGATCGGCTAATTGTAATGTGTAAAACTCTCCCAGGAGTAACTCTTACTCGCAGGGGGTATCGGGATCCAACTATCTCATAGAAGGTATGCAATCTCATTGCAAATTTCAACACTTGAAATTCCCCATAATTTTGCCCCTAGCACCCTATGACCTTGATGGAGGTCAACAAACCATAGGCTACTAGTCAAGCTCAACCCGTCATTTCTTGATTGAATCAAACCCACCCGCACGACCCTTGACGGAGGTCAACAAGGCCGTACGACTACCCTAACCCAATCTGCATCATATGCATAAGCAGATAAATACTAGTTAGCTACCGCACACTACGCCTTGACGGAGGTCAACAAACGTAGCACGAATACTAAGTAGGACTTATCTGAAATGACGGAGGGCTACGACAGGTTTTTCTGAAAACCTATTGCGTAATGAACTTGATATCGTTGTAGAATCAAATGATTTTGAAATTGAGTGTTTTTTAGGCTTTTCTTGTTTTGCTAAAGGGGTCACTCCCGGTGAAGGGATCGTCGGCCCTTTCCTCGTCGAATGAGGTGCGGGATATATCATATATATCACTGTGCAAAGCAGAAACTATAGAAGCAATCAAAAGACAAACCGAGTGTGTAGCATCTGCCAGTTGTTGCTAAAGGGGTCACTCCCGGTGATGGGATCATCGGCCCTTTCCTCATCGAATAAGGTGCAGGATATATCATATATACCGCTGTGCAAAGCAAGAACTGTAGCTACCTGTTTTATTTTTGAAATTCGATTCCACAACATCTTTAGGTTTCTTTTACTTTCATTAATCATATTAATGAAGTCCCATCATTTAAAACACCAAAACATCACAGATAAATACGACGTACACTTATGCCATCCGCATTCGCCTCGATGTCCCCTCGTGCACCGTTAGGTTAGGTAACTTACGACAGAGCGGGGCAGGGCTAGTGCGAGTGCAAAACATAAGTAACGTCTATATAATATATCATATATACTATATACAATATCCATCACAACATATCAAATGATCACATCATAGATATCGCAGCAGAAAAATCATATGAAATATTGGAGATACTAGGACGTCCGTGTTTTCAATACGAGCCAGTATAAAACACGGATTCCATGGTCGCGATGAATAGCCAAACCCACACCCCTAGACCCCAACGAGAGCGGCAAGCAACCCTGCCAATTCTAGAGTTAGGAGACCCGGACTCGACTCCTCGAGTTGGTCTCCCACTGGACTCCAGAACCCGGTTACTTGTGCCCTCCTCCTTGGGTCTATTCTAGTGCGGAAAAGTAAATAATATACAAATGGTGACATCATCCGCAACCTGGAAGTGCCCCAATAAAAGAATATTACATACAAATTTTTACATGAATGATAATGAAAAACACTCATCTCACATAAAAAAAACCCCGGCTATTCAAACACGACGATCCAATATAACATATCCAACAACACATAACATCACATGTCATCAACGTAAGTAAATATGCCCATCCCAATTGTCGTTGACATATAGCAACGAAACCGGCGATATCACATATAACACTTACGGTCGCAGAAAAGAAAGTGTAAAACTACAACAGTTGGAATCCGCAAACTCTTTAGACATCACATGCCTAATCAAATGAATTCCTTAGACATCACATGCCTAACAATTATAAACCCCGCATTTTAGTCTCGTTTATCGAAAACTCTTTTCAATATCCAGTCGGGCAATTCAGCAAGATTCCCGGCTTCCTGACCGAATGCTCGTCGCAAACTTTAGTAGATGGCCGCACCCCCGATACCGTCGACGAAGTGCACTAAAGCGGAAAACCGCTGCTGCGAGCACCCGAATGGATGCTTTCGGCGACGGAGTTCTCCTACTGTCACTTGGTCTGGGCTATGGGGCGTAGCTGTCTATTAAGTTTAACTGCGAGTATCCATGTACGCTACGTGATTGCGACGGACTTTTGATCGCATCAAAATTCCATGGCAACCGATCAAGTGAGACTAAAGTGCTATATTTATAACATTCATTCAGTTATCTCATAACTATTTGTGAATTCCAATTATTGTATCACATTCCAGATAAATAGAAAATGTTAAAGTTTCTGATCGAACAATCAAACACCCAAGTTTTCCCGAAACAGATTAACACATGAAATAAGTTTAAAAACAGTCACTTCATGCCTCGGTACCAATGGTCCAGCCGTAGAAGGGTCAAGCCAACGCCTCATATGTGGCACATCGTACTGCCCCAAACCCTAAGGTTCAAAGGGCTGTTCAAGACGGTCACATAATCGAGTTAAGGTTTGTTGTCTTCTAGAGGGTCCATCGTGTTACTTAAACTACTAAGAACGTTCTCAAACTACGGAAAAAATCCAACAGTTGGAAATTTCCCGGCAGGGGAAAAATTGGGTATTTATATCCGGTCGAACCTTTTAACAGTTTCTAAAATATCCGGAAAAACATAAACGAAGTTAAATTATCCGATCAAATTAATGAGTCCCCAATAAAACCCTAGAAAACTCAACACATGAGTGGAATTAAAAAATTCCCATAAAAATTGCCAAGAAAGGACCTAAGAATAAATATATGAAATTTCAGGGACTAAGTCCAAATTTTGGCCGCGGAACCGCCGCCAAAACCATGGTTTCACCACAGTTCCACGGTCAAATTATTGACTTAGAGGACCGTACTTCACAGTAATTCTTCTTGTTTCCTGCTTGTTTTTCTGAGAATTTTTTATTCACAAAAATCCACTGTTTTGAAAAATGTACAGAGAAGGGTTTTGTCGAGGTTTACGGGTTCGATCGGACTTCTAACTTGGTCTACACTTTGCCTAAAGCTCTAGCTAGGCTCTAATACCACTGTAGGGTTCTTAGGCACACTAATGAGGTCTCACAAGGCATCAACCATGCCAAATTCAAAAAGTCCAGTGCCGAGAAACCCTAATCGAGATCGTTAACTAGAGTTTAGGCGAAACATGCAAGCTAGTAAACTGCTTTACTAAAAAGTGAACGGAAATACCTTTGTAGATCCGGTCCTCCACTTCCTTAGCTCCATGATGATGTCCCTCCGCTGCGATCATCGGATCCCGGACTTTAGCGATGGTTTCGTCGAAGAAATAATCGGGCTAGGTCGTCGACTTCGATGCCGAAGATGATCTACGTCGAGGGAACTCAAGATCAAGCTCCACCTTCACCAAGTCATGATACTTGTGAAGAAAACACCCTATACTACTTGGAAAGTGGTAGAGGATGAAGAAATAGGAAGTGGGTTCACTTTGTTTTTGGATTTCTCACTTGATTTCAACACTTGATATTTTTCAAGCAAAGCTTTTCTTTTTCTCTTGAAGAAGAAGAAGAAAAAGAATGAAAAAGAATAATGAATTAAAACAAATCAAGTGATGATTATCATTTTGTAACCATGGGTGAGTGTAGAGAATAAACTAGGGTTAAGTTGAATAGTTAGGTTAAAGGAAAGAAACAAAACGGTTACTTTTTCAAAGGTTCATGAAGCTTCAACAAAAGACAAAGCAAGCCACCATTTCATTTTCCTTTGCCAAAATGAATAAAGAGAATAAATAAATAAGTAAATCAAAACCCTAACCATTTACATAACCATGGTTTAATCATACACACCCAAGTTTACATGTATCATCAAATATGATACAAACTAGTGCAGAAAACTATATCATATATACAATGTGCACATCAAGTGAGAAAATCCATCTCAAGTGAACAAATACTAGTTAATGCAAAGTAATATATCAAATATATATAATTATACATTAAATCATTAAATCAACACATGATTTAACGATCCGGTCATATCGCATATGACCGACTAATATCCAATGTATCGACTTATCGAATCAATCCTTGATTCGATAACTAGGTTATATCGCATACAACCAATCGATACATTAATCGCGACAATAGAATACGGTATCACATACACAAATTATTCTCGGTCCTGCACATATCTCATATGCGCTCCTATTTCGTTTCGCTTGAGCCAGGAAAACCTCTGTGTAGGACTCTAAAGACTCGTCAATACGCCGGCAGCAGGTGATGATCATATCAAACACCTGTTGGATATATATGCCCTAGTGGCCTATATTGTATAGGATGCTTGGGATATGTATGTACATGACAGTCTTGCTTGATATGATAGTACGCTATTTGGTTTGACTTTGTCTTAACATATGATATTTTTTACTTGGTATCTATATATATATATGTTGATAAACCCCATAGGGTGTTTTGTCTGACTACCGGCGTTGTGATGGCAGTCATACTAGTGGAAGCTGGATAGTCAATAGGCACACCCTTAGATGTCCCTGGTCGCAGGAGTATCGAGATTGGGCATCGATACTCCGGAGTAGACTAGTGTATACATATCTAGACCCTGACGAGGGGCAATGGATTGGTCCCGCAACCATTAGTGGTGTTCACCTAAGATTGTATACAGATGCTCACTGGGTGTGAGTACACCGGACAGGACTCGCCGAGAACTGACTGGATGGTATTATACCTAACGTCAGATAGCAGTTCTCAGGTGACATGTGTGCAGATAGTCCGTTGACTTAAAGTCATCATTTGTCTCGTGTGAGTTCCCACCGTGCTTTGATTATTACCCTACCACGGCTCAAAGGAGTCGTGCAAACAGGTTTCAGTTGGGCACAGTCCCGAGCCATGTGGAGGCAGTGAGTGACTGTTAGGGATTCGTCTCTCCCGGTATAGGGAGTTGATATCGCACTGTGGTCGGTTGGTCATTACCATAAGTCCCTGGCCAGGGCTGATTGGGAATTACTGATGGAATGATCAGTAGATTCTCGGGTGGTCTAGAACCATACCGACACGACTTGTACGGTTATTAGGGGTCTGACGTCCACCACCTCCCTAGACCGTACATGCGATACTCTTAGACGAACAGACCGGACTGCGCGGATATTGTCACAGACAGGCTCAGTAGGATTTCAGATGGATTACCTCATCAGCTTTCTTATCGACAACTACCTGGGGACCGTTACGCACAGCTAGTGCCGCTTGCGGTCTGTGGTTAAACCCACTGCCAGCGTAGTAGTCGAGTCTTTAGAGTCCCACACAGAGATTTCCTAAACCCAGGCGAAAAGATATAGAAGTCGTATGGTTTTACGACAAAGGTTCGGACGCATACGTGTTTGAACGCACGTACGACATTTGGACAGTTTTTACTAGCCGGCTTTGGTTTAAGCCAGATTCTAGTATCAGGTTATTGGATTTATACAGTCTAAAGTTTTTCCGTGTTTTTACGGATGAGAGGGGCGTTCTCATAATTTTCCGAGAAGCTTCTAGAAGGATGTGACACGGAGGGAGAGGTGGCATTTTCATTTAATGAATTAGTGACTCATTGTGAGTGATTCATCATGTCATTAATGCATTATTAAATGCTTAATGACTCACATAATGAATCACCCACTTGCATTAATGAAACATGATGAATAATCTCTTATTATTCATTTCTTTTTAATTCATTATGTTTCATATATCTAGTGAGAAGCTTTTTCATTTTCACATTATTATCATAATCATCTTCTCACTCTCTCTCTTCAAGTTCTCTCTCCTTCACCAAACCTAATCCTACCCTCATAAGTTGAGAACAAGGATTAGGAAAGACTAATTACTTCATAACATATCTCTACATCACCTTAGCTACTCTATTTAGAAACTAAAGAAACTAAGTAACCTCAAGTTTAGAGGTTATAGCTTGGATTAGGGTTCTCGGGTGGATCGTCTCTCACGGAAGAAAGCCGAAGAGGACGTGGAGATCCAAAGAGGCCGTAGATAACATTAAGAAGAAGGACTAGAACCGTTTGGTATAATCTCTTAACAAAGTAGTTTAGAACTCTATTGCTTTTGTTAAAACTTGTTTAGCAAACGATTCATACGGTTAATCGATATTTGATCATAGAACAAGATTGTCATTCATATTTCCGCCTCCCCATAAGTATTGGGGTGTTGAACATCGATTTACAGTGGTATCAGAGCCTAGCCAAACAGTATTTAACACACTTGGAAATTTGTATGAATTTCGAACGGAAAAACAAACCGGAAAAACCCCGATATCATGTACTTTCTGTCGAATTTTAAATGAGGTCCAAAAATTTTTCAGGGACCTTCAGAATGACCTAAATGAATGTATTAGAACACCCAAGAAAATTGGGCTCATGAATCGGCCATAGCGCCGCGGAACCGCGGCTGATCCCACCGATCCGCCGCGATTCCGCCGCGCTTTGGACGATTCATCATCCCAACTTTCTTGTGTTGTTTCTCTGAGATATTTGGTGGTTTTTGGTAATTTTTATTTTTGCTCAGGTTTCAGATTTACAGAGAAGTATTGGAACAAGATTAAATGTGCTTAATCGATCGAAATTATACAGTATTTGCTTGTTTGATTATATCTTTGAAATGTTTTATGTGTTCGTAAACCTCCCCTAACTGCTAGTATGTCGGTTGGCAGGGGGTTGCACATATCTGTGATGTTATATATAACTGTTTGTGTATATAAACTGTATTGGACTGTAGTGGTGTTTAGCCGGGATTTGTGATGGGTTTTTTATTAATTCATTTGATGTAAATGTAATAAGTTGTAATATTATTTTGCGGGGCACATCCAGGTTGCGGTTGTAGCCACCGTTGTATTATTTCTTTTTACTGTTTTTGCTCCTAGGATAGACCCAAGGTGGGGTGCACAAACTACCGGGTATTTTGAAGTGTTGGGGCAGACCGCTTCACTTCTGGTACTTGGCGGGTAGTTTGCCGTACCCGTAGGGGTCTGGGTTGGGAAAATGGCTATTCATCACAACTGTGTAATCCGTCTTTCATTGCAGGCTCAAAAGAAATGCAGATTGCTTACAAATCCAATATTGTTTATCTGTGATCTGGAATGCCTATTATTGCGTCTGACGAATGTACAATATCTATATATGATAGCTATTTAGACGTCGCTTATGTTTTACACCCGCGCTAGCCCAGTCCCCGCTCTGTTGTTAGTTAAGTAACCTAACGGGTGATGACGGGACCCCGTGGCGAATGCGGATGGCATAAGAGGACGTTGTATTTTCGTTGTTATCTGTAATGATAGGTTAAAGATGGGATGCATTATTATTAATGAAAAGAAAATAAAACCTAAACAGAATCGTTGGAACAATTTCTAAAAACCACTCGGTTTTCTTGAAAAAACAAATTTTAAATGCGGAGCTTAAACCACTCCTTTTAATAAAAGCTATCTTAGTTCCTTCGATCAAATCAAATTCACTACGTTAACGGTTTTTTGCCAAAAACCAGCCGTAACCCTCCGTCGTTTCAGATAGACAGCACCTCGTATTCATGCTATGCTTGTTGGCCTACGTCAAGGCATAGTTAATGGTAGCAGTGTGTGTGCCTATTTGTTGCATAGATAGATGCATTAGTTTAATACAGACGTACACCTTGTTGGCCTACGTCAAGGGCTTGTACGATGTATTTAAATTGATCAGGACAACGACGGGTAGAGCTTGACTTGCGTCTTATGACTTGTTGGCCTACGTCAAGGTCTATAAGAGCTTGGGGTAAAAATCACATCGAGAGTTTCAAATATAAAGGAAACTTGCAGATTAAGCTTACCTTCTGGAGTGTGGTGACTAGAGTGGCTTCCATCTAGGGCATCATGCAATGATAGTTGGATCCCGATCTCACTGATGAGTAGGATTACTCTCGGGAATTTCTCTCACTTATGTAAGTGCACGGCGGCGCCCCGGCCGTCAATCCGACGGCCAAATGCGGAAGCGGTGATAAACTTTAATTTTGCGAACTTTGCAAACCGGTACCACCGCGCACTAAACCCCGGATCGGGCCATTAAACTAGTTCTAGCAAAGTAACAAGATAGGGAAAAGGGATATACAGAGTGATCCGAGTCCTCCGGTCTTCTCGTCATCGTCCCGATCTCCCGCGGAAACTCCGGTCGTCGCCTCCTTGCCGGAAGGGCACCACATCGTCTGTATCTTTTACGGGCTCCCACCTCAATGCCGAGGCAACTCGGGGATGAAGCTGGCAAGTCGACATGCCCAAGATTTGCTGTAGAATGTGTAAGACTCATGTCTCATATTGGGGTAGTGGATGTTGCCATTTGATAGATGGAGGAATCAAGATAAGAAAAATGGTGCTTGCATTTTTCTAGCATGAAAATGAGATCAAGAATGCCACAAGCTCAAAAAATGAAACTCTCTCTACACCCCTCAATTTGTGGCCGGCCTCATCAAGAGAATGGTGGGGGGAAAAATGAAATCAACCATCATCAAACCAAGAAGGAGAGTGAGTGTAGTAAAAGTAGAAAGGTGACCATAAACAAAACATCATGATAACAAACTTACATCAAACCCATACCCCCTCATTAATGCAAGTGATGGTGGAAAAGAAAAGATGCCATCATAATCAAAGCATTTGCAAGAAACCCCTCCACAATGTGTTATTTGCACAATTGCAAATAACCCCCTCCATCGGAAAAGTCCGGCCGGGAAAGAACAAACGAAAACCGGCCGGAACGGAATGCAAACTGGCAACTCCAGAAAACTGGTCCCGTAATAAATTACAGGAAAACCCCGATACTGTGCATACACACCCGCATCTGTATTCCGTCCGGATACAAATGCAAAAAGACAAAATCTACACTGTACTATACTAGGATCCGGCTTAAACCAAAGCCGGCTAGTAATATCCGTCCGATCCTAATCCGTGCTATACCGCACGTATCTGATCGAACCCTGCCATATATCCATACGACCAGTAGTACAAACCGTCCGATCCTGATCCGTGCAATACCGCACGTATCTGATCGGACCCTTCCATATCTCCATACGGCCTCTACAGCGTTTCGCCCGAAAGCTGAGTAACTGAAAGTGTGGTAGACTCTAAAGACTCGTCAATACTATGGCTGTGGATTTAACCACTAGCACGTCAGAGGTATAAGCCAATACGTAACGGGCCACCAGCTATTGACTAAAAGGGACGTCGATGAGCGAACTCATCCTGACACCCTACTGAGCCTGTCAGTGGCAATATCCGTACAGTCCGGTCCGTTCGTCTATGAGCATCGCATGGCGGGCCTAGGGGGTTGGCAAAAGTCAGACCCCCAAAAGCGGTACAAGTCGTGTCGGAGTGTAGCCCAGAACACCCTGAGATACTACTGGAATACCTACCAGTAAATCTCCTGCCTTGGCCAAGGACTTCGTGTAATGGCTCTCTTAGACACAGCGTGACCTCACACCCAATACCGGGAGAGACGAACCCCCCGAAGATCCGCTCACTGCCTCCATGTGGCTCGGGACTGTACCCAACTAAAACATGTTTGCACGACTCCTTTGAGCCGTGGTAGGGTAGTAATCAAAGCACAGTGGGAACTCACACGCGACAAATAAAGATCTCAGGTCGATGAACTAACCTGTACACATGTCACCTGGGAACTGCTATCTGACGTCAGGTATAAGACCAACTAGCAGGTTCCCAGCGAGTCCTGTCCGGTGTACTCATAACCCAATGAGCACCTGTATACATCTTAGGTGAACCAACTGACACCAGTGGCTTGTGAGACCGGCCACCGCCGCTCGTCGGGGTCTCGACTGTATACACTAGTCTACTCTGGAGAATCGATGCCCTGTCTCGAAACTCCCACGACTAGGGACCTTTTAAGGATGTGCTTATAGACTCCAGCTCTCACTTATATGATCGTCCTCATACTGCTGGCAGTCAAGCAAGAATCCTAGGGGCTCTATCAACGTGCAATAGTGACCTGTCAGCTCACCTAAAGCAGTACACGATGATAAAGGTAAACCAGATAGCAAACTATCATCTCGAGTAAGACTGTTCTACCGGGATAGGTCCTCCCTCAATCATTGCAATCACGTGCCTGTGATCCAATAATTGACTCTGAGGGCACTATCTCCAACAATCTCCCACTTGCACTCAAGGCTAATTATTGCGATGTCGCATACTCACAGCCCGTGTGATACCGAACATCCAACTCCTCTACTAGTCAGTCGCACAAAGCCTGTTTGCGAAACTATTGCGTTCGAGGAAAAGCCTCAGTGAGTGGATCCGCCTAGATGTTTCTTTCTATGTCTCTCTATATCTCAAGTTCGCGGAGAAAACCATCTCCCGAAATGAGCAATACCTGTCTTAGAATGTCTGGATGTCTGATGGGACCTAGCTCATAAATGAACTCCAAATCCAAACTTCTTAGACTGTATCGTCAACTGAACTTAATCAGTATCCTACGCCATGCCACCCTCAGTATTGCCTTGGACCACCTGTCCAAAATATTGCCCCTCGTCAGAGGGAAAACTATAACTCTGACAACCTCCCTGTCGTCCATGTCACCTTGGAAGCCCGGAATGATAACTGCCTCCCAAATGAGGCTGTCGTTATCATTTCCCTAGAACATCTACTTATGTTCTAAAGTTGCTCCCGACTGTTTCTCCAGGATTGGATCAATATCAACTTATTGCATCTAGTGCAAGAACAACATCTGGTGTGGTACTTGACATCTCATGATTGACTCAATTGCCTAAGCAACTGATCTGCCAATCATGCACATCCCTCTCTACTTTAGTCTATAAGACACCTTTAGAGAGGGTGACTCCATCACCTGCAGGTACACTACCGTGCCAGGAGTCGTCCATTCTAAATACTCTTAGAATGCTGTCTAAGTACCCTGATTGGGAAACCACCCAAATCTAGATCTAAAACCATAGACCTAGTAACCAGTATGTCTGATATAATATTCAAATCCTATGTGGAGAAACCACTGTGTGACAACCAAAGAATAACCGACCGTAGTATAGGAGTTTCCTTTCCTACTTTGTGTATGTCATCCAAATACCATGACATCACACCCTACTACCTTCTCAACAGATCCATCCCTTATTCTGATAACGTCAAACCCATGACTGTCACATCAGAAATAGATGATCTATCTCCGCTATTTCTGCTTTGGTCTATAAATAGACATAAGCCTGATGTCCACCAATGCTTCCGCTGCTCCCACTGACTACGACAACCCTCTGGCAGAGTCATATAGACGTGCACTTCTAAAGCTAGTTTAGAACGACGCTATACTCATCCTCCTGCCGGGTCTCGCCGCCTGGAACAACAGCAATGGAAAGTGTGGGTAAACAAGAACTTCCCTGTCACCGTCCTTGAGGCTACCGGAGTACCTCTCGGGTGCCTGAAGTTACCCACCGTATCTGCGGAGTGGCCAATGGAATGTCAAACCAGATTGAATCTTTAGGTTCCTTATCAAATCTTCAGTAATCGTTTGCGGTTCTGGAATCACTTCCAGTTTTACTATACTCCCACTGCTGTTTTTGAAAAAATCCATTTTTATTTAAAACTGTGGCGAGTCTAGAACAATATCACTATTGATCTCCCAGATGGTAGAAAGTCAACCCTCGTCATAGCCTGGGTGAACCCACAAACAGCCATTACAGAAACGTGCCTTGAATTGTCCAGTGTCTGGTTTTAATCATACGCCGGACAACTCCCCGTACCTTAACAATGTTAAGATATGAACTGTACTATATCCAATATAGAACCAGAGGCACTGATTTAATTGAACCAGATTCAAATCATGCAGCTATCTCCAGTGCATGTGAACTAAATGGAGAGAGGCCGATCAGCGTTACTCAACTTAGGAATGCTTCCAATTATGAGTAACCTGAAAGAGAAGCAATTTCTCTTTATCATTACTATCAACTGAATACCATACACAAGTATCTACATCTTCGATCACTTTGAAGAATCCCGATACTTGTTACACCTGGTTCTCTAGTCTATTCAAATACCTATAACTCCTCAAAACTTAGACCCTGTGTTTCTACGAAACACATGTCTAAGAACTAGAGAAGTTAAAAGTAAACATAATATAGTATGAGGACCAACCCCTCTGTTCTAATGGACACTGGACAACATACAATACTCTGTATAAGTCCGCCGAGTCTAACAACTCTTTCACTGTGTGTCGTAGGTTGAAAACTGTACTTATGGTTAAGAAGAATTACACCGCTGTTTAATACTCCTTACCTAACCATCCACTGATATAGGTAAATGTCATCGACATAATATCAAAATATATATCTCACTCTATGAAAATAGACGTACAGATATATCAATTTGAAATTGGTGCACAACAACGGATATTCAAAATCAAATATTTGCCGACCGGCAAACAGCCCAGGTGATCTCCTGAAATATCACCGATTACAACGAATCCCGATATAATGAGGATGATCACCCTATTCCCAATAACTTACTCCCACTCATCATCTATAAAACCATACAGATGTGAGAATCTAACCTGGTAAATACATACCCTGGAGCAAGTGTCTAATCGGGAAATCAGTTTTCTTTTAACAGTACACAGTAGAACTGAAACATTGAAATGTTTCGATGGGGTATCCTGGTATTCCTAGTAATGCCTCTACCATTATCCAGATTCACAGCTATAACCGTATAATTCTTTTCCACCTCTCCAAATCCCTTTATATGTCGTTAGTCATTACCTTCTGCACACCCCTTAGGCCAAATGGTTTTCTTCCTTCCCTACCGTTCAGCACCAGCCTATGGTTTGGAAGAAGACTATCCAATAAACATAATGGGTGTACTGTCCTAGTCCTAGGAGCACTCGCAATGCGAGAGAAGGTGAAGATAAAAGACAACTGAATAAACCGTATTCCTATTTCTCCTGGACCAGAATCCATCCCCGAACTGGAACAAGTTCCTTTCGAGTTCGTATATAACCATACGATGGATTATCCAATAAACTGTGGATCTTCGTAGTTATACGGAGTGTCCTGGAGAAATACAAAGGTGATTTAGGATTGGCGAAGAAATACTTGGTTTGGTCGTGAATATCAGTCGCAATTTACTTTGCCCTCTTACTAATCCCTTGCTTTGTCTTAATCTTAATACCTTCTGCACACCGTTTAGGCTAATTGGTTTTCTTCATTCCCTACCGGTCGGCACCAGCCTAAGGTTTGGAAGAAGACTATCCAATTTGCGTAATAGGTGTACTATCTCCTAAACTAAGGAGTACTCGTAACTTGAGAGAAGGCAAAAAGGAAAAAACAACTGAATAATCCTGTCCGTTTTCTCCAAAACCGGAAACCATCCTCGAATTCCTTCGAGTTCGTATCTAACCATACGATGGTTTTGTCCAATGGAATTGGACGTTCGCAGTAATACGGGGTGTCCTGGAGAAAAGGGTAAAAGTAGGAGTGGCAATGAGGTCTGCAACTCTGACAATCCAAAAGCCAGTGTTAAGAAGGTTCGGTCAATCTTGGTCACTGAGTCATAGTCTTAGGGTCGGGTCGATGGTCGCTGCCAAAGAGAGAGAGAAAAGAAACACTCAGCGTGCAGTCTAACCAAGATCAGAATGGTTATCCCTTTATCTAATCTGGAAACCTCCCACTGTACCTCAAATTCTCCTCCAAACCTGAAAGAAGAATTAGTCGGGGTCACCCGAGGAGTAAACCAACTCATCAGTGAGAATCGGGATCCAACTCTCATCGCATGATAACGTGACGGAATCCGCTCACGGTATCACACTCCAGAAGGTATGCGCATATCTGGCAAGTTTCAGTTCTTTTGAAACTCCCGATGTGATTTCTGCCCCATGCTCTTATGACCTTGATGAAGGTCAACAAATCATAAGTCACATGTCAAGTTCCACCCGTCATTGTCCAGGTTAATTTGAACCCACCCGTACAAGCCTTTGACGAAGGTCAACAAGGCTATACGACTGTCCCAAACCAACACATCTATCTATGCAGCAGAAAAGCAACAAGCAGCTACCATGGACTATGCCTTGACGAAGGTCAACAAACATAGTATGAATACTACGTGCTACCTGTCTGAAACGACGGAGGTCTACGAATGGTTTCTGGCGAAAACCTTTAACGTAATGAACTTGATATCGTTGAAGGAACGGATAGCTTTTTAGAAAATATAGTGACGAAAACCTTTACTAAAGAGGTCACTCCCGGTGAAGGGATCTCGGCTCTTTCCCCGTAGAATGGGGTGCAGGATATTCCAAATGAATACCACGATGCAAAGCAAAAGTAATCGGCTATAGTGAAGTTAATGCCCTGAAGCAAACTCCTGTCCAAGGGGTCACTCCCGGTGAAGGGATCCCGGCCCTTGCCTCGTCGACTGAGGAGCAGGATATTCCAAATGAATACCACGATGCAAAACAAAAGTGAACGTCCTTGCAATAACAGCTTTTTGAAAAAGTGTTCCAACAACATCAGAATAGGTTTGTTTTAACATGCATTGATCCAAATCAACGCAGTCCCATCAATTGATCACACCACAAAGAACGAAAATATACTGACGTACGTATATGCCATCCGCATTCGCCACTGGGTCCCGTCATCATCCGTTAGGGTAGCTAACTAATGGCAGAGCGGGGACTGGACTAGCGCGGATGAAAAACATATACAACATCTACTAATATATATACCAATATATTATATTTCGCTCAAGGCGTGATAAAAATGCAACATCACAGAAATGTACAGCATCACAAAACAATACAGATATCTGGGATCCCTGGGTTTCACAGAGCCACTACTGAAAACCCGACGTTCCCCTGGTCGTGTGGATAGCCTGTGCAATGAAATCCTAGACCCCTACGGGCGCGGCAAGTTACCCGCCAAAACCTGAAGCGAGGCAGCCCCCTTCAGCACCGTGAATGGACCACCCAGCACATCACGGAATCCGGTAACTTGGGCACCCCTCCTGGGTCAACCTGTACCCCCTACGAGTGCGGCGAATAGCCCGTCAATCCTAGAGTGAAGCCCCCTCCGTCTCAATGCCATGAGATGCGGGCTTGTTGCCCTCTAGAACACGGCTATCCGTGCACCCCTCCGCGGGGTAATCCTAGTACAGAAAGTAAAATATACATGCAACGGGTACATCGACCGCAACCAGATCGTGCCACAAAAGAATAATACAAACAGGCAGTGACGGCAGTCCACATATCGGACGCTCGCCCCGCAATATCAAATGTACATAATACAACAGAAACTGTACTAGCATTGCATCCAGGCTATCCCCCACGACCGATCCGCAACATCACAGCAAAATCACAAAACATCAACGTGAAAGTCACGTTCGCAAATCCGTCTAACCGGGCTATAGCAGTTAGACTAGATTTACCGATCAAGTGACATTCACGGTCGCAGATATAATGTAAATACTGTGAAAAATGTGTTTAAAATATCCGATCGATCAAAAATTAACAAGTGGGCCCCAAAGCAATACTGTAGCACTAACAGAAAATCTGGGCCCAATATTAATATTCCAAAACCCCTAAAATCAGCCCAGAAGCCCACTGGAGAAATTGGACACAGTGAGGACACCAATGTGCGGCGGAACCGCGGCCCAAGGGGGGTTTGGCCGCAGTTCCGCGCTTCAGTGATCGACTGACTGTGTCGAATTTTTCCAGTAGTCTTAGAATTTCCAGTACATTAGTTTTTTACAACCTGAAAAATTTTTAGAGCCAGAAAAAATTCGACAGAAAACTGATGTGAGTAAAAATGTAGATTTTGGAATTTTGGTCGATCGGAAATGCAAAACACATCAAACGAAGCTAGACGAAGTTAATGGCGAGGCTCTGATACCACTGTAAGTGCACGGCGGCGCCCCGGCCGTCAATCCGACGGCCAAATGCGGAAGCGGTGATAAACTTTAATTTTGCGAACTTTGCAAACCGGCACCACCGCGCACTAAACCCCGGATCGGGCCATTAAACTAGTTCTAGCAAAGTAACAAGATAGGGAAGAGGGATATACCGAGTGATCCGAGTCCTCCGGTCTTCTCGTCATCGTCCTGATCTCCCGCGGAAACTCCGGTCGTCGCCTCCTTGCCGGAAGGGCACCACATTGTCTGTATCTTTTACGGGCTCCCACCTCAATGCCGAGGCAACTCGGGGATGAAGCTGGAAAGTCGACATGCCCAAGATTTGCTGTAGAATGTGTAGGACTCATGTCTCATATTGGGGTAGTGGATGTTGCCATTTGATAGATGGAGGAATCAAGATAAGAAAAATGGGGCTTGCATTTTTCTAGCATGAAAATGAGATCAAGAATGCCACAAGCTCAAAAAATGAAACTCTCTCTACACCCCTCAATTTGTGGCCGGCCTCATCAAGAGAATGGTGGGGGGGAAAATGAAATCAACCATCATCAAACCAAGAAGGAGAGTGAGTGTAGTAAAAGTAGAAAGGTGACCATAAACAAAACATCATGATAACAAACTTACATCAAACCCATACGCCCTCATTAATGCAAGTGATGGTGGAAAAGAAAAGATGCCATCATAATCAAAGTATTTGCAAGAAACCCCTCCACAATGTGTTATTTACACAATTGCAAATAACCCCCTCCATCGGAAAAGTCCGGCCGGGAAAGAACAAACGAAAACCGGCCGGAACGGAATGCAAACTGGCAACTCCAGAAAACTGGTCCCGTAATAAATTACAGGAAAACCCCGATACTGTGCATACACACCCGCATCTGTATTCCGTCCGGATACAAATGCAAAAAGACAAAATCTACACTGTACTATACTAGGATCCGGCTTAAACCAAAGCCGGCTAGAAATATCCGTCAGATCCTGATCCGTGCTATACCGCACGTATATGATCGAACCCTGCCATATATCCATACGGCCACTAGTACAAACCGTCCGATCCTGATCCGTGCAATACCGCACGTATCTGATCGGACCCTTCCATATCTCCATACGGCCTCTACAGTGTTTCGCCCGAAAGCTGAGTAACTGAAAGTGTGGTGGACTTTAAAGACTCGTCAATACTATGGCTGTGGATTTAACCACTAGCACGTCAGAGGTATAAGCCAATACGTAACGGGCCACCAGCTATTGACTAAAAGGGACGTCGATGAGCGAACTCATCCTGACACCCTACTGAGCCAGTCAGTGACAATATCCGTACAGTCCGGTCCGTTCGTCTATGAGCATCGCATGGCGGGCCTAGGGGGTTGGCAAAAGTCAGACCCCCAAAAGCGGTACAAGTCGTGTCGGAGTGTAGCCCAGAACACCCTGAGATACTACTGGAATACCTACCAGTAAACCTCCTGCCTTGGCCAAGGACTTCGTGTAATGGCTCTCCTAGACACAGCGAGACCACACCCCCAATACCGGGAGAGACGAACCCCCGAAGATCCGCTCACTGCCTCCATGTGGCTCGGGACTGTACCCAACTAAAACCTGTTTGCACGACTCCTTTGAGCCGTGGTAGGGTAGTAATCAAAGCATAGTGGGAACTCACACGAGAAAAATGTCGATCTCAGGTCGATGAACTAACCTGTACACATGTCACCTGGGAACTGCTATCTGACGTCAGGTATAAGACCAACTAGCAGGTTCCCAGCGAGTCCTGTCCGGTGTACTCATAACCCAATGAGCACCTGTATACATCTTAGGTGAACCAACTGACACCAGTGGCTTGTGAGACCGGCCACCGCCCCTCGTCGGGGTCTCGACTGTATACACTAGTCTACTCCGGAGAATCGATGCCCTATCACGAAACTCATACGACTGGGGACCTTTTAAGGATGTGCTTATAGACTCCAGCTCTCACTTATATGATCGCCCTCATACTGCTGGCAGTCAAGCAAGAATCTTAGGGGCTCTATCAACGTGCAATAGTGACCTGTCAGGTCAACTAAAGCAGTACACGATGATAAAGGTAAACCAGATAGCAAACTATCATCTCGAGTAAGACTGTTCTACCGGGATAGGTCCTCCCTCAATCATTGCAATCACGTGCCTGTGATCCAATAATTGACTCTGAGGGCACTATCTCCAACAACTTAACAATCAATGCTATAAACCAAGTAGGTGCCTAGAAAGGTGTTAGAGGGGCTACGCCTCCAGGGAAAAGAGGTTCTTTATTTAAGGAACTTCGCGAAAGCGTTGGAAAACCTCCCTCGAAGTACCAACACCAGCCTGGCTGAAAGGTTAAGCAAGATTTGTAACGTGTGATTAAATCCTGACTAGTTTTTCTTTTAGGTTTTAAAGAAGGATTTGAGGAAACAGTGGGAGCCATCCTGTTTAGATAAAATAATAACCAATCTAAACTTGTAAGAGCATATGCTGAGTGTTTTCTTTTCTCTCTCTCTGGCAGCTACCATGACTGGACTAAAACTATTACTTGAAAAGAATATACTGACCGGGCAGAACTATAATGATTGGCTAAGGAACGTCAATATTGCGTTGACTTATGACAAAGTTGCATATGTTACCACCTCTGTTCCTCCCCTTATCCCAGGACCAGACTCCTCCGTTGCGGACAAAGAAGTTCATAAAACCTGGGATCTAGACTGTGAGCGAGCTAAGTGTATCGTGCTGGCATCCATGAATAATGAACTCCAGAAACAGCACGAGAGTATGGATATTATATCCATATTCCTCCATTGCAAGGAATTGTATGGTGAACACTCCCGTATCGCGAGGTACGAAACCTCAAGGAAACTCTTCCAGATGAGGTTAGCTCCAGGATCGCCTGTTGGAGAGCACGTCCTCAAAATGATCACCCTCATTGAGGAACTCGCAAACCTGGGATGCTTGCTAGAGAATGATTTGTATATCGACTTGATTTTGCAGTCCCTTCCCCACACCTTCTCTCAGTTCGTGCTGAACTTCAACATGCACGAAATGGAAGCGGATCTTCCAAAGCTTCTCAAAATGTTGAGGGTAGCAGAGACCTCCGGGAAAAAGGAGAAGACCCCCATTCTGTATGTTGGCCAATCATCTTCTTCTAAATCTAAAGCGAAAGCTAAAGGGAAGAAGAAGATGAAAGCCACCAAACCGAAGGGTGGGGTCAAGAAGGTGCAGGGAACGAACAAGGCAGGAAGGGTAAAGGCAGAAAAGAACGAGTGCTTCTATTGTCACAAGCAAGGGCACTGGAAGAAGGACTGTTTGGCCTTTAAAGCCAAGGACATGAAGTAAGAAGTTGCTTCTGCTTCAGGTGTGTTCGTAATCGATAATTGTCTTTCAGTAAACTCTACTTCATGGGTACTTGATACCGGTTCTGGTTCTCACATCTGTAATTCTTTGCAGGATCTGAGAAATAGTAGAGTACTGGAGGCAGGTGATATGACTATCCGGATGGGCAATGGAATGCATGTAGATGCAGTTGCAATAGGGGAATATCACCTAGGGTTGAATAGTGGAGACATTTTGGTATTGTATAGCTGTTTTTGTATTCCCAGTATGTTGTGTAATATTATATCAGTATCTTTATTGTCTAATAAAGGATATAATTTTGTGCTTGAAAGAAATGTCATGAACATTTTCCTAAATCAAGAACTGATTGGGTTTGGCACACTGGAAAACGGCATATACATAATTAATCAACCTCAAATTTTCAATATTCAAAACACGCGTAAAAGAAAGGCTCCAGATTTGAACCAAGCCTTCCTATGGCATTGTAGACTTGGTCATATAAATGAAACAAGGTTGACTAAGTTACATAAAGATGGATATCTAGATCCGTTTGAATATTCATCATTTGCAACTTGTCAATCATGTATCAAAGGAAAAATGACCAAATCTCCGTTCACCGGACACGGAGAAAGAGCCACTAAACTCTTGGGACTAGTACACAGTGATGTATGTGGTCCGATGTCTATACATGCACGAAGTGGTCACTCCTACTTCATCACTTTTACTGATGACTTCTCTAGGTATGGACATTTGTTCTTAATAAAGCATAAATCCGAGGATTTTGAGAAGTTTAAAGAGTATAAAAATGAAGTAGAGAAACAAACTGGTAAAAGCATCAAGACACTTCGATCTAATCGAGGTGGAGAATACTTAAGTACCAGTTTCCTTGAATACTTAAAAGCGAATGGAATTCTCTCTCAGCTTACTCCACCTTATACACCTCAGCATAATGGTGTATCAGAAAGAAGGAATCGCACGCTATTAGATATGGTGCGTTCAATGATGAGTAGTGCTGAGTTACCACTTTCCTTCTGGGGATTTGCTCTAGAATCAGCCGCATACCTATTGAATAGAGTTCCAACTAAGTCTGTACCTACCACTCTATATGAAATGTGGTGTGGGAAGAGACCATATCTCAAGTATATCAAGATATGGGGGTGTCCGGTATAAGTTAAAAAGCATAATCCGGACAAGCTCGAAGCACGATCGATTTTATGCAAGTTTGTAGGATACCCCAAGCATTCAAGGGGGTACATGGTCTACCACATTGAAGAACAAAAGGTGTTTGTCGCTCGTCACATTGTCTTCTTAGAAAGCGAATTTCTTGCAAAAGAAATTAGTGGGAGCACGGTTGAACTGGAAGAAATTCCAGAACCTCAAACTGCAACCGAAGACTTAGAAGAATCTCAGATTTCAATAGAACATGACGAACCAACGCCACTCCGCAGATCTAGTAGGCTTTCTCATCCTCCTGAAAGATACTATGGTTTTCTTCTTGATAGGGATCGAGAGGATTGCATCATCGATGATGATGAGCCTACTAGTTTTCAGCAGGCTATCACAAGTAGCGACTCAGTGAAGTGGCTGGATGCAATGAGATCCGAAATGGAATCCATGTACACCAATAAAGTATGGACTTTAGAAATTGCTCCTCCTGGGCTAAAACCAGTTGGGTGCAAATGGATCTTCAAAAAGAAGATTGGTACATTTGGACAAGTGGAAACCTACAAAGCTAGACTAGTAGCAAAAGGTTTTCGTCAAAGACCAGGACTGGACTATGATGAAACTTTTTCACCAGTAGCTATGCTTAAATCCATTCGGATCATGCTTGCCATTGCCGCTTTCCATGACTATGAAATCTGGCAAATGGATATAAAAACAGCTTTTCTAAATGGACATCTAGAAGAGAGTGTTTACATGGATCAACCAGAAGGTTTCTTAGACAGTGGGAGCAGCGGAAGAGTATGCAAATTGCTTAAATCCATTTATGGGTTAAAACAAGCATCGCGGAGTTGGAACATCTGCTTTGATGAAACAGTCAAGGAATTTGACTTTATCAAAAATATAGATGAACCATGTATTTATAAGAAGATTGTAGAAGGAGCAGTAGTCTTCCACGTTTTGTACGTCGACGACATACTACTGATAGGGAATGATATCCCTATACTACAATCAGTAAAGCTCTTCTTGTCACAGAAATTCTCTATAAAAGACTTGGGAGATGCATCATACATTCTGGGCATTAAGATCTATCGAGATAGATCTAATAGAATATTAGGACTTTCACAGTCCAGGTATATAGACACTATACTAAAGAGATTTAGTATGGAAGATTCCAAGCGCGGCAATATGCCCGCTTGTCACGGAATCACCCTCTCCAAAGAGATGTCTCCAAAGACTGATAAAGAGAGGGCTCGCATGGGCATTATACCCTACGCTTCGGCGGTAGGATCAATAATGTATGCGATGTTATGTACCAGACCGGATGTAGCTTACGCACTTAGTGTGGTAAGCAGGTATCTGTCTGACCCAGGTGAGAAACATTGGAGAGCGGTGAAGAACATTCTCAAGTACCTGAGAAGGACTAAGGAGATGTTCTTGATTTACGGTAATGAGGACCTCCAGGTAGAGGCTTTTACCGACTCCAGCTTCCAAAGTGACAAGGATGATTCTAAATCCATTTCGGGTTTTGTGTTTACCCTCAATGGAGGAGCGGTATGTTGGAAGAGTTCCAAACAAGATACCGTCACAGACTCAACTATGGAGGCTGAGTATATAGCTGCTAGTGAAGCCGCAAAAGAGATTGTCTGGATGAGGAAGTTCATTTCTGAACTTCAGGTGGTTCCGTCCATTGCCAATCCAGTACCTTTGTATTGCGATAACAATGGCGCTGTAGCTTTAGCGAAGGAACCAAGGTCCCATCAGAAATCCAGGCATATCTTAAGGCGGTTTCACCTGATCAGGGAGATCGTGGATCGTCGGGAGATCGAGATACGGAGAGTAGACACAAAAGACAACACGGCAGATCCATTCACCAAATCCATTCCTCAAGTACAGTTCGAGAGGCTTTTTGAGATGTTGGACATGAGGTACGCAAGCAACTGGATCTGGTAGAGACAGTGGGTACTCATTGCGCCAATTATAGGCCTTAGTGCAAGTGGGAGATTGTTGGATATATATGCCCTAGAGGCCTACATTGTATAGGATGCTTGGGATATGTATGTACATGACAGTCTTGCTTGATATGATAGTACGCTATTTGGTTTGACTTTGTCTTAACGTATGATATTTTTTACTTGGTATCTATATATATATATATGTTGATAAAGCCCATAGGGTGTTTTGTCTGACTACCGGCGTTGTGATGGCAGTTATACTAGTGGGAGCTGGATAGTCAATAGGCACACCCTTAGATGTCCCTGGTCGCAGGAGTATCGAGATCGGGCATCGATACTCCGGAGTAGACTAGTGTATACATATCTAGACCCTGACGAGGGGCAATGGATTGGTCCCGCAACCATTGGTGGTGTTCACCTAAGATTGTATACAGATGCTCACTCGGTGTGAGTACACCGGACAGGACTCGCCGAGAACTGACTGGATGGTATTATACCTAACGTCAGATAGCAGTTCTCAGGTGACATGTGTGCAGATAGTCCGTTGACTTAAAGTCATCATTTGTCTCGTGTGAGTTCCCACTGTGCTTTGATTATTACCCTACCACGGCTCAAAGGAGTCGTGCAAACAGGTTTCAGTTGGGCACAGTCCCGAGCCATGTGGAGGCAGTGAGTGACTGTTAGGGATTCGTCTCTCCCGGTATAGGGAGTTGATATCGCACTGTGGTCGGTTGGTCATTACCATAAGTCCCTGGCCAGGGCTGATTAAGAATTACTGATGGAATGATCAGTAGATTCTTGGGTGGTCTTGAACCATACCGACACGACTTGTACGGTTATTAGGGGTCTGACGTCCACCACCCTAGATCGTACATGCGATACTCTTAGACGAACAGACCGGACTGCGCGGATATTGTCACAGACAGGCTCAGTAGGATTTCAGATGGATTACCTCATCAGCTTTCTTATCGACAACTACCTGGGGACCGTTACGCACAGCTAGTGCCGCTTGCGGTCTGTGGTTAAACCCACTGCCAGCGTAGTAGTCGAGTCTTTAGAGTCCCACACAGAGATTTCCCAAACCCAGGCGAAAAGATATAGAAGTCGTATGGTTTTACGACAAAGGTTCGGACGCATACGTGTTTGAACACACGTACGACATTCGGACAGTTTTTACTAGCCGGCTTTGGTTTAAGCCAGATTCTAGTATCAGGTTATTAGATTTATACAGTCTAATGTTTTTCCGTGTTTTTACGGATGAGAGGGGCGTTCTCGTAATTTTCCGAGAAGCTTCTAGAAGGATGTGACATGGAGGGAGAGGTGGCATTTTCATTTAATGAATTAGTGACTCATTGTGAGTGATTCATCATGTCATTAATGCATTATTAAATGCTTAATGACTCACATAATGAATCACCCACTTGAATTAATGAAACATGATGAATAATCTCTTATTATTCATTTCTTTTTAATTCATTATGTTTCATATATCTAGTGAGAAGCTTTTTCATTTTCATATTATTATCATTATCATCTTCTCACTCTCTCTCTTCAAGTTCTCTCTCCTTCACCAAACCTAATCCTACCCTCATGAGTTGAGAACAAGGATTAGGAAAGACTAATTACTCCATAACCTATCTCTACATCACCTTAGCTACTCTATTTAGCAACTAGAGAAACTAAGTAACCTCAAGTTTAGAGGTTATAGCTTGGATTAGGGTTCTCGGGTGGATCGTCTATCACGGAAGAAAGCCGAAGAGGACGTGGAGATCCAAAGAGGCCGTAGATAACATTAAGACGAAGGACTAGAACCGTTTGGTATAATCTCTTAACATAGTAATTTAGAACTCTATTACTTTTGTTAAAACTTGTTTATCAAACGATTCATACGGTTAATCGATGTTTGATCATAGAACAAGATTGTCATTCATATTTCCGCCTCCCCATAAGTATTGGGGTGTTGAACATCGACTTACAACACCCACAAGCCGCAAGCGGTCAACTAAACGAAACGGCCACCCGGGTATTGAGCGATCAGAAGATTAACGAGCAAGCCCGCTCACACTCCTGTGAATCCAACCAGTAACACTTACCGTACAGTCTGAAATGTCGCATATCTTGCCTAGGGGTGGTGAACCTCGGACCCTAATAGCCCGATAAGTCGTGTCGATATGAGGTCTATAACAGTTCGAGAAACTACATGTAACACTTACCAGTAAATCTCAGCAACCCTGGCCAGGGATTTCCGGTTATAGCCAATCGAACACAACGCAACATTAACTCCCTATACCGGGAGAGACGAATCCCCTCCTATCGCTCATTGCCTCCATGTGATTCGGGACTGTACCCAAAAACCACCGTTTTGCACGCCCTCTTGGACGTGGTAAGGTGGAAATCAAATCACAGTGGGAATCACACAAGACTCTATGACGATCTCGGGTCTACAGACTAACCTGTACCAGTGTCACCAGAGAACTGCCATCTGACGTATGGTATAATACCATCTGGGAGTTCTTGGCGAGTCCGTTCAGTGTACCCAGTCTCCACTGAGCACCCGCATACCATCTCTGATGTCAAACACCAATGGATATGGGATCATCCATCGCCCATCACATGGGTCGAGAAGATATGCGCTAGTCTACTCTAGAATATCGATGCCCCGTCTCGATATTCCCACGACTAGGAACATTGAAGAATGTACTCATGGACTACCCAGCCCCCACTAGTATGATCTGCATCATAGTCCTGGAAGTCGAGTACTCATCCTAAGGGCTTTACCAACATGTAACAGAAAGACAATCAGTGTACACATTAAGGTAAAGAGCAACCAGATAGCATACTATCATGTCGAGTAAGAAAGTCCTCCCTATATATGTCCATGCATCCACTACAATATACATCCTATGTATAGTAATGGCCTCTAGGGCATACATATAACTAACACCCGTATACCTTGATATAGCTACACTTATACCAGGAGGGTATTACATCATCATTGATAGGTAGATTCACATATCTTGCTATATCGACATGGTTGCGCATAGCTGGCTATCGCTACATGTTCACCTTTATATGATGTTGTATGGATTTTGGAGAAATTAGGAACCGCATGATATATTTAATAACCTGTTGTAGTTAAATAGCGGTTTTCCTATATATGCTCATATTACTGTTTCATGTTGCATATATGGTATTTCATGGATTTCGCACTGGGATATGGTTTTCATATGATGTTCTGGATGTTTTACTACTGCGTATATATATCAGTGTTATGGGACGCAAATATATATATATATATATTTATTTACTCATATGTATATAACAGTGGTATGGGACGCTGTTATATATGTACACCTTCATAATATATCACCTTACTGATCTATGCAAGTATTCTTATTCTTTACTTGATATTTGGATGCCACCACAAAGAGATTTGTTATAATACGATACGGGGATCGAGAGTCTCGATGTTGGCCACTTAAGATTCGAAGGACGTATAATACCGATACGGGGATCGAGAGTGTCGATGTTGGGCACTTAAGATTCGAAGGACGTATAATACCGATACGGGGATCGAGAGTGTCGATGTTGGGCACTTAAGATTCGAAGGACGTATAAATCTGTTTTGGATCATAAGTGTCGGTGTTTGGCACTTAGGATTCGTTGTTTTGGATCATAAGTGTCGATGTTGGGCACTTAGGATTCGCTGTTTTGGATCATAAGTTTTGGTGTTTGGCACGTAGGATTCGCTGAGACTTACAGTATATATTTATCGATCTGTGTGCCGATATGAGGGCCGATCCGTTGGCCGATATGAGGGCCGACCTGAGGGCCGATTTGAGGACTTTTGGGATTTGGATTGTCTTGACCGACACTGGTCCTGCCACGATGAGGATTCCGTAAGAATGACATGTTTTATCCTATATTCTGCATTTATTTATATGCATTGCTTCATGTATTAGTTGTACCTGATAGAGTACCTTTCATGACTATTGCATATACATATTGCCATACTATTACTTCATGTGTTAGTTGTACCTGATAGAGTACCTTTCATGACTGTTGCATACATATGGCCATTTATTGCTATTAGCTTGCATGTGATAGATTCGCGCAATACGTGCATACTTGAGATTAACTGCATATGTTATTTACTATTCACGAGTTGGCAACTCACCCCCGTTGTGCCACAGGGTTGTACAGGTTGTCCATCAGACTAGTCAAAGGCAGGACTTTCATCTATCGTATTATCTTTTGCAGCGGATACCGCTACGGCTGATTAGGTGTAGTTTTGCTATAGGTGGGTTTTGCGGTTATCAGATGTTGCTCATTGTATATTCGTTGTATCCAGTACTCTGTTAGTTATATGTATGCCCCATAGGCCATTACTATACATGAGATTTATATTGTAGTGGATACTTGGACATATATAGGGAGGACTTTCATGCTCGACATGATAGTATGCTATCTGGCCACTCTTTACCTTAACGTGTACACTGACTGTCTCTCTGATACATGTTGGTAAAGCCCTTAGGATGTGTACTTGACTACCTGGACTTTGATGCGTATCATACTAGTGGGGACATGGTAGTCCATAAGTACATCCATCAAGGTCCCTAGTCATGGGTGTATCGATACGGGGCATCGATATACCAGAGTAGACTAGCGTATACCTTCTCGACCCATATAGATGGGCGATGGATGATCCCATATCCATTAGTGTTTAACATCAGAGATGATATACGGGTGCTCAGTGGAGACTGGGTACACTGGACGGACTCGCCGAGAACTCCAACATGATATTATACCTTACGTCAGATGGCAGTTCTCTGGTGACACAGGTACAGGTTAGTCTGTAGACCCGAGATCGTCATAGAGTCTTGTGCGATTCCCATTGTGCTTTGATTTCCACCTTACCATGTCCAAGAGGGCATGCAAAACGGTGGTTTTTGGGTACAGCCCCGAGTCAGAAAGAGGCAATGAGCGATAGGAGGGGCTTCGTCTCTCCCGGTATTGGGGGTTGATGTTGCACTGTGCTCGATTGGCCATAGCAGGGAAGTCCCTGCCCAGGGCTGGTTTAGAGATTTACTGGTAAGTGTTACCAGTAGATTCTCGACCCGTTATGAGCCTCATATCGGCACGACTTATCGGTTATTGGGGTCTGACGTTTACCACCCCTAGACTTGATATGCGACATATCAGAAGAGGAGACCGGACTGTACGGTAGTGTCACTGTCTGGATTTTTGCAGCAGTTGGAGCGGGCTTGCTTGCTGATCTTCTGATCGCTCAATACCCGGGTAGCCGTTACGTCCAGCTAGTACCGCTGAAGGCTTGTGGGTTCTTGATATGATTATCACCTACTGCCAGTGTATTGACGAGTCTTTAGAGTTTTACATAGAGGTTTTACTGGCTCAGGCAAAACGAAATAGGAGTGCATATGTGATATGTGCGGGACCGAGAATAAAGCAAGTATGTTATACCGTATTCAATTCTCACGATGTTTGTATCGATCGGTTATATGCGATATAACCAGGTTATCGAATCAAGGGTTGATTTGATAAGTCGATACATTGGACGTTAGTCGGTTAAATGTAATATAACCGGATTATTAAGTCAAGTGTTGATTTAATAATTTAGTGTATAATTTTATATGTGATATACTAATTTACATTAACTAACATTGGTTCACTTAAGCATTTGTTTTTCTCACTTGTGCACAACTTAATATATATGTGATATATATTTATTTGTGTTCATTTTGTATCATGGTTGTTGATACAACTTACATGGGTGTATAAGACTTATACCATACTAATTATAGTGTTAGGTTTTTATATTTAAAGTAATTCTAAAATTAGTGGATGATGAGCTCACATGCATGAAGCTTCATGAAGCTTAGGGTTGCATTGACTTAGTCTACTAGTTTTGTTTTACTTGAGATATTAATTAACCTAACCATTATAATGTAGCCATGCTTATGTCTCTACATGAGTTAATATATGATATAAACTCACCCATGGTTCTCTCTCTCTTGATTAGTTTTTCATTCTCATTTTTGAGCTCATCTTCTTCCTCCTTCAAATGCTTGCTAGGGTTTGATAAAGAGAGAGAAATATAGTGAGAAAAGAAATTCTAAAGTGTACCCATTTCCTATTTCATCATCCTCTACTAGACTAGCACTTTAGTTTAGGGTGTTTGCTTCACTAATTCTCTAGTTAGTGAAGTAGAACCTTGAGTTCGTATTCTCTCGACATAGATCATCTTCGGCCTCGAAGACTTCAAGCAATACCGTTGCTACCTTCTCATGGAGCCGTCCGAGAGTCCGGGAGCACGATGATCATAGCGAAGGGACTACTACAAGGAGCTTTAGATGTGACGGACCGATCTACAAAGGTTGTATTTTGTATTCACATAGTCGTAAATGTTATTTACTTGCATGTGTAACCCTAATTATCTAGCAAAGATCTTGTTTAGGGTTGTTTGGCACTGCTAAAATTTTAATTGGGTATGGTTGATGCCTTGTAGAACCTTGTTAGAGTGCCCAGTAACCCTACAGTGGTATCAGAGCCTAGCTAGAGTATTAGGCGATATGTTTATGAAGTTAAAACTCCGATCGAACCCCGATACGTCGAAATAGACCCCTTTGGAAATTTTGTAAAAATGTGATTTTTTCTGCATTAAAAATACTCAAAAAAAATCAGCAGGGAATTCTAAGAGTTACTGTAAAACACGACATCCCAATTCCACCAAAGCGCCGTGGAACCTCGGCAATGCCTTGCTTGCGTGGCGGCTCCGCGGCGGAATAGTAGAATTAGGGTTAGTGTTTTGTGCAGTAATATCCGTAGGTACTTGTACATTATTCTGGGTATTTTTAATCTGACTCAAGTGTTGAGTGTTCTGTGGATTATTTTGTATTTGTTGATTCAATCGGAAAATTTAATTTTGTGCTTTTTCCGGATAATTTAGAAAGTATTAAAATGTTCGAACGGATATCATTAACTCACTTTATCCCGACACGAAAAACTTTCAAGTGTTGAATTTTTCTTGAGTTCGAATCTTTCGAAAAAACGTGCAAGTAACCCGATGGACCCTCTAGAAGAACACAAAGCTTAACTCGATTATGTAACTGTCTGAACCGCCTCTAAATCTTAGGGTTTAGGGCAGTACGGCGTGCCACATGTGAGGCGTTGGCTTGACCCTTCTACGGCTGGACTGTTGGTACTGTGACGTATTCTGGAATTTTTGAACTCCGCTCAAGTATTGAGCTATTTAGGAAATCTTGGGTATTTGATTATTCGATCGGAAAGTTTAATACTGTCTATTTATCTTGAATGTGATACAATATGTGGAATTCATATAGTTAGGCATGAAATACGAAGTATGTGATATTTCGGATTTACGATGTCTAAAGAGATTGTGGATTCTAAATGTTGTAGTTTTACACTTTCTTTTCTGCGACCGTAAGTGTAATATGTGATATTGTTGGTTTCGTTGCTATATGTCAACAACTATTGGGATGCGCATATTTACTTACGTTGATGACATGTGATGTTATGTGTTGCTGGATATATTATATTGGATCGTCTCGTTTTTTAATAGCCGGGGGTTTTATGTGAGATGAGGGTTTTTATTTTATTTCATGTAAAATTCATTGTATGTAATATTATACTTCCGGGATGAGGATGATGTCACCATTGTATATTATTTACTTTTCCGCATTAGGTACACCTAAGGAGGAGAGCACATGTAACCTGGTTCTAGAGTCCAGTGGGAGACCAACTCGAGGAGTCGAGTCCGGGTCTTCTAACTCTGGAATTGGAAGGGTTGCTTGCCGCTCTCGTAGGGGTCTAGGGGTGTGGGTTTGGCTATTCATCGCAACCGTGGAATCTACGTTTTATAGAGGCTCAAAATAAAACACGAACGTCCTAATATATCCAATGTTTCATATGTTTCTTCTGCTGCGATATTTGTGATGTGATCATTTGATATGTTGTGATAGATACTGTATATAGTATATATGATATATTATATAGACATTACTTATGTTTTAAACCCGCGCTAGCTCTGCCCCGCTCTGCCGTTAGTTACCTAACCTAACAGTGCACGAGGGGACATCCAGGCGAATGCGGATGGCATAATTATACGTCGTATTTATTTGTGATGTTTAGGTGACTTAAATGATGGAATTTCATTAATATGATTAATGAAAGAAAAGAAACCTAAAAAATGTTGTAAGAATCAAATTTTCAAAAAGGGTAGCTATAGTTTTTGCTTTGCATAGCAATATATATGATATATCCGGCACCTTATTCGATGAGGAAAGAGCCGAGATCCCTTCACTGGGAGTGACCTCTTATGCAAAACTGGCAGATGCTACAATACTCGGTTTGTCTTTTGATTGATTCTGGAGTTTTTTTTCTTTGCATAGCGATATATAAGATATATCCTACACCTTATTCCATACGGAAAGTGCCGAGATCCCTTCACCGGGAGTGACCTCTTTAGCAAAACTAATGAAAGTCTCAAAATCACTCCATTTCAAAATTCACTCGATTCTACAATGATATCAAGTTCATTACGCTATAGGTTTTCAGAAAAACCTGATGTAGCCCTCCGTGATTTCAGATAAATCCTACTTAGTATTCGTTCTACGTTTGTTGACCTCCGTCAAGGCGTAGTGTGCGGTATCTAACTAGTATTTATTTGCTTATACGTATGATGCAGATTGGATTAGGGTAGTCGTACGACCTTGTTGACCTCCGTCAATGGTCGTGCGGGTGCGTTTGATTCAATCATGAAATGACGGGTTGAACTTGACTTGCACCCTGTGGTTTGTTGACCTCCGTCAAGGTCATAGGATGCTTAGGGCAAAATATTATCGGGAATTTCAAGTGTTGAAATTTGCGATGAGATTGCATACCTTCTATGAGATAGTTGGACCCCGATACCCACTGCGAGTAATTGTTGCTCCTGGGAGTGTTTTACACAGGACAATTAGCCGATCAAGTAGGTGTCAACGGGGTTACGACTCTGGGAAAACGAGCTTTACTTTAATTAGGTCTGTGCGAAAGCACGGGGAACCTCCCTCAAAGTACCGACACTGTCCTGGCTGAAAGATTAGCGAAGTTGCAGGGTGTAATTAATCCCGGCGAGTCTTTCCTTTTAGGGTTTGAAGGAAGATTTGATAAAAATAGTGGGAGCCATCCTGATTAGATAAAATTATAACCAATCTGATCTTGTAAGAGCATACGCAAAAGTGTTTTCTTCTCTCTCACCAGGTAGCGACCATATCACGCCTTAATCAAGATAATAATAAGGATGTTTTCACCGAACCCGCTTGTTATACTGAGCTGGGGAACGTTGATCCCACTCCAACTTATAAATGTTATAAGACAGAGCAGGAAATAGGGGATTACCAGAATTCCCGTGCCGCCCAAACGAAGAAAGTGCATGTTGATGCATCATCTTCGGGTGTGTTCATTACAGAGAACTGTTTCTCATTATCCATTACGTCCTGGGAATGAGATACCGGATCAGGATCCCACATATGTAATTTGTTACATGGGCTACAGATTGGTAGAGAACTGAGAACGGGTGATAAGTTTCATGAGATAGAAACGGTGCAAGTGTTGCAACCAAGTTTGTTGGTAGATATCACCATGTATTACCAGAATACATTGATTTTGAACGAATGTCATTAGATACCGAACCTGATATACAACATCATATCAGTCTATTTATTAGTAAAGAAGGATATTATTTTGTATTGTTGGATAATGTTTTGAACATTTCCTATATCAAGAGTTGATCGGTTCAGGAACGTTATCTAAAAGCATCGACGTTCTAAATCAAACTACAGTTCTTAGTATACAGAACACACACATGAGGAAGAGTTCAGAAATGAACGAATCCTTCTTGAGGTATTGTAGACTAGGTCATATCAATGCGACCCGACTAGCTGAAGTTACATATAGATGCATATTTAAATTAGTTTGAATTTACATTTTGTGAAACTTGTCGGTCATGTCACAGAGATAAGATGACCATAGCTCTGTTTATTGGAAACAGAGAAAGAGTTAGTGAACTCTCGGATTGATACATACTGATGTACGAAGGTCCCCTGTCTACACATGCCAAGACCGATTCTTTGTACCTCATTGCATTCTCTGATGATCTCTCAAGATTCAGACATATGTTCCTGTTGAAGCATAAGTCCGAAGCTTTTGAGATATTCACAGAATATAAGTTAGAAGTAGAGAACCAAAACGGGTATAAGTATTATGTCTTTTGATGAGATCAGGGAGGAGAATACTTGAGCACGGAATTCCTGGAATATACTAAAGGAGAATGAGATTCTCTCTCAGCATTACTCTTCTGCTTACACCACAGCACGTCGGTGTATCGGGTCGGAGCAATCACACCCTATGTGATAAGGTGTGCTCTATGATGAGTACTACTGAGTTACCTATTTCCTTTTAGGAGTTATGCACTGGAGAAGATGCATACCTATTGAATAAGGTTCTGATAAAATCAGTTGCCTACCACTTCATATGAGATATGGAAAGGGAAGAGCCCATATCTTAAGTTTGTTAAGATTTGGGGTTGTCCGACCTATGTCTAAAAGCAAAATCCGGACAAGCTCAAGGCAAAGTCAGTTCCGTGGAAGTTTGTTGGATATCCGAATCATACGCAAGGTAATATCTTCTACCAAACCGAGGAACAAAATATGTTTTGTTTCTCAATATGCCACCTTTGTGAAAGGGAATTTCTTGTGAAGAAATTAATGGTCATAAGGTAGAACTGGAAAGAGTTCCAGCTATACAAACTGTAGCTGATGATTTGGTAGAACCAAAGGATTTAATAGTAACAAACGAACCTCAGCCTCTCCGCCGATCTAGTAGGGTTCCTCACCCGTCTGAGAGATACTTCGGTTTTCTCTATGACAGTGGGAGCGAGGATTGCATCATGAGATAATGACCCAACTAGTTTCGAGCTAGCCATCAGGAGTGGGACTCTGTAAGAATGTCTGGATGCTTAACGATCTGAGATGGAATCCATAGACAACAACAAAGTATGGACTTTGGTTGCGTTATCTGAAGGGTTAAATCCCCATCAGGAGCAAGTATATCTTGAGAAGATTACTTGGTGTACATGGAAAAGTTGAGACTTTCAAAGCTATGCTTAAGTCGATCTAGATCCTACTTGCCACGGCTACATACCATGACTACGATATCTGGCGGTTCGGTGTCATGACTGCTTTTCTAAATGATGTTTTAGAAGAGAGAATCTATAAGTACACAGTCAGAGGGCTTCGTAGACAGTGGGAGCAGCGGAAACGTGTGCAAGATGTTTTATGTGATAAAGCAGGCATCGCGGAGTTGGAACGTCTGTTTTGATGTATTAGTCAAAGAGTTTGACATCATCAAAATGGTAGATGAACCATGTATATACAAAAAGGTAGTAGAGAGTATGGTGGAGATCCTCGTAGAGTACGTAGATAATATACTCTTGATAGGAAAGGAGTTTCCTATGCTACGCTCGGTATATCTCCGCTTATCATAAGGGTTCTACAAATAGGATCAAAGTGATACCTACTAAATCCTGGGTTTTGGATCTATGAGATAGATCTAATTGGATCTTAGGATACTCACTAGTTGTAGTGAGATGGTATCAATTGATCCTGGGGAGAATCACTGGAAAAGTTCCAGGGTGATAAGGACGACTGAATGTCAGTCACAGGCATTATCTTTACCCTCAGTGGAGGGATGGTATGTTGGAAGAGTCCCAAGCTAGATACCATGACTTACTAGACGAATAAAGGCAAGACACATCGTTACTAAAGATGCTACTAAAAAGATAGTCTGGGTGTATATTAGTTCATGAGATGAACTTCGTTCCTACCATTGTGTGACAATGAAGTTGTGGCTTATGCCTAGGAACGCCCATCCCATCAGTGATCTAGTCATATTCTAAGGCAGTGTCCCCTGATCATGGAGATGGTTGATCTCCAGGGGATCGAGGTTAGGAGAGTAGACTCAGAGGGAAACACAGCGGATCCACTCATAAAGGCCTTTTTCCCAGAGAGAGACTATTATGGGATGGTTGAGTATGAGATACTACAACCACTGTTATCAGATGGCCCTAGTGCAAGTGGGAGATTGTTATTTATATGTATACCCTAGAGGCCATTACTATACATGAGATGTATATTGTAGTGGATGCTTGGACATATATAGGGAGGACTTTAATGCTCGACATGATAGCATGCTATCTGGTCACTCTTTTGTAAGTCCACGTTGCCCACCCCGGTACTTGCGGGGAGGCGGAAAACGGAATAAAAATCCGATTTTTACTACTCTAGGCAACATGGACTAGACAAAGTCGGGATCTTTACTAAAGAAAACTAACTAAAAGCTAAATAGAAATAAGCCACAAGGAAGAATGGTTATACCTAGGGCTTTATGTCCTTCTCTCCTTGCTCCTTGGAGTGTAAGAAAGAGATCGCCTTGTCGCCTTCTCGAGTCGAAGAAGGATCCACCCGAAAGCCTCAACCTTTGGCTTCAACTTCAAGCTAGAAGTAACTAAGGTGCTAGAAGTGCTAATCCTAGAACCCTAGATGAGAGTAGAGATTATCTAGAAGAGGTTTTCTCTCAAGCTCAAATGTTTCTCAACACATGAGAGGGGAAAGCTTGAGGAAGAGGAAGAGCAAGAGAGAGAAAGTATATGATATAATGAGAGAATAATTAGCCATTCTCACATATATGTGTGAATTATTGTAAATTGAAAATTAGTAAGATAATTGTCATGGCTTAATCATGGCAAGACCATTATCATTTCATTTTTAATGCAAATTGCAAGGATCAAAGAGCATCTTTTATATGAAATGATGATGGTCAAAGTGTCAACCAAGGTCAACAAGTCAAGAATGGTCAAAAAGTCAACAACCCTAACCATGCACAATTATATATAACTAATATCAATTAACCATAATACACACATAAGTATTAGGGTTAGCAAAATGAAAATGGTCATTAACCCTAATCAAAGTCGTCTCCCTCTGTCTCAATCAACTGTGCATACGCACCCGTATTCGTGATCCGAGGAACACGAATACAAAGAGATAAAACCAATCCCAAATTATATACTAGGATCTCGCTTAAACCAAAGCCCACTAGTATAAGCTTTCCGGACAGCAAACGTGCACAAGTGCGCGGATGTGAACGAAACCTGTCGCAAAACCATGCGACCTCTACTCATTTTGCCTAAAGGAGAATAGCTCTCTGTGTGGGACTCTAAAGACTCGATACTACGCTGGCAGTGGGTTTAACTACAGACCGCAAGCGGCACTAGCTGTACGTAACGGTCCCAAGGAAGATGCCGATAAGAAGACTGACGAGGTGAACCCATCTGAACTGCTACTGAGCCTGTATGTGACAGTCTCCGTACAGTCCGGTCTGTTCGTCTGATACATCGCATGGCGGGCCTAGGGGGCGGTAAACGTCAGTCCCCTAATAGCGGTATAAGTCGTGTCGGAGTGTAGCCCAGAACACCCTGAGATAACACTGGAAACCTACCAGTATATCTCGTTTGCCCTGGCCAGAGACTACTCGTGTAATGGCTCTCCTAGACACAGCGCGATGTCAATCCCCAATACCGGGAGAGACGAATCCTGTCTAACCGTCACTGCCTCCAAGTGCTTCGGGACTGCACCCAACTACTACCTGTTTGCACGACTCCTTTGAGCCGTGGTAGGGTAGTAATCAAAGTACAGTGGGAACACACTCGAGGCGAAGTGACAGTGTCAAGTCAGCGGACTAAGTTGTACTCATGTCACCTGCGAACTAATAACTGACGATAGGTATAATACCAACCAACAGTTCCCGACGAGTCCTGTCCAGTGTACTCGTAACCTAACGAGCACCCACATACTATCTCAAGTACAACGTACTGACGGCTGTGGGACAGACCGTCTCCCACGCTGGGATGAGAAGCGTATACGCTAGTCTACTCCGGAGTATCGATGCCCTATCTCGATAGTCCAACGACTAGGGACCTGTATAAGGATGTGCTTATGGATTACCCAGCCCCCACAAGTGTGAGCGCCATCACAACGCTGGTAATCAAGCAAAGATCCTAAGGGCTCTACTAATATGTATATAAGCGATATGCTAAAAGAAACACATGCGCATATTAAAGCAGAGACAAACCAAGTAGCATACTACCATTTCTAGCAAGATTGTATATACAACTGTGAATATCCCAAGCTTCCATCAAGTAATATACATACTAGTATGATACAGTAATGGCCTCTAGGGCATATACATTAACGATCTCCCACTTGCACTAAGGCCATGTACTGGCGTATCGAAGACCTATCATCTCGATCAGCCGCTCGAACTGAGTCTAGGGTAAGGCCTTCGTGAATGGATCTGCAGTGTTATCTTCTGAAGCAACCCTCCGAACCTCGATCTCCTGGCGATCCACGATCTCCCTGATCAGGTGATACCGCATTAAGATGTGTCTGGATTTCTGATGGGACCTGGGTTCCTTCGCTAAAGCTATAGCCCCGTTGTTGTCGCAATACAGAGGTATTGGGTCAACAATGGACGGAACCACCTGAAGTTCTTTCAAGAACTTCCTCATCTAGACAGCTTCTTTTGCGGCATCAGATGCAGCGATGTATTCTGCTTCCATAGTCGAGTCAGTAACGATTTCCTGTTTGGAGCTCTTCCAACACACCACCCCTCCATTGAGGGTAAAGACAAAACCCGACATGGACTTGGAATCATCCTTGTCACTCTGGAAGCTGGAGTCAGCAAATGCCTCAATCTGGAGGTCTTTTCCGCCATCCACCAAGAACATCTCCTTAGTCCTTCTCAGGTACTTGAGAATATTCTTTACTGCTATCCAATGTTTCTCCCCTGGGTTTGACTGATACCTGCTTACCACACTCAGTGCATAAGCCATATCTGGTCTGGTACACAATATCGCATACATTATAGAGCTTACCGCAGAAGCGTAGGGTATAATAGACATGCGATCCTTATCCAAATCAGTCTTGGGAGACATCTCTTTAGAGAGGGTGATCCCGTGACAAGCCGGTAGATTACCGCACTTAGAATCTTCCATACTGAATCTTTTCAGTATGGTGTCGATGTACCTGGACTGTGAGAGTCCTAAAATCCTCTTAGATCTGTCACGGTAGATCCGGATCCCCAAAATGTATGAGGCATCACCCAGGTCATTCATGGAGAACCTGTGTGACAAGAACCCCTTGACAGATTGTAGCATAGGAATGTCATTTCCTATTAAGAGAATGTCATCAACGTATAAAACGAGGAATACTACAGTTCTCGCTACAAATCTACAATAGATGCATGGTTCATCTGGATTTTTGATAAAGCCAAATTCCTTGACCGTCTCATCAAAACAGATGTTCCAACTCCGCGATGCCTGCTTTAGTCCATAAATGGACATAAGCAACTTGCACACCTATCCACTGCTCCCACTCTGAATGAAACCCTCTGGCTGGTCCATATAGACACACTCCTATAAATGTCCATTTAGAAAAGCGGTATTTACGTCCATCTGCCAAATCTCATAATCGGGGAAGGCAGCAATGGCAAGAAGGATCCGAATGGATTTCAGCATAGCTACTGGAGAAAAGGTTTCGTCATAGTCCAAACCAGGTCGCTGACGAAAACCCTTTGCAACCAGTCTAGCTTTATAGGTCTCAACCTGTCCATCTACACCAATCTTCCTTTTGAAGATCCACTTGCATCCTACGGGTTTTACCCCATCTGGAGCAATGTCCAACGTCCATACTTTGTTGGTGTACATGGACTCCATTTTGGTCCGTATTGCATCCAGCCATTTTACCGAGTCGACGCTCTGAATGGCTTGCTGGAAGCTAGTTGGCTCATCAGAATCTATGATGCAATCATCTCTATCCCCGACTATGAGAAAACCGTAATAACTCTCGGGCGGATGAGACTGCCTACTATTCCTGCGGAGTGGCGTGGGAATGTCTTGATCTGTCGAACCCTCTGGTTCTACTAAGCTTTCAGTAATAGCTCGTGGTTCTGGAATTTCCTTCAGTTCTATTGCGCTCCCACTTATTTCTTTTTCTAAGAACTGGTGTTCTAGAAAGTGGGCATGGCGAGAAAGAAAAACCTTTTGTTTTTCTTTGCAATAGAAGAAATATCCCTTGGAGTTCTGTGGATATCCCACAAACTTGCACTGTACTGAGCATGCCTCGAGCTTGTCCGCATGCTGCTTTTTTACAAAAGCTTGACAACCCCATGTCTCAATGTGATTAAGATAGGGTCTCTTCCCACACCACATCTGATATGGTGTAGTAGGCACAGTCTTAGTTGGAACTCGGTTCAAAAGGTATGCAGCTGATTCTAGCGCATATCCCCAGAATGATCGCGGCAACTCAACGTTACTCAGTATGGACCGCACCATATCCAATAGGGTTCGGTTCCGTCTCTCCGATACACCGTCATGTTGCGGAGTGTATGGAAGAGTAAGCTGAGAGATAATTCCATTCCCTTTTAAGTAACCCAGGAACTCGGCACTCAAGTATTCACCACCTCGATCAGATCTCAGTGCCTTGATACTTTTGCCTGTTTGTTTTTCTACTTCATTCTTATATTTCTGGAATTTTTCAAAAGCCTCGGATTTATGTTTCATTAAGAAGACATAACCGTACCTTGAAAAGTCATCCGTAAAAGTAATGAAGTAAGAATAACCGCTTCGTGCATGCGTAGACATTGGACCGCACACGTCGCTGTGTACGAGTCCCAAGAGCTCGCTCGCTCTTACTCCGTGTCCAGTGAACGGAGTCTTTGTCATCTTTCCTTTGAGACAGGATTGACAAGTTGCATACGATTGATATTCGAATGAATCCAAATATCCTTCTGTATGTAACTTAGTCAACCTTCTCTCATTGATGTGACCAGGTCTACAATGCCATAAGAAAGTTTTATTGATTTCTGGAGACTTTCTTTTGTGTGTATTCCGGACATTGAAAATCTGTGGTTGGTTTAATACGTATATACCGTTGTTTAATGTACCTGACCCAATCAAAACTTGATTAATGTGAATGTTCACTACATTACTTACAAATGCAAAGTCATAACCTTCTTTAGATAATAAAGATACAGAAATGACATTACAGGTTGCATTTGGTACAAAATAACAACTACGCAAAACCAAAAACTGTCCATCTGACAATCCCAGGTGATAGTCCCCCACGGCCTCAGAATCCATGCTAGATCCGTTTGCAACTCTGAGGGTCATGTCACCTTCCTTCAAAACTCTACGCTTTCTCAATGCCTGCAAAGAATTACAGATATGAGATCCTGATCCGGTATCCAATACCCAGGATGTAGAGTTTATTGATAGACAGTTTTCAATAACATACACACCAGAAGCTGAAGCCGCAACTTGCTTCAGAACCTGGGTTATGGCCTTCCAAGCCTTGCAATCCTGTTTCCAGCGTCCACTTTTGTGACAGTAAAAGCACTCTTCTTTCCCCACAAGCTTCCCCGCTACCTTTGTTCCTTTTCCCTTTCCTTTTCCCTTCGTATCCACTTTACTGACACCGCCTCTTGGTTTGGCGGGGGCTTTCTTCTTCTTGCCCTTGGCTTTCGCCCTGGACCTAGAAGAGGAAGATTCTCCTACAAACAAAGTGGATGTCTCCCTACCTTTCTGTAGGGTGCCCTCTCCACTCCTCAGCATGTTGAGGAGCTCTGAAAGTTCAACTTCCTTTTCCTGTAAGTTGAAGTTCAGGATGAACTGGGCATAAGTGGAAGGAAGGGACTGGAGAATCAAGTCCATATATAGCTCATTCTCCAATGTGGTCCCAAGTTCCGCGAGCTCCTCTATGTAGCCAATCATCTTAAGCACGTATTCCGCTACCGATGATCCGACGGCCAATCTTGCCGAAAACAACTTCTTCGACACTTCGTATCTGACGATACGAGACTGCTCTCCATACAGTTCTTTTGTATGAAGAAATATGGACTCTAGGTCCATATTCTCGTGTCTCCTCTGATGTTCGTTGTCTATCGAGGCAAGTACGAGGCATTTGGCCTTCGCGCAATCTATTTCCCAGGTCTTACGGATTTCCCTATCCGCGACACTGGTTTTGGGACCTGGGACAGAGGGAGCTTTGGTGGTAAGGCGATACCCCAACTTGTCGTAAGTGATTGACATCTTGACATTTCTGAGCCAATCATTGTAGTTTGGCCCTGTCAGTATATTTTTATCTAGTAATAACTTAAGTACGGTCATGTTGAATGGTCGCTGCAATTAGGAGAGAGAAAAGAAACACTTTAGTATGATGCTCTTGCAAGTTTAGAGTGGGTTTTAGTTTGTCTAAACAGGATGGCTCCCACTGTTTCTCGAATCCCTTCTCAAACCGTAAAGAAAGGATTAGTCGGGATCAATCTCACCATACAATACTTGCTTAACCGTTCAGCCAGGCCAGTGTCGGTACTTCAAGGGAGGTTTTCCAACGCTTTCGCGAAGTTCCTTAATTAAGTAACCTCATTTCCCTGTGGGCGTAGCCCCGCTAACACCTTTCTAGACACCTACTAGGTTTATAGCATTGATCGTTAAGTGAGAGTTTTCCCGAGGAGTAGCATATACTCACAGTAGGATCGGGATCTAAATATCATCGCGTGATAAAACCGAAAGAATCCTACCAGAATCATCACACTCCAAATGGTATGAAGCGCTAGCAAGTTTCAGTACTTATGAAACTCCCGATGTGGATTTTTGCCCCATTCTCTTATGACCTTGACTTTGGCCAAAATATCATAAGTCACATGTCAAGTTCTACCCGTCATTCTCCTGGTTAATTTGGACCCACCCGTACCTACCCTTGACTTTGGCCAAAATGGCAGCACGACTGTCCCAAACCAACGCATCTATCTATGCTGCACATAAATACCCAATAGCTACCAATCACTATGCCTTGACTTCGGCCAAAATACATAGCTTGAATACTTTTTGACCATTCATATGTAATGACGGAGGGCTACGAATGGTTTTGGCGAGACCGTGAACGTAGTGAACTTGATATAATCGATGGAACGAGATAGCTTATAAAAGGAGTGGTTCAAGCTCCGCGTATAAAAGTTTAGTTTTGAAAAGAACCGAGTGGTTTTCAAAGTGTTCCAATCGACTTTTACTTGGTTTATTTTCTTGCATTAGTTCTTTTAATGCGTCCCATCATTTAATCCTACCATTGCAGAAAACAACCAAAATATGACGTGCGCTTATGCCATTTGCATTCGCCACGGGGCCCCGTCATTACCCGTTAGATTACTTAAGTAACGACTGAGCGGGGGCTGGGCTAGCGCAGCTGTAAAATATAAGCAACGCCTAAATAGTTGTAGTATATAGATATATATAGCAATGATAGACATTACAGATCACAGATGAATACATTGGATATACTAGGAATCCGCAATCCGTTCGAGCCTGCAACGAAAAGCGGATTACACGGTCGCGGTGAATAGCCAATACCCCACCAAAGACCCCTACGGGTGCGGCAAAATACCCGCCAAGTGTTCGAAGCGAAGCAACCTCCCTCAACACCGTGAGTAGGCCACTCGGCACTTCGAGATACCCGGTAGTTTATGCACCCCCTCCATGAGTCTATCCTAGGAGCAAAAACAGTAAAAAGAATTATACAATGACGGCTACAACCCCGACCCAGTTGTGCGGCCATACAAATAATAATACATCAATTTACACGTTACATGAATTGAAAGAAAAGAAAACTCTCGTCTCACAAAACCCCCCCGGCTATTCACCCGCGACAATCCAACGCATTCATATACACATACCATCAACAAACACATATCAAAGATATGTATAACCCTCACTAATCTACGTATAGCCATTAGCAGACGTTCAATACATATAAACATCACAGATATAACCCTTTAGTCAAAGTGTAGTGAAGTTCGATCAAAAATACGAATTTATAGGCCCCCAAAAACAAATTTCTTTTCTGGAAAACCTGGGCACAAATAAACCATCTTAAAAATCCCAAAACCATGTCAGAAGAACACTGCACCAAACTCGATCCAGAGAAGAGTCAAAACGGCGGCGATTACGCGGCAATAGGCATGCTTTTGCCGCGGAACCGCCGCTCTTTGAACCGTTCACTTGGTCGTTTTTGGTGTACTTCTTCATAAAACCCTGAGCCGATTTTTGAAGTATGATTTTTTATTTTTAGAGCAGAAAAAATTTCAACAGAAACTTAGGGTTTTGTGTTTTTAGTTTTGTGATTTTTTCCGATTGAACTTCCATACACTTTACTACCTAGCTAGTTTATGTTTAGTTACGCTCTGATACCACTGTAAGTCCACGTTGCCCACCCCGGTACTTGTGGGGAGACGGAAAACGGAATAAAAATCGGATTTTTACTACTCTAGGCAACATGGACTAGACAAAGTCGGGATCTTTACTAAACAAAACTAACTAAAAGCTAACTAGAAATAAGCCACAAGGAAGAATGGTTATACCTAGGGCTTTATGTCCTTCTCTCCTTGCTCCTTGGAGTGTAAGAAAGAGATCGCCTTGTCGCCTTCTCGAGTCGAAGAAGGATCCACCCGAAAGCCTCAACCTTTGGCTTCAACTGCAAGCTAGAAGTAACTAAGGGGCTAGAAGTGCTAATCCTAGAACCCTAGATAAGAGTAGAGATTATCTAGAAGAGGTTTTCTCTCGAGCTCAAGTGTTTCTCAACACATGAGAGGGGAGAGCTTGAGGAAGAGGAAGAGCAAGAGAGAGAATGTATATGATATAATGAGAGAATAATAAGCCATTCTCACATATATGTGTGAATTATTGTAAATTGAAAATTAGTAAGATAATTGTCATGGCTTAATCAAGACATGACCATTATCATTTCATTTTTAATGCAAATTGCAAGGATCAAAGAGCATCTTTTATATGAAATGATAATGGTCAAAGTATCAACCAAGGTCAACAAGTCAAGAATGGTTAGAAGGTCAACAACCCTAACCATGCACAATTATATATAACTAATATCAATTAACCATAATACACACATAAGCATTAGGGTTAGCAAAAGGACAATGGTCATTAACCCTTATCAAAGTCCTCTCCCTCTGTCTCAATCAACTGTGCATACGCACCCGTATTCGTGATCCGAGGAACACGAATACAAAGAGATAAAACCAATCCCAAATCATATACTAGGATCTGGCTTAAACCAAAGCCCGCTAGTATAAGCTGTCTGGACAGCAAACGTGCACAAGTGCGCGGATGTGAACGAACCCTGTCGCAAAACTATGCGACCTCTACTCATTTTTCCTAAAGGCGAATAGCTCTCTGTGTGAGACTCTAAAGACTCGACACTACACTGGCAGTGGGTTTAACTACAGACCGCAAGCGGCACTAGCTATATGTAACGGTTCCCAGGTAGATGCCGATAAGAAGACTGACGAGGTGAACCCATCTGAACTCCTACTGAGCCTGTATGTGACAGTCTCCGTACAGTCTGGTATGTTCGTCTGATACATCGCATGGCGGGCCTAGGGGGCGGTAAACGTAAGTCCTCTAATAGCGGTACAAGTCGTGTCGGAGTGTAGCCCAGAACACCCTGAGATAACACTTGAAACCTACCAGTATATCTCGCTTGCCCTGGCCAGGGACTACTCGTTTAATGGCTCTCCTAGACACAGCGCGATGTCAACCCCCAATACCGGGAGAGACGAATCCTGTCTAACCGTCACTGCCTCCTAGTGCTTCGGGACTGCACCCAAATACTACCTGTTTGCACGACTCCTTTGAGCCGTGGTAGGGTAGTAATCAAAGTACAGTGTCAAGTCAGCGGACTAAGCTGTACTCATGTCACCTGGGAACTGATAACTGACGATACGTATAATACCAACCAACAGTTCCCGACGAGTCCTGTCCAGTGTACTCGTAACCTAACGTGCACCCGCATACTATCTCAAGTACGACATACTGACGGCTGTGGGACAGACCATCTCCCACGCTGGGATGAGAAGTGCATACGCTAGTCTACTCCGAAGTATCGATGCCCTGTCTCGATAGTCCAACGACTAGGGACCTGTATAAGGATGTGCTTATGGATTACCCAGCCTCCACGAGTGTGAGCGCCATCACAACGCGGGTAATCAAGCAAAAATCCTAAGGGCTCTACTAATATGTATATAAGCGATATGCTAAAAGAAACACATGCACATATTAAAGCAGAGACAAACCAAGTAGCATACTACCATTTCGAGCAAGATTGTATATACAACTGTGAATATCCCAAGCTTTCATCAAGTAATATACATACTAGTATGATACAGTAATGGCCTCTAGGGAATATACACTAACATCTTTACCGTAACGTGTACACTGATTGTCTCTCTGTTACATGTTGGTAAAGCCCTTAGGATGTGTACTTGACAACCTGGACTATGATGCGGATCATACTAGTGGGGACATGGTAGTGTATAAGTACATCTTTCAAGGTCCCTAGTCGTGGGTGTATCGAGACGGGGCATCGATATACCATAGTAGACTAGCGTATTCCTTCTCGACCCATGTAGATGGGAGATGGATGATCCCATATCCATTGGTGTTTGACATCAGAGATGATATACGGGTGCTCAGTGGAGACTGGGTATACTGGTAGAACTCGCCGAGAACTCCCAGATTGTCACGACCCGAAAGAGCACGTGACTGGCCCTTGAACCATATGAAGTCTATAGGACTCCATCTGATCCAAGTAAGCCAAAAGCCCAGAAATCTAAAACCATTTTTGAGAATAAGTAAAGAAAACTGGTTTAAAGAAGTGAAGAAAAACATGTTTGAAATCAAGGTTTTTAAATAACTAAGCCGAATGTGCATTTGAAAACCGTACAGTCTTTTCTAAAATTTTCGGCAGAGTTTCTCTTGTAAAACTGGCCCCGAATGGGGTACAACATGAATAACAATATATAAAATGATAAAGGCATCCCCAAGCGGGAGCTAGCTCTTCGTCAATCGACGGTCACAACCACACGATGATATGATAATATACAACGCCAAGTGGCGATGATCAAAATCAAGGAAAGCTCAAAAAGCAGCAAGAAAACTGCAATACTACTAAGCGCGACTCTAAGGTCGAATAATACCACACTGTCTCTAAGTCTGAAAGAATATACAAGTTTTTGGTTGATGGACAATTTCTAGATACAATGAAATACATGAATAAAATGGTGATTCTTGATGCGAAAGAATCCACCTACCAAAGCAAATCACCCGCAAGAAGGTAGTGTGCCAGAAATGCCGCAATGAAACCTGTACGGCAGAACCTGCAAGGACTGTGGCACAACGGGGGTGAGTTGCCAACTCGTGAATAGAAATATCTACAAGCAGAAACCGAATGCAAGACATAAACCTAAGTCAACGATCAGTAATACAATCCACAAGAGTGCATCTGAGTGTAATAAGGTGGCAAGGTAACATCTAATCATGTATGTAGTGCCAGGTACTCAGGTAATAACATGTCATCAGTGTAAGGTATGCCTGCATGAGGTAAGTATGATGAAATATCAATGATATCAATACACATATATTAGCGTCCCATACCACTAATATTGGTGTAAGGGTATATATAACAGCGCCCTCATACCCTGTTATATATACAAATGAAGTATGACAAGTGTAAATCCAGTCTGTATATGATCCATGTCTGTATATATGTGGAACCCGTCCACCTGTCACCCACTGACAGTAAGCATCATGTATGCAAGTATGAGGATATAAACAATATCATGGAAAACATCATGAAACCCGTGCCAAGCATCGACATGTAAATCCTCATCCATATGGGGCTCCGTCTGCGGTATCGGCCCTCGGCCCCGGCAGCACGAGTCAACCCATGTCCATCTCTGGGCTCCGTCTGCGGTAGCGGCCCGTCGGCCCCCGGCAGTACGCCCATCTCTCGGCTCCAGGCGGTATCCCCCGGATATCCGCCGAGCTCAAATACAATCACCGGTAGGTACTCGCCCGCCTCCAGGCTCAATCGGCATAACCCATCGATCATCTCGCCGAGGGGAACCATACCGGGCCCACCACGAACCCGCAAACGGATCATCACTCCTCGAATCGGGTTTCAAGCACACGTCTCAGCACCGAGAAAACGCGTGGTGGACGCACCCAAATATCATATCACGAGGTACCGGGTTTTCATAAAAGAACATCTTTTCTTAAATAATCCCACGGTCCTCAAAATCAGAAATCACATGAAAATCCACATCAAGAAGTAAATCCAATGCAATGTGCTATGCAATCAATCCATGATGTATGCGAAATGTAAAGAGAGATAATCATATCGGAAATCATGCAACATGGAATAGTAATGTACATATGTCGGGAGGAACCGCTCCTTTAGAATGAATCAGTTTAAAGAATATCTTGCGGTCCTCAATCTCAATCAAGTCAGAATCATCTATGTTTGTGTACAGGTACATGTGTACAATATGCTAAGCAGTAATCATATCATGAATGCAACAGTACTACAGTGTAGTGGCATGGCAATTATCGATGATGAAGTGTGTGAGCCGGCAAATAGTGTACGTGAAACATACGCATCATCGATAATGGTGCTGGTGTCCTAACAGCATGATAATAATATAACAATGAACATATGCCAGCAATGCGAATAGCAGGAAAATGCAGATATCTAGTAGTCAACACCACAGTGAAGTATCTACTATGCAAACTACATCTAAGTATCCGGTCAATCAGGAGGGGTAGGTGTGGAAACCACCTAAATCTGAGTCGATACATGTATAAAAGTATATAGTCGGTGATCTCGCCTCAATGTCATATCATAAGATATCCTCGAGTTATGAGTGCGGATCTATCATCAATATCGGCTCGTACGGTAAATCATCGTACGGCATCCCCATAGCTGGGTAGGGGTCAGTATCTCACTGTCTCATCACATAACAGATATCACCATCGTCAGATCATATAGTCTGGAGTACTACTCTATGTCTAGTACAAAACGGTAACCTCAGTAAGTATGCATGCGGGGGTAAACACATATCCCAAGCCCGCAAGAATCACAAGTCATATCCCACATATGAATCGTATAAAATCACCGATCCCAGGGCACCCAGCCCACATCATCGACTCATCTCCAAAGTCATCACATATCATCAATCACAGTGCAAGTACAAGTGATAAGCAAGGGTGTGTGTGTAGGTGTAATTCTACCCTAGGGTTCGCGACTATGAACTACACTAGTCACTTCTAACCCTACATTATCCACAATACACCTAATATCAAAATAAACTACATAGTAATCTATCTACGGACTGCGGGGGTGCTATACGCCATCCACCCGACTTCCCCCTGTAGATATAATCTACTCACCTTGCATCACCAATTGCGGACGTCACCACGTATTTGCTTGTCGTCCCGAAGTCTTCATGGGTACCTACACATCAAAATATCGTATATGCGCATTAAAGCCAAATCCAATCTAAAACGGCGCACGAAATCCAAAACGATACGATAAGGGGGCCTATAGGTGAGAACCTATGGCACGCCTTCAAAACCATCAATAAATCCTCTACATCGTCGTATAAACGACAATTAGTCGAGGCAAAACACATTCCACCATTTCAGAATCACAAATACGGAATACGGAAACACGAATCCAAAATAGCAACTTAGGATATATGTCCCAGATTTCACCCTAGATAGAATCTGTCAAAACTAGAAGTACCCTGGGTCAACACTAGAGGAACAGGGGCTGTGCACAGAAAACGAGGAGAATGGCTAAGTATGCTAAGTCAAAGTCCACCTCTCTCTCACCTACCCTCATCATTATATTTTCCTTTCTTTTCCTTTTCTTTTAAAATCCAAACCTTCTCACATCAATAGTAATCCCAAAAGAAAACCATGGCTAGAAAAATGCACAAGTGTAGAAAAAGTGATATGTGCAAGTTTTGCACAAAATTGCCAAAAAACCCGATTAGCGATTTTAATCGCGATTAGCACTAAATTATTGTCAAACTAATCACAAAAACTTAAAAATGCCATAATCCACTAATTTACCCTATTTTAGAATTTTCCATAATTTTTCATAATTTTTTCTAACATTTTTCCTATTTATTTGCATTTAATATTAAAATAATCAATAAAATAATGTTAAATTATAAAAATTCCCAAAATTAATATTTTATATTTTTGAAAATGTTACAATCTACCCCCCTTAAAGCAATTCGGTCCCCGAATTTTAAATTTAAACCCCCAGATACAAAAACATCTCAGTAATAAACCAAAGTCGTCGGGGCTCCGAAATCATCAACACATAGAACGTCACAGCGCAATGCATGCGCAAGGGTACTGAGCAGATAACTCGAAAACAAAACTCCGTCAAGCATCCCGCAATCATCGGAGTCAATGTAAAAAAAAACACAATGTCAAATCCAATACAAAACCGATATGATATGGATCGGAACTACACATGTAGACATCCAATCTAAACATAACACCATCCTGTGCGTCTGGTGCGCACTGAAATCAAAAAAAAATCCATATATGTGCTAAACAGGTGCACAAAACAACATCCAAGTGCAACGGGTGTGCACGAAGCATCTGTCATGGGCATCGTATGTGCCTGACAGCAAAATAAATCAGGTGCATGTGACAATGCACGAAGAATCCCGATTTAGCGCATCTGGCGTGCACCAAAATCGTATCTAAAAACATGCGCCCAACATGCGCGAAAATCCAAACCGGTGCATCCATCGTGCACGAATGAAAATCTAAACCCTGCGCACTCAACATGCACGGAAATCACGAAATCCAATAGCAAACACCGAACAGGCGTAAAGCACATCGCCAGCACGGAGTGCAAAAATCAACCATCAAAATCCGGGTCAAAATCAACGATATAATGCGGCTCAAACCAAAATCAGGGTACCGCAAGGAAAATCTCACAACCGTGTGCATCAGCGTGCACGAATCAAAGCCTAACACTAAAATGCATGAAAACTCTGCGCAAAATATATAAATATCCAGTGGGTGCATGAAACCAATATCATGAAACTCAGTCACCAAAACTAGATCGTGCAAATAGAACGCCCAAAATACCGAAATCCAAAATGACGGATACGTGATAATCGAATCACAAAATCACAAATCATAAATACCGTCTTCGGTAGTTTCTCCTTCAAGGTCGAGAAGGAGTCAGTGTAATCCACTGCTAGCAGCGCAGGATATCTACCTACCTCTTGCTCACGGTCTGGCGTCTTCTGACTCTCTAGGTCCTTATCTTCTCTGCGGATTACCTATCACGCGGTCAATCGGCTCATCGGCCCTGTCAGGTGTGCTAACGGGGACGATTCCGTTCTGGCACTTTTCTGGTCACCTCTCGGTCAAACCTCACGACCACTCGTAAGGCAGCATATCACTGACGTCGGTCTCTGGCTATCTGAATGCACGTCACACATCTGATCCTGGGTGCAAACATCATTGCAGCAATGTCCTGGAAGGAATCCTGCTCAAGGTCTCTTCCAATCATGCCTATGCCGATCTGTACAGAGGCTGGCTCTCTTGTACTATCTCTTCTCGCTGGAAAGACATCTGTGTCCTCAGCACAACATTTCTCGGAAATTGGTCACATCCCAACGTTTCTGTAAGCATATCAGGTCTCTAGTTTCGACGGGAAGCAATGACAGCTCGTCAGTGTCTCACACGAACCTCTGGTTCCACCTGTCTCCATCGTCGTCCACTATGACGTCACGCCAAGCTACTATACACTGCACTGCTCTCGGCCACGGTCAATCTGAAGTCTCTCACACGGACTCGAAATCGCGTACTCTGTAGCTTCATCATTCTGTAGCAGATGTCAGGCCGAACTGGTCCTCGGAAACACGTCCCAACCATCGGAGGAATACTCATCACTCGTCCGTCCTTGATCCATTCGCAACGCATCTGGGTAAGTTCCTTTATCCGAACTTGGTCAACTACCTCGTCGACAATGCCGAACTCTGGCCTGCTGGGTGTGCGCAACACGACCACTCCTGGTCTAGGTCTTCTCGTATCGTACTCCAGAAAGGTCCTGCCGAGGTTCCTTTCTCAAATCTCAATCCTGCCGAAATGCCCGGAAGTCATCATCCAATGCTGAAGCTAAAGCTTATTCTGGAACGGCTGCATACCTATCGCGCTTCTTTCTGGAAGGTATATCCATATACCACGCCTCTGGGTGCGTATAACATCTCTGATGTCGGCGGAGTGGGACGTCATCTCGTCGAAATATCTTGCGAACTCTTTTCTTCACTCTGCATCATGTCGACTGATTCGGACTCGTCTCATCATGGCTGCACGAACTGCGCTCCGACGGCTATGCTCGCACCTGGAGTCTCCCAAGCAGTGTCCCATCACGATATCCGAAAGATGTCGAACCATCCGATCGACTCGTCAGATCCTCATAATCCCCCAAGAGCTCACATCTCGGGTACAGTTTAATAGTATCGAGTACATGCCACAGCGTCGGTGGTCCAGCCGTAGAAGGGCAAACCCAAGCCTCACTAATGGCGCCGCGGAACCGCCGTAAACCCTAAGGTTCCAAGGCTGTCACACGGTCATTAAGTCGAGTTAGGGTTTCATTCTTCTAGAGGGTCCATAGAATCACCTGCATGTCTTTCCGTATACTTTAAACTTGGAAAATAGGCTCCTGACATTCGATCGTCTCAATCGACTCTCAACGAATCTGCGTGAAGTCGTCTCTAGCTGGAATCAATCCACCTGATGACCTCGCATCGGGGTAAGCGAACTCACCACGCGTCCTAGTCATCCATCCTCGGTGACTAGCAACTCGCTATCATCTCTCTAAGAACATGCTCATGCTGCAGTAGCTCCAATCATCTGGGCGATATCTCATCATTTGCAGCAACAACTGGCTCATATGCCTGTACGCCGAACAACGCCTCAATCCTCCAGGAAAGGCAATACATAAGCGGTCATCTCTGAATCAGCCTGCTCTAGATCTGAGTAAGACTCTCCACACTGGAAATCTTCAACTCAACTGGGCCCGCTCTGGCGCAAAATCGGACGAATCACCTTCGTCTCTCAAATCGGGTAGACTAGCTATCATCTGTCGCATAACTGCCTGAAAGCTCCGGCAATCTCAGCTCGTAAGCTCCGAAAGCAACACCCTGTCAATCTCAGCGACAGCTGGTCCATCTGTCTGCACGGTAGGCGACATCACCATCTCTGAGGTATGCTGTACATCAACAGTCCTCTCTCAACTGGCAGCTCTAACAAAGGCCCGATCATCCGGTGCAAGACCAAGCACTCGCCTCCACTAGAGGTCACAATCACCAACACAAACTCGAGACGTTCCCATGTCACCAGAAAACACAAAGGTCGGCCCTCGTACCAAACGAGCTCACACCGGCCGTAACCCTAGCAGCAGCCCAAACTGCGCTCAAACACGGTGACAGGAATCTCAATCGAGTATCAAAAAGAGCACATCAGTGGCAAGAAGGGAAACAACAGATCCAAAGTGGATACATGATCATAGGAAGGAACAGTATCAATGAAGGTATGATCATGAAACTAAAAGAATCGGGGATCTCAAATGGATGAATAATCCTGGATATAAAGAGAATCACTGATCTCGAAAGTATGTACATCTTAAGGTTCCTTAAGCGGAGTGGCGTGTCGTAAGTATGCCGCGGAACATACCAACGGTACGTCACTCTACTTTAGTCACCAAATCCATCAACCAAGGGTCATCCTAAAACGACGAAAGTTCGGGTTTACACCCCCTCGACCAAGTCTAAGTTCCGTAAGGTCAAGCCTAAGTTCCGTATATAAACAACTCCCTAGGCTCCACATAGTCAAACTTAGACTCGAACCAAGGTCAACCTAGCGCTCTGATACCAACTTTGTCACGACCCGAAAGAGCACGTGACTGGCCCTTGAACCATATGAAGTCTATAGGACTCCATCTGATCCAAGTAAGCCAAAAGCCCAGAAATCTAAAACCATTTTTGAGAATAAGTAAAGAAAACTGGTTTAAAGAAGTGAAGAAAAACATGTTTGAAATCAAGGTTTTTAAATAACTAAGCCGAATGTGCATTTGAAAACCGTACAGTCTTTTCTAAAATTTTCGGCAGAGTTTCTCTTGTAAAACTGGCCCCGAATGGGGTACAACATGAATAACAATATATAAAATGATAAAGGCATCCCCAAGCGGGAGCTAGCTCTTCGTCAATCGACGGTCACAACCACACGATGATATGATAATATACAACGCCAAGTGGCGAGGATCAAAATCAAGGAAAGCTCAAAAAGCAGCAAGAAAACCGCAATACTACTAAGCGCGACTCTAAGGTCGAATAATACCACACTGTCTCTAAGTCTGAAAGAATATACAAGTTTTTGGTTGATGGACAATTTCTAGATACAATGAAATACATGAATAAAATGGTGATTCTTGATGCGAAAGAATCCACCTACCAAAGCAAATCACCCGCAAGAAGGTAGTGCGCCAGAAATGCCGCAATGAAACCTGTACGGCAGAACCTGCAAGGACTGTGGCACAACGGGGGTGAGTTGCCAACTCGTGAATAGAAATATCTACAAGCAGAAACCGAATGCAAGACATAAACCTAAGTCAACGATCAGTAATACAATCCACAAGAGTGCATCTGAGTGTAATAAGGTGGCAAGGTAACATCTAATCATGTATGTAGTGCCAGGTACTCAGGTAATAACATGTCATCAGTGTAAGGTATGCCTGCATGAGGTAAGTATGATGAAATATCAATGATATCAATACACATATATTAGCGTCCCATACCACTAATATTGGTGTAAGGGTATATATAACAGCGCCCTCATACCCTGTTATATATACAAATGAAGTATGACAAGTGTAAATCCAGTCTGTATATGATCCATGTCTGTATATATGTGGAACCCGTCCACCTGTCACCCACTGACAGTAAGCATCATGTATGCAAGTATGAGGATATAAACAATATCATGGAAAACATCATGAAACCCGTGCCAAGCATCGACACGTAAATCCTCATCCATATGGGGCTCCGTCTGCGGTATCGGCCCTCGGCCCCGGCAGCACGATTCAACCCATGTCCATCTCTGGGCTCCGTCTGCGGTAGCGGCCCGTCGGCCCCCGGCAGTACGCCCATCTCTCGGCTCCAGGCGGTATCCCCCGGATATCCGCCGAGCTCAAATACAATCACCGGTAGGTACTCGCCCGCCTCCAGGCTCAATCGGCATAACCCATCGATCATCTCGCCGAGGGGAACCATACCGGGCCCACCACGAACCCGCAAACGGATCATCACTCCTCGAATCGGGTTTCAAGCACACGTCTCAGCACCAAGAAAACGCGTGGTGGACGCACCCAAATATCATATCACGAGGTACCGGGTTTTCATAAAAGAACATCTTTTCTTAAATAATCCCACGGTCCTCAAAATCAGAAATCACATGAAAATCCACATCAAGAAGTAAATCCAATGCAATGTGCTATGCAATCAATCCATGATGTATGCGACATGTAAAGAGAGATAATCATATCGGAAATCATGCAACATGGAATAGTAATGTACATATGTCGGGAGGAACCGCTCCTTTAGAATGAATCAGTTTAAAGAATATCTTGCGGTCCTCAATCTCAATCAAGTCAGAATCATCTATGTTTGTGTACAGGTACATGTGTACAATATGCCAAGCAGTAATCATATCATGAATGCAACAGTACTACAGTGTAGTGGCATGGCAATTATCGATGATGAAGTGTGTGAGCCGGCAAATAGTGTACGTGAAACATACGCATCATCGATAATGGTGCTGGTGTCCTAACAGCATGATAATAATATAACAATGAACATATGCCAGCAATGCGAATAGCAGGAAAATGCAGATATCTAGTAGTCAACACCACAGTGAAGTATCTACTATGCAAACTACATCTAAGTATCCGGTCAATCAGGAGGGGTAGGTGTGGAAACCACCTAAATCTGAGTCGATACATGTATAAAAGTATATAGTCGGTGATCTCGCCTCAATGTCATATCATAAGATATCCTCGAGTTATGAGTGCGGATCTATCATCAATATCGGCTCGTACGGTAAATCATCGTACGGCATCCCCATAGCTGGGTAGGGGTCAGTATCTCACTGTCTCATCACATAACAGATATCACCATCGTCAGATCATATAGTCTGGAGTACTACTCTATGTCTAGTACAAAACGGTAACCTCAGTAAGTATGCATGCGGGGGTAAACACATATCCCAAGCCCGCAAGAATCACAAGTCATATCCCACATATGAATCGTATAAAATCACCGATCCCAGGGCACCCAGCCCACATCATCGACTCATCTCCAAAGTCATCACATACCATCAATCACAGTGCAAGTACAAGTGATAAGCAAGGGTGTGTGTGTAGGTGTAATTCTACCCTAGGGTTCGCGACTATGAACTACACTAGTCACTTCTAACCCTACATTATCCACAATACACCTAATATCACAATAAACTACATAGTAATCTATCTACGGACTGCGGGGGTGCTATACGCCATCCACCCGACTTCCCCCTGTAGATATAATCTACTCACCTTGCATCACCAATTGCGGACGTCACCACGTATTTGCTTGTCGTCCCGAAGTCTTCATGGGTACCTACACATCAAAATATCGTATATGCGCATTAAAACCAAATCCAATCTAAAACGGCGCACGAAATCCAAAACGATACGATAAGGGGGCCTATAGGTGAGAACCTATGGCACGCCTTCAAAACCATCAATAAATCCTCTACATCGTCGTATAAACGACAATTAGTCGAGGCAAAACACATTCCACCATTTCAGAATCACAAATACGGAATACGGAAACACGAATCCAAAATAGCAACTTAGGATATATGTCCCAGATTTCACCCTAGATAGAATCTGTCAAAACTAGAAGTACCCTGGGTCAACACTAGAGGAACAGGGGCTGTGCACAGAAAACGAGGAGAATGGCTAAGTATGCTAAGTCAAAGTCCACCTCTCTCTCACCTACCCTCATCATTATATTTTCCTTTCTTTTCCTTTTCTTTTAAAATCCAAACCTTCTCACATCAATAGTAATCCCAAAAGAAAACCATGGCTAGAAAAATGCACAAGTGTAGAAAAAGTGATATGTGCAAGTTTTGCACAAAATTGCCAAAAAACCCGATTAGCGATTTTAATCGCGATTAGCACTAAATTATTGTCAAACTAATCACAAAAACTTAAAAATGCCATAATCCACTAATTTACCCTATTTTAGAATTTTCCATAATTTTTCATAATTTTTTCTAACATTTTTCCTATTTATTTGCATTTAATATTAAAATAATCAATAAAATAATATTAAATTATAAAAATTCCCAAAATTAATATTTTATATTTTTGAAAATGTTACACAGATGGTATTATAACTTACGTCAGATGGCAGTTCTCTGGTGACACAGGTACAGGTTAGTCTGTAGAACCGAGATCGTCATAGAGTCTTGTGTGATTCCTACTTTGCTTCGATTTCCACCTTACCACGTCCAAGAGGGCATGCAAAACAGTGGTTTTTGGGTACAGTCCCGAGTCACATGGAGGAAATGAGCGATAGGAGGGGTTTCGTCTCTCCCGCTATTGGGGGTTAATGTTGCGCTGTGCTCGATTGGCCATAATAGGGAAGTCCCTAGCCAGGGCTGGTTTAGAGATTTACTGGTAAGTGTTACCAGTAGTTTCTCGACCCGTTATGAGCCTCATATCGGCACGACTTATCGGTTATTGGGGTCTGACGTTTACCACCCCTAGACTTAATATGCGACATATCAAACGAGGAGACCGGACTATACGGTAGTGTCACTGTCTGGCTTTTTGCAGGAGTTGGAGCTGGCTTGCTTGCTGATCTTCTGATCGCTCAATACCTAGGTAGCCGTTACGTCCAGCTAGTACCGCTGACGGCTTGTGGGTGCTTGATATGATCATCACCTACTGCCGGTGTATTGACGAGTCTTTAGAGTCCTATATAGAGCTTTTACTGGTTCAGGCAAAACGAACTAGGAGCGCATATGTGATATGTGCGGGACCGAGAATAATGCGAGTATGTGATACCGTATTCAATTCTCGCAATGTTTGTATCGATCGGTTATATGCGATATAACCAGGTTATCGAATAAAGGGTTGATTCGATAAGTCGATACATTGGATGTTAGTCGGTTATATGTGATATAACCGGATTATTAAGTCAAGTGTTGATTTAATAATTTAGTGTATAATTGTATATGTGATATACTTATTTACATTAACTAACATTGGTTCATTTAAGCATTTGTTTTTCTCACGTGTGCACAACTTAATATATATGTGATATATATTTATTTTTGTTCATTTTGTATCATGGTTGTTGATACAACTTACATGGGTGTATAAGACTTAAACCATACTAATTATAGTGTAAGGTTTTTATATTTAAAGTAATTCTAAAATTAGTGGATGATGAGCTCACCTGCTGTCACGACCCGAAAGAGCACGTGACCGGCCCTTGAATCCTATGAAGTCTATAAGACTCCATCTGATCCAAGTAAGCCAAAAGCCCAGAAATCTAAAACCATTTAAAGAGTAAATAAGGAAAACTGGTTTTGAAAAGTGAAGAAATCATGTTTCGAAAATCAAAGTTTTTAAATAACTAAGCCGAATGTGTATTTTTAAAATGTGTAACCTTTCCTGAAAATTTCGGCAGAGTTTCCTTTGTAAAAACTGGCCCCAAACGGGGTACAACAAGAATAATATATATGAGATGATAAAAGGCATCCCCAAGCGGGAGCTAGCTCTTCGTCAATCGACGGTCACAACCATGCAAGCAATAATAATATACAACGCCAAAGGGCGAGGATCAAAACCCAAAAAGAAACTCAAGACAGCCAGAAAACCGTAATACTACAAGAGCGACTCCAAGGTCGAAATAATACAACACTGTTTTCTAAGTCTGAAGCAATATACAAGTTTTGGTTGATGGAAATTCTAGATACAATAATTAATACATGAACAATGGCGGTTCTGATACAAAAGAACCCACCTAACCAAGCAAGTCACCCATAAGGAAGCAGTGTGCCCGAAATGCCGCTATGGAATCTGTACGGCAACCTACAAGAACTGGGGCACAACGGGGGTGAGTTGCCAACTCGTGAATAGAAAAATATCTACAAGCAGAGATCGAATGCATGACCCATCCTAGGTCAATACGATCGGATATAAATAAATCTCAAAATGAATAAAGCTGAAGCATGCTAAACTGGCAATGTAATCTCTATACATGAGTGTAGTGCCAAGTGCTCGTGCTAGTGCCTCAGGTAATAGCATGTCGTGAATATGAGGTATGATCAAAGTAATCAAATCTGCACACACGTGGATCCTGTCTACTCGTCACCCACTGACAATAACCGCCATGCATGTAAATATCATAAATCATGTGCATGGGAAAATATGAGGATATAAACCATCTGTGTCCCTCGCAACACGTCAAATCATAGAACCGGAGTGCCCAGCATCGACAATCGAAAACATCATGAAAACTGTGCCCAGCATCGGCACGTAAATCCTCATATATCGGGCTCCGTCAGTCCGGATCGGCCCGCGGGCTCTGTCTGCGGTATCGGCCCTCGGCCCCGGCAGTATGCCCATATCCATCTATCGACACTGGTCGGTATCCTCCGGATAACCGCCAGGTCCAACCAATCACCGGTAGGTACTCGCCCGCCTCCAGGCTCAATCGGTAAAGCTCATCGATCATCTTGCCGAGGGGAACCATACCGGGTCCACCATGTACCCGCAATCGGCTCATCCACTCCTCGATTCGGGTTTCATATGTCGCTCTCAGCACCGAGAAAACACATGGTGGACGCACTGAAATATCATATCAAGGGTAACCGGGTTTTTAAAGCAATGACATATTCTCTTTTGAAACATCCTCGGTTCCCAAATCCAGAAATATCATATAAACAACATATCTCAATGCGTATAATCAAAGAGCATGAAGTATGCGACATGTAAAGGAAATGTAAGCATATCATCGTGTCATGCAAGGATCATATACTGAATGCAATAGTACTACAGTGTAGTGACATGGCAATTATCGATGATGAAGTGTGTGAGCCGGCAAACAAGTGTACGTGGAACATACGCATCATCGATAATTGTGCTGGTGTCCTAGCAGCATGACTGAAATAAATCTACAATATAAGCGATGCAATGCAAACAACATGAATGTGCGGAATCGAGTAATCAACGCAACAGTAGAGAACCTGCCTCAGTAATTATATCATGCAACCTTGCCTTTTTAAATAAGACGAATCAGGGCTTTTGGTAAAACAAGGGCTACGGTGTTTTAAGAAAAGATACATCATTTGAAAATACCCGTATAAACCCTTCTACATATCCTTAAAATATCCCCGATTCGTTAGTTTTTGAAATAGGTATCACTCTGGTCTAGCCTAACGCCTACTATGCGAACTACGAACCCGACAATCAAGCCAATAGAGAGGGGTATGGAAACCACCTAAATCTGAGTCGATATCACAATATCTCATCACATGACAGGCATCACTACCATCATATCACATCTCCAATACGAACTCTGTCATGTCGCCAAATCTCACGGTCTTAATCGCATTTCATCAACTCATCTCAATCCCACGTATCATCCTCAAAACCCGTATATAAACACATAGTCCCATACCCATGTGTAGATATACACACCATCATATGCGCACAGATATACGACAGGATGTAAGCAAGTATGTGTGTATGTGTGAGTGTGGGTGCAACCACTACTCTAGGGTTTCGTACTACTCAACCAATACATCCTTATCACCAATGATCCATTATTACCATCAATAACCCTAAACAACACATAATAAATATATGTGTATACGTATTCGTATACATCACCACGGACTGTGGGGGTGCTATACGCCATCCACCCGACTTCTCCCCGTAGATATAAATCTACTCACCTTGCATGTCATGTGTTGGTGTCGATGTCGCCATCTTCATCTTCTTTGTCTCACATCTCGTAGGGTACCTACAAGTATATCACAACGCTAAAGCACATGAAAATTACATCGGAAACCAAAACGGCACACGCTACGCCTATAGGTAAAAACCTATAACCTCGCATGCAAACACGATCAATATCCACCTGTCGTTGACGTCCAAACGCCACCCGACAGGAACGGAACACCAAATACCAAAATCCATGCTAAAACAAGTCTCAAATCATGCACCAACATAGGGAAATCATCCCAGATGTCACCCTAGATGGAATCTGTAAAAACTAGACATACCCAGGGTCAATACTATAGGAAATAGGGCCACAGAACAAAAACGAGCACCAGAACCCCCGCTCTGGCCGCAAATTGCGGCCAGAAGGAATTAATTGGCGGCCACAAGTTTGAGTTGGGGGCTAGGGTTTGGTGTGGTGGTTCTATAATGCCTGCACATCTCACTGCCAACTCAGTTTCATTTTTGGGGTCTCGGGGTGATAGCAGATTACACACAACAGTGACAGATTTCCAGTTTTTCCGATATCGGTTCCGTAATTCCGTATTCTGGTTTTCAATTCCAGGTTGGGGTCAAATTTGCATTACACCAGGTTTTCTAAGGTTACCACTATCCTCAATTTCATTTTGATTTCAGTTTTACCCTAAACCCTCACTTGGAATCTCTAAAATCCACAAAACGACACAATATCGATATGAAACTAGTATGGATGCAATAGAAATGAGATACTACTCTAATGGGTGCAGAAATTACCTCCTTTGGCAACTCAAGAAAATTCTTGAGTTGCTCAAAGTCCTCCGAATCCAATCTTGCTAGGTTCAATGTGTAGCTAGTGAGCTCGGGAACATTTTTTGTGAAGTGGGAATGGAGTTTTGGCTTTGTTTTCATGGTGGATCTAGGGTTTCATGAAGAGGGAGAGTGAGGGAGAAGAGAGAGCAGCAGCAACAAGGGAAAGAGAGGAGAGAGAATGAGAAGGGGAAAATGATGAGGGATGGTTCAAAAAAGTGGGGGTTTGACTTGGTCTCTTTCTCACTCATTACCTACCCTTTTTCCTTTTCTTTTCTTTTCCTTTATCTTTTCCTTCTCACTCCAATAGTGAATCCAAGTGAACCATGGCTACAAAAATGTAACACAAGTGTAACAAGTGTGGAAAATGATATGTGCACATTTTTGCACAAAAATACTAAAAATCCAATTAGCGATCTTTAATCGCGATTAACACTAAATTAGCATATAACTAGTCTTAAAAACTTTAAAATGGTATAATTCCATAAAATACCCTATTTTAGAATTTTCCAAAATTTTCCAAAATTTTTTTCCCATTTATTTGTATTTAATTCCACCCGAATATTAAAATATTCATTAAAATAATATTAAATTATAAAAATTCCCGAAAATAATATTTTATTATTTTGGAAGTGTTACACCTGCATGAAGCTTCATGAAGCTTAGGGTTGCATTGACTTAGTCTACTAGTTTTGTTTTACTTGAGATATTAATTAACCTAACCATTATAATGTAGCCATGGTTATGTCTCTACATGAGTTAATATATGATATAAACTCACCCATGGTTTTCTCCCTCTCTCTTGATTAGTTTTTCATTCTCATTTTTGAGCTCATCTTCTTCCTCCTTCAAATGCTTGCTAGGGTTTGATAAAGAGAGAGAAATATAGTGAGAAAAGAAATTCTAAAGTGTACCCATTTCCTATTTCATCATCCTCTACTAGACTAGAACTTTAGTTTAGGGTGTTTGCTTCACTAATTCTCTAGTTAGTGAAGTAGAAGCTTGAGTTCGTATTCCCTCGACGTAGATCATCTTTGGCCTCGAAGACTTCAAGCAATACCGTTGCTATCTTCTCATGGAGCCGTCCGAGAGTCCGGGAGCACGATGATCGCAGCGAAAGGACTACTACAAGGAGCTTTAGAAGTGAAGGACCGATCTACAAAGGTTGTATTTCGTATTCACTTAGTCGTAAATGTTATTTACTTGCATGTGTAACCCTAATTATCTAGCAAAGATCTTGTTTAGGGTTGTTCGGCACGGCTAAAATTTAAATCGGGCATGGTTGACGCCTTGTAGAACCTTGTTAGAGTGCCTTGTAACCCTCTACATGCACTCCATCTACCATTTTCATATATTGACTTAGAGACGAGTTGTGAGGACGATATTGTATATTATTTGTGACCGTGGAGGTCTTATATGCAGTTTCATTTACATCGTCTTTTTCTTCGCTATGGCGTCGTATATCTGTTCTGGTGGTTGTTTTCTGCCTTTGGGCGTGGATTTGCTCCCGTTTGGGGTTGCTTTACTTATATCTTTTGTTGTACCCTTTTTAGGGGCTTGTTTTACAAAGGAGGTGCTGCCAAATTTTAAAGGAAGTAAATTTGGACTTTAAAAAATTTTGATTGAGATTTCAAAAGTTTTAACAATGTTATTATCACTTACTACTTTTTCTTGTTTAGATTGCTGGGTTTTGGGCTTAGTTGAATTACATTACGCCTGGAAACGTTACGTAGTTTAAAAGCCGTTACGTGCTAAATTTTAGGTCGTGACAAAGTTGGTATCAGAGTGCTAGGTTTTACCATTCGGAGTGTAGGATGACCTTGGTATGATGAAGTAGGTAGGTTAAGCAGAGTGATGTAGCGTATGTATGTCTGCGGCACACTTACGACACGGTACTCCGCCTAAAGTGACCTGAGTACAAATTGCTTGAAATTCCTTCCTTGATGATACATATCCTTGTGATTCGATTTCCGTGCTCTCATCGAATCCTATTTCCATTTATAGGCTTATGCCACCGATGACTATAAGGGCTCAGAGTGGTGCAGCGGGGCCGAGGTCAGAGTTGACTCATTTGGTACGAGGATTGACCAGGACGGTACGCTCACTGTACATGAGCAGATGGATCTGCCTTCGATAGATCGCATCGCTAGGCATGAGGCAGATATGCAGGACTTGCGCCAGAAGATGAGGTCGTTGGTTGAGGCCAGTCGAGCGCAGCGACAGGAGGTTGCCACCGATGTTGCCGAGTTATTCCTTGCTATCAGCACACAGCATTGTGTTACTTACACAGCACCAGTGGATGCAGCCCGTTTAGGTGAGGACCATCTTTCCGAGACTTTGGGTGTTCGAGCATAGAGGAGGGCTAGTGCAGGTGTACCAGCCAAGAGATAGAGCTTCAGTCGCCGTGACAGATTTCGTGCACGTCGCGGGAGTAGCAGAGGCTTGAGACGAGGACAGTCATTTAGCTCTTATCCCTAGGAGGATCAGCAGCCATTGTATGGATTTTCCGGTGCGGGGGTTTCCATCACCTCGTCAGAGATTGTACCTTGGTACCCCAGTGGAGGGCAGAAGTACCATATGTTACTTTACCACCTTCACCTCAGGGAGAGTCGCCTGTTGCGCCTGTTGTTGATCCGCGTCAGACTTATGTTCAGAGAGGTCGTGGTCGCGTAGGATTTATTTCGAGAGTACAGGATTGTGTAGGAGGAGGAGGACAGCCAGTTGTTGGTAGAGGGCAGGTACGAGCGTTTGCTTCTACTTATCGGGACGCGCAAGCATCCAATGAAGAGTTTTCAGGTAATCTTTTCCATATTCTTTTGATGCGCATGTTTGTTTAATTCGGGATCTTTGCACTCGTTGTTCTACACACTTTGTGCCATGGTTGGGCCGAGGGTCGTGTTTGCTAGATCAGCCATTATTGTGTTACTTCTATTAGTGATCCTTTTGTTGCGCGACATGTGTTTCGGTCACGTGCCAATTGGGTAGGAGATAGAGATTCGTCCGTCGATTTGATCCTTCTAGAGAGGTCGGACATTGACGTTCTCCTCGGCATGGACTGGTTAGCTACGTGCTATGCGTCTGTGGACTGCCGCAAGGAAACAGTCATGATTTGTTTTCCCCCCGAGTCAGTTCTTGTTTTGCATGGGGACAGTGGTGCCGCCTCTCACAGCTTGATTTCAGCCTTTGGCGCTAGTCGGCTTTTGAGGAGAGGATGTCAAGGATTGTTGGCTTCTATTCGTGATACCGGAGCGACAGTGGGTTCATTCGACCGGGTTCCTATCGTACGAGAGTTTTCCGACGTTATTGCAGATAAGCCGGTGGAGCTTAGGGAGCTTAAGGATCGGCTGCAGAGTTGCTGGTTAGGGGGACTTATGCGTCCGAGTGATTCGCTTTGGGGAGCTCCTATTCTGTTCGTCAAGGAGAAGGACAGCAGTTTGGGGTTGTGCATTGATTGATTATCAATTGAACCGGGTTACGGTGCGGATTAGGTATCCTTTACCTCGCATTGACGATTGCACCAGTTCTTTCTTTGCTTTCTGGAACGGGCGACTTTGTTGTTTACTGTGATGTTTCGCGAGTGGGGCCTGATGGTGTGCTGATGTGGCATTATAGAATTATCGCTCCTGTTTCCCGACAGTTGGAGGAAGTACGAGCAGGATTTATCCTACTCATGATCTGGAGATGGCCGCGGTGGTCTTACGTTGAAGATTTGGTCACACTACTTGTACGGAGAGTCGTGTCGGATTTTCACGGAGCACTAGAGCTTAATCTTCCTGCAGCGGGTTTTGATTGTTGAGACAGCGCCGTTGGATGGAGCTTGTGAAGTATTATGATTGTGAGATCCTTTATTTCTCGTGGCAAGGCGATTGTGGTAGGTGATGCTTGAGTCGTAGGCCCGGGGGTAGCTTGTTCCATTTGTGCACAGTTCAGAGACAGTCTTCTACAGATTTACAGTTCTTGTGCGACCATTGAGTACAGCTTAAGTTCGCCTCTACTAAGGGGACAGTTTGCTCATGTCCGCGCCCGTCCACTTTTGCTAAATCGTTTTCGTAATGAACAGCCCGCCGATGCTCGTTGTCGGAGATTCTTGAGCATGTTCGGCTAGGTAAGGATTCGGAGTTCTTGATTTATGACCAGGGTGTGCTGTGTTAGTGACTCGATGGCATGTACCGATACTGATGGTTAGAGACGTGAAGTCCTAGAGCAGGCACATCAGTCAGCTTTCTGTGTTCATCCAAGTGCCACCGAGACGTAACGTGACTTGAGAGTTGGTTACTGGTGGGTAGAGGTAAAGAGTGATGTTTCGGATTTCGTTTTGAGGTGCTTGGCTTGTTGGAGAGCTAAGGTTGAGCATTTGGGGCCGGCTGGAGAGTTGCAACCTTTTTACCATTCTAGAGTGGGAATAGGAGAAGATCTCCATGAACTTCGTTATGGTGTCTACCCAGGGCTAGTCGAGGGTATGACTCGATTCAGGTGATTGTTGTCCGTTTATGCTCAGTTTGCTCAGTTGTTCTTCGGTAAGTTTTTGTGTTTGCTTGGAGTTCCTTCATGAGTTGTATCCGATAGAGGCACCCAGTTCGCTAGCCGTCTTTGGCAGAAGCTTCAGGAAGCCTTGGGTACTGGTTGAGCATTAGCTCCGCTTTTCCATCTGTAGGCCGATAGTCAGACAGAGCGGACTATACAGACTCTGGAGGATATGATTGTGTGTACGTACTAATTGTTTGTTGGCTGTTGGGATCGTCACTTGCCATTGATGGAGTTCTCCTACGATAACAGTTATCAGTGTAAGTCCATGCTACCTCTCCCGGTACTTTCGGGCAAACGGAATTTGATAAAAAACGATTTTCTTAGAGGTGGTAACATGGACTTAAAAACCCGGATCTTTGTTAAACATCTAACTAACAACCTAACTACGAGTTGCTAACTACTCGGTTAGGGGGTTATACCTTTCTTTTTCTCGAACTCCTTCGTCTTCAAGCTTCGATGGTCGTCCGAATCGGCTTCTCCCCGTCGTCTCCTTACGCCGAAGATAGATCCACCTGAAAGCTTCAAGCTTTGGCTCCTTCTTCGAACTTTGAAGAAACTAGTTCACTCGGTTTGCTAAACCTTGTGAACTAGAGTGAGTAGAGAAGAGTTTGTATGGGATTTTATCTATGGTTCTTGGTTATCAACTCATGAGACAAGTGCACCATAGAGTCAAGAGAGGGAGAGCAAGAGGAGGAGATGAGAGCTCAAGAACAAGAGAGAGAATGAGCATGTAAGAATGAGAGAAGACTTTTCTCATTTGGCTCTCATAATCCAAAACAATCATAACACCTCATATCAATCAAGTATTATGTGATAGTTTAAGCAACCATAGCCATATCATTTCATGCACTCATTTTGCACAAAAGAGCAAGCAAGCAAAAGTCTTTGCCATGAAATGAAAGCTATAGTTATCATGATGGTCAACTAGTCAAGCCTAGTCAACAAGTCAACAAAAGTCAACAAGTCAACAAAGTCAATCCCTCAACAACCATGTCACCATAATACTTAATTAATATAATTTATAATCACATATCATATTCTCATTAGGGTTGAGCAAAAAGTCAATAGTCAACTGTCAACGGTCAACAACCCTAATGAGAATCTTCTGCCTCTGTCTCTCCGTCAACTGTGCATACACACCCGCATCCGGGTTCTGAGGAACACGAATGCATACTGGATAAAACCAATCCCAAAAGGTACACTAGGATCTGGCTTAAACCAAAGCCCACTAGTGTAAACTGTCCGGACACTGTACGTGCACAAGTGCACGGATGTGACCGAACCCTGTCGCAAAACCATGCGACCTGTCGCAAAACCATGCGACCTCTACTCTTTTGCCTAAAGGCGAATAGCTTTCTGTGTGGGACTCTAAAGACTCGACACTACGCTGGCAGTGGGTTTAACCACAGACCGCAAGCGGCACTAGCTGTGCGTAACGGTCCCCAGGTAGATGCCGACAAGAAGACTGACGAGGCGAAACCCATCTGAACTCCTACTGAGCCTGAATGTGACATTCTCCGTACAGTCCGGTCTGTTCGTCTGATACATCGCATGGCGGGCCTAGGGGGCGGTAAACGTCAGTCCCCCAATAGCTGTACAAGTCGTATCGGAGTGAAGCCCAAAACACCCTGAGATAACACTGGAAGCCTACCAATATATCTCGATTGCCCTGGCCAGGGACTACTCGTGTAATGGCTCTCCTAGACACAGCGTGATGTCAACCCCCAATACCGGGAGAGACGAATCTTGTCTAACCGTCACTGCCTCTAAGTGCTTCAGGACTGCACCCAACTACCACCTGTTTGCACGACTCCTTTGAGCCATGGTAGGGTAGTAATCAAAGTACAGTGGGAACACACTCGAGGCGAAGTGACAGTGTCAAGTCAGCGGACTAAGCTGTACTCATGTCACCTGGGAACTGATAACTGACGATAGGCATAATACCAACTAGTCAGTTCCCGACGAGTCCTGTCTAGTGTACTCGTAACCCAACGAGCACCCGCATACTATCTCAAGTACGACGTACCGACGGCTGTGGGACAGACCGTCTCCCACATTGGCATGAGAAGCGCATGCGCTAGTCTACTCCGGAGTATCGATGCCCTGTCTCGATAGTCCTGCGACCAGGGACCTGCATAAGGATGTGCTTATAGATTACCCAGCCCCACTAGTGTGACTGCCATCACAACGCTGGTAATCAAGCAAAGATCCTAAGGGCTCCACTAATGTGTATAGGCGATATACTAAAATAAACACATGTACACATTGAAGTAGAAACAAACCAAGTAGCATACTACTATTTTGGGCAAGATTGTATATACAAGGTGAATATCCCAAGCTTCCATTAAGTAATATACAGTAATGGCCTCTAGGGCATATACACTAACAATCTCCCACTTGCACTAAGGCCATGTACTGGCGTATCGAAGACCTATCATCTCGATCAGCCGCTCGAACTGAGTCTGGGTCAAGGCCTTGGTGAATGGATCTGCAGTGTTATCTTCTGAAGCGACTCTCCGAACCTCGATCTCCTGGCGATCCACAATCTCCCTGAACAGGTGATACCGCCTTAAGATGTGTCTGGATCTCTGATGGGACCTGGATTCCTTCGCTAAAGCTATAGCCCCGTTGTTGTCGCAATACAGAGGTATTGGATCAACAATGGACGGAACCACTTGAAGCTCTTTCAAGAACTTCCTCATCCAGACAGCTTCTTTTGCGGCATCAGATGCAGCGATGTATTCCGCTTACATCGTCGAGTCTGCAACGGTTTCCTGTTTGCAACTCTTCCAACACACCGCCCCTCCATTGAGGGTAAAGACAAAACCCGACATGGACTTGGAATCATCCTTGTCACTCTGGAAGCTGGAGTCAGCAAAGGTCTCGATCTGGAGGTCTTTTCCGCCATACACCAAGAACATCTCCTTAGTCCTTCTGAGGTACTTGAGAATGTTCTTTACTGCTATCCAGTGTTTCTCCCCAGGGTTTGACTGATACCGGCTTACCACACTCAGTGCATAAGCTACATCCGTTCTGGTACACAACATCGCATATATTATAGAGCCTACCGCAGAAGCGTAGGGTATAATAGACATGCGATCACTCTCCAAATCAGTCTTGGGAGACATCTCTTTAGAGAGGGTGATCCCGTAACAAGCCGGTAGGTTACCGCGCTTGGAATCTTCCATACTGAATCTTTTCAGTATGGTGTCGATGTACATGGACTGTGAAAGTCCTAATAACCTCTTGGATCTATCACGATGGATCCGGATCCCCAGGATGTATGAGGCATCACCCAGGTCTTTCATGGAGAACCTGTGTGACAAGAACCCCTTTACAGATTGCAGCATAGGAATGTCATTTCCTATTAAAAGAATGTCATCCACGTACAAAACGAGGAATACTACAGTTCTCGCTACAAATCTACAACAGATGCATGGTTCATCTGGATTTTTGATAAAGCCAAATTCCTTGACCGTCTCATCAAAACAGATGTTCCAACTCTGCGATGCCTGCTTTAGTCCATAGATGGACTTAAGCAACTTGCACACCTTTCCGCTGCTCCCACTCTGAATGAAACCCTCTGGTTGGTCCATATAGACACTCCTCTAAATTTCCATTTAGAAAAGCGGTCTTTACGTCCATTTGCCAGATCTCATAATCGTGGAAGGCAGCAATGGCAAGAAGGATCCGAATGGATTTTAGCATAGCCACTGGAGAAAAGGTTTCATCATAGTCCATGCCAGGTCTTTGACGGAAACCCTTTGCAACAAGTCTAGCATTATAGGTCTCAACCTATCCATCTACACCAATCTTCCTTTTGAAGATCCACTTGCATCCTACGGGTTTTACCCCGTCTGGAGCAATGTCCAACGTCCATACTTTGTTGGTGTACATGGACTCTATTTCGGTCCGCATTGCATCCAGCCATTTCACTGAGTCAACGCTCTGAACGGCTTGCTGGAAGCTAGTAGGCTCATCATAATCTATGATGCAATCCTCTCTATCCCCGTCTATGAGAAAACCGTAGTATCTCTCGGTCGGATGAGACTGCCTACTACTCCTGCGGAGCGGCGTAGGAATATCCTGATCTTTTGAACTCTCTGGTTCCACTAAGCTTTCAGTAATAGCTCGTGGTTCTAGAATTTCTTCCAGTTCTACTGCGCTCCCACTTATTTCCTTTTTTAAGAACTGGTGTTCTAGAAAGTGGGCATTACGAGAAACAAGGACTTTTTATTCCTCTGCGTGGTAGAAAAGATACCCCCTGGTGTTCTTTGGATATCCCACAAACTTGCACAGTACTGAGCGTGCCTCGAGTTTGTCCGCATGCTGCTTTTTGACAAAAGCTGGACATCCCCAGATCTTCAGATATTGAAGATAGGGTTTCTTCCCACACCATAACTCATAAGGTGTGGTAGGCACAGTCTTAGTGGGAACTCGGTTCAAAAGGTATGCAGCTGATTCTAGCGCATACTCCCAGAATAATCGTGGTAACTCAGCGTTACTCATCATGGACCGTACCATATCCAATAGGGTTCGGTTCCGTCTCTCCGATACACCATTATGTTGTGGAGTGTATGGAGAAGTAAGCTGAGAGAGAATTCCATTCTCTTTTAAATAGTCCAGGAACTCGGCACTCAAGTATTCACCACCTCGATCCGATCTTAGAATCTTGATACTTTTGCCAGTTTGTTTTTCTACTTCATTCTTATATTCCTGGAATTTTCCAAAGGCTTCGGACTTATGTTTCATTAAGAAGACATAACCGTACCTTGAAAAGTCATCCGTAAAAGTAATGAAGTAAGAAAAACCGCTTCGCGCATGTGTAGACATTGGACCGAACACGTCGCTGTGTACGAGTCCCAAGAGCTCGCTCGCTCGCTCTTACTCCGTGTCCAGTGAACGGAGACTTTGTCATCTTTCCTTTGAGACATGATTGACAAGTGGCATACGATTGATATTCCAACGGATTCAAATATCCTTCTGTATGTAACTTTGTCAACCTTCTCTCATTGATGTGACCCAGTCTACAATGCCATAAGAAAGTCTGATTTATTTCCGGAGACTTTCTTTTGTGTGTATTCTGGACATTGAAAATCTGTGGTTGGTTTAATACGTATATACCATTGCTCAATGTACCTGACCCAATCAGAACTTGATTAAGGTGAATGTTTACAACATTGCTTACAAACGCAAATTCATAACCTTCTTTAGAAACCAAAGATACGGAAATGATATTACAAGTTGCGTTGGGTACAAAAAAGCAATTACGCAAAACCAAAACATGTCCATCTGACATTCCCAGGTGATAGTCCCCCACGGCTTTAGCATCCATGCTAGCTCCGTTCACAACTCTGAGGGCCATGTCACCTGCTTTCAAAACACTACGGTTTCTCAACGCCTGCAAAGAATTACAGATATGATATCCTGATCCGGTAACCAATACCCAAGAAGTAGAGTTTTTTGAAAGACAGTTTTCAATAACATACATACCTGAAGCTGAAGCTGCAACCTGCTTCAATTCCTGTATTCTGGCCTTCCAGGCCCTGCAATCATTCTTCCAGTGTCCTTTCTTATGATAATAGAAGCATTCTTCCTTATCCACAAGCTTCCCCGCTTTCTTTGTTGCTTTAGCTTTTCCCTTCGTATCCACTTTACTAACACCGCCTCTTTGTTTGGCGGGGGCTTTCTTCTTCTTTCCCTTGGCTTTCGCCTTGGACCTAGAAGAAGATGATCCTCCTACAAACAAAGTGGATGTTTCCCTACCTTTCTGTAGGGTGCCCTCTGCGCTCCTCAGCATGTTGAGGAGCTATGAAAGTTCAACTTCCTTTTCTTGTAAGTTGAAGTTCAGTATAAACTGGGCGTAAGTGGAAGGAAGGGACTGGAGAACTAAGTCCGTATAGAGCTCACTCTCCAATATGGTCCCTAGGTCCGCGAGCTCCTCAATGTAGCCGATCATCTTAAGCACGTGTTCTGCTACTGATGATCCGACGGCCATCCTTACCGAAAATAATATTTTCGACGCTTCGTATCTTGCGATACGAGATTGCACTCCATACAGTTCTTTTGTATGAAGAAATATGCATTCCAAGTCCATATTCTCGTGCCTCCTCTGATGTTCATTGTCCATAGAGGCAACTACGAGGCACTTGGACTTCGCGCTATCAATCTCCCAAGTCTTACGGATTTCCTTATCCGCGATGCTGGAAGTGGGACCAGGGACAGGGGGAGCTTTGGTGGTAAGAAGAAACCCGAGCTTGTCGTAAGTGATTGCCATCTTGACATTCCTGAGCCAATCTTTGTAGGTGGCCCTGTCAGTATGTTTTTATCTAGGAGTAACTTAAGTCCAGTCTTGTCGATTGGTCGCTGCAATTAGGAGAGAGAAGAAACACTCAGCTTGATGCTCTTGCAAGTTTTAGAATGGTTTTTAATTTGTCTAAAACAGGATGGCTCCCACTGTTTCTCGAATCCCTCCTCAAACCAAAATGGAAGATTTAGTCAGGATCAATTTAACCGTACAATACTTGCTTAGCCGTTCAGCCAGGCCAGTGACGGTACTTCGAGGGAGGTTTTCCAACGGTTTCGAGAAGTTCCTTAATTAAATAACCTCTTTTCCCTGGGGTCGTAGCCCCGCTAACACCTTTCTAGACACCTACTAGGTTTATAGCATTGATCGTTTCGTGGGAAATTTCCCGAGGAGTAGCATATACTCACAGTAGGATCTGGATCCAAATATCATCGCGTGACGAAACTGAAGGAATCCTACCAGAATCATCACACTCCAAATGGTATGCAACACTAGGAAGTTTCAGTTCTTTTGAAACTCCCGATGTGGATTTTTGTCCCATGCTCTTATGACCTTGGCGTGAGGTCAAAATGTCATAAGTCACATGTCAAGTTCATCCCATCATTATCCAGGTTAATTTGAATCCACCCGTACCTACCCTTGACGTAGGCCAAAATGGTAGTACGGCTGTCCCAAACCAACGCATTCTATCTATGCAACAGATAAATATCCGGCAGCTACCAATCACTATGCCTTGGCGTGAGGTCAAAATACATAGCTTGAATACTACTGAATATTTAACTGAAATGATGGAGGGCTACGAATGGTTTTGGCAAAACCGTGAATGTAGTGAACTTGATATAATCGATGGAACGAGATAGCTTTTAAAAGGAGTGGCTCAAGCTCCGCATTTAAAAGTTAGTTTTGAAAAGAACCGAGTGGTTTTCCGAAAGTGTTCCAACGATTTAAACTTGGTTTATTTTCTTGCATTAGTTCTTTTAATGCGTGATATTCTTGCATTAGTTCTTTTAATGCGTCCCATCATTTAATCCTACCATTGCAGAAAACAACCAAAATATGACGTACGCTTATGCCATTCGCATTCGCCACGGGGCCCCGTCATTACCCGTTAGGTTACTTAACTAACGACAGAGCGGGGGCTGGGCTAACGCCGCTGTAAAACATAAGCAACGCCTAAATAATATCATATATAGATATATTGCAATGATAGCCATTTCAGATCACAGATGAACACATTGGATATACTAGGAACCCGCAATTCATACGAGCCTGTAACGAAAAGAAGATTACACGGTCGCGGTGAATAGCCAATACCCCACCTAAGACCCCTACGGGTGCAGCAAACTACCCGCCAAGTACCCGAAGCGAAGCAACCTCCCTCAACTCCGTGAGTAGGCCACTCGGCACTTCGGCATACCCGGTAGTTTGTGCACCCCCTCCATGAGTCTATCCTAGGAGCAAAAACAGTAAAAAGAAATTATACAATGACGGCTACAGCCCCGACCCGGTTGTGCGGCCATACAAATAATTATTACATCAATTTACAAATTTACATGAATTGAATGAAAAGAAAACTCTCGTCTCACAACCCCCGGCTATTCACCCGCGACAATCCAATGAATTCATATAAACATTCCAATAACATTACAGATCACAGATTTGTATAACCCCCACAAATCGACATATAGCGATTAGCAGACGTTCAATACAAATATCACATTACAGAAAAACCCGTCAGCTAAAGTCTTTTAGAAGTTCGATCAAAAATACGGATTTATAGGCCCCAAACACAAAATTTTCGTTCTGGAAAATCTGGCTGAAAAAACATATTCCAAAATTCCCAAAATACCCCACTGAACAAACTGCAACCAAAATTTCCCACTGCCGAGTCAACTCGGCCGCTGAACCGCGGCGGGAGCACGCTCCCGCCGCATTTCCGCGGCGCTTTGATCGGTTCAGTGGACGAAATTTTATCAGTTTGTTATAAAAACCCAAAGCCAAATTTTAAAGTATGATTTATCATTTTTGGAACAGAGGAAAAATTCGACAGCAAGCATGATATCGGGGTTCATTTCGGGACTTTTTCTTTGATCGATCTTCTAGCTACTTTGCTAACATGTTAGATAGAGTTTAACAAGGCTCTGATACCACTGTAAGTCCATGCTACCTCTCCCGGTACTTTCGGGCAAGCGGAATTTAATAAAAAACGATTTTCTTAGAGGTGGTAACATGGACTTAAAAACCCGGATCTTTGTTAAACATCTAACTAACAACCTAACTACGAGTTGCTAACTACTCGGTTAGGGGGTTATACCTTTCTTTTTCTCGAACTCCTTCGTCTTCAAGCTTCGATGGTCGTCCGAATCGGCTTCTCCCCGTCGTCTCCTTGCACCGAAGATAGATCCACCTGAAAGCTTCAACCTTTGGCTCCTTCTTCGAACTTTGAAGAAACTAGTTCACTCGGTTTGCTAAACCTTGTGAACTAGAGTGAGTAGAGAAGAGTTTGTATAGGATTTTATCTATGGTTCTTGGTTCTCAACTCATGAGACAAGTGAACCATCGAGTCAAGAGAGGGAGAGCAAGAGGAGGAGATGAGAGCTCAAGAACAAGAGAGAGAATGAGCATGAAAGAATGAGAGAAGACTTTTCTCATTTGGCTCTCATAATCCAAAACAATCATAACACCTCATATCAATCAAGTATTATGTGATGGTTTAAGCATCCATAGCCATATCATTTCATGTACTCATTTTGCATAAAAGAGCAAGCAAGCAAAAGTCTTTGCCATGAAATGATAGCTATAGTTATCATGATGGTCAACTAGTCAAGCCTAGTCAACCGGTCAACAAAGTCAACAAGTCAACAAAAGTCAACAAGTCAACAAAGTCAATCCCTCAACAACCATGTCACCATAATACTTAATTAATATAATTTATAATCACATATCATATTCTCATTAGGGTTGAGCAAAAAGTCAATAGTCAACTGTCAACGGTCAACAACCCTAATGAGAATCCTCTGCCTCTGTCTCTCCGTCAACTGTGCATACACACCCGCATCCGCGTTCCGAGGAACACGAATGCATACTAGATAAAACCAATCCCAAAAGGTACACTAGGATCTGGCTTAAACTAAAGCCCGCTAGTGTGAACTGTCCGGACACTGTACGTGCACAAGTGCACGGATGTGACCGAACCCTGTCGCAAAACCATGCGACCTGTCGCAAAACTATGCGACCTCTACTCTTTTGCCTAAAGGCGAATAGCTTTCTGTGTGTGACTCTAAAGACTCGACACTACGCTGGCAGTGGGTTTAACCACAGACCGCAAGCGGCACTAGCTGTGCGTAACGGTCCCTAGGTAGATGCCGACAAGAAGACTGACGAGGGGAAACCCATCTGAACTCTTACTGAGCCTGAATGTGACATTCTCCGTACAGTCCGGTCTGTTCATCTGATACATCGCAAGGCGGGCTTAGGAGGCGGTAAACGTCAGTCCCCCAATAGCGGTACAAGTCGTGTCGGAGTGAAGCCCAAAACACTCTGAGATAACACTGGAAGCCTACCAGTATATCTCGATTTCCCTGGCCAGGGACTACTCGTGTAATGGCTCTCCTAGACACAGCGCGATGTCAACCCCCAATACCGGGAGAGACGAATCCTGTCTAACCGTCACTGCCTCTAAGTGCTTCGGGACTGCACCCAACTACCACCTGTTTGCATGACTCCTTTGAGCCGTGGTAGGGTAGTAATCAAAGTACAGTGGGAACACACTCGAGACGAAGTGACAGTGTCAAGTCAGCGGACTAAGCTGTACTCATGTCACCTGGGAACTGATAACTGACGATAGGAATAATACCAACTAGTCAGTTCCCGACGAGTCCTGTCCAGTGTACTCGTAACCCAACGAGCACCCGCATACTATCTCAAGTACGACGTACCGACGGCTGTGGGACAGACCGTCTCCCACACTGGGAAGAGAAGCGCAAGCGCTAGTCTACTCCGGAGTATCGATGCCCTGTCTCGATAGTCCTGTGACCAGGGACCTGCATAAGGAGGTGCTTATAGATTACCCAGCCCCACTAGTGTGACTGCCATCACAACGCTGGTAATCATGCAAAGATCCTAAGGGCTCCACTAATGTGTATAGGCGATATACTAAAATAAACACATGTACACATTGAAGTAGAAACAAACCAAGTAGCATACTACTATTTTGAGCAAGATTGTATATACAAGGAGAATATCCCAAGCTTCCATTAAGTAATATACAAACTAGTATGATACAGTAATGGCCTCTAGGGCATTGTAGGGTGTTTTTCGTCACCCCATTGAGATGGGAATACGCGCACGCGTCTAAGGCGTATTATAGATTCCCTCTGCCTAGGGTAGGCCGGGGTTTAATGATTGTGGGGATCCGAATCTCCGGCAGCCGCGGACTAAGCTGCCGTTAATTACCCCTCGCCTTTGGGGCGAGGGAACCTCCGATTAACGGGTTAAAATGGTCATGCGAGCTCAATGTGCAGTGTACGTGTGTTTTGTTTTGAAAGGGGGGTTTTGGGTATATCGTTCAAATACCATCTTAAGTTTCGGTTGTTGTGCCTTAGCGATCACGACATTTGGCCTCTTACCCCTTGAGACCGGCTTGGCCACCTGTTCCGCTGGGATCTCCGCCAGATGAGCGCTTCCGGCAGGGTAGATGATGACGGAGCCAAACTGGCGGGACGGTTCCTCCCACTGTCGACTGAGGCTTGCAGGGAGAACTACACGAGCGTTGATCTTGACCACGTACGGAATCGGGGTGACGTTGGAAGCTGAATTCGTCTGGAGAGACATTGTCGTCGAAGGTTGATTGCTGCATAGAAAAAAAAACATCATTTCATTATAGGCAATCGATATGTATATTGATTGAGTTCGCATGAACGTTTAACCCGAAATATGGGAGGAGAGATTGGTCCCACCGGGCGTGCCAGAGTCTGTAGGGTGTTTTTCGTCACCCTATTGAGATGGGAATACGCGCACGCGTCTCAGGCGTACTACAGATTCCCTCTGCCTTGGGTAGGCCGGGGTTTAATGATTATGGGGATCCGAATCTCCGGCAGCCGCGAACTAAGCTGCTGTTAATTACCCCTCGCCTTTGGGGCGAGGGAACCTCCGATTAACGGGTTAAAATGGTCATGCGAGCTCAATGTGCAGTGTACGTGTGTTTTGTTTTGAAAGGGGGGTTTTGGGTATATCGGGAGCCACGCAGAGTTTTTACGGGGGTCCCGCTACCCGGATAGCGGGCTAGGGTTCAAGGGGGCTAGCAGTCCCCTTGCGGGGTGCGGGGCAGCGTCCCGTTAGAAATTTTTTTCTAACAGGGACAGTGTCGCGGAGTATTTGTGTGTGTAAATTTGTATACATATGTATATATAAACATGTATGTATAAATAAAGGGGAATAAGGCATCCAAAGGATGCGTGGGGCAGCACCTTGGACGCTATGCGCTTAGGTGCTGTGCGCTCAGGCGCAAGCGCGCCACGTGTCGGCACGTGGGCGCTTTGCGCATGAGCGCTGCGCGCAGGAGCGCAAGCGCGCGCGCCACGTGTCGGCACGTGGGCGCTTTGCGCATGAGCGCTGCGCGCAAGCACGCGCGCCACGTGTCGGCACGTGGGCGCTTTGCGCATGAGCGCTGCGCGCTGGTGCGCAAGCGCGCGCGCCACGTGTGGTCATGTGGTCGCTTTGCGCATGAGCGCTGCGCGCTGGTGCGCAAGCGCGCGCGCCACGTGTCGGCACGTGGTCGCTTTGCGCATGAACGCTGCGCGCTGGAGCGCAAGCGCACTGGAGCGCAAGCGCGCGCGCCACGTGTCGGCATGTGGGCGCTTTGCGCAAGAGTGCTGCGCGCGCGCCACGTGTCGGCATGTGGGCGCTTTGCGCTCGGACGCAGTGCGCTGGAGAGGAAAAGAGGGCTTTTAGCCCCGAAAACTCTCGAAAGAGAAATTAGTGGAGTTAAACTCCTAAAAAAAAGAATGTTTTGGTTGGGGAAATGGGTTCTTCTTCTTCCTCCTCTGTTCGCTGGCTCAAGAGATGTGAGATCTAAAAATCTCTTCTTTTTGAAATCTAATGATAGATCCAAGTTCCCCTTTGTGGGTTTTGTGGTGAAAAACTAATTTGTTTTGAAAAAAGGAAGAGTAAAACTCTTGATTTAATTCAAGAGAAAGAAGAAGGTTTTGGAACCTTGAAGATGGAAGAAAGAGGTCAGCTCTGAGACTTTTTTTTTTGGAGAGAGAAAAACTTGTTGGGATATTTCATTATCCTTGCCTTTATAGGCTACACACTATACACATAGCCCCTTGGGCTTCACAAAATGGCATTTTGCCTATCTCATGGCTCATGTGCCATTTCTTTTTGCACATAAGCCATGGGCTTTACAAAAATTTGGCTTTATGCCTATTTTTCTTACATTTATCCATAAAATAAAATAAATGAAATACAACAAAATTGTTTATTACAAAATTTTTTATCTTGGTGTTGGGGGAGGCCGGCCGCTTCATGTTCGGGCTCGACCCGGGCATGAGCCCACTGGATCTGGGCTTGGGCCCACTTGGCTTGGGGTTGACTTTGATTTTGACTTGGTCAACCGGGGTGTAAATTTTTACCCCAACAAATTGCCCCCCATCAATAAATGCACACCACATATGTGGGTCGTGTGCATGAAATTGATGGATCTTCTTTCACGTGGAGGCGACTTGATTCGCTTCCCACCTTTCGGGAAACTGGCACTGCCCTTTTTACGACATGGACGGTCGATGCGGCCCTTTTTGCGACTTGGACGGTCGATGCTGTCCTTTTTGCGACTTGGACGGTCGAAGCTGCCCTTTTAGCGACGTGGACGGTCGGTTCTGCCCATTTTGCGACTTGGACGGTCGGTTCTGCCCTTTTTGCGACGTGGACGGTCGATGCTGCCCTTTTTACGACTTGGACGGTCGATACTGCCCTTTTAGCGACTTGGACGGTCCGTGCTGCCCTTTTAGCGACGTGGACGGTCGGTTCTTGATTTGACTTGCTCTGCTTCTTGCAGTGTCTGGGGTAGATTTGACTTGCTCCGCTTCTTGCGGTGTCGAGATTGGATTCTGACTTGCTCCGCTTTCTGCGGTGTCGGAGTGGAAGTTGACTTGTTGATTTTGATTTGGGTTGACATCAGCATCGCTATACTGGAATATAGTACCAGGAGCGAATCATCTGTCTTTGAGAGGATCTTGGGATTGTTTTACGCCCGTAGATTGTATACGGTTTTGCAGGATGTATGATCCAGACCGTAGGGCCGGAAAAATTTCGGGATTTTGTCGGCGTCTGCATCGCTGCACTAGAATATGGTACCAGGAGCGACTCATCATTCACCGTTGGGGTATGGGATTTGGAATTTGGTTGGCGTCTGCATCGCCGCACTGGAATATGGTACCAGATGCGACTCATCATTCGCCGTTTGGGGACTTGGAATTTGGATCTTGTTTGGCATCAGCATTGCTGCACTGGAATAATACCAGGAGCAACTCATCATTTGCCTTGGGAGGACTTGGGATTTGGGATTTGGGTTTTTGGTCGGCATCAGCACCGCTAACACTGAAGCGAAATGCCAGGAGCGACTCATCATTTGCCGTTGCCCGTTGGGGAACGATGGCTTAGGAGATAGGTTTGGGTCCCTACCACCTAAGGCTTTTCAATTTTATGGGCCATGAGGGTCCCATAAAAGCATTTTCTCCCTACGAGTCGTAAGGATCCCGCAGGTGTATTTTTTCCTTAGGAATCGTGAGGATTCCTAAGTGTGTTACTCCTTTGTGAGTCGTAAGGATCTCACGCAGGGGTTTTCTCCTCACAAGGTCGAGAGGACTTTGCGAGTGTATTTCATCTCTTTTCACGAGCCTGCGCCCTTTCGGGTTTTCACAGACTCGCCGGTAGTCCTGCTGTTTTTACTCACGGAGCCCTTTCGGGTTTTCATCCGTGTCCATTTTTCTTGTGGACATACCGTTTATTTCTTCTTCTTTTTTTCTTTTTCTTTTTTTTTGCCGCTGGTGGGACTTTAAAAGTAGTCTCACCGGCAGGATTTGCGAGAAATAGGGGTCATTTACGCCCGTGGATTGTATACGGTTTTGCAGGATGTCTGATCCAGACCGTAGGGGTGATGTGCTCAATTCGCCTGCGACTTGGAGCATTCATGCGTAGTATTTCTTGAGATATCGGCCATTGATGGGTGGCATGGGCCTTTCTCCCTCGGCACTTATTAGTTGGTAGGATCCTCCGTCGAACGCTTTCTCGATGACGTATGGTCCTTCACAGTTCGGCTCGAATTTTCCCTTGGCATGTCGATTGAGGATGATCGGTCTTTTGAGGACCAACGCCAATTCACCTTTCTTGAAAGCGCGGAGACGAGTTATCTTGTCATAGGCCCGTGACATCTGGGCTCGGTATAGCTCCAGATTTTGCTGCACCGCGAGCCTCTTTTCTTCGAGGGCATCGAGTTCTTCAAGTCGAAGGAGCACGTTTTCCTCCTCCGTCAACTCATGCTGAACAACCATTCTTAAACTTGGAACTTCGACTTCGAGGGGGAGGACCGCCTGCACTCCGAAGAGCAATGAGTATGGAGTGGACTGAGTTGGAGTACGGTGCGTGGTACGATATGCCCACAATGCCTCGTGAAGCTTGAGATTCCAGTCTCTCTTGTTGGCTGAAGCATTTTTCCTCAGGAGCTTGCATAGAGTCTTATTGAAGGCTTCGGCTAGCCTATTGGCTCTTGGATTATAGATGGAGGAATACCTCCAGTCTATCTTGTGCTGAGTAGCGAACCTTGAGACATTGAAGCTCTTGAAAGAAGGCCCATTATCAGAAATGATTCTTCTTGGTGTACCGAAGAAGTATAGAATATTATGCTGGAAGAATGTCAGAATATCCTTCGTCTTGATTTCTTTTAGCGGGACCGCTTCAGCCCACCTAGAGAAGTAGTCTGTCGCGGCCAGTATGAACCTGTGGCCTTTAGATGACGGAGGATCAATTGGGCCAACAATGTCGGTGCCCCAAACTTCGAAAGGCCACGACGCCACTGTAGGATGCAATGGGTTGGGATGCTTGTGAATAAAATCACCGTGAATTTGGCAGATATAACATTTCTTTCCATGCTCTCCGCAATCCTGTATCATGGTTGGCCAGTAATACCCAAGCCGTTTGATTTGAAGTTGCATCTTCGGGCCAGATTGGTAAGCACCGCAAACGCCTGAGTGGACATCTTTCATGACCTTTTGGGCTTCGGCCAATGACAGACACCTGAGCCAGAGTTGGTCATATGACCTGCGGTATAACGTGTCATTTACAAACACGTATCGGAGAGCTCTTTTCTTCAGCTGAATCCTCGCAGATTTTTCTTCGGGCAGCTTGTCGTATCGGAGGTACTCTATGAAGGGTTCTCTCCAATCGGGCTCGTCTTGGATGATCGAAGCTTCTTCCACAGGACTGCTCTTCTGTTCCGCGCTTTCCTCTTCTCGTAGAGAGACTGGGGATAGAATTTGCCGGCTCCTGACTGTGATCAGAATTTCGTCCATGTCAGGATCAGCCAGTTCCTTGGCCAAGCGAGCGAGTACATCATCATTTCCGTTCAACGCTCTAGGGACTCTCGTTAGTTCAATATGAGTGAACCGTTTCATGAGTTCCACCACTCGACCTCTGTACCTAGCTAACTCGGGTTTGTATATCTTATAGTCACCGCTTACATGGTTGACGACAAGCTGGCAGTCACCGTAGACTCGTAGCCGACGGATTTCCATTTCTACGGCAAGCTCCAAACCAGCTATCAGAGCTTCATACTCAGCTTCATTGTTTGTCCGAGGCTCGGTGAGAGCAAAAGAGCGCCGTAGGGTTCCCATTGTTGGTGTGATGAACACCAATCCTATCCCTGCTTTTATCTCCGGGACGTTTGATTTACTGGAGGTCCTTATTGACGAGGCTCCATCGAAGTAGAGCTCCCAACATGGCTCATCTTCCTCGAGGTGCAGCACTTGTTCGTCGGGTAACTCATAATTTAGCGGCGACCATTCTAGTATGGGATGAGCAGCGAGAAAGTCTGCAAGAGCTTGCCCTTTTACTGCTTTCTGAGGAGTGTAAACTATGTCAAACTCAAGTAGCATGACAACCCATCTTGCCATTCTGCCGGCTAGGCTTGCTTTGGTCATCAAGTGTTTGAGCGGGTCGACCTTGGAGATCAGCATAACCCGATGAGCGAGCAAATAGTGCCTCAGCTTCTTCACAGCAAATATTAGAGCCAGGCATTGCTTTTCGATTGGGGAGTAGTTGTGTTCCGCCCCGACTAAAGTTCGACTGAGATAGTAGAGGGCATTTTCTTTTCCCTCCTCGTTATTCTGGGCAAGGAGCGCACCGAGTGACTCATCCAGCGCGGCAGTGTAGAGAATCAGCGGTTTATTTGGAATGGGAGCGGCCAGTACTGGAGGGTGCAACAAGTATTGTTTAATGCTTTCGAACGCTGCTTGACATTCGGCATCCCCGATAAAAGGAGCTCCTTTCTTCATGAGCTTTGAGAAGGGCCTACATCTCCCTGATAAATTTGAGATAAACCTCCGTATATAAGCAAGCTTGCCTTGAAAAGATCTTAGCTGCATTAGACTCTTCGGAGGGGGCATCTCCATGATGGCCTTTATCTTTGATGGGTCAACTTCGATCCCTCGATGTCGGACTATGAAGCCCAGGAATTTTCCCGATGACACGCCAAAAGCGCACTTCAGAGGATTCATCTTCAGATCGTATTCCCTCAGTCTGGTGAGAACGGTCCTGAGATCTTGGATATGATCGGCCTTGGCATTAGTCTTGACGACCAGATCATCAACATAGCATTCGACGACTTTATGGATTAGGTCATCAAAGATATTAGTCATCGCCCTTTGATATGTAGCACCTGCGTTCTTCAGTCCGAATGGCATTACCTTGTAGCAATATATTCCGATCGGGGTTCGAAATGCTGTGTGCTTCTCATCCTCAGGCGACATCTTGATCTGATTGTATCCAGACGAGCCGTCCATAAAGGTGAACAGTTCGTAATTTGAGATGTCATCGACCATCATTTCCATGACCGGTAGCGGAAAGTCGTCTTTAGGACATGCCTTGTTGAGGTCCCTGAAATCGACACAAACTCGGATCTGCCCATTTTTCTTCTTCACTGGGACTATGCATGCGATCCAGTCCGCATATTTCTCTTCCCTGATGAAGCCGGCATCGATGAGTTTCTTGGTTTCCTCGATGACCTTTTCTTCCAACTCCCTTCTCATTCTTTGAGGAGCTTGTTTGACTGGCTTAGCATCGGGAGATATAGCCAACTTATGTACGGCCACTTCAGGGGAAAGGCCAGGCATTTCTTTGTATGTCCACGCGAAGCAGTCGACGAACACATGCAGCAGGGCAATTATCTGCGCTTTCATTTCCTCTGACAAGAGCGAGCTGATGTAGGTCGGCCTTGGAATATCGGGCGTTCCTAAGTCAATCTCGGTTAGCTCGTCAAAGGTTGCTTGTCCGCCATCTTCGAGCTCTTGAGGAGCTTCTTCTGGCTCGGCTATCTCGTCGTCATCATTTGATCTTTCGCTAGCCTCACCAACATGGATCATGTAGCACGCTTTAGAATCAGGTTGAATGTAGCCTATGCCCCATCTATCTGGAATTCGTCCATCGATGAGTGCTCGGACCTGCGGCGGATACCATAGCCCTTCGTAAAACTTTGCTTCGGACTCCGTTTGATATAACCGGCATCCGCACTTTTTAAAGTATTCCCGCATCTCGGGCGCATAGTATCTGGGATTGAGGACGGCTCTTATGCCTCTCTCATAGGGAAGGCACGCGACAGAAAGATCGTCCGGGTGCACAACGGGGTTTGACCCGTAAAACAGGATACCTTTCTGTCCATTTTTCCTCCTGGGAACGTAGAAAGTTTTCAGCTGGTCCACGGTGGAGACTGACAGCGCATCGAGCTCTTTGCACATCTGCTCCGGCACACTTGTGACGGCTAGGGACCCTTCTACGACTTCAAAGGTCTCTCGTAGTTTCGCTTGCTGCATGGGGGGCCAATCTGCACAGCTGTTGCACGGCAGGTCCTCTTCTTCTGACTCTTCAGTGTCACTGCCAAGATGAGGGCGGACTTCGCTGCTAGATGGGCCTTCAGTAACAGATTCGTCCGTATCGCTGCTAAAATGAGGGCGAGTTTTACGAAAGGACGGGCTTCCAGCATCGGACTCATCAGTGTCGCTACCAAAACGGAGGCGAACATGGGCGTTTTTGCTTTTGAAAGTGATAGCCGGCTCAGATTTGCTTTTGAGTCTTGGGGCCGGTCTATCCTCAGTCTGTTGTGGCTTAGCATTTTGGTGGTTCATAAAGTACCGAGAATCTTCATATCGGACTTCATGCACACCGAACGGCTGGATGTCTCCGTCAATGCGTCTTTTTTCGCCATTTTTAGTATACTTCATGCATTGATGGAGAGTTGACGGAATGATGCCGTAATCGTGGAGCCACGGCCGCCCCAAGAGAATCTTATAAGACGTGTCGGCATCGATCACGTATATCTTAGCTTCAGTTTGCAGATCCCCGAATTTAATTGGCAGAGCTATGGACCCCAGAACTTGCTGGCAATTTTGGTTGAAGCCTTGAATGACAATCCTTTCCCTTGACAGGTGTCGGACGTCCATTGACAAACTCTTCAGCGTCCGTAAGTTCATGATGTTCACTTAAGACCCCGTATCAATCAATATGCGATTAATTCGATCTCCGTCGCTGTACATGGTCACGTAAAGCGGCCGATTATGCTCAGCCATTCCCAGTAGCAAGTCTTCATCCTTAAATGTGACTGCGGCGGCATGCAAAGCGTGCTGGGCTTCTTTCATATTAATTTCAGCAAAGTGAGCCTGATACCGCTCGGGGTTTTGTAGAGCGTGAATGAGAACATCTCTAAGCTCCTTAGATAGGACCAAGGCGTCGTAGATGCTCAGGAGAGACGGAAGCTTCCGGAGATGTGCCAAGACATTATAGTCAACCGAGGAAGGACTTATGTTTTCATCAGCCTGTTCTCTGCCATCTTCTTCATTAGCGACTTGTTTTTCCTTCCCTTTTGGGGCATTGCCCTGATTCGACAGTAGAGCCCTGCCGCTTCTGAGCTGGATTTGATTGGCCTTCGTGGTGAGCTCCTCGTCCTCTTCGGGAAAACAGAGCTCATCCTCGGAGTCACTGCGAAGATGGATGGCGTAGCAGGTCACTACTGGGATTTCTTCATTGGAGTCTTCTTCTAACTCCTCCAGAATTTCAGCCGCTTGTACAGCGAAGAACTCTTTCAATTGAATCAATGTTCTTTCCCTTTGTTCATATTCTTCGAGGGAATCGATATATTTTTGAATGGTCGATCTCCCTGCAGACTCTTTTTCGCGCCGAGCTGCACTTTTCTTCTTCTTAAGGTTCTTGGATTTTGAGCCTGATGGAGCCGCATTGGCAGCTGGACTGGTAGGCTTCTTCTGCCATTCCCATTCCGTCCTGGGTTCCTTCCAAAGTAGCTTTATCATCTTCTTCGTCTTATTAGATATGTGCGTATTCCACGGAGGCCACGATGAGTCCGTTTCATTTCTCAGGGCAGCGGGTTCGGCCGTCTGCTCCCAGAAGGCTTCAGTTTCTGTCTGTATAAAGTTGGTGGTTGCAACTTGATTGTTCACCAACACACTTTTGGACAGCTCGATCTCTCCAGCCATGTACTGCTTCTCGACCCAGTCTTTGAAGATATAGCAATCCTCGATCGCATGGCTCACAACTCGGTGGTACGGGCAATACAGAGGATTGTCGGTCATTTTTGCTTCTTGGGGTCTTTTCGACTCCGGCAATTGTAGGCCGTTGTTCAAGGCATCTTTAAATATCTTACGGACCTTGTCCCTTCTGAAAGAGTAAACCTTGTTCTTCTTCTCCTCTAGGGAAGGCCCGTCTCCTCCCGGCAATGGCTTTCGAGACCGGTTGGTTTTGGATTCGCCCGCCCTTCGCTTTTCTTCATTGTCGAAGGCATTAAAGACATTGGTACTGCTGGAACTCCCGCTTCTACGGTTGTCGTCCCGCTTGCTTTTCCAGGTTTTGTCTCTCTGAGAGTCCGGCGGGGACTCTTGCTTCGAGCGTTCCAGCATTTGAACTTTCTTGGTTAGCTCCTGAAATGTCTTGAGGCCCGCTGTACACAAGAATGGGACCATCCAATTGCTGAGGTTCCCAATGAGAAGGCTGACAGACTGGTCCTACTCCAGCAGCGGTTCGCACTTGACTGTGAGATTACGCCATCGGGCGATAAAGTCGGTGTTGCTTTCATTCTTCCCCGGCTTAGTCCTCACAAGGTCGGCAATGGAGATTTTATCACTGACACTCATGAACCTTTGCCGAAACAGGGACTCCATTTGGGCAAAGGTAATGACGGACCCATCCAGTATACTCGCTTACCAGTCGAAGGCGACGCCGGTCAGGCTGTTGACAAACTGACGAAGAAGGAGCGTATCATTGCCCCCTGTATTTCCGCACGATGCTTTGAAGTGGGCGACGTGCTGGTTTGCATTCCCCGTTCCATCAAATCTTCCGAACTTAGGAATGACGTAGCCGCTTGGGAACTCAATCAGATCGTACTGCGCGGGGTATGGCCGCCCACTACTGACGATTTCTTTCTAAGCTTCAGCTTGGGCCACCAATGTTTTAACCTTGCTGGTGACCAAATCCATTATCCGATCCTGTGTTAGCGGGATAGTGCTATCTGGGGCCAAGGCGTCCCCAGAAGCGGAGTGTGGCCGGCTTTCATGCGGCTCGACCAGTCTTGGACCCAAAGGAACAGGCATTGGCTGCCTCAGATTGTCATCACCCGGCTGATTAGTAGCGGCTTGTGCTTGATTGGGAGGCGTTCGAGCAATTTGAGCTGTAAGCTGCATCACCACGTTCGTTAAGTCGTCTATCTTCGAATAGAGCTTGGCCATCTTTTTATCTTTGCTCCTGAGCTGTTTTCGAAGCTCTTGAAGCAGCTCTTGCTCCGCAGTCCTGGGGCGGAAAGTCGGCTCTTCCTCGCTGTCCGAGCTTGACTCTGCATGGACCGAGGGGTCTTTCTGCCTATCATCCTCATCGAGAGGGTTTTCTTCATCCAGCGGGGGCGGCTGTTCTTGGGCAGCGGCAACCACATTCAGGCCAGATTGGGCTTGGGATGTGGTGGCCCTATCCTTGCTTTTGCTGCGAAGGTTGTCGCTGGGGCGCCCGCCCGCCATATAGACCGTATGGATGATATATCCAGCCGTCTTTCTATCACTGGAAGCTGATTTCACAGATCGCTGTCTTGACCCCCTTGTTTCGGTAGATGGTAGTCGATTGAAGGCGGCTGTCCTAACCCGGTTCTTGAATGGTGCTGGCGCTTCTTTTCTGGGTTTGCCCCGCTGCTTTCGTGCGGCACAGAGTGCTTGATAGACTCTTGAAGAGACAGTGTCATACTTTTTCTGTTGGGGCCAGGACACGTCTCTTTGTGGCACTGTTCGGACCGCTGTCTTCTTGATTCTGGCGGTCATGGCGTTTTTCTGAACCCACTTCAGAGGCTCGAAGGAATTGCTGATTCCTACATCCGACTCAGCCGTCGTCGCAGGGCAACCCTGCACTTGGAACTTCACAAGATTCCATTTGGCCGAAGCCTTGGCCCTCTTGTTGGCTCGATACCTGAGCCGCTTCTGCCTTAACTTTTCTGTTCTAAGCACCTGGCAGACTTCGGCTCTTTGGGAAGATGCCGCAGACCGGGCGATGGAGGGCCTTGGAGATACGCTCGATTGTGCATTTGTTGGAGTCATCGCTTGGGCTCGTCCGCAACATTTGATTTTGCCCTTTGTACCGAAGTTCTTACACCCCGCTGGAGCAACAGAGAATCGGTTAGATACCATCTTAAGTTTCGGTTGTGGTGCCTTAGCGATCACGACATTCGGCCTCTTACCCCTTGAGACCGGCTTGGCCACCTGTTCCGCTGGGATCTCCGCCAGATGAGCGCTTCCGGCAGGGTAGATGATGACGAAGCCAAACTGGCGGGACGGTTCCTCCCACTGTCGACTGAGGCTTGCAGGGAGAACCACACGAGCGTTGATCTTGACCACGTACGGAATCGGGGTGACGTTGGAAGCTGAATTCGTCTGGAGAGACATTGTCGTCGAAGGTTGATTGCTGCATAGAAAAAAAACATCATTTCATTATAGGCAATCGATATGTATATTGATTGAGTTCGCATGAACGTTTAACCCGAAATATGGGAGGAGAGATTGGTCCCACCGGGCGTGCCATAGTCTGTAGGGTGTTTTTCGTCACTCCATTGAGAGGGGAATACGCGCACGCGTCTCAGGCGTACTACAGATTCCCTCTGCCTTGGGTAGGCCGGGGTTTAATGATTGTGGGGATCCGAATCTCCGGCAGCCGCGGACTAAGCTGCCGTTAATTACCCCTCGCCTTTGGGGCGAGGGAACCTCCGATTAACGGGTTAAAATGGTCATGCGAGCTCAATGTGCAGTGTACGTGTGTTTTATTTTGAAAGGGGGGTTTTGGGTATATCGGGAGCCACGCAGAGTTTTTACGGGGGTCCCGCTACCCGGATAGCGGGCTAGGGTTCAAGGGGGCTAGCAGCCCCCTTGCGGGGTGCGGGGCAGCGTGCCGTTAGAAATTTTTTTCTAACAGGGACAGTGTCGCGGAGTATGTGTGTGTGTACATTTGTATACATATGTATATATATACATGTATGTATAAATAAAGGGGAATAAGGCATCCAAAGGATGCGTGGGGCAGCAACTTGGGCGCTATGCGCTTAGGTGCTGTGCGCTCAGGCGCAAGCGCGCCACGTGTCGGCACGTGGGCGCTTTGCGCAGGAGCGCAAGCGCGCGCGCCACGTGTCGGCACGTGGGCGCTTTGCGCATGAGCGCTGCGCCCAAGCACGCGCGCCACGTGTCGGCACGTGGGCGCTTTGCGCATGAGCGCTGCGCGCAGGTGCGCAAGCGCGCGCGCCACGTATCGGCATGTGGGCGCTGCGCGCAGGTGCGCAAGCGCGCGCGCCACGTGTCGGCATGTGGGCGCTTTGCGCATGAGCGCTGCGCGCTGGTGCGCAAGCGCGTGCGCCACGTGTCGGCACGTGGTCGCTTTGCGCATGAGCGCTGCGCGCTGGAGTGCAAGCGCACTGGAGCGCAAGCGCGCACGCCACGTGTCGGAACGTGGGCGCTTTGCGCAAGAGTGCTGCACGCTGGAGCGCAAGCGCGCGCGCCACGTGTCGGCACGTGGGCGCTTTACGCTCGGGCGCAGTGCGCTGGAGAGGAAAAGAGGGTTTTTAGCCCCGAAAACTCTCGAAAGAGAAATTAGTGGAGTTAAACTCCTAAAAAAAAGAATGTTTTGGTTGGGGAAATGGGTTCTTCTTCTTCCTCCTCTGTTGGCTGGCTCAAGAGATGTGAGATCTAAAAATCTCTTCTTTTTGAAATCTAATGATAGATCCAAGTTCCCCTTTGTGGGTTTTGTGGTGAAAAACTAATTTGTTTTGAAAAAGGGAAGAGTAAAACTCTTGATTTAATTCAAGAGAAAGAAGAAGGTTTTGGAATCTTGAAGATGGAAGAAAGAGCTCAGCTCTGAGACTTTTTTTTTTGGAGAGAGAAAAAGTTGTTGGGATATTTCATTATCCTTGCCTTTATAGGCTACACACTTTACACATAGCCCCTTGGGCTTCACAAAATGGCATTTTGCCTATCTCATGGCTCATGTGCCATTTCTTTTTGCACATAAGCCATGGGCTTTACAAAATTTTGGCTTTATGCCTATTTTTCTTACATTTATCCTTAAAATAAAATAAAAGAAATACAACAAAATTGTTTATTACAAAATTTTTTATTTTGGTGTGGGGGGAGGCCGGCCGCTTCATGTTCGGGCTCGACCCGGGCATGGGCCCACTGGATCTGGGCTTAGGCCCACTTGGCTTGGGGTTGACTTTGATTTTGACTTGGTCAACCGGGGTGTAAATTTTTACCCCAACAGGCATATACACTAACAATCAGGAGGCATTTCAATCGGCAACTTTTAGGCCTTGTGTGGTAGGTTGTGTCGGTCGCCAGTCTGTTTTACTGACTCCGTGAGGGCAGGATTTTTAGACCCCAGCTAGTCGTGAGGCTTCGGAGAAGATCCAGTTGATTCAGGTCAGGATGAGGGCAGCCCAGTGCAGACAAAAGACTTATGCCGACCGTGTTGGTCGCAGACTTGAGTTCGCAGTGGGAGATCAGGTATTCCTACGGATTTTTCCGATATATGGCGTGTTGAGTTTTAGGGTGCTTAGTCCCTGATTTTTGGTCCTTTAGAGATCCTTGAAGCGAGTTAGTACTGTTGCCTATAAATTTGGCACTTCCGCCCAGATTTTTGAGTATTCACCCTGTATTCCTTGTGTTAATACTTGCAAATACCTTCATGACCTTTCTCACATGATTCAGCATCAGACCATTTAGTTTTGACGCGATCTTTTCTTTCACCGGCAGCCGATAGTGTTAGTGGATCGGCAGGTGGAGAAACTTTGGTCAAGGGTCTCACCATCTGTGAAGGTTCTTTGGTGTAGCCGTCTAGTGAGGTGATCACTTGAGAGGCTACGAGCGAGGTGTGAAAGTTTGGCACTCATCTCTTTGAAGGTTAGCATAGTAAGAATTTAAATTAGGTGACCGAATTTCTTTAACGGGGGGGGGGGGTGGTGATTGTAACGTTTTGGAAATCGTTTAGGCGATTTTCCGTTTTTAGGGTAAAATAGTCGGTATTTTCCGTAAACCTAGAAGCGATCTTTTTGCAATATAGAATTCACTGCACCTAGTTTAGCTAGGAAATTGCTAGTTTGCGGGTTTTCGTAAGCCACTTGTAATTTTAGTGCATTTTAATATTTTTCCTTAATTAAAATATTATTATAAGTTTTTAATTATACACTTAATTATTGGTAATTACAAAATTGATTGGGTTAATTATGCTAATATGAATCCATGCTAATTTAATCACTAGATTAAGCTATCTTTGACTTCTTGAAAATATCTTGCAAAATATCTAGATATTTTAGTAGTTATTGAAGATTTTAATTGAAGGGTTATGAGGTGGCATAAGTTAAATGAGATTTAATTGATGTTTTAACTTAGAATTTTCCACACACTTCTAAACTTTCTCCATTCTTTCCTTGTGGAAGACCACTCCCCTTGGCTGCCCCATTTTGTTCTCCACCTTATTTCAACTCTTTTAAGTCTAAATAAATCATCAAAAATCCTTAAATAATCCCCCAAACTCAAGAAAATTTCATACCCATCATTCTTCATGACAAAACAAGCTAGGATCTTCAGCCAAGTTAGGATTTTTGGAGGCTAAACTTTGGATTTCTAGTTTCAAGTTTGTCATTCTAGTGAGGTATAAATCCTAAACCTAAACTCTAATCGTCATTTTAAATCATTAATTAGCTTATTAGATGTTAATTTAAGCTTTCATTTGCATGTTTTGGAATTTCTTGAAATTGTTTTTGATAATCAAGTTATGGTTTTGTTTAGTGAAATGGTTATGTGTGAAGTTTAGACAAAAGAAAACATAACCTAGTAGTAAGTTTGTTAAATGATATTTTCCTAATTATCTAATTAGCTTAAGTGCAAACTAAACTTTTACTAAACCCTGTTTGAGTAAGATTAAAATTCTAGTCAGGGTATGAGTGGTTTAATCAAGCTATATTGTGATTACTAGTTTGGGTTAAACTTGTAGTTTTGAGCTAAATGATTAAATGTTGCTTACTAGGTTTCGGTAAAATTTGGGCGTGCGTTTATTTTGACGTTGCGACGTTATATATATTAGATTCCATGTTTTTTATTATGTTGTGAATGCGCGATCGATACAATCGGGGTCTCGGCTTGGTGGTTTCATAGTTTTGCGTTCCTTGCCAGGGTTGTGCCGATATCGTGCGCGTTTTGTGCAGTAAGTGCACAGTGTGTATTTCTTATAGACGTTATCCTTGTGTTTCGTTGTCTTTGTGTCGGCACAAGATGTTTAACTTTATGTGTCGTGTTTTTGAAACTATAGGGTCGCAGGTGGGGACTTCGGACGCTGCGAAGAAGGGGAAGCGAGTGTATGGCTTTACTTAGCGCCCGGATCATCAGTGAGTAGATTTAACATCTACAGGGGAATCGCCCGGATGGCGTTATGCGTCAGGGCTAGATATGATATGATATTAGCCGCATGTTATATTGCACAAATAGAGATTGTGCATAAAATTTCATTGCATATTATTATTTGTTGTGTTTGGACTTGTACCCTTTGGACACTACACTATTACTGACGGTTCATATTGCACGAGCACTGATTGTATGCCACTCACACCGTCAATAATTGCCATGACACGCACAACACTTATGCATACGTAAGATTGTTAGGTTAGGGACATTGAGACATTGATTCATATTCCATTACGCATATGTCATATAGCATACCTGTATACCTACATGCTTACACATATGCCTTACCATGACTACATGCTATCTACCCATATACCTATATGCTATTGTACCATTAAAGATAGGTATATACACATATGAGACATAGCTACATGTACATCTTGTATACATACTTACATATACACCCGTATACCTTGATATAGCTACACACATACCTGGAGGGAATTACATCATCATTGATAAGTAGATAGACATATCTTGCTATACCGACATGGTTGCGCATACCTGGCTATAACTACATGTTCACCTTTATATGATGTTGTATGGATTTTGGAGAAATTAGAAACGCATGATATATTTAATAACTTGTTGCGGTTAAATAGCGGTTTTCCTTTATATGTTCATATTAATGTTTCATGTTGCATATATGGTATTTCATGGATTTCGCATTGAGATATGGTTTTCATAGGATATTTCTGGATGTTTTACTCCTGCGTATATATATTAGTGGTATGGGACGCTGATATATATATATATATATATATATATACTCGTATGTATATAACAGTGGTATGGGACGTTGTTATATATGTACACCTTCATAATATATCACCTTAAGGATCTATGCAAGTATTCTTATTCTTTACTTGATATTTGAATGCATCCACTCAGAGATTTGTTATAATACCGATACGGGGATCGAGAGTGTCGATGTTGGGCACTTAAAAATTCGAAGGACGTATCATACTGATACGGGGATAGAGAGTGTCGATGCTGGGCACTTAAGATTCGAAGGACGTAAAATACCGATACGAGGATCGAGAGTATCAATGTTGGGCACTTAAGATTTGAAGGACGTATAATACCGATACAGGGATCGAGAGTGTCAATATTGGGCACTTAAGATTCGAAGGACGTATAATACCGATACGGGGATTGAGAGTGTCGATGTTGGGCACTTAAGATTCGAAGGACATAGAAATCTATTTTGGATCATAAGTGTCGGTGTTTGGCACTTAGGATTCGCTGTTTTGGATCAAAAGTATCGATGTTGGGCACTTAGGATTCGCTGTTTTGGATCATAAGTGTCGGTGTTTGGCACTTAGGATTCACTGAGACTTACAGGATATATTTATCGATCTGTGGGCCGATATAAGGGCCGATCTGTGGGCCAATTTGAGGGCCGACCTGAAGGCCGATTTGAAGATTTTTAGGATTTGGATTGTCTTGATCGACACTGGTCCTGCCACGATGAGGATTCCATGAGGATGACATGTTTTATCCTATATTCCGTATTTATTTATATGCGTTGCTTCATGTGTGTAGTCGTACCTGATAGAGTACCTTTCATGACTGTTGCATATACATATTGCCATATTATTGCTTCATGTATTAGTTGTACCTGATAGAGTACATTTCATGATTGTTGCATACATAAGGCCATTTATTACTATTAGCTTGCATGTGATAGATTCACGTAGTACATGCGTACTTACGATTAACTACATATGTTATTTACTATTTACGAGTTGGCAACTCTCCCCCGTTGTGCCATAGTGTTGTACAGGTTGTCCATTAGAGTAATCAGAGGCAGGGATTTCATCTATCGTATCATCTTTTGCAGCGGATACTGCAAGGCTGACTGGGTGCAGTTTTGCTGTAGGTGGGTTTTGCGGTTATCCAATATTGCTCATTGTATATTCGTTGTATGCAGTACTCTCCATCTACCATTATCATGTATTGACTTAGAGACGAGTTGTGAGAACGATATTGTATATTATTTGTAACCCTGGAGGTTTTTTATGCAGTTTCATTTATATCGTCTTTTTCTTCGCTACGGCGTTGTATATCTGTTGTGGTGGTTGTTTTTCGCCTTTGGGCGTGGATTCGCTCCCGTTTGGGGATGCTTTTCTTATATCTTTTGTTGTACCCTTTTTGGGGGCTTGTTTTACAAAGGAGATGCTGCCAAATTTTAAAGAAAGTAAATTTGGACTTTAAAGAATTTTGATTAAGATTTCAAAAGTTTTAACAATGTTATTATCACTTACTACTTTTGATGGTTTAGATTGCTGGGTTTTTGCCTTAGTAGAATTACGTTACGTCTGGAGACGTTACGTAGTTTAAGGGCCGTCACGTGCTAAATTTTGGGTCGTGACACTTGGTAGGGTAGGGTGCCTAACGGAGCGCTTGCGTACGGTTTGGGCAGAGTTTAATGGAAAAGATCGGGAAAAGGAAATGTGAAACGAAAGCTTAACTTACAATATCGTATTCTTTTCCTAACAACACATATTTACAAACATCAAAACAACAAAGAAAAAGAGCAAAGAAAAGAAAAGAGTAACAAGAAAGAAAGTAAATGGCATGGAATTAATATGCAAGTAAGTAAAGCAAGAATATAAATGCAAGTAAGTAAAGCATGGAACAAAAGTGAAAGAAAGAAAGAGAAAGTAATTAAAAGAACAAGTAACAAATCGCAAGAATGAATTACTAAGGTCTAAGAACCATATAACGCAATACAAGCCATGGGTTCAATAACCTAATCTTAAACATGCAAGCTCAATGAAGAGGTTGCAAGGTTAAGAGGAGACAAAGAACCCAAGGGAAATGAAGGAAAAGAAGAAAGCTTTATTAATCTTCATATAATGATACAACCCTTGATATCAATAATCTAAACTTAAACTTGCAAGCTCAATGAAGAGGTTGCAAGATCAAGTGCAGGCAAAGAGCTCAAGGGGACTAAGCTATGTACAAGAACAAAAGAGAAAATAAAAGAGTTGTGAATGAAAGCTTAGACAAAAGAATGACAATCAAAGACCCCCTCTCCTTGCTCACTGGTTCTGCTTTTATAGGCTCAAAAGAAAAAAAAACTAGCAATAAAATTAAGATGACTTGGCAGCAAGGGAAGGCCCACAGATGATTGGGGCTCTTTGGGGCAGATTAGGCCAGCCAGGTCGGCCAAATAGTGAATGTGGCGGCCACTTTCCGAGGGAACTTGCTCGTATTGAAGTGGTGGTCTTGTGTGCTCCCATATATCACTCTGGTGCTGCTAGATTTCTCTAATTTAACTGTAAGTCCACATTGCCTACCCCGGTACTTGCGGGGAGGCAGAAAACGGAATAAAAATCGAATTTTTATGAGCTTAGGCAACATGGACTTGACTATGAAGGATCTTTGCTAAACAAAAATAAGCTAAAGCTAACTAGAAACTAGCTAAGTGCTAGAAAGGTTATACCTTGGGCTTTATGTCCTTCTCTCCTTGCTCCTTGGAGTGGTGGAAGGAGGTCACCTTAGTCGTCTTCTCACGTCGAAGAAAGATCCATCCGAAAGCCTCGACCTTTGGCTTCAACTCCAAGCTAGAAGTAACTAGGGTGCAAGAAGTGCTAATCCTTGAACCCTAGATGAGAGTAGAGATTATCAAGAGAGGGTTTTTCTCAAGCTCAAGTGTTTCTCAACACATGAGAGGGGAGAGCTTGAGGGAGAGAAAGAATAAGAGAGAGAATGTGAATGATAGAATGAGAGAATAATATGAAGCATTCTCTCATATATGTGAATTATTGTAATTAGATAATTAGTGAGATAATTGTCATGGCTAAATCAAGACATGACCATTATCATTTCATTTTTAATGCAAATTGTAAAGATCAAAGAGCATCTTCCAAATGAAATGATGATGGTCAAAGTGTCAACCAAGGTCAACAAGTCAGGAAGGTCAAATGGTCAACAACCATAACCATGTACAATTATTAAACTAATATCAATTAACAATAATACACACATAAGCATTAGGGTTAATAAAATTACAATAGTCATTAACCCTAATCAAAGTCCTCTCCCTCTGTCTCAAGCAACTGTGCATACGCACCCGTATTCGTGATCCGAGGAACACGAATACAAAGAGAAAAACCAATCCCAAATCATATACTAGGATCCGGCTTAAACCAAAGCCCGCTAGTATAAGCTGTCCGGACAGCAAACGTGCACAAGTGCGCGGATGTGAACGAACCCTGTCGCAAAACCATGCGACCTCTACTCATTTTGCCTAAAGGCGAATAGCTCTCTGTGTGGGACTCTAAGGACTCGACACTACGCTGGCAGTGGGTTTAACCACAGACCGCAAGCGGCACTAGCTGTACGTAACGGTCCCCAGGTAGATGTCGAGAAGAAGACTGACGAGGTGAACCCCATCTGAACTCCTACTGAGCCTGTATGTGACAATCTCCGTACAGTCCGGTCTGTTCGTCTGATACATCGCATGTCGGGCATAGGGGGGCGGTGAACGTCAGTCCCCTAATAGCGGTACAAGTCATGTAGGAGTGTAGCCCAGAACACCCTGAGATAACACTGGAAACCTACCAGTATATCTCGCTTGCCCTGGCCAGGGACTACTTGTGTAATGGCTCTCCTGGACACAGCGCGATGTCAACCCCCAATACCGGGAGAGACGAATCCTGTCTAACCGTCACTGCCTCTAAGTGCTTCGGGACTGCACCCAAAAACTACCTGTTTGCACGACTCCTTTGAGCCAAGGTAGGGTAGTAATCAAAGTGCAGTGGGAACACACTCGAGGCGAAGTGACAGTGTCAAGTCAGCGGACTAAGCTGTACTCATGTCACCTGGGAACTGATAACTGACGATAGGTATAATACCAACCAACAGTTCCCGACGAGTCATGTCCAGTGTACTCGTAACCTAACGAGCACCCGCATACTATCTCAATTACAACGTACTGACGGCTGTGGGACAGACCGTCTCCTACGCTGGGATGAGAAGCGCATACGCTAGTCTACTCCGGATTATTGATGCCCTGTCTCGATAGTCCAACGACTAGGGACCTGTATAAGGATGTGCTTATAGATCACCCAGCTCCCACGAGTGTGAGCGCCATCACAACGCTGGTAATCAAGCAAAGATCCTAAGGGCTCTACTAATATGTATATCAGTGATATGCTAAAAGAAACACATGCACATATTAAAGCAGAGACAAACCAAGTAGCATACTACCATTTCGAGCAAGATTGTATATACAACTGTGAGTATCCCAAGCTTCCATCAAGTAATATACAAACTAGTATGATACAGTAATGGCCTCTAGGGCATATACACTAACAATCTCCCACTTGCACTAAGGCCATGTACTGGCGTATCGAAGACCTATCATCTCGATCAGCCGCTCGAACTGAGTCTGGGGTAGGGCCTTTGTGAGTGGATCTGCAGTGTTATTCTCCATATTTACTCTCTTCACCTCGATCTCATGGCGATCTATGATCTCCCTGATCAGGTGGTACCGCCTCAAAATGTGCCTGGACTTCTGATGGGACCTGGGTTCCTTCGCTAAAGCTATAGCTCCGTTGTTGTCGCAATACAGCGGTATTGGATCAACAATGGTAGGAACCACCTGGAGCTCCGTGAGGAACTTCTTCATCCAGACAGCTTCCTTTGCGGCATCGCAAGCAGCTATGTACTCCGCTTCCATAGTTGAGTCAGCAACGGTCTCCTGCTTGGAACTCTTCCAGCAAACCGCCCCTCCATTAAGGGTAAAGACATAACCCGACATGGACTTGGAGTCATCCTTGTCACTCTGGAAGCTAGAGTCAGCAAAGACCTCGAGCTGGAGGTCTTTTCCGCCATACACCAAGAACATCTCCTTAGTCCTTCTCAGGTACTTGAGAATGTTCTTTACCGCTATCCAGTGTTTCTCCCCTGTGTTTGACTGATACCGGCTTACAACGCTCAATGCGTATGCTACATCTTGTCTGGTACACAACATCGCATACATTATAGAGCCTACCGCAGAAGCGTAGGGTATAATAGACATGTGATCCATTTCCAAATCAGTCTTGGGAGACATCTCTTTGGAGAGGGTGATCCCGTGACAAGCCGGTAGATTACCGCGCTTGGAATCTTCCATACTGAATCTTTTCAGTATGTTGTCGATGTACCTTGACTGTGAAAGTCCCAACATCCTCTTAGATCTATCACGATAGATCTGGATCCCCAGAATGTAGTTGGCATCGCCCAGGTCCTTCATGGAGAACCTCTGCGACAAGAATCCTTTGACTGACTGTAGCATAGGAATATCATTTCCTATTAGGAGAATGTCATCCACGTACTGTTAGTTATATGTATGCCCTAGAGGCCATTACTGTACATACGATGTATATTGTAATGGATGCTTGGACATATATAGGGAGGACTTTCTTGCTCGACATGATAGTATGCTATCTGGTTGTATTTTATCTTAACATGTACTCTGATTTTCTCTATATTACATGTTGATAAAGCCCTTAGGATATGTACTCGACTGCTGGGACTATGATGAGATCATACTAGTGGGGCCACGGTAGTCGACGAGTACATCGTATAATTGTTCCTAGTCGAGGGTGTATCGAGACAGGGCATCGATGCACCAGAGTAGACTAGCGTATACGCATCTTGACCCATATGATGGGCGATGGATGATCCCATATCCATCGGTGTTTGACATCAAGGATGGTGTACGGGTGCTCAGTGGAGACTGGGTACACTGGACGGACTCGCCGAGAACTCCCAGATGGTATTATACCATACGTCAGATGGTAGTTCTCCGGTGACACTGGTACAGAGTAGTCTGTTGACCCGAGATCGTCATAGAGTCTTGTGTGGTTCCCACTGTGCTTTGATTTCCATCATACCACGTCCAAGAGGGCGTGCAATAAGGTGGCTTTTAGGTACAGTCCCGAATCATATGGAGGCAATGAGCGATAGGAGGGGATTCGTCTCTCCCGGTATAGGGAGTTGATGTTGTGCTGTGTTCGATTGGCTATAACCGGAAATCCCTGGCCAGGGTTGCTGAGATTTACTGGTAAGTGTTATCAGTAGTTTCTCGAACTGTTATAGACCTCAAATCGACACGACTTATCAAGCTACTGGGGTCTGACGTTTACCACCCCTAGGCGAGATATGCAACATATCAGACGATGAGACCGGACTGTACGGGAGTGTTACTATTTGGATTCCCAGGAGAATGTACAGGCTTGCTTGTTGATCTTCTGAGCGCTCAATACCTGGGTAGCTGTTACGTTTAGCTGACCGCTTGCAGCTTGTGGGTGTTTGATATGATCATCACCTACTGCCGGCGTATTGACGATTCTTTAGAGTCCTACACAGAGGTTTCTTGACTCAGGCAAAACGGAGTAGGAGCACATATGTGATATGTGCGGGACCGAGGATATTACGATATGAGATACCGTATTCTATTCTCGCGATATTTGATATCAGCCGGGTCATCGGATCGAGTGTTGATTTGATGAATCGGTACGGATAAATATTAGTCGGTTATATGCGATATAGCCGAATTGTCGGATCAAGTGTTGATTCGATAATTTAATGTATAATAATATATATGATATATTAAATTACATTAACTAATATTAGCTCACTAAAAGATTCTTTTTCTCACTCGGGTAATACATTGATATATATGCGATATATGTTAATTGTATTATTTTATTTGGTTACAATAAATATTATATATGTGATATATAATATTGTAATATGATATGATACATAATGCAACATGTTTAGTAGAGATTAAACAAGATTAGGGTTTGATTTGGGTTAATGATTTCTAGATGATTCTAGAAGGTTTTTGTTTTGTCATGGAAAAGATATTTACATATGACTCATTCTTAACTCAACCCTAAACCGTAACCCTTGGTTAATTCTCTACAATGGTTAAGTGAACCATGGTTGCATAATTGATAATTATCTCCTTTTCCTATTCATCACAAAAGGATTATTATTATGTTCATCTTCTTCTTCCTTCATTCTTTTCATGAAAAACCTTGCTTGATTTTTCAAAAGTGATGAATAAATATGAGAAAAAGATAAATAAAGAGAGCAAAAATCCTACTTCAACATCCTCATCTTCCCTTGCCATTTAGATGAGGGTGTTCACATCATTTCATGAGTGTATGCTTGTGTTAAAGAAACTTCAAGGTAGATCATCTTAGTATCGAAGATCGGAAGCAAAGGTTGCATCTTTCTCTTCGTGGAACCTCTCGAGAGTCTGGATCCCGATGATCGCAGCGAAGGGACCACAAGACGGAGCATATGAAGTGAAGGACCGGATCTACAAATGTTGTAATCCCTCTCACTTAGTGTTAAAGTGTTTAGCATGCTAGTTTTCGCCTAATCTCTAGTTTAAAGTTCCGTATTCGGGTTGTTCGGCACGGCTAAATTTTTAATCGGGCATGGTTGATGCCTCGTAGACCCTTGTGTGCGTGCCTAGCAACCCTACAGTGGTATCAGAGCCAAGCTAGAGCTTTAGGCGAAGTCTAGAAGAAATTTAAAGTCTGATCGAAACCCGAAACCCCGATAAAACCCGCTCTCTGGACTTTTTATAAAAATTGGGATTTTTCCACATTAAAAATGCTTAAAAAATTCAGCAGGGAATTATAAGAATTACGGTGCAAATTTTTTTTGATGAACAGTATAAAGCGCGGCGGAACCGCGGCAGAAGCATTCCTTCTGCGACGGTTCCGCGGCTAAATGATGACGTCAGCATCTCCTGTTTGCACAGTAACTCCTATTTTAATATGCTGGATTTTCTGGGAATTTTTAATATTTATTCTCCTGTTGAGTTTTCTGGGGTTGTTTAGGGATTCGATGATTCGATCGGATTATCAGATTTTGTCTATGTGTGTTTTCCGGATAATTTTTTAGAAACTGTTAAAAAGTTCGAACGGATATCAATAACTCACTTTTTCCCCTGTCGGAAAATTTTTCAAAAGTTGGATTTTTTCTCATGTTTAAGAATGTTCTAAGTCATGCAAGTAACTCGGTGGACCCTCTAGAAGACAACAAACCTTAACTCGATTATGTGACCGTCTTGAACTGCCCTTTGAACCTTAGGGTTTGGGGCGGTACGGCGTGCCACATGTGAGGCGTTGGTTTGACCCTTCTACGGCTGGACCATTGGTACTGTGGCATGTAATGAATGTTTTTAAACTGATTTCAAGTGTTGAGACATATTGGGGAAATCTTAGGTGCTTGATGATTCGATCGGAAAGTTTAACTTTTTCTATTTATCTGGAATGTGATACAATAATTGGAATCCACAGGTAGTTATGAGATAACTAATTTGAATATTATAAACATAGCAGTTTAGTCTCAGATGATTGGTTGCCACGGAATTTTGATGCGATCAAAAGTCCGTCGCAATCACGTAGCGTACGCGGATACTCGCCGGGTAAACTTAATAGACAGCCTCACTCCATAGCCCCGACCAAGTGACTGTAGGAGAACCCCGTCGCCGAAAGCATCCGTTCGGGTGCTCCCGGTAGCGGTGTCCCGCCTTGGTGCACTTCGTCGACGGTATCAAGGGTGCGGCCGTCTACTAAAGTTTGCGACGAGCATTCGATCAGGACGTCGGGAATCTTGTTGAATTGCCCGACTTGATATTGAAAAGAGTTTTCGATAATGAGATTAAAATGCGGGGTTTTATAAGGAATTCATTTGGTTAGGCATGTGATGTCTAAGGAGGTTGCGGATTCCAACTGTTGTAGTTTTACACTTTCTTTTCTGTGACCGTAAGCGTAGTATGTGGTGTATTGCCGGCTTCGTTGCTATACATCAACGACAATCGGGATACGCATACTTGCTGACGTTGATGATATGAGATATTATATGTTGCTGTGATATGTTGTATTGGATCGTCGCGTTTGAATAGCCGGGGGTTTTATGTGAGATGAGTGTTTTTTTTCTTTTTCATTCATGTAAAATTCATTTGTATGTAATATTTTTTTATTGAGGCACTTCCATGTAGCGGAAGATGTCACCGTTGTATATTATTTACTTTTCCGCAATAGGTAGACCCAAGGCGGGGAGCACAACTAACCGGGTTCTAGGGTCCATTGGGAGACCATCTTGAGGAGTCGAGACTGGGTCTCCTAACCCTAGAATTGGCAGTGTTACTTGCCGCTCTCGTAGGGGTCTAGGGATGTGGGTTTGGCTATTCATCGCGACCGTGGAATCCGTGTATTATACAGGCTCGTATTGAAAACACGGACGTCCTAGTATATCCAATATTTCATATATGTTCTTCTGCTGCAATGTTCTGTGATGAGATTATATTACTGCCTGAGACGAATGTTTATATTATATATGAGATATATGTTATATTGCAGATTTCGTTTCAAAAAGAGATGCTTGCGAAGCATAATTAAAATGGTACTTCATTAATGAGATTAATAAAATCAAAGAAACCTAAGATGTTGTAGAATCGAATTTCAAAATAAAACAGGTAGCTACAGTTCTTGCTTTGCATAGTGGTATATATGATATATCCTGCACCTTATTCGATGAGGAAATGACCGAGATCCCTTCACCGGGAGTGACTCCTTTAGCAATAACTGGCAGATGCTACACACTCGGTTTGTCTTTTGATTGCTTTTAATAGTTTTTGCTTTGCATAGTGGTATATATGATATATCCTGCACCTTATTCGATGAGGAAAGGGCCGACGATCCCTTCATCGGGAGTGACCCCTTTAGCAAAAACTGGAAAAGCCTCAAAAACACTCCATTTAAAATCACTCGATTCTACAACGATATCAAGTTCATTACGCAATAGGTTTTCTGAAAAACCTGTCGTAGCCCTCCGTCATTTCAGATAAGTCCTACTTAGTATTTGTGCTACGTTTGTTGGCCTCCGTCAAGGCGTAGTGTGCGGTAGCTGACTATTATTTATCTGCTTATGCATATGATGCAGATTGGATTAGGGTAGTCGTGCGGCCTTGTTGACCTCCGTCAAGGGTTGTGCGGGTGGGTTTAATTCAATCAGGAAATGACGGGTTGAACTTGACTAGTAGCCTATGGTTTGTTGACCTCCGTCAAGGTCATAGGATGCAAGGGGTAAAATATTATTGGGAATTTCAAGTGTTGAAATTTGCAATGAGATTGCATACCTTCTATAAGATAGTTGGATCCCGATACCCGCTGCGAGTAAGAGTTACTCCTGGGAGAGTTTTACACATTACAATTAGCCGATCAAGTAGGTGTCTAGAAAGGTGTCAACGGGGTTATGCCTCTGGGAAAACGAGGTTTACTTTAATTAGGTTCGTGCGAAAGCACGGGGGACCTCCCTCAAAGTACCGACACTGGCCTGGCTGAAAGATTGGCGAACTTGTAGCGTGTAATTAATCCCGGCTAGTCTTTCCTTTTAGGGTTTGAAGGAAGATTTGACTAAAACAGTGGGAGACATCCTGATTAGATATATTAGATAACCAATCTAATCTTGCAAGACCATACGCTGAGTGTTTTCTTCTCTCTCTCTCCAAGTAGCGACCATATCACGCCTTAATCAAGATAATAATACGGATATGTTGACCGAACCCGCTTGTTATACTGAGCTGGGGAACGTTGGTCCCGCTCCAACTTATAATTGTTATAAGACAGAGCAGGAAATTAGGGATTGCCAGAATTCCCGTGCCGCCCAAACGAAGAAAGTGCATGGTGATGCATCATCTTCGGGTGTGTTCATTACACAGAACTGTTTCTCAGTATCCTTTACGTCCTGGGTATGTGATACCGGATCAGGATCCCGCATATGTAATCTGTTACATGGGCTACAGATAGGTAGAGAACTGAGAACATGTGATAAGTTTCATGAGACAGAAAACGGTGCAAGTGTTGCAGCCAAGTCTGTTGGTCACTATCACCCTGTATTACCTGAATACATTGATTCTGAACAAATGTTATTAGATACCGAACCTGATATACAAAATCATATCTGTCTCTTTATTAGTAAAGAAAGGATATAATTTTGTATTATTGGATAATGTTTTGAACATTTCCTATATCAAGAGTTGATCGGTTCAGGCACGTTATCTAAAATCATTGACGTTCTAAATCAAACTACAGTTCTTAGTATACAGAACACACACAAGAGGAAGAGTTCAGAAATGAACAAATCCTTCTTGAGGCATTGTAGACTAGGTCATATCAATGCGACCCGACTGGCTGAAGTTACATTTAGATGCATATTTAAATTAGTTTGAATTTACATCTTATGAAACTTGCCAGTCATGTCACAAAGATAAGATGACCATAGCTCTGTTTATTGGAAACAAAGGAAGAGTTAGTGAACTCTTGGGATTGATACATGCTGATGTATGAAGGTCCCCTGTCTACACATGCCAAGATCGGTTCTTTGTACTTCATTACATTCTCTGATAATCTCTCAAGATTCAGACATATGTTCCTGCTGAAACAGAATTCCGAAGCTTTTGAGATATTCACAGAATATAAGTTAGAAGTAGAGAACCAAAATACGGGTATAAGTATTATGTCCTATGATGTGATCAAGGAGGAGAATACTTAAGCATGGAATTCCTGGACTATTCTAAAGGAGAATGAGATTCTCTCTCAGCATTACTCCTCCGTATACACCACAGCACGTCGGTGTATCGGGGCGGAGCAATAGCACCCTATGTGATATGGTGTGCTCTATGATGAGTACTACTGAGTTTCCTATTTCCTTTTGGGAGTTATGCACTTGAGAAGCTGCATACCTATTGAATAGGGTTCAAATCAAATCAGTTGCCTACCACTTCATATGTGATATGGAAAGGGAAGAGCCCATATCTTAAGCTTGTTAAGATTTGGGGTTGTCCGGCCTTTGTCTAAAAGCAAAATCCAGACAAGCTCGAGGCAAGGACTGTTATATACAACTGGAAAGGTTCCAGCTATACAAATTGCAGCTGATGATTTGATAGAACCAAAGGATTCAATAGTTTCCAACGAACCTCAGCCTCTCCGCTGACCTAGTAGGGTTCCTCACCCACCTGAGTGATACTTCGGTTTCTTTATGACAGTGGGAGCGAGGATTGCATCATGAGATGATGACCCAACTAGTTTCGAGATGGCCATCAGGAGTGGGACTCTGTAAGAATGGCTGGGTGCTTATCGATCTGAGATGGAATCCTTATACACCAACAAAGTATGGACTTTGGTTGCTTTATCTGAAGGGTTAAATCCCCATCGGAAGCGAGTATATCTTGAGAAGATTACTTGGTGTACATGGAAAAGTTGAGACTTTCAAAGCTATGCTTAGGTCCATCCAGATCCTACTTGCCATGGCTACATACCATGACTACGATATCTGGTGGTTGGGTGTCATGACTGCTTTTCTAAATGATGTTTTAGAAGAGAGCGTCTATAAGTACACAGCCAGAGGGCTTCGCAGTCAGTGGGAGCAGCGGAAACGTGAGCAAGATGTTTTATATGATAAAACAGGCATCGCGGAGTTAGAACATCTGTTTTGATGTGGTACTCAATGACTTCATCAAAATGGTAGATGAACCTTGTATATACGAAAAGGTAGTAGAGAGTATGGTGGTGATCTTCGTAGAGTACGTGGATGACATACTCTTGATAGGGAAGGAGTTTCCTATGCTACGCTCAGTCAATCTCCGCTTATCACAAGGATTCTCCATATAGGATCAAAGTGACACCTCCTAAATCCTGGGTTTTGGATCTATGAGATAGATCTAATTGGATGTTAGGATACTCGCTAGTTGTAGTGAGATGGTATCAATCGATCCTGGGGAGAATCACTGGAAAGGTTCCAGGCTGATAAGGACGACTGAATGTCAGTCGCAGGCATTGTCTACACCCTCAGTGGAGGGACGGTATGTTGGAAGAGTTCCAAGCTAGATACCGTGACATACTAGACGATTAAAGGCAAGATACATCGTTACCAAGGATGCTACCAAAAGAGGCAGTCTGGATATTTATAAGTTCATGCGATGAACTTCGTTCCTACCATTGTGTGACAATGGAGATGTGGCTTCAGCCAAGGAACTACCGTCCCATCAGAAATCCAGATATAATTCTTAGGCAGTATCACCTGATCATGGAGATGGTTGATCTCCAGGGAGATCGTGGTTAGGAGAGCAGACACAGAGGACGACAGCGCGGATCCACTCACAAAGGCCTTTTTCCCAGTAGAGACTTTTACGGGATGGTTGAGTATGAGATACTTCAACCGCAGCTAATTGTTGGGTATGCGATACCATAACAGATGGCCCTAGTGCAAGTGGGAGATTGTTAGTTATATGTATGCCCTAGAGGCCATTACTATACATACGATGTATATTGTAATGGATGCTTGGACATATATAGGGAGGACTTTCTTGCTCGACATGATAGTATGCTATCTGGTTGTACTTTATCTTAACATGTACTGTGATTGTCTCTATATTACATGTTGATAAAGCCCTTAGGATATGTACTCGACTACTGGGACTATGATGAGATCATACTAGTGGGGCCACGGTAGTCGACGAGTACATCCTATAATTGTTCCTAGTCGAGGGTGTATCGAGACAGGGCATCGATGCACCAGAGTAGACTAGCGTATACGCATCTTGACCCATATGATGGGCGATGGATGATCCTATATCCATCGGTGTTTGACATCAAGGATGGTGTACGGGTGCTCAGTGGAGACTGGGTCCACTGTACGGACTCGCCGAGAACTCCCAGATGGTATTATACCATACGTCAGATGGCAGTTCTCCGGTGACACTGGTACAGAGTAGTCTGTTGACCCGAGATCGTCATAGAGTCTTGTGTGGTTCCCACTGTGCTTTGATTTCCATCATACCACGTCCAAGAGGGCGTGCAAAAAGGTGGCTTTTGGGTACAGTCCCGAATCATATGGAGGCAATGAGCGATAGGAGGGGATTCGTCTCTCCCGGTATAGGGAGTTGATGTTGTGCTGTGTTCGATTGGCTATAACCGGAAATCCCTGGCCAGGGTTGCTGAGATTTACTGGTAAGTGTTATCAGTAGTTTCTCGAACTGTTATAGACTCAAATCGACACGACTTATCAAGCTACTGGGGTCTGACGTTTACCACCCCTAGGCGAGATATGCAACATATCAGACGACGAGACCGGACTGTACGAGAGTGTTACTGTTTGGATTCGCAGGAGAATGTACAGGCTTGCTTGTTGATCTTCTGAGCGCTCAATACCTGGATAGCTGTTACGTTTAGCTGACCGCTTGCAGCTTGTGGGTGTTTGATATGATCATCACCTACTGCCGGCGTATTGACGATTCTTTAGAGTCCTACACAGAGGTTTCTTGACTCAGGCAAAACGGAGTCGGAGCACATATGTGATATGTGCGGGACTGAGGATATTACGATATGAGATACCGTATTCTATTCTCGCGATAATTGATATCAGCCGGGTCATCGGATCGAGTGTTGATTCGATGAATCGGTACGGATAAATATTAGTCGGTTATATGCGATATAGCCGGATTGTCGGATCAAGTGTTGATTCGATAATTTAATGTATAATAATATATATGATATATTAAATTACATTAACTAATATTAGCTCACTAAAAGATTCTTTTTCTCACTCGGGTAATACATTGATATATATGCGATATATGTTAATTGTATTATTTTATTTGGTTACAATAAATATTATATATGTGATATATAATATTGTAACATGATATGATAAATAATGCAACATGTTTAGTAGAGATTAAACAAGATTAGGGTTTGATTTGGGTTAATGATTTCTAGATGATTCTAGAAGGTTTTTGTTTTGTCATGGAAAAGATATTTACATATGACTCATTCTTAACTCAACCCTAAACCCTAACCTTTGGTTAATTCCCTACATTGGTTAAGTGAACCATGGTTGCATAATTGATCATTATCTCCTTTTCCTATTCATCACAAAAGGATTATTATTATGTTCATCTTCTTCTTCCTTCATTCTTTTCATGAAAAACCTTACTTGATTTTTCAAAAGTGATGAATAAATATGAGAAAAAGATAAATAAAGAGAGCAAAAATCCTACTTCATCATCCTCATCTTCCCTTGCCATTTAGATGAGGGTGTTCACATCATTTCATGAGTGTAAGCTTGTGTTAAAGAAACTTCAAGGTAGATCATCTTAGTATCGAAGATCGGAAGCAAAGGTTGCATCTTTCTCTTCATGGAACCTCTCGAGAGTCCGGATCCCGATGATCGCAGCGAAGGGACCACAACACGGAGCATATGAAGTGAAGGACCGGATCTACAAAGGTTGTAATCCCTCTCACTTAGTGTTAAAGTGTTTAGCATGCTAGTTTTCGTCTAATCTCTAGTTTAAAGTTCCGTATTCGGGTTGTTCGGCACGGCTAATATTTTAATCGGGCATGGTTGATGCCTCGTAGACGCTTGTGTGCGTGCCTAGCAACCCTACACGTACAAGACGAGGAAAACTACAGTTCTCCGTACAATCTTACTGTAAAGGCATGGTTCATCTGGGTTTTTGATAAAGTCGAATTCTTTGACAGTATCATCAAAGCAGATGTTCCAACTCCGCGATGCCTGCTTAACTCCATAGATGGACTTTAGCAACTTGCACACTATACCGTTGCTCCCACTCTGAATGAATCCCTCCGGCTGATCCATATAGACGCACTTTTCCAAATTTCCATTTAGGAAAGCCGTCTTTACGTCCATCTGCCAGATTTCATAATCGTGGAAGGCAGCAATGGCAAGAAGGATCCGAATGGATTTCAGCATAGCCACTGGAGAAAAAGTCTCGTCATAGTCCAAGCCAGGTCTTTGACGAAAACCCTTTGCAACAAGTCTAGCTTTATGGGTCACAACCTGCCCATCTACACCAATCTTCTTTCTGAAGATCCATTTGCAGCCTACGGGTTTTACCCCTTCTCAAGCAAAGTCCAATGTCCAAACTTTGTTGGTGTATATGGACTCCATCTCAGCCCGCATTGCTTCGAGCCATTTTACTGAGTCGCCGCTCTGGATGGCTTGCTGGAAGCTAATAGGCTCACCATAATCCATGGTGCAATCCTCTCTATCCCCGTCTATGAGAAAACCGAAGTATCTCTCGGGCGGGTGAGATTGCCTACTACTCCTGCGAAGTGGCGCTGGGATGTCCGGATCTCTTGAGACTTCTGGTTCTTCCAAGCTTTCAATAATAGCTTGTGGTTCTTGAATTTCTTCCAGTTCTATTGCGCTCCCACTTATCTGATTTTCTAAAAATTCAGTTTCCAAGAAGTGGGCATGCTGAGAAACAAAAACCTTTTGTTCCTCTGCGGAATAGAAAAGATACCCCCTGGAGTTCTTTGGGTATCCCACAAACTTACACAGTACTGAACGTGCCTCGAGCTTGTCCGCATGCTGCTTTTTTACAAAAGCTGGACATCCCCAAGTCTTAAGGTACTTGAGACAGGGTTTCTTCCCACTCCACATCTGATATGGGGTGGTAGGCACAGTCTTGGTTGGAGCCTTGTTCAAGAGATATGCAGCTGTTTCTAGCGCATAACCCCAGAAGGATCGAGGCAACTCAGCCTTACTCATCATGGAACGAACCATATCCAATAGGGTTCGATTCCGTCTTTCCGATACACCGTTGTGTTGTGATGTGTATGGAGGAGTAAGCTGAGAGAGAATTCCATTCTCTTTTAAGTAGCCCAGAAACTCGGCACTCAAGTATTCACCATCTCGATCAGATCTCAGCGTCTTGATACTTTTGCCTGTTTGTTTTTCAACTTCATTCTTGTATTCTTGAAATTTCTCAAAGTCCTCAGATTTGTGCTTCATCAAGAAGACATGCCCATACCTAGAGAAATCATCTGTGAAAGTAATGAAGTATGAATAACCACTTCTTGCATGTGTAGACATTGGACCACACACATCACTGTGTATGAGTCCCAAGAGCTCGCTCGCTCTTTCTCCGTGTCCAGTGAACGGAGTCTTTGTCATCTTTCCCATGAGACAAGATTCAGAAGTGGCATAAGACTGGTACTCGAACGGATCCAAGTATCCTTCTTTATGTAACTTAGTCAACCGTGTCTCATTGATGTGACCCAGTCTACAATGCCATAAGAAAGCCTGATTTAATTCTGGAGACTTTCTTTTAAGTGTGTTCTGGACACTGAATATCTGAACTTGATTCAATACTTATATACCGTTATTTAATGTACCTGACCCAATCAGTACTTGATTTAGGTGGATGTTTACTACATCGCTTACAAAAACAAAATCATATCCTTCCTTGGAAAGTAAGGATACAGATATGATATTACAAGCCGCACCTGGTACATACAAACAGTTACGCAGAATCAATATCTGCCCAGTTGTCAGTCCTAGGTGATATTCCCCTACGGATACAGCATCCATGCTCATTCCGTTAGCAACCCTGAGAGTCATATCACCTTTCCTGATAACCCTACGGTTTCTCAGAGCCTGTAACGAATTACAGATGTGAGATCCTGATCCGGTATCCAAAACCCAGGAAGTAGGGTAAACTGACAAACAGTTCTCTATTACAAACACATTCGAAGCCGAAGCCACAACATGCTTCGAATTCTGGCTACTGGCTTTGCAAGCTCTGCAATTTTTCTGCCATTGTTCATTCCCGATACAATAGGAACGTCCCTCTTTTACTATATCCAGTCCTGAAACATTTGCCGTTGCTTTTCCTTTTTCCTCCCTGGTTTTTTTCAGGGTATAAGCAGAAGGCAGGGACTGTAGAATTAAGTCAGTACTTGACCCATTCTTCAACGTGGTCTCTAGGTCCGTGAGCTTAAAATAGCTGGTCTCTGTAAGGACGTTGTCCCTTATAGATGACCCGACAGCCAACCTCGCTTGAAGCAATTCGTTCGAGGTCTCATATCTTGCGATACGAGATTGCTCTCCATATAAATTTTTGTTATGGAGGAAGATAGAAACTGAGTCCATCTTCTCGTGCTGCCCCTGGTTCGCACCATCAACTGAGGCTAACACGAGGCACTTGGCTTTCGCACAATCCTTTTCCGATGTCTTTTGGATGTAAACATCCGTGACAGGGGAAACTGGACCTGAGACGGCAGGGGTTTGATTAGTTAAGAGGTATCCCAGCTTGTCATGGGTAATGGACATCTGGACAGACCTTTGCCAGTCATAACAGTCAGATTCAGTCATATTATTATCTAGATGTAACCTAGGTGCGGTCATTTTGGTCGCTGCAATTAAGAGAGAGAGAAGAAAACACTCAGCATGATGCTCTTGCAAGTTTAGAGTGGTTTTTAATTTGTCTAAACATGATGGCTCCCACTGTCTCTCGAATCCCTCCTCATAACCAAAAAGGAAGAATTAGTCAGGATCAATCTCACCGTACAATTCTTGCTTAATCGTTCAGCCAGGCCAGTGTCGGTACTTCGAGGGAGGTTTTCCAACGCTTTCGCGAAGTTCCTTAATTCAAGAACCTCTTTTCCCTGGGGGCGTAGCCCCGCTAACACCTCTCTAGGTATCTACTTGGTTTATAGCATTGATCGTTAAGTGAGAAATTTCCCGAGGAGTAGTATATACTCACAGTAGGATCGGGATCCAAATATCATCGTGTGACGAAACTGAAGGAATCCTACCAGGATCATCACACTCCAAATGGTATGCAACACTAGCAAGTTTCAGTACTTTTGAAACTCCCGATGTGGATTTTTGCCCCATGCTCTTATGACCTTGACTAAGGCCAACAAATCATAAGTCACATGTCAAGTTCTACCCGTCGTTGTCCAGGTTGATTTGAACCCACCCGTATATACTCTTGACTATGGCCAACAAAGTAATACGACTGTCCCAAACCAACGCATTCTATCTATGCAACATATGAATACCCACCAACTACCAAACACTGTGCCTTGACTAAGGCCAACAAACACAGCTTCAATACTGTTGATTATTCATATGAAACGATGGAGGGCTACGGATGGCTTTGGCGAAACCTTGAACGTAGTGAACTTGATATAATCGAAGGAACGAGATAGCTTTTAAAAGGAGTGGCTCAAACTCCGCATTTTAAAAGTTTGTTTTGAAAAGAACCGAGTGGTTTTTCGAAAGTGTTCCAACGATTTTAACTTGGTTTATTTTCTTGCATTAGTTCTTTTAATGCGTGATATTCTTGCATTAGTTCTTTTAATGCGTCCCATCATTTAATACTACCATTGCAGAAAATAACCAAAATATGACGTACACTTGTGCCATTCGCATTCGCCACGGGGCCCCGTCATTACCCGTTAGGTTACTTAACTAACGACAGAGCGGGGGCTGGGCTAGCGCGGCTGTAAAACATAAGCAACGCCTAAATAATATCATATATAGATATATACTGCAATGAAAGCCATTTCAGATCACAGATGAATACATTGAATATACTAGGAATCCGCACTTCGTACGAGCCTGTAACGAAAAGCAGATTACACGGTCGCGGTGAATAGCCAATATCCCACCCAAGACCCCTACGGGTACGGCAAACTACCCGCCAAGTACCCGAAGCGAAGCAACCTCCCTCAACCCCGTGAGTAGGCCACTCGGCACTTCGGCATACCCGGTAGTTTTTGCACCCCCTCCATGGGTCTATCCTAGGTGCAAAAACAGTAAAAAGAAATTATACAATGACGGCTACAACCCTGACCCGGTTGTGCGGCCATATAAATAATTATTACATCAATTTACAAATTTACATGAATTGAAAGAAAAGAAAACTCTCGTCTCACAACCCCCGGCTATTCACCCGCGACAATCCAACATATTCATATACACATTCCAGTAACATTACAGATCACAGATTTGTATAACCCCCACTAATCGACATATAGCGATTAGTAGACGTTCAATACAAATATTACATTACAGAAAAACCCGTCAGCTTAAGTCTTTTAGAAGTTCGATCAAAAATACGGATTTTCAGGACCCTAAAAATAAAATTTTCGTTCTGGAAAATCTGGGCAGAAAATATATATTCCAAAAATCCCAAAACAACCCGAGAAAAACACTACACCAAACTTGGACCTCGGCCGAGTGAACTCGGCCGCGGATCCGCGGTGGGAGCGTGCTCCCGCCGCGTTTCCGCGGCGCTTTGACTCGATTGTTGGACCAAATTTGGTGGGTGATCACACAAAAGCCTGAGCCGATTTTTAAGATAAAATTTATCAATTTTTGAACAGAATAAAAATCGGCAGAAACTTGAAAATCTCGGGTTCGTTGCGTGACTTTTCTTTGATCGATCTTCTAGCTACTTTGCTAACATGTTAGATAGAGTTTAACTAGGCTCTGATACCACTGTAAGTCCATGCTACCTCTCCCGGTACTTGCGGGCTTGCGAAATTTGGTGAAAAACGATTTTCTTAGAGGCGGTAACATGCACTCAAAACCCGGATCTGTGTTAAACTGCTAACTAACAACCTAACAAGAGTTTACCTACTCGGTTAGGGGGCTATACCTTTCTTGAACTCCTTCGTCTTCAACTCGTCCCGGAGTTCGGATCGTCCTCACCTCGTCGTCTCCTTACGTCGAAGATGGATCCACCCGAAAGCTTCTACCTTTGGCTTTTTCTTCGGACTTTGAAGAAACTAGATCACTTAGCTTGCTAGGCCTTGTGAGCTAGAATGAGTAGAGAAGAGTATGTTGGGATTTTGCTCTGTGGTTCTTGCTTCTCAACACATGAGATAAGTGAACCATAGACTAAAGAGAGAGAGCAAGAGCATGAGAGCTCAAAACCAAGAAAGAGAAAAGTCAAGCAAAAATAATCCGCTCTTTTGTCTTTCACCCTCTCATAATCCAAAAGCATCATTAGCCACAATGTCAACCAAGTATTATGTGATGGTTCATATCATGACAAAGGCAATACCATTTCCATGCACTCATTTTGCAAACTACAACAAGCAAGCAAAAGTCTTTGCATGAAAACTACAACCATTGTGATGATGATGGTCAACTAGTCCAACCTAGTCAACCGGTCAACAAAGTCAACAAGTCAACAAAGTCAACCCTCCAAAAACCATGTCACTATAATACTTAATTAATATTATTGCTAAATATATATATATATATATATATCATATTCTCATTAGGGTTGAGCAAAAAGTCAATAGTTAACAGTCAACGGTCAACAACCCTAATGAGAATCCTCTGCCTCTTTCTCTCCGTCAACTGTGCATACACACCAGCATCCGCGTTCCGAGGAACACGGATGCGAACTGGATAAAACCAATCCCAATACGTACACTAGGATCTGGCTTAAACCAAAGCCCGCTAGTGTAAACTGTCCGGACACTAAACGTGCACAAGTACACGGATGTGACTGAACCCTGTCGCAAAACCATGCGACCTGTCGCAAAACCATGCGACCTCTACTCTTTTGCCTAAAGGCGAATAACTTTCTGTGTGGGACTCTAAAGACTAGACACTACGCTGGCAGTGGGTTTAACCACAGACCGCAAGCGGCACTAGCTGTGCGTAACGGTCCCCAGGTAGATGCCGACAAGAAGACTGACGAGGCGAAACCCATCTGGACTCTTACTGAGCCTGAATGTGACAATCTCCGTACAGTCCGGTCTGTTCGTCTGATACATCGCATGGCGGGCGTAGGGGGCGGTAAACATCAGTCCCCCAATAGCGGTACAAGTCGTGTCGGAGTGAAGCCCAAAACACCCTGAGATAACACAGGAAGCCTACCAGTATATCTCATTTGCCCTGGCCAGGGACTACTCGTGTAATGGCTCTCCTAGACACAGCGCGATGTCAACCCCCAATACCGGGAGAGACGAATCCTGTCTAACCGTCACTGCCTCCAAGTGCTTCGGGACTGCACCCAACTACCACCTGTTTGCACGACTCCTCTGAGCCGTGGTAGGGTAGTAATCAAAGTACAGTGGGAACACACTCGTGGCGAAGTGACAGTGTCAAGTCAGCGGACATAGCTGTACTCATGTTGTAAGTCCACGTTGCGACCCCCGGTTCTTACGGGGAGGCGGAAACGGTATAAAAATCAAATTTTGGCGCATGGGGCAACATGGACTAAACAAAGTCGGGATCTTTTCTAAACTAAACTAGCAAACTTGCTAAAGAGAGTTAGCTACTCGGAAAGATGGTTATACCTAAACTTGAACTCTTTCTTCTTGAAACCTTGTAGAGGTTGATGGTTCTCTTCTCGTCGCCTTCTTCCGTCGAAGATTGATCCACCTGAGGGTTCAACCTTCGGGCTCTTTCTCGAACTTGGAGAGAACTAGAATCTCCGGCTTGCTAATCCTTTGATCCTAGAGTGAGTAGAGAGTGTCTAAGGGGTGCTTTTGTTTTAAGGAGAGGGATTATCAACACATGAGAAGGGTTCTCCTTTTGCTAGAGGAAAAAGAAGATGAAGTGAGGAGAGAGAATGGTTATGAAAGAATGAGCTTTCTTTTTCCTTTTTGCAACCATAACAAAAGAAAAAGAATTATCTAATTAGTAATAATAATTTAAATGAGAATAGTTGATGGTAGTTTTGGAATGACCACTATCATGCTTCATTAAATGAATGTAAGCAAGAATCAAGGAGAATCCTTTCAAAGCATGATTGTGGTCAATATTCAACCATGGTCAACAAGTCAACCATGGTCAACAAGTCAACAAAATCAACCATAACAATATTTCATTTAATTACTATTATTAATTGATATTTCATAAATCTATTAGGGTTTGGAAAATGACGACTGTCAACTGTGCAAACGCACCCGTTCCGAAACCCTAATGAAATACCTCATCCTCCGCCTCAAGCAAATGTGCATACACACCTGCATTCTCGTTCCGAGGAACAAGAATACCGAGATATAAAAGCAACCCCAAAACATATACCAGTATCTGGCTCAAACCAGAGCCTGCCAGCATAATCCGTCCGGACTCCAAAACGTGCACAAGTGCGCGGATGAGAACGAACCCTGTCGCAAAACCATGCGACCTCTACTCTGTTTTGCCCAGAGGCGAATACCATCTGTGTGGGACTCTAAAGACTCGACACTACGCTGGCAGTGGGTTTAACCACAGACCGCAAGCGGCACTAGCTGTGCGTAACGGTCCCCAGGTAGATGCCGACAAGAAAGCTGACGAGGTGAACCCCATCTGAACTCCTACTGAGTCTGAATGTGACATTCTCCGTACAGTCCGGTCTGTTCGTTTGATACATCGCATGTCGGGCCTAGGGGGCGGTAAAACGTCAGTCCCCCAATAGCGGTACAAGTCGTGTCGGAGTGAAGCCCAAAACACCCAGAGATAACACTGGAAGCCTACCAGTATATCTCGCTTGCCCTGGCCAGGGACTACTTGTGTAATGGCTCTCCTAGACACAGCGCGATGTCAACCCCCAATACCGGGAGAGACGAATCCTGTCTAACCGTCACTGCCTCCAAGTGCTTCGGGACTGCACCCAACCATTACCTGTTTGCATGACTCCTTTGAGCCGTGGTAGGGTAGTGATCAAAGTGCAGTGGGAACACACTTGAGGCGAAGTGCCAGTGTCAAGTCAGCGGACTAAGCTGTACTCATGTCACCTGGGAACTAATAACTGACGATAGGTATAATACCAACCTGTCAGTTCCCGACGAGTCCTGTCCAGTGTACTCATAACCTAACGAGCACCCGTATACTATCTCCAGTACGACGTACTGATGGCTGTGGGACAGACCATCTCCCACACTAGGATGAGAAGCGCATACGCTAGTCTACTCCGGAGTATCGATGCCCTGTCTCGATAGTCCTGCGACTAGGGACCTGTATAAGGATGTGCTTATAGATTACCCAGCCCCCACTAGTGTGACTGCCATCACAACGCTGGAAATCAAGCAAAAGATCTTAAGGGCTCCACTAATGCGTATAGGTGATATCGCAAAATAAACACATGTACACATTGAAGTAGAAACAAACCAAGTAGCATACTACTATATTGAGCAAGATTGTTTATACAAGGTGAATATCCCAATCCTCCATCAAGTAATATACAAACTAGTATGATACAGTAATGGCCTCTAGGGCATATACACTAACAATCTCCCACTTGCACTAAGGCCATGTACTGGCGTATCGAAGACCTATCATCTCGATCAGCCGCTCGAACTGAGTCTGGGGTAGGGCCTCGGTGAATGGATCTGCAGTGTTTTCTTCTGAAGCAACCCTCCGAACCTCGATCTCCTTGCGATCCACGATCTCCCTGATCAGGTGATACCGCCTCAAGATGTGCCTGGATCTCTGATGGGACCTGGGTTCCTTCGCTAAAGCTATAGCCCCGTTGTTGTCGCAATACAGAGGTATTGGGTCAACAATGGACGGAACCACCTGAAGTTCTTTCAAGAACTTCCTTATCCAGACAGCTTCTTTTGCGGCATCAGATGCAGCGATGTATTCCGCTTCCATAGTCGAGTCTGCAACGGTTTCCTGTTTGGAACTCTTCCAACACACCGCCCCTCCATTGAGGGTAAAGACAAAACCCGACATGGACTTGGAATCATCCTTGTCACTCTGGAAGCTGGAGTCAGCAAAGGCATCGATCTGGAGGTCTTTTCCGCCATACACCAAGAACATCTCCTTAGTCCTTCTCAGGTACTTGAGAATGTTCTTTACCGCTATCCAGTGTTTCTTCCCAGGGTTTGACTGATACCTGCTTACCACACTCGGTGCATAAGCTACATCCGGTCTGGTACACAACATCGCATACATTATAGAGCCTACCGCAGAAGCGTAGGGTATAATAGACATCCGATCCCTCTCCAAATCAGTCTTGGGAGACATCTCTTTAGAGAGGGTGATCCCGTGACAAGCCGGTAGGTTACCACGCTTGGAATCTTCCATACTGAATCTTTTCAGTATAGTGTCGATGTACCTGGACTGTGAAAGTCCTAATATCCTCTTGGATCTATCACGATGGATCCGGATCCCCAGGATGTACGAAGCATCACCCAGGTCTTTCATGGAGAAGCTTTGTGACAAGAATCCCTTGACAGATTGTAGCATAGGAATGTCATTTCCTATCAAGAGAATGTCATCCACGTATAAAATGAGAAATACTACAGTTCTCCCTACAAATCTACTATAGATGCATAGTTCATCTGGATTTTTGATAAAGCCAAATTCCATGACCGTCTCATCAAAACAGATGTTTCAACTCCGCGATGCCTGTTTTAGTCCATAGATGGACTTAAGAAACTTGCACACCTTTCCGCTGCTCCCACTCTGAATGAAACCCTCTGGCTGATCCATATAGACACACTCCTCTAAATTTCCATTTAGAAAAGCGGTTTTTACGTCCATCTGCCAAATCTCATAATCGTGGAAGGCAGCAATGGCAAGAAGGATCCGAATGGATTTCAGCATAGCCACTGGAGAAAAGGTTTCGTCATAGTCCAAGCCAGGTCTTTGACGGAAACCCTTTGCTACAAGTCTAGCTTTATAGGTCTCAACCTGTCCATCTACACCAATCTTCCTTTTGAAGATCCACTTGCATCCTACGGGTTTTACCCCGTCTGGAGCAATGTCCAACGTCCATACTTTGTTGGTGTACATGGACTCCATTTCGGTCCGCATTGCATCCAGCCATTTTACCGAGTCAACGCTCTGAACGGCCTGCTGGAAGCTAGTAGGCTCATCATAATCTATGATGCAATCCTCTCTATCCCCGTCTATGAGAAAACCGTAGTATCTCTCGGGCGAATGAGACTGCCTACTACTCCTGCGGAGCGGCGTAGGAATGTCCTGTTCATTTGAACCCTCTGGTTCTTCTAAGCTTTCAGTAATAGTCTGTGGTTCTGGAATTTCTTCCAGTTCTACTGCGCTCCCACTTGATTCTTTTTCTAAGAACTGGTGTTCTAGAAAGTGGGCATGACGAGAAACAAGAACTTTTTGTTCCTCTTCGTAGTAGAAGAGATATCCCTTGGAATTCTTTGGATATCCCACAAACTTACACAGTACTGAGCGTGCCTCGAGCTTGTCCGCATGCTGCTTTTTAACAAAAGCTGGACTTCCCCAAGTCTTAATGTGACTGAGATGGGGTCTCTTCCCACACCACATCTCATCTGGTGTAGTAGGCACAGTCTTAGTAGGAACTCGGTTCAAAAGGTACGCAGCTGATTCTAGCGCATACCCCCAGAAAGATCGCGGTAACTCAGCGTTACTCATCATGGACCGTACCATATCCAATAGGGTTCGGTTCCGTCTCTCCGATACACCGTTGTGTTGCGGAGTGTATGGAGGAGTAAGCTGAGAGAGAATTCCATTCTCTTTTAAGTAATTCAGGAACTCGGTACTTAAGTATTCTCCACCTCGATCCGATCTTAGAATCTTGATACTTTTGCTGGTCTGTTTTTCCACTTCATTCTTATATTCCTGGAACTTTTCAAAAGCTTCGGACTTATGTTTCATTAAGAAGACATAACCGTATCTTGAAAAATCATCCGTAAAAGTAATGATGTAAGAATAACCGCTTCGCGCATGTGTAGACATTGGACCGCACACATCGCTGTGTACGAGTCCCAAGAGCTCGCTCGCTCTTACTCCGTGTCCAGTGAACGGAGTCTTTGTCATCTTTCCTTTGAGACAGGATTGACAAGTGGCATATGATTGATATTCGAACGGATCCAAATATCCTTTTTTATGTAACTTAGTCAACATTCTCTCATTGATGTGACCCAGCCTACAATGCCATAAGAAAGTCTGATTGATATCTGGAGACTTTCTTTTGTGTGTATTCTGGACATTGAAAATCTGTGGTTGGTTTAATACGTATATACCATTGCTCAGTGTACCTGACCCAATCAGAACTTAATTAAGGTGAATGTTTACAACATTACTTACAAACGCAAATTCATAACCTTCTTTAGAAACCAAAGATGCAGAAATGATATTACAAGTTGCGTTGGGTACAAAAAAGCAATTACGCAAAACCAAAACATGCCCATCTGACATTCCCAGGTGATAGTCCCCCACGGCTTTAGCATCCATGCTATCTCCGTTCGCAACTCTGAGGGTCATGTCACCTGCCTTCAAAAACCTACGGTTTCTCAATGCCTGCAAAGAATTACAGATATGAGATCCTGATCCGGTATCCAATACCCAGGAAGTAGAGTTTATAGAAAGATAGTTTTCAATAACATACACACCTGAAGCTGAAGCCGCAACCTGCTTCAGTTCCTGTGTCCTGGCCTTCCAAGCCCTGCAATCTTTCTTCCAGTGTCCACTCTTATGACAATAGAAGCATTCTTCCTTTCCAACAAGCTTCCCCGCAATCTTTGTTGCCTTTTCCTTTCCCTTCGTACCCACTTTACTAACACCGCCTCTTGGTTTGGCGGGGGCTTTCTTCCTCTTTCCCTTGGCTTTCGTCTTGGACCTAGAGGAAGAAGATCCTCCTACAAACAAAGCGGGTGTTTCCCTACCCTTCTGTAGGGTGCCCTCTGCGCTCCTCAGCAGGTTGAGGAGTTCTGAAAGTTCAACTTCCTTTTCTTGTAAGTTGAAGTTCAATATAAACTGGGCGTAAGTGGATGGAAGGGACTGGAGAATTAAATCCGTATAGAGTTCACTGTCCAACGTGGTCCCAAGTTCCGCGAGCTCTTCAGTGTAGCCAATCATCTTAAGCACGTGGTCCGCTACCGATGATCCGACGGCCAACTTTGTTGAAAATAACTTCTTCGACACTTCGTATCTTGCGATACGAGACTGCTCTCCATACAGTTCTTTTGTATGGAGAAATATGGACTCAAGGTCCATATTCTCATGCCTCCTCTGATGTTCGTTGTCCATAGAGGCAAGCATGAGGCACCTGGCCTTCGCGCAATCAATCTCCCAAGTCTTACGGATTTCCTTATCTGTGACGCTGGAGGTGGGACCTGGGACGGGGGGAGCTTTGGTGGTAAGAAGATACCCCAGCTTGTCGTAAGCGATTGCTAATTTGACATTCCTGAGCCAATCTTTGTAGTTTGGCCCTGTCAGTATGTTTTTATCTAGAAGTAACTTAAGTCCAGTCATTTCGATTTGGTCGCTGCAGGGGGAGAGAAGAAACACTTAGCACGATGCTCTTGCAAGTTTAGAATGGTTTTTAATTTATCTAAACAGGATGGCTCCCACTGTCTCTCGAATCCCTCCTCAAACCACAAAGGAAGAATTAGCCGGGATCAATCCCACCGCACAATACTTGCTTAACCGTTCAGCCAGGCCAGTGTCGGTACTTCGAGGGAGGTTTTCCAACGCTTTCGCGAAGTTCCTTAATTTAAGAACCACTTTTCCCTGGGGGCGTAGCCCCGCTAACACCTTTCTAGGCACCTACTAGGTTTATAGCATTGATCGTTTAGTGAGAAATTTCCCGAGGAGTAGCATATACTCACAGTAGGATCGGGATCCAAATATCATCGCATGACGAAACTGAAGGAATCCTACCAGAATCATCACACTCCAAATGGTATGCAAATCTAGCAAGTTTCAGTACTTATGAAACTCCCGATGTGGATTTTTGCCCCATGCTCTTATGACCTTGACTTTGGCCAAAATATCATAAGTCACATGTCAAGTTCTGCCCGTCACTATCCAGGTTAATTTGGATCCATCCGTGCATACCCTTGACTTTGGCCAAAATGGCAGCACGACTGTCCCAAACCAACGCATCTATCTATGCTACACATGAACACCCAATAGCTACCAATCACTATGCCTTGACTTTGGCCAAAATACATAGCTTGAATACTATTGTCTATTCATGCGAAACGACGGAGGGCTACGAATGGTTTTGGTAAAACCGTGAACGTAGTGAACTTGATATAATCGATGGAACGAGATAGCTTTTAGAAGGAGTGGCTCAAGCTCCGCATTTAAAAGTTAGTTTTTGAAAAGAACCGAGTGGTTTTTCAAAAGTGTTCCAACGACTTTAACTTGGTTTATTATCTTGCATTAGTTCTTTTAATGCGTGATATTCTTGCATTAGTTCTTTTAATGCGTCCCATCATTTAATCCTACCATTGCAGAAAACAACCAAAATATGACGTACGCTTATGCCATTCGCATTCGCCACGGGGTCCCGTCATCACTCGTTAGGTTACTTAACTAACGACAGAGCGGGGGCTGGGCTAGCGCGGCTGTAAAACATAAGCAACGCCTAAATATAAAGCAATGATAGACATTACAGATCACAGATGAATACATTGGATATACTAGCAATTCGCAATCCGTTCGAGCCTGCAACGAAAAGCGGATTACACGGTCGCGGTGAATAGCAAATACCCCACCCAAGACCCCTACGGGTGCGGCAAACTACCCGCCAAAAACCCGGTAGTTTGTGCACCCCTCCATGGGTCTATCCTAGGAGCAAAAACAGTAAAAAGAATTATACAATGACGGCTACAACCCCGACCCGGTTGTGCGGCCATACAAATAATATTATTACATCAATTTACATTTACAAATGAATGAAAGAAAAACAAAAGCTCATCTCACATCCACCCCGGCTATTCACCCGCGACAGTCCAACACATTCATATACACATTCCAACATCAAACACAGATCACAGAGATGTATAACCCCGACTAATCGACTTATAGCGATTAGCCGACGTTCAATACATGCAAACATCACAGATATAACCATCATAGTCAAAGTGCAGTGAAGTTCGGAAAAAAAATACGGAATTATAGGACCCCAAAAGTAAATTTCTGCTCTGGAATATCTGGGCACATATAATATATTTTAAAAATCCCAAAACCAACACAGAGACACACTGCACGAAAGCCGATCACCAGAAGACACTAAACGGCGGCGGATCCGCGGCTCGAAGAATAGGTGAGGCCGCGGATCCGCGGCGGTTTGAACGAATTAGGGGATCGTTTTTCTTGGGTGTTCACACAAAACCCTGAGCCGAATTTAGGTGTATAACAAATCTTGTTTTGACCAGAAAAATTTTTAACAGAAACTAGGGTTTTTGCAAAGTTTGGTTTTTGGATTTTTCGGTTCCGAACTTCATTACACTTCACTACCAAGCTAGTTTAAGTTTAGTTAGGCTCTGATACCACTGTAAGTCCACGTTGCGACCCCCGGTTCTTACGGGGTGGCGGAAACGGTATAAAAATCAAATTTTGGCGCATGGGGCAACATGGACTAAACAAAGTCGGGATCTTTTCTAAACTAAACTAGCAAACTTGCTAAAGAGAGTTAGCTACTCGGAAAGATGGTTATACCTAAACTTGAACTCCTTCTTCTTGAAACCTTGTAGTGGTTGATGGTTCTCTTCTTGTCGCCTTCTTCCGTCGAAGATGGATCCACCTGAGGGTTCAACCTTCGGGCTCTTTCTCGAACTTGGAGAGAACAAGAATCTCCGGCTTGCTAATCCTTTGATCCTAGAGTGAGTAGAGAGTGTCTAAGGGGTGCTTTTGTTTTAAGGAGAGGGATTCTCAACACATGAGAAGGGTTCTCCTTTTGCTAGAGGAAGAAGAAGATGAAGTGAGGAGAGAGAATGGTTATGAAAGAATGAGCTTTCTTTTTCCTTTTTGCAACCATAACAAAAGAAAAAGAATTATCTAATTAGTAATAATAATTTAAATGAGAATAGTTGATGGTAGTTTTGGAATGACCACTATCATGCTTCATTAAATGAATGTAAGCAAGAATCAAGGAGAATCCTTTCAAAGCATGATGGTGGTCAACATTCAACCATGGTCAACAAGTCAACAATGGTCAACAAGTCAACAAAATCAACCATAACAATATTTCATTTAATTACTATTATTAATTGATATTTCATAAATCTATTAGGGTTTGGAAAATGACGACTGTCAACTGTGCAAACGCACCCGTTCCGAAACCCTAATGAAATACCTCATCCTCCGCCTCAAGAAACTGTGCATACACACCTGCATTCTCGTTCCGAGGAACAAGAATACCGAGATATAAAAGCAACCCCAAAATATATACCAGTATCTGGCTCAAACCAGAGCCTGCCAGCATAATCCGTCCGGACTCCAAAGCGTGCACAAGTGCGCGGATGAGAACGAACCCTGTCGCAAAACCATGCGACCTCTACTCTGTTTTGCCCAGAGGCGAATACCCTCTATGTGGGACTCTAAAGACTCGACACTACGCTGGCAGTGGGTTTAACCACAGACCGCAAGCGGCACTAGCTGTGCGTAACGGTCCCCAGGTAGATGCCGACAAGAAGGCTGACGAGGTGAACCCCATCTGAACTCCTACTGAGTCTGAATGTGACATTCTCCGTACAGTCCGGTCTGTTCGTCTGATACATCGCATGTCGGGCCTAGGGGGCGGTAAAACGTCAGTCCCCCAATAGCGGTACAAGTCGTGTCGGAGTGAAGCCCAAAACACCCTGAGATAACACTGGAAGCCTACCAGTATATCTCGCTTGCCCTGGCCAGGGACTACTTGTGTAATGGCTCTCCTAGACACAGCGCGATGTCAACCCCCTATACCGGGAGAGACGAATCCTGTCTAACCGTCACTGCCTCCATGTGCTTCGGGACTGCACCCAACCATTACCTGTTTGCACGACTCCTTTGAGCCGTGGTAGGGTAGTGATCAAAGTGCAGTGGGAACACACTTGAGGCGAAGTGCCAGTGTAAAGTCAGCGGACTAAGCTGTACTCATGTCACCTGGGAACTGATAACTGACGATAGGTATAATACCAACCTGTCAGTTCCCGACGAGTCCTGTCCAGTGTACTCGTAACCTAACGAGCACCCGTATACTATCTCCAGTACGACGTACTGATGGCTGTGGGACAGACCATCTCCCACACTGGGATGAGAAGCGCATACGCTAGTCTACTCCGGAGTATCGATGCCCTGTCTCGATAGTCCTGCGACTAGGGACCTGTATAAGGATGTGCTTATAGATTACCCAGCCCCCACTAGTGTGACTGCCATCACAACGCTGGTAATCAAGCAAAAGATCCTAAGGGCTCCACTAATGCGTATAGGTGATATCGCAAAATAAACACATGTACACATTGAAGTAGAAACAAACCAAGTAGTATACTACTATATTGAGCAAGATTGTTTATACAAGGTGAATATCCCAAGCCTCCATCAAGTAATATACAAACTAGTATGATACAGTAATGGCCTCTAGGGCATATACACTAACACATGTCACCTGGGAACTGATAACTGACGATAGGCATAATACCAACTAGTCAGTTCCCGACGAGTCCTGTCCAGTGTACTCGTAACCCAACGAGCACCCGCGTACTATCTCAAGTACGACGTACCGACGGCTGTGGGACAGACCGTCTCCCACACTGGGATGAGAAGCGCATGCGCTAGTCTACTCCGGAGTATCGATGCCCTGTCTCGATAGTCCTGCGACCAGGGACCTGCATAAGGATGTGCTTATAGATTACCCAGCCCCACTAGTGTGACTGCCATCACAACGTTGGTAATCAAGCAAAGATCCTAAGGGCTCCACTAATGTGTATAGGCGATATACTAAAATAAACACATGTACACATTGAAGTAGAAACAAACGAAGTAGCATACTACCTTTTTGAGCAAGATTGTCAATACAAGGTGAATATCCCAAGCTTCAATTAAGTAATATACATACTAGTATGATACAGTAATGGCCTCTAGGGCATATACACTAACATCATCTGTTGGTACGACGCTACTCGAAAGTCTTCCAATGACTATTCTAGACTAGACATCGGTTGTGAAGGGGTTTCAGTAAATGATTCAAAGTTGGTTGGATACTGAAAACTCCCAAATGGCTGTCCAGAAGCAATGTCTAGGGAAGGTGTAAAAGTCGGGTAGGACTGGTAAGAATTGAATGGCTGGACAGGGTGATGATCAACGTCATGATAAGAATGTGATTGGAATTGTTGATCAAAAGAATTTGCAGCGGTAAAAGGAATGAAAGATCGGCTACGAGATTGTTCAATACGTTCAGCAATATACATGGGTTTCGGAGTTACAACAGGACTTTCAAAAGGGGTATCAACGTAAGAAGGTGGTGAAGGTTGAAATGGTTGATACAAGGTGGATTGCGTAGTCCAATTGTTCGTCCTAGACGCGTCTATCTGATCTTTCAAAGAAAGTTTAGGCATGGATGGATCGTTCGACGTTTGACCAAAGCAAGAACCGTAAGAAATAATGTTTGGTTATGGGTACCAAAGTTTGGCAAGAGTTTTTCAAGGTGGGGTACCCATGATATAAAGAGGTGAAGAAGACGAAAAAAAAGGAGGGGAAAAATGAATGTGATTTCTTTAATTATTTTTTAAGTTAGTTATCAACAAAAGAATGAAATATACGCACAAACAAAATTGGACAAAAAACAATCACGACACAGTACCACACACCTAATCGGTCTAAGGTCAACTAAACATGTTCAAGAACTTGATTGTCAAAATAAAACTGTGTCGAGAAACGGGCTCAAGATATACTGATCACGAGGTCCGGTAAGTGCCGAGATGAGGGAGGTTTTACGACGCTTTCGCGAAGGTCCTTAATTAGATAACCCATTCTTTTTTGGCGGTTTCACCATGAACACTTTCCTAGACACCCTGTGAACGATATGCCGTTAAGCGGTGTTTAAAACACAGTTAACTTCTCCTAATGAGAGCGAAGTCCTTAAGGCTTAAAGTCTAGTTTTTTTTAAATTTGTGTGGGTAAACGTTATGCTCAATTCGTGATTTGTGGGTCACGGAAAAGGTGATGAAATCATTTACCGTATGTTGTAGGGTTCGCTTGCCCTTAAATCCATATTAATGGATGCAATACGCAATTCAATAAAAAAAACAATTATTCAAAGAATCAAACAATTGTTTTTTCGTTTAAGCTCGGCACTGCAACAAATACGGGTTAGCCATGTTTTGGCATTTGAAAGCGACTTGCAAAGAATCCAGCCCAGATATTATAGGGATGCGTCAGATTTGAGAAGAAGGTGTTAGTAAAGTACGTACTGATGAATTTTCTGGTTAAGAAAACCCTGTTGAAGTTCAATCCGAATAGCTTGGAATATTCGCTTGCGCAGGTCAAACTACCCAGATCTTTAGCACTGTACTTCGTAATCCCATTAACCTTGAAGTACACTTTTCTCCCTACGATCGTAGTTCGCAAATCCGCAAAAATCAGAAAATGTCGGAAAAACGGATTTTAGTGCGAAAAAGCGATATGAATGCCCAAATACCTGCACACTAAAAATTATAAAAAACAAGCAATACAAATGGGACAAAAAACATAACACTAGAGCACATAGAAGAAATAGGAGGCAGAAGGAGGAGCTTAGGCCGGCGAGCTCGGTTTTGGAGGGTGTGTCGCCCGTTCAACTTAGGTGTTTGGGCTGCAAATTTCTTCTGTGATCATAATGGTTCACTAATGCCTCACTACTATTGTTTATCTTTTTAGTTGAGATCCAGAGTGCTAGCAGGTAAGAAATCCAGAGAGCAAAATTGATAGCAAAGTTATTTTTTTTGTTTTGGTTTTTGTAATTTTGAAATTTTTAGTTTGTTTTTAGAAAAGTGTTAGATGGATATTGACAAGATTAACCCGAAATAACAAAAATAAAAACGTTACCGTATCCTCGGAAACGGCGCCATTTGATTGCATGCTTTCTACGTGTCGTGTATTTGAAGTTCTAAAGTTAACCGCAATCAAGACGGTGTCGCTTTGCAACTAGCCGCGATGAGTATGGGTTGTCCGCAGGGAGACAGAGCATTTTACTTTCTTGTTTTCATGAGTTAATGCGCGTGGGCGGAAAGTTCATATCTAACCTATGTGTTATATGCAAATTAAAAGCTTGTTAGGAATTGATAGGATAATGTAAGTTAAGGAAATCCGTACTTAATCCTTTGAGCCGAGCAAGACCACTAAAGCTAGAGCAATCGGCAACAATGTGGATTATGGTGCTTAATCATGGTATTTGTGAAATCCGGCTTATTGACCTTTGTCCGTCCGTTCTTTTAGTTTCCTTTCGCCTCCGGCCAATCCGAACGCAACCGGTCGCGATTAGGATACACCGATAGGTGGGGTAGGGTGCCTAACGGAGCGCTTGCGTAAGGTTTGGGCGAAGCTTAATGGAAAAGATCAGGAAAAGGAAATAAGAAACGAAAGCTTAACTTACAATATCATATTCTTTTCCTAACAACACATATTCACAAACATCAAAACAACAAACAAAAAGAGCAAAGAAAAGATAATTAAAGAAAAGAAAAGAGCAACAAGCAAGAAAGTAAATGGCAAGGAATTAAAGTGCAAGTAAGTAAAGCAAGAATATAAATGCAAGTAGAGCATGGAATAAAAGTGCAAGAAAGAATGAGCAAGTAAGTAAAAGAGCAAGTAAGAAATCGCAAGAATGAAATACTAAGATCTAAGAACCATATAACACAATACAAGCCATGGGTTCAATAACCTAATCTTAAACTTGCAAGCTCAATGAAGAGGTTGCAAGATCAAGAGGAGGCAAAAAATCCAAGGGAAATGAAGGCAAAGAAGAATGCTTTATTAATCTTCATATAATGATACAACCCTTAAGATAAATAACCTAAACATAAACTTGCAAGCTCAATAAAGAGGTTGCAAGATCAAGTGAAGGCAAAGAGCTCAAGGGGACTAAGATATGTACAAGAACAAAAGTGAAAATAAAAGAGTTGTTAATGAAAGCTTGGACAAAAGAATGACAATCCAGGATCCCTTCTCCTTTCTCACTGGTTCTGCTTTTATAGGCTCAAAAGAAAAATAAACTAGCAATAAAATTAAGATGACTTGGCAGCAAGGGAGGGCCCATAGAAGATTTGGGCTCTTTAGGGAAGATTGGGCCGGCCAGCTAGGCCAAATAGTGAATGTGGCTGGCCACATTCCGAGGGAACTTGCTCATATAGAAGTGGTGGTCTTGTGTTCTACCATATATCACTCTGGTGCTGCCAGATTTCTCTAATTTAACCTGGTATGCACTCTTGGATTTGGAGGAAACTTGATGCATCACATCACATCATATCTTTTTTCATTAAACACACATCACTTTTCATGCCCACTTGTGCCATAATTCACGGCAGGCCCATCATGGTCCTAGTGCCAAAGAGTATGTGTACACTTGCGGTGTGTTGGACCAATATTGTGTGCACACATTTTATTAGCAATAACTCTTTGGATATCGGTCGGTTTCCAGTTCAGATTGCAGTGTCGGCTCACAAACGATATATCCGTGATTTTACGTGTATTTCCAGTATTTTGTCACGGATACCTGTAATCTGTATTACTAAACAGACAATGGTTAGTAGTACTGATATACAACAAAATAGATAATGAATGAGCGGTATTAAAATGCAGTTCTTAGTGATGAACACATACCCAAAGTAATTTAAAATCAACTAGAACTTTGACTCTAAGGACTTCGTGCTCATTAGGAGAAGTTAACTCTGTTTAGAACATCGCTTAACAGTATATCGTTCACGGGGTATCTAGGCAAGTGTTCAAGAGAAAGTGTTATCTAATTAAGGAATTTCACGAAAGCGTTGGAAAACCTCCCATCATCTCTTACACTTATCTGGCTTCGTGATCCGTATATCTTTAGCCCGTTTCTCGACACAGTTTTATTTCGACAATCAGGTTCTTGAGCATGTCTAGTTGACTTTGCATAACATAACTGATAGGGCTGTGATATTCTTTGTTTTTATGATATTTGTGAATTCTTGTTAATATGGTGATACACGATTTAATTTAATTTTTCATGATTCTTGTTATTTTGTTTATACTCAATCCCAATTCACTTGTTCAAATTGCCAAAATTCTTCCTACATTCATGACAACTGTCATTTCTTAGGAGATAACCAACCATCCCGGAGTTTTGATAATGGTCACCCACCTAACACTCTTGAACCAAGTCCCACTTCAATTAGTGACCTAATGATTGAAGATTTAGAGAAAGAGGTCGACAGATTGACTGCTTTAGCATCACCACCATCACAACCCTCCTTACCTGAAACAATTGAACCATCATTAAGGAATGATAGTGAGATGGATGCTAAGTTGAGCGCTTTACAGATGGGTATTGAAGTAATGACTGCGGTCAAGAATCAATCAACTTCTACGCTAGCCCTGTGCATACAGCAGTCTGAGCAATTGTTTCTTGCTCAAGCTCAATCATTGGCAAGAATAGAGGAACATGCGAAACATTTAGCTGTGAGGATTCTAGGGAGTGAACTCGGTGAATTGGAACCCAATAGTGTTAATGTCTGTCATCAAGGAAGTCACACGAGTGAGATAAATGATCAATTGAATTTTGATGATTTCATAGATAACGATGCATTTGAATTGACTAAGTGTTATCAGGACACACAAGAAAAACCTCCGACTGATTTTTGCAATCCCATTTTAGAGGAGGAATCTTGTGATTTTTCCGGGTATGATTTAGATAGATTGTCAGAAGAGATCAATGATGAGGAACCCACAATTTTTGTATCACCTAGTGATATTGTTTCGGATGAAATGTTAGTGTGGGAACCTACTTTTTTGGATGACATGTACCCACCGATTTGTGAATGTGATGAGGGAGAACTCGTATTGGGAATTGTGAGTTGTAGCAAAGAGAATAGAATTGTGAAAAATCATAGGGAGGAAAACAGCATTGAAAAATATTCTTTCATAGCGAGTTTTGAAGAAATTTTTGCGGATGAACTTGATATTCTAGGTGAGTTTGAGTCAGGATCAATTTGGGAACATCCTAGGAACCTTTCTTTTGCCGAACTTTTTGTGGATGAACTCCATTTTTAACTTGACTTCGGAACTCAACACGTGCTTCTTGAACATTCAATTCATTCAGAAAACAATTCTTTGACCTCTTCAAAACATCATCTTCATATTCAGCGTCTTCTGATCCCTACTTTTACACGCCCATGCCCTTCACTAACATCTATCATATACCTTTTCTCTTTTTTTTCTTTTTTTATATACATATTCTTTTACCAGCCATTGCACTATATAGACAAAATCTTTAAATGGCTGGTATTAATTTCTGGACTAACCCAATCTTTTAACAAGTAAATATTGTAATTAGCCTTAGGTTTTTTCTTTTTTCTTGCAATAAAATTCTCAACATGATGTCTAAGTCTAGCTACCAGAGACGGGGGCAACGATGAGGACACCATAAAACTCAGGTTTGGGGGTGAGCACGGCGTTTATTTTTCTCTATCATATGTAAATTCTGCATTGAATACATATTAAAAAATTTTAAAAATTTCCCTAAAATAAAAAATAACTTTTTCATGATAGCTAGTGGGGGAACTTAGATTCAAAGTCTGACGGTTCGGTTGATAAGTTAGAAATAATTAAATCCTTTTCGAGAGACTGACGACTCAAAAAATAACCCTCCTTCATGTTTAAACCATAGCAGATATACGTCTTTTTAAACACTTTACACGCGTCGTATGTTTTTTAGAATTTGATGAATGTCTGACATGTCTGTAAAACTTTTAAAATTGATAAGCATCTTTAGGATCAAACAGGTTTGTTCTGAGTTAAGTAATATCAAGAAAAGTTTATAAAGTAAGGTGAATATGAAGGATATTATTTAGGTTTTAATAGAACCTATAAGTCTGAAAAATAACCCATCTGGAACTTTGTTGGAGTGATTACACACCTTATCCACATGTAACGTCTTCGGATTTAAAAGAAATGCTGGCTATATCTCCATTTTCACTGAATTCAGAATATTTTAAAATAAAATGAGTCTTTAGTTTTGTGGCCTTGGTAACTTGGGTAATTAAGTCCTTGGGGTGTCTCCACACCTAATGCCCTAAAACCATCTGGTTTGGTAATCATTGACCCAAAGATTGCTTGTTCCCAATCGCCAAATAAAACAAGCTAAGCAAATGTTCTCTCCGAGTTAAAAATCCTCACGGTTTTTTATGGGAGAATAATCTTGGCGGAGACAAGTTTTCTTATAAAATAGTTTTTTTTACGGAGATATGAAAGTTATATTTATAAAGACGTTTTGCACGACAACGAAGGGTGTGTATGAACAACAAATAGGTGAAAGGTAGGAGTGAAAAATAAGACTTAAGTTCTCTGTTAAAAATGATATATATTCTTACTTGAAACCTAACTGGAGAATAAGACTTGGGAAAATCTTAACTCATTTTAAACTCGTGTGATCCTTTAGAAGTCTATCCTCATCTGTAATTATGACATGATGAGCCTAATCAAGTTCTTAAAAGCTTATGTACACTATCCGCATAATCATGTAAAGACGCGTATGGGCTTATGTTAAACAAATTGTGATGAGTGAAAAATAGGGTTTAACGTTTCTAAGTTGGGTAATAGAACATCTAACTTAAGATTAGAATCAACAGTTTCTCTACGATGCTAACTTGACTGGATTTTGTGGGTGTAATCCGTTGAAAACCCTCAGGAGACAACACTCCTCCTACTAGGGACACCTAGAGGTTTAACGACTTGTTGCATATGCTCAGTGCAATCGTGTTCCCCGCGAAAGTGAGGCTAGGAATTTTTGTATTGCTCGGGACGAGCAATAGATAAGTTTGGGGGTATTTGTTCATCTTTGGAAACTGCATTTTAATAACCTCATTCATGATATATTTTTGTTATTTATCGGTACTTTTTGTAAGTCTACAGTAGCGCCCCGGCCGTCTTTCCAAGGCCAAAATGCGGAAAAAAAACTTTTTGTAAACTAGAAACCGGCGCTATCGTATGCTTAAAACCCGGATCGAACCATTAACCTACAACTAGCTATCTAGAGAGAGGGTTGGAAAGGTATACCGATCGATTCGTGTCCTTCGGTCTTTGGCCCCCATCCCAAGCTCCCCGCGGCATCTCCGGTCTTGATCTCCTCGTCGGAAAGGGCACCACATCATCGATTCTTTTTACGGGCTCCCGCTTCATCCGAAGAAACTCGGGCACGAAGTGTGGTAGCCGACGTGTCCAAGATGATGTAGAGAATGTTTGTGATCACTTTGTCTCTTGCATTCATGACTTCGATGGAGATTGAAGGTGTTGCCATTAATGGAGGCTATGAGCTAGAGGAAGAAGAAGGAGGCGAAGCTTTTTCTTCTTTTCTTATCTTGTGTTGGAATAATGAGAGTGAGAGAGAGTTAGAAAAAGAAATACAACAGCTAACCTTTACCTTGGCTGCCCTCTCTCTCGGCTTATCATTTCAACTCAATAAACAAATATAAAATGTGACATTTACACAATAAAAGAGACCATGAGTCATAATATATGTCCATGCCACATTAAATGCATCTCATGATGAATTCTAGCTCACAATTTCCATTTACAAACATTAATCCATATGTTTGCAACAATAAAAAGATACGGCAACATCTAAAGTAAACTCGTGACGGATCACAAGGATACCCCTCACCTGTATATATATATCTACACCTGCATTCCGACTGAATGCGAATGTGATGAGACTAAAGTAATCCAACAAATGTAATACTACGATCCGGCTTAAACCAAAGCCCACTTGTTTGATCCGTCCGATCGTGATCCGTGCAATACCGTACGTATATGATCGAACCCTGACATATGTCATACGGCCTCTACAACGTTTCGCCCGAAACTTGAGAAACAGTCTGTGGGGGACTCTAAAGACTCTTCAATACTTTGGTCGTGGATTTAACCACTAGCACGTCAGTGGTACTAACTGTACGTAACGGGCTACCAGGTATTGACCAAAATGGAGGTTGATGAGCGAACTCATCCTGACACCTTACTGAGCCTGTCAGTGACAATATCCGTACAGTCCAGTCGGTTCGACTATGAGCATCAAATGGCGGGCCTAGGGGATTGGTAAAAGTCAGACCCCGAAAAGCGGTACAAGTCGTGTCGGAGTGTAGCCCAGAACACCCTGAGATACTACTGGAATACCTACCAGTAAATCTACTGCTTTGGCTAAGGACTTCTTGTAATGGCTCTCCGAGACACAACGCGATCTCACCCCCAATACCGGGAAAGACGAAACCCTTGCCGATCCGCTCACAGCCTCCATGTGGCTCGGGACTGTACCCAACTAAAACCTGTTTGCACGACTCCTTTGAGCCGTGGTAGGGTAGTAATCAAAGCACAGTGGGAACTCACACGAGACAAATGACGATCTCAGGTCGATGAACTAACCTGTATACATGTCACCAGGGAACTGCTATCTGACGTCAGGTATAATACCAACTAGCATGTTCCCGGCGAGTCCTGTTCGGTGTACTCATAACCCAATGAGCACCTGTATACATCTTAGGTGAACCAACTGACATCAATGGCTTGTGAGACCGGCCACCGCCCCTCGTCGGGGTCTCGACTGTAAGTCCATGCTACCTCTCCCGGTACTTACGGGCTTGCGGAATTTGATGAAAAACAATTTTCTAGAGGCGGTATCATGGACTCAAAACGGATCTTTGTTAAACTATCTACCTAACAACCTAACTACGAGTTGTTAACTACTCGGTTAGGGGGTTATACCTTTCTTTCTTGAACTCCTTCGTCTTCATCTCTTGATGGTGTACGGATCGGCTTCACCCCGTCGTCTTCTTGCGCCGAAGATCGATCCACCCGAAAGCTTCTACCTTTGGCTTCTTCTTTGAACTTTGAAAAAACTAGTTCACTTGGTTTGCTAAACCTTGTGAACTAGAGTGAGTAGAGGAGAGTGTGATGGGATTTTCTCTATGGTTCTTGCTTCTCAACACATGAGACAAGTGAACCATAGACAAGAGAGAGAGCAAGAGGAAGAGGGTGAGAGCAAGAGAATGAGAGAGCTCAAAACCAAGAGAGAGAAAGGCAAAGAAAGAATAAGCCTCTCTTTTGTCATACACCCTCTCATAATCCAAAAGCATCATGAGCCATAATATTAATCAAGTATTATGTGATGGTTCATATCATGTCAAAGGCAATATCATTTCCATGCACTCATTTTGCAAACCACAATAAGCAAGCAAAAGTCTTTGCATGAAAATGACAACCATTGTGATAATATTGGTGAACTAGTCCAAGCTAGTCAACCGGTCAACAAAGTCAACAAGTCAACAAAGTCAACCCCTCAACAACCATGTCACTATAATACTTAATTAATATTATTGCTAATTATGTTTCATATTCTCATTAGGATTTAGCAAAAAGTCAATAGTCAGTTGGAGATAGTGCCCTCAGAGTCAAATATTGGATCGCAGGTACGTGATTGCAATGATTGCGAAGGACCTATACCGGTAGGACAATCTTACTCAAGATGATAGTATGTTATCTGGTTTGCCTTTATCAGTCGTGTACATGTTCAGGTGACTGATTACATGTTACACTTTGATAGAGCCCTTAGGATCTTGCTTTACTACCAACTGTATGATGGCGATCATATACGTGAGAGTTGGGTAGTTTATACGCATATCCTTAATTGTGGTCCCTAGTCGTGGGAGTTTCGAGACAGGGCATCGATACTCCGGAGTAGAATAGTGTATACAGTCGAGACCCCGACGAGGGGCGGTGGCCGGTCTCACAAGCCGCTGGTGTCAGTTGGATCACCTAAGATGTATACAGGTGCTCATTGGGTTATGAGTACACCGGACAGGACTCGCCGGGAACCTGCTAGTTGGTATTATACATATCGTCAGATAGCAGTTCCCTGGTGACATGTGTACAGGTTAGTTCATCGACCTGAGGTCGTCATTTGTCTTGTGTGAGTTCCCACTGTGCTTTGATTTCTACCCTACCACGGCTCAAAGGAGTCGTGCAAACAGGTAGCTTTTGGGTACAGTCCCGAGCCATATGGAGGCACGTGAGCGGATCGGCAGGGGATTCGTCTCTCCCGGTATTGGGGGCGAGATCGTGCTGTGCCTAGGAGAGCCATTACACATAGCCCACGGCCGTGGCAGGAGATTTACTGGTAGGTACTCCAGTAGTATCTCAGGGTGTTATTGGGCTACACTCCGACACGACTTATACTGCTATTGGGGGTCTGACATTACTAGCCCCCTAGGCAGATATGCGATACTCATAGACGAACGGACCGGACTGTATATACTTTGTCACTGTTAGGCTCAGTAGGGTTTCCGGATGAGTTCGCTCATCGGCCTCCCTTGAGGTCAGTCCATGGGCAGCCGTTACGCATTGCTAGTGCCGCTGACGGTTTGTGGTTAAACCCACTGCCAGGGTACTGACGAGTCATTAGAGTTCCCCACAGACAGTTTCCCAAGTTCGGGCGAAACGTTGTAGAGGCCGTATGGTTTTATGGCAGGGTTCGAAAAATGCACGTGCGTTTACGCATGTGTTATTTTTCGGGCAGATGATACTGGTCGGCTTTGGTTTAAGCCAGCTCCGAGTATTGTATTGAGTAGATATAATATCTTTGTCTCAGTTGCATTTGTATTCGGTCGTAAAACAAATGCGGGTATATTTATACAGTTACGGGGTTATCCTGAAAGTCGTTTCAGGATCACTTTTGGAAGTTGCCAGTTTCTAGTTTTCTATCAGCCGTCTTTTAACATTCGGTTAAAAACGGATTTATCTTTTCTTGGATAAGGTTGAGTCGTGATTCTAGAAGGTTCTAGAAAGGGTGACTAGGCATGGTGAGTCATTAGTGCATTAATGGAGCCATTAATGCAATGGTGACTAGGTTAATGGATCACCATTTGCATTAATGAGGTTTTGTTTGCATGAAGGATATTTGTGGTTGATATTTTTCCTTATGGTTACCTCCCCTTCTCCTACACTCACCCCCCCCACCTCCTATATATGGCCGGCCCCCTCCCCTCACTCTCTCTCTCTCACTTGCTTGATTCATTTTGTTAAAAGATTATGATAGTATTTGGGGTGCATGGAAATTTCAAAGCCTTTTTCATTCCATCACCCGATTCGAGTGGCAACTTCATTAACCGATCGTCCACGGATTTGGACGAAGTGAGACAAAGTCATCTACTCATTCTCTACATCATTCTTGGTCGTCTCTTTTAGCAAACTTGACGACCGAGTTGCCTCAAGTCAGAGGCAGGAGCCCGTTTAAAGAATCAGTGACGTGGTGCCACCTGGACGAGCAGATCGGAGATCGACGAGATCGGAGCAGCCGCAACGGAGCGTGGGATGATGGTTAAAGAACGAAGGACTCGGATCGTTCGGTATAACCTTTCTACTCTCTTTATTGTTTTTTAGTTTAGCAATAATGGCAGATCCGGGTTAAAGTATACGATAGCGCCAGTTAAAAAGTTTTTGTTCCGCATTTGGCGTCTGTAGACGGCCGGGGCGCTAACGTATACTTACAGTGGTATCAGAGCCTAACCATTTTGCTATACTAACTTGTGCTAACGCGTTTAAAATATCGATCAAACCGGATATCGAAAAACACAATTTTCAAGCTTCACAGTTTCTGTCGATTTTAAATGATGTCCTAAAATTATTCTACATATCTCAGAAAACTGTGCAGGGTTTTATAAGAAAACCGTACAAATTTGGGCTCATGAATCGACAAGACTGCCGCGGAATCGCGGCCAAACCCATGGTTTGGCCGCGCATCCGCGGCCGTTTTGAGTGATCATGCCCCCAAACTTGCACAGTGTATTCTTCTCTGGAAATTGGGGTTTTTGGTATATATCTTTTGGGCCCAGATTTTGTTACTGTTCACCAGTTGTTCGTGGGGCCCACTTTGTGATATTTAGTCGATCGAAATTTAAACATGTTAGTTTACAGTACTTGCATTATATCTCCTACCGGAAATATCATTTGATCGGTAAACCGCGTCTGATTGCTATAGTTCTTTTAGACGGGTGTGCGAACGTGACATTCGCGTTGATGTTCTGTATTGTGCTGTGATGTTGCGGATTTGTCGTGGTGAATAGCAGTGTGCAATGGTAGTACAGTTTGGATTTATTTGTACATTTGATATTGCGGGGCAAGCGTCCAACATATGGACTGCCGTCACTGCCTGTTGTATAATATTCTTTTGGGGCACGACCAGGTTGCGGTCGATGTACCTGTTGTACTATTATTCATTACTGTACTAGGGTTTGCCCCGTGACGGAGTGCACGGATAGCCGGGTTCTGGGGGGCAACGGGTCCGCATCTCATGGTTTTGAGAGGCAGAGGGGCCTCACTCTAGAATTGGCAGACTATTCGCCGCACTCGTAGGGGGTACAGGTTGACCCAAAGAGGGGTGCCCAAGATTACCGGATTCCGTGAAGTGCTGGGTGGTCCATTCACTTTGCTGTAGGGGGCTGCCTCGCTTCAGGTTTTGGCGGGTAGCTTGCCGCACCCGTAGGGGTCTAGGTTTCATTACACAGGCTATCCACACGACAGGGGAACGTCGGGATTCAGCAGCGGCTCTGTGAAACCCGGGGATCCCAGATTATCTGTATTGTTCTGTGATGCTTATTACTTTTCTGTAATGTTGCATATTATCACGCCTGGAGCGATTATTGTATATTGGTTTATATACTATTAGATGCTGTATATGTTTTACACCCGTGCTAGTCCAGTCCCCGCTCTGTCGTTAGTTAAGTAACCTAACGGGTGATGACGGGACCCAGTGACGAATGCGGATGGCATATACGTACATTTTATTTTCGTTCTTTTCTGGTGTGATTTATTGATGGGACTGCGTTGATTTTGATCAATGCAAAGTAAAGCAAACCTGTTTACAGTTGTTGGAACAAATTTAAAAGGTGTTATTGCAAAGACGTTTCCTTTTGTTAAGTATAGCGGTATTCGGTGGAATATCCTGCACCTCATTCGACGGGGCAAGGGCCGATATCCCTTTACCGGGACTGACCCCTTGGGCAGAAGTTTGTGTCAGGGTAATAACTTTACTATAGTCGATTACAAGTTGCTTTGCATTGCGGTATTCAGTGGAATATCCTGCACCTCATTCCATGAGGAAAGAGCCGAGATCCCTTCACCGGGAATGACCTCTTTAGCAAAAGGTTTTCGCCACTATATTTTAAAAAGCTATCAGGTTCCTTCAGCGATATCAAGTTCACTACGTTAAAGGTTTTTCGCCAAAAACCAGCCGTAGCCCTCCGTCACTTCTTTTGGGTATTCAGTAGTATTCAAGCTATGTATTTTGACCTAACGCCAAGGCATAGTGTTTTGGTAGCTGCTGGGTATTCAATTGTTGCATAGATAGATGAGTTGGTTTGGGACAGCCGTTCTGCCATTTTGACCTAACGCCAAGGGCATGTGCGGGTGGGTTCAAATTAACAAGATAGTGACGGGTAGAACTTGGCATGTGACTTATGACATTTTGACCTAACGCCAAGGTTATAAGAGCATAGGGCAAAAATCATATCGGGAGTTTCTAAAGAAAATGAAACTTGCCAAGTATGCGCATACCTTCTGGAGTATGAGTAACGTGGATGCATTCCATCACGTTATCATGCGATGAGAGTTGGATCCCGATTCCCACTGATGAGTTGGTTTACTCTTTGGGTGATCCCGATTGATTCTTATTTCAGGTTTGGAGGAAAATTTGACAAGACAGTGGGAGGTTTCCGGATTAGATAAAGTGATAACCATTCTGATCTAGGTTAGAGTGCACGCAGAGTGTTTCTTTTCTCTCTCTCTTTGGCAGCGACCTTTGACCGACCCTAGACTATGACTCAGTGACCAAGTTGACCGAACCTTCTTAAATTACTGGCTTTTGGATTGTCCGAGTTGCATAAGTCATTGCCACTCCTTCTTTTACCCTTTGTATTTCTCAGAACACCCGTATTACTACGGACATCCACTTCCATTGGATAGATCCATCGTATGGTTATATACGAACTCAAAGGGACTTCTTCGAGGATGGATCCAGGTTCAGGAGAAATAGAATTGGTTTATTCAGTTGTCTTTTATTATCACCTTCTCTCAGGTTGCGAGGGCTCCTTGGTTTAGGAGAGTACACCTATTACGCTTATTGGATAGTCTTATTCCAAACCATAGGCAGGTGCCGTAAGGTAGGGAATGAAGAAAACCAATTAGCCTAAGTAGGGTGTGCAGAAGGTAATATGTAAAGACAAAATAAAGGGATTAGAAAGAGGGCAAAGTAAATTGCGACTGTTATCATTCACGACCAAACCGCGTACTTCATCGCCACTCCTATTTCACCTTTAAAAGAATAAGGTATTATTCAGTTGACTTTTATCATCACCTTCTCTCAAGATATGAGCACTCCTTGGTTCAGGAGGGTACACCTATTATGCTTACTGGATAGTCTTCTTCCAAAGCATAGGCTGGTGCCGAACGGTAGGGAAGGAAGAAAACCATTTGGCCTAACAATGGTGTACAGAAGGTAACGACTAAAGACAAATAAAGGGATTTGGAGAGAAGGCAAAGAAATATACGGTTATAGTCATGAATTGGATTATGGAAGATGCATTGCTATGAATACCAGGTTACCCCTACGAAACATTTTCATGTTTCAGTGCATTGTTAAAAGAAAACTGTTTTCCCGATTAGATACTTACTCCATGGGTATGTATTTACCATTTTTCATTCTCATATCTGTATGGTTTTACAGATGATGAATAGGAGTAAGTTATTGGGAATTAGGTGATCATCCTCATTATATCGGAATTCGTTGTAATTGGTGATATTTGAGGAAATCGCCAGGGTACAGTTTTCAACCTACGAAGCACAGGTTTTGAGTTATTCAACTCAGCTGACTTATACAGAGTATTGTATGTTGTCCAGTGTCCATCAGGACAAAGGGGTAGGTCCTCGTACTTTGTTCTATTTACTTATGACTTCTCTAGTTTTTAGACAAGTGTTTCGTAAAAATAGAAGGTCTAAGTTTTGAGAAGTTGTGGGTATAAGAATAAAGTAGAGAACCAGGTGTCACAAGTATCGGGATTATTCAAAGAGATCGAAGATGTAGACTCTTGTGATTGGTATTCAGATGATAGTAATGGCTTTAAGAAACTTGTTTCTCTTTCAGGTTACTCATAATTGGATGGATTCCTAAGTTGAGTAATGCTGATTAGTCTCTTTCCATTAAGTTGATATGCACTTGAGACAGCTGCATGATTGAATATGGTTCCAATTAAATAAGTGCCGAAGTTTCTGTATTGGATATAGAATAGTTCGTACCTTAAAAGATGTTAAGGTATGGGGAGTTGTCCAGCTTATGCTTAAAACCAGACACTGGATAACTCAGGGCACGTTTCTGTAATGACTGTTTGTGGGTTGACCCTGGCTATGACGAGGGTTGATATTCTACCATTTGGAAGATCAATAGTGATATTGTTCTTGACTCGCCACAGTTTTAGTAAAATGTTTTTTTTCAGAAAACTGTAGTGGGAGTATGGTAGAACTGGAAGTGATTCCAGAACCGCGAACGATTACGGAAAATTTAATAGGACCTATATATTCAATCAAGTTTGACATTCCATTAGCCACTCCGCAGTTATGGTGGGTAACCTCAGACACCCGAGAGGTACTTCAGTAGCCTCAAGGACGATGACAGGGAGGTTCTTATCTACCCAGACTTGCCACTACTGTTGTTCCAGGCTATGAGACCCGGTAGGAGGGTTGTCGTAGTCAGTGGGAGCAGCGGAAGCATAGTGGGCAAGATGCTTATATCTATTTATAGACTTGAGCAGTTATAGCGGAGATAGATCATCTAATTTTGATGTGACAGTCATGGGTTTGACTTCAATCAGAATAGGGGATGGATCTGTTAAGAAGGTTGTAGGGTGTGATGTCATGGTATCTGGATGACATCTGTGGTCGTCACACAGTTGTTTCTCCAGATAGGATATAGATATAATATTTGACATTCTGGTTTCTGGATCTATGGTTTTAGATCTGGATTTGGGTAGTTTCCCAATGTGGGTACTTTGACAGTATTCTAATGGTTTTTAGAATAGATGACTCCTAGCATGGTGGTGTACCTGCAGGTGATGGAGTCACCCTCTCTAAAGGTGTCTTACAGACTAAAGGGGAGAGGGATGGGCATGATTGACAGATCACTTGCTTAGGCAACTGAGTCAATCATGAGATGTCAAGTACCACACCAGATATTGTTTTTGCACTTGATGCGATAAGTTTGTATTAATCCAATCCTGGAGAAACATAAGGAAGCAGTTTTTGAACATAAGTACATGTTCTACGGATTCGATGACGGCAGCCTCCTTCGGGAGACGATTATCATTCCAGGCTTCAAAGGTGACGTGGATGACAGAGTGATTGTCAGAGTCTTAGTTTTCCCTCTGACGAGGGACAGTATTATGGACAGGTGGTCCAAGAGGATACTGTGGGTGGCTTGGTGCAGGATACTGATTAGGTTCAGTGATCGATACAGTCTAAGAAGTTTGGATTTAGAGTTCATTTATGAACTAGGTCCCATCAGATATCCAGACATATTCTTAGACAGGTATTACTCAATTCGGGAGATAGCTTTCTCCGCGAATTTGAGATTAAGAGAGATATAGAAAGAAACATCTAGGCGGATCCACTCACTGAGGCTATTTCTCGAACACAATAGTTTTACAAACGGGCTTTGTGAAACTGATTAGTAGAGGAGTTGGATGTTCGGTTTCACACGGGCTGTGAGTAGTCGACATCGCAATAATTAGCCTTGAGTGCAAGTGGGAGATTATTGGAGATAGTGCCCTCAGAGTCAATTATTGGATCGCAGGTACGTGATTGCAATGATTGCGAAGGACCTATACCGGTAGGACAATCTTACTCAAGATGATAGTACGCTATCTGGTTTGCCTTTATCAGTCGTGTACATGTTCAGGTGACTGATTACATGTTACACTTTGATAGAGCCCTTAGGATCTTGCTTTACTACCAACTGTATGATGGCGATCATATACGTGAGAGTTGGGTAGTTTATATGCATATCCTTAATTGTGGTCCCTAGTCGTGGGAGTTTCGAGACAGGGCATCGATACTCCGGAGTAGACTAGTGTATACAGTCGAGACCCCGACGAGGGGGGGTGGCCGGTCTCACAAGCCACTGGTGTCAGTTGGATCACCTAAGATGTATACAGGTGCTCATTGGGTTATGAGTACACCGGATAGGACTCGCCGGGAACCTGCTAGTTGGTATTATACATATCGTCAGATAGCAGTTTCCTGGTGACATGTGTACAGGTTAGTTCATCGACCTGAGGTCGTCATTTGTCTCATGTGAGTTCCCACTGTGCTTTGATTTCTACCCTACCACGGCTCAAAGGAGTCGTGCAAACAGGTAGCTTTTGGGTACAGTCCCGAGCCATATGGAGGCACGTGAGCGGATCGGCAGGGGATTCGTCTCTCCCGGTAATGGGGGCGAGATCGTGCTGTGTCTAGGACAGCCATTACACATAGCCCACGGCCGTGGCAGGAGATTTACTGGTAGGTACTCTAGTAGTATCTCAGGGTGTTATTGGGCTACACTCCGACACGACTTATACTGCTATTGTGGGTCTGACGTTACTAGCACCCTAGGCAGATATGCGATACTCATAGACGAACGGACCGGACTGTATATACTTTGTCACTATTAGGCTCAGTAGGGTTTCCGGATGAGTTCGCTCATCGGCCTCCCTTGAGGTCAGTCCATGGGCAGCAGTTACGCATTGCTAGTGCCGCTGACGGTTTGTGGTTAAACCCACTGCCAGGGTACTGACGAGTCATTAGAGTTCCCCACAGAAAGTTTCGCAAGTTCGGGCGAAACGTTGTAGAGGCCGTATGGTTTTATGGCAGGGTTCGAAAAATGCACGTGCGTTTACGCACGTGTTATTTTTCGGGCAGATGATACTGGTCGGCTTTGGTTTAAGCCGGATCCGAGTATTGTATTGAGTAGATATAATATCTTTGTCTTAGTTGCATTTGTATTCGGTCGTAATGCAAATGCGGGTATATTTATACAGTTACGGGGTTATCCTGAAAGTCGTTTCAGGATCACTTTTGGAAGTTGCCAGTTTCCAGTTTTCTATCAGCCGTCTTTTAACATTCGGTTAAAAACGGATTTATCTTTTCTTAGATAAGGTTGAGTCGTGATTCTAGAAGGTTCTAGAAAGGGTGACTTGGCATGGTGAGTCATTAGTGCATTAATGAAGCCAATAATGCATTAATGAAGCCATTAATGCAATGGTGACTAGGTTAATGAATCACCATTTGCATTAATGAGGTTTTGTTTGCATGAAGGATATTTGTGGTTGATATTTTTCCTTATGGTTACCTCCCCCTCTCCTACACTCACCTCCCCACCTCCTATATATGGCCGGCCCCCTCCCCTCACTCTCTCTCTCACTTGCTTGATTCATTTTGTTAAAAGATTGTGATAGTATTTGGGGTGCATGGAAATTTCAAAGCCTTTTTTATTCCATCACCCGATTCGAGTGGCAACTTCATTAACCGATCGTCCACGGATTTGGACGAAGTGAGACAAAGTCATCTACTCATTCTCTACATCATTCTTGGTCATCTCTTTTAGCAAACTTGACGACCGAGTTGCCTCAAGTCAGAGGCAGGAGCCCGTTTAAAGAATCAGTGACGTGGTGCCACCTGGACGAGCAGATCGGAGATCGACGAGATCGGAGCAGCCGCAACGGAGCGTGTGATGATGGTTAAAGAACGATGGACTCGGATCGTTCGGTATAACCTTTCTACTCTCTTTACAGTTTGTTAGTTTAGCAATAATGGCAGATCCGGGTTAAAGTATACGATAGCGCCAGTTAAAAAGTTTTTGTTCCGCATTTGGCGTCTGTAGACGGCCGGGGCGCTAACGTAGACTTACATAGTCAACAGTCTATAGTCAACAACCCTAATGAGAATCCTCTGCCTCTGTCTCTCTGTCAACTGTGCATACACACCCGCATCCGCGTTTCGAGGAACATGAATACATACGAGATAAAACCAATCCCAAAACGTACACTAGGATCTGGCTTAAACCAAAACCCGCTAGTGTTAACTGTCCGGAAACTAAACGTGCACAAGTGCACGGATGTGACCGAACCCTGTCGCAAAACCATACGACCTTTCGCAAAACCATGCGACCTCTACTCTTTTGTCTGAAGGCGAATAGCTTTCTGTGTGGGGCTCTAATGACTCGACAATACGCTGGAAGTGGGTTTAACCACAGACTACAAGCGGCACTAGCTGTGCGTAACGGTCCCCAAGTAGATGCCGACAAGAAGACTGACGAGGTGAAACCCATCTGAACTCCTACTGAGTCTGAACGTGACAATCTCCATACAGTCCGGTCTGTTCATCTGATACATCGCATGGCAGGCCTAGGGGGCGGTAAACGTCGGTCCCCTAATAGCGGTACAAGTCGTGTCGGAGTGTAGCCCAGAACACCCTGAGATATCACTGGAAACCTACCAGTATATCTCGCTTGCCCTGGCCAGGGACTACTCATGTAATGGCTCTCCTAGACACAGCGCGATGTCAACCCCCAATACCGGGAGAGATGAATCCTGTCTAACAATCACTGCCTCCAAGTGCTTCGGGACTGCACCCAAAAACTACCTGTTTGCACGACTCCTTTGAGCCGTGGTAGGGTAGTAATCAAAGTACAGTGGGAACACACTCGAGGCGAAGTGACAGTGTCAAGTCAGCGGACTAAGCTGTACTCATGTCACCTGGGAACTGATAACTGACGATAGGTATAATTCCGACCAATCAGTTCCCGACGAGTCCTGTCCAGCGTACTCGTAACCTAACGAGCACCCGCATACTATCTTAAGTATGACGTACTGACGGCTGTGGGACAGACCGTCTCCCGAGCTGGGATAAGAAGCGCATACGCTTGTCTACTCCGGAGTATCGATGCCCTGTCTCGATAGTCCTGCGACTAGGGACCTGCATAAAGATGTGCTTATGGATTACCCAGCCCCCACGAGTGTGACTGCCATCACAACGCTGGTAATCAAGCAAAGATCCTAAGGGCTCTACTAATATGCATAAGCAATATGCTAAAAGAAACACATGCACATATTAAAGTAGAAACAAACCAAGTAGCATACTACCATTTTGAGCAAGATTGTCAATACAAGGTGAATATCCCAAGCTTCCATTAAGTAATATACATACTAGTATGATACAGTAATGGCCTCTAGGGCATATACACTAACAATCTCCCACTTGCACTAAGGCTATGTACTGGCGTATCGAAGACCTATCATCTCGATCAGTCGCTCGAACTGAGTCTGGGGTAAGGCCTTCGTGAGTGGATCAGCGGTGTTATCTTCCGTATTTACTCTCTTCACATCGATCTCCCGGCGATCAACGATCTCCTTGATCAGGTGGTACCGCCTCAAAATATGCCTAGACTTCTGATGGGACCTGGGTTCCTTCGCTAAAGCTATAGCGCCGTTGTTGTCACAATACAGCGGTATTGGATCAACAGTGGTAGAAACCACCTGAAGTTCCGTGAGGAACTTCTTCATCCAGACAGCTTCCTTTGCGGCATCGCAAGCAGCTATGTACTCCGCTTCCATAGTTGAGTCAGCAATGGTTTCCTGTTTGGAACTCTTCCAGCAAACCGCCCCTCCATTGAGGGTAAAGACATAACCCGACATGGACTTGGAGTCATCCTTGTCACTCTGGAAGCTGGAGTCCGCAAAGGCCTCAATCTGGAGGTCTTTTCCGCCATACACCAAGAACATCTCCTTAGTCCTTCTCAGGTACTTGAGAATGTTCTTTACTGCTATCCAGTTTTTCTCCCCTGGGTTCGACTGATACCGGCTTACAACGCTCAATGCGTATGCTACATCTGGTCTGGTACACAACATCGCATACATAATAGAGCCTACCGCAGATGCATAGGGTATTGATGACATGCGAGCCCTTTCCAAATCAGTCTTGGGAGACATCTCTTTGGAGAGGGTGATTCCGTGACAAGCCGGTAGATTACCGTGCTTGGAATCTTCCATACTGAATCGTTTCAGTATGGTGTCGATGTACCTTGACTGTGAAAGTCCCAATATCCTCATAAATCTATCACGATAGATCTGGATCCCCAGAATGTAGTTTGCATCGCCAAGGTCCTTCATGGAGAACCTTTGCGACAAGAATCCTTTGACTGACTGTAGCATAGGAATATCATTTCCTATTAGGAGAATGTCATCGACGTACAAGATGATGAATATGACATTTCTCCCTACAATCTTACTGTAAATGCATGGTTCATCTGGGCTTTTGACAAAGTCGAATTCTTTGACAGTATCATCAAAGCAGATGTTCCAACTCTGCGATGCCTGCTTGAGTCCATAGATGGACTTGAGCAACTTGCACACTTTACCGCTGCTCCCACTCTGAATGAATCCCTCTGGTTGATCCATATAGACGAACTCTTCCAAATATCCATTTAGGAAAGCCGTCTTTACGTCCATCTGCCAGATTTCATAATCGTGGAAGGCAGCAATGGCAAGAAGGACCCGAATGGATTTCAGCATAGCCACTGGAGAAAAGGTTTCGTCATAGTCCAAACCAGGTCTATGACGAAAACCCTTTGCAACAAGTCTAGCTTTATTGGTCTCAACCTGTCCATCTACACCAATCTTCCTTTTGAAGATCCACTTGCATCCTACGAGTTTTACCCCGTCTGAAGCAACGTCCAGCGTCCATACTTTGTTGGTGTACAAGAACTCCATTTCGGTCCGCATTGCATCTAGCCATTTTACCGAGTCACGGCTCTGAATGGCTTGCTGGAAGCTAGTAGGCTCATCATAATCAATAGTGCAATCCTCTCTATCCCCGACTACGAGAAAACCGTAGTATCTCTCGGACGGATGAGACTGCCTACTACTCCTGCGGAGCGGCGCAGGAATCTCCGGTTCTCCTGAAACATCTGGTTCATCCAAGCTTTCATTAACAGCTTGTGGCTCTGGAATTTCTTCCAGTTCTATTACACCCCCACATATCTGATTTTCCAAAAATTCAGTTTCCAACAAGTGGGCATGCGGAGAAACAAAAACTTTTTGTTCTTCTGCGGAATAGAAAAGATACCCCTTGGAGTTCTTTGGGTATCCCACAAACTTACACAGTACTGAGCGTGCCTCGAGCTTGTCCGCATGCTGCTTTTTTACAAAAGCGGGACATCCCCATACCTTAAGATACTTAAGACAGGGTTTGTTCCCACTCCACATCTGATATGGGGTGGTAGGCACAGTCTTGGTTGGAGCCTTGTTCAAAAGATATGCAGCTGCTTCTAGTGCATAACCCCAGAAAGATTGCGGTAACTGAGCCTTACTCATCATGGAACGAACCATATCCAATAGAGTTCGGTTCCGTCTTTCAGATACACCGTTGTGTTGTGGTGTGTATGGAGGAGTACGTTGAGAGAGAATTCCATTCTCTTTTAAATAGTCCAGGAACTCGGCACTCAAGTATTCACCACCTCGATCCGATCTTAGAATCTTGATACTTTAGCCGGTTTGTTTTTCAACTTCATTCTTGTATTCCCGAAATTTCCCAAAGGCCTCGGATTTGTGCTTCATTAAGAAGACATGTCCATACATAGAGAAATCATCTGTGAAAGTAATGAAGTATGAATAACCACTTCGCGCATGTGTAGACAATGGACCACACACATCACTGTGTATGAGTCCCAAGAGCTCGCTCGCTCTTACTCTGTGTCCAGTGAACGGAGTCTTTGTCATCTTTCCCATGAGACAAGATTCACAAGTGGCATAAGACTGATACTCGAACGGATTCAAGTACCCCTCTTTATGTAACTTAGTTAATCGTGTCTCATTAATGTGACCCAGTCTATAATGCCATAAGAAAGCATGATTAGTTTCCGGAGACTTTCTTTTAAGTGTGTTCTTGACACTGAATATCTGAGCTTGATTTAATACGTATATCCCGTTATTTAATGTACCTGACCCAGTCAGAACTTGATTTAGGTGGATGTGTACTACATCGCTTACAAAAGTAAATTCATATCCTTCCTTAGAATGTAAGGACACACATATGATATTACAAATCGCACCTGGTACATACAAACAGTTACGCAAAATCAATATCTGCCCAGTTGTCAGTCCAAGATGATATTCCCCTACGGATTCAGCATCCATGCTCATTCCGTTAGCAACCCTGAGAGTCATATCACCTTTCCTGATAACCCTACGGTTTCTCAGAGCCTGTAATGAATTACAGATGTGAGATCCTGATCCGGTATCTAATACCCAGGAAGTAGGGTTAACTGACATACAGTTCTATATTATAAACACACCCGAAGCCGAAGCCACAACATGCTTCAAATTCTGGCTACTGGCTTTGGAAGCCCTGCAATCCTTCTGCCAATGTTCATTCGCGTTACAATAGGAACGTCCCTCTTTTACTACATCCAGTCCTGAAACTTTTTCCCTAGCTTTTCCTTCTTATTCCCTGGTTTCTTTCAGGGTATAAGCAGAGGGCAGGGACTGTAGAAATAAGTCAGTACTTGACCCATTCTCCAACTTGGTCTCCAGGTCCGTGAGCTCAAAATAGCTGGTCTCTGTAAGGACGTTTTCCCCTACAGATGACCCGACAGCCAACCTCGCTTGAAGCAATTTGTTCGAGGTCTCATATCTTGCGATACGAGATTGCTCTCCATATAAATCATTGTTATGGAGGAAGATAGAAACTGAGTCCATCTTCTCGTGCTGCCTCTGGTTTGCACCATCAACTGAGGCTAACACGAGGCACTTGGCTTTCGCACAATCCTTTTTCGATGTCCTGCGGATGTAAATATCCGTGACAGGGGAAACTGGACCTGAGACGGCAGGGGTTTGATTAGTTAAGAGGTGTCCCAGCTTGTCATGGGTAATGGACATCTGGACAGACCTTTGCCAATCATAACAGTCAGGTTCAGTCATTTTATTATCTAGATGTAACCTAGGTGTGGTCACTAGGTCTCTGCAATTAAGAGAAAGAGAAGAAAACACTCAGCATGATGCTCTTGCAAGTTTAGATTGGTTTTTAATTTGTCTAAACAGGATGGCTCCCACTGTCTCTCGAATCCCTCCTCAAACCAAAAGGGAAGAATTAGTCAGGATCAATCTCACCGTACAATTCTTGCTTAACCGTTCAGCCAGGCTAGTGTCGGTACTTCGAGGGAGGTTTTCCAACGCTTTCACGAAGTTCCTTAATTAAATAACCACTTTTCCCTGTGGGCGTAGCCCCGCTAACACCTTTCTAGATACCTACTTGGTTTATAGCATTGATCGTTAAGTGAGAAATTTCCCGAGGAGTAGCATATACACACAGTAGGATCGGGATCCAATTATTATTGCGTGACAAAACTGAAGGAATCCTTCCAGAATCATCATACTGCAAATGGTATGCAGCGCTAGCAAGTTTCAGTTCTTATGAAACTCCCGATGTGGATTTTTGCCCCATGCTCTTATGACCTTGACGAAGGTCAACAAATCATAAGTCACATGTCAAGTTCTACCCGTCATTGTCCAGGTTAATTTGAACCTACCCGTATATACCCTTGACGAAGGTCAACAAGGTAATACGACTGTCCCAAACCAACGCATCTATCTATGCTACATATGAACACCCAACAGCTACCAATCACTATGCCTTGACGATGGTCGACAAACATAGCTTGAATACTATTGAGTATTCATACGAAATGACGAAGGGCTACGAATGGTTTTAGCGAAACCGTGAACGTAGTGAACTTGATATAATCGATGGAACGAGATAGATTTTAAAAGGAGTGGCTCAAGCTCCGCATTTAAAAGTTGGTTTTGAAAAGAAACCGAGTGGTTTATGAAAGTGTTCCAACGACTTTTACTTGGTTTATTTTTCTTTGCATTAGTTCTTTTAATGCGTATTTTTCTTTCTTTAGTTCTTTTAATGCGTCCCACCATTTAATCCTACCATTGCAGAAAACAACCAAAATATGACGTACGCTTATGCCATTCGCATTCGCCACGGGGCCCCGTCATTACCCGTTAGGTTACTTAACTAACGACAGAGCGGGGGCTGGGCTAGCGCGGCTGTAAAACATAAGCAACGCCTAAATAATATAAAATATAGATATATTGCAATGATAGCCATTTAAGATCACAGATGAACACATTGGATATATTAGGAACCTGCAATTCGTACGAGCCTGTAATGAAAAGCAGATTACACGGCCGCGGTGAATAGCCAATACCCTACCCAAGACCCCTACGGGTGCGGCAAACTACCCGCCAAATATCCGAAGCGGAGCAACCTCCCTCAACGACGTGAGTAGGTCACTCGGCACTTCGAGATACCCGGTAGTTTATGCACCCCACCATGGGTCTATCCTAGGAGCAAAAATAGTAAAAAAGAAATTATACAATGACAGCTACAACCCCGACCCGGTTATGCGGCCAAAAATAATATTACATCAATTTACATATTACATGAATTGAAAGATAAAAAAAAACTCTCATCTCACAACCCCCGGCTATTCACCCGCGACAATCCAACGAATTCATATACACATAACAGCAACATTACAGATTACATATTTGTATAACCCCCACTAATCGACATATAGCGATTAGCAGACGTTCAATACAAATAACACATCACAGATATATACCCGTCAGCTTAAGTCTTTAGAAGTTCGATAAAAATACGGATTTTCAAGCCCCAAAAACTAATTTTTCTCTCTGTAAAACCTGGGCAGAAAACATATATCCCAAAAATCCCAAATCAGACCCAGAAGCACTCTGTAAGAAGATTTTTCCCCGACCGAGTTAACTCGGCCGCGGAACCGCGTCGGGAGCATGCTCCCGCCGCGTTTCCGCGGCGTTTTATCCGATTCGATTGACGAAATTTCTTGTGTGTTTACATAAAAGCCTGAGCCGATTTTTAAGATAAGATTTATCATTTTTTGACAGAAAAAAAATTCGGCAGAAACTTTCATTTTCCGGGTTCGTTTCGCGACTTTTTCTTGGATCGAACTTCTACTTACTTTGCTAGCAAGTGAGATAGTGTTTAATTAGGCTCTGATACCACTGTAAGTCAATGCTACCTCTCCCGGTACTTACGGGCTTGCGGAATTTGATGAAAAACAATTTTCTAGAGGCGGTAACATGGACTCAAAACGGATCATTGTTAAACTATCTACCTAACAACCTAACTACGAGTTGTTAACTACTCGGTTAGGGGGTTATACCTTTCTTTCTTGAACTCCTTCGTCTTCATCTCTTGATGGTGTACGGATCGGCTTCACCCCGTCGTCTCCTTGCGCCGAAGATCGATCCATCCGAAAGCTTCTACCTTTGGCTTCTTCTTCGAACTTTGAAGAAACTAGTTCACTTGGTTTGCTAAACCTTGTGAACTAGAGTGAGTAGAGGAGAGTGTGATGGGATTTTCTCTATGGTTCTTGCTTCTCAACACATGAGACAAGTGAACCATAGACAAGAGAGAGAGCAAGAGGAAGAGGGTGAGAGCAAGAGAATGAGAGAGCTCAAAACCAAGAGAGAGAAAGGCAAAGAAAGAATGAGCCTCTCTTTTGTCATACACCCTCTCATAATCCAAAAGCATCATGAGCCATAATGTTAATCAAGTATTATGTGATGGTTCATATCATGTCAAAGGCAATATCATTTCCACGCACTCAATTTGCAAACCACAACAAGCAAGCAAAAGTCTTTGCATGAAAATGACAACCATTGTGATGATGATGGTCAACTAGTCCAACCTAGTCAACCGGTCAACAAAGTCAACAAGTCAACAAAGTCAACCCCTCAACAACCATATCACTATAATACTTAATTAATATTATTGCTTATTATGTTTCATATTCTCATTAGGGTTTAGCAAAAAGTCAACAGTCAACAGTCAACAGTCAACAACACTAATGAGAATCCTCTGCCTCTGTCTCTCTGTCAACTGTGCATATACACCCGCATCCGCATTCCGAGGAACACGAATACATACGAGATAAAACCAATCCCAAAACGTACACTAGGATCTGGCTAAAACCAAAGCCCGCTAGTGTTAACTGTCCGGAAACTAAACGTGCACAAGTGCATGGATGTGACCGAACCCTGTCGCAAAACCATGCGACCTGTCGCAAAACCATGCGACCTCTACTCTTTTGCCTGAAGGCAAATAGCTTTCTGTGTGGGACTCTAAAGACTCGACACTACGTTGGAAGTGGGTTTAACCACAGACCGCAAGCGGCACTAGCTGTGCGTAACGGTCCCCAGGTAGATACCGACAAGAAGACTGACGAGGTGAAACCCATCTGAACTCCTACTGAGTCTGAACGTGACAATCTACATACAGTCCAGTCTGTTCGTCTGATACATCGCATGGCAGGCCTAGGGGGCGGTAAACGTCAGTTCCCTAATAGCGGTACAAGTCGTGTCGGAGTGAAGCCCAGAACTCCCTGAGATAACATTGGAAACCTACCAGTATATCTCGCTTGCCCTGGCCAGGGACTACTCGTGTAATGGCTCTCCTAGACACTACGCGATGTCAACTCCCAATACCGGGAGAGACGAATCCTGTTTAACCGTCACTGCCTCCAAGTGCTTCGGGACTGCACCCAAAAACTACCTGTTTGCACGACTCCTTTGAGCCGTGGTAGGATAGTAATCAAAGTACAGTGGGAACACACTCGAGGCGAAGTGATAATGTCAAGTCAGCGGACTAAGCTGTACTCATGTCACCTGGGAACTGATAACTGACGATAGGTATAATTCCAATCAATCAGTTACCGACGAGTCCTGTCCAGTGTACTTGTAACCTAACGAGCACCCGCATACTATCTCAAGTACGACGTACTGACGGCTGTGGGACAGACCGTCACCCGAGCTGGGATAAGAAGCGCATACGCTAGTCTACTCCGGAGTATCGATGCCCTGTCTGGGTAGTCCTGCGACTAGGGACCTGCATAAGGATGTGCTTATAGATTACCCAGCCCCCACGAGTGTGACTGCCGTCATAACGCTGGTAATCAAGCAAAGATCCTAAGGGCTCTACTAATATGTATAAGCGATATGCTAAAAGAAACACATGCACATATTAAAGTAGAAACAAACCAAGTAGCATACTACCATTTTGAGCAAGATTATCAATAAAAGGTGAATATCCCAAGCTTCTATTAAGTAATATACATACTAGTATGATACAGTAATGGCCTCTGGGGCATATACACTAACATCGACTGTATACACTAGTCTACTACAGAGTTTCGATGCCCTGTCTCGAAATTCCCACGACTAGGGACGACTTTAAGGATGTGCTTATAGACCCCAGCTCCCACGTATATGATCGCCATCATACTGCTGGCCGTCAAGTAAGAATCCTAAGGGCTCTACCAACGTGCAATAGTGATCTGTAATGTCACTTAAAGCAGTACACGATTATAAAGATAAACCAGATAGCATACTATCATCTTTAGTAAGACTGTCCTACCGGCATAAGTCCTCCCTCAATCATTGCAATCACGTGCCTGTGATCTAATAATTGACTCTGAGGGCACTATATCCAACAATCTCCCACTTGCACTAAAGGCTAATTATTGCGATGTCGCATACTCACAGCTCGTGTGATACTGAACACCCAACTCCTTTACTAATCAGTCTCACAAAGCCCGTTTACGAAACTATTGTGTTCGAGGAATAGCCTCAGTGAGTGGATCCGCCCTGATGTTTCTTTCTACGTCTCCCTTTATCTCATGTTCGCGGAGAAAGCCATCTCCCGAAATGAGCAATACCTGTCTTAGAATATGTCTGGATATCTTATGGGACCTAGTTCATAAATGAACTCTAAATCCAAACTTCTTAGACTGTATCATCAATTGAACTTAATCAGTATCCTGCGCCATGCCTCCCTCAGTATCCACTTGGACCACCTGTCCAAAATACTGCCTCTCGTCAGAGGGAAAACTACAACTCTGACAGCAACTTTGTCATCCAGGTCAACTTGGAAGCCTGGAATGATAACTGTCTCCTAAAAGCGGCTATTGTTATCATATCCCTAGAACATCCACTTATGTTCTAAAACTGCTTCCGAATGTTTCTCCAGGATTGGATCAATATCAACTTATTGCATCTACTGCAAAAACAACGTCTGGTGTGGTACTTGACATCCCATGATTGACTCAATTGCCTAAGCAAGTGATCTGCCAATGATGCACATCCCTCTCCACTTTAGTCTGTAAGACACCTTTAGAGAGGGTGACTCCATCACCTGCAGGTACACTACCGTGCCAGGAGTCTTCCATTCTAAAGCACCTTCAGAATGCTGTCTAAGTACCAAGATTAAGAAACCACCCAAATCTTGATCTAAAACCATAGATCTAGTAACCAGAATATCTGATATAATATCCATATCCTATGTGAAGAAACCACTGTGTGACAACCAAAGTATAACCGATCGTAGTATAGGAATTTCACTTCCTACTCTGTGTATGTCATCCAAAAACCATGACATTGCTGTTAGTTATATGTATGCCCTAGAGGCCATTACTGTACATTGGATGTACATTGTAGTGGATGCTGGGATATATATAGGGAGGACTTTCTTGCTCGACATGATAGTATGCTATCGGTTGCTCTTTACCTTAACGTGTACACTGATTGTCTCTCTGTTACATGTTGGTAAAGCCCTTAGGATGTGTACTTGACTACCTGGACTATGATGCAGATCATACTAGTGGGGACATGGTAGTCCATAAGTACATCTTTCAAAGTCCCTAGTCGTGGGTATATCGAGACGGGGCATCGACTACGCTGGCAGTGGGTTTAACCACAGACAGCAAGCGGCACTAGCTGTGCGTAACGGTCCCCAAGTAGATACCGACAAGAAGACTGATGAGGTGAAACCCATCTGAACTCCTACTGAGTCTGACTGTGACAATCTCCATACGGTCCGGTCTGTTCGTCTGATACATCGCATGGCGGGCCTAGGGGGCGGTAAACGTCAGTCCCCCAATAGCGGTACAAGTCGTGTCGTAGTGAAGCCCAGAACACCCTGAGATAACACTGGAAACCTACCAGTTTATCTCGCTTGCCCTGGCCAGGGACTACTCGTGTAATGGCTCTCCTAGACACAGCGCGATGTCAACCCCTAATACCGGGAGAGACGAATCCTGTCTAACCGTCACTGCCTCCAAGTGCTTCGGGATTGCACCCAACTACTACCGGTTTGCACGACTCCTTCGAGCTGTGGTATGGTAGTAATCTAAGTACAGTGGGAACACACTCGAGGCGAAGTGACAGTAGCAAGTCAGCGTACTAAGCTGTACTCATGTCACCTGGGAACTGATAACTGATGATAGGTATAATACCAACCAACAGTTCCCGACGAGTCCTGTCCAGTGTACTCGTAACCTAACGAGCACCCGCATACTATCTCAAGTACGACGTACTGACGGCTGTGGGACAGACCGTCTCCCGAGCTGGGATAAGAAGCGCATACGCTAGTCTACTCTGAAGTATCGATGACCTGTCTTGATAGTCCTGCGACTAGGGAACTGCATAAGGATGTGCTTATAGATTACCCAGCCCCCACGAGTGTGACTGCCATCACAACGCTGGTAATCAAGCAAAGATCCTAAGGGCTCTACTAATATGTATAAGCGATATGCTAAAAGAAACACATGCACATATTAAAGTAGAAACAAACCAAGTAGCATACTACCATTTTGAGCACGATTGTCAATACAAGGTGAATATCCCAAGCTTCCATTAAGTAATATACATACTAGTATGATACAGTAATGGCCTCTAGGGCATATACACTAAGAGCATGTGCATAAGTATGAAAATATCAATATATGTGTGCACCGGTATGAATATACAGTGTGCATGTGCGCAAGTATGATGATATCAATATATGTGTGCACTGGTATGAATATACAGTGTGCATGTGCGCAACTATGAAGATATCAATATATGTGTGCACTGGTATGAATATACATTGTGCATGTGCGCAAGTATGAAAATATCAATATATGTGTGCACTGGTATGAATATACAGTGTGCATGTACGCAAGTATGATAATATCAATATATGTGTGCACTGGTATAAATATACAGTGTGCATGTGCGCAAGTATGAAGATATATCAATGTAAATATATGCCAATATGTGACAAGTAATGACAATCATCAATGATGCGGAAATCAAGACGATATATAATTCGTAGCAATCCTATAGTGCGAGTGTCATGGCAATCACTAATGGTGTGAGTGTAACATACAAATAGTGCTCATGCAGTTTGAACCGTTAGTGACAGTGCAGTGTTCTATAACTACCATTTCTATATGCAACAAGGAAGGTATGCTGCAATGGCACCTATAAACATCTAGGAATAAATATCCTATCACGCCATGACGCATAACGCCATACGGGCGATTTCCCCGTAGATGTTAAATCTACTCACCTGATCGCGTGCTAAGCGTAACCGACCACCTGTTTCCATTTCTTTGTGGCGTCTGACGTACCCGCCCGCGAACCTAGAATTTACACCAAGAATCCATATATAAGCAAATATCTCGCAAAAACGCGATATCGAAATCAAACGAGAAACTCGCGTCGCGAACTAAACGCGCGTGTGTCTGATACGCTGAAACGTGTGTATACGCGTCTAGAACTACCCTGATACGTCGCGACACCCTGAAACACAGAACCCACTCACGTATCACACGTGTCGCGCAAACAAAACATATTGGAAAAACGATATTACGCTCCAGATTCTTACTCAGGTGAAAACTTACAAAATTGCACATGCCAAAACACTATAATATGCAGCAGACTACCCTAGCCAAAACCCTATCCCCTAAGTCCCCTATCTCGCCGCAAATTGCGGCCAGAACGAATAAAACGGCAGCCTGGGTTGGGAATATAGGGCTCGTCCTCTGGGTATGTGATCAACATCTAACAAATATGCTCCAGTTATCTCAATTTTTATCTGAAACCACCGGGTCTAAAGCAGATCATAGAAAGCTTAAAATTCACTTAAAAATGTTAAGTTTTGCACTAAATGAAACCCTATGGTATTTTAGTAAAATCTGGGTTAAATCTAGGTTTATGTGGCCCTAATAACACTTAACTGTGTCAATCTAACCACCAAAATCATCTCTTAACCAAAAGTCCACACTAATTACCATTTCAAGCACTAAATCTCACTTTTAACACTAACCGAAGCTAATTCTACACATAAGCTTAGCAAAAAGGAATTGAGTTCAGATATTATACCTCACTCTCGACCCTAGGTGCAAGGAATGAGGGGAAGAAGAAGAAGAAGTGCTGTTGCAGCTGCTGGGGCTCCTGCTGCCTGCTACAGCTGCTAATGCTGATGCTGCTACTGTTTCTGTTGTTGCTGCTGCTTCATATTGTTGTTGTTGTTTGCTGCTGCTGCTGAGACTGCTGGTGCTGCTGCTTCTTCTTCTGGTGCTGCTGCTGGTGTTGTGAGTGTGGGTGTGTGTAAGTGAGGGTTGTGAGAAAAATGAGTGGCAAAAACGAAAGCAAAAGAAATGAGAGCTGAGGCTAGTCAACCACCCCTCTCTCTCTTCATTAAATGAAGGCATGGCTCAAGCCATGATGCCATTCCCTCTCTCTCTCCTTCTCTCACCAAGTAAACTAAAACAAATCATTTTCCAATTTAAAAAAAACAACCCAAAACACTTAATTCAAATTTTAAATTAGCTTAAGGAAAATGGGTTAATCCACCATGGTTGCTAATCATGGTTTAACCCTAGTTTACATGCACAAGTGTGTGCAAGCCTAAAAAATTTCCAATAAAATATTCATTAAATTTAAAATATTTGAAAATCGGTTTGGTAAACTTTTTACTAAAAACCATATATAAAAATATAATTAGCCACTAATCACATCCTAAGGTGTTACAATCCCAAAATTAACTATCGAATGAGGGGCCTCGGGGGAGGGTACCCACCCCTGGTGACCACCTCGAAGTGTCCCCTAGGGGAAGGCAGACCCGAGAGCACCCAGTTAGGGTACTCTCGGGTCACCGACCCACAAGGCCCCTTTGTGGTGGTCTTGGGGCGTGGTTCAAGCCTCTGCCCCCCCTCCGTAGTGTCCCCGGGATGCGCACGCTCCACCCCGTGGCTTCTCTGTACAAACCATGAGCCCACGGGGTGTGCAAACAACTCAAAACAACATTTTGGAAACTATTTTTATCGGCAGTTGTTGCGCGACAAAAACGGTGGATTTCAAACGTCGCTACAAGCTATGATAGTCTACCCTAATGTTCTAGCTTGGCACTGATACCCAAATTCAAATTTTTATTAGGTGCTAAGTTAGACTATACAAGATCTTTGCTAGAATATTAGGGTTTGCTATAAAACCAACAAGAAGGGAAGGAGGTTATACCCTTGTAGATCGAGTCCTTCTCATCTCTAGCTCCAGGTTGTGGTCCATACGACTGTTAGTTATATATGCCTAAGAGGCCATTGTTGTGCATATGATGTATATTATAGTGGATGCTTGGATATATATAGAGAGGATTTTCTTGCTCGATATGATAGTATGCTATCTGGTTTCACTTTATCTTAACATGTTAACAAATACTGTTTTGTGATCACGTGTTCATAAAGCCCTTAGGTTATGTACTCGACTACTAGGACTATGATACAGATCATACTAGTTGGGCCAGGGTAGTCTACGAGTACATCCTATAACTGTTCGTAATCGAGGGTGTATCGAGACAGGGCATCGATACTACAGAGTAGACTAGCGTATATGCATCTTGACCCATATGATGGGCGTTGGATGATCCCATATCCATTAGTGTTGGACATCAAAGATGGTGTACGGGTGCTCAGTGGAGACTGGGTACACTGAAAAGACTCGCCGAGAACTCCTGGATGGTATTATACCTATCGTCATATAGCAGTTCTCCGGTGACACAGGTACAGATCAGTCTGTAGACCCGAGATCGTCATAGAGTCTTGTGTGATTCCCACTGTGCTTTGATTTCCACCTTACCACGTCCAAAACGGCGTGAAAAATAGTGGCTTTTGGGTACAGTCCCGAATCACATGGAGGCAATGAGCGATAGGAGGGGTTTCGTCTCTCCCGGTATAGGGAGTTGATATTGTGTTGTGTTCGATTGGCTATAACTGGAAGTCCCTGGCCTGGGCTGATATGGAGATTTACTGGTAAGAGTTATAAGTAGCTTCTCGACCCGTTATGATCCTTGCATCGACACGACATATCGGTTACTGGGGTCTGACGTTTACCACTCCTAGACTGGATATGCAACATATCAGACGAAGAGACCAGACTGTACGGTAGTGTTTACTGATTGGATTCATAGGAGAATGTACAGGCTTGCTAGTTTATCTTCTGATTGCTCAATACACGGGTGGTTGTTATGTTTAGCTGACCGCTTGCAGCTTGTGGGTGTTTGATATGATCATCACCTACTGCCGGCGTATTGACGATTCTTTAGAGTCCTACACAGAGGTTTCCTGCCTAAGGCAAAACGAAGTCGGAGCACATATGTAATATGTGCGGGACCGAGAATAATAAGCTATGAGATACCTTATTATATTCTCACGATATGAGATATCGGCCGGGTATATGTGATATAGCCGGGGCATCGGATCAAGTGTTGATTCAATGAATTGAAACATGTTATATTAGTCGGTTATATGGAATATAGCTGGATTGTCGGATCAAGAGTTGATTCGATAATTTAGTGTATAATTATATATGTGATATATTACATTATGTTAACTAATATAAGCTCGCTTTATTGATTCATTTTCTCACTGGATAATACATTGATGTATATGCGATATATGTTAATTGTATTATTTTCTTTTGTTACAAAATATATTGTATATGTGATATATAATATTGTAACTAGTTAGGGTTACAAATGCAACATGGTTGTTAAGTTTAAAAAAAGTTAGGGTTTGGATTTGGGTTAGCTTTTGGGTTAGCTTTTTCATGAAGCTTCATGAAGCTTTCCTTTTGTCATTTTGCTTTGATATTTTGTATAGATATTTGTTAACCCAACCAAAACCCTTAACTCTAGTTTATTCACTATATGAGTTGAAGCCTTCATTTTATTAACTCATGGTTGTAATTGTAACCACAACAATAATTCATTATTCATCACAAAAGCTTACTTCTTCTTCTTCCTCCTTGAAAAAGCTTTCTAGCTTTTTGTGTTGTGATGATTTAAAGTGAGAAATTGAAAACAAAAGAGAGCAAAATTCCTACTTCATCATCCTCATCTATTCTATCCACTTATATTAGGGTGTTCACTTCACTAATACTTGATTAGAGAAGTGAGAGCTTGAGTTTGAGATTCTTCAAGGTAGATCATCTTCGAAAAGGAAGACTTCTAGCAAGCATGGATCATTCGACTTGTGGAGCCTCTCTAGAGTCCGGAAGTTCATGGATCGCGGCGTAGGGACTACTACTCAGAGCTTATGAAGCGATGGAACGGACTACAAAGGTTGTAATCCCTCTCTCTGAGATGTAAAGTTGTTTACATGCATGTTAACCCTAATTCTCTAGTTAAGATCTTGGTTAGGGTTTGTTTAGCACCCCAAAAATTTTAAAGTAGCATGATTGATGCTTGCCAAAACCTTCACAAGGTGCTATGCTATCCCAACAGTGGTATCAGAGCCGAGCTAGAGCATTAGGCGTTGTCTTGACGAAATTAGAAGTCTGATCGAACCCCGAAACCCCGAAATGACCCCTTTTCTGAAAAAAATTTCATAAGTTGAAATTTTTCATATTAAAAATAATCAGAAAATCATGCAGGGAATTTTATGGACCCACCTGAAGAACAAGTCCCTAACTCGCTACAGTGGCCGCGTAACCTCGTCCAAAACCTGGTTTTGGCGGCGGTTCCACGGCGCCACTGTGGAAGCTTGGGACGGGCCCTTCAGCGACGGTCCATAGGTGATAGGGTATGCTTCTAGGAATTTTTATTTTCTGCTCAAGTGTTGAGCTCACTGCGGTATTTTGGGAATTCGTTGAATCAATCGAATTGTGTAACTTCGCCTGGATATTTGTGTTGTGATACAATATGTGGAATTCATTTAGTTAGGAATGAAATCCGTAATATGTGATATTTCTAGTTTATGTTGTCTAAAGAGATTGTGGATTCCAAATATTGTAGTTTTACATTTTCTTTTTTGTGACCATAAGTGTAATATGTGGTATATCGCCGTATTCGTCGCTATAGATCGACGACAATTTAATAGGCATATTTACTTATGTTGATGACATGTGTTGTTATGTGTAACTGTGATATGTTATATTGGATCGTCGTATTTTGAATAGCCGGGGGTTTTATGTGAGATGATAGTTTTCTTTTTTATTCATGTAAAATTCATTTGTATGTAATATTCTTCAATTGGGGCACTTCCGGGTTGAGATTGATGTCACCATTGAATATTATTTACTTTTCAGCATTAGGATAGATCCAAGACGGAGAGCACAAGTAACCGGGTTCTAGGTCCCAGTGGGAGGCCATCTCGAGGAGTCGAGACCGGATCTCCTAACCCTAGAATTGGCAGGGTTACTTGCCTCTCTCGTAGGGGTCTACGGATGTAGGTTTTGCTATTCATCGCGATTGTGGAATCCGTGTTTTATACAGGCTAAAAATAAAACACGGACGTCCTAGTGTATCCAATATTTCATATATAGACTTCTGCTGCAATGTTCTGTGATGAGATCGTATTACTGCATGAGACGAATGATTATACTATATATATATGATATATAAATATTACTGCTTTCGTTTCCTCTGTGATGCTTAAGAAGCTTAAATGATGGGATTTATTAATGAGATTAATAAAAGAAAAGAAACCTAAAAAGATTTTGTAGAATAAAAATTTCAAAAAGGGTAGCTACAGTTTTTGCTTTGCATAGTGGTATATGTGATATACCCTGCACCTTATTCGATGAGGAAAGAGCCGAGATCCCTTCACCGGGAGTGACCTCTTTAGCAAAACTGGCAGATGCTGCAAACTCACTGTTTAGTTTTTTATTGCTTCTATAGTTCTTGCTTTGCACAGCAGTATTTATGAAATATCCTGTACCTTATTCGATGAAGAAAGAGCCGAGATCCCTTCACCGGAAGTGACCTCTTTAGCGAAACTAGAAAAGCCTAAAAAACATTCCTTTTTCAAAATCACATATTTCTACAACGATATCAAGTTCATTGCGCTCATGGTTTTCAGAAAAACTTGCGTAGCCTCCGACATTTCAGTTAAGTAATATTTAGTATTCGTACTGCGTTTGCTGGCTTTCGTCAAGGTGTTGTGTGCGGTAGCTATTTACTGCTTATCTGCAGCATATGATGCGATTGGGTTAGGGTAGTCGTACGGCTTTGTTGGCTTTCGTCAAGGGTCATGCGGGTTGGTTTAATTCAATCAAGAAATGTACGGGTTGAACTTGATTAGCGGACTATGGTTTGTTGGCATTCGTTAAGGTCATAGCACGTTAAGGGTAAAAGATATTATCGGGAATTTCAAGTGTTGAAATTTTCAATGAGATTTCATACCTTCTATGAGATAGTTGGATCCCGATACCCACTGCGAGTAAGAGTTACTCCTGGGAGAGTTTTAGATCTGACAATTAACTGATCAAGTAGGTGTTTAGAAAATTGTTAACGGGGTTATGCCTCTGGGAAAACGAGGTTTATTTTAATTAGGTCCGTGCGAAAGCACGGGGAACCACCCTCAAAGTACCAACACTGATATGGCTGAAAGATTGGCGAACTTGTAGGGTGTAATTAATCCTGGCTAATCTTACCTTTTAAGGTTTGAAGGAAGATTTGATTAAAACAGTGGGAGTCATCCTGATTAGATAAGATAATAACCAATCTAATCTTGCAAGAGCGCACGCTAAAGTGTTTTCTACTCTCTCTCTCCAGGTAGCGACCATGGCAGGCCTTATCAAGATAATAATATGGATGTATTGACCGAACCCGCTTGTTATACTGAGCAGGGGAACGTTGGTTCCGTTCATTCTTATAGATGTTATAAGACTGAACCGGAAATAGGGGAATACCAGAATTCACACGCCGCCCAAACGAGGAATAAACATGTTGATGTATCTTCCTCTGATGTATTAGTAACCGAGAACAGTTTCTCAGTTCACTATACGTCCTGGGCATTAGATACCGGATCAGGATCCCACATATGCAATATATTGCATGGGATAAAGAAAGGTAGAGAACCGGGAATGGGTGATCATTCCGTAAGAGTAGGGAATGGTGCAAATGTTGCAGCCAAAGCAGTTGGCGAATATCACCTTCTATTACCAAGTGGTAATACATTGATTCTGAACGAATGCTATTATATACCAAACATGATATGCAACATTATATAAGTTTCTTTATTAAGTAAAGAAGGATATAATTTTGTAATACAGGATAATGTTATGAACATCTTCCTAAATCAAAAGTTGATTGGATCAGGCTCGTTACATAATGGCATATACGTTCTAAATCAAAACACAGTTCTTAATATACAGAACACACACAAGAGGAAGAGTTCAGATATGAACGAATCCTTCTTTTGGCATTGTAGACTAGGTCATATCAATGCGACACGGCTAGCTAAGTTATATAAGGATGGATATTTGAATCCGTTCGAATTTTCATTTTATGACACTTGCCAGTCATGTCTCATAGGCAAGATGACCAAAACTCCATTTAGTGGACACGGAGAAAGAGTTACGGAACTCTTAGGACTGATACATAGTGATGTATGTGGTCCCATGTCTACACATGCCAGGAACGGTTCTTCCCACTACATTACATTCACTGACGATCTCTCAAGATACGGATACGTGTTCCTGATAAAAAACAAGTCTGAAACTTTTGAGAAATACAGAGAATATAAGAACGAAGTAGAGAACCAAACGGGTAAAAGTATTAAAATCCTTCGATCTGATCGAGGAGGAGAATACTTGAGCAATGAGTTACTCGATTATCTAAAAGAGAATGGGATTCTCTCTCAGCTTACTCCTCCTTATACACCACAGCACAACAGTGTATCGGAGCGGAAGAATCACACCCTATTAGATATGGTGCGCTTTATGATGAGCAATGCTGAGTTGCCTATTTCCTTCTGGGGGTATACGCTTGAGACAGCCATACACATATTGAATATGGTTCCTACCAAATCTGTTCCTACCACTCTATATGAGATATGGAAGGGGAAGAGATCATCTCTTAAATATGTTAAGATATGGGGTTGTCCGGTCTATGTTAAAAAGCACAATCCGGACAAACTCGAGGCAAGGTTTGTCCTGTGCAAGTTTGTAGGATATCCAAAGAACTCACAAGGGTATATCTTCTACCACACTGAGGAACAAAAGGTGTTTATTTCTCGACATGCCACCTTTTTAGAAAGGGAATTTCTTACAAAGGAAATTAGTGGCGAGGAGGTAGAACTGGAAGAAGTTCCAGCAACACAAACTACGACAGAAGATTTGGTGGACCCAGAGGATTCAGTAGTCCCCGACAAACCCCAGCCTCTCCACCAATCTAGCAGGGTTCCTCATCCACCTGAGAGATACTATGGTTTTCTTATTGACAGTGGAAGCGAGGATTGCATCATGGAAGATGATGACCCGACTAGTTTCGAGCAAGCCATCACGAGTGGTGACTCTGTGAAATGGCTCGATGCAATGCGATCTGAGATGGAATCCATGTACACCAACTAAGTATGGACTTTGGAAATTGCTCCTGAAGGGGAAAAACCCATTGGGAGCAAATGGATCTTTAAGAAGAAACTTGGTGTAGATGGAAAAGTTGAGACTTTCAAAACTAGACTTGTTGCAAATGGTTTTCGTCAACTACCAGGTATGGATTATGACGAAACCTTTTCTCCAGTGGCTATTCTTAAGTCCATCCGGATCTTATTTGCCATTGTTGCATAGCTTGACTACGAAATCTAGCAAATGGATGTTAAGACCGCCTTTCTAAATGGTGATTTAGAGGAGTGCGTGTACATGACTCAGCCAGAGGGATTCATAAATAGTGGGAGCAGCGGGAAGGTGTGTAAGCTGCTTAAATCCATATATGGGTTAAAGCAAGTATCGCGGAGTTGGAACATCTGTTTTGATGTTGTAGTCAAAGAGTTTGACTTCATCAAAAACATAGATGAACCTTGTATTTACAAGAAGGTTGCAGAGAGTAAGGTTGTCTTCCTCTTATTGTACGTGGATGTCATACTCTTGATAGGAAATAATGTTCCTTTGCTGCATTCGGTCAAGCTCTTCTTATCGCATAGATTCTCAATGAAAGATCTTGGTGATGCCTCCTGCATTTTGGGAATAAAGATCTATAAAGATAGATCTAAACGGATACTGGGATTGTCCCAATCCAGGTACATTGACACCATGCTAAAGTGGTTTAGTATGGAAGAATCCAAGTGTGGGAACCAACCGACGTTCTCTGGACTCACTCTCTCTAAAGAGATGTCTCCCAAGACTGATTTGGAAAGAGCTCGGGATACCCTATGCTTCGGCAGTAGGCTCTATCATGTACGCGATGCTATGTACCAGACCTATTGTAGCATACTCACTAAGTGTAGTGAGTAGGTATCAAGCAGATCCTGGAGAGAATCATTGGACAGCCGTGAAGAACATTCTCAAGTACTTGAGAAGGACTAAATAGATGTTCTTGGTGTATGGTAATGGAGAACTCCAGGTGGAGTCCTTTACCGATTCGAGCTTCCAGAGTGATAAGGACAACTCTAAGTCGCACTCGAGATTTACCCTAAATGGAGGGGCAGTTTGTTGGAAGAGTTCCAAACAGGAAACCGTGGCAGACTCGACGATGGAGGCTGAATACATCGCTGCCAACGATGCTGCCAAAGAGGCTGTCTTGATAAAGAAGTTCATCACTGAACTTGGTGTGGTTCCATCTATTGAGCATCCAATACCTCTGTATTGTGATAACAATGGAGCAGTGGATTTGGCCAAGGAACCCAGGTCCCATCAGAAGTCCAGACATATTCTGAGGCGGTATCACCTGATCCGGGAGATAATTGATCGCCGTGAGATCGAGGTCAGGAGAGTTGATACGAAGGACAACACTGCGGACCCACTAACAAAGGCCATTCCTCAGATACAATTTGAGAGACTCTTCGGGATGCTGGGTATGAGATACTACAACAGCTGGCCTTAGTGCAAGTGGGAGATTGTTAGCTATATATATGCCCTAGAGGCCATTGTTGTACATATGATGTATATTATAGTGGATGCTTGGATATATACAGAGAGGACTTTCTTGCTCGATATGATATTATGCTATCTGGTTTCATTTTATCTTAACATGTTAACAAATACAGTTTTGTGATCACATGGTGATAAATCCCTTAGGATATGTACTCGACTACTAGGACTATGATACAGATCATACAAGTGGGGCCAGGGTATTCTACGAGTGCATCTTATAATTGTTCCTAGTCCAAGGTGTATCCAGACAGGGCATCGATACTCCAGAGTAGACTAGCATATACGCATCTTGACCACTATGATGGGCGATGGATGATCCCATATCCATTGGTGTTGAACATCAAAGATGGTGTACAGGTGCTCTGTGGAGAATGGGTACACTGAACGGACTCGTCGAGAACTCCTGGATGGTATTATACCTATCGTCAGATAGCAGTTCTCCGGTGACACAGGTACAGGTTAGTCTGTAGACCCGCAATCGTCATAGAGTCTTGTGTAATTCCCACTGTGCTTTGATTTCTACCTTACCACGTCCAAAAGGGCTTGCAAAATAGTAGCTTTTGGGTATAGTCCCGAATCACATGGAGGCAATGAGCGATGGGAGGGGTTTCGTCTCTCCCGGTATAGGGAGTTGATGTTGTGCTGTGTTCGATTGGCTATAACTGGAAGTCCCTGGCCAGGGCTGATATGGAGATTTACTGGTAATAGTTATAAGTAGCTTCTCGACCCGTTATGATCCTTACATCGACACGACTTATCGGTTACTTGGGTCTGACGTTTACCACACCTAGACTGGATATGCAACATATCAGACGAAGAGACCGGACTATACAGTAGTGTTTACTGATTGGATTCACAGGAGAATGTACAGGATTGCTTGTTGATCTTCTTATTGCTCAATACACAGGTGGCTGTTACGTTTAGCTGACCGCTTGCAGCTTTTGGGTGTTTGATATGATCATCACCTACTTCCGGCGTATTGACGATTCTTTAGAGTCTTACACAGAGATTTTCTCGCTCAGGCAAAACGGAGTAGGAGCACATATGTGATATGTGTGGGACCGAGAATAATACGATATGAGATACCGTATTATATTCTCGCGATATGAGATATCGGCCGGATATATGTGATATAGCCGGGTCATCGGATCAAGTGTAGATTCGATGAATTGGTACATGTTATATTAGTCGGTTATATGCAATATAGCCGGATTGTCGGATCAAGAGTTGATTCGATAATTTAATGTATAATTATATATGTGATATATTACATTACGTTAACTAATATAAGCTCGCTTTATTGATTCATTTTCTCACTGGATAATACATTGATGTATATGCGATATATGTTAATTGTGCTATTTTCTTTTGTTACAAAATATATTGTATATGTGATATATAATATTGTAACTAGTTAGAGTTACGAATGCAACATGGTTGTTGAGTTTAAACAAAGTTAGGGTCTGGATTTGGGTTACCTTTTGTGTTAGCTTTTGGGCTATCTTTTTCATGAAGCTTCATGAAGCTTTCCTTTTGTCATTTTGCTTTGATATTTTGTTTAGATATTTGTAAACCCAACCCAAACCCTTAACTCTTGTTTATTCTCTACATGAGTTAAAGCCTTCATTTTATTAACTCATGATTGTAATTGCAACCACAACAATAATTCATTATTCATCACAAAAGCTTACTTCTTCGTCTTCCTCATTGAAAAAGCTTTCTAGCTTTTTGTGTTATGATGATTTAAAGTGAGAAATTGAAAACAAAAGAGAGCAAAATTCCTACTTCATCATCCTCATCTATTCTAGCCACTTAGATTAGGGTGTTCACTTCACTAATACTTGATTAGATAAGTGAGAGCTTGAGTTTGAGATTCTTCAAGGTAGATCATCTTCGAAAAGTAAGACTTCTAGCAAGCATGGATCATTCGACTTGTGGAGCCTCTCTAGAGTCCGGAAGTTCATGGATCACGACGAAGGGACTACTACTCGGAGCTTATGAAGCGAAGGAACGGACTACAAAGGTTGTAATCTCTCTCTTTTAGATGTAAAGTTGTTTACATGCATGTTAACCCTAATTCTCTAGTTAAGATCTTGATTAGGGTTTGTTCAGCACCCTTAAAATTTTAAAGTAGCATGATTGATGCTTGCCTAAACCTTCACAAGGTGCTATGCTAACCCAACAACGACTCCACTAGGCTCCTCTTCAAAATGAAAGAACTTCCCTCGTGATCTTCGCGCCAAAGACGATCTACCCGAAGTCCACTAGCTCAAACTAACCTTTCACTAATCTCATTAGTGAAGGCAACACTCCACATCAAATTGCTAATCTGATGTGAGATGATGAAGTGGAGGTTTGATTTGCTAACTTGGGTTCTCATAATTTGAATGATTCATATCACATGTGGGTGTTTGAACTTGAAGGTGAGATGAAGAAAATTGTAGAGAGTAAGAAGAAGCAAGAGCTCAAGAAATGGCTAAGGCATGAACTCAAGAGAGTTTGCAAGCATAGAATGAGAAAATGAATACCTAATTCCTTACTTATTCAAGCATGGAATAAAATGCAATAATTAATTGCAATCATGCTTGAATAGTGAGTCAAGAGTAATATACAAATAATAAAACCCATGCCTTGCTCATTCCACAAATATCTCTACAATTTACATCTCATTTTTCTATTTTCTTAAATAGAAAACCATGCCATGCTTCATATAATAATATATATTTATATATATATCAAATATACATTAATATATATATATAGCAATTAGTGAGCTAATGATATTAGTTAATATATAATTATATCAAATATAATTTATATGAAATTATTAAATCAACACTTGATCTAATAATCCGGTTATATCACATATGACCGACTAGTATCATTTATCTGTTTATCATATTATCAAATCAACACTTGATTCGATAATCTAGTTATATCATATATAACCTAACCGATAACAGATAACTGCCAGATCACAATATGGTATCACATACTCGTATTTAATCCAGCCCACACACATATCACATATGTGTCCTACTTCATTTCGTTTGAACCTGGAAACTTCTGTGTGGGAATCTAAAGACTCGTCAATATGCCAGCAGTAGGTGATGATCACATTAGTAACCTACAAGCCGTCAGCGGTACTAGCAGGATGTAACGTGGAACAACCCAAACTTTCTATACGGATTTTTTCAGAATGCAGAAAGGGACACATAAGCCTGAGCACGAGTTATAAGTTTGTTTTTCTTTTGAACAGCAAGAAGGAACTTGTAGCTCATTGGTATGACCTTGCACTACTGAGACAAAGCACCAGAGTTCAAATCCTATCAGGCACATTATCTTTTTAGTTATTTTTCTTTTAAATTTTTAGAAGCCCAAGAGTCTTCAAGTGCACAACAAGTAAAACCAAGAGTCACACGTAAAATAAATGAATGCACTGCAGTATACCAACTGACCCGACAAGTGGAACCAAACCCAGCCCCATCCGTCAGGAATTAGCCGGCGACACATGCATTTGGGGACGGCGGCGTTGGTCTCCCCCGTACTAAATGCCCTCATATTTTACCTCCTGCAACGTTTGGCCTACCCCACTAACCCCACATTGCTTGTTTACTCTGAATTATTCTTTAGAGCAATAAAATTCACATTTAATCCTATTTTATTACACATTTTAATACACCCATTCACTACACTAAAGCCTAGCTTTTCCTATAAATACCACCTCTCATTCCACACTTCCTCACCTATAAATCCCTGCCAAAACTCTCAAGAACTCCCAAGTTTTATATTGAGCAAGTGGAGATAGCAAAGGGCGAAACTCCGACGAAGTTCCGGCGACGATACGAGGTGTTTCCGGCAACGAAACGAAGCACTGACGAATCATAGACCTCCTTCTACCTCTCCCCTCTCATCAAAGCCTGTAAGTCCACCTTCTCTCTCTAGTTTGCTGTTCTCAAACGTTTCATTCTCAAAACGTGTCGAAAGCGGAGTTATCCGGTTTTCCGATTCTCTTTTCTTTTAAAAAAATACAAATTTTCTTAATAACAAACCTAGAAATTTTGATATCTTGTTTAGTAATCATTAACAAAGACAATAGAAAAAGCTTGACATTAAAATAATATCTGTAACAAGTTCTATTTCACTTTTACATTAAAATACCTTTATGTTTTATTTCGACATGTGTTCATATCAGAATTTTGCATTATTATATTCCCCATTCTTAATCATATTACAAATAAATAGGTGCTTTTGATCCATGTCTGCTAAATAGTTGCAGGATACAGGTTCTGAGAGCAATACAGTGAAATTCATGAAAATACGCTACAAATGTGAGACTACGACCAACAAATAGATGAAACTGTTTAACGCCGCCTACAAGTTTATGGAACAAACAAAGTCCAGTAAACAGTTCAAGTGCACAAAGCAAAAGGGCAGCACAAGATTCAAGACTTCAACGCGAAGCTTACTGATTGAAACGATTTCGGATGTGTATAATGAGAAAATTTGTATAGAAATCACAACCAAAATTTATTTTGACCGCAATCAATAATGGTGTCGAATGTAGCGTGTTAGTAAGTGCGGATCGTCCACAGGGAAAGTGTAATCGTTCGTGTTTCGAATTAGATGAGTTGTAACTTTAAGGAAAAGAAAAGAAAATAATTCATGATTTGTAATTGAATTTCAAGAATTAGAAAATCTAGATCTAATAACAAGAAAACGATAAAATCAAGAATTGAGATGTTTGTTATGATTTCCAAACCAAATATCAAGAATCGAAATGAGGCTCGTAGGAATCGATCGGATCTATAGATGTGATGAAATCTAGCGATTACATATTCTTATCTTTTAACGAATTGATACTAGATCGAATTCATAGAGGTTAAGAATTTTGCGAAGAAGCTAGGGTTTTCTCGTCTTATCCTTTTTCCTTTCAATGAATCTCATTCAAATTCTAGCTTCTAGTTAATCAATTGATCAATCGTTATTCTCTAGTTTTGAGTGAACACAATCAAGAAAGGATCATCCCAAAACTAGGTCATCGATCATTTGACTCACAAGAATTTACAATCGTTATAAGATTTAAGAATTGTAAAAGAATCTAAATCATCATCATTCTATTGATCGTCTCGACTCCTTTACGAGCGGAGTTTTACTCAAACATCACAACAAGAATCACAATCACAAATTGAGATCGAATCATGATGCAAGAATTTAAAGAAAGCAAGATTAAAGAATTTCACCTTTTATTTATATCAACAATTCCATTACAAATCGCTCAAGAACTATAAGAGGAAGAACTTGATCATCAATTTGGCTTCGCTCGTCTCCTTGAGTCGCGGATCGGCTTGGATCACTTGCTCGATTGAAGATCGGCTCGGCTTCTAAAAGGTTGAAGGCTCTCTTGCTTGAATTGCACTCGTGATCTTGATCTTGATCTTGAATTGGAATTAGGGTTAGGGTTTGAGGCACAGGTTGTGTCACTCAACTTGTGGGTAGAAGATGGTGGATTCTTGAACAACCTCAACCCTAGATCTAGGCTCCTTTTTATAGAACTCCAAAACCCTAGATCTGGGATTCGAATTTTGAATTTTCCCTCCAAAAGTTTGTTAAGAGAGCCTTCTAGAAATAATTTGTTAAGCCGAGCCTTCAAGATACGCCACGTGGAGCTTCTGGGGTCTTCTGGAAGCTTTGGCCGTTGGAGGAGAGCACGTGGCAAAATCTGGAGCATTGATCACCTCATCAAGCCATGGATCCGCGGCGCCAAGGGGGTTTGGGCCGCGGATCCGCGGTCCTTTAAGAGCCTTGGTGGTTTATTTTTCTATGGTAATTCTTGGGCTTCCTTATGGGCCTTTTTCTGATATTTAAAATTCTCTTTGGCCTTCTGTATTACTACCAGATCTTGCATCTTAGAGTTGGCGTATCTTTTATCAGCTCTTTTCCCAATTTTGGGCTTTGCTTCTGGAATTTCCTGCATTAAACCCCAAGACAAGAGTTGCGCAATACAAGAATGATGCGATGCCATGAAACACAATCAATTTCCCTTAAAGTGCCGGTTTAAAAGTCTAACACATGCAATCTGGTATTTCAGAGATATTTTGCTAATATGTGCAATAAGAATACCGAACACTTCTAGGTGAGTGCAAATGATAGGGAAATTGCCGGTTTAAAAATGCAGTATTTTCGACTGATCAAATTCCCCCAAACTTATTTTCGATCGTCTCGATCAAACTGTTTTTTTAAAAAGAGAAGGAGAAAATAAAGAAAGAAAAAAGCACACTTTCGTAGGCAACACGATTGCACTGAGCATGTGCAACAAGCTTTTAAACCTCTAGGTGTCCTTAGTAGGAGGAGTGTTGTCTCAGGAGGGTTTTCAGCGGATTGCACCCACAAAATCCAATAATAAAGGAAGATCATGAATATTACATTTAAAGACAAGAATTGTAAAAGAAAAGCCTTGAAAAATAGGGTTTCCAACTAAACTAGATTTTCGGTTGTCATGAGCCCTATCTTAATGGTTATGAAAAGATGTTAGAAATCATGTCCTCCCTCAATAAAACATCGCCTTATTCTTCATTCCTATCTTTCTTCCAAATATCGATCATATCACCCTGCGTTTGTATAAAGGATATCCCTACACCCGGAGAATTCAATTCAAGCTATCATACTCTTGCCCATCAGCCTCAGTACTTTTTGATTAATAAATATTTAAATGAATTTGCTCACACACTTTCATGCCACCGTTAATATTTCTTGAGGTACTAACCGACCGATTACTCATATGCTTGCTTATTTGGTGTATTTTCCTCGTCTTGCACCACCTCAGGAACAGCAGTGACTCCCAGACCAGTTGGTCTTAGGGCACTAGGTGAAGAGGCACCCTCGCTATAAATTTTTTATTGCCCTTGGCGATAACAAAACCAGTGTCCATTTTTCTCCCCACTTTATATTTTCTCCATTTTTTTTATTTCCTTCATACATCGGCTTTAAGACAAGAGCATTTCAAGGTATCCTCTACTATCCTGAGTTTCAAGACGTGTGTAAGTGCTAATAGCAGGGTATCAACGGTCAAAATGTTTGGCTTTCCAAAATAGAAACTATTTTTCAGACTTATTTTTATCCTCAGATTAGTGACTTCCTCCATCTTACTAACCCTTGGGACAACGGCTCATAACTACTTATTACTAGTTCGTAGAAGAAAACTTCTAATTTTCTTAGTTTTCTTAAATTTTTCTAATCTCATGGATGTAATTTTTCACTATCTAATCTTTTATTATCTTAAATATTAAATATTTTTATATATTGAATTTTTTTTAAATTTTTATGTTTTTTTTTGAATTTTTTAAATTTTTATGGGTTTTGAAACTTTTTAAATTTTTATGGGTTTTTAAAGAAACGTTTTGTGCTTATGAAAATGATATGCAAATGATGTAAAACTAAGCACAAACCTCCCCCAAACTTGTTTTCAACAGTGTCCTCACTGTTGCCAACCGCTATATCTACAAAAACCTGTAAGCCTTGGAGGAATTTATTAGTGGGGGCAAAATATATAAGTGAAGATTCTCCCCCAAACTTATTCTTTTCACTCACCTCCATTCAAAAAGATGATGCAGTAATATACAGGACATGGAGGTGAGACGGAGGAATTTTAATCAAGATAAACTGGCTCCTGCAAGAACAAGAGCTCCTCCGTGGGGTCAGTGGAAAAATACGGCTTTAGTCTATGTCCATTCACTTTGAAAAATATGCCATTTTTAACATTTTCTACTTCTACTGCCCCGTGCGGGTATACAGACCGCACAACAAAAGGTCCCTTCCACCGAAATCGAAGCTTACCCGCGTGAAGGTGTAGTCGTGAATCATAAAGAAGGACTTGCTGACCAGGTGAAAATGTTTTCCTCAAAATGTTTTTTCGTGAAAAACCTTGGTCCTATTCTTTACGATTACAGCGTTATCATAAGCTTCATCGCGGAGTTCGCTTAGCTCATTCAATTGCAGCTTCCGAAAGTTGTACGCTTGGTTTAAGTCAAAGTTGATTTCCTTAATAGCCCACAATGCTTTATGCTCTATCTCTACTGGCAAGTGACATGCCTTCCCAAACACTAACCTATATGGAGACATCCCTAGGTTGGTTTTAAATGCAGTTCAGAATGCCCAAAGAGCATCCGTCTGTTTGGTCGACCAATATTTTTTATTCTTAGCAACAGTCTTCTCCAGGATTTGTTTGATCTGTCTATTCGAAATCTCAGCCTGCCCGCTCTTGGGGATGATAGGGTGTGGAAAGTCTGTGGTTGATTCCTTATTTCCGCATCAAAGTCTCGAAAGACCTGTTGCAGAAATGTGTCCCATTATCGCTAATGAGAGCGCGTGGGTGTCTAAATCACGAAAAGATGTTTTCTTTTAAGAACTTAATGACAACCTTCTTGTCATTAGTGCGACATGGAATGGCTTCAACCCACTTCGATACATAATCAACCGCAAGTAGTATGTACAAATTCCCTGTCACGACCCGAATGTACGGAACGTGACTGGCATTTAGATTACGAAACGTCTAAAGGCGTACCGTAACCTAAGTCAGCCAAAACCCAGAAAAATCTAAACCAAAATCAAAAGAGAGTGAAGGAAAACCTTACATGAAAATGATTTTTAAATCAATTAAGTTGCATAGAATCCCTTTTTAAAAACATCAAAAATTTCCGAAAATTTCGGCAGAGTCTCCTCTGTAAATTCTATCCCCCAAAATGGGTACAACAAGATATATATAACCTGTAATCATAAAATGGCATCCCCAAGCGGGAGCTAGCTCTTCGCCCAAGGCGGATCACAACCACACGCAATATATAAGTAATATCAAGAAAAGAGCATAAAAGATATGCAAAATATCAGAAAACACAACGTCGGCTCAAGTGAGCTCGACCCAAAAGAAACCACATATATACAAATCTCTGAGTCTCATCACTAGGTCGCATATACAAATAGAAAGGGGTAGATGGAGAATACTAGATACAATGATAGAGCAAAAGAAATAAAGTGTGCTCGCAACCCACCTACGAGCGATGTCACGAGTCTGGGCAAAAGGAGCTGATGATAAGATAACCGCCGCCACAAGACTGATGAGTCCGACCTGCAAGACACTGTGGCACAACGGGGGTGAGTTGCCAGCTCGTGAGTAGAATATAACATCTAATAAGGCAATCGTAAGAATGCACGCAAATGCGTCACAGCATGTATGTTCAGATGTGATATAATATCTCTAGTATGCATGCACATGTATGCAATGTCATTACTAAATCTTTAAGTGTTTTAAATGTTAAGAGTTCTGCATTCTTAACTTTAGAAAAAGGAATATCTGTATAATAGCTAAATATCATCAAGAAATCATCTGAAAACCGTGTCAAGCATCGACACCAAATATGAAATCATATCTATCTCAATATCTCACTATATCAATGTCTCAAATATTGGGCTCCGTCAGTCCGGATCGGCCCATATCATCAAATCTCACGACAACGATCGGTATCCTCCGGATATCCTCCGCGCCAGACATCACCGGTAGGTAGTCTTCCCCTGCCAGGCTTATCATCTACAACTCGATCTTCTTGCCCCGGGGTACCATACCGGGCACACCATGTACCCAAGACGGTTCATCCACTCCTCAAATCGGGTCTTGAAATCCAACAGAAAACATGAAAACTCATGGTGGACGACACATACATCACAAGAAAACCACAACTTTGTTTTTAAAAATAATAAATATAAGCTTTTGTTAAATTCTTGCGGTTTTCCCCAAAAATCCAGAAATCGCAGCAATACTGAAATCCTCAAGAAAATCATAATGTTCACATGTTATATATGATAAATGTCTATGATATCAATGTATACGATGTGAATTTTGGCTTGAAATCTATGTAAATATGATGATAATGCGAGGTATATGCATGCTATGCAATTTCATATATCATGTATGAATGCAAGTGGAGATACTAAGTTAAACAGGTTCTATAGGGCACGTGGCATGGCAATTACCAAAGGCGTGTGTGTCACATGAATAGTGCGCGTGCAACAGATGCCAATGGTAATGGTGTTCGTGTCCTACGAAGTGTTATCGCATATGTGCATATGAATATCCATGCAATCTAATATATGGTTAGCTATAAGGGTATGCAATGTACATAAAGGGATAAGCTAACTAACAATATAAATCTTGGAAGAAGTAGGGTAATCCTAACTAGGGGGCGCCTCGTGCCATCCAGACAATTCCTCCATAGATGAATACATCTACTCACCTGAATGTCTCGCTAATCCGATCCGACCACCGCCTTGCCTTTACGCGCCGTGTCCGATGTTTCCCCGACCGATCCTATATTTTCACAACACCAAGCATAAGATTACATATCCTAAAACGATGCAAGTCACAATATACAAATATCGACGCTCTCGAATTAAACATAACGTGCACTCGGTGCGCGGGAAGACACACGAAAATCGCTAAATCTTAACTAGAATCGTTATTTCGGGGCAATTGACAAAACTAAAACCCGGCTAGACAAAACCCCGCATTCGCGCACACTAATAGTCGTACATGAAGCTAATTATATTGCTAATATAACGCAATTAGATCACATCCTAATTTTTATAAAAATCTAGTAAGCAAATAGCATACCGATTCGATGCAAATATCGCAATTTATCGATCTAGCGAGCGCAACATCGCACAATTAACCACTCTAACCAATTAGATAACCAAAACCCTAACTTTAATCCATCAACCATGCTACAAACCCTAATTCAAAAATAATATCCCTTTCTTGAATTTCAAAACTAACCATTACAATGAAATTAATCACTTTAAATTACTAAACTAGCTTTATTAAACTACAAATTAACAACTAGTTTAGGATTTATACCTCCCAAGTGAACCCCAACTTGCACTTGCCCTTGAAAGAAGCCTCCTTTCACCTTTGTTTTAAAACAATTTAGGGTTGGAAAGAGGTGGACAAGGATTGTGGTTTGAATTTATGAAGAAAATGGTGTATTTTTGTGGATTTTTCTTGATTTTGTCATGATTTTTGAAGCAAGAATTGAGGTGGAAAAGGGGGAGTTGGTGCTTATGGTTTCGGCCAGAGGTGAAGAGGAAGGGAGAGTGAGGAGAAGTGTGGAAAATTCTACACAAAATGTCACTCACAAGCTCATTTAATGCTCTCATATCAATTTTACACAAAAACCTCATTTTAATTCATTTTTTGATTAAATTTTTTAACCTTAGAACTAAAATCTTGCAAAGTCATGATACAATTTTATTAACACTAAATTTTAGTTTATAATATTTCCTAAGTGTGTAATTTACCTAATTAAATTTGTATTTATCACTAATTTAATGTATTTTTAAAAGCTTAAAATAATTAAAAAAGTAATTGATTACGAATTTTTTTTTATTTAAGTAGAAAATTTTTAAGTGACATTTTAGTGAAAAAATTATAGTAATATCTTATCTAAATTTTGTATAATTAGGTTTACAATGAAAAATACCTATTTTGACTTTTTACGGAAAAAGTCGAAAAATGAGTCGATTACCGAAAAACTGCCTAAACGATTTTCGAAGGGTTACAATCTTCCCCCCTTAAAGAAATTCGGTCCCCGAATTTAGAATTTAACTATGCGTACCTTCAAAAAGATGGTGATAACTCTTCCTCATCTCGACCTCGGTCTCCCAGGTGACCTCCTTGCTGTTCGGGCCACGCCAAAGGACCTTGACGGACGGTATAACCTTCGACCTCAATTTCTTCATCTGCCGATCCAAAATGACCACCGGCTGCTCGGTGAAAGAAAGATCACGCTCTAGCTGGATCGTCTGGTGCTGAATCGCATGGGAAGGATCATGAAGGTACTGGCGGAGCATCGAGACATGGAACACGGGGTGAACATCGGGGAAGCTGGGCGGAAGAGCTAACCGATAAGCGACTGGATCAACACGCTCTAGGATCTCGAAAGGACCAACATATCTAGGACTCAGTTTCCCTTTCCGCCCAAATCTCATCACACCTTTCATCGGAGAGACCTTCAGGAAAACATGATCGCCAGCAGCGAACTCGAGTCGGCGACGGCGCCTGTCAGCATATGATTTCTGCCTGCTCTGTGCCGCTCTCATCCTGTCCCGAATCAGCTATATCTTCTCGGTCGTCTCCTATACAATCTGCGGCCCCAAAATACTGCTCTCCCTGAGCTCTGTCCAACATACAGGCGATCGATATCTCCTCCCATATAAAGCCTCAAAAGGTGCCATCTGAATCGTCTCCTGGAAGCTATTATTGTTGGAAAACTCGATCAAAGGCAAATGACGATCCCAGCTACCACCGAAATCTAAAACACAAGCTCTGAGCATGTCCTCAAGAGTCTGAATAGTACGCTCCGACTGACCGTCAGTCTGCGGATGAAAGGCTGTGGTAAAACTCAATCGGGTGTCCAATGCTTCCTGAAGTTTCTGCCACAATCGGCTGGTAAACTGGGTGCCCCGGTCGGACACGATGCAAGTCGGAACACCATGCAGTCGCACTATCTTATCAATATAAACCTGGGCGTACTGAGAAAATCCAAAAGTGGTCTTCACTGGCAGAAAGTGAGCAGCTTTCGTCAGTCGATCCACAATCACCCAAATAGAGTCATACCCTTGACTGGTCCTGGGTAGACCCACAATTAAGTCCATGGAGACCTGCTCCCACTTCCACTCAGGTATGGGCAAAGGCTGTAACTCGCCGGCTGGCCTCTGGTGCTCGGCCTTGACTTGCGGACAAGTCAGGCATCTCGACACAAAGTCTGTAACATCCTTCTTCATCCCTTCCCACCAGTAAACCTCTCTCAAATCATGGTACATCATGGTGGAACCTGGGTGAACACTGTATACTGATCTATGTGCCTCCTCAAGAATATCACGCCTCAGTCTCTTTGAATCTGGCACGCACAGTTGAGTCCCAAATCGAAGTATCCCCTGATCATCAATCACGAACTCAGAAACTCTGCCCTGCCGAATCTGCTCAATAATCTCTAAGATACGGGCATCGCCGGACTGTGCCTCACGAATACGGTCAAGTAACTGTGGGCGTGCTCTGAAATGGGCCAGCTGTCCCCCTGTAGGAGTAAACTCGAACTGCACTCTGCTATCACATAAAACCTGCCAATCCGCCGTCGAATGCATCTGCACTGCGCTCAAACAAGATAAGCTACCTCCGGGCCTCCTACTCAAAGCATCTGCCACCATATTCGCCTTGCCCGCATGGTATAGAATCTCGCAGTCATAATCCTTCACCAACTCCATCCAACGGCGCTGTCTCAGGTTCAGGTCTCGCTGCTGGAAGATATACTTCAAACTCTTGTGGTCAGTGAATATCTGGCATGACTCACCGTATAGGTAATGTCTCCAGATCTTAAGTGCAAATACCACTGCAGCCATCTCTAAATCATGGGTGGGGTAGTTCTGTTCGTGTTTCCTCAGCTGTCGAGAAGCATACGCGATAACTCTGTCGTGCTGTATCAATACACAGCCCAGCCCCACTCGAGAAGCATTATAATATACCACGAACCCGCCTGATCCTGAAGGCAATGCTAACACTGGTGCAGTGGTCAGACGAGTCTTCAATTGATGGAAACTATCCTCACATGCCTGGGTCCAATCAAAAGAAACCCCCTTCCGGGTCAATCCGGTCAACGGTGCAGCAATGCGGGAGAAATCCTGGACAAAACATCGATAATAGCCGGCCAGACCTAGAAAGCTGCGAACCTCTGTAACTGATACTGGTCTAGGCCAACGCTGAACTGCCTCGATCTTCTTCGGGTCCACACAAATACCATCTCTCGTCACCACATGACCCAAGAAGTCGACACTGTCTAACCAGAATGCGCACTTGGAGAATTTGGCGAACAGCTGATGCTCCCTCAAAGTCTGCAATGTGATACGTAAGTGCTGCTCATGCTCCTCCCGGCTCCGAGAATAAACCAAGATGTCGTCAATGAACACAATAATGAACTGATCGAGATACGGCCTGACTACACGGTTCATCAAATCCATAAATGCTGCCGGGGCATTGGTGAGCCCGAACGACATCACCAAGAACTCATAATGACTATATCGAGTACGGAAGGCGGTCTTCGGAATATCCTCCTTCCGAACCCGCAACTGGTGATAACCTGACCGTAAATCATCCTTCGAGAAGAACCCTGCACCCTGGAGTTGATCGAATAAGTCATCAATGCGGGGTAGGGGATACCTGTTCCGCACAGTAACCCGGTTCAGCTGATGATAATCAATGCATAAGCGCATACTTCCGTCCTTCTTCTTAACAAAAAAGACGGGAGCACCCCAAGGTGACACACTCGGTCGGATAAGCCCTTTGTCCAGCAAGTCCTGTAACTGGTCCTTCAGCTCTCTCAGCTCCACCGGGGCCATCCAATAAGGCGGTATAGAGATAGGCCCCGTGCCGGGGATCAAGTCAATACAGAACTCAATCTCGCGCTCTGGTGGCAGACCAGGCAGCTCGTCAGGGAAAACATCAGGAAACTCTCTCACAATAGGGACCTGGTCCAATGGAACCGCTGTGAAGCTAGTATCACAAACATAGGCTAAGAATCTCTGACACCTTTTTCTTAAGAGCTGACCAGCGCGAAGAGAAGAAATCAAGCTAGGAAGGGTAGCGCTACGATCTCCCTGAATCACAAGAACCGGCTCACCAGGAAAACTGAATCTGACTGCTTTCTCACGGCAGTCCACGGATGCATAACAGGTGGCTAGCCACTCCATACCAAGAAGAATGTCAATGTCTAGCATATCGAGTAGAATCAAATCAACTGAAGAATCTCTCTCCCCAATACGAACGGAACACGATCGGTACACAAAACGGGCAACAAAAGACTTGCCTACCAGTGTAATAACGACAAGCGGCTGATCTAACGGAGAAGACTCTCGGCCCAACCTCGGTGCAAAGTACGTGGATACATAGGAATGTGTGGAGCCTGGATCAAATAATACCCGTGCATCAAAAGAACATACTGGCAGAGTACCTGTCACGACGGCATTGGATGCCTGTGCATCCTGAGGAGTCAGTGCGAACACTCGGGCCTATCCGCCACTAATAGCTGGCTGTCCTCTGCCTCTACCTCGGCCTCTGCCTCTGCCTCTGTCGCCTCGTCCTTTCTGAACTGGACCGCCACGCCCACGACCTCTAGAAGCATCTGGCTGGCGTAGAGCATCATCTGGAGTAGGAAGTAGAGCTCTCTGAGGAGGTGGTGAGGGTGGTAAGGTCACATGTGGGACTGTCGCCGCGCCCTGGCATCCCATGGTACAGTCTCTGACACGGTGGTACTGACTCCCACACCGAAAACATCCTGGAGATGACTGCTCGATCTGTGGATATGAACCAAATAACTGACCTCGTCTAAATCCTCTGCCTCCACCTTCTCCCGGAAATAATCTATCGCGGTGTCTACCCATCTGCCGCTGAGCTGGCGTATCAGTACGGATCCTCTTCGGCCCAGAAACGACCGGAGTCTCAGAAATACTCTCCTCCAAATGTAAGGCTGCATCCATCGCGGCTGCGTATGTATCAAAGTGCTGGGTGCCGATGGCAAGGAATAGCTGTGTATCAAGCCCTCGCACAAACCTCTTTATTCTCTTCTCTTCTGTGTCTACTAGGTACGGAGCATATCGAGACAACTGGGTAAACTGTATATCATACTCCGACACTGTCATCCCAGGAGTCTTGCGCAAAGACTCAAAACTACGGGCTCGAGCATCTCGGACACTCTCCGAAGGAAAACGGGCAGGAAATGCAGCTGTAAACTCGTCCCGGGTCATAGAAGGTAGACCTGCAGCTCGGCCTCTCTCTACTGAATCGTACCATGTCTGGGCAAGACCCTCCAGACGAAAACTCGCAAACTCCACCAATCTATCATCAGAACACCTCAACGAACGGCAAATCCGAGCCATCCTATCTAGAAATGCATGTGGGTCCTCTGTCGCATCCGTATCGGTAAAAGCTGGAGGTCTCAATCTAATGAACTCCTGTAGTGAAACAGGGATAGTCTCCGTAGCAGCCGGAGCGACCATCTGTGCAGCAGGTACAATCGTGGTCTGTGCGGTGGAAGGAACGTCCTCGGATCTCTGTGCCCGGCTGGACTCAACTAAAGATCCCATCATCTGTCGTAACTCTTGCATGCCGGCCTCTAATCTGGCAATACGGTCAGGATAAGGCGGATCAATATGACCCTGAGGGGTAGGCGTATCCTCCCGCTTGATCCTCGCCTCAGATGGGCCCGCCCGAATCTCATCCCTAGCGGCAGCCCGCTGAGCTCTTGTAGTCTTTGGCGGCATCGAAGCTGGAATAAGAAACAGGACTGATAAGATCATTGCAATTGAATCAAGGAATGCAAGGAATCAATAAAGGGAATACAAGCAATTATGTCCTAAGGTTACTTAGGCGGGTACCGTATCGTAAGCATGCCGCGGATCATACCCACGCTACGCCACTCTGCTTAAGTCACCTACTCCATCGACCAAGGTCGTCCTACACTTAGAAAGGTAAAACCTAGCGCTCTGATACCAAATTTGTCACGACCCGAATGTACGGAACGTGACTGGCACTTAGATTACGAGACGTCTAAAGGCGTACCGTAACCTAAGTCAGCCAAAGCCCAGAAAAATCTAAACCAAAATCAAAAGAGAGTGAAGGAAAACCTTACATGAAAACGATTTTTAAATCAATTAAGTTGCATAGAATCCCTTTTTAAAAACATCAAAAATTTCCGAAAATTTTGGCAGAGTCTTTTCTGTAAATTCTATCCACCGAAATGGGTACAACAAGATATATATAACCTGTAATCATAAAATGGCATCCCCAAGCGGGAGCTAGCTCTTCGCCCAAGGCGGATCACAACCACACGCAATATATAAGTAATATCAAGAAAAGAGCATAAAAGAAATGCAAAATATCAGAAAACACAACGTCGGCTCAAGTGAGCTCGACCCAAAAGAAACCACATATACAAATCTCTGAGTCTCATCACTCGGTCGCATATACAAATAGAAAGTGGTAGATGGAGAATACTAGATACAATGATAGAGCAAAAGAAATAAAGTGTGCTCGCAACCCACCTACGAGCGATGTCGCGAGTCTGAGCAAAAGAAGCTGATGATAAGATAACCGCCGCTACAAGACTGATGAGTCCGACCTGCAAGACACTGTGGCACAACGGGGGTGAGTTGCCAGCTCGTGAGTAGAATATAACATCTAATAAGGCAATCGTAAGAATGCACGCAAATGCGTCACAGCATGTATGTTCAGATGTGATATAATATCTCTAGTATGCATGCACATGTATGGAATGTCATTACTAAATCTTTAAGTGTTTTATATGTTAAGAGTTCTGCATTCTTAACTTTAGAAAAAGGAATATCTGTATAATAGCTAAATATCACCAAGAAATCATCTGAAAACCGTGTCAAGCATCGACACCAAATATGAAATCATATCTATCTCAATATCTCACTGTATCAATGTCTCAAATATAGGGCTCCGTCATTCCGGATCGGCCCATATCATCAAATCTCAAGACAACAGTCGGTATCCTCCGGATATCCGCCGCGTCAGACATCACCAGTAGGTAGTCTTCCCCTGCCAGGCTCATCATCTACAACTCGATCTTCTTGCCCCGGGGTACCATACCGGGCCCACCATGTAACCGAGACGGTTCATCCACTCCTCGAATCGGGTCTCGAAATCCACCCGAAAACATGAAAACTCATGGTGGACGACACATACATCGCATGAAAACCTTAACTTTGTTTTTAAAAATGATAAATATAAGCTTTTGTTAAATTCTTGCCGTTTTCCCCAAAAATCCAGAAATCGCAGCAATACTGAAATCCTCAAGAAAATCATAATGTTCACATGTTATATATGATAAATGTCTATGATATCAATGTATACGATGTGAATTTTGGCTTGAAATCTATGTAAATATGATGATAATGCGAGGTATATGCATGCTATGCAATTTCATATATCATGTATGAATGCAAGTGGCGATACTAAGTTAAACAGGTTCTATAGTGCATGTGGCATGGCAATTAAAAAAGGCGTGTGTGTCACATGAATAGTGAACGTGCAATAGATGCCAATGGTAATGGTGTTCGTGTCCTACGAAGTGTTATCGCATATGTGCATATGAATATCCACGCAATCTAATATACGGTTAGTTATAAGGGTATGCAACGTACATAAAAGGATAAGCTAACTAACAATATAAATCTTGCAAGAAGTAGGGTAATCCTAACTAGGGGGCGCCTCGCGCCACCCAGACGATTCCCCCATAGATGAATACATCTACTCACCTTAATGCCTCGCTAATCCGATCCGACCACCGCCTTGCCTTTACGCGCCGTGTCCGATATTTCCCCGACCGATCCTATATTTGCACAACACCAAGCATAAGATTACATATCCTAAAACGATGCAAGTCACAATATACAAATATCGACGCTCTCGAATTAAACATAACGTGCACTTGGTGCGCGGGAAAACACACGAAAATCGCTAAATCTTAACTAGAATCGTTATTTCGGGGAAATTGACAAAACTAAAACCCGGCTAGACAAAACCCCGCATTCGCGCACACTAATAGTCATACATGAAGCTAATTATATTGCTAATATAACGCAATTAGATCACATCCTAATTTGTATAAAAATCTAGTAAGCAAATAGCATACCGATTCGATGCAAATATCGCAATTTATCGATCTAGCGAACGCAATATCGCACAATTAACCACTCTAACCAATTAGATAACCAAAACCCTAACTTTAATCCATCAACCAAGCTACAAACCCTAATTCAAAAATAATATCCCTTTCTTGAATTTCAAAACTAACCATTACAATGAAATTAATCACTTTAAAATACTAAACTAGCTTTATTAAACTACAAATTAACAACTAATTTAGGATTTATACCTCCCAAGTGAACCCCAACTTGCACTTGCCCTTGAATAAAGCCTCCTTTCACCTTGTTTTAAAACAATTTAGGGTTGGAAAGAGGTGGACAAGGATTGTGGTTTGAATTTATGAAGAAAATGGTGTATTTTTGTGGATTTTTCTAGATTTTGTCATGATTTTTGAAGCAAGAATTGAGGTGGAAAAGGGGGAGCTGGTGCTTATGGTTTCGGCCAGAGGTGAAGAGGGAGGGTGAGTGAGGAGAAGTGTGGAAAATTCTACACAAAATGTCACTCACAAGCTCATTTAATGCTCTCACATCAATTTTACACAAAAAACCTCATTTTAATTCATTTTTTTATTAAATTTTTGAACCATAGAACTAAAATCTTGCAAAGTCATGATACAATTTTATTAACACAAAATTTTAGTTTATAATATTTCCTAAGTGTGTAATTTACCTAATTAAATTTGTATTTATCACTAATTTAATGTATTTTTAAAAGCTTAAAATAATAAAAAAAACTAATTAATTACGAATTTTTTTTATTTAAATAGAAAATTTTTAAGTGACATTTTAGTGACAAAATTATAGTAATATCTTATCTAAATTTTGTATAATTAGGTCTACAATGAAAAATACCTATTTTGACTTTTTACGGAAAAAGTCGAAAAATGAGCCGATTACCGAAAAACTGCCTAAACGATTTTCGAAGGGTTACATTCCCAAAAGAGTTGGGAAAGGGACCCATAAAGTCAATGCCCCAAACATCGAAAATTTCAACCCTAGGATGGGTTGCTGAGGCATTTCATTTCTCCGGGAAATCCAACCTGTGTACTAACATTGTGTACAGGTTTTGCAATAATCAAATGCGTCCTTGAACAAGGTCGGCCAATAAAACCCGCATTGAAAAACCTACTCCGCCGTCTTTCTAGGACCGAAATAACCCCCACAGGCCTGATCATGACAAAAAGAAAGAACACTCTTGAATTCCTCATTCGGGACACACCGGCGAATGATTTGATCAGGACAATACTTAAACAGATAGGGATCATCCCAGTAAAAGTGTTTTACTTGGGATAGAAAATGGTATTTGTCTTGTTTTGACCAATCGCTGAGTATCAGTCCCGTGACAAGATGGTTCACAATATCCCTGAACCAAGGTTCATTGGATACGCTCAAGAGTTGTTCATCTGGGAAAGAATCATTGATCGGCAGGGTCACAGGGGAAGAAGGGATGCGTGAAAGATGGTCGGCTACAACGTTTTCACATTCTTTCTTATCTTTGATAACAAGATCAAACTCTTGTAACAGAAGGATCCAACGTATTAGCCTACCTTTTGCATCTTTCTTCGCCAAAAGATGTTTCAAGGCGGAATGGTCTGTGTACACAACTATTGGTGAGCCAATCAAGTAAAGCCTCAATTTTTCTTGTGCAAATACAACCGCCAAAAGCTCTTTTTTAGTAGTTGTATAATTGATTTGCGCATCATTCAGGGTCTTACTCGCATAATAGATCACGTGTGCCATCTTATCAATGTGTTGTCCTAAGACTGCACCTATTGCAAAGTCTGATGCATCACACATAAGCTCAAAGGGGTAGTCCCAATTTGGAGACGATAGAACGGGGGCTGTAGTGAGGGAGTGTTTAAGTGAGTCGAAAGCTGCCTCACAATTCGAGTCAAAGTGGAAAGCCGTATCCTTGGCCAAGAGAAGAGTTAAGGGTCTAGCAATTTTGCTAAAATCCTTAGTGAACCTCCTTTAAAAGCCCGCATGGCCAAGAAATGATCGAATGTCCTTGACTCTTTTAGGATGAGGAAGGTTTTGAATGACATCTATCTTAGCTTTGTCAACCTCAACGCCTTTCCGTAAAATAACATGTCCAAGTACAATTCCCTCTTGGACCATGAAGTGGCATTTTTCCCAATTCAAGGTTAAGTTCTTCTCTTTGCAACGAGTAAGAACAGCGTCAAGATTCGTTAGGCAGTCAGAAAAAGAGTCTCCGAAAATTGAGAAATCGTCCATGAAAATCTCCAAAAAATTCTCGACCATGTAAGAGAATATCCCCATCATACACCACTGAAAGGTAGTGGGAGCATTGCATAACCCAAAGGGCATGCGTCAATAAGCAAAGGTACCAAAAGGACAAGTAAAAGTGGTTTTATCTTGATCCTTTTTGGCTATAGGGACCTGATTATAGCCAGAGTATCCGTCCATAAAGCAATAATACGCACGTCCAGCTAAGCGTTCCAGCATCTGATCAATGAAAGGTGGAGGAAAGTGGTCTTTCCTCGTGGCGGCATTGAGTTTTCGGTAATCAATACATACACGCCACCCAGTTTGGGCGCGTGTCTGAATCGACTCATTTGCCTCATTGGTGATAACAGTGATGCCAGATTTCTTATGGACGACATGTATTGGACTCACCCATTAGCTATCGGAGATTGGGTATATGATACCATTATCAAGGCATTTGACGATCTCTTTCATCACCGCGTCCTTCATGACGGGGTTCAACCGTCTCTGTGGTTCTCGGGATGGTCTAGCATCATCCATCACATGTATATGATGTTCTACAATCAAGGAACTAATCCCTTTGATGTCTGCCATAGTCCAACCAAACGCCTTCTTATTAGATCTCAATACCGATAAGAGTGCATTCTCTTGCTCTGATGCTAGAGAAGCGGAAATGATAACCTGTAAAGACTCATTCTAACCTAAATATGCATATTTAAGATGAGAAGGTAAAATTTTGAGATCTAATGCTGGCGGAGAAATAATAGAAGGTTGGATCATCGAGTGATTTTCGGAGTCACAAAGAAGCTCATAGCCTATAAAAGATACAGACTCGGATGGTGATAAGTCAGGAGTGGCAGACTCAAGCGTGAAAATGGTGTCCTCATTAAGATCATGTGCCAGGTCAAACAGTGATGTAGTAGTGTCGTCGAGATCTTTAAAGCAAAGTTCCTCAACTCCGCAACATTCGTGAGCAATCTCGTGGACAGAGCACACATCAAGGATATGAGCAGAGAGTTCTGATGGCTAACTTCCAATTTTGTAGATGTTTAGTTCAATGGGCATATTTCCAAATGATAAGTTCATTGAACCATTTCTACAGTTAATGACAGCATTGGAAGTGGCAAGGAAAGGTCGACCCAAAATCACCGGAATTTGGCTCCGGAGGTTCGCTACAGGTTGTGTATCGAGAACAATGAAGTCTACAGGGAATACGAATTCCCCGACCTTTATCAACACATCCTCTAGTTCACCTCGTGGTTTGGTGATTGAACGGTCTGCCATTTGGAGAGTGCAGTGAGCAGGTTTCAACTCTCCAATCCCTAGCTGCTCATAGACAGAATATGGAAGTAGGTTAACACTTGCGCCAAGGTCTAAAAGAGCACGGTTGATGTTTTTACCCCCAATAGAAATCGATATCGTATGACATCCTGGGTCCTTACGTTTCTTTGGTAGCTGAGGGATAAAATCAGTGCTAATGTTGTTGGACATGAAGACCATCTTCGGCACTTAAGTTTTCCTCTTCCTGGTGCACAAGTACTTAAGAATTTTCGCATAAGCGGGGACTTGTTGAACCGCATCTAGGAGAGGGATGTTGATGTTAACCTGTTTGAACATTTCCATAATATTCTCCATATGTGGACTCGATTTGTTAGCCCTTGACCGATTTGGGTAAGGTGCTTTAGTAATGAGCGCTGGGTCCATCATAGGAGAAGGAAGTGGGGGTAGACGTGATCCCGAAAGAGGAATGGGGATCGTCTGTAGAGAACTAGAAGAGGGTTGCTGAGATGTCGAGCCTAGAGGAAAATGGAGAATAGGCTCGCGAGAAGGCGGTGGGGTAGAAGAACAAGAATCAGACGTAGAAGTGTGTGTGTGAGGGAAGGTCTCAGCCGGGGTGTTGATAGGATTTTCAATATCATCAACTTCTTCCCCAACATGGTTATTCAGCACTCTTCCTGATCTCAACGTTGTGACGGCATTTACATTGTAATGCCCAGGATTTGGTAGGGGTTGAGACGGAAGTTTCCCTTTTTCTCTCGCACTCATTTCGGCCTTAAGTCGTGCAATTTCAGCTTCCATCGTTCTGATACTCTCAGCTTGGGACGCTGAGTTTTTCTTTATCTCACCGACGGAAGACCTAACCTCGGCCTACACTTCCATGAAATTTGACAGGAGTGATTTCATGGTTTGAGTGAATTGAGAGAACTCGTCAGAACAGGTCGACTGCATAGGATTAGACGATGCAGGAGGGTTGACCTGGTTTTGGAAATTTTGTGACTGGTAGGGGTGCTGGGTGAGTTGAAGTGGTTGCTGTTGTGGAGGAAGGACCCTTTGGAATTGATTCGGGTTTGGAACCGCGTTTTGGGATTGGTTCCAAGCAAAATTCGGGTGTTTCCTCCTACCGTGATTGTATGTGGAAGAAAAAGGGTCGTTTCTAGGTCTTTGAAATGCGGCATTGGTATGCTCGAGACCTTGAAACTGAGAGTTTAATGGACATATTCCGTTAAGTGAGAAGGATCAGAACAGCACCCACATACAGTTTTGGGTAGCGACATCGGGTTTAGGGAGGCTGCTAAGAATTTGTGTTCCATAGCGTCGAGCTTCTTTTGCATTGCTGCCATCTCAGCTCGAACACCTATGGACACGTCTATTTGGTGTACGCCATCCCTACTCGATGGAAGGGTTCCACTCTCCCACTGTAAGGACTTTTCAGCGAACTCTTCTGAAAATTTCCATGCTTCCCCATCATCCTTGGTCATAAGGGTGCCTTGACACATGTTTTCAAGGTTTTGTTTAGTGGTAGGATTAATGCCCTCATATATGATTCGGCAAAGGTCCCATCTCGGGATGCCGTGATGTGGGCATTGAACCAAAAGATCCTTGAATCGTTCAAAACATTTCGAGAATGGTTCAGCTGGAAGCTGGATGAATTGATATAGTTCGCTACGGATTCGAGCTGTCTTTTGCATAGGGTAAAATTTCTTAAGGAATGCCGCAACGAATTCTTCCCAATACGTGATGGAATGTGCGGTGGTGTTATATAGCCACTTCTCGGCTATATCGCACAAGGTAAATGGAAGAAGTCGTAGACGCATGGCATCCAAAGAAAGTTGTGACGTGCCCATCATTGCGCATACGTTTTCAAATTTGGTGATAAAAACGTATGCGTCTTCAGTCTTGAGACCGTGGAATTTAGGTAGAAGGTTGATGTACTGGGTTATAATTTCAAAGTTATCCCCGTTGGCTGGTGGAATGGATAAGCAGGTCGAGAGAGGACCTCGCAAAGGGTAGCACCTCTCTTGGAGAGAGATGCGGGGAGGATTCTGCGCACCAACAGACGGCGGCAGGGCAGTGGTAAAGAGGTTCGATGGAGACGGATCCATTGGTGTGGATGTGGTGGTGGGTAAAAGATAGGTAAATGGAGAAATACCGACTTCGGAGTCGATCGAGGATACGCGGACTAAACGGGCACTAGAATCCTGTATCCAGCCTATCTTGCACTAAAAAGGGTTAGTACAACTGGCAGCGTGATTTATAATTAGGGGATTGAATGAATGCGGTGTTTGTTTTGAAAAATGATACGGGTTTTGAAAATATGATGCGATCACAATAAATGCAACAAGCAACCCTAAAATCTATGGTCACCTAGGTCAAAGCTCTGGACCGCTCCTAACTTCCAATAGACAAGTCGCAGGATAAAATCGTCCACTGCCTCTTTGTCTCTCCTGTGGCCAGGTAAGTGCCAGGTAAGTGGGAGGTTCACAACTACGTAAGTAGTGGGCCTAATTAAGTAACCACTAGCCTTCGACACACTTGCCTTAGACACCACAAAAGAAACGCGGATAAGCAATGAATTACCCACGGCCTTCTTCTGTCCTAAGTGAGCATGACGGTCCTTAGAGTCATCTCTAGATATTTTTTAGTTAATGAGGGTAAATGCGGATGCAAGTTTGTGATTTTTGGGGCTTAGGAAGGGTAATGAACTCCCCAGCTAATCTGGATTTGGCCGTGCCCCTTAATGTCCGTATTAATTATGCAAACAACCACAAATCAAAAACAAGCACAATTTATTTTGCTTTTTGCGGCTTTGCGATTTTTGCAAAGAATTCTGCAACAAATTGTTAATTGGAGCAGATTTAGGAAGGAGATAAGAAAGATAGAGGTTACCTGACAAAAATTGTACAGAGATCCTCCTGAACTGCCGCGATTCCTCCGTAGGAGTCAAGTAAAGCCGCAGTTCCGCCACGCCTAAAGCTCCTCTCTGCACAGAAAAATTTGGTACTGTTCCTGTTCAACTCCTGAGCTCTCTGGAATTCTCCAAATAATTTTCCAATTTCACAGCAAGCTCCAGATTTCCTTGCAATTAACCACAACAACTCGTTTAGTGTTTTGCGCGAGTTTTGATCTTAAAAATTTAGATGGAATAAACTTTTCAACTCAAATTTCAAAAACATGAACAAATTAGCACACGATCCACGGCAACGGCGCAATTTGATTGATGATAATTCTTGTTGTGTCGGTTTAGAAAATTGTATTTAAAAATCAAAACCAAAAATTATTTTGACCGCAATCAATAACGTTGTCGAATGTAGCGCGTTAGTAAGTGCGGATCGTCCACAGGGAAAGTGCAATTGTTCGTGTTTCGAATTAGATGAGTTGAAACATCAAGGAAAAGAAAAGAAAACAATTCATGATTTGTAATTGAATTTCAAGAATTAGAAAATCTAGATCTAATAACAAGAAAACGATAAAATCAAGAATTGAGATGTTTGTGATGATTTCCAAAGCAAATATCAAGAATCGAAATGAGGCTCGTTGGAATCGATCGGATCTATAGATGTGATGAAATCTAGCGATTATGTATTCTTATCTTTTAACGAATTGATACTAGATCGATGATAATTAATAGAGGTTAAGGATTTTGCGAAGAAGCTAGGGTTTCCTCGTCTTATCCTTTGTCCTTTCAATGAATCTCGTTCAAATCTTAGCTTATAGTTAATTAATTGATCAATCGTTGTTCTCTAGTTTTGAGTGAACACAATCAAGAGAGGATCATCCCAAAACTAGGTCACCGATCATTTGATTCACAAGAATTTATAATCATTATAAGATTTAAGAATTGTAAAAGAATCTAAATCATCATCATTCTGTTGATCGTCTCGACTCCTTTACGAGCGGAGTTTTACTCAAACATCACAACAAGAATCACAATCACAAATTTAGATCGAATCATGATGCAAGAATTTAAAGAATGCAAGATTAAAGAATTTCACCTTTTATTTATATCAACAATTCCGTTACAAATCGCTCAAGAACTACAAGAGGAAGAACTCGATCGTCGATTTGGCTTCGCTCGTCTCCTTGAGTCGCGGATCGGCTTGGATCACTTGCTCGATTGAAGATCGGCTCGGCTCCTAAAAGGTTGAAGGCTCTCTTGCTTCAATTGCACTCGGGATCTTCATCTTGATTTTGAATTGGAATTAGGGATAGGGTTTGAGGCACAAGTTGTGTCACTCAACTTGTGGGTAGAAGATGGTGGATTCTTGAACAACCTCAACCCTAGATCTAGGCTCCTTTTTATAGAACTCCAAAACCCTAGATTTAGGATTTGAATTTTGAATTTTCCCTCCAAAAGTTTGTTAAGAGAGCCTTCTAGAAATAGTTTGTTAAGCCGAGCCTTCTAGATGTGCCACGTGGAGCTTCTGGGGTCTTCTGGAAGCTTTGGCCGTTAGAGAAGAGCACGTGGCAAAATCTGGAGCATTGATCACCTCATCAAGCCGCGGATTCGCGGTGCCAAGGGGGTTTGGGCCGCGGATCCGCGGTCCTTTAAGAGCCTTAGTGCTTTATTTTTCTATGGTAATTCTTGGGCTTCCTTATGGGCCTTTTTCTGATACTTTAAATTCTCTTTGGCTTTCTGTATTACTACCAGATCTTGCATCTTGGAGTTGGCGTATCTTTTATCAGCTCTTTTCCCAATTTTAGGCTTTGCTTCTGGAATTTCCTGCATTATACCCCAAGACAAGAGTTGCGCAATACAAGGATGATGCGATGCCATGAAACACAGTCAATTTCCCTTAAAGTGCCGGTTTAAAAGTCTAACACATGCAATCTGGTATTTCAGAGATATTTTGCTAATATGTGCAATATGAAAACCGAACACTTCTAGATGAGTGCAAATGATAGGGAAATTGCCGGTTTAAAAATGCAGTATTTTCGACTGATCACTTACGGTAAAAGTCCACAAATTCTGCACTGTTGGAAATCTGGAAGAAAATAGAAGATATTCTGAGGAACCAAGTGAAAAGAACAGAAGAAAAAGGCAACATGAAGCAACACGGAAGAACTGAGCCAGAGATCTCACCAATTGGCCGCGGATCCGCGGCCAAACAAGGCATTCTGCGGCGGTTCCGTGGCTGTGAAGTGCACGTGTCGGTGAGTGTCGTTGTTTTGACCCGGCTTTCTAAGGGTAGTCTTGTAATTTTAAATGTGGAGCAGAGGTAAACCCTAGGGTTTCTCCTATCTATAAATAGGAAAATCAGAAGCCTAATTAAGCATGCCTCTTTTTATTTTTCTAGATTAAATTTCATTTCATTGTAATCGTTGAAGAGGTGTCAATAAAGTGAGTTTTTTCTATCTTGCAATTTTCCATTTCAATTTAATTTCTGCAATTTTATTATCTGTCTTTTATTATCAGCAAATTAGGTAATTAAATTAAAACTATAAAAATGAATTTTATCGCAACCTTCCTAATGAGTGAGTAATTCCTCACTTGTTAGGGTTAGGATTGGGTAGGTTTGAGAGATGGAAATCTCTTACTCCTTTCTTACCCATATAACATTTTAATTAGGACTCTATTTGAATCAAACAAACACCGCTCACTACGGCACCCTATCCTACGAGATAGCGGTGATTCCCAATATAGACCGGTTGTGGTTGATTTACATTGAGATTAGGGCTAAGAGTTAAGAAAGCACGGACAAGGATCAAAAGGAAGAAACGAAGTTTCTTCCTAGTTGTGCTAATCCCCTTTGTTGACTATTACCCTAACACCTATGTTCTTAATTATGGCAAAGGAAGCAGTGAGTAGAGTTATTTTTCCAAACTAACCTAATCCTAACCCTAGCAAGGCTTTAAATCAAATTAAATTCAATCTTAGATTTTTAAATCAAAACCTACCAAAAATATGACTTAACTCGTAAGAACATAAAGAAAGAACACGTTTTCCCTGTGGACCGATCCGTACTCAACCAGCTAGCTACCAAGCGACGCCGTTATTGATTGCGGTATATTCTTAATTTTGATTTTAAAACGCATGTACGCAAAAGACAACCAATGAAATAGCGCCGTTTCCGAGGATAACGGTAGTTATTTTCTTTTAGTAATTTCGGGTTAATTGAAATTGAAAAAGTTATAAAAACTGAAAAACAAAATTAAAAAAAATCATCTTATTATTTTTGATCGGCTTTTGTGAAAATTGTGCAGGAACGAAAAGACGGACCGATTCAGATCTGGAGCAAACCCAATGAACAAATTAGCAAACAGAGAATCTGAACACACAGAGGAGAACCATAACAGCAAACAGGAAAATTTTGGAGATCTAAGCCTACTTAACCACTGTGGAACCGCAGCGGATTTAAGCGTTTAACCGCGGAACCGCGGTCAACCAGTGACGTCAGCTTCCCAAAATTCTCTGTAAGTATTTTTATCTTCTCTTCTACCCTCTGTACTCCTCTGAAAAATTTTCCTGCAGGGTTCTTTGCGCAAAACTTCTTCTCCCTCATCAATAAATCAATTTTGTGCAAGATTCTTTGCGCCGCAAATAAAAATAAAAAAATTTGGCAAGTGTTTTAGATTTTGTGTGTTAATTGCTTTACATATTTAAAACGGAATTAAGGGGCTATAACATCAATCGAGATTGAGTGGGGATTTCATTACTCTTCCTAAGACACCAGAAATCCCAAAATGCATATGCATCAACCCTCGAGTTAATTTTAAAATATCTGGACTCAACCAATTAAGGACTGTCGCGCTCATTAGGACAGAGGAAGGTTGTGGGCAATCGGTTGTTTATCTAAACCTGACTTTGTGGTGCCTAGGCTAGACAAGTGAGAAAGGTAATTTTAAAAGGCCCGTCTCACGGTGATTCATGAGCGGATCCCTCCTTTCTTCACTTGTGCTTACCTGGCCACAATTGGCGGTGAAAAGGCAATCTGAGGGATATCTCATAACTTGCCCTTTGGAGCAATTAGGGGCAGTCTAGTTTACTTAGGAGACCCTAGCTCTAGGCTTGATTGTGCGTGTTTAAATTGTGATTACTTGAAAGTGTGTCGTAGTTCCGTATAAAATCTTTTGCAAAACACTTTATAAAAAAACTAGAAACAAAATTTTTACAAAAACTTGCCATTTGTCGCTAGAAATCCATTTCACCCACATTTTCTCCATTGACGGTTTCTTGCCCCCACATTCTGTTTTTGACTACACTACAACTCATTAGTGTATGTCCGGTTGGACTAGGGACACTAGCGCCCGTTTAGTCCATGTCTCGTTAGTCCCTACTGACGACGCGTTCGACTCCGAAGTCGAAATTTCCTCCACTTCTTTACCTAATCTTCAAATTCATCATCTTCTAAGGAGATTTCGGGATTCAATCCAAACAATCCCTTACCTAGCTCAGGACTGATTCCACCTTAACTAGGTGCGAATAACCCGCAACAACCGCCTGTTGAAGCGCCCCAGCGAATCGCGCTCCAGGATCTTTTCTATCCAATCCGCACCACACTTCCTACTTTTCTTTCACTTCCGCCGGCTAATGGGGATAATTTCGAAATTAAGCCCCACTTCATCAATATGTTGCCCAAATTTCACGGGCTGGAATCCGAAGATGCCTATATCTTCATTAACAAATTCCAGAATGTTTGTGCAATGATGAAGACCACCCAACTTTCCGATGATGCTATAAGGCTACGAGTCATTCGCTTCACTTTATGTGACCTAGCTGAAAAGTGGCTATATAGTACAGTATCGCATTCCATAAAAAGTTGGGAGGAGTTTGTTAAAAAAATTTACCCACATCACAAGACCGCGAGAATTCGTAATGGAATTAACCAATTTTCCCAGCTTCCTTCCGAACCTTTTTGGAAGTGTTTCGAATGATTTAAGCACCTTCTTGTTCAGTGCCTTGACCACGGTATCGAGAGATGGCAACTTTGCCAAACTTTATATGAAGGACTGAACCCAGCAACTAAGCAGTTGCTGGAAACCATATGTCAAGGTCACTTCCTTAAAAAATCTGACAAGGAAGCTTGGCAATTTCTCGACGATCTTGCTGAACAAAAGCTTCGGTGGGAAAGCACTAGACAGACCGCTTTTTCTACTTCATCTACTTCATCCGGTCCGTCTAGGGCAGTTGTTTATCAACATGACATGTCAATTGCAATGAAAGCCGAAATGGCCGCAATTACACGTAAACTAGAAACAATTGAGAGCAAATTCTCATCGCCTTCTTCTGCCCCCGCTTTACCCCTCGCACTATATGCGCTTGTTGTTCGGATCCAACCTATTTGACCGAAGAGTGTCCTTACAACCCACCTGCTCAAGGACAAGATCAAGTCAATGCTGCCTTGCAGCAAAGACAAAAAAATGATCCATACTCTTCAACCTATATTCCTGGTTGGAGGAACCACCAAAATTTTGCTTGGAATCAAAATCAACAACAATTTCAAGGCAACAACAATTTCCAAAGGCCTCCTCCACAACAACAAGCCCCTCCACAAACTCAATATCAGCAACCTTTCCAATCCCAACCCTAGCAAAATTAAATGAACAATTTTGCACCAAACAACTCTTTTCCTCAAAACAATTATGTTCAGCCAAATAACGATAAGGTTTCCTCGCTAGAACGAAGTCTGGATGCGTTTTTAAAACAATCTACGCAATCCTCAGCTAACATCCAGTCTTCCATTCAGTCTTTGGCATAACACACTTCATCACATGAGCAAAGCATCAAAACCATTGAAGCCCAAATTGCACAATTGAATGCCGCTCTAAGCGAGCGAGAGAAGGGGAAGCTTCCATCTCAACCACTGCCAAATCCTGGTCACACACAAAATGTACATGTTGCTCATGAACAACAAAATCATAATGTGAGTGCCGTGACCACATTGAGATCTGGAAAGGTATTGCACAACAACGTTGGCACTAATAATGACACCCCGGCCGCCGCTTCTTCTTCTTCTTCATCTTCTTCATCTTCAGAGCATGTTCTTCATCTTCACAAGGCTCTACTTCTTCTACTAATCTGAACGGAACTACATCTCACTCCACGAAAACACCAACACTGGGATCCGTTCCAACTCCGCAATCTCCTTCACAAACATTGGACTCAACCAATTTTCAAAATATTACATTTCCAAACATGTTGAGATCCATTAAACAAACTCCATAAATGGAGAAGATTGTGGAGTTATTTAAACAGGTTAGCATTAACATACCTCTCTTGGATGCAATCCAACAAGTCCCTTCTTACGCTAAAATCTTTAAGGACTTATGCACTAAGAAGTGGAAATCACAGGTAGCTAAGAAAGTTTTCTTGGCTAGTGCAGTAAGTGATGCACTTACCCAACCTTTACCTCAAAAGCGAAAGGACCCTGGCTATCGTACAATTTCAATAACTATTGAGGATAAGAACATCAACCGCGCACTTTTAGATCTTGATGCCAGTGTTAATCTGCTTCCTTATTCAGTATATGAACAATTACGCGTTGGAGAGCTGAAACCCACACATTGTACTCTCCAAACGGCCGACCGATCGATCACCCATCCTAGGGGTGAGTTAGAGGATGTGTTAATTAAAGTAGGGGACTTCATATTCCCCGATGATTTTATTGTTATGGACACACAGCCTGTAGCTAACCTCCGGAGTCAAATTCCGGTGATACTCGGTCGACCATTCCTTGAAACATCTAATGCGGTGATCAATTGTCGAAATGGTTCAATGAACCTATCTTTTGGAAACATGACAATTGAACTCAACATTTTTAAGTTGGGGAATCAGCCCGCCGAACCTAATGCTAATATACTTGATGTTTTCTCGATCCAAGAGGTAACTCAGAAGGACTGTGAGCTCAAAAAATTTCTGTTCGATCACAGCAATTTTGACGCCACAAGTGCGTTCTTCCTCAAATCTGACATTGCTTTCACGCCCGATAATGATTACGGGTGTTTCACTTTCTCAAACGATTTTGAAGACTCACTACCCGAGTTTGAATCCTTTTAATTATCGAATGAGTTAACCGAACCAACCGACTCGGTTGCTTACACTCGCTTTGAACCTCTGTTGGAATCCTTCGAGTTTGAGACAATTTCACCGATTTTACCTTCAATTGTTTCGCCTCCAACACTCGAACTCAACCTCTTGCCGTCTCATCTTAAATACGCTTACTTAGGTGAGAATGGGGCCCTTCATGTTATCATCTCGGCTTCTCTAGCCCCCGAGCAAGAGAAAGCCCTTTTAACGGTCTTACAAAGCAATCGGCAAGCTTTTGGCTGGAATATGGCGGACATAAAGGGGATTAATCCCCTAATAGTTGAACATCATATTCATATGATGGATGATGCCAAGCCAGCAAGGGATCCACAGAAACGACTAAACCCAATAATGATGGAGGCTGTTAAAAAGGAGATTGTAAAATGTCTTGATAATGGTATCATTTACCCTATCTCTGATAGCCAGTGGGTTAGCCCCATTCACGTTGTCGCAAAGAAATCGGGCATAACGGTCATAACTAATGAGCCGAATGAGTTAATACCTACTCGCACCCAAACTGGGTGGCGAGTTTGCATCGATTATAGAAAACTCAACGCCACGATACGGAAAAACCACTTTCCATTACCTTTTATTGACCAAATGCTAGAACGATTGGCTGGGCATGAATTTTACTGCTTTTTAGATGGCTACTCCGGCTATAATCAAGTTCTTATCGTCGAAAAGGACCAAGATAAGACCACATTCACTTGTCCTTTCGGTATGTTTGCTTACTGTCGCATGCCCTTTGGGTTATGCAATGCACCCGCTAATTTCCAGCGGTGTATGATGGGCATTTTTTCAGACATAGTGGAAAAATTCTTGGAGATTTTTATGGATGATTTCTCCATTTTCGGCGACTGTTTTGATGAGTGTTTGCTACATTTAGACACGGTTCTTACCCGATGTAGGGATTAGAACCTTACTTTAAATTGGGAGAAATGCCACTTTTTGGAACGAGAAGCTATTTTCTTAGGACATATTATCTCGCAAAATGGCATTGGGGTAGATAAAGCTAAGATTGAAGTCATTTCCAATCATCCTCTTCCCAAATACGTCCGAGACATTCGAGCCTTCCATGGCTATGACGGTTTCTATAGACGGTTCATCAAGGATTTTAGCAAGATAGATAAACCCTTGACTCTTTTGTTGGCCAAGGATAGCACATTTGATTTTGACTCAAGCTGTATGAAGGCGTTCGAGTCATTGAAAAACTCACTTATTTCCGCTCCTAGTCTTTCATCTCCTGACTGGACGCATCCATTTAAGATTATGTGCGATGCATCTGATTTTACCATTGGTGTTGTCCTAGGACAGCACATCAATAAGATGGCGCATGTAATTTATTACGCTAGTCGAACCTTGAACGAGGCCCAATTAAATTACACAACAAATGAGAAGAAATTCTTAGCAGTTGTGTTTGCATTAGAAAAGTCCAGGCGCTATTAAATCGGCTCTTCAGTCATCGTTTACACTGACCACTCAGCTCTTCGCCATCTTTTTACAAAGAATGACGCTAAATCTCGGCTGATACGTTGGATCCTCTTACTACAAGAGTTTGACCTTGTCATCAGAGACAAGAGAGGATGCGAAAACGTAGTCGCCGACCACCTTTCACGCCTCCCTTCTTCGCCTACGCTTCAAATTCCTATTAAAGACGTTTTTCCAGATGAGGAGCTCTTGACTGTGTCAGGCGAATCTTGGTTCACAGATATTGTAAATTATTTGGCCACCGGACTTATACCAAACGAATGGTCGAACCAGGACAGACTCAGATTTCTATCCCAGGTAAAACATTTTTACTTGGATGAACCATATCTATTCAAATACTGTCCCGAACAAATCATTCGTCGGTGGGTCCCCGACAATGAGTTCAAGAGCATGCTGTCATTTTACCACGATCAAGCGTGTGGCGGGCATTTTGGCCCTAGAAAGACAGCCGAAAAGATCTTGCAGTGTGGCTTCTACTGGCCACAACTTTTTAAAGACGCACATGATTACTGCAAGACAAGCTCCCGGTGCCAACACTTGGGCCGGATATCTAGGAGAAATGAAATGTCGCTCCAACCAATATTGGTTATTGAAATTTTTGATGTTTGGGGGATAGATTTTATGGGACCATTTCCCAACTCTTTTGGGAACGTGTATATTCTCCTCGCTTTTGACTATGTTTCTAAATAGGTCGAGGCTGTGCCCAGCCGGACTAATGACAACAAAGTTGTTGTTAGATTTCTCAAAGAAAACATTTTTTCTCGTTTTGGGCAGCCCCGCGCAATTATCAGCGATATTGGATCTTATTTTTGTAATAGGACTTTCGAGTCCTTAATGCGGAAATACTCCATTACTCACAAGCTATCAATGCCCTATCATCCCCAAACATGTGGGCAAGTCGAGATTTCAAATCGGCAAATTAAACATATATTGGAGAAAATGATTTCCAAAAACCGTAAAGATTGGTCGTCAAAACTTATTGATGCCCTTTGGGCATTTAGAATTGCTTATAAGACTGATCTTGGCATGTCTCCGTTTAGACTTGTTTATGGAAAGGCTTGCCACCTTCCAGTTGAGATTGAGCATAGAGCATTTTGGGCAATAAAAGAGTTGAATCTATCTCTAGGAGATGCGGGCAGCAATAGAAAGCTGTAGTAGAACGAATTGAACGAGCTTCGAGATGAAGCCTACGAGAACACAATAATCGTCAAAAACCGAACGAAAGCGTTCCACGATAAACGCCTTATGCGCAAAACTTTCAAACCTGGTCAACAGGTTATACTTTATGACACACGATTACATTTCCATCCCGGTAAGCTCAGATCTCGATGGAAATGGCCATTTTTGGTACGCACCGTATATCCGCACGGTGCGGTCGATCTAGAAAATCCGGAGGACGGTTCCCTGTTTAAAGTGAACGGACATAGACTTAAACGGTTCCTCACTACGGACCCTGCGGAGGAGCTCCTGCTTTTGCAGGAGCCGATTTATATTGACCGATCTTTCTCCATCCACCCTTAAATTTCGATTATCCAGCCATAAATAATGGAAAAACTATTTCAAATAATTTTGGGGCTATGTACCACTTGTAATTATATAAAATAACATAAAAATAAAAATAAAGAAATTTCAAATTTTTAGTGGTATTTTTGTAAATTTTCTGTTTTAATAAAAAATTAAAAATTAAAAAAATTTATTTACAAATAAATTCCTCTTTTTAAGAGGACCTTTTTACAAATAACCAAAATATACCCCCTATAAATACAAGCCGACCCCTCTACTGTTTTTACCAAAGCCTAAGTATTCCTCTCTCAAACCCCTAGCCGCCGCAGCAGCCAGAGCAAGGAGATCGCTTCATCCCGCCACCCAACTGCCGCCAAACGCAGCATCTGACCACGCATCCACCGCTCCCTGGTGTCGTCTCCCTCTGAACAATTCAGAGGTGGTTCGATCTCTAAACTCTTCTCTGTTAAGTTATAAATTCTGCAATTTTCATTCTCTGTGATGGCACCAACTTTACAATTCAAGAGGGACTTTTCCCAAATCGTTGCACACACGATCTATGGAAGTTATTTCGGTGAAGCTATCCGCAGGCGCGGAAGGAATTTTTTACTGTTTAACCATCCAAACTCTTTCGCTCTTCCGGATCTCGTCACACGATTTTACGAGTGCATAGAAGACGGATGCCTTTCACAACACGGATATATTAGGCTTATTTGGGGTGATAGGGAAATCATTATCGATAGGGACTTCATCCATGAAGTCACCTTAATACCTAGACTACCTACCCATGACCAACCCCTCCAATTCGAGGATTTTTTACACTTGATGGGTACTGTCTGTTCGAAGGAGCCATGTAAGGGCATCCAAGCTAGAACCCTCTTTGCAAACGTACTAACTGTGTGCCGTTTGGCACAAAATAACATTTTTGGTAGTCCACACAATATTACCTTTTTCACACCATCTCTTCATATCGTGCACACCTTAAAGACTAGGAACCCCAGATATGATATCTGCGCGGTATTGCTTAATTCGATTGGTGTGGCAAAAGGGCTGCCAATTACCCATGCCCTATGTTAATAATACAACCGTGTCGCTATTTCCTCCCTGTGGAGGAAATTGAGTTTTACATGCATGGAGGTACACTCATTAGACCTCTTATTGAGGGCGTATCCACATCCTATACCCGCCTAACTGATGTATGGACGCTAACTGAACCGGCCGAGAATGTACCCACCAAGACACCCAGCTCCAGCTCGACCGCGAGTGAGGAAGTGCTTACCCCTGCAGAACATGCACGTCTACTTAGGAAAACCACTAGAGGGATTGACTGATTGGTAGGGATGGTGACCAACTTGGATCACCGTGTGACAAAGATTGAACATGGCGTGTCTACAGAGCAAGTGAGAGAGGAATGTTCCCGTTCATGTTCGAGGGGACGGCGAGGATATGAGCAGTGAGGGCACTGCTTTTGGTAAGTTTAGGGGAGGAGGTGGTTTGTAAATAGTTATCATTGCATTGCATATTTTAATTTTTGTACATATTTTTTTCTTTTCTTTCTTTGCATGTTTAATTCTGCATTGCATCTTTATGAAAAATTATAAAAATCTGAAAATGAAAATAAAAAAATTATAAAAATCAAATCAAATAAAAAAATTGAATTTTTTTTAAAAATTATAAAAATTGAAAAATTCAACTTTGGTCATATTTGACTTATGTTCGACAAGACGGTTGACTAATAGGGAAAAACTAGATCCTAAATTTTGTAAGTTTAAAACCTTAAAAATAACCTTTTTTTAAAGTTTAACTGTAGAAAATATATGTCCTTATAGTTTATTTAGAAATAGGCAAATTTTGAGTTCAGTTCTTGGGTAAGGGAAGAGTATTGAAATTTTTATTTAAAGTGTAAGTCTGAAAAATAATTCTGAACCTTAAGTCTAAATTCTGAAAATATATACCCTACAACTAGCACATACACGCACCTTGAAACTTGGGATAGTAGAGGATACCTTGAAATGCTCTTGTCTAAAATCCTTAGTATGAAGGAAAATAAAATAAAAATACAAGAGTGAATAAAGAGAGATAAAAAAAATGAACACTGGTTTTGTAATTACTTAAGGCTGCATAAATAAAAAAATTATAGCGAGGGTGCTTTATCACCTAGTGCCTTAGACCAACTGGTTTGGGAGTCACTGCTAAAGCCTTAGGTATTACAAGATGAGGAATTACGCCTAAATGCACGAACACAAATTGTAATCGGTCGTTAGTACCTCAAGAAGTATTAACGGTCGCATGAAGGTTGTGTGAGCAATTTTATCTAAAATTCACCAACTAAAAGTACTTTGGACGATGGACAAGAGTATGATAGTTTGAATTGAATTTCCAAGTGTAGGGGTGATAATTACACACACGTAGGGGTATATGATTGAGGTTTGGATGAGAGATATGAATGAAAGATAGGGTTTATAGCTTCAGTAGAGATGATAAAAATTCCTAAGTTGAGATGGAACCTTAGAAGGAAAATTCAAAAGATGCTGAAAGCTGAAAAAATTTGCAGAACATATACGATCTTAAGTTAAATGATAAGTGAGTGTGAAAAATATGGGTTGATGATTTCTAAGGTAAAGATAATAGAATTTCTTGCTAGAACACCGAATTGAAGAATGAAAGTCAACAAGCCAAATTGATCGGATTTTATGGGTAGTATCCGCTGAAAACCCTCAGGAGACAACACTCCTCCTACTAGGGACACCTAGAGGTTTAACGGCTTGTTGCACGAGCTCAGCGCAATCGCGATTCCCTGCTAAAGTGAGGTTAGGATTTTTCGAGAATAAAAATGGTTTTGCTCGGGACGAGCAAAATATAAGTTTGGAGGTATTTGTTCATATCAGAATTTTGCATTATTATATTCCCCATTCTTAATCATATTACAAATAAATAGGTGCTTTTGATCCATGTCAGCTAAATAGTTGCAGGTTACAGGTTCTCAGAACAATACAGTGAAATTCATGAAAAGACGATATAAATGTGAGACTACGAACAACAAATAGATGAAACTGTATGACTCCTACCAGTTTAAGGAACAAACGAAGACCAATAAACAGTTCAAGTGCACAAAGCAAAAGGGCAGCACAAGATTCAAGACTTCAACGGGAAGCTTACGGTAAATGTCCATAAATTCTGCACTGTTGGAAATCTGGAAGAAAATAGAAAATATTCTAAGGAACCAAGTGAAGAAAACAGAAGGGAAAGACAACATTAATCAACCCTGAAGAACTGAGCCAGAGATCCCACCAATTGGCTGTGGATCCGTGGCCAAACATGGCATTCTACCGCGGTACCGCGGCCATGCAGTGCACGTGTTGGTGCACCTGTCGGTAGGTGCCGGTGCTTTGATCCGGCAATCTTAGGGTAGTCTTGTAATTTCAAATGTGGATAACTGTGAACCCTAGGGTTTCTCCTATCTATAAATAGGAAAACAAGAAGCCTAATTAGGCATGCCTTTTTTTTATTTTTCTAGATTAAATTTCATTTCATTGTAATAGTTGAAGAGGTGTCAATAAAGTAAGTTTTTTCTATCTTCCAATTTTCCATTTGAATTTAATTCCTGAAATTTTATTATCTTTCTTTTATTATCAGCAAATTAGGTAATTAAATTAAAACTATAAAAATGAATTTTATCGAAACTTTCCTAATGAGTGAGTAATTCCTCACTTGTTAGGGTTAGGATTGGGTTGGTTTGAGAGATGGAAATCTCTCACTCCTTTCTTGCTCATATAACATTTTAATTGGGACTCTATTTGAATCAAACACACACCGCTCACTACGGCACCATATCCTACGAGATATCGGTGATTCCCTACTTAGACCGGTTGTGGTTGATTTACATAGGGGTTAAGGCTAAGATTTAAGAAAAGATGGACAAGGACCAAAAGGAAGAAACGAAGTTTCTTCCTTGTCGTGCTAATCCCCTTTATTGACTATTACCCTAACACCTATGTTCTTAATTAGGGCAAAGAAAGCAGTGAGTAAAGTTATTTTTCCAAACTAACCTAATCCTAAGCCTGGAAAGGCTTTAAATCAAATTAAATTCAATCTTAGATTTTTAAATCAAAACCTACTAAAAATAGGACATAACTCGCAAGAACTTAAAGAAAGAACACGTTTTCCCTGTGGACCGACCCGTACTCAACCAGCTAGCTACTAAGCGACACCGTTATTGATTGTAGTATATTCTTAATTTTGATTTTAAAACGCACGTACGCAAAAGACAACCAATCAACATGCTTATAACTTTTAACCGTATTAACTTACAAAAACTAATGAGGTAATGACCTACCTCATCACAACACATAAATCTATCATAGCACGATGAATTTTGGGACAATAGAATACTGGAAATACGACTTTACAAAAAAATCCATTTAACTTATAAAACTGTTTTCTTTAAAAAGTGTATTTAACTTTCCATGCAATCTAAAACCCACTTTTGGGGACCCCGTTCGGGATGGTGTGGATTATCGCACATCCTCGGGCTTAGTAGAGCGAGATGAAGACCTCCGCAAGGAGCATTCGATCTCGATAGAATTTTTATACAATTTTCTTTAGAAAAATGAGATTTTTATAAGAAAATAAATAAATTTATTTTCGTTAAATATGTATATATTAATATTAAAAAAATACTTATTTTAAATATATATATATATATTATTCCATGTTTCCAAAACTCAAGAAAAGAATTCAAATATTACTTGAAACTACCATGATAATTCAAAACAATATTCATATTACAAATAAATACCATATATTATGGAATTAGGTTTTATTCACTAGAATTTCACATTGATAAAATATACATCTATAAAACCCCTAAATGCGATAATTAAGTGCTTGAGGTGTATTTTGAAATTATGCCAAACTATTTTTACATAAACCCTCTCAAGTTATACAAAACTACAATAAGGACCCTAGTAAACATATGTTTAAGCGGGACCAGTCTTTTGAGCCTCAGAGAGCTGGAGATATGGGTGCTTGCCAATCTAAGGTAGACAACTTAACAAATGGTGTTATCAATACTGTAATTGTCTTGGAATAAGACACAAATCCTGCCGTCCATGTGCAGCAGTTACCGATAATATCAAAACAATCAAGATTTCAAGTTCATCTTAAAATTGTCTGACTCAGACTGAGTCTAAATATTGTCAATCAGACTTGAATATGATTCAAGTATAAAACCACAATTCAATATGAATCCATATATTCAATCTATTCAATCTATACAACTTGACTGAACCGAACCATGGATATACTCCATCTACATGTTCAACCATTATATCCGTTCCATTTACTGATATCATGGTTTCGGTAAGTCATCCATCTATACAATTTATAATATAAGAAAAGACAATACAATCTATATAATCAATACAATCAATACATAAACACTATGGGGTTAAAAATGGGTAGACTGGTACGGAACATGTTAAAGGTGGCACGATGTGGTCACTTAAGATGTAATTACATCCATGCCGCTGTTCCGTGGCATTATCGACGGTGCCTTGTACTACGGGTTACCAAAGTTTCCGTTGTAAGTGGGACTTCTCTCGTATACACTGGCATTTTTTGTACCAAGCAACAAACAACTGCGCTAACGTTATAATAAAACATTAACAATCTATACTTTCTCTCTATCTATTCTACTTCTCCCTCATCTTTGGGATTTACCGAGCGATTGTTCGCTGACGACATTACTATTTCTCTTCTTCTTTGTATTGTTGTCAGGAGGACCCCACGTTGAGGAGTATGAGATCAGTCAGGAGCATTTGGAGCAGACCACTGTGTAGTACACCGAAGACCCAGAGCTGTAGCCACTTGTACTTATTCCATTTTCATTTCTGTTATGCCACTGTTTAGGCATTGCTTTCATTCCTTGTATTTACTTTTCATTGTACTGTAAAAATAATGTTAATAAATAAAGTTGTTGTTCATTCACATCTTGTCACTTGTGTATTTTATTTTATATTGCTTAGTTACGCTTAGCGTGTTTACTTCTGAGTAATTGCGTAACGGTCTCGTCGCGCCCTCTGCCCGTACATCGGGAAGCGGAGCATGACAGGTTTTTTTGGTGGCCCATGCAGGACAGCTCTGTGTAAACATACAGGTCAGCTCTGTATGGACATACAGGTCAGCTCTGCGTGGACAATTTAAGCAATATAACACAAGAACCAGAAACTAAAAACATTCTTTACAATTCATATTCCTTGAATCTTCCAATTTCATATATTTTGAATCTATCCTAACCCAAACTTTTCTGTCAAGGTTATGGATTCCCCAAACAACACCAGTACCAACTTTAACAACACTCTACCTCCCATACCAATTACACCAGCCGTAGCTGCTCCGGTCAATTAGCAGACGGTCTTGTATGAGGCGATCCGCAGCCTTCCGGAAGGATAGCAGCAACAGACTGCTATCTTGATAAACCATCCCGAGGCAGAAGCACCTAGGGTGTAACATTTTGAAAATTTAGAAATAAATAAAATTATTTAATTAAATAATAAAGTGTTAAATTAAAAAGTTATTAAAACCAAATAAGACAGTATAATAAGTTTTATGTAAAACAAATTAAATTTTAGTTTTAGTATGGAACATAAATAAATTATAAGGGTTTTAGTGATAAATTTAGCTTCATTTTAATAAAATGGTGATTTTATAATAACATAAGTTGTACGGGGTTGTTATGTAATGTTTAGGACTTTGTGTAAATTGAAAGTTGTTAAGGGTGTAAATGAAAGGAGATGGGATAAGATTTAGTTCATAATTTTATCATAAAGTAAATCAAATTGGAAAAGAAATTCATTGCCACCACCTTCTTTCATGCACAACACACTCCCCACACCTCCTCCTTGCATGAAACCACCACATCTTGCATGGTAACCCCTCCTCCTACACCTCACCCTTCCCTTCATCCTTTTATCTAGTGTGTTCAGATCAGTGTAACCAGCTAAACATTCAGAAAAAAATTCAAATGTTAAAGAAAATGAAGAACAAGAAAAGAAAAATAAAAGAAAAGAGAAGTGAGAAAGAGAAAATGGCTAAGGAGTTCCAACATCAAGCTAGGAGCTAAGGAATTGGGTGTCTTGAAGGAAGCCTTTCAACTATCCTCAGTAGGTATAATGTTTAACTTAGTAAACTTTAGCTCTGTAGTTGTAAGAAAATTTGGAATCGAATGTCTACAATATCGTATTTTAGCAAAACGGAACTCTGTTAAAATCTGCTTTAGTTTAGATAAAAATCAAATTAACAAATCAGTGTCAGAATGATGTATGTGGGACCTAGAACAACCTATAGTAACACGAACCAAGGGGATCGGTTTTAGGCCGGCGACATAAGGGCGGATTCCGGCGTCGCCGGATTTGTAAGAGGCTTCAGTCTTTTGGCTTTTTGGGTAGATCTCTGTGTAGAATTAAGGGTAATCTGGTATTGTTTAATCAATTTAGTTTAACTGCATATAAAATTTGGGAGCAAATATCGGAAAAGATATATAAAAACCCAAAATACGATACGGGTAAAACGTAACGCGGTCTGTTTTCTGTCGCGGTGCAGAGTTGGGTTAGATTTCAGTGAGGTTAAGTATTAAGTCAATTGCAATGGTCGTATTGTAAGTCCACGTTAGTGCCCCGGCCGTCTAACAGACGCCAAATGCGGAACAAAAACTTTTTACAAACTGGCGCTATCGTGTACCGTAACCCGAATCTGCCATTAAAGCTAAACTAACAAATTACAAATGGGTAGAAACATTATACCGAATGATCCGAGTCCTTCGGTCTTCAACCATCATCCCGCGCTTGTTGCGGCTGCTCCGATCTCTTGAATCTCCAGTCTCGTCGTCCAGGTGGCACCACGTCGACGGATCTTTAAACGGGCTCGCGCCACTGAACCGAGGCTACTCGGTCGTCAAGTTTGCTAAAAGAGACGACCAAGATGAAGTAGAGAATGAGTAGAACACTTTGTCTCGTTACGTCCAAGGCTATGAACGAACGGTTATGGAAGTTGCCTTTTGGATCGATATGAAATGAGAAATGGAGTATACTAATTTCCATGAATCCAAACTATCATAATCTTTTAATCAAGCAACCAAGAGAGAGTGTGAAGAGGAGGGGAGGGGGCCGGCCACTTATAGAGGGAGGAGGGTGAGTGTAGGAGAGGGGAAGGTGACCACAAGAATAAAGCTTATCATGACACCAAGTATGAACACAATTAATGCAAACCAATGATAATTAACCTAGTCATCACAACATTAATTGTTCCATTAATGCACTTAGCCACCTCACCATCCTAGTCACCTCTTCTAGAAACTTCTAGAACCTTCCACACTCATCCGAAGAAAAGATAAATCCGCATTTAACCGAATGTTAAATACGGCTGATAGAAAACTGGAAACTGGCAACTTCCAATAGTGATCCTGAAACGAATTTCAGAATAACCCCGTAACAGTATAAACATACCCGCATTTGTATTACGACCGAATACAAATGCATCTGAGACAAAGATATTATATCTACACAGTATAATACTCGGATCCGGCTTAAACCAAAGCCGACCAGTATTATCTGCCCAAAAAATGACACGTGCGAAAACGCACGTGCATTTTCCGAACCTTGCCATAAAACCATACGGCCTCTATAACGTTTCGCCCGAACTTGGGAAAGTGTCTGTGGGGGACTCTAGTGACTCATCAACACACTGGCACTGGGTATAACCTCTAGCACGTCAAAGGTACAAGCTGTACGTAACGGTTTGGCTATGTATTGATTGGAAGGGAAGCTGACGAGCGAACTCATCTATAAACCCTACTGAGCCTGACAGTGACAATGTATATACAGTCCGGTCCGTTCGTCTAAAGAGTATCGCATATCGAGTCTAGGTGGTGGATAAAGTCAGACCCCTAATAACGCGATAAATCGTGTCGGCATGAAGCCCATTACCATCTGAGAAACTACTGATCCAAATCAGTAATTCTCCACTATCATGGCTAAGGATTTTAAGTGATGGCCACCCGTGCACTGTGCGACATCAACCCCCAATACCGGGAGAGACGAATACCCGACGATCCGCTCACTGCCTCCATGTGGCTCGGGACTGTACCCAAAAAATACATGTTTGCACAACTCCTTTGTGTGTGGTAGGGTAGGAATCAAAGCATAGTGGGAACTCACACGAGACAAATGACGATCTCAGGTCGACAAACTAACTTGTATACATGTCACCAGGGAACCGCTATCTGACGATATGTATAATACCAACTAGCATGTTCCCGGCAAGTCCTGTCCGGTATACTCATAACCTAATGAGCACCTGTATACATCTTAGGTGAACCAACTGACACCAGTGGCTTGTAAGACCAGCCACCGCCCCTCGTCGGGGTCTCGACTGTATACACTAGTCTACTCTGGAGTATCGATGCCCTGTCTCGAAACTCTTACAACTAGGGGCACTTTAAGTATGTGCTTACAGACCCCAGCTCCCACGTATATGATCGCCATTATACTGCTGGTAGTCGAGTAAGAATCCTATGGGCTCTATCATCATGCAGTAATGCACTAAAGCATGTATACGATGATAAAGACAAACCAGATACCAAACTATCATCTCGAGCAAGACTGTCATATCGGTATAGGTCCTGCCTCAATCATTGCAATCACGTACCTGCGATCCAATAATTGACTTTGAGGGCACTATCTCCAGCACGTATGTAGTGTAATTAAAGCGTACAATTTGTGTTTTCCTAATTTTTGTCGTATCGGAGTAGCCGTTTCCTTATACAAGTTATTGCAATGTTAGATTCCAATATGGGAACTTCGGAGGCCGCAAGAAAAGGAAAAAGGATTGGCGATTCCTGAGAAGATACGACGTATTTCCTGTGAGTAGATTTACATCTACGGGGGAAGTCGGGTGGATGGCGTATAGCACCCCCGCAACCTTATGATTATTATTATGATATTTACTTAAGTTTAGCTTTTCGTCAAAGCATTGATTTGGTATTGCATCTTGTATACCCTCCATTTTTATAAAATTTCATATATGGTTCTTAAATGAGATATACGTGATATTTGATCCGTACGATATGGGTATGACTTGATGAGTTTGTACGAGGGATCATGCCGTACTTAAGTTGATATGGATATAGTGATATGATGAGCTATAATACAAGGATTTATACGTATCAGAAAGGATGAACTTCGTATGCCGAAAAACGGCCAATTTATTCTTTGACTTGTAGAGATAGATTATGCTCTGGTTTAGGATGTAATAATGGTATGAGCTATATTATTTTAAAAACCATGGTTCGTTGCATTTTAAATAAACTACCAGGATGCGTGCCAGTTTCTAAAACAAATACCTCTTTTAAAGCTAAGGCAGCTTCCTTATTTCAAACATAACGTTCCGATCATTTCTAAAGATAATGGTATAGCTCATAACAAGTAATTACAGTAAGTACGTTTAGAATACTTATAGGTTTGCATTATGTATTCTATGTTATATATTTCCGTGTTACGCACACTCTGGTAGAACACTGCACAAAAACCAATGAGTACTATGCTGCACAAGCACGTAAATATATGTTACACTACACCTCATTGGTATTGCCATGTCACTGTAGACTCGTTCTGTTATATATGTGTTAATATATAGATTGTTACACCGTAGCACACTTTCACAAATACTAATGATTTCCATGTTGCACGAGCACAGACGCGTATGCTACACTACACATCATTAGTAGTGCCATGACATATTAGAATCGAAATCATTATGTTATGTGATATGATTACGTAGTCGTTTCCTATTCTTGTTGTAGTACTATAGATGACGTATTTGATTTTATTGGGATTTCTGAGTATTTTACTCCTGATGATATATATATCGGTGGTATGGGACACTGATATATATATATATATATATATATATATATATATATATATATATATATATATAGTATACCATCAGTACAAACTATGCAATTATTCTTATTCCTTACTTGATATTTTGATATGATGAGTAATACGTCCACCATGAGTTTTTTGTTTTCTGGTTTTGTTCCGGACCGAGTGGGAAAGATATACGGTCGCGGATTTGTTCGCTATCCAGACTGAGTGGGGGATATATACAGTTGGATACATGGTGGACCCGGTCGAGACCGAGGGGCAGGATAGCCGCATTGAGGCGAGGGAGCCTAGCGAGGATACTCGATACCAGAGATAGAATGGAGCACGGCAGATATCCAGTGGATACTGACCGGAGATTGAGATGAGCACAGCAGCTATCCAGGGGATACTGACCGGGGTTCGATTGGGAATGGCAGATAACCAGGGGATACTGATCTTATCCAGGATATCGGGTGACGATCATCTGTTGAGATGGTGTCGACGGTATCTGTATTTACGTGTCGATACTGGACACGAGAGATTTCAGATTTCGATGTCGATGTCGGGCATCTATTTGTATATTGATACGATCATTATCATGAGGTACATCGTTAGATATGTATTTATTGGATTCTATCAGGACTGATCCAGGGGACAGTACCTGCATATATTTGTACACACATTCATAGACAAAAAGGGAATTCCAATAGGGATAATAGATTCATGATTTTGATTCATATGACATTGAGATATTATACTTGTGATTGCATGATAGCTAGTATTGTACCTTTGCATATCATATAATATATCGATACAGATTATGATAGTATTATACTTATGACCTAGGTAATCGTCATGCATTTCGATTTCTACCTTTAAATGCACTTTTATTCACTGAGTTGGCAACTCATCCCCGTTGTGCCACAGTTTCTTGCAGGTTTTACCGTTTGGATTATCAGCGGTTTGGGCACACATTCTTTTGGAGATTGATGGGTAAGTGAGTTTTTATTTTATCCTACTCACTCTTGATTATTCATATATTCTTGTATCTAGTGGAAACTCCATCAATTTAGAAATGATATATTATGGACTTAGAATCGAGGATTAGAGTTGTGTTTTGATTGTCGCACTCTTTAGAGTCGATTACTGCTTTAGATTAATTGGTTGCTCCATTGTTTGGACGTGGGGACTAGCTTCCGTTGGGATGCTATTTTATTATATTGTATCGGGTTTTTATAAAAATGCAAAGGAGGTGATGACAAGTTTCAAAACGTCATAAATGCTTTTCAGCATACTTAGTTAAATTTAGGTGTTATTTTAACTTGATTTTATCAGATGATTATTTAAACCTCACCCCCAATAATTTTAAAAAAAAGGTTTAGATTTCGGGTTTCGGCTTACTTGGATTGCGTTGATGTCTTTAGATGTCATGTGATTTAAGTGCCGGTCACGTGCTACATTTGGGTCATGACATGTGGTGAAGTAATCCAGGGCCTTGCACCCCAAGCAATTCTCAGAAAAAGAGAGCCATCTAGAAGCTGAGGAATGGGCTCAGTGTTTTGAAGATGACCTGGCGGCAGCACAAGTGCCAGAGGTTGTTCATACCATAATTTTGCATTATTTTATTCCCCATTCTTATTCAGTTTACAAATAAATAGGTGCTTTTGACCCATGTCTGCTACATAGATGCAGGTTACAGGTTCTCGGAACAAAAACAGTGAAAAAGGTAAAAAACGATACAAAAGTGAGACTACGACCAACAAATGGAAGAATCTTGAACAAGCCTACAGTTTGAAGAATAAACGAAGATCAATGGACAATTTCACAAAGAACAAAGGCAGTGCAAGATTCAAGACTTCGACATGAAGCAAACGGTAAAGACCACGATATTGTTCACTGTAGAAATCTGGAAGAAAAATAGAAGACAATCTGAGAAACCAAGTGAAGAAAACAGGAGAAACAAAGCAACAGAACATGCCCTGAAAATCACAGCCAGCAAACCCCCTATACGGCCGCGGATCCGCGGCCGAACCTGCCTTCTGGCCGCGGTTCCGCGGCTATTAGAAGCACGTGTCGGTGGAAAATCTATCAGCAAGGCCGTGCGTCGCGTGTGTCGGGGGAAAATTTCTATGGTCGCCGGCATTGCGTTGACTAATTCTTTTCTTAGGGGGTAAACTTGTAATTGCAGATATGATTCAATTGTAACCCTAGGGTTTCTATGTTCTATAAATAGAACCCCTAAAACCTTTTTTCGGTTATGCCTCTTCTTGTGCCTCATTTCATCTATCTAAATTCAGATCTGTAAATTTCTTTGAAGAAGGAAGAGAGCATCAAATAAAAATTAGGAGTAAGTTTTATTTTCATTGCCCTAGTTAAATATTATTTCCATGCCCTAGTTAAATTTCTTTCTTGCCCTAGCATAGATCTTTATTATCTGCCCTAATTAGATAGTTTAGGACATGTCAGTTAATTCCCTAATGAGCGAGTAGTCTCCTCGATTGTTAGGGTTAGATTTGGGAAAGGCTTGAGAGATGAAGATCTCTCACCCCTTTCTTGCCCAACATACATTTTTATAGGACTCCATGCATACATGCACACACCGCTCCCTACGGCACCCTATCCCATGATGTAGCGGTGATACCGTAGTATAAAGGACCAGTTGAGCGTGTTTTCCATGGAGTTAGGGTAAGAATTAAGAAAGGAAGGACAAGAACCTAGAGGAAGAAACACCGTTTCTTCCCAATGGTCCTAATCCACTTTATTAATTATTACCATTATACCTCATAGATCTTAAATATGGCATAGAAAGCGGTGAGGAATATTGACTTTCCAATCTTAACCTAAACCTAACCATAGCAAGATTCTAATCCTAGTTTAGATCAACTTAGTTTTTAGATTTAATCAATCCGATAACAATCGGAATTAACTCGTTTGAACAAATTGAGAATACAAAAAATCCTGTTGACCGACCCGTACTCACCGGCTAGCTACCAAGTGACGCCGTTCATGATTGCGGTTATAAATATTCTTTGATCAATCAAATGGTGCCGATGCCGGGGATGGCGTAGTGTTTTCTTTTTGCAATTTCGGGTTAATATAATATTATAAAAATCATAAAAACTGAAAAAATAAAAAATATAAAAAAATTATCATCTTGTTATTTTGTGAAGGGAATTTTCATTTGAATTTTGCAGGATTAACGAACGAGTTCGGATCTGGAAAAATCCAGAGAGCGAAACAGAAAACAGAATATCTGAACAACAGAGGAGTATCACAACAGAACAGCAGAAAAAATCTTGAGACTTGAACCGCCGCTACTACCGTGCTTCCGCCGCTGCAACCCACCTCGCGTCGCGGAATCACCGCGGATTGCTGACGTCAGCAACCCGAAATCCCACTGTAAGTCTCCTCTCTCCTTATCTGCAACCCTAATATCTCCTCTGTAAAAAAAAAATCCTGCAGGATTCTTTGCGCCAAATATTTCTCCCCTTCCAATAATTGATCTTGTGCAGCATTCTTTGCGCCGCGCTAAAAAAAATTTGTTTGCAAGTGATTTTGTTTATTGCTTTGCATACTTTAATTTGCCATTGAGGGGCTTGAACACCAATCCAGATTGGGTGGAGATTTCATTACCCATCCCAGGACCCCAGAAATCACATAAGGCATATTGCATTGACCATCAATTAATTAAAAAAAGATTAGACTCGGCCTTATGGACTTCGCGCTCAATAGGACAAAGGAATAGTTGTAGACATCGACCGTTGATCCTAACCAGACTTTGTGGTGCCTAGGCTAGATAGGTAGTGAAAGGTAATTTTAAAAGGCCCGTCTCACGGTGATTCGTGAGCGGATCCCTCCTTTCTCTACTTGTGCTTACCTGGCCACAACTGGCGGTGAAGAGGCGGTTTGAGGTCCTACTTCTTGCCCTTTGGAACAGTTAGGAGCTGTCTAGCTGACCTAGGTGACCCTAGATCTAGGCCTGATTGTGCATTTTTGGTTTATTGAATGTGTGTCTAAGCCTCTTATTGAAAATATTTTTGCAGAAAGCTCCATAAGAAAACACAAAAAGGAAATTTTTTTTACAAAAACTTGCCACTTGCAGCTAAGAAATCCGTGCACCCCACTTGCACCCACATCTTTTTCTTCTCCTTTCTTACATCATAGGTACCCCACCTCATAAAACGCTTGCCGAATTTTGGTACCCTCAACCAAACTTTGCTTCTTACGTGAATTGTTTTGGTCGAATTACGGACGACCCCTCCATGCCCAAAATTTCTTTGAAAGATTGAGTAGAAGCGTTTAGGAGAAACAGTTCGACTCCGCAATTCACTTTGTATCAACCATTTTAACCTTCACCACCTTCTTACGTTGATACCCATTTTAAGAGTCCTGTTGTGACTCCGAAACACATGTCTATTGCTGAGCATATAGAACAATCCCGTAACCGATCTTTCACTCCTTTCAACACTTCCAATTCTTGGGATCAACAAGTCCATTAACCTTTTTATCCAAATGTTGATCCTACTGCTGTCCAACCATTCAATTCCTACCAGTCCTACCCAACTTTCACACCTTCCCTAGACATTCCTTCTACACAACAATTTGGGAGTATCACGTATCCAAACAACTTTGAATCATTTACTGAAACCCATTCACAACCCATGTCTAGTCTAGAACAGTCGTTGGAAGCGTACATTGTAGCGATAAACCAAATGATGAGGAATGTCGATGCATCCATGGACGTCCTTATACAACCTAGTGACTCGGTAATTAGTTTCAAACTAGCTCCAAAAATTCCAATGTATGATGCGGCAGTTGAATAGAGTGAGAATTTGAGTGGTGAGAGTGAGTTCTGCACCTTCCAAATCAAACCTACCCATCACCAATTGAATCCCATAACTCTGGTTTTCAAACAATTGTCCCAAATGATTTACCAGTTGAAAATAAAAATGAGTTGTATGACTTTGTAGTGTTTGATTTACCTGATTGTGAAGAGCCCTTTTCACGTGAACCCAAACCTAATTCTTTCGAACTCTACACCTCCAATCTAGAACCTGAATTGATAAATATCCATGCTTTTGATGAGGTGTCTAAAAAAATTGATTTTCAATTGATTGAGGATATTGACGTCGAGAATATTTTGGATGACGAACCGGTAGATTTGACTGAAATTTTATCTCTAATTCATCATCCCGAGTCATTAAATGTTTCTCCCGAACTTCATATGCGTCTTGATTTTGATAATAATTGCATGGATGAGATAACTTTTGAGGAGAATCATAAGGATAGCATTGAGGAGAGTATTGAGGATAGTATTGAGGATGAACCATTTTTGTTTGATGAGTCGGATTTTCCAGTTCGTCCTTCTGAACCTTTAACCGTTATACTTCCTAAATCACCCTCCCTCCTTTCCATCGTTCCGACCACACAAAAGAACACGCAGGAGGACTATGAGCTTGAAAAATTTCTATTCGATCACAGCAGTTTGGACGCCACTAGTGCGTACCTCTTTGAATCTAACACAGTTCTCACAGCTGATAACGATTACGAGTGTTTCACTTTTTCAGACGATTTTGAAGACTCACCGCCCGAGTTTGAGTCCTTTGAATTTTCAGATGAGTTAGTTGAACCATCAGACTCGGTTGCTTACAATCATTTCGAACCATTGATGGAATCCTTCGAGTTCGAGACAGTTTACTTAGGTGAGAATAAGACTATCCCTAAATCATTTCCCTTCGTCCTTTCCAACGTTTCGACCACACAAGAATCTTTCGCGCTTCCATGTTCAATGGAGGGTTTACCAAGTTCGACGTACCCATGTTTTCTTACGAATCTTGAGGGATTTGACCCCATTTCTCGACTGGTTGATAGATTAGCACAATCGGTTTTAACACATCGGTCATCACAAATTGTGCTAATTTATTCACTCAATTTAGACCCTCAAGTTCGTACTACACTTCTTTCTCTTTCCTGCCATTCTTCTCCTCCACCAAGACTGTATACCGCTTCTATCTCCATACGGTCTCGTGTGTTTCTCAACTCTTTTCTCTACACTCCATTCTTCCACCAACCCTACCATTATCACGATAAAATTTTTGAATGGTTGGTGCCAATCTTTCCCCTGTGTAAGGCCTTGTATAGTTTGACTTTTCTCCTCCTTAACTCTAAACTTAAACGCTTAAAACAGTGGAAACACTGTCTCACTTAACTTTGGGGGGATGTTTTTGTATATATATATTTTTTTCTTTTTAAAAAATAAAAAAAATAAACAGGGGAGTGCCGACATTTTCAACCCTCTTGGTGTAACCTGACAGTGAGAACACTGTCAAGTTTAAGTTTGGGGGTGTGCTCGGTAAGCCTTCTTCCTTCGCATTCATTTGTATATTCTTGCATTTGGATACTTATTTTAAAACCCATAAAAACTGAAAAATTTCAAAAATTATAAAAATTGAAACATTCAATTTTAGCCATAATTGACTTGAGTTTGACAAAAAAGTTAACTACCTCGGAACAACTAGATCTTAGACTTAGTAAATTAAAAACCCTAAAAATAACCTTTCTTAAAATTTAACGGTAGAAAGTATATGTCTTTGTAGTTTATTTAGAAATAGGCAAATTTCGAGTTGACTTCTTGGGCTAAGTTAAAACAAGGGAAAAGTATTGATATTTTTTTTAAAGTATAAGTTTGAAAAATAATTTCTAAGATTAAGTATAAACTCTGAAAATATATACCCTACAAATTGCACAAACACGAACCTTGAAACATGGAATAGTAGAAGAGACCTTGAAATTCTCTTGTCTAAAGTCCTTAGTATGAAGGAACATAAAATAAAAATACAACTGTGAATAACGAGATAATAAAAAAAATGAACACTGGTTTTTGTAATTACTTAAGGATGCATTAATAGAAAAAATATTTGGCGAGGGTGCTTCATCACCTAGTGCCTTAGACCAACTGGTTTGGGAGTCACTGCTAAAGCCTTAGATGTTACAAGACTAGGAATTATGCTTTAATGTGCAAACACATTTTGTAATCGGTCGTTGGTATCTCAAGGAGTATTAACGGTCGCATGAAGAATGTGTGAGCAATTTCATCTAAAAATTCACCAATTAAGAAGTGCTTTGGATGACGGACAAGAGTATAATAGCTTGATTTGAATTTCCAAGTGTAGGGGTGATATATACACATATGTAGGGGTATGTGATTGGGGTTTAAATAAGAGATAGAAATGAAAAATAGGACTTATATCTTTAGTAGAGATGATAAAAATTCCTAAGTTGAGATGGAACCCTAGAAGGAAAACTTAAAAGATGCCAAAAGCTAAGTAAATTCACAAGAATATATATAATCTTATGTTAAATAATAAGGAAGCATGAAAAATACGGTTGGATAATTTCTGAGTAAAAGATAATAGAGTTCTTATTAGAAAACCTAATTGGAGAATAAAAGTCGATAAGCCGAATTGATAGGATTTTGTGGGAAGTATCCGCTGAAAACCCTCAGGAGACAACACTCCTCCTACTAGGGACACCTAGAGGTTTAACGGCTTGTTGCATGAGCTCAGTGCAATCACGTTTCCCTGCGAAAGCGAGGCTATTTTTTTTTATAAGGTTAACCTAGCACCCTATGAGTGGTTTGGAAGCATCACATGTCACAAAGATTAGACTTTTATGGTGCTAAGTAAGCATACAAAGGATCTATCCTAGAAAATTAGGGTTTCATAACTTTAAACCACACCACAAGTAACAAAGGCTAGGGTTTTGAGAGTACAACCTTTGTAGCTCCCTATTCTAGACTCCTTAGCCACTTTAGAGTTGGAAAACGGTTAGCTTGAGGTATTCTAGCGTCCACGGCGATCCACCCGAAACTCCTTTGTCCAAGCTTGCAACTTCACTTTATCAAGAGAAAGAAATGAAGCTAACACTATAAACAAGTGGGCAAGACTTGTGTAGAATGGTGTTTTGGTTCTTTTTCTTACTTCAAAATCCTATCTTGTTGAGTATTTTGCTCACTTGAAAGATCTAGAGAGCAAAAAATCAAGGTTGATGAAGATGATGGCTTTTTAAGAAAAAAAGAAAAAGATAATCTCAGGAAAGAAAATAGAAAAATATATGTATATATATTTTTCACTTCTCACCTCAAACCATAGTTAAATGATAAAGATATTATTTAATTTGAGTTAAAACATAAAAGGAAAGCTAATCCATGGTTAAAAGTAGGTGAGCTTGGTTAGGTCAAAGAAGAGTGTAGAAACAAACCATGAATTATCCTTTCCTTTTTCATTTTGTCTTAAAACAAATAGAAATAATTATCCATATAAATAATCTAGTTGTGAGTCTTATATTGCCACCATTTTCTATGTATATACAACCATGATAGAAATGATGTATGTATGCATGTGTGCATGCACATCCATATGTTCATGAACAAGAATGAATGCATACAGGCATGCATACATCCAAAAAGGACAAGAAAGGATTTCTAGTGAGAAGCTAATGGTTAAATGATAAATCAACACTTGATTTATCAATCCAGCCATATGACATACGACCCAACTAAAAGCAAGCCGCCCGATTAATATACGGTATCTCATACGTGCATTTTAACCGGGTCCATGCGCATATCGCATACACGCACCACAGCGTTTCGCCTGGACTAGGTAACTCCTTTGTGGGACTCTAAGACTCGTCAATACGCCGGCAGTGGGTGATGATCATATCAAGCACCCCCAAGCCGCAATCGGTCAGCTAAACGTAACGGCCACTCGGGTATTGAGCGATCATAATAAAACAAGCGAACCTGCTACAACTCCCGTCAAGCCAACTGGCAACACTGCCGTACAGTCCGGTCTCTTCGTCAGATATGCTGCATATCGAGCCTAGGGATGGTCACGTCGACCCCAATAACTCAATAAGTCGTGCCGGTGAATGGTCTATAACAGATCGAGAAACTACCGATAACACTTATCAGTAAATCTCAGCAGCCCTGGCTAGGGACTTTCTGATATAACCAGTCGAACACAGCACAGCAACAACTCCCAATACTGGGAGAGACGAAACCCCTCCTATCGCTCATCGCCTTCGTGTGTCTCGGGACTGTACCCAACGGCCACCTGTTTGCACGACTCAGTAGAGCTATGGTAGGGTGGTAATCAAAGTACAGTGGGAGAGCACACAAGACTCTATGACGATCTCGGGTCTACAGACTAACCTGCACCAGTGTCACCTGAGAACTACTATCCGACGATAGATATAATTCCATATAGGAGTTCTCGGTGAGTCCATCCAGTGTACCCAGTCACCACTGAGCACCCGTATATGATCTTGATGTCAAACATCGATGAATCTGGGAACATTCATCGCCCATCGTATGGGTCTAGTATCATATACGCTAGTCTACTCTGGTATATCGATGCCCCGTCTCGATACACCTACGACTAGGGACATTTCAGGATATGCTTATAAACTACAGATGTCCCACCAGTATGATCTCTATCATAATCACTGTAGTCAAGCCAATATCCTCAGGGCTTTATCAACGTGTATGAATGAATAAAAGCATGATCAAATCAATATGTCAGATAAAGAAGAACCAGATAGCATACTATTGTCGAGCAAGAATGTACACTGAATATATATATATATATACACACACACACATGTATAAATACATCCACTATCACATAATGGCCTCTAGGGCATACATATATCCAACAATCTCCCACTTGCACTAAGGCCAGTTATTGGCGTATCTCATACCCAACGTCTCAAAAAGTCGATCATGCTGCTGCTGAGGGAGGGCCTTGGTGAGTGGATCCGCGGCATTATTCTTTGTGTCTACTCTGTTAATCTCGATCTCGCGGCGATCTACTATCTCCCGGATCAAATGAAAGTGCCTCAGGATGTGTCCGGATAACTGATGGGACATGGGCTCCTTAGCTAACTCCATAGCCCCATTATTATCACAATACGACGGTATTGGATCAATAATGGTTGGAACTACTCCTAGCTCCGAGGCGAATTTCCCCATCCAGACGGCTTCCTTTGCGGCATCATTCGCAGCAATGTACTCAGCTTCCATCGTAGAGTCTGCAACGGTATCCTATTTGGAAGTCTTCCAACTTTCCGCCCCTCCGTTGTGGGTAAATACAAACCCAGAGATAGATTTGATGTCGTCCTTATCACTCTGGAAGCTCGAATCCGTAAAGGCCTCCATTTGGAGATCTCCATTACCATATACCAAGAACAATTCTTTAGTCCTTCGCAAGTACTTAAGAATGTTCTTCACAGCTATCCAGTGATTCTCTCCTAGGTTGGATTGATACCTGCTTACAACACTAAGTGCATAAGCTACATCTGGGCGTGTACATAACATCGCATACATTATACATCCTACTGCCGAAGCATAGGGTATACCGCTCATGCGAGCTCTCTCTACATCGGTTTTTGGGCAAGGGTCCTTGGAGAGAGTGACCCCATGGCAAGCGGGTAAGGCACCCCGCTTGGAGCCTTCCATACTAAACCTTTTTAGTATGGTGTTGATGTACCTGGTTTGGGACAATCCCAATAACCTTTTGGATCTATCCCTATAGATCCTTATGCCCAGAATGTATGTGGCATCACCCAGGTCCTTCATGGAGAACCTTAGTGATAAGAAAGATTTGACCGACTGTAGCATAGGAATATCATTTCCTATCAGAAGAATGTCGTCCACGTACAATACAAGGAATGTGACAGCTCTCCCTACAGCTTTCTTATAAACACAAGGTTCATCTGGATTTTTGATGAAATCAAACTCTTTCATGACATCATCGAAACAGATGTTCCAACTCCGTGATGCCTGCTTTAACCCATCTATGGATTTAAGCAATCTACAAGCTTTCCCGCTGCTCCCACTGTCAATGAAGCCCTCCGGCTGATCCATATAAACGCATTCTTCTAAATCTCCATTTAGAATTGCCGTTTTAACGTCCATCTGCCAGATTTCATAGTCATAGTGAGCAGCAATAGCAAGTAGGATCCGAATGGATTTAAGCATGGCTACGGGCGAAAAAGTCTCGTCATAGTCCAAACCTGGTCTTTGACGAAAACCCTTCGCCACAAGTCTTTCCTTGTAGGTCTCTACCTGCCCATCTACACCAATCTTTCTTTTAAAGATCCATTTGCATCCCACAGGTTTTACCCCAGGGGGTACAACGTCAAAAGTCCAAACTTTGTTGGTGTGCATAGACTCCATTTCGGATCTCATAGCATCCAGCCACTTCACAGAGTCAGCTCTCGTGATAGCTTGCTGAAAACTGGTAGGATCATCATCCTCCATGATGCAGTCTTCTCTATCACAATCAATGAGGAAACCGTAGTACCTCTCTGTTGGGCGAGAAGTCCTACCAGACCTACGGAGTGGCTGAGGTTCCTCAGTTTCTATTGCAACAGCCAGTTCAACTAAGTCGTCATTTGTAGTTTGTGTCTCTAGAACCTCTTCTAGATCCACCACCTTGCCATCATCTTTATCTGTGAAAAACTCTTTTTCTAGGAATGTGGCATACTGAGAAACAAACACCTTTTGTTCCTCCTTATGGTAGAATAGATATCCATAAGAGTTCTTTGGATATCCCACAAAGTTACACATGACCGACCGTGTCTCGAGTTTGTCCCGATTCTGCTTTTTAACATAGGCCGGGCAACCCCAAATCTTAATTCTCTTAAGAGATGGTCTCTTCCCATGCCATATCTCATATGGCATGGTAGACACGGTTTTGGTTGGGACCCTGTTCAGTAGAAACGCTGCAGTCTCTAATGCATGTCCCCAAAACGAGACAGGTAACTCAGCATCACTCATCATTGAACGGACCATATCTAATAAGGTCCGATTCCGTCGTTCTGACACACCGTTGTGCTGTGGTGTGTAAGGAGGAGTGAGCTGAGAGAGAATCCCATTCTCTTTTAGGAAGTTTGCAAATTCCGTACTGAGATACTCTCCACCTCGATCTGATCGAAGCATCTTGATACTCAAGCCGGTTTATTTTTCTACTTCTTGTTTATATTCAATGAATTTCTCGAAAGCTTCAGACTTGTGCTTTAATAAAAATACAAGACCGAATCTTAAGAAATCGTCACTGAACGTAATGAAGTATGAAAAACCGCCTCTAGCCTGTGTAGACATTGGCCCGCATACATCACTAGGTATGAGGCCCAGGAGCTTAGTAGCTCTTTCTCCGTGTCCGGTAAACGGAGTTTTGGTCATTTTACCCTTGATACAAGACTGGCAAGTCGCATAAGATTTATATTCAAAAGGGTTTAAATATCCATCTTTGTGTAACTTGTTTAGTCTTGTTTCGTTAATATGACCAAGTCTACAGTGCCAAAGAAAAGCTTCATTTATTTCTGAAAGTTTTCTTTTATTAGTGTGTTGTATACTGAAAACTGTGTGTTGATTTAGGACGTATATCCCGTTATTTAGCGTACCGTACCCAACCAACATTTGATGCAGGTGAATGTTCATAACATTGTTCTACAAAACAAAATTATATCCTTCATTGTCTAACAAAGAAACGGATATTATATTACAAAGCATACTTGGTACAAAATAACATGGGTTCAAAACCAAAATACATCGAGATGGCAACCCCTAGTGATACTCTCCCACTGCGACTGTATGTACATTGGAACCATTTCCAACGCGGAGAGTATGGTCACCTGTCTTCAAAACCTTGCTATTTCTCAGCCCCTGCATAGAATTGCAAATGTAAGAACCTGAACCGGTATCCAATACCCAGGAAGCAGAGTTTATTGAAAAACTGTTTTCTGTCACAAACGCACCTGAAGCAGAAGCATCCCCTTGCTTCTTCTTAAGATTTAAGTACTCCGTGCAGTTGCGCTTCCAATGTCCTGTCTTGTGGCAATGAAAACATTCCCCTTTCCCCGAGTCTCCAGCTTTGGACTTTTCCTTTCCCTTCACCTTTTTAACTCCACCCTTAGGATTGGTGGGCTTCTTCTTTTTTTGTCCCTTGGCCTTAGCTTTTGGGCGAGAAGAGGAAGACTGTCCCATAGTCATAACGGGAGTTTTTACTGATTTCATAGTGCTCTCTGCACTCCTTAACATATTAAGGAGTTCAGGTAGTTCCTTCTCCATATTATGCATGTTGAAGTTCACTATGAATTGAGCAAAGGTGGAGGGGAGGGACTGCCAAATAATATCCGTATATTGTTCATTGTCCATCGTCCATCCAAGGTCCTCAAGCTCTTCTATAAGAGCTATCATCTTCAGAACATGGTCTCCTACTGGTGTGCCAGCGAGCCATTCGCATCTGAAACAATTTCTTTGATACTTCGTATCTTAATACACGGGATTGCTCTCCATACAACTCCTTTGTATATAGCAATATGGGTTGAATGTCCATATTCTCGTGCTGCTTTTGATGTGTATTGTCCATTGATGCAAGCGCGAGGCATTTGGCCATGGCACAATCAGCGTCCCTTGTATTGCGGACTTCTTTATCCGCAACAGAGGATTTTGGACCTAGGACGGGCGGGGCTGAAGCCGTGAGGACATATGATACTTTATCATAAGTCAAGACTATTTTCAGATTCCTTAGCCAGTCTTTATAATTGGTCCCGTTCAGTTTGTTTTTATCCAGTAGAAGCTTGAGTCCAGTCATGGGTATCTGCAATTAAGAGAGAGAAAAGAATACACTCAGCGAAAGCTCTTGCATAGATCAGATTGGTTATTATCTTGTCTAATCGATGTTTCCCACTGCTTTAATCAAGTTTTTCTTTCAAACCTTAAAAAGAAAAACTAGTCAGGATTAATTACAGTCTACAACTTCGCTAACCGTTCAGCCAGGCCAGTGTCGGTACTTGAGGGAGGTTCCCCGTGCTGTCGCACGGACCTAATTAAAGTAAACCTCGTTTTCCCAGAGGCGTAGCCCCGTTAACACCTTTCTAGACACCTAATGAGTTAGCTAATTGTAAACTGCAAAACTCTCCTAGGAGCAACTATTGCCCATAGTGGGATTGGGATCCAACCATTATATGGAAGGTATGCAATCTCATTGCAAATCTTAACACTTGAAATTCCCGATGTGGTTTTTACCCCTAGTACTTATGACCTTAACTAAGGTCAACAAATCATAAGTACAAGTCAAGTTCTACCCGTCATTTCTTGATCAATTAGACCCACCCATATGACCCTTAACTATGGTCAAAAAAGTCGTATGAATGTCCTAATTAATCTGCATCATATGCAGTGTAGGAAGACATCACTTAGCTACCGTACACTACACCTTAACTATAGTCAACAAACGTAGCACGAATACTAAGTACTCTACTTCCTAAAATGACGGAGGGTTGCGGATGATTTTTAAGAAAATCTTTAACGCTTTAAACTTGATATCGTTGTAGAATCAAATGGTTTTCAAAAGGAGTGGTTTGTGCTCCGCAGTTTTGAAAAATAGCTTTTTCATAAAGAGCCGAGTGGTTTTTAAATCCGATTCTACAACATCATTTTAGGTTTATTTTCTTTAAATTAATCATATTAATGTAGTCCCATCATTTAAGTCCTTAAGCCAATCACAGAAAAGAAACGAAAATAACACGTACGCTTATGCCATCCGCATTCGCCGCAATGTTCCGTTATGCACCGTTAGGTTACTTAACTAACGGCATACCGGGACGGGACTAGCGCGGGTGTAAAACATAAGCAACGTCTACTATATATCATATATATAATATGTCATTCATCTCAGATATCACAGAACACATGCAGCAGAAACATAGATATAATGTGGGATATATTAGGACGTCCGTATTTAGTATTTAGCCAATAATAGAAAATACGGATTCCAAAGTCGCGATGAATAACCAAGCCCACACCCTGGACCCCTACGAGAGCGGCAAGCGACCTTACCAATTCTGGAGTTTGGGAGACCCGGTCTCGACTCCTCGAGATGGCCTCCCACTGAACCCCAGAACCCGGTCACCTGTGCTCCCCTCCTTGGGTCCATCCTAATGCGGAAAAGTAAATAATATACAACACCGGTGGCATCAACCTCAACCCGGAAGTGCCCCAAATAAAAGAATATTACATTACATTTAAATTTTACATGAATAAAAATAAAACTCTCATCTCACATAAAAAACCCCCGGCTACTCAATCGCGACAATCCTGCACATCATATCTCAGTAACACATAATATCATATATCATCAACGTAAGTAAGTATGCATACCCCAATTGTCATTGATGTATAGCAACGAAATCGACGATATCGACATACTACACTTACGGTCACAGAAAAGAAAGTGAAAAACTACAACATTTGGAATCCATATTCTCTTTAGACATCGTAAATGCGAAATATCACATACTTCGTATTTCATGCCTAACGATATGAATTCCACATATTGTATCACATTCCAGATAAATAGACAGTATTAAATTCTTCGAACGAATAATCAAATACCCAAAAATTCCCTAAAGCTCAACAATTGAGCGGAGTTCAAAAACCCGGAGTGTGACACCGTAGTAGCGGTCCAGCCGTAGAAGGGTCAAGCCAACACCTCACATGTGGCACGCCGTACTGCCTCAAACCCTAAGGTTCCAAAGGCAGTTCAAGACGGTCACATAATCGAGTTAAGGTTTGTTGTCTTCTAGAGGGTCCACCACAAAAAAACTTGCACGTATTTCCGAAAGATTTAAACCCCGTGAAAAAGTGAGTAAATGATACTTGTTCGAACAATTCAATACTTTCTAAATTACCCGGAAAAAACACGAAATAAAAATTCCGATCGAATCATTGAACTCAAAACCATCCCCAGAACATTCATCACTGAAACCAGATTAAAAATACCCAAAAACTTCTACAAGCAGGTAATCAGAACAGTGTATAAAAACGAGGCCTTAAAGGCTTTGTACGACCGCGGAGCCGCGGCCCAAGCAAGCTTTGGCCGCGGTTCCGCGGTGGGATAGGCTCATTGGGGCTTCATTTTTTACAGTGTTTCTTAGAATATCCTGCTGAATTTTCTACATATTTTTAATTCTGAAAATAACCGGGTTTGAAAAAATGTCCAGAGAGGGTTCCAAAAACCCGTATTTCGGTTCGATCGGAGTTTTTACTTCGCTAAAGTGTCGCGTAATGTTCTAGGTCGGCTCTGATACCAATGTAAGGTTAACCGAGCACCCTATGAGAGGTTTGGAAGCATCACATGTCATAAAGATTAGATTTTTATGGTGCTAAGTAAGCATACAAAGGATCTATCCTAGAAAATTAGGGTTTCATAACTTTAAACCACACCACAAGTAACAAAGGCTAGGGTTTTGAGAGTACAACCTTTGTAGCTGCCTATGCTAGACTCCTTGGCCACTTGAGAGTTGGAAAACGGTTAGCTTGAGGTCTTCTAGCATCCACGACGATCCACCTGAAGCTCTTTTGTCCAAGCTAGCAACTTCACTTTATCAAGAGAAAGAAATGAAGCTAACACTCTAAACAAGTGGGCAAGACTTGTGTAGAATGGTGTTGTGGTTCTTTTTCTCACTTCAAAATCCTATCTTGTTGAGTATTTTGCTCACTTGAAAGATCTAGAGAGCAAAAGAGCAAGGTTGAAGAAGATGATGGCTTTTTAAGAAGAAGAGAAAAAGATAATCTCATGAAAGAAAATAGAATATATATGTATATATATTTTTCACTTCTCATCTCAAACCATGCTTAAATGATAAAGATATTATTTAATTTGAGTTAAAACATAAAAGGAAAGCTAATCCATGGTTAAAAGTAGGTGAGCTTGGTTAGGCCAAAGAAGAGTGTAGAAACAAACCATGAATTATCCTTTCCTTTTTCATTTAGTTTTAAAACAAATAGAAATAATTATCCATATAAATAACCAAGGCGTGAGTCTTATATCACCACCATTTTCTATATATATACAACCATGATAGAAATGATGTATGTATGCATGTGTGCATGCACATCCATATGTGCATGAACAAGAATGAATGCATACATGCATGCATACATCCAAAAAGGACAAGAAAGGATTTCTAGTGAGAAGCTAATGGTTAAATGATAAATCAATACTTGATTTATCAATCCGGCCATATCACATACGACCCAACCAAAAGCAAGCCGCCCGATTAATACACGGTATCTCATACGCGCATTTTAACCGGGTCCATGCGAATATGGCATACGCGCACCACAACGTTTCACCTGGACTAAGTAACTCCTTTGTGGTACTCTAAGACTCGTCAATACGCCGGCGATGGGTGTTGATCATATCAAGCACCCCCAAGCCGCAAGCGGTCAGCTAAACGTAACGGCCACCAGGGTATTGAGCGATCAGAAGAAAAAAAGCGAACCTGCTACAACTCCCGTCCAGCCAACCGGCAACACTGCCGTACAGTCCGGTCTCTTCGTCAGATATGCTGCATATCGAGCCTAGGGATGGTCACGTTGACCCCAATAACTCAATAAGTCATGCCGGTGAATGGTCTATAACAGATCGAGAAACTACCGATAACACTTATCAGTAAATCTCAGCAGCCCTGGCTAGGGACTTACTGATATAACCAGTCGAGCACAGCACAGAATCAACTCCCAATACCGGGAGAGACGAAACCCCTCCTATCGCTCATCGCCTTCGTGTGTCTCGGGACTGTACCCAATGGCCACCTGTTTGCACGACTCAGTAGAGCCGTGGTAGGGTGGTGATCAAAGTACAGTAGGAGAGCATACAAGACTCTATGACGATCTCGGGTCTACAGACTAACCGGCACCAGTGTCACCTGAGAACTGCTATCCGACGATAGATATAATTCCATATAGGAGTTCTCGATGAGTCCGTCCAGTATACCCAGTCATCTCTGAGCACCCGTATATGATCTTGATGTCAAACATCGATGAATGTGGGAATATTCATCGCCCATCGTATAGGTCTAGTATCATATACGCTAGTCTACTCTGGTATATCGATGCCCCGTCTCGATACACCTACGACTAGGGACATTTCAGGATATGCTTATAAACTGCAGATGTCCCACCAGTATGATCTCTATCATAATCACTGTAGTCAAGCCAATATCCTCAGGGCTTTATCAACATGTATGAATGAATAAAAGCATGATCAAATCAACATGTCAGATAAAGAAGAACCAGATAGCATACTATCATGTCGAGCAAGAATGTACACTGAATATATATATATACATGTATAAATACATTCACTATCATATAATGGCCTCTAGGGCATACATATATCCAACAATTTTTCGAGAATAAAACTAGGTTTGCTCGAGGACGAGCAAAAGATAAGTTTGGGGGTATTTGTTCATACCATAATTTTGCATTATTTTATTCCCCGTTCTTATTCAGTTTACAAATAAATAGGTGCTTTTGACCCATGTCTGCTATATAGTTGCAGGTTACAGGTTCTCGGAATAAAAACAGTGAGAAAGATAAAAGACGATACAAAAGTGAGACTACGACCCACAAATGGAAGAATCTTGATCAAGCCTACAGTTTGAAGAATAAACGAAGATCAATGGACAATTTCACAAAGAACAAAGGCACTGCAAGATTCAAGACTTCGACACGAAGCAAACGGTAAATTCCCCGATATTGTTCACTGTAGAAATCTGGAAGAAAAATAGAAGACAATCAGAGAAACTAAGTGAAGAAAACAGGAGAAACAAAGCAACAGAACATGCCCTGAAAATCACAGCCAGCAAACCCCCTATACGGCCGCGGATAAGCGGCCAAACCTGCCTTCTGTCCGCTGTTCCACGGCCATTAGAAGCGCGTGTCAGTGGAAAATCTATCAGCAAGGCCATGCGTCGCGCGTGTCGGTGGAAAATTTCTATGGTCGCTGGCAGTGCGTTGACTAGTTCTTTTCTTAGGGGGTAAACTTGTAATTGCAGATATGACTCAATTGTAACCCCTAGGGTTTCTATTTTCTATAAATAGAAACCCTAAAACCTTTTTTTGGTTATGCCTCTTCTTGTGCTTCATTTCATCTATCTAAATTTAGATCTGTAAATTTCTGTAATGAAGGAAGAGAGCATCAAATAAAATTTAGGAGTAAGTTTTCTTTTCATTGCCCTAGTTAAATTTTATTTCCATGCCCTAGTTAAATTTCTTTCTTGCTCTAGCATAGATCTTTATTATCTGCCCTAGTTAGATAGGTTAGAACATGTCTTTTAATTCCCTAATGAGTGAGTAGTCGCCTCGTTTGTTTGGGTTAGATTTGGGGAAGGCTTGAGAGATGAAGATCTCTCATCCCTATCTTGCCCATTATACGTTTTTATAGGACTCCATGCATACATGCACACACAGCTCCCTGCGGCACCCAATTCCACGAGGTAGCGGTGATACCGTAGTATAAAGGACCAGTTGAGCATGTTTTCTATGGAGGTGGGGTAAGAATTAAGAAAGAAAGGACAAGAACCTATAAGAAAAAACACCATTTCTTCCCGATGGTCCTTATCCACTTTATTAATTATTACCATAACACATCATAGATCTTAAATAGGGCATAGAAAGCGGTAAGGAATATTGACTTTCCAATCTTAACCTGAACCTAACCCTAGCAAGATTCTAATCCTAGTTTAGATCAACTTAGTTTTTAGATTTACTCAATCCGACAACAATCAGAATTAACTCGTTAGAACAAATTGAGAATACACAAAATAACTATGGACCGACCCATACTCACCGGCTAGTTAACAAGCGACGCCATTCTTAATTGCGGTTATAAATATTCTTTGATCAATCAGAGGTCACTTTTGTTCGAGTTGGAAAGCTGCAGCTCACTGACAATGCACGGGTTTGGTGGAAGGCGGATGAAAGCCGTCTCACTCAACCAATCGAATGGAAGACTTTCCGCGATATGTTTGATGCAAAGTACTTCCCCGAAACTACCAGATTTGACATGGAACAGCAGTTCATCCACCTACAACAGGGTTCAATGTGGACCAAATCAGTGGATGAGTATGATGCTGAGTTTACCGTGCTCAGTCGGTAAGACACGTCTCAATAATTCGATTTTAAAATATCACATACTACACAGCTAACACTAGACCGCAATAGATTCACGGCACACTTGATACCGACGAATGAGATCAGAGCCCGTCGATTCCAACAAGGGTTAGATTCGGAGATCCAAGCCGCCTTACCTACAGGGGATTTCCCAACGCATGATTTGCTTTGAAGGCTGTCCGAAGATACGAGGCAATGATGAATAGGAAGGGCTGGCCTCAATCTGCTGGAGTGAAGCGCCCAGCCACTCAGATGGTTGGAGGAGGCTCTTCAAGGCCAACTGTTGAACCAAGGAGACCAGAAGAAACCAATAATCAGCCAAGTCCAGATTTTTGCTTCTATTGCAAGAGGGGTGGACACTTATGGAAGGACTGTAGGCGCGTAAAAGGCCTGTGCTTAGTTTGTGGTGCATCCAATCACGGAATTGGAACCTGTCCTTATAGACGCAACCCAGCTCACACTCCCACCAACTACCCACAGCAGCCAGCTATTCAGGCTCCTGTACCTCGTCTGGCACTCCCAGCTCCACCTCCTACACAACCTACTCTCCAATTCCATCAGGCACTGAGGAACATGCCTCGAGGGCAGAAAAACATGCCACAAAGACAAAGGAATGTGCCTCCAGCTAGGAGGAATGAACCATGGCGTTAGGATTTCCTTTTAGCGGCCGAAGAAGCAGAGGCTGTAGACCAAGGTAACACTGGTAATTCTCTTCAACCTTTTCAAACCCTTGTACCACTTTGTTATTTTTCATACACAATCAGTACTTCTATCACCAAACTTTCCTTGAATCTGTTACACTTTCCTTTTTCAAATTTCGAGGACAAAATTTTTATAAGGAGGGTAGAATGTAACAACCCAAACTTTCTGTACGAGTTTTTTCAAAATACAGAAAGGGACGCCTAAGCCTGAGCACGAGTTATAAATTTGTTTTGCTTTTGAACAGCAAGAAGGAGCTTGTAGCTCATTGGTAAGACCTTGCACTGCTGAGACAAAGCACCAGAGTTCAAATCCCATCAGCAACATTATCTGTTTAGTTATTTTTTTAAAAAATTTTTAGAAGCCCAAGAGTCTTCACATGCATAACACGTAAAACCAAAAGTCACACATAAAACAAACGAGTGCACTGCAGTATACCAACCGACCCCGACACGTGGAACTAAACCCAGCCCCATCCGTCAGGAATAGGCCGGCGACACATGCATTAGGGACCGGCGGTGTCGGTCTCCCCTGTACCAAATGCCCTTATATTTTACCCCCTTCAACGTTTGGCCTACCACACTAACCCCACATTGCTTGTTTACTCTGAATTATTCCAGAGAGCAATAAAATTCACATTTAATCCTATTTTATTACAAATTTTAATACACCCATTCACTACACTAAACTCTAGCTTTTCCTATAAATACCACCCCTCATTCCACACTTCCTCACTCACAAATCTCTGCCAAAACTCTCAAGAATTCCTAAGTTTTATATTGTGCAAGTGGAGTTAGCAAAGAGCGAAACTCCGATGAAGATCCGGCGACGATACGAGGAGTTTCCGGCAACGAAACGAAGCAGCGACAAATCCTAGACCTCCTTCTATCTCTCCCCTCTCATCAAAGCTTGTAAGTCCCCCTTCTCTCTCTCGTTTTCTATTCTCAAATCGTGTCGGAAGCGGAGTTATCCGGTTTTCGATTCTCTTTTCTTTTAAAAAAGTAAAACTTTTCTTAATAAGAAACCTACAAATTTTGATATCTTGTTTACTAATCACTAACAAAGAAAATAGAACAAGTTTGGCATTAAAATAATAACCGTAGCAAGTTCTCTTTCACTTTTACATTAAAATACCTTCATGTTTCATTTCGACATTCTTATACCTTTTAACCGTATTACCTTAGAAAAACTCACGAGGTAATGACCTACCTCATCACAACACACATATCTATCATAGCACGATGAATCATGGGACAATAGAATACGGGAAATACGACTTTACAAATAAATGCATTTAACTTATAGAACCGTTTTCTTTAAAAAGTTTATTTAACTTTCCATGCAATTGCGCCTCTACAACCCATTTTTGGGGACCCCGTTTAGGATGGTACGGATTATCGCACATCCTCGGTCTTAGTAGAGCGAAATGCAGACCCCCACAAAGAGCATTCGATCTCGATGGAATTTTTAAGCATTTTTCTTTTGAAAAATGAGATTTTTAAAAGAAAATAAATAAATTTATTTTCGTTAAATATGTATATATAAATATTACCAGAATACTTATTTTAAATATATATATTATTCCATGTTTCCAAAACTCAAGAAAAAAATTCAAATATGACATGAAACTACCATGATAATTCAAAACAATATTCATATTACAAATAAATACCATATACTATGGAATTAGGTTTTATTCACTAGAATTTCTCGTTGATAAAATATACATCTATAAAAACCCTAAAGGCGATAATTAAATTCTTGAGGTTTATTTTGAAATTATGCTAAATTATTTTTACATAAACCCCCACAAGTTATACTAAATTACAATAATGACCCTAGTAAACATAGGTTTAAGCGGGACCAGTCTCTTGAGCCTCAGAGAGCCGGAGATATGGGTGCTTGCCTATCTAAGGTAGACAACCTAACAAACGGTGTTATCAATACGGTAATTGTCTTGGAAAAAGATACAAATCCCGCCGTCCATGTGCAGCAGTTACCGATAATATCAAAACAATCAGGATTTCAAGTTCTTCTTAAAATTGTCTGACTCAGACTGATTCTAAATATTATCAATCTGACTTGAATATGATTCAAGTATAAAACCCCAATTCAATATGAATCCATATATTCAATCAATTCAATCTATACAACTTGACTGAACCAAACCATGGATATACACCATCTACATATTCATCCATTATATCTGTTCCATTTACAGATCTCATGGTTTCGGCAAGTCATACATCTAAACAATTTATAATATAAAACAAGACTGTACAATCCATACAATCAATACATAAACACTATAGGGTTATAAAGGGGTAGACTGGTACGGAACATGTTAAAGGTGGCACGAGGTGGTCATTTAAGACATAATTAAATCCATGTCGTTGTTCCGTGGTATTATCGACGGAGCCTTGAACTATGGGTTACCAAAGTCTCCGGTGTTAGTGGGACTCCTCTCGTATACACTGGAATTTTCTGTACCAAGTTACAAACAACTACGCTAACATTATAATAAAACATTACAAAACTATACTCTCTCTCTCTCTGTCTATTCTACTTCTTCCTAATCTTTGGGATTTACCGAGCGATTGTTTGCTACCGACATTCTTATTTCTCTTCTTCTTTGAAATGTTGTCAGGAGGACCCGACGTTGAGGAGTACGAGACCAGTCAGGAGCATTTGGAGCAGGCCCCTGAGAAGTACACCGAAGAACCAGAGTTGTAGCCACTTGTACTTATTACATTTTCATTTCTGTTATGCCGCTGTTTAGGTATTGCTTTTATTGCATGTATTTAATTTTCATTGCATTGGAAAAAGAATGTTAATAAATAAAGTTTTTGTTCATTCACATCTTGTCTCTTGTGTATTTTATTTTATATTGCTTAGTTACGCTTAGCGTGTTTATTTCTGAGTAAATGCGTAACGGTCTCGTCGTGCCCTCTGCCCATACTCCGGGAAGCGGGGCGTGACAGGTTTTGTTGGTGGCCCATGCTGTTCAGCTCTGTGTGGACATAAAGGTCAGCTCTGTATGGACATGCAGGTCAGCTCTGCGAGGACTACCTAAGAAATATAACAAAAGAACCAGCAACTAAAAACATTCTTTACAATTCTTATCCTTGAATCTTCCAATTTCATATATTTTGAATCTATCCTAACCCAAACTTTTTTTTCAAGGTTATGGATTCCCCAAACAACACTAATACCATCTTCAACAACACTCCACATCCCCTACTAATTACACCAGCCATAGCTTCTCCGATCAATGAGCAGACTGTCTTGCTTGAGACGATCTGCAGCCTCCTAGAGGGACAGCAGCAGCAGACTGATATCTTGATGAACAGTCCCGAGGCAGAAGCACCTGGGGTGAAGCAATTCAGGGCTTTGTACCCCAAGCAATTCACAGGAAAAGAAAGCCCTCTAAAAGCTGAGGAATGGGCTAAGAGTATTAAAGATGACCCGGTAGCAGCACAAGTGCCAGAGGTTGCTTGGTGTCACGATCTGAAATATTAGCTCGTGACCGACACTTAGATCACGCAACGTCTACAGGCGTAACATAACTTAAGTAAACCGAAACCCAGAAATCTAAACCTTTCAAAAGAAGTAAGTAATGAAAACATTGATACAACATTTGGAAACCTTAAGTAAAAGTCCTTAAATCTATTTTTTATAAAATTTCAGCAGCACCTCCTTTGTAACAAATAGCCCCGAAACGGATACAACATAGAATATAAAGAAAGCATCCCCAAACGGGAGCAAATCACGCCCAACGGCGGAAACAACCACACTAAGCGCGCGCGCGCGCACACACACACATATATATATATACGACGTCCAACGGTGAAGATCAACACAAAGTAAAATGAAAAGCAAGACATCAAACCCACCAAGCGAACATATAACCCATCGATCTAAGTCTCGCAACTGCAAGTCTTGCCAAGTCTTATTTATATAAATACTAGTTTCTGGTTGATGGAGGTGACTAGATACAACAGGAATAATAATAATGCAAGTGGGGAACGATCCAACATGTACGACCTACCAAAGCAAATCACCAGAATACAGCTGTGTGCCAGCAATGTCGCTACTGATCCATGCGGCCAACCTGCAAGAACTGTGGCACAACGGGGGTGAGTTGCCAATTCATTAGTAGAAAACATCATCAGGTTGAAATCGAAATAAACAACGATTCCTGGGTCAACTATATCATAAATTTAATACTATGATATCTAGGGTGACCGTATCTGCATATGTCCCAATACATAATCAATGCCTATATGCAAGTGGATCTAATCCAACCATATAATCAATGCCTGTATGCATGTGGATCTCATCTACGTGTCAACCAATGACACAATATCATGCATGTAAATATCGTGAAAGCATATGCAGGTAAATATGAGGATATAAATCAACGTGTGTCCCTCGTGACACATCAAAATCATAGAACCTGAGTATCCAACATCGACACTCGAAACATCATGAAACCCGTGTCCAACATCGACACGTAAGTCCTCATACCTTAGGCACTGTATCCTTAGATCGACCCTCAAATCTGTACGTCTCATGGAACCTGAGTGTCCAACATCGACACTAGCAACATCATGAAACCATAGGCTCCGTCTGCGGGATCGGCCCGTGGGCTCCGGCTGTACGAATCGGCCTATCTTATCTCATAACTCCGGTCGGTATCCTCCAAATATCCGCCGAGTCCAAATGCTATCGCCGGTAGGCAGTGTACCTCCCCTGCCAGGCTCATCGGCTAAATCCATCGACATACCTTCCTTGCCCCGGGGTACCATACCGGGTACACCATGTACCCGCAAACGGCATTGTCCACTCCTCACCTCGGGTCTGACATATCAATCTCAGAACCAAGAAAACACAAGGTCGACGCACTGAAATATCATATCAAGAGAAACCGGGTTTTTAAAACATTACATACATCCTTTGAAACATAACCACGGTTCTCAAATCCAGAATCACATGAAAACAGCATATCTCAATACGTAAAATCATAAAGCATGATGTATGCAACATAGACCAGTAATATGAGCATATCAAGGGAAGACCATTATTTAAATGCATCAAGTTATTAAATATATACGGTTCCCAATTCCTCCAAAATCAAATGCAACATCATATAAAGGCGTACATTTAGCTCTAGTAAGATGTGTGTATATACATGTAAGTATGTAAGCATGATGCATTTCATATGCACAATAGCACAAGAATCAACGTCTAAAGGGCAATAATGATACAATACCACATAGGTGTATGTGCACCTATAGCAGGGTATGTTATGCAACATAGCATAATGATGTGAGCATAGCAAGTATATCATAGCATGATATAGCAATTCTATTGTATAAGTGACATTGCAATTATTGATGACCAAGTGTGTGAGCCGGCAATCTGTGTAAGTGTAATATACGCATCATCGATAATGGTGTAGGTGTACTAGCACATGTATATATATAATGCAATGAGAATATTATAAACGTAGCGTAAGGTACATCGAACAAGAAATGCTATCAGGTATACGTATTTACAATATATCCGAATCGGTGAATCTATCAATCGGCATCCAGCCTCACAACACCACGTGCGGTATAATCTATCGTACGACATCCTCTAATAAAGGGTATAGATCAATCAACAGGTAAAACTCACCGCGTACGGTAATCCATCGTGCGGCGGCATTAAACAAATAGGGATTCTATCAACCTATACAACAACGGGGGTACGGATATATGTCTCGTACGGCATATCACTCATTATTCACATAATTATCCATATATATATACCTATCTCTCATGTCACATCTGTGTCAATCTCATATCAGGGGACCGGCAAGGTATCAACTATTTCTTATTGACTCGCATCCTTATAACAACATATCAACCAAGTCACATCATATCTCATCGTATACTCTTTTCATCACATCAGTCTCTCACATCAAGTCATTTTACATATGCATTCTATCATATAAATCTTCAAGAGTTATGTCCCTATAGCTTTCATCTCATATCTCGATATATATACTAAATCATTAATATCACCCATAACTATCTTTTTAACCACATCTATAGTTTTCTAATGTAGGTTTCTTTGACTGTACTCTATATATACATCGATCTCCATTCATAATTTGCGGTGTTGCTATACGTCATCCACCCGACTTCTCCTGTAGATATAAATCTACTCACCTGCTAAACTCCTCGCTTAGCCGTAGTCGATGCGCTTCATTGTCTCGGAATCCACGCGAATGTACCGATTGATCCGAGTCCTTCAGTCTTCAATCTCAGTCCTTATCTTGTTGCGGCTGCCTCGATGAAGTTTGCTCTTCGGTCACGCTCGTCGAAGAGGACACACGTCGAGGATTCTTTATATGGGCTCCCGCTTCTACACCGAAGCAACTCGGGCATCCAGTTTTCTAGCCTAGATACCCAAGATGAAGTAGAGATAGTGTGTGAATATTTTGTCTCAAGTCATCCAAGAATTTGGGTGGAGGTAAATGAAGTTGACAAGAGTGAAATGTCAAGCATGAGAAATTGGCTTTTTGTGAAGGAAAGAAAAGGGGTTCGGCCAGAACAACAATTGTTCTCTGTGGAATCTTTTTTGTGTAAGTGGTGAGGGAATTAATAATTAAGTGGTGAGTGTTGTGTTGGTTTTAATTAATCAACCCCAAACCAAAACATCCAGCCACCACAATCAGCCATCATAAAATATCAACAGAAATGTCCTTAGCATGACAAAAGCATTCAATGCCAAAAAATATCTCACCCACCCTAATGCATGCACCAAGAAATCCCATGACCATAAAAAGCCTACTGCCCAATGAAATGCTCACGAAATTTTGGCAAGGAAATGGGCCAAAAACAAAGCACACAAGAAATATCATCAAATATCTTCATCAAAACAAAAGTTAATTAAAGCTCAATGAACTACTCACCCACTCCAAGTCAGCACACACCCAAACCCATGCCCATTAAAGAGGAAGCCCACAAAATTTCTTTTGAAATAGTCATGCCCAATTAATGCACACAAAATCAAGTCATGAAAATTGGCAGCCCAAAATAAATCCATGTAAACAAAATAAATACTCACACTTTTCACATCACAATTTTTTTTAAATGAATAAATCATTCTAAATCTCCAAATTATATCACAAATATTGGTATATATTTATACCATTTTACGAAAACCCCAAATTCGCAAATCGGTAGTTTTCGCGAAATATATTATTTTAAAATTAAATTCCAAAAATAATATTTTATATTTTCTGAAATGTTATAATCTTCCTCCCTTAAATAAATTCGGTCCCCGAATTTAAATTTAAACCCCCAAATACTAAACCATTTCAATAATCAGCTCTATCACGGGGCTCCGAAATCACGGAAGATACAGAAATACCACAGCGCATCATGTGCGTCTGAAAACGAGTACGAAAATCAAAATAGAACTCCGTCAAGCTTCACGCAAATCTTCAGAATTTTACACAAATCATCCAAGTTACAATGGAGATACAGATCTCGAAATCCCCAACCGAAATCCCAAATGCCCTAATCAAATACTATAATACATATATAGTACGCATCTTTGGAAAAAAGCTCTTAAAACTGAATAAAACATTTGCAAAATCTTTTCTGAATAACCGTGTGATGCGTAACTCACGGCACAAGTGACAGACGCTCATTGTAAAGTAGTAAATATACATTAATGTTAGTTGTATGTATGCCCTAGAGCCCAGTATTGTACAGATGATGTATATTATATTGGATGCTTGGACATATATAGAGATGACTTTCTTGCTCGATATGATAGTATGCTATCTGGTTACTCTTTATCTTAACATATACACTAGTCTCTTTAAACTGTCTTATGGTTACATGTTGGTAAAGCCCTTAGGATGTGTACTTGACTGCCTGGACTATGATGTAGATCATACTAGTGGGGACATGGTAGTCCACAAGTACATCCTCCAAGGTCCCTAGTCGTGGGTGTATCGAGACGGGGCATCGATATACCAGAGTAGACTAGCGTATACGCTTCTCGACCCATGAGATGGGCGATAGATGATCCCATATCCATTGGTGTTTGACATCAGAGATGGTGTACGGGTGCTCAGTGGAGACTGGGTACACTGGACGGACTCGCCGAGAACTCCCAGATGGTATTATACCTCACGTCAGATGGCAGTTCTCAGGTGACACTTGTACAGGTTAGTCTGTAGACCCGAGATCGTCATAGAGTCTTGTGTGATGCCCACTGTGCTTTGATCTCCACCTTACCACGTCCCTGAGGACGTGCAAAACGGTGGTCTTTGGGTACAGTCCCGAGTCACATGGAGGCAATGAGCGATAGGAGGGGTTTCGTTTCTCCCGGTATTGGGGGTTGATGTTGCGCTGTGCTCGATTGGCCGTGACAGGGAAGTCCCTGGCCAGGGCTGATCAGAGATTTGCTGGTAAGTGTTACCAGTAGTTTCTCGACCCGTTATGAGCCTCACATCGGCACGACTTATCGGTTATTCGGGTTTGACGTTTACCACCCCTAGACTTGATATGCGACATATCAGACGAACAGACCGGACTGTACGGTAAGTGTTACTGATTGGATTCACAGGAGTGTGAGCGGACTAGCTCATCGATCTTCTGATCGCTCAATACCCGGATGGCCGTTACGTTTAGCAGACCGCTTGCGGCTTGTGGGTGCTTGATATGATCATCATCTGCTACCGGCGTATTGACGAGTCTTTAGAGTCCTACACAGAGGTTTCCTGGCTCAAGCGAAACGAAATAGGAGCGCATATGAGATATGTGCGGGAGCGAGAATAATGCGTGTATGTGATACCGCATTTCATTCTCGCGATAAATGTTTCGATTGGTTATATTCGATATGACCTAGTTATCGAATCATTGATTCGATGAATCGATACATTGAATACTAGTCGGTTATGTGCGACATGACCGGATCATTGAATCAAATGTTGATTTAATGATTTAATGTATAATTATATATTTGATATATTACTTTGCATTAACTAGTATTGGTTCACTTTATACGGATTTTCTCACTTGATGTGCAAGTTGTATATATGATATACTTTTGTACACATGTTTGTATCATGTTTGATGATACTTGCTCACATGGTTAAGTGTAAAGAATTAAACCATGGTTAAGAAGATAATTAGGGTTTTGATTTATTCTCTCATTTATTTATCCATTCTTTATTTATTTAAATGGATAAATGAAAACATAATGGTTTCTTTTTTTCATGAAGCTTGTTGAAGCTTCATGAAGCTTTGACTAAAGAAACCATTTTGTCTTCTAGCTTAACCCTAACCCTTCTTATTTACCATGGTCTTTTCTATACACTTAACCTTGGTTAAGATATGATAAGTATTGATTTATTTTTCTATTTTGGACAAAACTTATCGTATTCTAGCTTCATCTTCTCCTTCTTCTTCAAGAGAGAAAACTAGATGCCATCAATGGCAACTTGAGCAAAAGTGAGTGAAATCCAATTCTAAAGTGAACCCACCTCCTATTTCTTCACCCTCTACCTCTTGCCAAGTTTTTTTGGGTGTTTTCTTCACAAGTTTCACAACTTGGTGAAGTTGGAGCTTGAACTTGTGCAACCTCGACGTAGATCATCTTCGGCACGAAGCCGACGACATTGCCCTCTCGTTTTCCCGATGAAGCCGACGATCGAGTCTAGGATTCGAGATGGACAGCGAGAGGACACCTACGTGTAGCTAAGCAAGTGGAGAACCGGATCTACAAAGGTTGTAGCCTCTCTCCTTTTGTTAAAATGTTAACTAGATTCGTTTTTCGCCTAGGATTCCAGCCGACGATCCCTATTAGGGTTTCTCGGCACCATAATTTTTATAAATTGGCATGGTTGATGCCTTGTGTGACCTCTATAGGGTGCCTAGGAACCTTTCACTAGTATCAGAGCCTAGCTAGAGCCTTAGGCGAAGTCTAGACGGAGTTTGAAGTCCGATCGAACCCGAAACCGCATTTTTCCACGCTCTCTGGACTTTTTCTGAAAACGTGGATTTTTCCAGATTAAAAATGCCTAAAAAATTCAGCAGGAAGATCTAAGAATTATGGTGAAACACGAGATCATGAGGCGTCCAAATAGCCGCGGAAACGCGGCAGAAGCATGGCTTCTGCCGCGGTTCCGCCGCCGACTGTTCACTTTGCGCAATATTGTTTGCACAGTAATTCTTCTTTTCTGGTGCTGAGTTTTATGGGAATTTTTAATAATTATTCAAGAGTTGAATTTTCTGGGGATGCTTTGGGGATTCGGTGTTTCGATCGGGGTATCAAATTTCGTCTTTGTGTATTTCTGGATAACTTCTAGAATATGTTAAAAAGTTCGACCGGATATAAATACCCAATTTTTCCCCTGTCGGGAAATTTCCAAGTGTTGGATTTTTCCGTAGTTTAACGACGTTCTAAGTAGTGCAAGTAACGCGATGGACCCTCTAGAAGACAACAAACCTTAACTCGATTATGTGACCGTCTTGAACTGCCCTTTGAACCTTCGGGTTTGGGGCAGTACGGCGTGCCACATGTGAGGCGTTGGCTTGACCCTTCTACGGCTGGACCGTTGGTACTGAGGCACGAACTGAATGTTGTTAGACTTATTTCATGTGTTGAGCTGTATCGGGAAAACTTGGGTATTCGACTGTTCGATCGGAAAGTTTAACATTTTCTGTTTGTCTGGAATGTGATACAATAATTGGAATTCACAAACAGTTATGAGATAACTGAATGAATGTTATAAATCTAGCAGTTTAGTCCCACTTGATATTGAAAAGAGTTTTCGATAATGAGACTAAAATGCGGGATTTATATCTGTTAGGCATGTGATGTCTAAGTATTTCATTTGATTAGGCATGCGATGTCTAAAGAGGTTGCGGATTCCAACTGTTGTAGTTTTACACTGTCTTTTCTGTGACCGTAAGTGTAGTATGTTCATATCGCCGGTTTCGTTTCTATATGTCAAAGACAATTGGGGTATGCATACTTACTTACGTTGATGACATGTGATGTTATGTGTTGCTGGATATGTTACATTGGATTGTCGTGTTTGAATAGCCGGGGTTTTTTATGTGAGATGAGTGTTTTTCATTTTCATTCATGTAAAAACTTGTATGTAATATTCTTTTATTTGGGGAACTTCCAGGTTGCGGAAGTTGTCACCCTTTGTATATTATTTACTTTTCCGCATTAGGATAGACCCAAGGAGGGGAGCACAAGTAACCGGGTTCTGGGGTCCAGTGGGAGACCAACTCGAGGAGTCGAGTCCGGGTCTCCTAACCCTAGAATTGGCAGGGTTGCTTGCCGCTCTCGTAGGGGTCTAGGGGTGTGGGATTGGCTATTCATCACGACCGTGGAATCCGTGTTTTATATTGGCTCGTATTGAAAACACGGACATCCTAGTATATCCAATATTTCATATGTTTCTTCTGCTGCGATATCTGTGATGTGATTCTGTGATGGATATAGTATATAGTATATATGATATATTATATAGACGTTACTTATGTTTTACACCCGCGCTAGCCCTGCCCTGCTCTGTCGTTAGTTACCTAACCTAACGGTGCACGAGGGGACATCGAGGCGAATGCGGATGGCATAAGTGTACGTCATATCTATTTGTGATGTTTAGGTATTTAAATGATGGGACTTCATTAATGTGATTAATGAAAGAAAAGAAACCTAAGATGTTGTAGAATCAAATTTCAAAATAAAACAGGTAGCTACAGTTCTTGCTTTGCACAGCGGTATATGTGATATATCCTGCACCTTATTCGATGAGGAAAGGACCGAGATCCCTTCACCGGGAGTGACTCCTTTAGCAATTACTGGTATATGCTACACACTCGGTTTGATTTTTGATTGCTCCTATAGTTTCTGCTTTGCACAGTGATATATATGATATATCCCGCACCTCATTCGACGAGGAAAGGGCCGACGATCCCTTCACCGGGAGTGACCCCTTTAGCAAAACTAGAAAAGCCTCAAAATCACTCCATTTTAAAACTTCATTTGATTCTACAACGATATTAAGTTCATTACGCAATAGGTTTTCAGAAAAACCTGTCGTAGCCCTCCATCATTTCAGATAAGAACTGTTTAGTATTCGTGCTGCGTTTGTTGGCCTTTGTCAAGGCGTAGTGTGCGGTAGCTGAATAGTGATTATCTGCTTATGCATATGATGCAGATTGTTTCAGGGTAGTCGTGCGACCTTGTTGGCCTTTGTCAAGGGCCGTGCGGGTGGGTTTGATTCAATCAAGAAATGACGGGTTGAACTTGACTAGCATGCTATGATTTGTTGGCCTTTGTCAAGGTCATAGGACGCTAGGGGCAAAATATTATCGGGAATTTCTTGTGTTGAAATTTGCAATGAGATTGCATACCTTCTATGAGATAGTTGGATCCCGATACCCACTGCGAGTAAGAGTTACTCCTGGGAGAGTTTTACACATTACAATTAGCCGATCAAGTAGGTGTCTAGAAAGGTGTTAACGAGGTTACGCCTCTGGGAAAACGAGGTTTACATTAATTAGGTTCGTGCGAAAGCACGGGGGACCTCCCTCAAAGTACCGACACTGGCCTGGCTGAAAGATTGGCGAACTTGTAGTGTGTAATTAATCCCGGCTAGTCTTTCCTTTTAGGGTTTGAAGGAAGATTTGATAAAAAGCAGTGGGAGCCATCCTGATTAGATAAGATAATAACCAATCTGATCTTGCACGAGCTTACGCTAAAGTGTTTTCTTCTCTCTCTCTCCAGGTAGCGACAATTTCATGCCCTAATAAAGATAATAATATGGATGTATTGACCAAACCCGCATGTTATACTGTGCTGGGGAACGTTGGTTCCGTTCTTACCTATAAGAGTTATAGGACTGAACAGGATATAGGGGAATACCAGGATTCCCATGCCACCCGAATGAAGAAAGTACATGTTGATGCATTTTCTTCGGGTGTGTTCGTTACAGAGAACTGTTTCTCCATTTGCTCCACGTCCTGGGTATTAGATACCGGGTCAGGATCCCATATATGTAATCAGTTACATGGGCTTAGGAAAGGTAAAGAACTTGGAGAAGGTGATAAAGACATTAGAGTTGGAAATGGTGCAATTGTTGCAGCTAAGACTGTCGGGGAATATCACCTTGTATTACCAACTGGTAATACATTGGTTCTGAACGAATGCTATTACATGCCGAACCTGATATGCAACATTATATCGGTTTCTTTGCTAAGTAAAGAAGGATATAATTTTGTATTACAGGACAATGTTATGAACATTTTCCAAAACCAAAAGTTGGTTGGATCAGGCACGTTGTGCAATGGCATTTATGTTCTAAACCAATCAACAGTTCTGAGCATAACAAACACACACAAGAGGAAGAGTTCAGAACTGAACGAATCCTTCTTGTGGTATTGTAGACTGGGTCACATCAATGCGACACGACTAGCTAAGTTGCATAAAAATGGATATTTAAATCCGTTTGAATTTTCATCCTATGACACTTGCCAGTCATGTCTCAAAGGCAAGATGACCAAAACTCCGTTTACGGGACACGGAGAAAGAGTTACCGAACTCTTGGGACTGATACATAGTGATGTATGCGGTCCCATGTCTACACATGCCAGGGATGGTTCTTCGTACTTCATTACATTCACTGACGATCTCTCAAGATTCGGATATGTGTTCCTGATGAAACACAAATCAGAAGCTTTTGAGAAATTTAGAGAATATAAACAAGAAGTCGAGAACCAAACCGGAAAAAGTATTAAAATCCTTCGATCTGATCGAGGAGGAGAATACTTGAGCAGTGAATTCCTGGACTTCCTAAAAGAGAATGGGATTCTCTCTCAGCTTACACCTCCTTATACACCACAGCACAACGGTGTATTGGAGCGGAGAAATCGCACCCTATTAGATATGGTGCGCTCTATGATGAGCACAGCTGAGTTACCTATTTCCTTCTGGGGATATGCGCTGGAAACAGCAGCATACCTATTGAATCAAGTTCCAACTAAATCTGTACCTACCACACCATATGAGATATGGAGTGGGAAGAGACCATGTCTTAAACGAGTTAAGATATGGGGTTGCCCGGCCTATGTCAAAAGGAAAAATCCGGACAAGCTCGAGGCACGGTCAGTTCTATGTAAGTTTGTGGGATATCCCAAACATTCACATGGATATCTTTTCTACCATACAGAGGAACAAAAAATGTTTGTTTCTCGACATGCCACCTTTTTAGAAAGGAATTTCTTGCAAAAGAAATTAGTGGGGATATGGTAGAACTGGAAGAAATTCCGGCTACACAAACTCAAACTGAAGATTTAGTGGAACCAGAGGATTCAGCAGCTCCCAATGAACCTCAGCCTCTCCGTCGATCTAGTAGGGTTCTTCGCCAACCTGAGAGATACTACGGTTTTCTCATGGATGGTGGAAGCGAGGATTGCATCATGGAGGATGATGACCCAACTAGCTTCGAGCAGGCCATCACGAGTAGGGACTCGGTGAAATGGCTGGATGCTATGCGGTCCGAGATGGAATCCATGTACACCAACAAAGTATGGACTTTGGAAGTTGCTCCTGAAGGGGTAAAACCCATTGGGAGTAAGTGGATCTTCAAGAAAAAACTTGGTGTAGATGGGAAAGTGGAGACTTTCAAAGCTTGACTTGAAGCAAAGGGTTTTCGTCAAAGACCAGGTGTGGACTATGACGAGACCTTTTCTCCAGTGGCTATGCTTAAATCCATCCGGATCATGCTTGCCATCGCTGCATATCATGATTACGAAATCTGGCAAATGGATGTTAAGACCGCCTTTCTAAATGGTGATTTAGAAGAGTGCGTGTACATGACTCAGCCAGAGGGCTTCGTAGACAGTGGGAGCAGCGGGAAGGTGTGCAAGCTGCTTAAATCCATTCATGGATTAAAGCAAGCATCGCGGAGTTGGAACATCTGCTTTGACGTCGTTATCAAAGAGTTTGATTTCGTCAAAAACCCAGATGAACCTTGTATTTATAAGAAGGTGGCAGGGAGTAAGGTTGTCTTCCTCGTATTGTACGTGGACGACATACTCTTGATAGGAAATGATATTCCTATGCTGCAATCGGTCAAGCTCTTCTTATCACAAAGATTCTCAATGAAAGATCTTGGTGATGCCTCCTGCATATTGGGGATCGGGATCTATAGAGATAGATCCAAACGGATATTGGGATTGTCCCAATCCAGGTACATTGACACCATACTAAAGAGGTTTAGTATGGAAGAATCCAAGCGTGGGAACTTGCCCACGATCTCTGGAGTCACTCTCTCCAAAGAGATGTCTCCTAAGACTGATTTGGAGAGAGCTCGCATGCAAGGGATACCCTATGCTTCGGCAGTAGGCTCTATCATGTATGCGATGCTGTGTACCAGACCCGATGTAGCATACTCACTAAGTGTAGTGAGCAGGTATCAAGCTGATCCTGGAGAGAGTCACTGGACAGCTGTGAAGAGCATTCTCAAGTACTTGCGAAGGACTAGAGATATGTTCTTGGTGTATGGTAACGGAGAGCTCCAAGTGGAGTCCTTTACCGATTCCAGCTTCCAGAGTGATAAGGACGACTCTAAGTCGCAGTCGGGTTTTGTCTTTACCCTTTACGGAGGGGCGGTTAGCTGGAAGAGTTCCAAGCAGGAAACCGTGGCAGACTCGACGATGGAGGCTGAATACATCGCTGCCAACGATGCTGCCAAAGAGGCTGTCTGGATCAAGAAGTTCATTACTGAACTTGGAGTGGTTCCATCCATTGAGCATCCAATACCTTTGTATTGCGATAACAATGGAGCGGTGGCTTTGGCCAAGGAACCCAGGTCCCATCAGCGATCCAGGCATATTCTTAGGCGGTATCACCTGATCCGGGAGATAGTTGATCGCCGGGAGATCGAGGTCAGGAGGGTTGACACGAAGAACAACACGGCGGATCCACTCACGAAGGCCATTCCCCAGATACAGTTTGAGAGACTCTTCGGGATGCTCGGTATGCGATACTACAGCAGCTGGCCCTAGTGCAAGTGGGAGATTGTTAGTTGTATGTATGCCCTAGAGGCCAGTATTGTACAGATGATGTATATTATATTGGATGATTGGACATATATAGAGATGACTTTCTTGCTCGATATGATAGTATGCTATCTGGTTACTCTTTATCTTAACATGTACACTAGTCTCTTTAAACTGTCTTATGGTTACATGTTGGTAAAGCCCTTAGGATGTGTACTTGACTGCCTGGACTATGATGCAGATCATACTAGTGGGGACATGGTAGTCCACAAGTACATCCTTCAAGGTCCCTAGTCGTGGGTGTATCGAGACGGGGCATCGATATACCAGAGTAGACTAGCGTATACGCTTCTCGACCCATGAGATGGGCGATAGATGATCCCATATCCATTGGTGTTTGACATCAGAGATGGTGTACGGGTGCTCAGTGGAGACTGGGTACACTGGAAGGACTCGCCGAGAACTCCCAGATGGTATTATACCTCACGTCAGATGGCAGTTCTCAGGTGACACTTGTACAGGTTAGTCTGTAGACCCGAGATCGTCATAGAGTCTTGTGTGATTCCCACTGTGCTTTGATCTCCACCTTACCACGTCCCTGAGGACGTGCAAAACGGTGGTCTTTGGGTACAGTCCCGAGTCACATGGAGGCAATGAGCGATAGGAGGGGTTTCGTCTCTCCCAGTATTGGGGGTTGATGTTGCGCTGTGCTCGATTGGCCGTAACAGGGAAGTCCCTGGCCAGGGCTGATCAGAGATTTGCTGGTAAGTGTTACCAGTAGTTTCTCGACCCGTTATGAGCCTCACATCGGCACGACTTATCGGTTATTGGGGTCTGACGTATACCACCCCTAGACTTGATATACGACATATCAGACGAACAGACCGGACTGTATGGTAAGTGTTACTGATTGGATTCACAGGAGTGTGAGCGGACTAGCTCGTCGATCTTCTGATCACTCAATACCCGGATGGCCGTTACGTTTAGCAGACAGCTTGCGGCTTGTGGGTGCTTGATATGATCATCATCTGCTACCGGCGTATTGACGAGTCTTTAGAGTCCTACACAGAGGTTTCCTGGCTCAAGCGAAACGAAATAGGAGCGCATATGAGATATGTGCGGGAGCGAGAATAATGCGTGTATGTGATACCGCATTTCATTCTCGCGATAAATGTTTCGATTGGTTATATTCGATATGACCTAGTTATCGAATCATTGATTCGATGAATCGATACATTGAATACTAGTCGGTTATGTGCGACATGACCGGATCATTGAATCAAATGTTGATTTAATGATTTAATGTATAATTATATATTTGATATATTACATTGCATTAACTAGTATTGGTTCACTTTATACGGATTTTCTCACTTGATGTGCAAGTTGTATATATGATATACTTTTGTACACATGTTTGTATCATGTTTGATGATACTTGCTCACATGGTTAAGTGTAAAGAATTAAACCATGGTTAAGAAGATAATTAGGGTTTTGATTTATTCTCTCATTTATTTATCCATTCTTTATTTATTTAAATGGATAAATGAAAACATAATGGTTTCTTTTTTTCATGAAGCTTGTTGAAGCTTCATGAAGCTTTGACTAAAGAAACCATTTTGTCTTCTAGCTTAACCCTAACCCTTCTTATTTACCATGGTCTTTTCTCTACACTTAACCTTGGTTAAGATATGATAAGTATTGATTTATTTTTCTATTTTGGACAACACTTATCATATTCTAGCTTCATCTTCTCCTTCTTCTTCAAGAGAGAAAACTAGATGCCATCAATGGCAACTTGAGCAAAAGTGAGTGAAATCCAATTCTAAAGTGAACCCACCTCCTATTTCTTCACCCTCTACCACTTGCCAAGTTGTTTTGGGTGTTTTCTTCATAAGTTTCACAACTTGGTGAAGTTGGAGCTTGAACTTGTGCAACCTCGACGTAGATCATCTTCGGCACGAAGCCGACGACATTGCCCGCTCGTTTTCCCGATGAAGCCGACGATCGAGTCTAGGATTCGAGATGGACAGCGAGAGGACACCTACGTGGAGCTAAGCAAGTAGAGAACCGGATCTACAAAGGTTGTAGCCTCTCTCCTTTAGTTAAAATGTTAACTAGATTCGTTTTTCGCCTAGGATTCCAGCCGACGATCCGTATTTGGGTTTCTCGGCACCATAATTTTTATAAATTGGCATGGTTGATGCCTTGTGAGACCTCTATAGGGTGCCTAGGAACCTTTCAATTAATATATGTTTTGCTCAAATATACGTTCCGCCGTTTTGAAATATCCCAAAAGGTTTTCCTTTATAAACGTTCGTGTCGCTCGCGGACACGTAGGAAATGACGAGATTATAACTCCTTTTTGAAAATCTCTTGTAAAACTTTTAATGCATGCAAAGTACTCAGGTACTGTCCTCAGATCAGTCCTGTTTGGCTACTACATAATATAGTGCCCATCATGAAAACAAGATGCTCAAGAGCAAAATCAGCCTCAAAAGGCGTATCCAATAATTACGTGCATATGGTGCATACGGAAATCAAAGCCAAATACAAGTGCTATGAATGAACACAAAACCAAACAAAGTGCTACGGGTGTGCACGATAACATCTGTCCAGTACAACGGATGTGCACGACAATAATATCAAGTTCATCTATAGTGTATAAAAATCTCAACCCAGTGCAACTAACATGCATGAATGAAAATCACAATCGAGTGCACCCGGTGTGTACAAAATCACATCTCATATCATGCGCCCAACATGCGCGAAAATCCAAATCAAGTGCATCCGTCAGGCACCAACGAAATCTAAATCAAGTGCATCCAACATGCACGAATAAAATCTTACTCCAGTGCATCCGATGCGTACAAAATCCAATACCAAGCGCCTAACATGCGCAAAAATCCAACCCAAGTGTGCCAAGTATGTAATAAGCATCAAGTGCAGTAGCATGCAGGAAAAAGAACATCAAGTGCAACGCGCACAAAAACATAAATCTGGTGAACAAATGCTCAAATACATAAATCGGTGCAACCAATACAAGAAATACCCATCCGGTGTAAAAATGCATGAAAATGCAAATCTAGTGCTATGAATGCACGAAACACGAATCTGGTGCAACAAATGCACAAAACACAAAACCTGTGGATCCAGTGCACGAAATACAATTCCGGTGAAACAAATGCACGGCGTAAAAATCCAGTGCAGCAAATGCACAAAATACAAATCGGGTGAAACAAGTGCACGGAAACGCATCAATAACTCAAATGCGTATAAAAACAACATCGGCGGTCCCAAGATGTATAAAATCAAAACGTGTGCAAGTATGTGCACAAATCCATATCAATGCACTGCATGCACATGTGAGCTATACTGAGTGCAAAAATCAATCGGGTGCGTACCACAAGCACAAAATCAAATCAATAGTATGGAATGCACGAAATTATAAACGCGTGCTACGAAGGTACAAAATCAACATCAAGTGCAATAGATATGCACAAATCGCAATCCAACACAACGGTGTATAAAACGTATATCAAGTGCAATAACTATGCAAAAAATATAAATACCCAGTAGGTGCATCCATGCTGCTTGAAAACAATATCATGAACTAAATCATCAAAACTAAATTCCAAGCGATATAAGTGTGATACTCGGATCACAAACGCAAATCGCAACAAATGACATTGAGGTACACCTCCTATAATGTCGAAGAAAAATGTCGGTGCGCCCAGAACTGGCAGAGCAAGAACATCCGCTTGCCTCCTGCTCATGGTCTGGCGTCTTCTGTCTCTGGGTCCTCATTTCTCTGTGGATTACCAATCTCGCAATCTATCTGCTCATCGGCCCGGTCAGGTGTGCTAATGGAAACGATTCCACTCGGGCACTCCTCAGGTCAATTAGTATGACCACTGGCAAAGCAGCACGTCGCTGGAGGTGGCCTCTGGCCTTCTGAATACATGTAACACAACTGATCCTCGGTGCAAATCTTATTGCAGCAGTGTCTTAGAAGGAACCTACTCAAGGTCGCTTCCGATCTCGCCTATATCGAAATGTATGGAGGCCGGTACTCTCATAAATCTTTTCTCGCTTTCTGGACATCTGCGTTCTAAGCATAACATTTTCTCGGAAATTGGCCGTATCTCAACGCCTCTGTATAAATATCCGATCACTAATCTCAACTTGGAGTAACAATAGCTCGTTAAGATCTCGCACGAACCTCTTGCTCCACTCGTCTTTATTTTCGTCCACTTCGACGTCACGTCATGCTATCTGCGTACGGCAATGGTTCTCGGATACAGTCAATCCGGAATCTCTCACACGGACTCGAAATCGCGAACTCAGTATCTTCATCACTCTCTAGAAGATATCTATCCAAACACGTCCTCAGGAACCCATCCCAATCATGGGAGGAATACCCATATTCGTCCATTCTCGATCAACTCACAATGCATCTAGGTGAGGTCCACTATCTGAAGCTGGTCCACTTACTGATCTCCTATCGAATTATCTAACGAACCACGTCATCTCTGGATCGATCTACTCTAGATCTGAGTAAGATTCTTTACCCTGAAAATCTTCAACTCAACAGGACCTGCATCGGCGCGTCAAATTTGACGAATCACTCTATCTCTCAACTAAAGATAGACTAGCTATCTCCTGTCGCATCTCTGCCTGAAAGCTCCAGCGATCTCAGCTCGTAAGCTTTGGAAGCGACATCACATCAATCTCAACAACAGCTAGGTCATCTGTCTGCTCGGTAGATGACATCACAATCTCTGAGGTATGTTGTAAATTAACAGTCCTATCGTAACAGGCAACCCCTAACAATGGCCCGATCATCCGGTACAAAACCATACACTTTTCTCAAACGAGAGGTCACAACACAACACTACATCAATACGTTCCCATGTCACCAGAAAACACGATGGTCAGTCCTCATCCACAACGGGTTCTCCCTGACCGCATCACTAGCAGCTGCTCAAACTGCACTCAAACCATGGTGACAGGAACATCAATCAGGTATCGACGAAAATAGATCAAAAGGATGAAATGAATCAACAGATCCAGAATGAATACATGATCATAAGGTGGAATGGAATCAGTAAGAGTATGATCATGGAAACGAATAGAATCAAGGATCTCAAATGGATGTATAATCAAGGAAGAGAATCACCGGTCTCAAGATATGTACATCCTAAGGTCACTTAAGTGGAGTATCGTATCGTAAATATGCCGCGGAACATACGTACGGTACGTCGCTCTACTCAAACTACCTACTCTATCAATCAGGGTCGACCTATTAAACGAATGTTCGGGTCTAATACCCCCGTGTTCAAGTCTAAGTTCCGTAAGGTAAAACCTAGGTTCCGAAATAGATTATGCCCCTGACTCCACATAGTCAAACCTAAACTCGAACTAAGGTTAAACCTAGTGCTCTGATACTAACTTTGTCATGACCCGAAATATTAGCTCGTGACCGGCACTTAGATCACTCAGCGTCTACAGGCGTAACGTAATTTAAGTAAGCCGAAACCCAAAAATCTAAACCTTTCATAAGAAGTAAGTAATGAAAATATTGATACAATATTTGGAAACCTTAAGTAAATGTCCTTAAATCTCTTTTTTTTTTTGAAATTTTGGCAGCACTTCCTTTGTAAAAACTATCCCCAAAATGGGTACAACATAGAATATAAAGAAAGCATCCCCAAACGGGAGCAAATCACGCCCAACGGCGGAAACAACCACCACAAGCATACACACACACACACACACACACACACACACGACGACCAACGGCGAAGATCAACACAAAGTAAAATGAAAAGCAAGACATCAAACCACCAAGCGAGCATATAATCCTGTTGGATATGTGTATGCCCTAGAGGCCATTATATGATAGTGGATGTATCTGTACATGTATATATATATTCAGTGTACATTCTTGCTCGACATGATAGTATGCTATCTGGTTTTTCTTTATCTGACATGTTGATTTGATCATGCTTTTATTCATTCACACATGTTGATAATGTTAGTTATATGTATGCCCTAGAGGCCATTACTATACATAGGATGTATATTGTAGTGGATGTTGGGACATATATAGGGAGGACTTTCTTGTTCGACATGATAGTATGTTATCTGGTTGATCTTTACCTTAACGTGTACACTGATAGTCTCTCTGTTACATGTTGGTAAAGCCCTTAGGATGTGTGCTTGACTACCTAGACTATGATGTGGATCATACTAGTGGGGACATGGTAGTCTATAAGTACATCTTTCAAAGTCCCTAGTCGTGGGTGTATCGAGACGGGGCATCGATATACCAGAGTAGACTAGCGTGTACCTTCTCGACCCATACAGATGGGCGATGGATGATCCCATATCCATTGGTGTTTGACATCGGAGATGATATACGGGTGCTCAGTAGAGACTGGGTACACTGGACGGACTCGCCGAGAACTCCCAGATGGTATTATACCTCACGTCAGATGGCAGTTCTCTGGTGACACTGGTACAGAGTAGTCTGTTGACCCGAGATCGTTATAGAGTCTTGTGTGGTTCCCACTGTGCTTTGTTTTCCATCTTACCACGTCCAAGAGGGCGTGCAAAACGGTGGTTTTTGGGTACAGTCCCGAGTCACATGGAGGCAATGAGCGATAGGAGGGGATTCGTCTCTCCCGGTATAGGGGGTTGATGTTGCGCTGTGTTCGATTGGCTATAACAGGAAATCCCTGGCCAGGGTTGTTGAAATTTACTGGTAAGTGTTACCAGTAGTTTCTCGAATTGTTATAGACCTCATATCGACACGACTTATCGAGCTATTGGGGTCTGACGTTTACCACCCCTAAGCGAGATATGCGACATATCAGACGATCAGACCGGACTGTACGGTAGTGTTACTGGTTGGATTCACTGCAGTGTGAGCGGGCTTGCTCGTCGATCATCAGATCGCTCAATACCCGGGTGGCCGTTACGTTTAGCAGACCGCTTGCAGCTTGTGGGTGTTTGATATGATCATCATCTGCTGCCGGCGTATTGACGAGTCTTTAGAGTCCTACACAGAGGTTTCCTGGCTCAAGCGAAACGAAATAAGTGCGCGTATGAGATATGTGCGGGACCGAGAATGATACCAGTATGTGATACTGTATACGATTCTCACGATTTATGACATTGATCGGTTATATGCGATATAGCCGGGTTATCGGATCAAGTGTTGATTCAATAAGTTGTTACTGTTGAAACTAGTCGGTTATATGCGATATGACCGGATCGTTAAATCAAGTGTTGATTTAATGATTTAATGTATAATTATATATTTGATATATCACTTTACATTAACTAGTAATGGTTCACTTTAAATGGATTTTCTCACTTGTTTTGTGCACATTGTATATGTGATATATTTTTGTGCACTTGATTGTATCATGTTTGATGATACATGAATGCTAGGGTTTGTGTAAAGAGTTAAACCTTAGTTAAGTAAATGGTTAGGGTTATTATATATTTATTCATTCATTTATTGAATGGTTTATTTCATTTTGGCAAAAGGAAAATGGTGGCTAATTTTGTTCTTTGTTGAAGCTACATGAAGCTTTGAATAAAGTCCACCATTTTTGTTTTATGCCTAACCTAACCATTCACCTAACTATAGTTTGCTCTCTACACATAACCATGGTTGGATTATGATAAGTTTTGGTTTTCTTTTCTATTTAAAATTAACTTATCATAACACTTATCTTCTTCTTGCTATCTTCTTCTTCTTCTTAACAAGAAGAAAAGCATGCTTCATCAATGGTGATTGATGAATTAGAGTGAGAAATCCAATTCTAAAGTTTACCCACTTCCTATTTCTTCATCCTATACCTCTTGCCAAGTAGTAGAGTGTGTTTCCTTCACAAGTTTTCATGGCTTGGTGAAGGTGAAGCTTGATCTAGTGATGCTTCGACGTAGATCATCTTCGGCACGTCGTCGATGACCTATCCCGCTTCTTCTTCGATGAAGCCGACGCAAGAGCCCGGATTTCGATTTGGACAGCGAGGATACTTCGTTGCGGAGCTATGGAGGTGGAGAACCGGATCTACAAAGGTTGTATTTCCGTTTACTTGTAGTTAAGTGTTAACTAGTTACTTTGTTCGCCTAGACATCTAGCCAACGATCCGTTCTAGGGTTTATCGGCACCGTTTAAATTTGAAATTGGCATGGTTGATGCCTTGTGAGACCTCATTAGGGTGCCTAGGAACCCTACAGATAAATCCCTGAGGATATTGGCTTGACTACTGTGATTATGATAGAGATCATACTAGTGGGACATCTGTAGTTTATAAGCATATCCTAAAATGTCCCTAGTCATAAGTATATCGAGACGGGGCATCGATATACCAGAGTAGACTAGCGTATATGATACTAGACTCATATGATGGGCGATGAATGTCCCCACATTCATCGATGTTTGACATCGAGATCGTATACGGGTGCTCAGTGGTGACTGGGTACACTGGACGGACTCACCAAGAACTCCTATATGGAATTATATCTATCGTCGGATAGCAGTTCTCAGGTGATACTGGTGCAGGTTAGTCTGTAGACCCGAGATCGTCATAGAGTCTTGTGTGCTCTCCCACTGTACTTTGATTACCACCCTACCACGGCTCTACTGAGACGTGCAAACAGGTGGCCGTTGGGTACAGTCCCGAGACACACGAAGGCGCTGAGCGATAGGAGGGGTTTCATCTCTCCCGGTATTGGAAGTTGATGCAGTGCTGTGCTCGACTTATTATATCAGTAAGTCCCTGTCCAGGGCTGCTGAGATTTACTGATAAGTGTTATCAGTAGTTTCTCGATCTGTTATAGACCATTCACCGGCACGACTTATTGAGTTATTGGGGTCGACGTGACCATCCCTAGGCTCGATATGCAGCATATCTGATGAAGAGACCGGACTGTACGGTTGTTTTGCCGGTTGGCTCGACGGGAGTTGTAGCAAGTTCGCTTGTTTTCTTCTGATTGCTCAATACCCAGGTGGCCGTTACGTTTAGCTGACCGCTTGCGGCTTGGGGGTGCTTGATATGATCATCACCCACTGCCGGCGTATTGATGAGTCTTAGAGTCCCACAAAGGAGTTACCTAGTCCAGGCGAAACGTTGTGGTGCGCGTATGCGATATGCGCATGGACCCGGTTTAAATGCGCGTATAAGATACCGTATATTAATCGGGCGGCTTGCTTTTGGTTGGGTCGTATGTGATATGGCCGGATTGCTAAATCATGTGTTGATTTATCATTTAAACATTAGTTTCTCACTAGAAATCCTTTCTGGTATTTTTGGATGTATGCATGCATGTATGCATTCATTCTTGTTCATGCACATATGAATGTGCATGCACACATACATACATACATCATCCTTCATGGTTGTATATACATAGAAGATGGTGCCAATATAAGACTCACACCTTAGTTTTATATATATGGATATATACGTTTGTATTTATTTTAAAAAACAAAAGAAAAGATAAAGATTAATACATGGTTATCTACACTCTACTTCAACTAACCTTGCTTCACCTACTTATTAACCATGAGTTAATCTTCCTCTTGTGTTTTAACTCAAGTGAAATAAATATCCATATAATGTAACTATGGTTTGAAATGAAGAGTAGAAAATATATATATACTTATATTTCTATTTTTCATAAGACATTATCATTCTCTTGATATTTCAAAAGCCATCATCTTCTTCCTCCTTGCTCTTTTGATCTCTAGTTTTCTCAAGAGAGCAAAACATTTACCAAGTTAGGATTTTGAAGTGAGAAAAGCAACCACAACACCATTCTACACTAGTCTTGCCAACTTGTGAAGAGTGTTAGCTTCATTTTCTTCTCTTGATCAAGTGAAGTTAGAAGCTTGGACAAAGGAGCTTCGGGTGGATCGTCGTGGACATTAGAAGACCTCAAGCGAACCCTTTTCCAACCCTCAAGTGGCCAAAGAGTCTAGCATAGGGAGCTACAAATGTTGTACTCTCAAAACCCTTGCCTTTGTTACTTGTGATGTTGTTTAAGTTATGAAACCCTAATTTTCTAGGAATGATTCTTTGTATGTTCACTTAGCATCTAAAAAAATTTATTTTTGAGACATCTGATGGTTCCAAACCCTTCATAAGGTGCTAGGTAAACCTAACATTGGTATCAGAGCCGACCTAGAATTTTAGGTGAAACTTTAACGAAGTTAAAACTCCGATCGAACCGAAAAATACGGATTTTTAGCACTCTCTGGACATTTTTTCAAACCTGGTTATTTTCGGAATTAAAAATATGTAAAAAATTCAGCAGGTAAATCTAAGAACCACTGTAAAAAATGATGCAGTAAACCGTAATTCCCGCCGTGGAAACGCGGCCAAAGCTTGCTTAGGCTGCGGTTTCGCGGCCGTACACATGAATCAATGCATGGTATTTGTACAGTAATACTTATAACTGCTTGTTGATATTTTTGGGTATTTTTAATCTGGTTTAAGTGTTATTTGTTCTGGAGATTGTTTTGGGTCAATGATTCGATCGGAATTTTAATTTCATGCTTTTTCCGGATAATTAGAAAGTATTGAATTGTTCGAACGAGTATCATTTTCTCACTTTTCACGGGGTTTAAATCTTTCGGAAATACGTGCAAGTTTTGTGGTGGACCCTCTAGAAGACAACAAACCTTAACTCGATTATGTGACCATCTTGAACTGCCTTTTGAACCTTATGGTTTGGGGCAGTACGGCATGCCACATGTGAGGCGTTGGCTTGACCCTTCTACGGCTGGACCGCTACTACTGTGACACACTCCGGGTTTTTTGAACTCCGCTCAAGTGTTGAGCTTTAGGGAATTTTGGGTATTTGATCATTCGTTCAAAAACTTTAATACTGTCTATTTATCTGGAATGTGATGCAATGTGTGGAATTCATATAGCTAGACATGAAATACAAAGTATGTGATATTTCGCATTTACGATGTCTAAAGAGAATGTGTATTCCAGATATTGCAGTTTTACACTTTCTTTTCTGTGACCGTAAGTGTAGTATGTAGTAGTATTGCCGATTGTCGTTGCTATAAATCGACGACGATCGGTGTATGCATACTTACTTACGTTGATGATATGAGATATTATGTGTTGCTGAGATATGATGTGCAGGATTGTCGCGATTGAATACCCGGGGGGTTTTATGTGAGATGAGAGTTTTATATTTTCATTCATGTAAATTCTAATGTAATGTTATATTATTTTATTTGGGGCACTTCCGGGTTGAGGTTGATGCCACCAGTGCTGTATATTATTTACCTTTCCGCATTAGGATGGACCCAAGGAGGGGAGCATAGGTGACCGGGTTTTGGGGTTCAGTGGGAGGCCATCTCGAGGAGTCGAGACTGGGTCTCCTAAACTCCAGAATTGTTAGGGTCGCTTGCCGCTCTCGTAGGGGTCCAGGGTGTGGGCTTGGCTATTCATCGCGATTGTGGAATCCGTATTTTCTATTATTAGCTAAATACTAAATACGGACGTCCTAGTATATCCAACATTATATCTATGTTTCTGCTACCAGTGTTCTGTGATATCTGAGACGAATGATATATTATATATATGATATATAGTAGACGTTGCTTATATTTTACACCCGCGCTAGTCCCGTCCCGGTATGCCGTTAGTTAAGTAACATAATGGTGCATAACGGAACATTGCGGCGAATGCGGATGGCATAGGCGTACGTGTTATTTTCGTTTCTTTTTTGTGATTGGCTTAAGGACTTAAATGATGGGATTATATTAATATGATTAATGTAAAGAAAATAAACCTAAAAAGATGTTGTAGAATCGGATTTGAAAACCACTCGGCTCTTTATGAAAAAGCTACATTTCAAAACTTCGGAGCTTAAGCCACTCCTTTTGAAAACCATTTGATTCTACAACGATATCAAGTTCAAAGCGTTAAAGATTTTATTAAAAATCATCTGCAACCCTCCGTCATTTTAGAAAGTAGAGTACTTAGTATTCGTGATACGTTTGTTGACTATAGTTAAGGCGTAGTGTACGGTAGCTAAGTGATGTCTTCCTACAATGCATATGATGCAGATTAATTAGGTCATTCATGCGACTTCTTTGACCATAGTTAAGAGTCATGTGAGTGGGTCTAATTAATCATGAAATGACGGGTAGAACTTGACTGGTAGTTATGATTTGTTGACCTTAGTTAAGGTCATAAGTACTAGGGGTAAAAACCACATTGGGAATTTCAATAGTTGAAATTTGCAATGAGATTGCATACCTTCCATGTGATGGTTGGATCCCGATCCCACTGTGAGCAATAGTTGCTCCCAGGAGAGTTTTGCAGTTTACAATTAGCTAACTCATTAGGTTTCTAGAAAGGTGTTAACGGGGCTACGCCTCTGGGAAAACGAGGTTTACTTTAACTAGGTCCGTGCGAAAGCACGGGTAACCTCCCTCAAGTACCGACACTGGCCTAACTGAACGGTTAGCGAAGTTGTAGACTGTAATTAATCCTGGCTAGTTTTCTTTTTAAGGTTTGAAAGAAAAACTCGATTAAAGCAGTGGGAAACATCAATTAGACAAGATGATAACCAATCAGATCTATGCAAGAGCTTTCGCTAGGTGTATTCTTTTCTCTCTCGTAATGGTAGATACCCAAGACTGGACTCAAGCTTCTACTAGATAAAAATAAACTGAATGAGACAAATTATAAAGACTGGCTGAGGAATCTAAAAATAGCCTTGACTTATGATAAAGTATCATATGTCCTCACGGCTTAAGCCCCGCCCGTCCCAGGTCCAAAATTCTCAGTTCCGGACATTGAAGTCCGCAAGACATGGGACGCTGACTGTGCCACGGCCAAATGCCTCGCGCTTGCATCGATGGATAACACACATCAAAAGCAGCACGAGAATATGGACATTCACGCCATATTGCTCCATACAAAGGAGTTGTATGGAGAGCAATCCCGTGTATTACGATACGAAGCATCAAAGAGAATGTTTCAGATGCGAATGGCCCCTGGTACACCAGTAGAAGACCATGTTCTGAAGATGATAGTTCTCATAGAAGAGCTTGAGGACCTTGGATGGACGATGGACAATGAGCAATATACGGATATTATTCTGCAGTCCCTCCCCTCCACCTTTGCTCAATTCATAGTGAACTTCAAAATGCATAACATGGAGAAGGAACTACCTAAACTCCTTAATATGTTAAGGAGTGCATAGAGCACTATGAAATCAGTAAAAACTCCCGTTATGAGTGTTGGACAGTCTTCCTCTTCTCGCCCAAAGGCTAAGGCCAAAGGAAAGAAAAAGAAGAAGCCAACCAATTCTAAGGGTGGAGTTAAAAAGGTGAAGGGAAAGGAAAAGTCCAAAGCTGGAGACTCGGGGAAAGGGGAATGTTTTCATTGCCACAAGACAGGACATTGGAAGCGCAACTGCACGGAGTACTTAAATCTCAAGAAGAAGCATGGGGATGCTTCTGCTTCCTGTGCGTTTGTGACAGAAAACTGTTTTTCAATAAACTCTGCTTGCTGGGTATTGGATACCGGTTCAGGTTCTCACATTTGCAATTCTATGCAGGGGCTGAGAAATAGCAAGGTTTTGAAGACAGGTGACCATACTCTCCGCGTTGGAAATGGTTCCAATGTACATACAGTCGCAGTTGGAGAGTATCACTTGGGGTTACCATCTGGGTGTATATTGGTTTTGAACCCATGTTATTTTGTACCAAGTATGCTTTGTAATATAATATCCGTTTCATTGTTAGACAATGAAGGATATAATTTTGTATTGCAGAACAATGTTATGAACATTCACCTTAATCAAATGTTGGTTGGGTATGGTACGCTTAATAACGGGATATATGTCCTAAATCAACACACAGTTTTCAGTATACAACACACTAATAAAAGAAAACTTTTAGAAATAAATGAAGCTTTTCTTTGGCACTGTAGACTTGGTCATATTAACGAAACAAGACTAAACAAGTTACACAAAGATGGATATTTAAACCCTTTTAAATATAAATCTTATGCGACTTGCTAGTCTTGTATCAAGGGTAAAATGACCAAAACTCCGTTTACCGGACACGGAGAAAGAGCTACTGAGCTCCTAGGCCTCATACATAGTGATGTATGCGGGCCAATGTCTATACAGGCTAGAGGCGGTTTTTCATACTTCATTACGTTCACTGATAATTTCTCAAGATTCGGTCATGTATTTTGATTAAAGGACAAGTCTGAAGCTTTCGAGAAATTCATTGAATATAAACAAGAAGTAGAAAACAAACCGGCTTGAGTATCAAGATGCATCGATCAGATCGAGGTGGAGAGTATCTCAGTACAGAATTCGCAAACTTCCTAAAAGAGAATGGGATTCTCACTCAGCTCACTCCTCTTAACACACCACAGCACAACGGTTTGTCAGAACGACGTAATCGGACCCTATTAGATATGGTCCGTTCCGTGATGAGTGATGCTGAGTTACCCGTCTCAATTTGGGGGCATGCATTGGAGACTGCAGCGTTTCTACTGAACAGGGTTCCAACCAAAACCGTATCTACCACGCCATATGAGATATGGCATTGGAAGTGACCATCTCTTAAGAGAATTAAGATTTGGGGTTGCCCGGCCTATGTTAAAAAGCAGAATCCGGACAAACTCGAGACTACGGTCAGTCATAGTGTAACTTTGTGGGATATCCAAGGAACTCTTATGGATATCTATTCTACCACAAGGAGAAACAAAAGGTGTTTGTTTCTCAGTATGCCACATTCTTGGAAAAAGAGTTTTTCATAGATAAAAATGATGGCAAGGTGGTGGATCTAGAAGAGATTCTAGAGACACAAACTACAAATGACGATTTGGTTGAACCGGCTGTTGCAATAGAAACTAAGGAATCTCGGCCACTCCGTAGGTCTGGTAGGACTTCTCGCCCACCGGAGAGGTACTACGTTTTCCTCATTGATGGTTACGGAGAAGACTGCATCATGGATGATGATGATCCTACCACTTTTCAGCAAGTTATCACGAGTGGAGACTCTGTGAAGTGGCTGGATGCCATGAGATCTAAAATGGAGTCTATGTACACCAACAAAGTATGGACTTTGGACGTTGTACCCCCTGGGGTAAAACCTGTGGGGTGCAAATGGATCTTTAAAAGAAAGATTGGTGTAGATGGGCAGGTGGAGACCTATAAGGCAAGACTTGTGGCGAAGGGTTTTCGTCAAAGACCAGGTTTGGACTATAACAAGACTTTTTCTCCCGTAGTCATGCTTAAATCCATTCGGATCCTACTTGCTATTGCTGCTCACTACGACTATGAAATCTGGCAGGTGGACGTTAAAACAGCATTTCTAAATGGAAATTTAGAAGAATGCATTTATATGGATCAGCCAGAGGGCTTCATTGACAGTGGGAGCAGCGGGAAAGCATGTAAACTGCTTAAATCCATATATGGGTTAAAGCAGGCATCACGGAGTTGGAACATCTGTTTCGATGATGTCATCAAAGAGTTTGATTTCATCAAAAATCCAGATGAACCTTGTGTTTATAACAAGGCTGTAGGGAGAGCTGTCACATTCCTCGTATTGTACGTGGACGACATTCTTCTGATAGGAAATGATATTCCTATGCTACAGTCGGTCAAATCTTTCTTATCACTAAGGTTCTCCATGAAGGACCTGGTTGATGCCACATACATTCTGGGCATAAGGATCTATAGGGATAGATCCAAAAGGTTATTGGGATTGTCCCAAACCAGGTACATCAACACCATCCTGAAAAGGTTTAGTATGGAAGACTCCAAGCGGGGTGCCTTACCCACTTGCCATAGGGTCACTCTCTCCCAGGATTCTTGCCCAAAGACCGATGAAGAGAGAGCTCGCATGAGCATTATACCCTATGCTTCGGCAGTAGGATCTATAATGTATGCGATGTTATGTACGCGCCCAGATGTAGTTTATGCACTTAGTGTTGTAAGAAGGTATCAATCCAACCCAGGGGAGAATCACTGGACAGATGTGAAGAACATTCTTAAGTACTTACGAAGGACTAAAGAATTGTTCTTGGTGTATGCTAATGGAGATCTCCAAATGGAGGCCTTTACCGAATCGAGCTTCCAGAGCGATAAGGACGACAACAAATCTATCTCTAGGTTTGTATTTATCTTCAATGGAGGGGCGGTAAGTTGGAAGAGTTCCAAACAGGATACCGTTGCAGACTCTACGATGGAGGGTGAGTACATTGCTGCAAATGATGCCGCCAAGGAAGCCGTCTGGATGAAGAAGTGCGTCTCGGAGCTAGGAGTAGTTCGAACCATTATTGATCCAATAACATTGTATTGTGATAATAATGGGGCTATGGCATTAGCCAAGGAGCCCAGGTCCCATCAGCGGTCCAAACACATCCTGAGGCGCTTTCATTTGATCCGGGAGATTGTAGATCGCCGCGAGATCGAGATTAGGAGAGTAGACACAAAGAATAACGCCGCGGATCCATTCACCAAGGCCCTCCCTCAGCCGCAGCATGAGCGACTTTTTGAGATGTTGGGTATGAGATACGCCAATAACTGGCCTTAGTGCAAGTGGGAGATTGTTGGATATATGTATGCCCTAAAGGCCATTATATGATAGTGGATGTATCTGTACATGTATATATATATTCATTGTACATTCTTGCTCGACATGATAGTATGCTATCTGGTTTTTGTTTATCTGACATGTTGATTTGATCATGCTTTTATTCATTCACACATGTTGATAAAGCCCTGAGGATATTGGCTTGACTACTGTGATTATGATAGAGATCATACTAGTGGGGCATCTGTTGTTTATAAGCATATCCTGAAATGTCCCTAGTCGTAGGTATATCGAGACAGGGCATCGATATACCAGAGTAGACTAGCGTATATGATACTAGACCCATATGATAGGCGATGAATGTTCCCACATTCATCGATATTTGACATCGAGATCGTATACGGGTGCTCAGTGGTGACTGGGTACACTGGACGGACTCACCGAGAACTCCTATATGGAATTATATCTATCGTCGGATAGCAGTTCTCAGGTGACACTGGTGTAGGTTAGTCTGTAGACCCGAGATCGTCATAGAGTCTTGTGTGCTCTCCCACTGTACTTTGATTACCACCCTACCATGGCTCTACTGAGTCGTGCAAACAGGTGGCCGTTGGGTACAGTCCCGAGACACACGAAGGCGAGGAGCGATAGGAGGGGTTTCGTCTCTCCCGGTATTGGGAGTTGACGCTGTGCTGTGCTTGACTGGTTATATCAGTAAGTCCCTGTTCAGGGCTGCTGTAATTTACTGATAAGTGTTATCAGTAGTTTCTCGATCTGCTATAGACCATTCACCAGCACGACTTATTGAGTTATTGGGGTCGACGTGACCATCCCTAGGCTCGATATGCAGCATATCTGACGAAGAGACCGGACTGTACGGTAGTGTTGCCGGTAGGCTCGACGGGAGTTGTAGCAGGTTCGCTTGTTTTCTTCTGATCGCTCAATACCCAGGTGGCCGTTACGTTTAGCTGACCGCTTGCGGCTTGGGGGTGCTTGATATGATCATCACCCACTGCCGGCGTATTGACAAGTCTTAAAGTCCCACAAAGGAGTTACCTAGTCCATGCGAAACGTTGTGGTGCGCGTATGCGATATGCGCATGGACCCGGTTTAAATGCGCGTATAAGATACCGTATATTAATCGGGTGGCTTGCTTTTAGTTGGGTCGTATGTGATATGGCCAGATTGCTAAATCAATTGTTGATTTATCATTTAACCATTAGTTTCTCACTAGAAATCCTTTCTTGTATTTTTGGATGTATGCATGCATGTATGCATTCATTCTTGTTCATGCACATATGGATGTGCATGCACACATACATACATACATCATCCTTCATGGTTGTATATACATAGAAGATGGTGGCAAAATAAGACTTAGTTTTATATATATGGATATATATATTTGTATTTGTTTTAAAAAAACAAAAGAAAAGATAAAGATTAATACATGGTTATCTACACTCTTCTTCAACTAACCTTGCTTCACCTACTTATTAACCATGAGTTAATCTTCCTCTTGTGTTTTAACTCAAGTGAAATAAATATACATATAATGTAATTATGGTTTGAGATGAAGAGTAGAAAATATATATATACTTATATTTCTATTTTTCATAAGACATTATCATTCTCTTGAAATTTCAAAAGCCATCATTTTCTTCCTCATTGCTCTTTTGATCCCTAGTTTTCTCAAGAGAGCAAAACATTCACCAAGTTAGGGTTTTGAAGTGAAAAAAGCAACCACAACACCATTCTACACTAGTCTTGCCCACTTGTGAAGAGTGTTAGCTTTATTTTCTTCTCTTGATCAAGTGAAGTTACAAGCTTGGACAAAGGAGCTTCGGGTGGATCGTCGTGGACATTAGAAGACCTGAAGCGAACCCTTTTCCAACCCTCAAGTGGCCAAGGAGACTAGCGTAGGGAGCTACAAAGGTTGTACTCTCAAAACCCTAGCCTTTGTTACTTGTGATGTTGTTTAAGTTATGAAACCCTAATTTTCTAGGAATGATTCTTTGTATGTTCACTTAGCACCTTAAAAAATTTAATTTTGAGACATGTGATGCTTCCAAACCCTTCATAAGGTGCTAGGTAAACCTAACAAATCCATGGCTCTATGTCTCGCAACTACAAGTCTTGCCAAGTCTTACTTATACAAATACTAGTTTCTGATTGATGGAGGTGATTAGATACAATAAGAATAATAATAATGCAAGAGTGGCACGATCCAACATGTACTACCTACCAAAGCAAATCACCCGAATACAGCTGTGTGCCAGCGTTGCCGCTACTGATCCATGCGGCCAACCTGTACAAACTGTGGCACAACGGGGGTGAGTTGACAACTCATGAGTAGAAAACATCATTTGGTAGAAATTGAAATAAACAACGATTCCTAGGTCAACTATATCATAAAGGTAATATTATGATATCTAGGGTGACCGTATCTGCATATGTGCCAACACATAATCAATGCCTATATGCAAGTGGATCTCAACCATCCATATAATCAATGCTTGTATGCATGTGGATCTCATCTACGTGTCAACCAATGACACAACAACATCATGCATGTAAATATCATGAAAGCATATGCAGGTAAATATGAAGATATAAATCAACGTGTATCCCTCGCGACACATCAAAATCATGGAACCTAAATGTCCAACATCGACACTAGAAACATTATGAAACCCGTGTCCAACATCAACACGTAAATCCTCATACCTCAGGCACCGTATCCTCAAATCGGCCCTGAAATCTATAAGTCTCATAGAACATGACAGCCCAACATCGACACTCGCAACATCATGAAAACATAGGCTCCATCTGCGGGATCGTCCTGCGGGCTCCTGCAGTACGAATCGGTCTATCTCATCTCATTACTCCAGTCGGTATCCTCCAGATATCTGCCGAGCCTAAATACTATCACCGGTAGGAAGTGCACCTCCCCTGCCAGGCTCATCGGCTAAATCCATCGACATACCATTCTTGCCCCGGGGTACCATACCGGGTCCACCATTTACCTGCAAATGGCCTCGTCCACTCCTCGCCTCGGTTTTCAGATATCAATCTCAGAACCGACAAAACACAAGGTCGACGCACTGAAATATCATATCAAAAGAAACTGGTTTTTTAAAACAATACATACATCCTTTGAAACATAAACACGGTTGTCAAATCCAGAATCTCATGAAAACAGCATATCTCAATGCGTAAAATCATAAAGCATGATGTATGCGACATAGAACAGTAATATGAGCATATCAAGGGAAAACCGTTATTTAAATGCATCAATTTATTAAATATATCATACGGTTCCCAATTCCTCCAAAATCAAATGCAACTTCATATAAAGGCGTACATTTAGCTCCAGCAAGATGTGTGTATATACATGTAAGTATGTAAGCATGATGCATTTCATATGCGCAATAGCATAAGAATCAACGTCTAAAAGTCAATAATGATACAATACTACATAGGTGTATGTGCAGCTATAGCAGGGTATGTCATGCAACATAGCATAATGATGTGCGTATAGCAAGTATATCATAGCATGATATAGCAATTCTATTGTGTGAGTGACATAGAAATTATCGATGATGAAGTGTGTGAGCCGGCAATCTGTGTAAGTGTATCATACGCATCATCGATAATGGTGTAGGTGTACTAGCACATGTATATATATAATGCAATGAGAATATTATAAAAGTAGCTTAAGGTAAATCGTACGCGAAATGCTATCAGGTATACGTATCTACAATATATCCGAATCGGTGAATCTATCAATCGGCATCCAGCATCACAACACCACGTACGGTATAATCTATCGTACGGCATCCTCTAATCAAGGGTATAGATCAATCAGCAGGTAAAACTCATCACGTACGGTAATCCATCGGACGACGGTATTAAACAAATAGGGATTCTATGAACCTATACAATAACGGGGGTACGGATCTAAGTCTCGTACATCATATCACTCATTGTGTACATCATTATCCATATATATATACCTATCTCTCAGGTCACATCCGTGTCAATCTCATATCAGGGGACCGGCAAGGTATCAACTATTTCTTATCGACTCGCCTCCATATAACGACATATCAACTAAGTCATCATATCTCATCGTATACTCTTTTCATCGCATCAGTCTCTCACATCAAGTCATTTTACATATGCATTCTATCATATAAATCTCCAAGTGTTATGTCCCTATATCTTTCATCTCATATCCCGATATATATACTAAATCAGTAATATCACCTGTAACAATCTTTTTAACCACATTTATAGTTTTCTAATGTAGGTTTCTTCGACTGTACTCTTTATATACATCGATCTCTATTCATAATTTGCGGGGGTGCTATATGCCATCCACCCGACATCCCCCATAGATATAAATCTACTCACCTGCTAAACTCCTCGCTTAGCCGTAGTCGATGCGTTTCATCGTCTCAGAATCCTCGTGAATGTATCGATTGATCCATGTCCTTCGGTCTTCAATCTCTGTCCTAAGCATGTTGCGGCTGCCTCGACGAAATTCGCTCTCCGGTCACACTCGTCGAAGAGGACACACGTCGAGAATTTTTTATACGGGCTCCCGCTTCTACAACGTGTTAGTTATATGTATGCCCTAGAGGCCATTACTGTACATAGGATGTATATTGTAGTGGATGCTGGGACATATACAGGGAGGACTTTCTCGCTCGACATGATAGTATGCTATCTGGTTACTCTTGTAAGGTTAGTATAGCACCCTATGAAGTGTTTTGAAGCATCACATGACCCAAAGTTTTAATTTTTAAGGTGCTAAACTAACATGCAAAGGATAGATCCTAGAAAATTAGGGTTTACTAAACTTTAAGCTAACAAAAGTTTGGGTTTGAAGACTACAACCTTTGTAGCTCCCGTTTTTGCTTCGCTCCTTAGGCTCTTTGGTGTTGAATCGAGGTCCTCTTGAACTCCTCTTGTGTCCACGATGATCCACCGCGGAGATCTCCGTCCAAGCTCGCTACTTTGTAAAATCGAAGTAAACACTCTAATCAAGTTGGCTAGACTTGAGTAGAATGGTGTTATGGCTTTGGATCTCACTTCAAAAACCTTTCTTTTGTTGTATTTCACTCACTAGAAAAGAACTAGAGAGGAGAAGATGAAGGAGGATGAAAATGGTGGCTATTTCTTTTCAAGAGATAAAATGATAACCATAAGGTTAACTTTTTAAAAGAAATAAATATCACTATATATATTTATTCCTTCTTGACTCCAACCATGATTAAATGATAGATGATTAATTTAACTTGGGTTTAGAATGATAAAGAAAAGGATAACCATGGTTTAGTGGTAGGTGAGCATGGTTAGGTTAGAAGAAGCATGTAGAAACTAGCATAATTATCCTTTCCTTTTCATTTTCTTTTTAAATCCACAATCAAATAATAATCCATTAAATAATCTATGGTGTGAGTCTTATATTGCCACCATTTCCATATATAATCAACCATGATGGTTTGATGTATGTATGTGTACATGTATGCACATCTACATGTGCATGAAACTAGAAAAGAAGAAAGAAACACATGCATGCATGCATACATCCATCAAACCCTAGAAAGGTTTTAAGTGAGAAAACTAATGGTTAAATGATAAATCAACACTTGATTTATCAATCCGGTCATATCTCATATGACCCCACCAAAAGCAGTTCACCCGATCGATGTTCGGTATCATATACTCACATTTCAATCGGGTGCATGCGCATATCGCATATGCACACCACAACGTTTCGCCTGGACTGGGTAACTCCTCTGTGGGACTCTAAGACTCGTCAATACGCCGGCAGAGGGTAATGATCATATCAAGTACCCTCAAGCCGCAAGCGGTCAGCTAAACGTAACGGCCATCCGGGCATTGAGCGATCAGAAGACAACAAGCGAACCTGTTACAACTCCCGTCGAGCCATCCGGCAACACTACCGTACAGTCCGGTCTCTTCATCAGATATGCTGCATATCGAGCCTAGGGATGGTCACGTCGACCCCAATAACTCAATAAGTCGTGTCGGTGAATGGTCTATAACAGATCGAGAAACTACTGATAACACTTATCAGCAAATCTCAGCAGCCCTGGCCAGGGACTTGCTGTTATAACCAGTCAAGCACAGCACAGCATCAACTCCCAATACCGGGAGAGACGAAACCCCTCCTATCGCTCATTGTCTTCGTGTGTCTCGGGACTGTACCCAACGGCCACCTGTTTGCACGACTCAGTAGAGTCGCGGTAGGGTGGCAATCAAAGTACAGTGGGAGAACACACAAGACTCCATGACGATCTCGGGTCTACAGACTAACCTGTACCAGTGTCACCTGAGAACTGCTATCCGACGATAGATATAATTCCATATAGGAGTTCTCGGCGAGTCCGTCCAGTGTACCCAGTCACCACTGAGCACCCGTATATGATCTTGATGTCAAACATCGACGAATGTGGGAACATCCATCGCCCATCACATGGGTCTAGTATCATATACGCTAGTCTACTCTGGTATATCGATGCCCCATCTCGATACACCTCCGACTAGGGACATTTCAGGATATGCTTATAGACTACAGATGTCCCACTAGTATGATCTCCATCATAATCAGAGTAGTAAAGCCGATATCCTTAGGGCTTTATCAGTATGTATGAATGAATAAAAGCATGATCAAAACAACATGTCAGATAAAGAGGAACCAGATAGCATACTATCATGTCGAGCAAGAATACAAACTGAATATATATACATGTATAGATACATCAACTATCACATAATGGCCTCTAGGGCATACATATATCCAACAATCTCCCACTTGCACTAAGGCCAGTTATTGGCGTATCTCATACCCAACATCTCAAAAAGTCGCTCATGCTGTGGCTGAGGGAGGGCCTTGGTGAGTGGATCCGCGGCGTTGTTCTTTGTGTCAACTCTCTTAATCTCGATCTCGCGGCAATCTACAATCTCCCGGATCAAATGAAAGCGCCTCAGGATGTGTCTGGACCGCTGATGGGATCTGGTCTCCTTGGCTAACGCCATTGCCCCATTATCGTCACAATACAAAGGTATTGGATCAATAATGGTTGGAACTACTCCTAGCTCCGAGACGAACTTCTTCATCCAGACGGCTTCCTTGGCGGCATCATTTGCAGCAATGTACTCAGCTTCCATCGTAGAGTCTGCAACGGTATCTTGTTTGGAACTCTTCCAACTTACCGCCCCTCCATTGAGGGTAAATACAAACCCTGAGATAGATTTGCTGTCATCCTGATCGCTCTGGAAGCTCGAATCGGTAAAGGCCTCCATTTGGAGATCTTTATTACCATACACCAAGAACAATTCTTTAGTCCTTCGTAAGTACTTAAGAATGTTCTTCACAGCTGTCCAGTGGTTCTCCCCTGGGTTGGATTGATACCTGCTTACAACACTAAGTGCATAAGCTACATCTGGGCGTGTACATAACATCGCATACATTATAGACCCTACTGCCGAAGCATAAGGTATAATGCTCATGCGAGCTCTCTCTTCATCGGTCTTTGGACAAGAATCCTTGGAGAGAGTGACTCCATGGCAAGCGGGTAAGGCACCCCGCTTAGAGTCTTCCATACTAAACCTTTTTAGGATGGTGTTGATGTACCTGGTTTGGGACAATCCCAATAACTTTTTGGATCTATCCCTATAGATCCTTATGCCCAGGATGTATATGGCATCACCCAGGTCCTTCATGGAGAACCTCAGTGATAAGAATGATTTGACCGACTGTAGCATAGGAATATCATTTTCTATCAGAAGAATGTCATCCACGTATAATACGAGGAATGTGACAGCTCTTCCTACAGCCTTTCTATAAACACAAGGTTCATCTGGATTTTTGATGAAATCAAACTCTTTGATAACATCATCGAAACAGATGTTCCAACTCCGAGATGCCTGCTTTAACCCATATATGGATTTAAGCAATCTACATGCTTTCTCGCTGCTCCCACTGTCAATGAAGCCCTCTGGCTGATCCATATAAACGCATTCTTCTAAATCTCCATTTAGAAATGTTGTTTTAACGTCCATCTGCCAGATTTCATAGTCGTAGTGAGCAGCAATAGCAAGTAGGATCCGAATGGATTTAAGCATGGCTACGGGTGAAAAAGTTTCGTCATAGTCCAGACCTGGTCTTTGACGAAAACCTTTCGCCACAAGTCTTGCCTTATAGGTCTCTACCTGCCCATCCACACCAATCTTTCTTTTAAAGATCCATTTGCACCCCACAGGTTTTACCCCAGGGGGTACAACGTCCAAAGTCCATACTTTGTTGGTGTACATAGACTGCATTTCGGATCTCATGGCATCCAGCCACTTCACAGAGTCACCACTCGTGATAGCTTGCTGAAAACTGGTAGGATCATCATCTTCCATGATGCAATCTTCTCTGTCACCATCAATGAGGAAACCGTAGTACCTCTCCGGTGGGCGAGAAGTCCTACCAGACCTACGGAGTGGCCGAGGTTCTTCAGTTTCTGTTGCAACAGTCGGTTCAATCAAATCGTCATTTGTAGTTTGTGTCTCTAGAACCTCTTCTAGATCTACCACTTTGCCATCGTCTTTATCTGTGAAAAACTCTTTTTCCAAGAATGTGGCATGTTGAGAAACAAACACTTTTTGTTCCTCTTTGTGGTAGAACAGATATCCATAAGAATTCTTTGGATATCCCACAAAGTTACACATGACTGACCGTGTCTCGAGTTTGTCCGGATTCTGCTTTTTAACATAGGCCGGGCAACCCCAAATCTTAATTCTCTTAAGAGATGGTCTCTTCCCATGCCATATCTCATATGGCGTGGTAGACACGGCTTTGGTTGGAACCCTGTTTAGCAGAAACGCTGCAGTCTCCAATGCATGCCCCCAAAACGAGACTGGTAATTCAGCATCACTCATCATGGACCGTACCATATCTAATAGGGTCCTATTCCGTCGTTCTGACACACCGTTGTGCTGTGGTGTGTAAGGAGGAGTGAGCTGAGAGAGAATCCCATTCTCTTTTAGGAAGTTTGCAAATTCTGTACTGAGATACTCTCCACCTCGATCTGATCGAAGCATCTTAATACTCAAGCCGGTTTGTTTTTCTACTTCTTGTTTATATTCAATGAATTTCTCGAAAGCGTCGGACTTTTGCTTTAATAAAAATACATGACCGAATCTTGAGAAATCGTCGGTGAATGTAATGAAGTATGAAAAACCGCCTCTAGCCTGTGTAGACATAGGCCCACATACATCACTATGTATGAGGCCCAGGAGCTGAGAAGCTCTTTCTCCGTGTCCGGTAAACGGAGTTTTGGTCATTTTACCCTTGATACAAGACTGGCAAGTCGCATAAGATTTATATTCAAAAGAATTTAAATATCCATCTTTGTGTAACTTGTTTAGTCTTGTTTCGTTAATATGACCAAGTCTACAGTGCCAAAGAAAAGCTTCATTTAATTCTGAAAGTTTTCTTTTATTAGTGTGTTGTACACTGAAAACTGTGTGTTGATTTAGGACATATATTCCGTTATTAAGTGTACCATACCCAACCAACATTTGATTTAGGTGAATGTTCATAACATTGTTCTGCAACACAAAATTATACCCTTCATTGTCCAACAAAGAAACGGATATTATATTACATAGCATAGTCGGTACAAAATAACATGGATTCAAAATCAAAATACATCCAGATGGCAATCCCAAGTGATACTCTCCCACTGCGACTGTATGTACATTGGAACCATTTCCAACGCGGAGAGTATGGTCACCTGTCCTCAAAACCTTGCTATTTCTCAGCCCCTGTATAGAATTGCAAATGTGAGAACCAGAACCGGTATCCAATACCCAGGAAGCAGAGTTTATAGAAAAACAGTTTTCAGTCACAAACGCACCTGAAGCAGAAGCATCACCATGCTTCTTCTTGAGACTTAGGTACTCCGTGCAGTTGCGCTTCCAATGTCCTGTCTTGTGGCAATGAAAACACTCGCCTTTCCCTGGGTCTCCAGCCGTGGACTTTCCCTTTCCCTTCACCTTTTTGACTCCGCCCTTAGGATTGGTGGATTTCTTCTTTTTCTTTCCCTTGGCCTTAGCTTTTGGGCGAGAAGAAGAAGACTGTCCAATGATCATAACGGGAGTCTTTGCTGACTTCATAGTGCTCTCTGCCGTCCTTAACATATTAAGGAGTTCAGGGAGGTCCTTCTCCATGCCATGCATGTTGAAGTTTACTATGAACTGAGCAAAGGTGGAGGGGAGGGACTGCAGAATAATATCTATATATTGTTCATTTTCCATTGTCCATCCAAGGTCCTCAAGCTCTTCTATAAGAGCTATCATCTTCAACACATGGTCTCCTACTGGTGTGCCAGGGGCCATTCGCATCTGAAACAGTTTCTTTGATGCTTCGTATCGTAATACGCGAGATTGCTCCCCATACAACTCCTTTGTATGGAGCAGTATCCCGTGAATATCCATGTCCTCGTGCTGCTTTTGATGTGTGTTATCCATCGATGCAAGCGCGAGGCATGTGGCCGTGGAACAGTCAGCGTCCCATGTCTTGCGGACTTCTATGTCCGCAACTGAGGATTTTGGGCCTGGGACGGGCGGGGCTGAAGCCGTGAGGACATATGATACTTTATCATAAGTCAAGGCGATCTTTAGATTCCTTAGCCAGTCTTTATAGTTGGTCCCATTCAGTTTGTTTTTATCTAGTAGAAGCTTAAGTCCAGTCATTGGTATCTGCCATTAAGAGAGAGAAAAGAATACACTCAGCGAAAGCTCTTGCATAGATTAGATTGGTTTATTATCTTGTCTAATCGATGTTTCCCACTGCTTTTTATCAAGTTTTTCTTTCAAACCTTAAAAAGAAAAACTAGCCAGGATTAATTACAGTCTACAACTTCGCTAACCGTTCAGCCAGGCCAGTGTCGGTACTTTGAGGGAGGTTCCCCGTGCTTTCGCACGGACCTAATTAGAGTAAACCTCGTTTTCCCAGAGGCGGAGTCCCGTTAACACCTTTCTAGACACCTAATGAGTTAGCTAATTGTAAACTGTAAAACTCTCCTAGGAGCAACTATTGCCCACAGTGGGATCGGGATCCAACCATCACATGGAAGGTATGCAATCTCATTGCAAATTTCAACACTTGAAATTCCCGATGTGGTTTTTACCCCTAATACTCGTGACCTTGGCTAAGGTCAACAAATCACGAGCACTAGTCAAGCTCAACCCGTCATTTCTTGATTAATTAGACCCGTTCACATGACCCTTGGCTAAGGTCAACAAAGTCATATGCCCGTCCTAATTAATCTGCATCATATGCATTTGTAGGAAGACATCACTTAGCTACCGTACACTACGCCTTGGCTAAGGTCAACAAACGTAGCACGAATACTAAGTACTCTACTTCCTAAAATGACGGAGGGTTGCGAATGATTTTTAAGAAAATCTTTAACGCTTTGAACTTGATATCGTTGTAGAATCAAATAGTTTTTCAAAAGGAGTGGCTTAAGCTCTGCAGTTTTGAAATGTAGCTTTTTCATAAATAGCCGAGTGGTTTTCAAATCCGATTCTACAACATCTTTTTAGGTTTATTTTCTTTACATTAATCACATTAATGTAATCCCATCATTTAAGTCCTAAAGCCAATCACAGAAAAGAAACGAAAATAACACGTACGCTTATGCCATCCGCATTCGCCGCAATGTTCCGTTATGCACCGTTAGGTTACTTAACTAACGGCATACCGGGACGGGACTAGTGCGGGTGTAAAACATAAGCAACGTCTACTATATATCATATATATAATAAGTCATTCGTCTCAGATATCACAGAACACAGGCAGCATAAATAAAAATATAACGTGGGATATACTAGGACGTCCTTATTTAGTATTTAGCCGGAATAGAAAATACGGATTCCACAGTCGCGATGAATAGCCAAGCCCACACCCTGGACCCCTACGAGAGCGGCAAGTGACCCTACCAATCCTGGAGTTTAGGAGACCCGGTCTCGACTCCTCGAGATGGCCTCCCACTGAACCCCAGAACCCGGTCACCTGTGCTCCCCTCCTTGGGTCCATCCTAATGCGGAAAAGTAAATAATATACAACACTGGTGACACAACCGCAACCTGGAAGTGCCCCAAATAAAAAGAATATTACATTACATTTGAATTTACATGAATGAAAATATAAAACTCTCATCTCACAAAAAACCCCCGGCTATTCGATCGCGACAATCCTACACATCATATCTCAGCAACACATAATATCACATATCATCAACGTAAGTAAGTATGCGTACCCCGATTGTCGTTGATGTATAGCAACGAAACCGGCGATATCTAACATACTACACTTACGGTCACAGAAAAGAAAGTGTAAAACTACAGTATTTGGAATCCAGATTCTTTTTAGACATCATAAATGCGAAATATCACATATCTCGTATTTCATGCCTAAACCATATGAATTCCACATATTGTATCAAATTCCAGACAAACAGACAGTATTAAAGTTTTCGAACGAACTATCAAGCACCCAAGATTCACTAAAGCTCAACACTTGAGCAGGGTTCAAAAGATCCGGAGTGTGGCACAGTAGCGGCGGTCCAGCCGTAGAAGGGTCAAGCCAACGCCTCACATGTGGCACGCCGTACTGCCCCAAACCCTAGGGTTCAAAGGGCAGTTCGAGACGGTCACATAATCGAGTTAAGGTTTGTTGTCTTCTAGAGGGACCACCGGAAAAAGACTTGCACGTATCTCCAAACTATTTAAACCCTGTGAATATTGAGTAAATGATATTCGTTCAAACACTTCAATACTTTCTAGTTTACCCGGAACAGAAAGCGAAATGAAAATTCCGATCGAAACCACGAGTCTAAAAACATCTCCAGAATTTTTCAACAGCAGATTCAGATTAAATATACTCAAAATATACTGTAGCAGGTAAAGAAAATTACTGTGCAGAAAATTGTCAAAGAGCCCCTCATATTGCCGCGGATGCGCGGCCTAAGCTTGCTTATGCCGCGCTTCCGCGGCCAAAGTTACTGTTCATGGGTACGGATTTTCCAGATCGTCTAATTTTTACCTGCTCTATTTTTTGAGAATTTTTAATTCTGAAAAATGTCAGTTTTTAAAAAATTTCCAGAGAGCATCCTTTAAAGTCGTATTTTTGTTTTGATCGGACTTTTTACTTCGCAAAAAGGTCGCCTAACGTTCTAGTCGGCTCTGATACCAATGTAAGGTTAGTATAGCACCCTATGAAGTGTTTTGAAGCATCACATGACCCAAAATTTTAATTTTTAAGGTGCTAAACTAACATGCAAAGGATAGATGCTAGAAAATTAGGGTTTACTAAACTTTAAGCTAACAAAAGTTAGGGTTTGAAGACTACAACCTTTGTAGCTCCCGTTTTTGCTTCGCTCCTTAGGCTCTTTGGTGTTGAATCGAGGTCCTCTTGAACTCCTCTTGTGTCCACGATGATCCACCGCGGAGATCTCCGTCCAAGCTCGCTACTTTGTAAAATCGAAGTAAACACTCTAATCAAGTTGGCTAGACTTGAGTAGAATGGTGTTATGGCTTTGGATCTCACTTCAAAAACCTTTCTTTTGTTGTATTTCACTCACTAGAAAAGAACTAGAGAGGAGAAGATGAAGGAGGATGAAAATGGTGGCTATTTCTTTTCAAGAGATAAAATGATAACCATAAGGTTAACTTTTTAAAAGAAATAAATATCACTATATATATTTATTCCTTCTTGACTCCAACCATGATTAAATGATAGATGATTAATTTAACTTGGGTTTAGAATGATAAAGAAAAGGATAACCATGGTTTAGTGGTAGGTGAGCATGGTTAGGTTAGAAGAAGCATGTAGAAACTAGCATAATTATCCTTTCCTTTTCATTTTCTTTTTAAATCCATAATCAAATAATAATCCATTAAATAATCTATGGTGTGAGTCTTATATTGCCACCATTTCCATATATAATCAACCATGATGGTTTGATGTATGTATGTGTATATGTATGCACATCTACATGTGCATGAAACTAGAAAAGAAGAAAGAAACACATGCATGCATGCATACATCCATCAAACCCTAGAAAGGTTTTAAGTGAGAAAACTAATGGTTAAATGATAAATCAACACTTGATTTATCAATCCGGTCATATCTCATATGACCCCACCAAAAGCAGTTCACCCGATCGATGTTCGGTATCATATACTAACATTTCAATCGGGTGCATGCGCATATCGCATATGCACACCACAACGTTTCGCCTGGACTGGGTAACTCCTCTGTGGGACTCTAAGACTCGTCAATACGCCGGCAGAGGGTAATGATCATATCAAGTACCCTCAAGCCGCAAGCGGTCAGCTAAACGTAACGGCCATCCGGGCATTGAGCGATCAGAAGACAACAAGCGAACCTGTTACAACTCCCGTCGAGCCATCCGGCAACACTACCGTACAGTCCGGTCTCTTCATCAGATATGCTGCATATCGAGCCTAGGGATGGTCACGTCGACCCCAATAACTCAATAGGTCGTGTCGGTGAATGGTCTATAACAGATCGAGAAACTACTGATAACACTTATCAGCAAATCTCAGCAGCCCTGGCCAGGGACTTGCTGTTATAACCAGTCAAGCACAGCACAGCATCAACTCCCAATACCGGGAGAGACGAAACCCCTCCTATCGCTCATTGTCTTCGTGTGTCTCGGGACTGTACCCAACGGCCACCTGTTTGCACGACTCAGTAGAGCCGCGGTAGGGTGGCAATCAAAGTACAGTGGGAGAACACAAAAGACTCCATGACGATCTCGGGTCTACAGACTAACCTGTACCAGTGTCACCTGAGAACTGCTATCCGATGATAGATATAATTCCATATAGGAGTTCTCGGCGAGTCCGTCCAGTGTACCCAGTCACCACTGAGCACCCGTATATGATCTTGATGTCAAACATCGACGAATGTGGGAACATCCATCGCCCATCACATGGGTCTAGTATCATATACGCTAGTCTACTCTGGTATATCGATGCCCCGTCTCGATACACCTCCGACTAGGGACATTTCAGGATATGCTTATAGACTACAGATGTCCCACTAGTATGATCTCCATCATAATCAGAGTAGTCAAGCCGATATCCTTAGGGCTTTATCAGTATGTATGAATGAATAAAAGCATGATCAAAACAACATGTCAGATAAAGAGGAACCAGATAGCATACTATCATGTCGAGCAAGAATGCAAGCTGAATATATATACATGTATAGATACATCAACTATCACATAATGGCCTCTAGGGCATACAAATATCCAACAACTCTTTATCTTAACATGTATACTGTTTGTCTCTCTGTTACATGTTGGTAAAGCCCTTAGGATGTGTACTTGACTACCTGGACTATGATGCGGATCATACTAGTGGGGACATGGTAGTCCATAAGTACATCCTTCAAGGTCCCTAGTCGTGGGTGTATCGAGACGGGGCATCGATATACCAGAGTAGACTAGCGTATACCTTTTCGACCCATACAGATGGGCGATGGATGATCCCATATCCATTGGTGTTTGACATCAGAGATGATATACGGGTGCTCAGTGGAGACTGGATACACTGGACGGACTCGCCGAGAACTCCCAGATGGTATTATACCTCACGTCAGATGGCAGTTCTCTGATGACACTGGTACAGAGTATTCTGTTGACCCGAGATCGTCATAGAGTCCTGTGTGGTTCCCACTGTGCTTTGTTTTCCACCTTACCACGTCCAAAAGGGCGTGCAAAACGGTGGTTTTTGGGTATAGTCCCGAATCACAAGGAGGCAATGAGAGATAGGAGGGGATTCGTCTCTCCCGGTATAGGGAGTTGATGTTGCGCTGTGTTTGATTGACTATAACCGGAAATCCCTGGCCAGGGTTGCTGAGATTTACTGGTAAGTGTTACCAGTAGTTTCTCGAACTGCTATAGAGCTCATATCGACACGACTTATCGAGCTATTGAGGTCTGACGTTTACCACCCCTAAGCGAGATATGCGACATATCAGACGACGAGACCGGACTGTACGGTAAGTGTTACTGGTTGGATTCACAGGAGTGTGAGCGGGCTTGCTCGTCGATCTTCTGATCGCTCAATACCCGGGTGGCCGTTACGTTTAGCAGACCGCTTGCGGCTTGTGGGTGTTTGATATGATCATCATCTGCTACCGGCGTATTGACGAGTCTTTAGAGTCCTACACAGAGGTTTCCTGGCTCAAGCGAAACGAAATAGGAGCGCATATGAGATATGTGCGGGACCGAGAATAATGCGTGTATGTGATACCGTATTTCATTCTCGCGATGAATGTGTCGAATGGTTGTATGCGATATAACCTAGTTATCGAATCAGGGATTGATTCGATAAATCGATACATTGTATACTAGTCGGTTGTGTGCGACATGACCGGATCATTGAATCAAGTGTTGATTTAATGATTTAATGCATAATTATATATTTGATATATTACTTTGCATTAACTAGTATTGGTTCAATTTGAATGGATTTTCTCACTTGAAGTTCACAAGTTGTATATGTGATATACTTTTGTGCACTTGATTGTATCATGTTTGATGATACATGCTTACTTGAGTTTGTGTAAAGATTAAACCATGGTTATTTAAATGGTTAGGGTTTTGTTTTTCATATCTATTTATTCATTTATTTATTTATTTCTTTTTGGCAAAAGAAAAGAAAAATGGTGGCTTTCTTTGAATGCATGTTGAAGCTTCATGAAGCTTTGACTAAATCACCATTTTTGTCTTCATGCTTAACCCTAACCATTGACCTAACCCTAGCTTATTCTCTACACTTGACCATGGTTGGATTATGATAAGTATACATTTTATTTTCTTTTTCAAATATACTTATCATAACATTTTTCATCTTCTTCTTCTTCTTCTTCAAGAAGAAGCTTGCCTCCATCAATGGCAACTTGAGAAAATGAGTGAGAAATCCAATTCTAAAGTGAACCCACTTCCAATTTCTTCATCCTCTACCACTTGCCAAGTAGTATAGGGTGTTTTCTTCACAAGTTTCATGACTTGGTGAAGTGGGAGCTTGATCTTGTGATGCCTCGACGTAGATCATCTTCGGCATCGTAGTCGATGATCTAGCCCGTCCATTTCTCCGATGAAGCCGACGCTAGAGCCCGGGATTCGATTTGGACAGCGGTGAGACTTCATTGCGGAGCTATGGAGGTGGAGGACCGGATCTACAAAGGTTGTATTTCCGTTCTTGTAGTTAATTTGTTAACTAGTTTCATTTGTCGCCTAAAATCTTGTTAACGATCCGTATTAGGGTTTCTCGGCACCCGTAAAATTTGAAATTGGCATGGTTGATGCCTTGTGAGACCTCCTTAGTGTGCCTAGGAACCCTACAGTGGTATCAGAGCCTAGCTAGAGCCTTAGGCGAAGTGTAGACGATGTTTGAAACCCGATCGAACCGAAACCCTAAAAATCTAAGCGCTTTCTGGACTTTTTCTAAAAACTGGGTTTTTTCCAGATTAAAAATGCTTAAAAAATTCAGCAGGGAATTCTAAGAATTACGATGCAAAATTTTCCAAGAGAAGAGTCCAATGTGCGGCGGAACCGCGGCAGAAGTTTGTCTTCTGTGGCGGTTCTGCGGCAAGATGATGACGTCATCAATCCCTTTTTGCACAGTAATTCCTATTTTATTATGCTGAGTTTTCTGGGAATTTTTAATTTGACTCAAAAGTTGAGTGTTCTGGGGTTGCATTGGGAATCGAAGAATCGATCGGATTATCAAGTTTTGTCTATGTGTTTTTCCGGATAACTTTAGAATATGATAAAAAGTTCGACTGGATATAAATACCCAACTTTTCCCCTGCCGGGAAATTTCCAAGTGTTGGATCTTTCCGTGGTTTAAAGACGTTCTAAGTAGTGCAAGTAACGCGATGGACCCTCTAGAAGACAACAAACCTTAACTCGATTATGTGACCGTCTTGAACTGCCCTTAGAACCTTCGGGTTTGAGGCAGTACGGCATGCCACATGTGAGGCGTTGGCTTGACCCTTCTACGGCTGGACCGTTGGTACTGAGGCATGAAGTGAATGTTTTTAAACTTGTTTCATGTGTTGAGCTGTATTGGAAAAACCTGGGTGTTCGATTGTTCAATCGGAAAGTTTAACATTTTCTATTTATCCGGAATGTGATACAATAATTGGAATTCACAAGAAGTTATGAGATAACTGAATGAATGTTATAAACATAGCAGTTTAGTCTCACTTGATCGGTTGCCACGGAATTTTGATGTGATCAAAAGTCCGTCGCAATCACGTAGCGTACGCGGATATTCGCCGGGTATACTTAATAGACAGCCTCGCCCCATAGCCCCGACCAAGTGACTGTAGGAGAACCCCGTTGCCGAAAGCATCCGTTCGGGTGCTCGCGGCAGCGGTGTTCCGCCTTAGTGCACTTCGTTGATGGCATCGGGGGTGCGGCCATCTACTAAAGTTTGCGACGAGCATTCGATCATGGTGTCGGGAATCTTGTTGAATTGCCCGACTTGATATTGAAAAGTGTTTTCGATTATGAGACTAAAATGCGGGGTTTATAATTGTTAGGCATGCGATGTCTAAGGAATTCATTTGATTAGGCATGCGATGTCTATGCAGGTTGCGGATTCCAACTTTTGTAGTTTTATACTTTTTTTTCTGTGACCGTAAGTGTAATATGTGATATCGCCGATTTCGTTGCTATATGTCAACGACAATTGGGATGCGCATATTTACTTACGTTGATGACATGTGATGTTATGTGTTGCTGGATATGTTATATTGGATCGTCGTGTTTGAATAGCCGGGGTTTTTTATGTGAGATGAGTGTTTTTTCATTTTCATTCATTTAAAAACTTGTATGTAATATTCTTTTATTAGGGCACTTCCAGGTTGCGGACGTTGTCACCTTTTGTATATTATTTACTTTTCCGCACTAGGATAGACCCAAGGAGGAGGGCACAAGTAACCGGGTTCTGGAGTCCAGTGGGAGACCAACTCGAGGAGTCGAGTCCGGGTCTCCTAACTCTAGAATTTGTAGGGTTGCTTGCCGCTCTCGTAGGGGTCTAGGGGTGTGGATTTGGCTATTCATCACGACCATGGAATCCGTGTTTTATACTGGCTCGTATTAAAAACACGGACGTCCTAGTATATCCAATATTTCATATGATTCTTCTGCTGCGATATCTGTGATGTGATCATGTGATATGTTCTGTGATAGATACTTTATATAGTATATATGATATATTATATAGACGTTACTTGTGTTTTACACCCGCGCTAGCCCTGCCCCGCTCTGCCGTTAGTTACCTAACCTAACGGTGCACGAGGGGACCTCGAGGCGAAAGCGGATGGCATAAGTGTACGTCGTATTTATCTGTGATGTTTAGGTATTTAAATGATGGGACTTCATTAATGTGATTAATGAAAGAAAAGAAACCTAAAGATGTTGTAGAATTGAATTTCAAAATAAAATAGGTAGCTACAGTTCTTGCTTTGCACAGCGGTATATATGATATATCCTGCACCTTATTCGATAAGGAAAGGACCGAGATCCCTTCACCGGGAGTGACTCCTTTAGCAATAACTGGAAGATGCTACACGCTCGGTTTGTCTTTTGATTGCTTTTAAGAGTTTTTGCTTTGCACAGTGATATATATGATATATACCGGACCTCATTCGACGAGGAAAGGACCGACGATCCCTTCACCGGGAGTGACTCCTTTAGCAAAACTAGAAAAGCCTCAAAAACACTCCATTTTAAAATCATTTGATTCTACAACGATATCATGTTCATTACGCAATAGGTTTTCAGAAAAACCTGTCGTAGCCCTCCGTCATTTCAGATAAGTACTAGTTAGTATTCGTGCTGCGGTAGTTTGGCCTCCGTCAAGGCGTAGTGTACGGTAGCTAACTAGTGCTTATCTGCTAGCATATGATGCGATTGGATTAGGGTATTCATACGGCGTTGTTTGACCTCCGTCAAGGGTCGTGCAGGTGGGTTTAATTCAATCAGGAAATGACGGGTTGAACTTGACTAGCGGACTATGGGTAGTTTGGCCTCCGTCAAGGTCATAGGACGCTAGGGGCAAAATATTATCGGGAATTTCAAGTGTTGAAATTTGCAATGAGATTGCATACCTTCTATGAGATAGTTGGATCCCGATACCCGCTGCGAGTAAGAGTTACTCCTGGGAGAGTTTTACACATTACAATTAGCCGATCAAGTAGGTGTCTAGAAAGGTGTCAACGGGGTTACGCCTCTGGGAAAACGAGGTTTACATTAATTAGGTTCGTGCGAATGCACGGGGGACCTCTCTCAAAGTACCGACACTGGCCTGGCTGAAAGATTGGCGAACTTGTAGTGTGTAATTAATCCTGGCTAGTCTTTCCTTTTAGGGTTTGGAGGAAGATTTGATAAAAAAAAACAGTGGGAGCCATCCTGATTAGATAAAATAATAACCAATCTGATCTTGCAAGAGCATACGCTGAGTGTTTTCTTCTCTCTCTCTCTCCAGGTAGCGACCATATCACGCCTTAATCAAGATAATAATACGGATTATTGACCGAACCCGCTTGTTATACTGAGCTGGGGAACGTTGGTCCCGCTCCAACTTATAAATGTTATAAGACAGAGCAGGAAATTGGGGATTACCAGAATTCCCGTGCCACCCAAACGAAGAGAGTGCATGCTGATGCATCATCTTCGGGTGTGTTCATTACAAAGAACTGTTTCTCTGTATCCTCTACGTCCTGGGTATGTGATACCAGATCAGGATCCCAGATATGTAATCTGTTACATAGGGCTACAGAAAGGTAGAGAACTGAGAACGGGTGATAGGTTTCATGAGGCAGAAAACGGGGCAAGTGTTGCAGCCAAGTCTGTTGGTCACTGTCACACTGTATTCCAAAATACATTGATTCTGAACGAATGTTATTAAATACCGAACCTGATATACAAAATCATATCTATCTCTTTATTAGTAAAGAAGGGATATAATTTTGTATTGTTGGATAATGTTTTGAACATTTCCTATATCAAAAGTTGATCGGTTCAGGCACGTTATCTAAAAGCATTGATGTTCTAAATCAAACTACAGTTCTTTAGTATACTGAACACACACAAGAGGAAGAGTTCAGAAATGAACAGATCCTTCTTGAGGTATTGTAGACTAGGTCATATCAATGCGATACGACTAGCTAAGTTGCACATAGATGCATATTTAAATCTGTTTGAATTTACATCTTATGAAATTTGCCAGTTATGTCACAAAGATAAGATGACCAAAGCTCCGTTTACTGGAAACAGAGAAAGAGTTAGTGAACTCTTGGGATGATACATGTTGATGTATGAAAGGTCCCCTGTCTACATATGCCAAGACCGGTTCTTTGTACTTCATTACATTCTCTGATGATCTCTTTAGATTCAGACATATGTTCCTGTTGAAACACAAGTCCGAACCTTTTGAGATATTCACGGAATATAAGTTAGAAGTAGAGAACCAAAATACGGGTAAAAGTATTATATCCTATGATGAGATCAAGGAGGAGAATACTTGAGCACGAAATTCTTAGACTTTTCTAAAGGAGAATGAGATTCTCTCTCAGCATTACTCCTCCGTATACACCATAGCACGATGGTATTTCGGGGTGGAGCAATCACACCCTATATGCTAAGGTGTGCTCTATGATGAGTACTTCTGAGTTACCTATTTCCTTTTTGGGAGTTATGCACTTGAGAAGCTGCATACCTATTGAATAGGGTTCAAATCAAATCAGTTGCCTACCACTTCATATTTGATATGATAAGGGAAGAGCCCATCTCTTAAGTTAGTTGAGATTTGGGGTTGTCCAGCCTATGTCTTAAAAGCAAAATCCAGACAAGCTCGAAGCAAGATCTGTTATGTAGAACTGGAAATGTTCCAGCTATACAAACTGCAGCTGATGATTTGAAAGAACCAAAGGATTCAATAGTTACCAACGAACCTCAGCCTCTCCGCCGATCTAGTAGGGTTCCTCACCCACCTGAGAGATACTTCGGTTTCTCGATGACAGTGGGAGCGAGGATTGCATCATGAGATGATGACCCAACTAGTTTCGAGCTGGCCATCAGGAGTGGGACTCTGTAAGAATGACTGGATGCTTAGCGATCTGAGATGGAATCCATGTACACCAGCAAAGTATGGACTTTGGCTGCTATATCTGAAGGGTTAAATCCCCATCAGGAGCAAGTAAATCTTGAGAAGATTACTTGGTGTAGATGGAAAAGTTGAGACTTTCAAAGCTAGACTTGTTAAAGGTTTTCGTCATCAACCAGGCGTGGATAATGATGAAACCTTTTCAAGTAGCTATGCTTAAGTCCATCCAGATCCTACTTGCCACGGCTACGTACCATGACTACGATATCTGGCGGTTGGGTGCCATGACTGCTTTTCTAAATGATGTTTTAGAAGAGAACGTCTATAAGTACACAGCCAGAGGGCTTCGTAGACAGTGGGAGCAGCGGAAACGTGTAGAAGATGCTTTATAGGATAAAGCAGGCATCGCGGAGTTGGAACATCTGTTTTGATGTGTTAGTCAAAAATTTTGACATCATCAAAATGGTAGATAAACCTTGTATAAACAAAAAGGTAGTAGGGAGTATAGTGACGATCCTCGTAGAGTACGTGGATGACAGCTCTTGATAGGGAAGGAGTTTCCTATGCTACGTTCGGTCAATCTCCGCTTATCACAATGATTCTCCACATAGGATCAAAGTGATACCTCCTAAATCCTGGGTTTTGGATCTATGAGATAGATCTAAATGGATGTTAGGATTCTCACTAGTTGTAGTGAGAAGGTATCAATCGACCCTGGGGAGAATCACTGGAATGGTTCCAGGGTGATAAAGACGACTGAATGTTAGTCACAGGCATTGTCTTTACCCTCAGTGGAGGGACGGTATGTTGGAAAAGCTCCAAGCTAGATACCGTGGCATACTAGACGATAAAGGCTGGATACATCGCTACTTAAAATGCTACCAAAGAGGCAGTCTGGGTGTATATTAGTTCATGAGATGAACTTTGTTCCTACCATTGTGAGACAATGGAGTTGTGGCATATGCCAAGGAACGCCGGTCCCATCAGTGATCCAGACATATTCTAAGGCAGTATCACCTGATCATGGAGATGGTTGATCTCCAGGGTGATCGAGGTTTGGAGAGTAGACTCAGAGGACAGCACGGTGGATCCACTCACAAAGGCCTTTTCCCAGAGAGAGACTTTTATGGGATGGTTGAGTATGAGATACTACAACCACTGCTATCAGATGGCCCTAGTGCAAGTGGAAGATAGTTAGTTATATGTATGCCCTAGAGGCCATTACTGTACATAGGATGTATATTGTAGTGGATGCTGGGACATATATAGGGAGGACTTTCTCGCTCGACATGATAGTATGCTATCTGGTTACTCTTTACCTTAACATGTATACTGTTTGTCTCTCTGTTACATGTTGGTAAAGCCCTTAGGATGTGTACTTGATTACCTGGACTATGATGCGGATCATACTAATGGGGACATGGTAGTCCATAAGTACATCCTTCAAGGTCCCTAGTCGTGGGTGTATCGAGACAGGATATCGATATACCAGAGTAGACTAGCGTATACCTTCTCGACCCATACAGATGGGCGATGGATGATCCCATATCCATTGGTGTTTGACATCCGAGATCATATACGGGTGCTCAGTGGAGACTGGGTACACGGGACGGACTCGCCAAGAACTCCCAGATGGTATTATACCTCACGTCAGATGGCAGTTCCCAGATGACACTGGTACAGAGTAGTCTGTTGACCCGAGATCGTCATAGAGTCTTGTGTGGTTCCCACTATGCTTTGATTTCCACCTTACCACGTCCAAGAGGGCGTGCAAAACGGTGGTTTTTGGGTACAGTCCCGAATCACATGGAGGCAATGAGCGATAGGAGGGGATTCGTCTCTCCCGGTATAGGGAGTTGATGTTGCGCTGTGTTCGATTGGCTATAACCGGAAATCCCTGGCCAGGGTTGCTGAGATTTACTGGTAAGTGTTACCAGTAGTTTCTCGAACTGTTATAGACCTCATATCGACACGACTTATCAAGCTATTGGGGTCTGACGTTTACCACCCCTAGGCGAGATATGCGACATATCAGACGACGAGACCGGATTGTACGGTAAGTGTTACTGGTTGGATTCACAGGAGTGTGAGCGGGCTTGCTCGTCGATCTTCTGATCGCTCAATACCCGGGTGGCCGTTACGTTTAGCAGACCGCTTGCGGCTTGTGGGTGTTTGATATGATCATCATCTGCTACCGGCGTATTGACGAGTCTTTAGAGTCCTACACAGAGGTTTCCTGGCTCAAGCGAAACGAAATAGGAGCGCATATGAGATATGTGCGGGACCGAGAATAATGCGTGTATGTGATACCGTATTTCATTCTCACGATGAATGTGTCGAATGGTTGTATGCGATATAACCTAGTTATCGAATCAAGGATTGATTCGATAAATCGATACATTGTATACTAGTCGGTTGTGTGCGACATGACCGGATCATTGAATCAAGTGTTGATTTAATGATTTAATGCATAATTATATATTTGATATATTACTTTGCATTAACTAGTATTGGTTCAATTTGAATGGATTTTCTCACTTGAAGTTCACAAGTTGTATATGTGATATACTTTTGTGCACTTGATTGTATCATGTTTGATGATACATGCTTACTTGAGTTTGTGTAAAGATTAAACCATGGTTATTTAAATGGTTAGGGTTTTGTTTTTCATATCTATTTATTCATTAATTTATTTATTTCTTTTTGTCAAAAGAAAAGAAAAATGGTGGCTTTCTTTGGATGCATGTTGAAGCTTCATGAAGCTTTGACTAAGTCACCATTTTTGTCTTCATGCTTAACCCTAACCATTGACCTAACCCTAGCTTATTCTCTATACTTTACCATGGTTGGATTATGATAAGTATGCATTTTATTTTCTTTTTCAAATATACTTATCATAACATTTTTCATCATCTTCTTCTTCTTCTTCAAGAAGAAGCTTGCCTCCATCAATGGCAACTTGAGAAAATGAGTGAGAAATCCAATTCTAAAGTGAACCCACTTCCTATTTCTTCATCCTCTACCACTTGCCAAGTAGTATAGGGTGTTTTCTTCACAAGTTTCATGACTTGGTGAAGTGGGAGCTTGATCTTGTGATGCCTCGACGTAGATCATCTTCGGCATCGTAGTCGATGACCTAGCCCGCCCATTTCTTCGATGAAGCCGACGCTAGAGCCCGGGATTCGATTTGGACAGCGAGGAGACTTCATTGCGGAGCTATGGAGGTGGAGGACCGGATCTACAAAGGTTGTATTTCCGTTCTTATAGTTAAGTTATTAACTAGTTTCATTTGTCGCCTAAAATCTAGTTAACGATCCATATTAGGGTTTCTCGGCACCCGTAAAATTTGAAATTGGCATGGTTGATGCCTTGTGAGACCTCCTTAGTGTGCCTAGGAACCCTACACAACGAAGCAACTCGGGCATCCAGTTTGCTAGCCTAGATACCCAAGACGAAGTAGAGATAGTGTGTGAATATTTTATCTCAAGGCACCCAAGGATTTGGGTGAAGGTAAATGAAGTTGCCAAGAGTGAAATGTCAAGCATGAGAAATTGGCTTTGTGTGAAGGAAAGAAAAGGGGTTCGGCCAGAACGACAATTGTTCTCTTTGGAATCTTTTTTGTCTAAGTGGTGAGGGAATTAATAATTAAGTGGTGAGTGTTGTGTTGGTTTTAATTAATCAACCCCAAACCAAAAAATCCAGCCACCACAATCAGCCATCAAAAAATATCGACAAAAATATCCTTAGCATGACAAAAGCATTCAATGCCAAAAAATATCTCACCCACCCCAATGCATGCACCAAGAAATCCCATGACACACAAAAAGCCCACTGCCCAATGAAATGCTCATGAAATTTTGGCAAGGAAATGGGCCAAAAACAAAGCTCACAAGAAATATCATCAAATAACTTCATTAAAACAAAAGACAATTAAAGCTCAATGAATCACTCACCCACTCCAAGCCAGCACACACCCAAACCCATGCCCATTAAAGTGGAAGCCCATGAAATTACTTTCGAAATAGCTATGCCCAATTAATGCACACAAAATCAAGTCATGAAAATTGGCAGCCCAAAATAAATCCATGCAAACAAAATAAATACTCACATATTTCACATCACAATTTTTTTAAAATGAATAAATAATTCTAAATCTCCAAATTATTTCACAAATATTAGTATATATTTATACCATTATACGAAAACCTCAAATTCACAAATCAGTAGTTTTCGCGAAATATATTATTTTAATATTAAATTCCAAAAATAATATTTTATATTTTCTGAAATGTTGCACTTGGGTTCGAGTTGCAAAGTTGCAGCTCACTGACAATGCACGGGTTTGGTGGAAGGCAGAAAAAAGCCGTCTCACTCAACATATCGAATGAAGGACTTTCCGCGATATGTCCGACGTAAAGTACTTCCCCGAGACTGCCAGATTTCACATGGAACAACAGTTCATCCACCTACAATAGGGTTCAATGTAGACCAAATCAATGGATGAGTACGATACTGAGTTTACCATGCTCAGTCGATAAGATACGTCTCAATATTTCGATTTTAAAATATCACATAGTACACAGCTAACACTAGACCTGTAAGTCGATGTACAACACCCTAATACTTGTGGGGAGGCGGAATTTTCAAAAACGAACTTGTTTAGTGAACGAACATCGACTAACCGCTTGAATCGAAGCTAAACTATAAATAACCAAACACAAAGTGTTTCTAAACTACTGTGTTTAGGGATTATACCTAATGAACCAACTCCTTCGTCTTTACGATCTCCTTGTCCTCCTCGGCCTTCTCTTTGTAGTAGACGATCCACCCGAGAGCAAAACTCCAAGCTTAGCCTCTAAACTTGAGGCAACTAACCTTCTTGGATTGCTAATCAAAGAAGATAGATGAGATAGAGTGAGGGTTATGGATTCTTTAGTCTAGCTAATCCTAGTTCTCAACACATGAGAGGTGAGGATTAGGGTTTGAAGAGAGAGAGCTTGAGGAGAGAGAATGTGTAGATGATAATGATAAGAGAATAGTGAGTCAAGAAGATATATATCAAGCATTTCTTTTATGAAGAAAAGAATAAGAAATGAATTTAGCAACCATGCTTGAAAATATCTAGTGATGATTCATTATAATGACAAAAGACTTCTATGAATCATCAAGGTGACTCACTAATCACAATCATTTCATATGCCACCTTAACCTCCTTAGTCACCACCTTTCTAGAAGCTTCCCGCATAATTACGAGAATGCCCCTCCTTTCCGCAAAAATACGGAAAAACTTTAGACTGTAAAAATCCAATAACCGGATACCAGTAACTGGCTTAAACCAAAGCCGACTGGTAAAAACTGTCCGAAAGTTGTACGTGCGTAAACACACGTATGCGTCCGAACCCTTGTCGTAAAACCATACGACCTCTATATCGTTTTGCCTGGAATAGGAAACTCTCTGTGTGGGACTCTAGAGACTCGACTACTACGCTGGCAGTGGGTTTAACCACAGACCGCAAGCGGCACTAGCTTTACGTAACGGTCCCCAGGTAGTTGCCGATAAGAAGGCCGATAAGGAAACCCATCCGAACTCCTACTGAGTCTGATGTGACAATCTCCATACAGTCCGGTCCGTTCGTCCAAGACTATCGCATATCGGGCCTAGGGGGGCGGCAAGCGTCAGTCTCCTAATAGCGGTATAAGTCGTGTCGGAGGGAAGCCCATTACACCCTGAGAAACTACTGGAACCTACCAGCAAATCTCGCTTGCCCTGGCCAAGGACTTTGCGTAATGGTTCTCTGACACAGCGCGATATCTACTCCCAATACCGGGAGGGACGAATCCTGTCTAACCGCCACTGCCTCCAAGTGCTCGGGACTGCACCCAACTGCTACCTGTTTGCACGACTCCTTTGAGCCGTGGTAGGGTAGCAATCTAAGAACAGTGGGACACACTCGAGGTGAAGTAGCAGTGTCAAGTCTGCGGACTATGCTGTACTCATGTCACCTGGGAACTGTTCACTGACGACTGGTATAAAACCAACCTACAGTTCCCTGTGAGTCCTGTCCGGTGTACCCGTAACCTAACGAGCACCCGTATACTATCTCCAGTACGACGTACTGACGGCTGTGGGACAGACCATCTCCCCAACTGGGATGAGAAGCGTACACACCAGTCTACTCCGGAGTATCGATGCTCTGTCTCGATAATCCAACGATCAGGGACCTGAATAAGGATGTGCTTGTAGACTACCCAGCCCCCACTAGTGTGACTGCCATCACAACGCTGGTAGACAAGCAAGATCCTAAGAGCTCTATCAATACGTACACTCACATATTAAGATAGAAAAACCAAGTAGCATATTACCATGTTTAGCAAGACTGTTATATACATGTGAATATCCCAAGCTTCCATTAAGTAATATACAAACTTGTATGATACAATAATGGTCTTCTAGGGCATAAACACTAACAATCTCCCACTTGCACTAGGGCCATGTACTGGCATATCGTAGACCGATGATCTCGAGTAGCCTCTCGAACTGAATCTGAGGTAGGGCCTTCGTGAATGGATCAGCAATGTTCTCTTCAGAAGCAACTCTCCGAACCTCGATCTCCTGACGATCAACGATCTCTCTGATCAGGTGATACCGCCTTAAGATGTGTCTGGACTTCTGATGGGACCTTGGTTCCTTCGCTAAAGCTATAGCTCCGTTGTTGTCGCAATACAGAGGTATTGGATCAACTATGGTAGGAACCACCTGAAGTTCTGTTAGGAACTTCTTCATCCAGACTGCTTCTTTTGCGGCATCGCAAGCAGCTATATACTCCGCTTCCATCGTCGAGTCAGCAACGGTGTCCTGCTTGGAGCTCTTCCAGCACACCGCCCTTCCGTTGAGGGTAAAGACATAACTGTAAGTGCACGGCGGCGCCCCGGCCGTCAATCCGACGGCCAAATGCGGAAACGGTGATAAACTTCAACTTTGCGAACTTTGCAAACCGGCACCACCGCGCACTAAACCCCGGATCGGGCCATTAAACTTGTCCTAGCTAACTAACAAGATAGGGAAGAGATATACCGAGTGAACCGAGTCCTCCGGTCTTCTCGTCGTCGTCCCGATCTCCCGCGGATCCTCCGGTCATCACATCCTTGCCGGAAGGGCACCAAATCGTCTGCATCTTTTACGGGCTCCCACCTCAATACCGAGGCAACTCGGGCACGAAGCTGGCAAGTTGACGTGCCCAAGATATGCTGTAGATTGTAATGTAGAATCGTTGTCTCATTTGGGGTAGTGAATTTGCCTTTGATGGAGGAATCAATATGAACTTAGGAGAGGAGAAGGATTTCTTTTGTGGCATGCAAATGAGATATATATAATTCCTTCATCAAAAATGAACTCTTCTCTTATTCCTCCAAGAAGTGGCCGGCCAAGATCATGTAGGAAATGGTGGAGGGAAAAGCAAATCAAGAAAGGAGGTAAGTGTAGGATAAAGCAAGTGGTGACCTTAAACAAAACATCAACCATGCTTAATACTTCTATTCACATCAAATCTCATAAAAGCAAAAGCATGGATGAAAGATTCTAATCCTATCATAATCTCTCATCTCACAAATAAACCCTCAACAAAATGTTATTTGCAAACTTGCAAATAACCCCCTCCATCGGAAAAGTCCGGCCGGGAAAGAACAAAGGAAAACCGGCCGGAACGGAATGCAAACTGGCAACTCCAGAAAACTGGTCCCGTAATAAATTAAAGGAAAACTCCGATACTGTGCATACACACCCGCATCTGTATTCCGACCGGATACAAATGCAAAGAGACAAAATCTACACAGTACTAAACTAGGATCCGGCTTAAACCAAAGCCGGCTAGTAATGTTCGTCCGATCCTGATCCGTGCAATACCGCACGTATCTGATCGAACCCTGCCATATATCTATACGGCCTCTAGTACAAACCGTCCGATCCTGATCCGTGCAATACCGCACGTATCTGATCGGACCCTGCCATATCTCCATACAGCCTCTACAGCGTTTCGCCCGAAAACTGAGTAACTGAAAGTGTGTTGGACTCTAAAGACTCGTCAATACTATGGCTGTGGGTTTAACCACTAGCACGTCAGAGGTATAAGCCAATATGTAACGGGCCACCAGCTATTGACTAAAAGGGACGTCGATGAGCGAACTCATCCTGACACCCTACTGAGCATGTCAGTGACAATATCCGTACAGTCCGGTCCGTTCGTCTATGAGCATCGCATGTCGGGCCTAGGGGGTTGGTAAAAGTCAGACCCCCAAAAGCGGTACAAGTCGTGTCGGAGTGTAGCCCAGAACACCCTGAGATACTGCTGGAATACCTACCAGTAAATCTCCTGCCTTGGCCAAGGACTTCGTGTAATGGCTCTCCTAGACACAGCGCGACCTCACCCCCAATACCGGGAGAGACGAACCCCTGAAGATCCGCTCACTGCCTCCATGTGGCTCGGGACTGTACCCAACTAAAACCTGTTTGCACGACTCCTTTGAGCCGTGGTAGGGTAGTAATCAAAGTACAGTGGGAACTCATACGAGACAAATGACGATCCCCAGGTCGATGAACTAACCTGTACACATGTCACCTGGGAACTGCTATCTGACGTCAGGTATAAGACCAACTAGCATGTTCCCGGCGAGTCCTGTCCGGTGTACTCATAACCCAATGAGCACCTGTATACATCTTAGGTGAACCAACTGACACCAGTGGCCTGTGAGACCGGCCACCGCCCCTCGTCGGGGTCTCGACTGTATACACTAGTCTACTCTGGAGAATCGACGCCCTGTCTCGAATCTCCCACGACTAGGGACCTTTTAAGGATGTGCTTGTAGACCTCCAGCTCCCACTTATATGATCTCCCTCATACTGCTGGTGGTCAAGCAAGAATCCTAGGGGCTCTATCAACGTGCAATAGCAACCTGTCAGGTCACCTAAAGCAGTACACGATGATAAAGGTAAACCAGATAGCAAACTATCATCTCGAGTAAGACTGTCGTCCCGGGATAGGTCCTCCCTCAATCATTGCAATCACGTGCCTGTGATCCAATAATTGACTCTGAGGGCACTATCTCCAACAATCTCACACTTGCACTCAAGGCTAATTATTGCGATGTCGCATACTCACAACCCGTGTGATACCGAACACTCAACTCCTCTACTAGTCAGTCTCACAAAGCTCGTTTGCAAGACTATTGCGTTCGAGGAATAGCCTCAGCGAGTGGATCCGCTCTGATGTTTCTTTCTATGTCTCTCTAAATCTCAAGTTCGCGGAGAATGCTATCTCCCGAAATGAGCAATACCTGTCTTAGAATGTCTGGATGTCTGATGGGACCTAGCTCATAAATGAACTCCAAATCCAAACTTCTTAGACTGTATCGTCAACTGAACTTAATCAGTATCCTGCGCCATGCCTCCCTCAGTATTGCCTAGGATCACCTGTCCAAAATACTGCCCCTCGTCAGAAGGAAAACTAAAACTCTGACAACCTCCTTGTCGTCCATGTCACCTTAGAAGCCTGGAATGATAACTGTCTCCCGAATGAGGCTGTCGTTATCATATCCCTAGAACATCCACTTATGTTCTAAAGCTGCTTCCGACTGTTTCTCCAGGATTGGATCAATATCAACTTATTGCATCTACTGCAAGAACAACATCTGGTGTGGTACTTGACATCTCATGATTGACTCAATTGCCGAAGCAAGTGATCTGCCAATCATGCACATCCCTCTTTAGTTTAGTCTATAAGACACCTTTAGAGAGGGTGACTCCATCACCTGCAGGTACACTACCGTGCCAGGAGTCGTCCATTCTAAATACTCTTAGAATGCTGTCTAAGTACCCAGATTGGGAAACCACCCAAATCTAGATCTAAAACCATAGATCTAGTAACCAGTATGTCTGATATGATATCCAAGTCCCATATGGAGAAACTTCTGTGTGACGACCAAAGAATAATCGATCGTAGTATAGGAGTTTCCTTTCCTACTCTGTGTATGTCATCCAAATACCAGGACATCACACCCTACCACCTTCTCAACAGATCCATCCCCTATTCTGATGACGTCAAACCTATGACTGTCACATCAGAAATAGATGATCTATCTCCGCTATATCTGCTTTAGTCTATAAATAGACATAAGCCTGATGTCCACCAATGCTTCCGCTGCTCCCACTGACTACGACAACCCTCTGGCAAGTCATATAGATGTGTACTTCTAAAGCTAGTTTAGAACGACGCTATACTCATCCTCCTGCCGGGTCTCGCAGCCTGGAACAACAACAATGGCAAGTGTGGGTAAACAAGAACTTCCCTGTCACGGTCCTTGAGGCTACCGGAGTATCTCTCGGGTGCCTGAAGTTACCCACCTTATCTGCGGAGTGGCCAATGGAATGTCAAATCAGATTGAATCTTTAGGTTCCTTATCAAATCATCAGTAATCGTTTGCGGTTCTGGAATCACTTCCAGTTCTACCATACTCCCACTACTGTTTTTGAAAAAATCCATTTTTATTAAAACTGTGACGAGTCAAGAACAATATCACTATTGATCTTTCTTATGGTAGAAAGTCAACCCTCGTCATATCCTGGGTCAACCCACAAACAGCCATTACAGAAACGTGCCTTGAGTTATCCAGAGTCTGGTTTTAATCATAAGCCGGACAACTCCCCGTACCTTAACAATGTTAAGATATGAACTGTACTATATCCAATATAGAACTAGAGGCACTGATTTAATTGAACCAGATTCAAATCATGCAGCTATCTCCAGTGCATGTCAACTAAATGGAAGGAGGCCGATCAGCGTTACTCAACTTAGGAATGCTTCTAATTATGAGTAACCTGAAAGAGAAGCAATTTCTCTTTATCATTACTATCAACTGAATACAATATACAAGTATCTACATCTTCGATCACTTTGAAGAATCCCGATACTTGCTACACCTGGTTCTCTACTCTATTCAAATATCTATAACTCCTCAAAACTTAGACCATGTGTTTCTACGAAACACATGTCTAAGAACTAGAGAAGTTAAAAGTAAACAGAATATAGTATGAGGACCAACCCCTCTGTCCTAATGGACACCGGACAACATACAATACTCTGTATAAGTCCGCTGAGTCTAACAACTCTTTCACTGTGTGTCGTAGATTGAAAACTGTACTTATGGTTAAGAAGAATTACACCGCTGTTTAATTCTCCTTACCTAACCATCCACTGATATAGGTAAATGTCATCGACATAATATCAAAAGGTATATCTCACTCTATGAAAATAGACGTACAGATATATCAATTTGAAATTGGTGCACAACAGCGGATATTCAAAACCAAACATTTGCCGACCGGCAAACAGCCCAGGTGATCTCCTCAAATATCACTGATTACAATGAATCCCCATATAATGAGGATGATCACCTTATTCCCAATAACTTACTCCCACTCATCATCTGTAAAACCATACAGATGTGAGAATCAAACCTGGTAAATACATACCCTGGAGCAAGTGTCTAATCGGGAAATCAGTTTTTCTTTTAACAGTACACAGTTGAACTAAAACATTGAAATATTTTGTTGGGGTATCCCGGTATTCCTAGTAATGCCTCTTCCAGATTCACGACTGTAACCGTATAGTTCTTTGCCACCTCTCCAAATCCCTTTATTATGTCTTTAGTCATTACCTTCTGCACACCCCTTTAGGCCAATTGGTTTTCTTCCTTCCCTACCGTTCGGCACCAGCCTATGGTTTAAAAGAAGACTATCCAATAAGCATAATGGGTGTACTGTCCTAATCCTAGGAGCACTCGCAATGCGAGAGAAGGTGAAGACAAAAGACAACCGAATAAACCTTATTCCTATTTCTCCTGGACCAGAATCCATCCCCGAACTGGAACAAGTTCCTTTCGAGTTCGTATATAACCATACGATGGAGTATCCAATAAACTGTGAATCTTCGTAGTGATACGGAGTGTCCTGGAGAAATACAAAGGTGATTTAGGATTGGTGAAGAAATACTTGGTTTGGTCGTGAATATCAGTCGCAATTTACTTTGCCCTCTTACTAATCCCTTGCTTTGTCTGAACTTAATACCTTCTGCACACCATCGTTATGCTAATTGGTTTTCTTCATTCCCTACCGGTCGGCACCTGCCTATGGTTTGAAAGAAGACTATCCAATTTGCATAATAGGTGTACTACCCCTAAACCAAGGAGTACTCGCAAGCTGAGAGAAGGTAGAAGGAAAAGACAACTGAATAGTCCTATTCGTTTTCTCCAGAACCGGAAACCATCCTCGAATTCCTTCGAGTTCGTATCTAACCATACGATGGTTTTGTCCAATGGAAGTGGACGTTCGTAGTAATACGGGGTGTCCTGGAGAAAAGGGTAAAAGTAGGAGTGGCAATGAGGTCTGCAACTCTGACAATCCAAAAGCCAGTGTAAAGAAGGTTCGGTCAACTTGGTCACCGAGTCATAGTCTTAGGGTCGGGTCAATGGTCTCTGCCAAGAGAGAGAGAAAAGAAACACTCAGCGTGCACTCTAACCAAGATCAGAATGGTTACCAATTTATCTAATCTGGAAACCTCCCACTGTACCTCAAATTCTCCTTCAAACCTGAAAGAAGAATTAGTCGGGGTCACCCGAGGAGTAAACCAACTCATCAGTGGGAATCGGGATCCAACTCTCATCGCATGATAAAGTGACGGAATCCGCTCACGTTATCACACTCCAGAAGGTATGCGCATATCTGGCAAGTTTCAGTTCTTTTGAAACTCCCGATGTGGATTTTTACCCCATGCTCTTATGACCTTGGCGTGAGGTCAAAATATCATAAGTCACATGTCAAGTTCAACCCATCATTGTCCAGGTTAATTTGAACCCACCCGTACATACCCTTGACGTAGGCCAAAATAGTAGTACGACTTTCCCAAACCAACGCATCTACCTATGCAACAGATAAATACCCGGCAACTACCAAACACTATGCCTTGGCGTGAGGTCAAAATACGTATCTTGAATACTGTCGAATATTTAACTGAAATGATGGAGGGCTACGAATGGTTTCTGGCGAAAACCTTTAACGTAATGAACTTGATATCGTTGAAGGAACGAATAGCTTTTATAAAAATATAGTAACGACAACTTCCGCTAAAGAGGTCACTCCCGATGAAGGGATCTCGGCTCTTTCCCCGTAGAATGGGGTGCAGGATATTCCAACTGAATACCACGACGCAAAGCAAAAGTAATCGGCTATAGTGAAGTTAATGCCCTGACGCAAACATCTGTCCAAGGGGTCACTCCCGGTGAAGGGATCTCGGCCCTTGCCTCGTCGACTGAGGAGCAGGATATTCCAAATGAATACCACGATGCAAAACAAAAGTAAACGTCCTTGCAATAACAGCTTTTTGAAAAGTGTTCCAACAACATCAGAATAGGTTTGTTAAACTTGCATTGATCCGAATCAATGCAGTCCCATCAATTGATCACACAACAAAGAACGAAAATATACTGATGCACGTATATGCCATCCGCATTCGCCACTGGGTCCCGTCATTACCCGTTAGGTTAGCTTACTAACGACAGAGCGGGGACTGGACTAGCGCGGATGCAAAACATATACAACATCTACTAATATATATACCAATATATTATATTTCGCTCAAGGCGTGAAAGAAAAGCAACATCACAGATAATGTACAGCATCACAGAACAATACAGATATCTGGGATCCCCGGGTTTCACAGAGCCACTACTGAAACCCGACGTTCCCCTGGTCGTGTGGATAGCCTGTGCAATGAAATCCTAGACCCCTACGGGCGCGGCAAGTTACCCGCCAAAACCTGAAGCGAGGCAGCCCCCTTCAGCGCTGTGAATGGACCACCCAGCACTTCACGGAATTCGGTAACTTGGGCACCCCTCCTGGGTCAAACTGTACCCCCTACGAGTGCGGCGAATAGCCGGCCAATTCCAGACTGAAGCCCCCTCCGTCTCAATTCCCTGAGATGCGGGCCCGTTTCCCTCTAGAACCTGGCTATCCGTGCACCCCTCCGCGGGGTAACCCTAGTATAGAAAGTAAAATATACATACAACGGGTACATCGACCGCAACCAGGTCGTGCCCCAAAAGAATAATACAAACAGGCAGTGACGGCAGTCCACATGTCAGACGCTCGCCCCGCAATATCAAATGTACATAATACAACAACACTGTACTAGCATTGCATCCAGGCTATCCCCACGACCGATCCGCAACATCACAGCAAAATACATAGAACATCAACGTGAAAGTCACGTTCACAAATCCGTCTAACCGGGCTATAGCAGTTAGACCGGATTTACCGATCGAGTGACATTCACGGTCGCAGATATAATGTAAATACTGTAAAATAATGTGTTTAAACATATCCGATCGATCAAAAAATAACAAGTGGGCCCCCAAGCAATACTGTTGCACTCACAGAAAATCTGGGCCCAAAATTAATATTCCAAAACCCCTAAATACAGCCCAGAAGCCCACTGGAGAATTTCGAAGCATTGATCCCACCAACCTGCGGCGGAACTGCGGCAACAAGGGGGGTTTTGCCGTGGTTCCGCGCTCTAGCTGAGGGATCATTGTCTCGAATTTTCCCAGAGTTCTTAGAACTCCCTGTACATCATCATGAGACAACCTGAAAAATTTTTAGACACCAAAAAATTTTAACAGAAAACTGATGTGAGCTAAAATTGGATTTTTGGAATTTTGGTCGATCGGAACTGAAAAACACATCAAACGAAGCTAGACGAAGTTAATGGCGAGGCTCTGATACCACTGTAAGTGCACGGCGGCGCCCCGGCCGTCAATCCGACGGCCAAATGCGGAAACGGTGATAAACTTTAATTTTGCGAACTTTGCAAACCGGCAGCACCGCGCACTAAACCCCGGATCGGGCCATTAAACTTGTCCTAGCTAACTAACAAGATAGGGAAGAGATATACCGAGTGATCCGAGTCCTCCGGTCTTCTCGTCATCGTCCCGATCTCCCGCGGATCCTCCGGTCGTCACATCCTTGCCGGAAGGGCACCACATCGTCTGCATCTTTTACGGGCTCCCACCTCAATACCGAGGCAACTCGGGCACGAAGCTGGCAAGTCGACATGCCCAAGATATGCTGTAGATTGTAATGTAGAATCGTTGTCTCATTTGGGGTAGTGAAGTTGCCTTTGATGGAGGAATCAATATGAACTTTGGAGAGGAGAAGGATTTCTTTTGTGGCATGCAAATGAGATATATATAATTCCCTCATCAAAAATGAACTCTTCTCTTATTCCTCCAAGAAGTGGCCGGCCAAGATCATGTAGGAAATGGTGGAGGGAAAAGCAAATCAAGAAGGGAGGTAAGTGTAGGATAAAGCAAGTGGTGACCTTAAACAAAACATCAACCATGCTTAATACTTCTATTCACATCAAATCTCATAAAAGCAAAAGCATGGATGAAAGATTCTAATCCTATCATAATCTCTCATCTCACAAATAAACCCTCCACAAAATGTTATTTGCAAACTTGCAAATAACCCCCTCCATCGGAAAAGTCCGACCGGGAAAGAACAAAGGAAAACCGGCCGGAACAGAATGCAAACTGGCAACTCCAGAAAACTGGTCCCGTAATAAACTACAGGAAAACCCCGATACTGTGCATACACACCCGCATCTTTATTCCGACCGGATACAAATGCAAAGAGACAAAATCTACACAGTACTAAACTAGGATCCGGCTTAAACCAAAGCCGGCTAGTAATGTTCGTCCGATCCTGATCCGTGCAATACCGCACGTATCTGATCGAACCCTGCCATATATCTATACGGCCTCTAGTACAAACCGTCCGTTCCTGATCCGTGCAATACCGCACGTATCTGATCGGACCCTGCCATATCTCCATACGGCCTCTACAGCGTTTCGCCCGAAAGCTGAGTAACTGAAAGTGTGGTGGACTCTAAAGACTCGTCAATACTATGGCTGTGGATTTAACCACTAGCACGTCAGAGGTATAAGCCAATACGTAACGGGCCACCAGCTATTGACTAAAAGGGACGTCGATGAGCGAACTCATCCTGACACCCTACTGAGCCTGTCAGTGACAATATCCGTACAGTCCCGTCCGTTCGTCTATGAGCATCGCATGTCGGGCCTAGGGGGTTGGTAAAAGTCAGACCCCCCAAAAGCGGTACAAGTCGTGTCGGAGTGTAGCCCAGAACACCCTGAGATACTACTGGAATACCTACAAGTAAATCTCCTGCCTTGGCCAAGGACTTCGTGTAATGGCTCTCCTAGACACAGTGCGACCTCACCCCCAATACCGGGAGAGACGAACCCCTGAAGATCCGCTCACTGCCTCCATGTGGCTCGGGACTGTACCCAACTAAAACCTGTTTGCACGACTCCTTTGAGCCGTGGTAGGGTAGTAATCAAAGTACAGTGGGAACTCATACGAGACAAATGACGATCCCCAGGTCGATGAACTAACCTGTACACATGTCACCTGGGAACTGCTATCTGACGTCAGGTATAAGACCAACTAGCATGTTCCCGGCGAGTCCTGTCCGGTGTACTCATAACCCAATGAGCCCCTGTATACATCTTAGGTGAACCAACTTACACCAGTGGCCTGTGAGACCGGCCACCGCCCCTCGTCGGGGTCTCGACTGTATACACTAGTCTACTCTGGAGAATCGATGCCCTGTCTCGAATCTCCCACGACTAGGGACCTTTTAAGGATGTGCTTGTAGACCTCCAGCTCCCACTTATATGATCGCCCTCATACTGCTGGTGGTCAAGCAAGAATCCTAGGGGCTCTATCAACGTGCAATAGCAACCTGTCAGGTCACCTAAAGCAGTACACGATGATAAAGGTAAACCAGATAGCAAACTATCATCTCGAGTAAGACTGTCGTCCTGGGATAGGTCCTCCCTCAATCATTGCAATCACGTGCCTGTGATCCAATAATTGACTCTGAGGGCACTATCTCCAACAATAACCGGACATGGACTTGGAATCGTCCTTATCACTCTGAAAGCCGGAATCAGCAAAGGCCTCCAACCTGAGGTCTTTTCCGCCGTAAACCAAGAATATCTCCTTAGTCCTTCTCAGGTACTTGAGAATGTTCTTTACTGCTATCCAGTGCTTCTCCCCTGGGTCTGACTGATACCGGCTTACCACGCTCAGTGCGTAAGCTACATCTGGTCTGGTACACAACATCGCATACATTATAGAGCCTACCACAGAAGCGTAGGGTATAATAGACATGCGTTCCCTTTCCAAATCAGTCTTGGGTGACATCTCTTTGGAGAGGGTGATTCCGTGACAAGCCGGTAGATTACCGCGCTTAGAATCTTCCATACTGAATCTTTTCAGTACAGTGTCGATATACCTGGACTGCGAAAGTCCCAACATCCTCTTGGATCTATCACGATAGATCCGGATCCCCAGAATGTAAGAGGCATCACCCAGGTCTTTCATGAAGAACCTGTGTGACAAGAATCCTTTGACAGATTGTAGCATAGGAATGTCATTTCCTATCAATAGAATGTCATCCACGTACAAGACGAGGAATACGACACTTCTGGCTACAACTTTACTATATATGCACGGTTCATCTGGATTTTTGATAAAGTCATATTCTTTGACTGTCTCATCAAAACAGATGTTCCAACTCCGCGATGCCTGCTTTAGTCCATAAATGGACTTAAGCAGCTTGCATACTTTTCCGCTGCTCCCACTCTGATTGAAACCCTCTGGCTGATCCATATAGACGCTCTCTTCTAAATTTCCATTCAGAAAAGCCGTCTTTACGTCCATCTGCCAGATTTCATAATCATGGAAGGCAGCAATAGCAAGAAAGACCCGAATGGATTTGAGCATAGCCACTGGAGAAAAAGTTTCATCATAGTCCAAACCAGGTCTTTGACGAAAACCCTTTGCAACAAGTCTAGCCTTATAGGTTTCCACCTATCCATCTACACCAATCTTTTTCTTGAAGATCCATTTGCATCCTATGGGTTTTACCCCATCTGGAGCAAAGTCCAAAGTCCATACTTTGTTGGTGTACATGGACTCCATCTCGGTCCGCATTGCATCTAGCCATCGTACCGAGTCGCCGCTCTGGATGGCCTGCTGGAAGTCAGTAGGTTCATCATCATCTATGATGCAATCCTCTCTATCCCCATCTATGAGAAAACCGTAGTATCTCTCAGGCGGATGAGACGGCCTACTACTCCTGCGGAGGGGTGCGGGAATGTCCTGTTCTTCTTGAACTACCGGATCTACCAAACTTTCAGTATTAGTTTGTGCTTCTGGAATTTCTTCCAGTTCTATTTCGCTCCCACTTGATTCCTTTTCTAAAAACTGATGTTCTAGAAAATGGGCATTACGAGAAACAAATACCTTTTGTTCCTCTGCGTAATAGAATAGATATCCCCTGGAGTTCTTTGGATATCCCACAAACTTACACTTTACTGATCGTGCCTCGAGCTTGTCCACATGCTGCTTTTTAACAAAAGCCGGACATCCCTAAATCTTTACATACTGTAGATGGGGTTTCTTCCCGCTCCACATCTGATATGGAGTGGTAGGCACAGTCTTGGTAGGAACCATGTTCAAAAGATATGCCGCTGATTCTAGCGCATAACCCCAGAAAGATCGCGGTAACTCAGCATTGCTCATCATGGATCGTACCATATCCAATAGGGTTCGATTCCGTCTCTCCAATACACCGTTATGCTGTGGAGTGTATGGAGGAGTAAGCTGAGAGAGAATTCCTTTCTCTTTTAGGTAACCAAGGAACTCGGCACTCAAGTATTCACCACCTCGATCAGATCTAAGTGTCTTGATACTTTTGCCGGTTTGGTTTTCTACTTCATTCTTATACTCTCGGAATTTCTCAAAAGCCTCGGATTTATGTTTCATCAGATAAATGAATCCGTATCTTGAGTAATCATCCATGAAAGTAATGAAATAGGAAAAACCACCTCTTGCATGTGTAGACATCGGACCGCATACATCACTGTGTATGAGTCCTAAGAGCTCGCTCGCTCTTACTCCTTGTCCAGTAAATGGAGTCTTTGTCATCTTTCCTTTGAGACAAGATTGACAGGTGTCATAAGTTTGATATTCGAACGAGTCCAAATATCCTTCTCTATGCAACTTAGTCAACCTTCTCTCATTGATGTGACCCAATCTACAATGCCATAAGAAAGCTTTATTTAAATCTGGAGACTTTCTTTTTAGTGTGTTCTGGACATTGAAAATTTGGAGTTGGTTTAAAACATATATACCGTTATTTAGGGTACCTGACCCAATCAAACCATGATTAAGGTGGATGTTAACAACATCTCTTACAAACGTGAAATCATAACCTTTATTTGATAACAAGGAAACTGATATGATAATACACGTTAAGCTTGGTACAAAATAACAGTTATGTAAAACCAAAATGTGTCCACTTGTCAATCCTAGGTGATAATCCCCGACGGACGCAGCTCCCACGCTAGCTCCGTTAGCAACCTTTAGGGTCATATCACCTTCCTTCAGCACTCTACGGTTTCTCAGTGCCTGCAAAGAATTGCAAATATGAGATCCTGATCCGGTATCCAATACCCAGGAAGTAGAGTTGATCGACAGACAATTCTCAATTACAAACACACCTGAAGTCGAAGCCACAGCTTGCTTCGGTTCCTGATTCTTGGCGTTCCATGCCTTGCAATCCTTCTTCCAGTGCCCTTTCCTGTGACAATGGAAGCACTCATCCTTGCCAACTACCGGTACTGCAAACTTTTTCTTTCCCTTCTTTCCCACCTTACTAACACCTCCTCTAGGTTTCGGTGCGGCCTTCTTCTTCCTTCCTTTGGCCCTAGCCTTGGACCCGGAAGAAGATGCACCGCCAACAAACATAGCGGGTGTTTCCCTTGCCTTCTGCAAGGTGCCCTCTGCACTCCTTAACATGTTCAGGAGTTCCGCAAGTTCAACTTCTTTTCCTTGAAGATTGAAGTTCAGGATAAACTGGGCGTAGGTGGGAGGAAGGGACTGGAGAATAAGGTCTGTATAGAGCTCATTATCCAAAGTCGTCCCAAGGTCTGCGAGCTCTTCAATATAGCCGATCATCTTTAGGACATGTTCACCTACCGATGACCCGACAGCCAACCTCGCTCGAAACAAGTTCTTAGAGGTCTCGTATCTTGTTATACGAGATTGCTCTCCATAAAGTTCCTTTGTATGGAGAAATATGCCATCTTAGGACATATCCTCGTGCCTCCTCTGATGTTCATTGTTCATTGAGGTAAGCACGATGCACTTGGCTCTCGCGCAATCTAAATCCCAGGTTTTGCGGATTTCCTTATCCGCTATGCTGGATTTGGGACCAGGGACAGCAGGTGCCGTAGCGGTGAGGATGTACCCCAATTTGTCATAGGTCAAAGCCATTTTGACATTCCGCAGCCAATCTTTATAGTTTGGCCCTGTCAGTATATTTTTCTCTAAAAGTAACTTAAGTCCAGTCATTTTCAGGGTCGCTGCAATTAGGAGAGAGAGAAGAAAACTCTTTAGCATGATGCTCTTGCAAGTTTAGAGTGGTTTTTAGTTTATCTAAACTGGATGGCTCCCACTGTTTCTCGAATCCTTCCTCAAACCATAAAAGAAGAATTAGCCAGGACTATTCTCACTGTACAATACTTGCTTAACCGTTCAGCCAGGCCAGTGTCGATACTTCGAGGGAGGTTTTCCAACGCTTTCGCGAAGTTCCTTAATTAAATAACCTCTTTTCTCTGGGGGTGTAACCCCGCTGACATTTTTCTGGACACCTACTAGGTTTATAGCATTGATCGTTAAGTGACGAATATCCTGATAAGTAGCATATACTCACAGTAGGATCGGGATCCAAATATCATCGTCTGATAATGTTGTAGGAATGCTACCAACATTCATCAAACTCAAAATGGTATGCATCTCTTTGCAAATTTCAGTTTCTTTAGAAATTCCCGATATTAGTTTTTGCCCCATGCTCTTATGACCTTGGCGTTAGGTCAAAATGTCATAAGTCACATGTCAAGTTCTACCCATCATTATCTTGTCAATTTGAACCCATCCGTATATATCCTTGACGTTCGGCCAAAATGATAATACGACTGTCCCAAACTAACTCATCTATCTATGCAACAAATGAATACCCAGTAGCTACCAAACACTATGCCTTGGCGTTAGGTCAAAATACATAGCTTGAATACTACTGAATACCCAGATGAAATGACGGAGGGCTACGAATGGTTTTGGCGAAACCGTGAACGTAGTGAACTTGATATAACCGAAGGAACCTGATAGCTTTTAAAAGGAGTGGTTAAAGCTCCGCATTTAAAAATATCTGTTTTTAAAATTAACCGAGTGGTTTCTTTTAAATTGTTCCAACGATTAAAACTTTGGTTTATTTTTCTTTGCATTATAGATAATGCGTCCCATCATTAACCTATCATTGCAGAAAACAACGAAAATACAACGTCCTCTTATGCCATCCACATTCGCCACGGGGTCCCGTCATCACCCGTTAGGTTACTTAACTAACGACAGAGCGGGGGCTGGGCTAGCGCGGGTGTAAAACATAAGTGACGTCTAAATAGCTATCATATATATAGATATTTTACATTCGTCTGACGCAATGATATACATTCCAGAACACAGATGAACTTAATTGGATTTACTAGCAATCTGTATTTCTTTTGAGCCTGCAAGAAAAGACGGATAACACAGTTGTGATGAATAGCCATTACCCCACCCACGACCCCTACGGGTATGGCAAACTACCCACCCGGCAGTTTGTGTACCCCACCTTGGGTCAGTCCTAGGAGCAAAAACAGTAAAATGAAATAATACAACGGTGGCTACAACCGCAACCTGGATGTGGCCCGCAAAAATAATATTACAACAAATTACATTTACAACAAATGAATTAAATAATAACCCATTGCTAAACCCCGGCTATACACCACAACAGTCCAATTACAGTCCATATGCATAAACAGATAAAACCATTACAGAAATGTGCAACCCCCTGCCAACCGACATACTAGCAGTTAGGGGAGGTTTACGAACACATTAAACAATCACAGATATAATCCAATATGCAAATACTATACAATTTCGATCGATTAAACGCATTTAATATTTCTCCAATACTGCTCTGTAAACTTGAAACCTGAGCAAAATTAAAAAATACCAGAAAATCCCAAATATCACAGAGAACCATCACAAGAAAAATGGGTCCCTGAATCGTCAAAACGGTGGCGGATCCACGTCGGGAACAGTGCTATGCGCCGCGGATCCGCGTCTCCGTAGGCGATTCAGGGCACCAAATTTTTTGTGTGTTCTACTACTATCATTTTAAGCTTTCTGAACATCCCTGAAAAAATTTTGGACATCACTTTAAAATCGACAGAAAACTGATGTTTTTAGGGTTTTCCGGCTTCGTTTTTCCGTTCGAAATTCGTACAAATTTGCAATAAAGTTATTTATTGTTTAGCGAGGCTCTGATACCACTGTAAGTCGATGTACAACACCCCAATACTTGTGGGGAGGCGGAATTTTCAAAAACGAACTTGTTTAGTGAACGAACATCGACTAACCGCTTGAATCGAAGCTAAACTATAAATAACCAAACACAAAGTGTTTCTAAACTACTGTGTTTAGGGATTATACCTAATGAACCAACTCCTTCGTCTTTACGATCTCCTTGTCCTCCTCGGCCTTCTCTTTGTAGTAGACGATCCACCCGAGAGCAAAACTTCAAGCTTAGCCTCTAAACTTGAGGCAACTAACCTTCTTGGATTGCTAATCAAAGAAGATAGATGAGATAGAGTGAGGGTTATGGATTGTTTAGTCTAGCTAATCCTAGTTCTCAACACATGAGAGGTGAGGATTAGGGTTTGAAGAGAGAGAGCTTGAGGAGAGAGAATGTGTAGATGATAATGATAAGAGAATAGTGAGTCAAGAAGATATATATCAAGCATTTCTTTTATGAAGAAAAGAATAAGAAATGAATTTAGCAACCATGCTTGAAAATATCTAGTGATGATTCATTATAATGATAAAAGACTTCTATGAATCATCAAGGTGACTCACTAATCACAATCATTTCATATGCCACCTTAACCTCCTTAGTCACCACCTTCTAGAAGCTTCCCGCATAATTACGAGAACGCCCCTCCTTTCCGCAAAAATACGGAAAAACTTTAGACTGTAAAAATCCAATAACCGGATACCAGTAACTGGCTTAAACCTAAGCCGACTGGTAAAAACTGTCCGAAAGTCGTACGTGCGTAAACAAACGTATGCGTCCGAACCCTTGTCGTAAAACCATACGACCTCTATATCGTTTTGCCTGGAATAGGAAACTCTCTGTGTGGGACTCTAGAGACTCGACTACTACGCTGGCAGTGGGTTTAACCACAGACCGCAAGCGGCACTAGCTGTACGTAACGGTCCCCAGGTAGTTGTCGATAAGAAGGCCGATGAGGAAACCCATCCGAACTCCTACTGAGTCTGATGTGACAATCTCCATACAGTCCGGTCCGTTCGTCCAAGACTATCGCATATCGAGCCTAGGGGGGCGGCAAGCGTCAGTCCCCTAATAGCGGTATAAGTCGTGTCGGAGGGAACCCCATTACACCCTGAGAAACTACTGGAACCTACCAGCAAATCTCGCTTGCCCTGGCCAGGGACTTTGCGTAATGGCTCTCTGACACAGCGCGATATCTACTCCCAATACCGGGAGGGACGAATCCTGTCTAACCGCCACTGCCTCCAAGTGCTCGGGACTGCACCCAACTGCTACCTGTTTGCATGACTCCTTTGAGCCGTGGTAGGGTAGCAATCTAAGAACAGTGGGACACACTCGAGGCGAAGTAGCAGTGTCAAGTCTGCGGACTATGCTGTACTCATGTCACCTGGGAACTGTTCACTGACGACTGGTATAAAACCAACCAACAGTTCCCTGTGAGTCCTGTCCGGTGTACCCGTAACCTAACGAGCACCTGCATACTATCTCCAGTACGACGTACTGACGGCTGTGGGACAGACCATCTCCCCAACTGGGATGAGAAGCGTACACACCAGTCTACTCTGGAGTATCGATGCTCTGTCTCGATAATCCAACGACCTGGGACCTGAATAAGGATGTGCTTGTAGACTACCCAGCCCCCACTAGTGTGACTGCCATCACAACGCTGGTAGACAAGCAAGATCCTAAGAGCTCTATCAATACGTACACTCACATATTAAGATAGAAAAACCAAGTAGCATACTACCATGTTTAGCAAGACTGTTATATACATGTGAATATCCCAAGCTTCCATTAAGTAATATACAAACTAGTATGATACAGTAATGGTCTTCTAGGACATAAACACTAACAAGACCACAACAGATTCGCGGCACACTTGATACCGACGGATGAGATCAGAGTCCGTCGATTCCAACAAGGGTTAAATCCGATGATCCAAGCCGCCTTAGCTATAGGGGATTTCCCAACCCATGATTTGGCTTTGAAGGCCGCCCAAAGATACGAGGCTGTGGTGAAGAGGAAGGGCAGACCTCAATCTACCGGAATGAAGCGCTCTGCCACTCAGATGGCAGGAGGAGCCGCTTCAAGGCCAACTGTTGAACCAATGAGACCAGAAGAAACCAATAATCATCCAATTCCAGATTTTTTCTTCTATTGCAAGTGGGAAGGATGGAAGGACTGTAGGCGCGCAAAAGACATGTGCTTAGTTTGTGGCGCATCCAATCACGAAATTAGAACCTGTCCTAATAGACGCAACCCAGCTCACACACCCACCAACTACCCGCAGCGGCCAGCTATTCAGGATCCTGCACCTCATCTGGCACTCCCAGCTCCACCTCCTACACAGCCTACTGGCCAATTCCATCAGGCATTGAGGAACATGCCTCGAGGGCAGAGAAACATGTCCCAAAGACAAAGGAATGTGCCTCCAGCTAGGAGGAATGAACCATGGCGTCAGGCTTTCCTTTTAGCGGCCGAAGAAGCAGAGGCTGTAAACCAAGGTAACACAAGTAATTCTATTCAACCTTTTCAAAACCTTGTTCCACTTTGTTATTTTTCATACTCAATCAGCACTTCTATCACTAAACTTTTCTTGAATCTGTTACACTTTCCTTTTTCAAATTTAGAGTACGAAATTTTTATAAAGCGGGTAGAATGTAACAACCCAAACTTTCTGTATGAATTTTTTCAAAATACAGAAAGGGACACCTAAGCCTGAGCACGAGTTATAAGTTTGTTTTTCTTTTGAGCAGCAAGAAGGAGCTTGTAGCTCATTGGTAAGAGCTTTCACTGCCGAGACAAAGCACCAGAGTTCAAATCCCATCAGCCACATTATGTTTTTAGTTATTTATCTGTTAGATTTTTAGAAGCCCAAGAGTTTTCACGTGCACAACACGTAACTCCAAGAATCACACATAAAACAAACGAGTGCACTGTAGTATACCAACCGACCCCGACACGTGGAACCAAACCTAGCCCTATCCGTCAGGACTAGGCCGGCGACACATACAATTGGGGCCGACGGTGTCGGTCTCCCCCTTACCAAATGCCCTCATATTTTACCTCCCTGCAACGTTTGGCCTACCCTACTAACCCCACATTGCTTGTTTACTCTGAATTATTCCAGAGAGCAATAAAATTCATATTTAATCCTATTTTATTACAAATTTTAATACACCCATTCACTACACTAAACCCTAGATCTTCATATAAATACCACCCCTCATTCCACACTTCCTCACTCATAAATCCCTTCCAAAACTCTCAAGAATTCCCAAGTTTTATATTGTGCAAGTGGAGTTAGTAAAGGGCGAAACTCCGATGAAGTTCCGGCGACGATATGAGTAGTTTCTGGCAACGAAACGAAACACCGACGAATCCTAAACCTCCTTCTACCTCTCCCCTCTCATCAAAGCCTGTAAGTTCCCATTCTCTCTCTCGTTTTCTATTCTCAAACTTTTCATTCTCAAAACGTGTCGGAAGCGGAGTTATCCGATTTCCGATTCTCTTTTTTTTTTAAAAAATACGACTTTTCTTAATAACAAACCTACAAATTTTGATAACTTGTTTAGTAATCATTAAAAAAGACAATAGAACAAGTTTGACAATAAAATAATAACCGTAGCAAGTTCTATTTCACTTTTACATAAAAATACCTTCATGTTTCATTTCGATATGCTTATACCTTTTTACCGTATTACCTTAGAAAAACTCACGAGGTAATGACCTACCTCATCACAACACACATATCTATAATAGCACGGTGAATCTTGGGATAATAGAATACGGGAAATACGACTTTACAAATAAATCCCTTTAACATATAAAACCGTTTTCTTTGAAAAGTGTATTTAACTTTCCATGCAATTGCGTCTCTACAAACCATTTTTGGGGAACCCGTTCGGGATGGTGCGGATTATCACATATTCTCGGGTTTAGTAGAGCGAGATGCAGACCTCTGCAAGGTGTATTCGATCTCGATGGAATTTTTATACAATTTTCTTTGGAAAAATGAGATTTTTACAAGAAAATAAATAAATTTATTTTCGTTAAATATGTAAATATAAATATTACCAAAATACTTATTTTAAATATATATATTATTCCATGTTTCCAAAACTCAAGAAAAGAAATCAAATATTACATGAAACTATCATGATAATTCAAAACAATATTCATATTACAAATAAATACAATATATTATGGAGATAGGTTTTATTCACGAGAATTTTACATTGATAAAATATACATCTATAAAAACCCGAATGGCGATAATTAAATGCTTGAGGTGTATTTTGAAATTATGCCAAACGATTTTTACATAAAACCCCCTCAAGTTATACTAAATTACAATAAAGACCTTAGTAAACATAGGTTTAAGCGGGACCAGTCTATTGAGACTCAGGGAGCTGGAGATATGGATGCTTGCCTATCTAAGGTAAACAATTTATCAAACAGTGTTATCAATACGGTAATTGTCTTGGAAAAGGACACAAATTCTGCCGTCCATGTGCAGGAGTTACCGATAACATCAAAACAATCAGGATTTCAAGTTCTTCTTAAAATTGTCTGACTCAGACTGAGAATAAATATTATCAATCTGACTTGAATATGATTCAAGTATAAAACCACAATTTAATATGAATCCATATATTCAATCTATACAACTTGACCGAACCGAACCATGGATACACTCCATCTACATGTTCATCCATTATATCCGTTCCATTTACTGATATCATGGTTTCGACAACTCATCCATCTATACAATTTATAATATAAGACAAGACAATACAATCCATACAATCAATACATAAACACTACAGGGTATAAAGGGATAGACTGGTACGTAACATGTTAAAGGTGGCACGAAGTGGTCACTTAAGATATAATTACATCCATGTCGTTGTTCCGTGGTATTATCGACGGAGCCTTGTACTACGGGTTACCAAAGTCTCCGGTGTAAGTGGGACTCCTCTCGTATACACAGGCATTTTCTGTACTAAGCTACAAACAACTGCGCTAATATTATAATAAAACATTATAAACTATACTCTCTCTCTATCTATTTTACTTCTCCTACATCTTTGGGACTTACCGAGCGATTGTTCGCTAACGATATTCATATTTCTCTTCTTCTTTGGAATGTTATCAGGAGGACCCGACGTTGAGGAGTACGAGACCAGTCAGGAGGATTTCGAGCAGGCCCCTGAGCAGTACACCGAAGACCCAGAGCTGTAGCCACATGTACTTATTCCATTTTCATTTCTGTTTAGGCATTGCTTTCATTCTATGTATTTACTTTTCATTGTATTGTAAAAAGAATGTTAATAAATAAAGTTGTTGTTCATTCATATCTTGTCTCTTGTGTATTTTATTTTATATTTCTTAGTTACGCTTAGCGTGTTTACTTCCAAGTAAATGTGTAGCGGCCTCATCACTCTCTCTGCGCGCACACCAGGAAGCACGGTGTGATATAACGGCTATCCGGGTATCGAGCGATATGAAGATCAATAAGAAAGCCCGTCCATACTCTCCATGAAGCCTATCAGTAATACTACCGTACAGTCCGGTCTCTTCGTCTGATATATCACATATCATGTCTAGGGGTGGTAAACGTCAGACCCCCGTAACGTGATAAGTCATGCCGATGTTTGGCTCATAACAGTTTTAGAAACTACTGATAACTCTTATCTATAAATCTCAGCAACCCTGCCCACGGATTTTCAGTTATAGCCAATCTAGCATAGCGCAACATCAACTCCCAATACCGGGAGAGACGAAACCCCTCTTATCGCTCGTAACCTTCGTGTGACTCGGGACTGTACCCAAAATCCACATGTTTGCATGACTCTTTTGAGCCGTGGTAGGGAGGAAATCAAAGCACAGTGGGAGCCACACAAGACTCTATGATGATCTCGGGTCTACAGACTAACCAGTACTAGTGTCATCAGAGGACTGCTTTCTGACGATACGTATAATACTACTAGGAGTCCTCGCCGAGTCCTGTTCGGTGTACCCATTCTTCATTGAGCACCTATGTACAATCATTGATGTCACACACCAATGGTTGTGGGATCAACCATCGTCCTCTAAGGGACAAGAAACGTACAGATTAGTCTACTCTGGAATATCGATGCCCTAGTCTCGATATTCCGACGACTAGGAATTGATTAAAGGATGTACTTTTGGATCACCATGGCCCCACTAGTATGATCTCATCATAATCCTGGCAGTCAAGTACATATCCTAAGGGCTTTATCAACACGTGAGAGTAAGACAGTAAAAAATTCCAGTCAACATGTTAAGATAAGGAGTAACTAGATAGCATACTATCTTGTCGAACAAGAAAGTCCTCTATATATATGTCTAAGCATCCACTATAATATACATTACATGTACAATAATAGCCTCTAGGGAATATATAATCCTAACACCACTAAGCCTATCTGTGACAATCTCCGTATAGTCCGGTCTATTTGTCTAAGAGTATCGCATATCGGGCCTAGTGGAGGTAGCCATCAGACCCCTAATAGCGCAATAAGTCGTGCCGAAGTAGAGCCCAAAACACCCTTAGAAACTACTGGAGTACCTACCAGTAAATCTCGATTTCCCTGGCCAAAGACTTTGTGTAACTGCTTTCCGAACACAGCGCGATATCATCCCCCAATACCGGGAGAGACGAATCCTATCTAACCGCCACTGCCTCTAAGTGCTTCAGGACTGCACCCAACTACTACCTGTTTGCATCACTCATTAGAGCCGTGGTAGGGTAGCAATCTAAGAAAAGTGGGAACACATTCGAAGCGAAGTAGCAGTGCCAAGTCAACGGACTATGTTGTACTCATGTCACCTGGGAACTGCTACCTGATGATAGGCATAATACCAACCAGCAATTCCCCACGAGTCCTGTCCAGTGTACTCATAACCCAATGAGCACCTGCATACTATCTCCAGTACAATGTACTAATGGATGTGGGACAGACCATTTCACTTGCTGGGATGAGAAGCGTATACACTAGTCTACTCTGGAGTATCGATGCCCTGTCTCGATAATCCTACGACTAGGGACTTATATAAGGATGTGCTTATAGACAACCCAGCACCCACTATTGTGACTGCCATCACAATGCTGGTAGTCAATTAAAGATCCTAAGGGCTCTACCAATATGTATTAGCGATACATTAAAAAGAAACATATACACATATTGAGGTAGAAACAAACCAAGTAGCATACAACCATTTTGAGCAAGACTATCATTATAACTATGAATATCCCAAGCTTCCATAAAGTAATATACGAACCAGTATAATACAATAGTGGCATCTAGGCCATATATGACTAACAGCAACTAGGGATTCTCGGTTGCTAATCTAGAATGCCTAGGATATAGTGAGTGTTCTAAGTGTTTATCTATCTCACCTCCTCTCTTGATTCTCAACTCATGAGATTGTAGAGAGGAGGTTAAGCTTGAAGGTGGAGGAACTCATGGAAAACCTAGAGAGGAGAGTGAAGCTAATGGTGAGCCAAGAAAACTCATCTAAAAAATAATGAGCATCCGTGGAGAGAGAAAATCTCATGCTAGGTTCTGTAAAACATTTCTTTTGAATTTAATATCAAGCCTATGCTTGAATAGTTTGCACAAATGAATTAAAAATTCCTTTGTGCACACTATGCAAGCATGGTTCTCACCATACTCCCCTCTCTCAATAATCCACCTCATTTCCATTTATAAATAAATGGATAAAAACTAAATAAGGTGTGCACCTTCTAGAATATTATCTGTAAAAAATACGGATTGCATTCTACTGTATATACATACCTGTATTCATACCGAAATACGAATAGCCGAAGAGATAGAATAACACAAAGAACACAATACTAGAATATACATATCGAAATGCATATACCTAAATTATTAAATCAATACCAGATTTAATAATCCAGCTCAAACCCGAGCCGGCTAGTATTATCAACCGTCCGATCGAAAGTCCGAGTAACTAATACACTCGTTCTATCGGAACCCTGCACGTATCGAATATGGATACTACATCATTTTGCCAGAACCAGGGAAACCCTCTGTGTGGGCCTCTAAACACTCGTCAATACGCTAGCAGTGGGTTTAACCACAAGCATGTCAGCAATACTAGATGTATGTAATGGCTACCCAGGTATTGAGCGAAAGGAAGGCCGACGAGCAAACTCATCCGAGCCCCTACTGAGCCTATCAGTGACAATATCCGTACAGTCTGGTCTGTTCGTCTAAGTCGATCGCATATCGAGTCTAGGGAGTGGATAAAGTCAGACCCCCTAATAACGCGATATTTCTTGTCGATATGAAGCCCATCACCTACTGAGAAACTATTAATCCAAATCAGTAATTCTTGACTATCTTAGCCATGGATTTTTGGTGATGTCTGTAAGTGCACGGCGGTGCCCCGGCCGTCAATCCGACGGCCAAATGCGGAAGCGAAAAACTTTGATTTTGCAAACTAGCAAACCGGCACCACCGCGCACTAAACACCCGGATCGAACCATTAACTAGTCCTAGCTAACTACAAGATGGGGAATAGAGATATACCGACTGATCCGAGTCCTCCGGTCTTCTCGTCGTCGTCCCGATCTCCCGCGGAATGTCCTGTCTCCACCTCGTCGCCGGAAGTGCACCACATCGCCTACATCTTTTACGGGCTTCCACCTCTATGCCGAGGCAACTCGGGCACGAAACTGGCTAGTCGACGTGCCCAAGGTTTGTTGTAGAATGTGTAGTGAGCTATTTGTGTCTCTAGGGGTTTCGGGAGTTGCCATTGGTGGAGGAAATGAACTAAGCTTTTTGGAGATGGTGTTGTGGGATTTTCCAACATGAAATGAACCAAAATCCCACACTACAAATTTGGGCAGCCCCATGAGGAATGGCCGGCCATCACAAGTGAAGGGAGAGTGAGAATGAGATTCTTCCCCAAAAATGGGAGCCCCTCACACATCATCCAAGAGAGAGAGGAATGGTTATCATGCAAAGAAATGATAGCTAGGAAAGTCCAACACTCAAACAACAATCATCACTACCAAAAGTCATGCCATCATCAACAACCATATCCACAAAAAAGTCAAGCCATGATGGATGAAGAAGTCAAATGGTCAAGGGATGGTTCATCTGTAAGTGCACGGCGGCGCCCCGGCCGTCAATCCGACGGCCAAATGCGGAAGCGGTGATAAACTTAAATTTTTCTTGAACTGGCAAACCGCCGTGCACTAATACCCGGATCGAACCACTAACTAGTCCTAGCTATCAACAAGAAAGGGAAGAGAGATATACCGACGATTCAAGTCCTCCGGTCTTCTCGTCATAGTCCCGATCTCCTGCGGAATGTCCCGTCTCCTTCTCGTCGCCGGAAGTGCACCACACCGCCTACTTCTTTTACGGGCTCCCACCTCAATGCCGAGGCAACTCGGGCACGAAGCCGGCTACTCGACGTGCCCAAGAATTGCTGTAGAATGTATAGTAGAGCTCAAGTCTCATTTGGGGTTCATGGAGGTGCCATTTTGGTGGAGGGATAATGCAAGAATTATGTGGAGGAACTTTGGGGATTTTGGAACATGAAATGAAGAAAAAACCCCACTCCCAAAATTTGGACAGCCCCCTCCCATATGGCCGGCCAAAACAAAATGAGGAAGAAGAGGAGAGTGAGAGTGTGTGAATCCAAAGATAATGGGAGCCATTCTCATCATACAAAAAAGAGAGAGAGGAATGGTTATCATATGAACCAATGATAACAAAGAAAAACCAACACTCAACTAACAACCATCTCTCATCATCAACAACCATCATCAAAACCATGATGATAAAGAAAGTCAAGCAATCAAGAGTTTATGAAGTCAAATGATGGGACAAGTATCATGACAAAAATAAGATGCAAAGAACCCCCTCCATAAATGCCTATTTGCAACAATGCAAATAAACCCTCCTCCACCAATCTTCGGCCAATGAACGGAACAATGGAAATCGGCCGAAACGGAAAGCAAACAGGCAACTCCAGAAAACTGGTCCCGTAATAAATTACAGAAAAACCCCGATACTATGCATACACACCCGCATCTGTATTACGACCGAAATACAAATGCAATGAGACAAAATCTACATTGTACTATACTAGGATCCGGCTTAAACCAAAGCCGGCTAGTAATATCCGTTCGATCCTGATCCGTGCAATACCGCACGTATCTGATCGAACCCTGCCATATAACCATACGGCCTATAGTACAAACTGTCCGATCCTGATCCGTGCAATACCGCACGTATCTGAACGGACCTTGCCATATCTCCATACGGCCTCTACAACCTTTCGCCCGAAAGCTGAGTAATTGAATGTGGGGGACTCTAAAGACTCATCAACACCTTGGTTGTGGATTTAACCACTAGCACGTCAGAGGTATAAGCCAATACGTAACGGGCTACCAGGTACTGACAAAAAGGGATGTCTGTGAGCGAACTCAGCCTGACAACCCTACTGAGCCTGTCAGTGACAATATCCGTACAGTCCGGTCCGTTCGTCTATGAGCATCGCATGGCGGGCCTAGGGGGTTGGTAAAAGTCAGACCCCCAAAAGCGGTACAAGTCGTGTCGGAGTGTAGCCCAGAACACCCTGAGATACTACTGGAATACCTACCAGTAAATCTCCTTGCCTCGGCCGAGGGCTTCGTGTAATGGCTCTCCTAGAAACAGCACGACCTCACCCCCAATACCGGGAGAGACGAACCCCTAAAGATACGCTCACTGCCTCCATGTGGCTCGGGACTGTACCCAACTAAAACCTGTTTGCACGACTCCTTTGAGCCGTGGTAGTGTAGTAATCAAAATACAGTGGGAACTCATACAAGACAAATGACGATCCCCAGGTCGATGAACTAACCTGTACACATGTCACCAGGGAACTGCCATCTGACGTCTGGTATATGACCAACTGGCATGTTCCCGGCGAGTCCTGTCCGGTGTACTCAAAACCCAATGAGCACCTGTATACATCTTAGGTGATCCAACTGACACCAGTGGCTTGTGAGACCGGCCACCGCCCCTCGTCGGGGTCTCGACTGTATACACTAGTCTACTCTGGAAAATCGATGCCCTGTCTCGAAACTCTCACGACTAGGGACCTTTTAAGGATATGCTTATAGACCCCCAGCTCCCACTTATATGATCGCCCTCATACTGCTGGTGGTCGAGCAAGAATCCTAGGGGCTCTATCAACGTGTAATAGCGACGTGTCAGGTCACTTAAAACAGTACACGATGATAAAGGTAAACCAGATAGCATACTATCATCTCGAGTAAGACCGTCCTACCGGGATAGGTCCTCCATCAATCATTGCAATCACGTACCTGTGACCTAATAATTGACTCTGAGGGCACTATCTCCAACAATCTCCCACTTGCACTCAAGGCTAATTATTGCGATGTCGCATACTCACAGCCCGTGTGATACCGAACACCCAACTCCTCTACTAGTCAGTCTCACAAAGCTCGTTTGCGAAACTATTGCGTTCGAGGAATAGCCTCAGTGAGTGGATCCGCCTTGTTTTCACTTTCCATGTCTCTCTATATCTCAAGTTCGCGGAGAAACCCATCTCCCGAAATGAGCAATACCTGTCTTAGGATGTGTCTGGATGTCTGATGGGACATAGCTCATAAATGAACTCCAAATCCAAGCTCCTTAGACTGTATCGTCAACTGAACTTAATCAGTATCCTGCGCCATGCAACCCTCAGTATTTCCTTGGACCACCCGTCCAAAATACTGCCCTTCGTCAGAAGGAGAACTATAACTCTGACAACCTCCTTGTCGTCCATGTCACCTTGGAAGCCTGGAATGATAACTGTCTCCCGAATGAGGCTGTCGTTATCATATCCCTAGAACATCCACTTATGTTCTAAAACTGCTTCCGACTGTTTCTCCAGGATTGGATTAATGTCAACTTATTGCATCTAGTGCAAGAACAACATCTGGTGTGGTACTTGACATCTCATGATTGACTCAATTGCCTAAGCAAGTGATCTGCCAATCATGCACATCCCTCTCTACTTTAGTCTATAAGACACCTTTAGAGAGGGTGACTCCATTACCTGCAGGTACACTACCGTGCCAGGAGTCGTCCATTCTAAATACCCTTAGAATGCTGTCTAAGTACCCAGATTGGGAGACTACCCAAATCTAGATCTAAAACCATAGATCTAGTAACCAGTATGTCTGATATAAAATCCATTTCCTTTGTGGAGAAACCACTGTGTGACGACCAAAGTATAACCGATTGTAGTATAGGAGTTTCTTTTCCTACTCTGTGTATGTCATCCAAATACCAGGATATCACACCCTACTACCTTCTCAACAGATCCATCCCCTATTCTGATGAAGTCAAACCTATGACTGTCACGTCAGAAATAGATGATCTATCTCCGCTACATCTGCTTTAGTCTATAAATAGATATAAACTACCTGTCCACCAATGCTTCCGCTGCTCCCACTGACTACGACAACCCTCTGGCAGAGTCATATAGACGTACACTTCTAAAACCAGTTCAGAACGACGCTATACTCATCCTCCTGCCGGGTCTCACAGTCTGGAACAACAGCAATGGCAAATGTGGGTAAACAAGAACTTCCCTGTCACCGTCCTTGAGGCTACCGTAGTACCTCTCGGGTGCCTGAAGTTACCCACCTTATCTGCGGAGTGGCCAATGGAATGTCAAACCAGATTGAATCTTTAGGTTCCTATGAAATCTTCAGTAATCGTTTGTGGTTCTGGAATTACTTCCAGTTCTACCATACTCCCACTACTGTTTTCTGAAAAAATACATTTTTAATAAAACTGTGGCGAGTCTAGAACAATATCGCTATTGTTCATCCAGATGGTAGAAAAGTCAACCCTCGTCATAGTCTGGGTCAACCCACAAACAGCCATTACAGAAACGTGCCCTGAGTTGTCCAGTGTCTGGTTTTAATCATAAACCGGACAACTCCCCGTACCTTAACATCGTTAAGATATGAACTGTTCTATATCCAATATAGAACCAGAGGCACTGATTTAATTGAACCAGATTCAAATCATGCAACTGTCTCCAGTGCATGTCAACTAAATGGAGAGAGGCCGATCAGCGTTACTCAACTTAGGAATGCTTCCAATTATGAGTAACCTGAAAGAGAAGCTAGTTCTCTTAATCATCACTATCAACTGAATACCATACACAAGTATCTACATCTTCGATCACTTTAAAGAATCCCGATACTTGCTACGCCTGGTTCTCTACTCTATTCAAATACCTAAAACTTCTCAAAATTCGGACCCTGTGTTTCCACGAAACACCTGTCTAAAAACTAGAGAAGTTATAAGTAAACCGAATATAGTGCGAGGACCAACCCCTTTGTCCTGATGGACCCTGGACAACATACAATACTCTGTATAAGTCCCTTGAGTCTGATAACTCATTCACTGTGTGTCGTAGGTTGAAAACTGTACTTATGGTCAAGAAGAATTACACCGCTGCTTAATGCTCCTTACCTAACTATCCACTGATACAGGTAAATGTCGTAGACATAATTTCAGAAAGGTATATCTCACTCTATGAAAATAGACGTACAGATATATCAATTTGAAATTGGTGCATAACAGCGGATATTCAAAACCAAATATTTGCCGACCGGCAAACTACCCAGGTGATTTCCTCAAATATCACCGATTACAACGAATCCCGATATAATGAGGATGATCACCCAATTCCCAATAACTTACTCCCACTCATCATCTGTAAAACCATATAGATGTGAGAATCATACCTGGTAAATACATACCCTGGAGCAAGTGTCTAATCGGGAAATCAGTTTTCCTTTAACAGTACATAGTGAAACTGAAACATTGAAATGTTTCGATGGGGTATCCCGGTATTTCTAGTAATGCCTCTTCCAGATTCACGACTGTAACCATATAATTCTTTGCCACCTCTCCAAATCCCTTCATATGTTTTTAGTCTTTACCTTCTGCACACCCCTTTAGGCCAAATGGTTTTCTTCCTTCCCTACCGTTCGGCACCAGCCTATGGTTTGGAAGAAGACTATCCAATAAGCATAATGGGTGTACTGTCCTAATCCTAGGAGCACTCGCAATGCGAGAGAAGGTGAAGATAAAAGACACCTGAATAAATCTTATTCCTATTTCTCCTGGACCAGAATCCATCCCCGAACTGGAACAAGTTCCTTTCGAGTTCGTATATAACCATACGATGGAGTATCCAATAAACTGTGGATCTTCGTAGTGATACGGAGTGTCCTGGAGAAATACAAAGGTGATTTAGGATTGGAGAAGGAATACTTGGTTTGGTCGTGAATGTCTGTTGCAATTTACTTTGCCCTCTTACTAATCCCTTGCTTTGTCTTAACTTAATACCTTCTGCACACCATCGTTATGCTAATTGGTTTCCTTCATTCCCTACCGGTCGGCACCAGCCTAAGGTTTGGAAGAAGACTATCCAATTTGCATAATAGGTGTACTACTCCTAAACCAAGGAGTACTCGCAACCTGAGAGAAGGTAAAAGGAAAAGACAACTGAATAGTCCCATCCATTTTCTCCAGAACCGGAAACTATCCTCGAATAAATTCCTTCGAGTTCGTATCTAGCCATACGATGGTTTTGTCCAATGGAAGTGGACGTTCGTAGTAATACGGGGTGTCCTGGAGAAAAGGGTAAAAGTAGGAGTGGCAATGAGGTTTGCAACTCTGATAATCCAAAAGCCGGTGTCAAGAAGGTTCGGTTAATTTGGTCACTGAGTCATAGTCTTAGGGTCGGGTCAATGGTCGCTGCCAAAGAGAGAGAGAAAAGAAACACTCAGCGTGCACTCTAACCTAGATCAGAATGGTTACCAATTTATCTAATCTGGAAACCTCCCACTGTACCGTTAAATTCTTCTCCAAACCTGAAAGAAGAATTAGTCGGGGTCACCCGAGGAGTAAACTAACTCATCAGTGGGAATCGGGATCCAACTCTCATCGCATGATAACGTGACGGAATCCGCTCACGTCATCACACTCCAGAAGGTATGCGCATATCTGGCAAGTTTCAGTTCTTTTGAAACTCCCGATGTGATTTCTGCCCCATGCTCTTATGACCTTGACTTTGGCCAACATATCATAAGTCATATGTCAAGTTCTACCCGTCATTCTCCAGGTTAATTTGAATCCACCCGTACATACCCTTGACTTTGGCCAATATGGCAGTACGACTGTTCCAAACCAACGCATCTATCTATGCTGCATATGAATACCCAATAGCTACCAATCACTGTGCCTTGACTTTGGCCAACATACACAGCTTGAATACTATTGACCATCCATATGAAACGATGGAGGGCTACGAATGATTTCTGGCGAAAACCTTTAACGTAATGAACTTGATATCGTCGAAGGAACGGATAGCTTTTTAGAAATATAGTGACGACAACTTCCGCTAAAGAGGTCACTCCCGGTGAAGGGATCTCGGCTCTTTCCCCGTAGAATGGGGTGCAGGATATTCCAACTGAATACCACGATGCAAAGCAAAAGTAATCGGCTATAGTGAAGTTAATGCCCTGACGCAAACTTATTGTCCAAGGGGTCACTCCCGGTGAAGGGATCTCGGCCCTTGCCTCGTCGACTGAGGAGCAGGATATTCTAAATGAATACCGCGATGCAAAACAAAAGTGAACGTCCTTGCAATAACAGCTTTTTGAAAAGTGTTCCAACAACATCAGATTAGGTTTGTTTTTAACTTGCATTGATCCGAATCAACGCAGTCCCATCAATTGATCACACCAAAAAGAACGAAAATATACTGATGTACGTATATGCCATCCGCATTCGCCACTGGGTCCCGTCATTACCCGTTAGGTTAGCTAACTAACGACAGAGCGGGGACTGGACTAGCGCGGATGCAAAACATATACAACATCTACTAATATATATACCAATATATTATATTTCGCTCAAGGCGTGAATAAAAAGCAACATCACAGAAATGTACAGCATCACAGAAACAATACAGATATCTGGGATCCCCGGGTTTCACAGAGCCGCTGAAACCCGACGTTCCCCTGGTCGTGTGGATAGCCTGTGCAATGAGAACCTAGACCCCAACGGGCGCGGCAAGTCACCCGCCAAAACCTGAAGCGAGGCAGCCCCCTTCAGCGCCGTGAATGGACCACCCAGCACTTCACGGAATCCGGTAACTTGGGCACCCCTCCTGGGTCAACCTGTACCCCCTACGAGTGCGGCGAATAGCCCGCCAATCCTAGAGTGAAGCCCCCTCCCTCTCAATGCCATGAGATGCGGGCTTGTTGCCCTCTAGAACCCGGCTATCCGTGCACCCCTCCGCGGGGCAATTCTAGTACAGAAAATAAAATATACATACAACGGGTACATCGACCGCAACCTGGCCGTGCCCCAAGATAATAATACAAACAGGCAGTGACGGCAGTCCACATGTCGGACGCTCGCCCCGCAATATCAAATGTACATAATACAACCACAACTGTACTAGCATTGCATCCAGGCTATCCCCACGACCGATCCGCAACATCACAGCAAAAACAGAACATCAACGTGAAAGTCACGTTCGCAAATCCGTCTAACCGGGCTATAACAGTTAGACCGGATTTACCGATCACGTGATATTCACGGTCGCAGATATAATGTAAATACTGTGAAATAATGTGTTTAAAAATATCCGATCGATCAAAATATAACAAGTGGGCCCCCAAGTACTACTGTAGCACATCAAGAAAATCTGGGCCCAAAATTAATATTCCAAAACCTATATTTTAAGCCCACAAGCCCTCTGGAAAAAGCTGGTGAGCTGAACCCAACTACCTGCGGCGGAACCGCGGCCAACAAGGGGTTATGGCCGCGGTTCCGCGGTCGTACGGAGGGTTCAGGGAACCAAAATTTTCCAGTGGTCTTAGGGTACTCTGTACATCATTCTGCAATCACCTGAAAAATTTTTCGAGACCAAAAATTTTCAACACAAACTGATGCGAACTAAAATGCAGTTTTGGAATATTCGATCGATCGAAACAGAAAAACACATTACACCAAGCTAGACTATGTTAATGGCGAGGCTCTGATACCACTGTAAGTGCACGGCGGCGCCCCAGCCGTCAATCCGACGGCCAAATGCTGAAGCGGTGATAAACTTAAATTTTTCTTGAACTGGCAAACCGCCGCGCACTAATACCCGGATCGAACCACTAACTAGTCCTAGCTATCAACAAGAAAGGGAAGAGAGATATACCGACGATTCAAGTCCTCCGGTCTTCTCGTCATAGTCCCGATCTCCTGCGGAATGTCCCGTCTCCTCCTCGTCGCCGAAAGTGCACCACACCGCTTACTTCTTTTACGGGCTCCCACCTCAATGCCGAGGCAAATCGGGCACGAAGCCGGCTACTCGACGTGCCCAAGAATTGCTGTAGAATATATAGTAGAGCTCAAGTCTCATTTGGGGTTCATGGGGGTGCCATTTTGGTGGAGGGATAATGCAAGAATTATGTGGAGGAACTTTGGGGATTTTGGAACATGAAATGAAGCAAAAACCCCACTCCCAAAATTTGGACAGCCCCCTCCCATATGGCCGACCAAAACAAAATGAGGAAGAAGAGGAGAGTGAGAGTGTGTGAATCCAAAGATAATGGGAGCCATTCTCATCATACAAAAGAGAGAGAGAGGAATGGTTATCATATGAACCAATGATAACAAAGCAAAACCAACACTCAACTAACAACCATCTCTCATCATCAACAACCATCATCAAAACCATGATGATAAAGAAAGTCAAGCAATCAAGAGTTTATGAAGTCAAATGATGGGACAAGTATCATGACACAAATAAGATGCAAAGAACCCCCTCCACAAATGCCTATTTGCAACAATGCAAATAAACCCTCCTCCACCAATCTTCGGCCAATGAACGGAACAATGGAAATTGGCCGAAACGGAAAGCAAACTGGCAACTCCAGAAAACTGGTCCCGTAATAAATTACAGAAAAACCCCGATACTGTGCATACACACCCGCATCTGTATTTCGACCGAAATACAAATGCAATGAGACAAAATCTACATTGTACTATACTAGGATCCTGCTTAAACCAAAGCCGGCTAGTAATATCCGTTCGATCCTGATCCGTGCAATACCGCACGTATCTGATCGAACCCTGCCATATAACCATACGGCCTATAGTACAAACTGTCCGATCCTGATCCGTGCAATACCGCACGTATCTGAACGGACCTTGCCATATCTCCATACGGCCTCTACAACCTTTCGCCCGAAAGCTGAGTAACTGAATGTGGGGGACTCTAAAGACTCATCAACACCTTGGTTGTGGATTTAACCACTAGCACGTCAGAGGTATAAGCCAATACGTAACGGGCTACCAGGTACTGACAAAAAGGGATGTCTGTGAGCGAACTCAGCCTGACAACCCTACTGAGCCTGTCAGTGACAATATCCGTACAGTCCGGTCCGTTCGTCTATGAGCATCGCATGGCGGGCCTAGGGGGTTGGTAAAAGTCAGACCCCCAAAAGCGGTACAAGTCGTGTCGGAGTGTAGCCCAGAACACCCTGAGATACTACTGGAATACCTACCAGTAAATCTCCTTGCCTCGGCCGAGGGCTTCGTGTAATGGCTATCCTAGACACAGCACGACCTCACCCCCAATACCGGGAGAGACGAACCCCTAATGATACGCTCACTGCCTCCATGTGGCTCGGGACTGTACCCAACTAAAACCTGTTTGCACGACTCCTTTGAGCCGTGGTAGGGTAGTAATCAAAATACAGTGGGAACTCACACAAGACAAATGACGATCCCCAGGTCGATGAACTAACCTGTACACATGTCACCAGGGAACTGCCATCTGACGTCTGGTATATGACCAACTGGCATGTTCCCGGCGAGTCCTGTCCGGTGTACTCATAACCCAATGAGCACCTGTATACATCTTAGGTGATCCAACTGACACCAGTGGCTTGTGAGACCGGCCACCGCCCCTCGTCGGGGTCTCGACTGTATACACTAGTCTACTCTGGAGATTCGATGCCCTGTCTCGAAACTCTCACGACTAGGGACCTTTTAAGGATATGCTTATAGACCCCCAGCTCCAACTTATATGATCGCCCTCATACTGCTGGTGGTCGAGCAAGAATCCTAGGGGTTCTATCAACGTATAATAGCGACGTGTCAGGTCACTTAAAACAGTACACGATGATAAAGGTAAACCAAATAGCATACTATCATCTCGAGTAAGACTGTCCTACCGGGATAGGTCCTCCATCAATCATTGCAATCACGTACCTGTGACCTAATAATTGACTCTGAGGGCACTATCTCCAACATCATCATCATGATCCAACAAAATGCAAAGAACACCCTCCACAAATGTTTATTTGCACAAATGCAAATAAGCCCTCCTCCACCAAACTTCGGCCAATGAAAGATACAAATGAAAATGGCCGAAACGGAAAGCAAACTGGCAACTCCAGAAAACTTGTCCCGTAATAAATTACAGGAAAACCCCGATACTGTGTATACACACCCGCATTTGTATTCCGACCGCAATACAAAAGCAATGAGACAAAACTACACTGTACTATACTAGGATCTGGCTTAAACCAAAGCCGGCTAGTAATATCCGTCCGATCCTGATCCGGGCAATACCGCACGTATCTGATTGAACCCTGCCATATATCCATACGGCCTGTAGTACAAACTGTCCGATCCTGATCCGTGCAATACCGCACGTATCTGATCGGACCTTGCTATATCTCCATACGGCCTCTACAGCTTTTCGCCCGAAAGCTTGAGTAACTGAATGTGGGGGACTCTAAAGACTCATCAACACCTTGGTTGTGGATTTAACCACTAGCACGTCAGAGGTATAAGCCAATACGTAACGGGCTACCAGGTATTGACAAAAAGGGACGTCTGTGAGCGAACTCAGCCTGACACCCTACTGAGCCTGTCAGTGACAATATCCGTGCAGTCCGGTCCGTTCGTCTATGAGCATCGCATGGCGGGCCTAGCGGGTTGGTAAAAGTCAGACCCCAAAGCGGTACAAGTCGTGTCGGAGTGTAGCCCAGAACACCCTGAAATACTACTGGAATACCTACCAGTAAATCTCCTGCCTCGGCCGAGGGCTTTGTGTAATGGCTCTCCTAGACACAGCGCGACCTCACCCCCAATACCGGGAGAGACGAACTCCTGAAGATACGCTCACTGCCTCCATGTGGCTCGAGACTGTACCCAACTAAAACCTGTTTGCATGTCTCCTTTGAGCGTGGTAGGGTAGTAATCAAAGTACAGTAGGAACTCACACGAGACAAATGACGATCCTCAGGTCGATGAACTAACCTGTACACATGTCACCAGGGAACTGCTATCTGACGTCAGGTATAAGACCAACTAGCATGTTCCCGGCGAGTCCTGTCCGGTGTACTCATAACCCAATGAGCACCTGTATACATCTTAGGTGATCCAACTGACACCAATGGCTTGTGAGACCGGCCACCGCCCCTCGTCGGGGTCTCGACTGTATATACTAGTCTACTCTGGAGTATCGATGCCCTCTCTCGAAACTCGCACGACTAGGGACCTTTTAAGGATGTGCTTATAGACTACCAGCTCCCACTTATATGATCGCCCTCATACTGCTGGTGGTCTAGCAAGAATCCTAGGGGCTCTATCAACGTGTAATAGCGACATGTCAGGTCACCTAAAGCAGTACACGCTGATAAAGATAAACCAGATAGCATACTATCAATCATTGCAATCACGTGGTTGTGATCCAATAATTGACTCTGAGGGCACTATCTCCAACAATCTCCCACTTGCACTCAAGGCTAATTATTGCGATGTCGCATACACAGCCCGTGTGATACCGAACACCCAACTCCTCTACTAGTCAGTCTCACAAAGCTCGTTTGCGAAACTATTGCGTTCGAGGAATAGCCTCAGTGAGTGGATCCGCTTTGATGTTTCTTTCTATGTCTCTCTATATCTCATGTTCACGGAGAAAGCCATCTCCCGAAATGAGCAATACCTGTCTTGGAATGTGTCTGGATGTCTGATGGGACCTAGCTCATAAATGAACTCCAAATCCAAACTTCTTAGACTGTATCGACAACTGAACTTAATCAGTAGCCTGCGCCATGCCTCCCTCAGTATTGCCTTGGACCACCTGTCCAAAATACTGTCCTACGTAAGAAGGAAAACTATAACTCTGACAACCTCCTTGTCGTCCAGGTCACCTTGGAAGCCTGGAATGATAACTGTCTCCTGAATGAGGCTGTCGTTATCATATCTCTAGAACATCCACTTATGCTCTAAAGCTGCTTCCGACTGTTTCTCCAGGATTGGATCAATGTCAACTTATTACATCTAGTGCAAGAACAACATCTGGTGTGGTACATGACATCTCATGATTGACTCAATTGCCTAAGCAAGTGATCTGCCAATCATGCACACCCCTCTCCCCTTTAGTCTGTAAGACACCTTTAGAGAGGGTGACTCCATCACTTGCAGGTACACTACCGTGCCAGGAGTCGTCCATTCTAAATACACTTAGAATGCTGTCTAAGTACCCAGATTGGGAAACTACCCAAATCTAGATCTAAAACCATAGATCTAGTAATCAGTATGTCTGATATAATATCCAAGTCCCATGTGGAGAAACCACTGTGTGGCGACCAAAGTATAACCGATTGTAGTATAGGAGTTTCTTTTCCTATTCTGTGTATGTCATCCAAATACCAGGACATCACACCCTACTACCTTCTCAACAGAACCATCCCCTATTCTGATGAAGTCAAATCTATGACTGTCACATCAGAAATAGATGATCTATCTCCGATACATTTTCTTTAGTCTATAAATAGACATAAGCCTCCTGTCCACCAATGCTTCCGCTGCTCCCACTGACTACGACAACCCTCTGGCAGAGTCATATAAACGTACACTTCTAAAGCAAGTTTAGAACGACGCTATACTCATCCTCCTGCCGGGTCTCACAGTCTGGAACAACAGCAATGACAAGTGTGGGTAAACAAGAACTTCCCTGTCATCGTTCTTGAGGCTACCGGAGTACCTCTCGGGTGCCTGAAGTTACCCACCTTATCTGCGGAGTGGCCAATGGAATGTCAAACCAGATTAAATCTTAAGGTTCCTATCAAATCTTCAGTAATCGTTTGTGGTTCTGGAATCACTTCCAGTTCTACCATACTCCCACTACTGTTTTCTGAAAAAATACATTTTTATTAAAACTGTGGCGAGTCTAGAACAATATCTCTATTGTCCATCCAGATGGTAGAAAATCAACCGGCGTCATAGCTTGGGTCAACCCACAAACTGCCATTACAGAAACATGCCTTGAGTTATCCAGAGTCTGGTTTTAAGCATAAGCCAGACAACTCCCCGTACCTTAACAACGTTAAGATATGAACTGTTCTATATCCAATAAAGAAACAGAGGCACTGATTTAATTGAACCAGATTCAAATCATGCAGCTGTCCCCAGTGCATGTCAACTAAATGGAAGGAGGCCGATCAGCGTTACTCAACTTAGGAATGCTTCCAATTATGAGTAAGCTGAAAGAGAAGCAAGTTCTCTTAATCATTACTATCACCTGAATACCGTACACAAGTATCTACATCTTCGATCACTTTGAAGAATCCCGATACTTGCAATACCTGGTTCTCTGCTTTATTCAAATACCTATAACTTCTCAAAATTCGGACCTTGTATTTCCACGAAACACCTGTCTAAAAACTAAAGAAGTCATAAGTAAACCGAATATAGTACGAGGACCAACCCCTCTATCCTGATGGACTCTGGACAACATACAATACTCTTCATAACTCCCTTGAGTCTGATAACTCATTCACTGTGTGTCGTAGGTTGAAAACTGTACTTATGGTTAAGAAGAATTACACCGCTGTTTAATGCTCCTTACCTAACCATCCACTGATATAGGTAAATGTCATAGACATAATTTCAAAAAGGTATATCCCACTCTATGAAAATAGACGTACAGATATATCAATTTGAAATTGGTGCACAACAGCGGATATTCAAAACCAAATATTTGCCGACCGGCAAACAACCCAGGTGATTTCCTCAAATATCACTGAATACAACGAATCCCGATATAATGAGGAAGATCACCTAATTCCCAATAACTTACTCCCACTCAACATCTGTAAAACCATACAGATGTGAGAATCATACCTGGTAAATACATACCCTGGAGTAAGTATCTAATCGGGAAATCAGTTTTCCTTTAACAGTACATAGTGAAACTGAAACAATGAAATATTTCGATGGGGTATCCCGGTATTCCTAGTAATGCCTCTTCCAGATTCACAACTGTAACCGTATAAATCTCTGCCACCTCTCCAAGTCCCTTCATATGTCTTTAGTCATTACCTTCTGTACACCCCTTTAGGCCAAATGGTTTTCTTCCTTCCCTACCGTTCGGCACCAGCCTATGGTTTGGAAGAAGACTATCCAATAAGCATAATGGGTGTACTGTCCCAATCCTAGGAACACCCGCAATGCGAGAGAAGGTGAAGATAAAAGACAACCGAATAAACCTTATTCCTATTTCTCCTAAACCAGAATCCATCCCCGAACTGGAACAAGTTCCTTTCGAGTTCTTATATAACCATACGATGGAGTATCCAATAAACTGTGGATCTTCGTAGTGATACGGAGTGTCCTGGAGAAATACAAAGGTGAAGTGGGAGTGGTAATGAAATACCTGGTTTGGTCGTGAATATCAGTCGCAATTTACTTTGCCCTCTTACTAATCCCTTTCTTTGTCTTTACTTAATACCTTCTGCACACCATTGTTATGCTAATTGGTTTTATTCATTCCCCACCGTTCAGCACCAGCCTAAGGTTTGGAAGAAGACTATTCAAATTGCGTAATAGGTGTACTATCTCCTAAACCAAGGAGTACTCGCAACCTGAGAGAAGGTAAATGGAAAAGACAACTGAATAGTCATACCCGTTTTCTCCAGAACCTGAACCCATCCTCGAATAAATCCCTTCGAGTTCGTATATAACCATACGATGGTTTTGCCCAATGGAAGTGGACGTTCGTAGTAATACGGGGTGTCATGGAGAAAAAAGTAAAAGTAGGAGTGGCAATGAGGTTAGCGACTCTGACAATCCAAAAGCCAGTGTTAAAGAAGCTTCGGTCAACTTGGTCACTGAGTCATAGTCTTAGGGTCGAGTCAATGGTCGCTGCCAAAGAGAGAGAGAAAAGAAACACTCAGCGTGTACTCTAACCTAGATCAGAATGGTTACTAATTTATCTAATCTGGAAACCTCCCACTGTACAGTCAAATTCTTCTCCAAACCTGAAAGAAGAATTAGTCGGGATCACCCGAGAAGTAAACTAACACATCAGTGGGAATCGGGATCCAACTATCACCGCATGATAACGTGACGGAATCCGCTCACGTCATCACACTCCAGAAGGTATGTGCATATCTGGCAAGTTTCAGTTCTTTTGAAACTCCCGATGTGATTTTTGCCCCATGCTCTTATGACCTTGACGAAGGCCAACAAATCATAAGTCACATGTCAAGTTCTACTCGTCATTGTCCAGGTTAATTTGAACCCATCCGTACAAGCCCTTGACGAAGGCCAACAAGGCTATACGACTGTCCCAAACCAACGCATCTATCTATGCAGCAGAAAGGTAACAAGCAGCTACCATACACTGTGCCTTGATGAAGGCCAACAAATATAGCATGAATACTACGTGCTACCCGTCTGAAAAGACGGAGGGCTACGAATGGTTTCTGGCGAAAACCTTTAACGTAATGATCTTGATATCGTTGAAGGAACCGGATAGCTTTTAAAAATATAGTAACGAAAACCGTTGCTAAAGAGCTCACTCCCGGTGAAGGGATCTCGGCTCTTTCCCCATAGAATGAGGTGCAGGATATTCCAACTGAATACCACGATGCAAAGCAAAAGTAATCGGCTATAGTGAAGTTAATGCCCTGACGCAAACTTTTATCCAAGGGGTCACTTCCGGTGAAGGGATCTCTGCCCTTGCCTCGTCGACTGAGGAGCAGGATATTCCAACTGAATACCACGATGGAAAACAAAAGTGAACGTCCTTGCAATAACATCTTTTTGAAAAGTGTTCCAACAACATCAGATTAGGTTTGATTTTAACTTGCATTGATCCGAATCAACGCAGTCCCATCAATTGATCACACCACAAAGAACGAAAATATACTGATGTACGTATATGCCATCCGCATTCGCCACTGGGTCCCGTCATTACCCGTTAGGTTAGCTAACTAACGACAGAGCGGGGACTGGACTAGCGCGGATGCAAAACATATACAACATCTACTAATATATATACCAATATATTATATTCGCTCAAGGCGTGATAAAATGCAACATCACAGAAATGTACAGCATCACAGAACAGTACAGCATCATAGTACAGTACAGATATCTGGGATCCCCGGGTTTCACAGAGCCACTACTGAAACCCGACGTTCCCCTGGTCGTGTGGATAGCCTGTGCAATGAAATTCCTAGACCCCTACGGGCGCGGCAAGTTACCCGCCAAAACCTGAAGCGAGGCAGCCCCCTTCAGCAACGTGAATGGACCACCCAACACTTCACGGAATCCGGTAACTTGGGCACCCCTCCTGGGTCAACCTTTACCCCCTACGAGTGCGGCGAATAGCCTGCCAATTCTAGAGTGAAGCCCCCTCCGTCCCAATGCCATGAGATGCGGGCTTGTTGCCCTCTAGAACCCGGCTATCCATGCACCCCTCCGCGGGGCAATCCTAGTACAGAAAGTAAAATATACATACAACAGGTACATCGACCGCAACCTGGCCGTGCCCCAAAATAATAATACAAACAGGCAGTGACGGCAGTCCACATGTCGGACGCTCGCCCCGCAATATCAAATGTACATAATACAACAAAACTGTACTAGCATTGCATCCAGGCTATCCCCACGACCGATCCACAACATCACAGTAAAATCACAGAACATCAACGTGAAAGTCACGTTCGCAAATCACAGTAAAATCGCAAATCGATCAAATTTAACAAATGGGCCCCAAGTACTACTGTAGCACAACAAGAAATTCTGGGCCCAAAATTAATATTCCAAAAATCCTAATTTAAACCCAGAAAGCAACTGATGAAATTTGATGCAGTGATCTCAACATAGTGCGGCGGAACCGCGGCCTAAAGGTGGGTTTGGCCGCGGTTCCGCGCTCCTATTGTGGAGTCACTGTATCGAATTTCTACAGTGTTCTTAGAATTTCCAGTACATCACTTTTCTACAACCTGAAAAAAATTTCGACTCTAGAAAATTTCAACAGAAAACTGATGCATTGGAAAAATGCGGATTTTGGAATTTTGGTCGATCGGAAATGTAAACACATTAGACAAAGCTAGACTAGGTTAATGGCGAGTTTCTGATACCACTGTAAGTGCACGGCGGTGCCCCGGCCGTCAATCCGACGGCCAAATGCGGAAGCGAAAAACTTTGATTTTGCAAATGAGCAAACCGGCACCACCGCGCACTAAACACCCGGATCGAACCATTAACTAGTCCTAGCTAACTACAAGATGGGGAATAGAGATATACCGACTGATCCGAGTCCTCCGGTCTTCTCGTCGTCGTCCCGATCTCCCGCGGAATGTCATGTCTCCACCTCGTCGCCGGAAGTGCACCACATCGCCTACATCTTTTACGGGCTCCCACCTCTATGCCGAGGCAACTCGGGCACGAAGCTGGCTAGTCGACGTGTCCAAGGTTTGCTGTAGAATGTGTAGTGAGCTATTTGTGTCTCTAGGGGTTTTGGGATTTGTCATTGGTGGAGGAAATGAACTAAGCTTTTTGGAGATGGTGTTGTGGGATTTTTCCAACATGAAATGAACCAAAATCCCACACTACAAATTTGGGCAGCCCCATGAGGAATGGCCTGTTGGAGATAGTGCCCTCAGAGTCAATTATTGGATCACAGGCACGTGATAGCAATGATTGAGGGAGGACCTATCCCGGTAGGACAGTCTTACTCGAGATGATAGTATGCTATCTGGTTTTCCTTTATCATCGTGTACTGCTTCAGGTGACCTTACATGTCACTATTACACGTTGATAGAGCCCATAGGATTCTTGCTTGACGGCCAGCAGTATGAGGGCGATCATATAAGTGAGAGCTGGAGTTTATAAGCACATCCTTAAAAGGTCCATAGTCGTGGGAGTTTCGAGACAGGGCATCGATACTCCAGAGTAGACTAGTGTATACAGTAGAGACCCCGACGAGGGGCGGTGGCCGGTCACCCAAGCCACTGGTGTCAGTTGGTTCACCTAAGATGTATACAGGTGCTCATTAGGTTATGAGTACACCGGACAGGACTCGCCGGGAACATGCTAGTTGGTCTTATACCTTACGTCAGATAGCAGTTCCCTGGTGACATGTGTACAGGTTAGTTCATCGACCTGGGGATCGTCATTTGTCTCGTGTGAGTTCCCACTGTGCTTTGATTACTACCCTGCCACGGCTCAAAGGAGTCGTGCAAACAGGTTTTAGTTGGGTACAGTCCCGAGCCACATGGAGGCAGTGAGCGGATCTTCAGGGGTTCGTCTCTCCCGGTATTGGGGGTGAGGTCGCGCTGTGTCTAGGAGAGCCATTACACGAAGTCCTTGGCCAAGGCAGAAGATTTACTAGTAGGTATTCCAGTAGTATCTCAGGGTGTTCTGGGCTACACCCCGACACGATTTGTACCGCTTTTGGGGGTCTGACTTTTGCCAACCCCCTTGGCCCGACATGCGATGCTCATAGACGAACGGACCGGACTGTATGGATATTGTCACTGACAGGCTCAGTAGGGTGTCAGGATGAGTTCGCTCATCGACGTCCCTTTTGGTCAATAGCTGGTGGCCCGTTACGTATTGTCTTATACATCTGACGTGCTAGTGGTTAAATCCACAGCCATTGTATTGACGAGTCTTTAGAGTCCACCACACTTTCAGTTACTCAAGCTTTCGGGCGAAACGCTGTAGAGGCCGTATGGAGATATGGCAGGGTCCGATCAGATACGTGCGGTATTGCAAGGATCAGGATCGGACGGTTAGTACTGGAGGCCGTATGGATATATGGCACGGTTCGATCAGATACGTGCGGTATTGCACGGATCAGGATCGAACGGATTTTACTAGCCGGCTTTGGTTAAAGCCGGATCCTAGTATAGTACAGTGTTGATTTTGTCTCATTGCATTTGTATCCGGTCGGAATACAAATGCGGGCATGTATATGCAGTAGTGGGTTTTTCCTGTAATTTATTACGGGACCAGTTTTCTGGAGTTGCCAGTTTGCATTCCGTTCCGGCCGGTTTTCCTTTGTTCTTTCCCGGCCGGACTTTTCCGATGGAGGGGGTTATTTGCAATTGTGCAAATAACTTTTGTGGAGGGGGTTTCTTGCAAAGGTATTCATTATGATAGGATAAGCATCCTTGCTTTTTCATGATGGTTTTTGCATTAATGAGATTTGATAGGATATGGGTTGATTAAGGGTTTGATTTGAGGTTTACCTTGAAGGAAGGGGTCACCCTCCACCTTTTCCTATACTCACCTCCCTTCTTGTTATGGATTGATATATCATTCCTCCACCATTCTCACTTGATGAGAGAGGGCTACACTTATGAGAAAAATATGAGAGAGTTTCATTTTGAGCATGTGGGATTTTTCTTGATCTCATTTCATGCTAGGAAAAATGCAAGCACCATTTTTCCGTATCTTGTTTCCTCCATCATCTTCAAATGTCAACAAAACCCCAAATGAGACATAGCCTCTACACTACACTTTCTACAGCAAATCTTGGACGCGTCGGCCAGCCAACTTCGCGCCCGAGTTGCCTCGGTATTGAGGTGGGAGCCCGTAAAAGATGCAGGCGACGTGGTGCCCTTCCGGTGAGGAGATGGAGACCGGACATTCCGCGAGAGATCGGGACGACGACGAGAAGACCGGAGGACTCGGATCACTCGGTATATCTCTTCCCCATCTTGTTACTTTGCTAGATCTAGTTTAATGGCCCGATCCAGGGTTTAGTGCGCGGTGGTGTCGGTTTGCTAAGTTTGCAAAATTAAAGTTTATCACCGCTTCCGCATTTGGCCGTCGGATTGACGGTCGGGGCGCCGCCGTGCACTTACAGTGGTATCAGAGCCTCGCCATTAACTTTGTCTAGCTTTGTTTGATGTGTTTGCATTTCCGATCGACCAAAATTCGAAAAAAAACCACATTTTCCTCACATCATTTTTCTGTCGAATTTTTTCTGGCTCTAAAAATTTTTCAGGTTGTAGAAATCTGATGTACAAGAAGTTCTAAGAGTTTTGGGAAAATTCGAGACATTGATCTCTCAGGTAGAGCGCGGAACCGCGGCAAAACCCTCCTTGTTGCCGCGGTTCCGCCGCCATGTTGAGGGATCAATGCGTCAAAATTTTCCCATGGGCTGGTGGGCTGAAAATAGGGGTTTTGGAATATTAAAATTGGGCCCAGAATTTCTGTGAGTGCTACAGTATTGCTTGGGGGCCCACTTGTTAATTTTTGATCGATTGGTTATTTTAAACACATTATTTCACAGTATTTATATTATATCTGCGACCGTGAATGTCACTTGATCGGTAAATCCTGTCTAACTGCTATAGCCTGGTTAGACGGATTTACGAACGTGACTTTCACGTTGATGTTCTGTGTTTTTGCTGTGTTGTTGCGGATCGGTCGTGGGGAATAGCCTGGATGCAATGCTAGTACAGTTTTGTTGTATTATGTACATTTGATATTGCGGGGCGAGCGTCCGACATGTGGACTGCCGTCACTGCCTGTTTGTATTATTATTTTGGGGCACAACCAGGTTGCGGTCGATGTACCCGGTGTATGTATATTTTACTTTCTGTACTAGGATTGCCCCGCGGAGGGGTGCACGGATAGCCGGGTTCTAGAGGGCAACAAGCCCACATCTCATGGCATTGAGACGGAGGGGGCTTCACTCTAGGATTGGCAGGCTATTCGCCGCACTCGTAGGGGGTACAGTTTGACCCAGGAGGGGTGCCCGAGTTACCGGATTCCGTGAAGTGCTGGGTGGTCCATTCACGTTGCTGAAGGGGGCTGCCTCGCTTCAGGTTTTGGCGGGTAACTTGCCGCGTCCGTAGGGGTCTAGGATTTCATTGCACAGGCTATCCACACGACCAGGGGAACGTCGGGTTTCAGTAGTGGCTCTGTGAAACCCGGGGATCCCAGATTTCTGTATTGTTCTGTGATGCTGTACATTTCTGTGATGTTGCATTTTTTTTTATCACGCCTTGAGCGAATATAATATATTGGTATATATATTAGTAGATGTTGTATATGTTTTACATCTGCGCTAGTCCAGTCCCCGCTCTGTCGTTAGTTAGCTAACCTAACGGGTAATGACGGGACCCAATGGCGAATGCGGATGGCATATACGTACATCAGTATATTTTCGTTCTTTGTGGTGTGATCAATTGATGGGACTGCGTTGATTCGGATCAATGCAAGTTAAAACAAACCTATTCTGATGTTGTTGGAACACTTTTCAAAAAGCTGTTATTGCAAGGACGTTCACTTTTGTTTTGCATCGTGGTATTCATTTAGAATATCCTGCTCCTCAGTCGACGAGGCAAGGGCCGAGATCCCTTCACTGGGAGTGACCCCTTGGACAGAAGTTTGCGTCAGGGCATTAACTTCACTATAGCCGATTATTTTTGCTTTGCGTCGTGGTATTCATTTGGAATATCCTGCACCCCATTCTACGGGGAAAGAGCCGAGATCCCTTCACCGGGAGTGACCTCTTTAGTAAAGGTTTTCGTCACTATATTTTCTAAAAAGCTATCCGTTCCTTCAACGATATCAAGTTCCTTACGTTAAAGGTTTTCGCCAGAAACCATTCGTAGCCCTCTGTCGTTTCATATGGGTAGTCAATAGTATTCAAGCTGTGTATGTTGGCCAAAGTCAAGGCACAGTGATTGGTAGCTATTAGGTATTCATATGCAGCATAGATAGATGCGTTGGTTTGGGACAGTCGTACTGCCATTTTGGCCAAAGTCAAGGGTAGGTACGGGTGGATTCAAATTAACCTGGAGAATGACGGGTTGAACTTGACATGTGACTTATGATATGTTGGCCAAAGTCAAGGTCATAAGAGCATGGGGTAAAAATCATATCGGGAGTTTCAAAAGAACTGAAACTTGCCAGATATGCGCATACCTTCTGGAGTGTGATAGCGTGAGCGGATTCCGTCACGTTATCATGCGATGAGAGTTGGATCCCGATTCCCACTGATGAGTTGGTTTACTCCTCGGGTGACCCCGACTAATTCTTCTTTCAGGTTTGGAGGAGAATTTGAGGTACAGTGGGAGGTTTCCAGATTAGATAAATTGGTAACCATTCTGATCTAGGGTAGAGTGCACGCTGAGTGTTTCTTTTCTCTCTCTCTTTGGCAGCGACCATTGACCCGACCCTAGACTTTGACTCAGTGACCAAGTTGACCGAACCTTCTTAAACACTGGCTTTTGGATTGTCAGAGTTGCAAACCTCGTTGCCACTCCTACTTTTACCCTTTTCTCCAGGACACCCCGTATTACTACGAACGTCCACTTCCATTGGACAAAACCATCGTATGGTCAGATACGAACTCGAAGGAATTATTCGAGGATGGTTTCTGGTTCTGGAGAAAACGAATAGGACTATTCAGTTGTCTTTTCCTTCTACCTTCTCTCAGCTTGCGAGTACTCCTTGGTTTAGGAGATAGTACACCTATTACGCTTATTGGATAGTCTTCTTCCAAACCTTAGGCTGGTGCCGAACGGTGGGGAATGAAGAAAACTAATTAGCATAACGATGGTGTACAGAAGGTATTAAGATTAAGACAAAGCAAGGGATTAGTAAGTGGGCAAAGTAAATTGCGACTGATATTCACGACCAAACCAAGTATTTCTTCGCCAATCCTAAATCACCTTTGTATTTCTCCAGGACACTCCGTATCACTACGAAGATCCACAGTTTATTGGATAATCCATCGTATGGTTATATACGAACTCGAAAGGAACTTGTTCCAGTTCGGGGATGGATTCTGGTCCAGGAGAAATAGGAATAAGGTTTATTCGGTTGTCTTTTATCTTCACCTTCTCTCGCATTGCGAGTGCTCCTAGGACTAGGACATACACCCATTATGCTTATTGGATAGTCTTCTTCCAAACCATAGGCTGGTGCCGAACGGTAGGGAAGGAAGAAAACCAATTGGCCTAAAGGGGCGTGCAGAAGGTAATGACTAAAGACATATAAAGGGATTTGGAGAGGTGGCAAAGAATTATACGGTTATAGTTGTGAATATGGATAATGGAAGAGGCATTACTAGGAATACCAGGATACCCCATCGAAACAATTCAATGTTTCAGTTTCACTGTGTACTGTTAAAAGAAAACTGATTTCCCAATTAACACTTGCTCCAGGGTATGTATTTACCAGGTATGATTCTCACATCTGTATGGTTTTACAGATGATGAGTGGGAGTAAGTTATTGGGAATTGGGTGATCATCCTCATTATATCGGGATTCGTTGTAATCGGTAATATTTGAGGAGATCACCTGGGCTGTTTGCCGATCGGCAAATATTTGGTTTTGAATATCCGCTTTTATGCACCAATTTCAAATTGATATATCTGTATGTCTATTTTCATAGAGTGAGATATACCTTTATGAAATTATGTCTACAACATTTACCTATATCAGTGGATGGTTAGGTAGGGAGCATTAAACAGCGGTGTAATTCTTCTTAACCATAAGTACAGTTTTCAACCTACGACACACAGTGAAAGTGTTGTTAAACTCAGCGGACTTATACAGAGTATTGTATGTTGTCTAGTGTCCATTAGGACAGAGGGGTTGGTCCTCATACTATATTCTGTTTACTTTTAACTTCTCTAGTTCTTAGACATGTGTTTCGTAGAAAAACAGGGTCAAAGTTTTGAGGAGTTATAGGTATTTGAATAGAGTAGAGAACCAGGTGTAGCAAGTATCGGGATTCTTCAAAGTGATCGAAGATGTAGATACTTGTGTATGGTATTCAGTTGATAGTAATGATAAAGAGAAATTGCTTCTCTTTCAGGTTACTCATAATTGGAAGCATTCCTAAGTTGAGTAACGCTGATCGGCCTCTCTCCATTTAGTTGACATGCACTGGAGATAGCTGCATGATTTGAATCTGGTTCAATTAAATCAGTGCCTCTGGTTCTATATTGGATATAGTACAGTTCATATCTTAACATTGTTAAGGTACGGGGAGTTGTCCGGCTTATGATTAAAACCAGACTCTGGATAGCTCAAGGCATGTTTCTTTAGTGGCTGTTTGTGGGTTGACCCAGACTATGATGAGGGTTGATTTTCTACCATCTGGGAGATCAATAGTAATATTGTTCTGGACTCGCCACAGTTTTAATAAAATGGATTTTTTCAAAAGCAGTAGTGGGAGTATGGTAGAACTGGAAGTGATTCCAGAACCGCAAACGATTACTGAAGATTTGATAAGGAACCTAAAGATTCAATCTGTTTTGACATTCCATTGGCCACTCCGCAGATACGGTGGGTAACTTCAGGCACCCGAGAGGTACTCCGGTAGCCTCAAGGACGGTGACAGGGAAGTTCTTGTTTACCCACACTTGCCATTGTTGTTGTTCCAGGCTATGAGACCCGGCAGGAGGATGAGTATAGCGTCGTTCTAAAATAGCTTCAGAAGTGCACATCTATATGACTCTGCCAGAGGGTTGTCGTAGTCAGTGGGAGCAGCGGAAGCATTGGTAGACATCAGGCTTATGTCTATTTATAGACTAAAGCAGATGTAGCGGAGATAGATCATCTATTTCTGATGTGACAGTCATAGGTTTGACTTCATCAGAATAGGGGATAGATCTGTTGAGTAGGTAGTAGGGTGTGATATCCGGGTTTTGGATGACATACACAAAGTAGGAAGTGATATTCCTATACTACGATCGGTTATACTTTGGTCGTCACACAGTGGTTTCTTCACAAAGGAAGTGGATTTTGTATCAGACATACTGGTTAATAGATCTATGGTTTTAGATCTAGATTTGGGTGGTTTCCCAATCAGGGTACTTTGACAGCATTCTAAGAGTATTTAGAATGGACGACTCCTGGCACGGTAGTGTACCTGCAGGTGATGGAGTCACCCTCTCTAAAGGTGTCTTATAGACTAAAGTAGAGAGGGATGTGCATGATTGGCAGATCACTTGCTTAGGCAATTGAGTCAATCATGAGATGTCAAGTACCACACTAGATGTTGTTCTTGCACTAGATGCAATAAGTCGATATTGATCCAATCCTGGAGAAACAGTAGGGAGCAACTTTAGAACATAAGTAGATGTTCTAGGGAAATGATAACGACAGCCTCATTAAGGAGACAGTTATCATTCCAGGCTTCCAAGGTGACATGGACGACAGGGTGATCGTCAGAGTTATATTTTTCCTTCTAACGAGGGGCAGTATTTTGGACAGGTGGTCCAAGGCAATACTGAGAGTGGCATGGCGTAGGATACTGATTAAGTTCAGTTGACGATACAGTCTAAGAAGTTTGGATTTGGAGTTCATTTATGAGGTAGGTCCCATCAGACATCCAGACATTCTAAGACAGGTATTGCTCATTTCGGGAGATGGCTTTCTCCGCGAACTTGAGATATAGAGAGACATAGAAAGAAACATCAAGGCGGATCCACTCGCTGAGGCTATTCCTCGAATGCAATAGTTTCGCAAACGGATTTTGTGAGACTGACAAGTAGAGGAGTTGGGTGTTCGGTATCACACGGGCTGTGAGTATGCGACATCGCAATAATTAGCCTTGAGTGCAAGTGGGAGATTGTTGGAGATAGTGCCCTCAGAGTCAATTATTGGATCACAGGCACGTGATTGCAATGATTGAGGGAGGACCTATCCCGGTAGGACAGTCTTACTCGAGATGATAGTATGCTATCTGGTTTACCTTTATCATCGTGTACTGCTTTAGGTGACCTTACATGTCACTATTACACGTTGATAGAGCCCATAGGATTCTTGCTTGACGGCCAGCAGTATGAGGGCGATCATATAAGTGAGAGCTGGAGTCTATAAGCACATCCTTAAAAGGTCCCTAGTCGTGGGAGTTTCGAGACAGGGCATCGATACTCCAGAGTAGACTAGTGTATACAGTCGAGACCCCGACGAGGGGCGGTGGCCGGTCTCATAAGCCACTGGTGTCAGTTGGTTCACCTAAGATGTATACAGGTGCTCATTAGGTTATGAGTACACCGGACAGGACTCGCCGGGAACATGCTTGTTGGTCTTATACCTTACGTCAGATAGCAGTTCCCTGGTGACATGTGTACAGATTAGTTCATCGACCTGGGGATCGTCATTTGTCTCGTGTGAGTTCCCACTGTGCTTTGATTACTACCCTACCACGGCTCAAAGGAGTCGTGCAAACAGGTTTTAGTTGGGTACAGTCCCGAGCCACATGGAGGCAGTGAGCGGATCTTCAGGGGTTCGTCTCTCCCGGTATTGGGGGTGAGGTCGCGCTGTGTCTAGGAGAGCCATTACACGAAGTCCTTGGCCAAGGCAGGAGATTTACTGGTAGGTATTCCAGTAGTATCTCAGGGTGTTCTGGGCTACACTCCGACACGACTTGTACCGCTTTTGGGGGTCTGACTTTTGCCAACACCCTAGGCCCGACATGCGATGCTCATAGACGAACGGACCGGACTGTACGGATATTATCACTGACAGGCTCAGTAGGGTGTCAGGATGAGTTCGCTCATCGACGTCCCTTTTGGTCAATAGCTGGTGGCCCGTTACGTATTGGCTTATACCTCTGACGTGCTAGTGGTTAAATCCACAGCCATTGTATTGACGAGTCTTTAGAGTCCACCACACTTTCAGTTACTCAAGCTTTCGGGCGAAACGCTGTAGAGGCCGTATGGAGATATGGCAGGGTCCGATCAGATACGTGCGGTATTGCACGGATCAGGATCGGACGGTTAGTACTGGAGGCCGCATGGATATATGGCACGGTTCGATCAGATACGTGCGGTATTGCACGGATCAGGATCGAACGGATTTTACTAGCCGGCTTTGGTTTAAGCCGGATCCTAGTATAGTACAGTGTAGATTTTGTCTCATTGCATTTGTATCCAGTCGGAATACAAATGCGGGCATGTATATGCAGTAGCGGGGTTTTCCTATAATTTATTGCGGGACCAGTTTTCTGGAGTTGCCAGTTTGCATTCCATTCCGGCCGGTTTTCCTTTGTTCTTTCCCGGCCGGACTTTTCCGATGGAGGGGGTTATTTGCAATTGTGCAAATAACTTTTGTGGAGGGGGTTTCTTGCAAATGTATTCATTATGATAGGATAAGCATCCTTGCTTTTTCATGATAGTTTTTGCATTAATGAGATTTGATAGGATATGGGTTGATTAAGGGTTTGATTTGAGGTTTACCTTGAAGGAAGGGGTCACCCTCCACCTTTTCCTACACTCACCTCCCTTCTTGTTATGGATTGATATATCATTCCTCCACCATTCTCACTTGATGAGAGAGGGCTACACTTGTGAGAAAAATATGAGAGAGTTTCATTTTGAGCTTGTGGGATTTTTCTTGATCTCATTTCATGCTAAGAAAAATGCAAGCACCATTTTTCCGTATCTTGTTTCCTCCATCATCTTCAAATGGCAACAAAACCCCAAATGAGACATAGCCTCTACACTACACTTTCTACAGCAAATCTTGGACGCGTCGGCCAGCCAACTTCGCACCCGAGTAGCCTCGGTATTGAGGTGGGAGCCCGTAAAAGATGCAGGCGACGTGGTGCACTTCCGGCGAGGAGATGGAGACCGGACATTCCGCGAGAGATCGGGACGACGACGAGAAGACCGGAGGACTCGGATCACTCGGTATATCTCTTCCCCATCTTGTTACTTCGCTAGATCTAGTTTAATGGCCCGATCCGGGGTTTAGTGCGCGGTGGTGCCGGTTTGCTAAGTTTGCAAAATTAAAGTTTATCACCGCTTCCGCATTTGGCCGTCGGATTGACGGCCGGGGCGCCGCCGTGCACTTACATGGCCGGCCATCACAAGTGAGGGGAGAGTGAGAATGAGAGTCTTCCCCAAAAATGGGAGCCCCTCACACATCATCCGAGAGAGAGAGGAATGGTTATCATGCAAAGAAATGATAGCTAGGAAAGTCCAACACTCAAACAACAATCATCACTACCAAAAGTCATGCCATCATCAACAACCATATCCACAAAAAAGTCAAACCATGATGGATGAAGAAGTCAAATGGTCAAGGGATGGTTCATCATCATGATCCAACAAAATGCAAAGAACACCCTCCACAAATGCTTATTTGCACAAATGCAAATAAGCCCTCCTCCACCAAACTTCGGCCAATGAAAGATACAAATGAAAATGGCCGAAACGGAAAGCAAACTGGCAACTCCAGAAAACTGGTCCCGTAATAAATTACAGGAAAACCCCGATACTGTGTATACACACCCGCATTTGTATTCCGACAGCAATACAAAAGCAATAAGACAAAACTACACTGTACTATACTAGGATCTGGCTTAAACCAAAGCCGGCTAGTAATATCCGTCCGATCCTGATCCGGGCAATACCGCACGTATCTGATTGAACCCTGCCATATATCCATACGGCCTGTAGTACAAACTGTCCGATCCTGATCCGTGCAATACCGCACGTATCTGATCGGACCATACCATATCTCCATACGGCCTCTACAGATTTTCGCCCGAAAGCTTGAGTAACTGAATGTGGGGGACTCTAAAGACTCATCAACACCTTGGTTGTGGATTTAACCACTAGCACGTCAGAGGTATAAGCCAATACGTAATGGGCTACCAGGTATTGACAAAAAGGGACGTCTGTGAGCGAACTCAGCCTGACACCCTACTGAGCCTGTCAAGGACAATATCCGTACGGTCTGGTCCGTTCGTCTATGAGCATCGCATGGCGGACCTAGGGGGTTGGTAAAAGTCAGACCCCCAAAAGCGGTACAAGTCGTGTCGGAGTGTAGCCCAGAACACCCTGAGATACTACTGGAATACCTACCAGTAAATCTCCTGCCTCGGCCGAGGGCTTTGTGTAATGGCTCTCCTAGACACAGCGCGACCTCACCCCCAATACCGGGAGAGACGAACCCCTGAAGATACGCTCACTGCCTCCATGTGGCTCGGGACTGTACCCAACTAAAACCTGTTTGCACGTCTCCTTTGAGCGTGGTAGGGTAGTAATCAAAGTACAGTGGGAACTCACACGAGACAAATGACGATCCTCAGGTCGATGAACTAACCTGTACACATGTCACCAGGGAACTGCTATCTGACATCAGGTATAAGACCAACTAGCATTTTCCCGGCGAGTCCTGTCCGGTGTACTCATAACCCAATGAGCACCTGTATACATCTTAGGTGATCCAACTGACACCAATGGCTTGTGAGGCCGGCCACCGCCCCTCGTCGGGGTCTCGACTGTATACACTAGTCTACTCTGGAGTATCGATGCCCTGTCTCGAAACTCGCACGACTAAGGACCTTTTAAGGATGTGCTTATAGACTACCAGCTCCCACTTATATGATCGCCCTCATACTGCTGGTGGTCAAGCAAGAATCCTAGGGGCTTTATCAATGTGTAATAGCGACATGTCAGGTCACCTAAAGCAGTACACGCTCATAAAGATAAACCAGATAGCATACTATCATCTTGAGTAAGACTGTCCTACTGGGACAGGTCCTCCCTCAATCATTGCAATCACGTGGCTGTGATCCAATAATTGACTCTAAGGGCACTATCTCCAACAATGTCCACCCGTGCACCGCGTGACATCAACCCCCAATACTGGGAGAGACGAATCCCCGATGAACCGCTCACTGCCTCCACGTGGCTCGGGACTGTACCGAACTAAAACTTGTTTGCTTGACTCCTTTGAGCCATGGTAGGGTAGTAATCAAAGTAAAATGGAAACTCACAAGAGACAAATGACGATCTCAGGTCGATAGACTAACCTGTACACATGTCACCTGGGAACTGCTATATGACAATAGGTATAATACCAACTAGCATGTTGTCGGCGAGTCCGTCCAGTGTACACATAACCCAATAAGCACATGTATACTATCTGAGGTGACTGGCTGACACCAATGGCTTGTGAGACCGGCCACTGCCCCTCGTCGGGGTCTCGATAAGTATACACTAGTCTACTCCGGAGTATCAATGCCCAGTCTCGATGCTCCCTCAACAAGGGACATTTAAGAATGTGCTTATAAACCACCCATCCCCCACGTATTTGATAACCATCATAATCCAAGTAATCAAGCAAGAATCCTATGGGCTCTATCAACATGTAATAGTTATCTGTAATACCACATAATGCATGTACATGATGACAGAGACAAACCAGATAGCATACTATCAACTCGAGTAAGACTGTTCTACCCGTACAGGTCCTCCTACAATCATCACAATCGCATGCTTGCGATTAAAATATATGACTTGAGGGCACTATATCCAACAATCTCCCACTTGCACTTAAGGCTAATTATTGCGGTGTCGCATACTCACAGCCCGTGTGATACCGAACACCCTACTTCTTTACAAATCAGTCTCGCTAAGCCCGTTTGCAAAATTATTGTGTTCGAGAAATAACATCAGTGAATGGATCCGCTCCAATGTTTCTATCTTTATCTCTCTATATCTCAACTTCGCGGAGAAAGACTATCTCCCAAAATGAGCAATACCTGTATTAGAATATGTCTAGATATCTGATGGGACCCAGTTCACAAATGAACTCCAAATCCAGCAAACTTCTTAGACTGTATTATCCACTGAATTTAATCAGTATCCTGCGCCATGCCGTCAACAGTATCCATTTGGACCACCTGTCCAACATACTGCCCCTCAAAAGAGGGAAAACTATAACTCCGACAGCCACTCTGTCATCCATGTCACCTTTGAAGCCAGAAATGATAACCTCCTCTTGAAGGAGGCTGTCATTACCATATACCAAGAACATCCACTTATGTTCATAACTTCTTCCCAATGTTTCTCCAGGATTAAATTAATATATGCTTATTGCAGCTAGTTTAGAATCAATATCTGGTGTGGTACTTGACATTTCATAATTAATTCAATTGCCTAAGCAAGAGATATGCCAATCATGCAAATCCTCTCCTCATCTGTTTAGAAGACATCGCTTTAGAGATGGTGATTCCATCACCTGCGGGTACACCACCACGTCTGGAGTCGTCCATTCTAAAACACTTTAGAATAGTGTCAAGTACCCAAATTGGGACACTTCCGAAATCTAGATCTAAAACCATAGATCCAGTAACCAGAAACACTGACATTTTATCCAGATCCTATATTAAGAAAACACCTTATGACAACCACAGTATAACCGATCGTAGTATAGGAAAATCACTTCCTATAAAGAACATGTCATCCAAATACCTGGACATTACTCCCTACTACCTTCTTACCAAATCCATTTGTTGTTCTGATGAAGTCAAACTCTATGACTGTCACATCAAAACTAGACGATCTATCTCCACTATACCTGCTTTAGTCTATAAATAGACATAAGCTACATTCCCAGTACACTTCCGCTGCTCCCATTGACTACAACAACCCTCTGGCAGAGTCATATACACGTGCACTTCTAAATCTAATTTCGAACGATGTTATACTCATCCTCCTGCCAGATCTCATAGTCTAGAACAGCAGTACTGTCAAGTTTGGGTAATCAAAATCCTCCCTGTCACCGTCTTAGAGGAGACCGAAGTACCTCTCGGGTGCCTGAGGTTACCCACAAAATCTACGGAGTAGCTAATGGAATATCGAATACAATTGAATCTTTAGGTTCTACTAAATTTTCAGTAATCGTTTGAGGTTCTGGAATCAATTCCAGTTCTACCATACTCCCACTAAGGTTTTCTAAAAAGAATTCATTTTACTAAAATTGTGGCGAGTCAAGAACAATATAACTATTGATCTTCCAGATGGTAGAATGTTAACCCTCGTCAAAACCCGAGATAACCCACAAACTGCCATTACTGAAACGTTCCTACAGTTTATCCGGATTCTGGTTTTAAGCATAAGTCGGGCAATTCCATATACCTTAACATCGTTAAGATATGAATCCATTATATATCCTATATAGAAACAAACGCACTAATTTAATTCGAAATAGATTCAAAATACATGCAGCCCTTTCCAGTGCATATCAATTAGATGGAAGGAGGCCAAGCAACATTACTCATCAAGGAGCGCACCTACGCATGAGTAACCTGAGAGAAAAGAAAGATCTTAAAACTATCACTTACAGCGGAATACCAAACACAAGTATCTAAATTTTTCATCAGCTTGAAGAATCCTGATTCTTACAACATATGGTTCTCTACTTTATTCTTATACCTATATCTTCTCAAAATCTGGGCCTTGTATTTCAATGAAATACTTGTCTAAAACTAGAGAAGTCATAAGTAAACATAATATATTACGAGTACGAACCCCTTTGTCCTAACGTACACCGCACAATATACAATACTCTGTATAAGTCCACCGAGTTTAATAACTCAAACCCTGTGCGTTGTAGGCTGAAAACTGTGTTATAGTTAAGAAGAATTACTCCGCTGTTGAATGCACTTTACCTAACCATCAACTGATATAGGTTAATGTCATAGACATAATTTCAAAAAGTTATATGTCATTTTATAAAATAAACGTACAGATATATCGGTTTTAAATTTGTGCATACTAACGAATATTCAAAATCAAATATTTGCCGTCAGGCAAAACCCAGGTGATTTCCTCAAATATCACCAATTACAAAGAATTCCGATATATAGAGGATCTAATCACCCAATTCCCAATATCTTACTCCCACTCAGCATCTGTAACGCCATACAGATATAAGAATCAAATCTGGTAAATACATACCCTATAGTTAGAATCTAATTGGGAAAATAGTTTTCCTTTAACACCGCACAGAAAAACTGAAACATGAAAATGTTTCGAAGGAGTAGCCGGGTATTCCTAGTAATGCCTCTTCCACTATCCAGATTCATGACAGTAACCGTATATTTCCTTGCCCTCACTCCAATCCCTTTATATGTCCTTATTTATTATCTTCTGTACACCATACTTAAGCTAATTGGTTTTCTTCCTTCCCTACCCTTCGGCACCAGCATATAGTTTGGAAGAAGACTATACAATAAGCGTAATAGGTGTACTTTCCTAATTCCAGGAGCCCTCGCAACCTGAGAGAAGGTAAATAGAAAAGACAACTAAATAATCCTTATTCTATTTCTACAGAACCAAAATCCATCCTCAAACTAGAACAAGTTTCTTCGACTTTGTATGTAACTATACGATGGCATATCCAATCAATATGGATCTTCGTAATGATACAGAGTGTTCTGGAGAAATGCAAAGGTGATATAGGAGAGGCAGGGGTATACGTTGTTTCGTTGTGAATGATAGCAGTCGCAATTTCATTTGCCCTTTATCTAATCCCTTTATATCTCTTCGCTTTTTACCTTCTGTACACCATAGTTAGGCTAATTTGTTTTCTTCCTTCCCTGCATTTTAGCACCTGCCTATGGGTTGGAAGAAGACTGTCCAATAAGTGCAATAGGTGTACTCTCCTAATAATAGGAGCTTTTGCAACCTGAGAGAATGTAAAGAAAAAAGACAACTGAATAATCTTATTCAATTTCTCCAGAACCAGAATCCATCATCGAACTAGAACAAGTTCCTTCAAGTTTGTATGTAACTATACGATAGAATATCCAAGAAATGTGGATCTTCGTAGTGATACGGAGTGTTCTGGAGAAATGCAAAGGGGGTGTAGGAGTAGTAATGATATATGCGACTAAATGACAATCCAATAGCCAAAATGTTTTAAGAAGATTCGGTTAACTTGTTTCATGAGTTTTAGTTTAGGGTCAGGCCATGGTCGCTGCCAAAGAGAGAGAAAAAAAACACTCAGCGTCCACTCTAAGCTAGATTAGATTGGTTAATTACTTTATCTAATCATGATGGCCCCTACTGTTTCCTCGAATTCTCCTTCAAGCCCTAAAAAGAAAATTAGTCGGGTTCATCTGAAAATCACTTGAGGAGTAATACCTACACATCAGTAGGAATCGGGATCCAACTATCATCGCATGATAACTTGATGGAAGACACTTAAGTCACCACACTCCAGAAGGTATGCGCATGCGTGGCAAGTTTCATGTATGTTTGAAACTCTCGATGTGGTTTTTACCCCTAACGGTTTGTGACTTGACTAGGTCAACAAAACATAAACCGGTAGACAAGTTCAACCCATTATTTTCTTGATTGCGTTGAACCCACGCGCACGTGCCCTTGACTGGGTCAATAAGGCCGTACGACTGTCCTAACCAATCGCATTTACAATGCACAGAAAATTACAACTTAGCTACCGTACACTACGCCTTGACTAGGTCAACAAATGCAGCACGAATACTAAACAATACTAATCTGAAATGATGGAGGGCTACGGCTGGTTTTTGGCGAAAAACCTTTGACGTAATGAACTTGATATCGTTGATGGAACCAGAGCAGTTTTACAAATATATAGTGGCGTAAACTTTTGCTAAAAAGGCCACTCCCTGTGAAGGGATCTTGGTACTTTCCTCATCGAATGAGGTGCAGGATACTCCTAACTGAATACCACGATGCAAAGCAAAAGTATCGACTATAGTGAAGTTATTACACCGACGCAAAATTTCGCTCAAGGGGTCACTTCCTGTGAAGGGATCTCGGCTCTTGCCTCGTCGAATGAGGTGCTGGATATTCATAACCGAATACTACTGTGCAAAGCAAAAAGAAACGTCTGCAATAACAGTTTTCAAAATTGGTTCCAACAACATCATATAGGTTTGTTTTCCTTGCATTAATCAGAATTAATACAGTCCCATCAATTAATCCATATCACACCAGAAAAAGGAACGAAAATACAATGTACGTATATGCCATCCGCATTCACCACAGGGCCTCATTATGCACCGTTAGGTTACTTAACTAACAGCAGAGCGGGGGATAGACTAGCGCAGATGCAAAACAAATACAACATCTGCTAATATATATAACATTCGTCCCAGGCAAGATATAAGAAACATCACAGAATCTCAGCAAGAAGACAAAATGGTGGATAATCTTGGAACCTCGTGTTTCATTTAAGCCGCAAATGAGACCCGACATTCCTGGTCGTATGGATAGCCCGTGCAATAAAAACCTGGACCCCTATGAGAGTGGCAAGTTACCCACCAATTCCAGAAGTGAAGCAACCCCAATCAACAAAGTGAATGGGCCATCCAGCACTTCACGAAATCCAGTAACTTGAGCACCCTTCCTTGGGTCATCCTATACCCCCAACGAGTGCAGCGAATAGCCCGCCAATTATAGCGTACGTCCCCCTCCATCTCAACACCATGAGATGCGGGCCCGCTGCCTTCTAGAACCCGGCTATTCGTGCATTCCACTGCGGGGTAAGCCTAGTATACAAAAGAAAAATATATATACAATGGCGACATCGACCTCAACCCGGTCATGCCCCAATAAAAGAACATACAATCTGGCAGAGACGGCAATCCACATGTCAGATGCTCGCCCCGCAATAACAAATATACAAATGAATCTGAACTGTACTACTACTAATGCACTGTAGGCTATCCACTACGACAATCCAACCATAATATCAGCATAAACACAGAATATCAACGTGAATGTCATGTTGGCAAACCCGTCTAATAGAACATATAGCAATTAGTCTGGTTATACCGCTCAATGACAATTACGGTCCTAGATGCTAAAACATGTACTGATAAACACACACTTAAAATTTCGATAGACTTAACATTTCCGTATAAACCCCAAATGCAAACCAACAATCAAACAAATCTGGGCCAAAATAATACATCCCAAAAATCACATTTCCACATAATAGAGTGTCAGAAGAAATTTGGTGCACCATGACCACAAATCTATCGCGAAACCACGGCCAATGTGCCCATTATGCGGCAGTTCCGCGGCCATTTGTTTGGGTCACGTGCCCAAATTTCTTTAGGTGCTCTAAAATAGCCTGCATGTATTTTTAAGATACACAGAATAATTTTTGAACACTTTTCAAAAACGGCAGCAAGCATGTGAAAATGGAAATAAGAAATGGATAAATTGGTCAATCGATATTTTAATTCTGTGCAAACTAGCTGGTAATGGTTTATGGTGTGGCTCTGATACCATGTTGGGTTACGTCAGTGCCCTGGCCATCAACCGTGGCCGGTGCGGAACAAAAACTGGCGTTTAAAAAATTGCCGCTAACGTAAACCCGCCCAAGATCGGACCTTAAACCCTTACTAGCAAACTACAAATGAGCTAAACTAGGTTAGAATGTTATACTGAACGAACCAAGTCCTTCGGACTTCCATCATCTTCCTTAGCTCCATGAGGCGTCATCGAATGAACTTGGTCGCCGGTATTCCTTCGTCGAAGATGATCCACCCGAGGGATGTAGCTCATGGCTCTAGCTCCACATCAAAAGCAAGTGAAGCATCTAGGGATTCTAGGTTGCTAATCTAGAATGCCTAAGATATAGTGAGTGTTCTAAGTGTTTATCTATCTGTTAGTTATATGTATGCCTTAGAGGCCATTATTACACATGTGATGTATATTATAGTGGATGCTTGGACATATATAGGGAGGACTTTCTTGCTCGACATGATAGTATGCTATCTGGTTGCTATTTATTTTAACATGTACAATTATTGTCTCTCTGTTACATGTTGGTAAAGCCCTTAGGATGAGTACTTGACTACCAGGATTATGATGCAGACCATACTAGTGGGGCAAAGGTAGTCGGTTCGTAGGAGTATCGAGACGGGACATCGATATTCTAGAGTAAACTAGCGTATACGCTTCTCGGCCCATATGATTGGCGATGGATGATCTTATATCCATTGTTGTTTGACATCAGAGATGGTATACGGGTGCTCAGTGGAGACTGGATACACCGAACGGACTCGCCAAGAACTCCTAGATGGTATTATACCAATCGTCAGATAGCAGTTCTCTGGTGACACTAGTACAGGTTAGTCTATCGACCCGAGATCGTCATAGAGTCTTGTGTGATTCCCACTATGCTTTGATTTCCACCGTACCACGTTCAAGAGATCGTGTAAAACGGTGTTTTTTGGGTACAGTCCCGAGTCACATGGAGGCAATGAGCGATAGGAGGGGATTTCGTCTCTCCCGGTATTGGGGTTGATGTTGCGCTATGCTTGATTGGCTATAACAGGAAATCCCTGGCCAGGATTGCTGAAATCTACTGGTAAGTGTTATCAGTAGTTTCTTGAACCGTTATGAGCCTCACATCGGCATGACTTATCAGGCTATTGGGGTCTGATGTTATACCACCACCAGGCTATGATATGCGACATATCAGACGAAGAGACCGGACTATATGGTAGTGTTACTGATTGGATTCACAGGAGTATGAGCAGGTTTTCTTGTTGATTTTCTGATCGCTCGATACCCGGGTGGCCGTTACGTTTAGCAGACCGCTTGCGGTTTGTGCGTGACTGATATGATCACCACCTACTGCCGGCGTATTGACAAGTCTTTAGAGTCTTACAGAAAGGTTTCCTGGCTCAAGCGAAACGAACTAGGAGCGCATATGTGATATGTACGGGACCGAGATTAATACGAGTATGTGATACCGTATTCTATTCTCGTGATATATGATATCGTACGGTTATATGTGATGTAGCCGGATTATCGGATCAAGTGTTGAATCGATAAGTCGATACATTTGATATTAGTCGATTGTATATGATATAGCCGGATTATTAAATCAAGTGTTGATTTAATAATTTGATGTATAATGATATATTTGATATATTATGTTACATTAACTAATATTAGCTCACTTAAGTATTCTTTTTCTCACTAGTATATATGTGATATATATTAATGTACATCTTTTGTGTCATGCTTGATACCACACGCTACATTGGTGTATCAGACTCACACCATGTTTACAATCATGTAAGGTTTTGTTTATTTAAAGTAAATCAAATTAGTTAGAAATTGTCACATGGTTGAAGCTTGTAGAAGCTTCTGGAACCATTGACCAAGTCCACTAATTTTGTTTTACTTGAAGATATTTATTAACCCAACCATTATTATTTAGCCATGGTTTAGTCTCTACATGGGGTAGTATATGATAGTAAGTCACCCATGGTTGCTATTCTCACCACTTGATTCATTCATCACTTGCTTCATTCCATGGTTTCTTTCTTCATCTCTTTCCTCAAGCTTTCTAGCTTCATGTGACGTGAAGAAAAATAGTGAGAAAATTATTTCTAAAGTGAGCAAAATTCCTACTTCATCAATCTCTTCTCTACTAGCCATTTAGATTGGGTTGTTTCTTCACTAGTTAATCATCACTTAGTGAAGAGGTAGCTTGAGTTATTGTCTCCTCGACGTAGATCATCTTCGGCCTCGATGACATGAAGAAGGATTATTCCTTGTGGAGCCTCACTAGAGTCCAGGAGATCATTACTTGGAGCGAAGGGACTACTATACGGTGCTGTTAAAGTGAATGACCGGTCTACAAAGGTTGTATTCCTTGTTCACTTAGATGTAAAGGTGTTTACATTATAGTTTCGTCTAAATCTCTAGTTTAGATTCTAGCGTTAGGGTTCTTTAGTGCGCCAAATTTTTATAAAATGGCATGGTCGATACCTCCCGAAACCCAGCGGCGACCTAAGGAACCCAGCAGTGGTATCAGAGCCATTCTAAAGAATTAGACGATGTTGTAGTATTACGAAACCGAAACAACTCCAAAACACTCGAACCATAAACCCAGTTTCTGTCAAATTTTTTAGGGTGTCAAATTTTTTTTAAAGTAATTGCAGATTGTTATATGAGATGTAACATGAACACCACAGAAAACTTTGCGCCCCTCGCCGGATTTTGGCCGGCCACATGGAGCTTAAAACCGGCCTGCACGGTTTTTTAACTGAGTTTTGGGTTGAATTTATTATGGTGTTCCAGTCTCTGGGTTTTGGTGCTTCAGGTGTTTCTTATTTTTACAGAAAGTGCTTGTGATGTTATATTTAAGTAAAGGCAATTCAGAGTGTTTCGTAGTCGTAATTTTAACAACTTTTTGGGTTTTTTAGACGACGTTAAAAAGTTCGAACGGATATCAATAACCCATTTTTTCCTTCGCTGGAAATTTTCTAAGAGTTGGATTTTTCCATGTTTAAAATCTTCAAAAAATCGTGCAGGTGTTTTCTATGTACCCTCTAGAAGAACGAAACCCTAACTCGATTCTGTGACCGTCGGAACCGCCACCAAACCCTAGGGTTTATGGTAGTTCCGCGGCACCATAGGTGAGGTAAGGGTTGACCCTTTTACGGTTGGTCCATAGGTGCTGTTGCATGTTCTGGGCACTTTTTAAACTCCACTTAAGTGTTGAGCTCTTTGGGAAATTTTAGGTGTTTATTGATTCGATTGAAAGTTTTAACATTGTCTAGCTATCTATGATTGTCGTACAATACTTGGAATCCACAATATTTAGTTTTATGAAAACTAATTTGAATTTTATAAATCTAGCAATTTAGTCCCAAATGATCGATTGCTATGGAATTTTGATGTGGATCAAAAGTCCGTCGCAATCATGTAGCGTACGCGGATACTCGTCGGGTAACCTTACTAGATAGCCATGCCCCATAGCCCTGACCAAGTGACTGTAGGAGAACCCCGTGGCCAAAAGCATCCGTTAGGGTGCTTACGGCCGCGGTGTTCCGCCTAAGTGCACTTCGTCGACGGCATCGGGGGTGCGGCCATCTACTAAAGTTTCCGACGAGCATTCGATCAGGTTGTCGGGAATCTTGTTGAATTACCAGACCGGTTATTGGAAAGTGTTTTCAATATCGAGACTAAAATGCGGGGTTTATAATTGTTAGGCATGTGATGTCTAAGGAATTCATCTGGTTAGGCATGAAATCCAAAGTTTGTTATATATTGGGTTTATGATGTCTAAGGTGGTTGCGGATTCCAATTGTTGTAGTTTTTCACTTTCTTTTCTGGGACCGTAAGTGTAATATGTAGTGTATCGCCGGTTTCATTGCTATATGTCAACGACAATTGGGATACGCATATTTACTTACGTTGATGACATGTGATGTTATGTGTTGCTGTTATATGTTATATTGGATCGTCGTGTTTTGAATAGCCAGGTTTTTTTGCGTGAGATGAGAGTTTTTCATTTTCATTCATGTAAAAGCTTGTATGTAATATTCTTTTATTGGGGCACTTCCGGGTTGAGGATGATGTCACCATTGATGTATATTATTTAATTTTCCGCAATAAAATAGACCCAAGGTGGGGAGCACAAGTAACCGGGTTCTAGGGTCCAGTGGGAGACCATCTCGAGGAGTCGAGACCGGGTCTCGTAACTCTAGAATTGGTAGGGTTGCTTGCCGCTCTCGTAGGGGTCTAGGGATGTGGGTTTGGCTATTCATCATGACCGTGGAATCCGCGTATTTTACTGGCTTAATTTAAAACACAGAATTCCTAGTATATCCAATATTTCATATGTGTTCTTCTTCTGCTGATATTCTGTGATGTGATCACTTGATATTCTGAGATGAATGCTTATATTATATATATGATATATAATAAATATTGTTGCTTTCGTTTCTTCTGTGATTCTTAGGAAGCATAAATGATGGGACTTCATTAATGAGATTAATGAAATAAAAGAAACCTAAAGATGTTGCGGAATCTTGTTTTAAAAACCGGTAGCTCTAGTTCTTGCTTTGCATAACGATATTCCTTGTAGAATATCCAGCACCTTATTCGATAACGAAAGAGCCGAGATCCCTTCACCGGGAGTGAGCTCTTTGGAGAAACTGGCAGATGGTACAACCTACTCGGTTTTGTCTTTTAATTGCTTTTTTAGTTCATGCTTTGCATAGTGGTATTTATGAAATATCCTGCACCTCATTCGATGAGGAAAGAGCCGAGATCCCTTCACCGGGAGTGACCTCTTTAGCAAAACTAGTAAAAGCCTAAAAAACACTCCTTTTCAAAATCACTCGATTCTACAACGATATCAAGTTTATTACGTAAAGTGTTTTCTTAAAAACCTGCGTCAAGGCTATGGTAGTTTGGCCTTCGTCAAGGCATAGTGGGCGATAGCTGATTAGTACTTATCTGCAGCATGAGATGCGATTGGATTAGGGTACTCTTACGGCGTTGTTTGGCCTCTGTCAAGGGTCGTGCGGGTGGGTCTAATTCAATTAAGAAATGAACAGGTTGAACATGACTAGCGCCCTATGGGTAGTTTGGCCTTCGTCAAGGTCATAGAACACTAGGGGTAAAAACCATTATCGGGAATAAATTTGCTATGAGATTGCATACCTTCTATGAGATACTTGGAACCCGATACCCACTGCGAGTAAGAGTTACGCCAAGGAGAGTTATACACATTACAATTAGCCGATCAAGTAGGCGTCTAGAAAGGTGTTAACGGGGTTACGCCCTGGGGAAAACGATGTTTATTTTAATTAGGTCTGTGCGAAAGCACGGGGAACCTCCCTCAAAGTACCGAAAATTGCCTGGCCGAAATATTGGCGAACTTGTAGGGTGTAATTAATCCTGGCTAGTGTTACCTTTTATGGTTTCAAGGAAGATTTGATAAAAACAGTGGGAGCCATCCTGATTAGATAAAATAATAACCAATCTGATCCTACAAGAGCATACGCTGAGTGTTTTCTTCTCTCCCTCTCCTGGTAACGACCGTAACATGTCTTAATCAAGATAATAATATGGAAGCAAAGACCGAACCTGTTTATTATACTGAGTTGGGGGACGTTGGTCTATCTTATAATTGTTATAAGTTCGAGCAGGAAATAGGGGAATATCCAGATTCCCATGTCACCCAAATGAGGAATGAGCATGATAATGCGTCTTCTTCGGGTGTGTTCATTTCCGAGAACTGTTTCTCAATATCCTCTATGTCGTAGGTATGAGATACCGGATCAGGATCCTACACATGTAATCTATTACATGGGCTACAGAAAGGTAGAGAACTGAGAATTGGGTGATATGTCTCTAAGTGTTAGAGGATGGTACAATTGTTGCAGCCAAATCAGTTGGCAAATATCACCTTGTATTAATACATTATTTCTGAACAAATATTATTATATGCCAAACCTCATATACAACATTACATCAGATTCTTTATTAAATTAAAGAAGGATATAATTCGGTATTGGAGGATAATGTTGCGAACATTTTCCTGAATCAAGAGTTGTTTGGATCAGGCATGTTATGAAAAGGTATATATGTTCTTAATCAAACCATATTTCAAAGTATAGAACACAAACAAGAGGAGCAGTTCAGAAATGAACGATTCCTTCTTGCGGCATTGTAAACTAGGTCTTATCAATGCTACACGAGTAGCTAAGTTACATAAGGATGAATATTAGAATCTGTTTGATTTTTCATCTTATGATACTTGTTAGTCTTGTCTCAAAGGTAAAATGACCAATACTCCGTTTATAGGAAACAGAGAAAAAGTTACTGAACTCTTGGGATAGATACATGATGATGTATATGGTCCTATGTCTACAAATGCCAGGGTTGGTTCTTTGTACTTCATTATATTCACTAATGATCTCTCAAGATTCGGACATGTGTTCCTGTTGAAACACGAGTCTGAAACTTTTGAGAAATTCAAGGAATATAAGTTTTAAGTTAAGAACCAGACGGGTAGAAGTATTAGGTCCTTCGATATGATCGAGGAGGAGAATACTTGCGCATGGAGTTCCTGGAGTTTCTAAATAGACAATAGGATTCTCTCTTAGCTTACTCCTTCGTATACACCACAACACAACTGTGTATCGGAGCGGAGGTATCGCACCCTATGAGATATAGTGCGCTCTATGATGAGTACTGCTGAGTTACCTGTTTCCTTTTGAAGTTATGCACTTGAGAAGCTGCATACCTATTGAATGGGGTTCCATCCAAATCAGTGCCTACCACTACATATGAGATATGGAATGGGAAGAGACCATGTCTTAAACGAGTTAAGACATGGGTTGTCCGGCCTATGTTGAAAAGAAAATTTCGGACAAGCTCGAGGCAAGGTCAGTTCTGTATAAGTTTGTTAGGATATCCCAAACATTTGCGAGGGAATATCTTCTAACACTTCTGAGGAGCAAAAGGTGTTTTGTATCTCAGCTGCCACCTTTTTAGAAAAGGAATTTCTTATGAAGAAATTAGTGGTCATGAGGTAGTTGATTTGGTGAAACCAAAGAATTCAATAGTTTCGAAAGTGCCTCAGGCTCTCCGCGAATCTGGTAGGGTTCCTCATCCACCTGAGAGATACTACGGTTTTCTCGGTGACTGTGGGAGCGAGGATTGCATCATGGTTGATTATGGCCTAACCAGGTTCAGGTAGGCCATCATGAGTGGCGACTCTATGAAACGGCTGGATGCTATGCAATCAGAATCAATGTACACCAACAAAGTGTGACTTTGAATGCTGCACCTGAAGGGGTAAAACCCATCAGGAGCAAGTGGATCTTGAAAAGATTCTTAGTGTAGATGGAAAAGTTAAGACATTCAAAGCTAGACTTGTAGTAAAAAGCTATCGTCAATAACCATGTGTGGTTTATGATGAAACATTTTCTCCAGTGGCTATGCTTAAGTCCATCAGGATTAAAGCACGCATCACGGAGTTGGAACATCTGTTTTTATGTGGTAGTCTAAGAGTTTGACTTCATCAAAAAGGTAGATGAACTTTGTATATACAAGAAGGTGGTAGTGAGTAAGGTTGTCTTCTACGTATTGTACGTAGATGACATACTCTTGATAAGAAATGATATCCTATGCTACACTTAGTCAAGCTCCTCTTATCGCGAGGATTCTCCATGGAAGATCTGGATGATACCTACTATATCTTGTGGATTATGATATATGGTGATAGATCTAAGTGGATGTTGTGAGTGTCCCAAATCCAGGTACATTAACACCATACTAAAGGGATTTAATATGGAATATTCTAAGCTTGGTGGTTCGCCCACATACTCAGGAATCACTCTCTCTAAAAAGATGTCTTCTGAGACAGATTTGGAGAGAGCTCGTGTGCAAGGGATACCTATGCTTCGGCAGTAGGCCCTATCATGTATGCGATATTATGTACCAGACCAGATATAGCTAACTCGCTATGTGTAGTGATTAAGAATCAATCGGATCTTAGGAGAATCACTGGACAGCTGTATAGAAAATTCTTAAGTCCTTGAGAAGCCCTAAAGAAATGTTCTTGGTGTTTGGTAACAGTGGGCTCCAGTGGGAGTCCTTTACCAATTTGAGCTTCCAGAGTGATAAGGTCGGCTGAAAGTCAGTCACGGGCTTTGTCTTTACCCTCATTGAAGGGACGGCATGTTGGATGAGTTCCAAGATAAATACCGTGGCAAACTAGAAGATAAAGGCTGAATACATCGCTACCAACGATGCTACCAAAGTGGATGTCTGGATATTTCTTGTTCGTGAGATGAACATAGTTCCTACCATTGAGCTTCTAATAACGGTTATTGTGACAACAATGGAGTTATGGCTTTGGCCTAGGAATGCCGGTCCCATCAGCGATCCAGACATATTCTGATGACAGTATCACCTGATCAAGGAGATAGTTAATCTCTAAGGGATCAAGGTAACAACAGTTGAAGCGAAGGATAACACGGTGGATCCACTCATAGAGGCTTTTCCCTAGAGAGACTTTTATGCAGCGTTGAGTATGAGATACTACAACAAATGGCCTTAGTGCAAGTGGGAGATTGTTAGTTATATGTATGCCTTAGAGGCCATTATTATACATGTGATGTATATTATAGTGGATGCTTAGACATATATAGAGAGGACTTTCTTGCTCGACATGATAGTATGCTATATGGCTGCTCTTTATCTTAACATGTACACTTATTGTCTCTCTATTACATGTTGGTAAAGCCCTTAGGATGAGTACTTGGCTACCAGGATTATGATGCAGATCATACTAGTAGGGCAGAGGTAGTCAGTAAGTACATCCTTCAATTGTTCCTAGTCATGGGAGTATCGAGACGGGGCATCGATATTCCAGAGTAGACTGGCGTATATGCTTCTCTACCCATATGATGGGCAATGGATGATCCCATATCCATTAGTGTTTGACATCAGAGATGGTATACAGGTGCTCAGTGGACACTGGGTACACTGAACGGACTCGCCAAGAACACTTAAATGGTATTATAACTATCGTCAGATAGCAGTTCTCTGGTGACATTAATAAAGGTTAGTCTGTAGACCCGATATTGTCATGGAGTCTTGTGTGATTCCCACAGTGCTTTGATTTCCAACTTACCACGTTCAAAAGACGGTGGTTTTTGGGTACAGTCCCGAGTCACATGGAGGCAATGAGCGATAGGAAGGGATTTCGTCTTTCCCGGTATTGGGGTTGATGTTGCGCTGTGTTTGATTGGCCATAATAGGAAATCCCTGGCCAGGGTTACTGAGATCTACTGGTAAGTGTTATCAGTAGTTTCTCGAACCATTATGAGCCTCACATCGGCATGACTTATCAGGCTATTGGGGTCTGACGTTACACCACCACCAGGCTTTGATATGCGACATATCAGACGAAGAGAGCAGACTATATGGTAGTGTTACTAATTAGATTCGCAGGAGTATGAGCAGGTTTGCTTGTTGATCTTCTGATCGCTCGATACCTGGGTGGCCCTTACGTTTAGCAGACCGCTTGCTGTTTGTGCGTGACTGATATGATCACCACCTACTGTCGGCGTATTGACCAGTCTTTAGAGTCCGACACAAAGGTTTCCTGGCTCAAGCGAATCGAACTAGGAGCGCATATGTGATATGTACGGGACCGAGATTAATACGAGTATGTGATACCGTATTCTATTCTCGCGATATATGATATCGGACGGTTATATGTGGTATAGCCGGATTATCGGATCAAGTGTTGATGCGATAAGTTGATACATTTGATATTAGTCGGTTGTATTTGATGTAGCCGGATTATTAATTCAAGTGTTGATTTAATAATTTAATGTATAATTATATATTTGATATATTATCTTACATTAACTAATATTAGCTCAATTAAGTATTCTTTTTCTCACTAGTGTACACTTAGTATATATGTGATACGCATTAATGTACATATTTTGTGTCATGCTTGATGCCACATGCTACATGGGTGTATGAGACTCACACCTGCTCGGTACGTTCTCTTACTTCGCATTCATTTGTACATATTTTTGCATTTGCATAATTATTTGAAAACCCATAAAAATTTGAAAATTCAAAATTATAAAAATTATTGTATTCAATTTTGGCTAATTGACTTGAGTTTGATGAATGGGTTAACTGGCTAGGAACAACTAGATCTTAGACTTAGTAAATTTAAAACCCTAAAAATAACCTTCCTTAAAATTTAACGGTAGAGAGTATATGTCTTTGTAGTTTATTTAGAAATAGGCAAATTTTGGGTTCACTTTTTGGGCTAAGTTGAAACAAGCGAAGAGTATTGATGTTCTTATTAGAGTATAAGTTTGAAAAATAGTTCCTAGCTTAAGTCTAGATTCTAAAAACGTATATCCTACAATTTGCACAATCACGCACCTTGAAACTTGGAATAATAGACGAGACCTTGAAATGCTCTTGTCTAAAGTCCTTAGTACGAAGAAAATAAAAGAAAAAAATGTGAATAAAGAATAAAAAAAATGAACACTGGTTTTTGTGATTACTTAAGGCTGCAATAATAGAAGAATATTTAGCTAGGGTGCTTCATCACCTAGTGCCTTAGACCAACTGGTTTGGGAGTCACTGCTAAAAGCCTTGGGTGTTGCAAGACTAGGAATTACGCTTTAAATGTGCAAACATATCTTGTAATCAGTTGTTGGTACCTCAAGAAGTATTAATGGTCGCATGAAGGATTTGTAAGAAAAATTCAATTAAAAATTCACCTACTAATGAGTACTTTGGCCAACGGACGAGAGTATGATTGCTTGATTTGAATTTCCAAGTGTAGGGGTGATCTACACACACACGTAGGTGTATGTGATTGGAATTTAGATAAGCGAGAGGAATGAAAAATAGAACTTGTATCTTTAATAGAGTTGATAGAATTTCCTGAGTGGTGATGGAACTCTAGAAGGAAAACATAAGAAATGCCGAAAGCTAAGTAAGTCTATAGAACATGTATAATCTTAAGTTAAATGATTAGGAAGTGTGAAGAATAAGGGTGGATAATTTACGAGTCGACGAAAATAGAATTCCTTATTAGAAAACCTAATTGGAGAACAAAAGTCGAAAAGCCGAATTGATAGGATTTTATGGGTAGTATCCGCTGAAAGCCCTCAGAAGACAACACTCCTCCTACTAGGGACACCTAGAGGTTTAACGGCTTATTGCACGTGCTCAGTGCAATCGCGTTTCCCTGTGAAAGTGCGGTTAGGTTTTGTAGAGAATAAAAAATAAGTTTGCTCGAGGACGAGCAAAAGATAAGTTTGGGGGTATTTGTTCACACCATAATATTGCATTATTATATTCCCCAGTCTTATTCGTTTTACAAATAAACAGGTGCTTTTGACGCATGTCTACTACATGTTACAGGTTACAGGTTCTTGAACAGAAAACAGTGAAAATGATGTAAAGACGATGAAAATATGGACTTTTGACCAATAAATAGAAGGATCTTGATCAAGCCTACATAAAGATCAGTTCACAAACTACAAGGCAACGCATGGTCCAAGATTTCGTCTCGAAACAACGGATAAAATCCACTACACTATTCACTAGCAATCTGGAAGAGAATCAGAAGCCCAATTGAGAAAAGTATTGAAGAATAAGAAAGCCCAAAAAGCCCTGAGCCTGCAGCTGAAAACATAAAGCCCAACTCTTCTGTTTGGCCGCGGAACCGCTGCCAAACCAGGCCTAGGGCTGCCGTTCCGCGGCAGTTCTAAGGAATTGGAAAGTAAAATTTTTACTATAATTTCAAGAGGCGCTGACCAAGTCAACCTAGGGCTATTTTTGTAATTGTTGACATGCGAATCAATTGTAACCTAGGGTTTCCTATCCTCTATAAATAGGAACTCTAATCATTGTAATTTCTTATGCCTCCTTTTAATGAAATAAAATTCAGATCTCTTTATGGAGAGCATCGGTGTTTCTTTCCAATTCAGAAATTCAGATCTGACAACCCTGCATTGATGATGGTTTGATTCGTATGTCAATAACTATCTATAACCGCAATCAAGAACGGCGTCGCATGAAGCTAGCCGGTGAGTACGGGTCGGTCCAAAGGGATGTCGTGAATATCCTAATCGCGCTAACGAGTTAATTCCGAAAGGTGTTCGGATTGGTTATTAAATTTAAAATCTAAATCTATCTATCTACGATTATTTAGATCTAGGCTTGTTAGGGTTAGGTTTAGAGATGGTTTGGAAATGCAGGTAAATCTCAACGCTTTCTATACCCGAATGAAGATCTATGAAGAGTTATGGTAATTATCAATAATGGGGATCAGAACCATTCGGGAAGGCGTTCCTTCCTCTAGGTTCTTGTCCTTCCTTTAGAGATCCTTACCCTAACCTCCATGGAAAACTCGTGCAACCGGGCCATTATACTACGGTGTCATCGTTACCTTGAGGGGTAGGATGCCGTAGGACGCGGTGTGTGCATGTATGCATGGAGTCCTATTAAAAATATATAATGGGTAAGAAAGGGATGAGAGATCTCATCTCTCAAAATCCTTCCCCAAAGCAAACTCTAAACAATTTATCTACGGCAAGAAATTAAATCTACCTAGGGCAAAGAATTGAAATCAAAACTAGAGCAAGGAATTAAATCTACTTACAGATGCATCTCTCCAATCATCAATGCAGGGTTGTCAGATCTGAATTTCTGAATTGGAAAGAAACACCGATGCTCTCCATAAAGAGATCTGAATTTTATTTCATTAAAAGGAGGCAAAAGAAATTACAATGATTAGAGTTCCTATTTATAGAGGATAGGAAACCCTAGGTTACAATTGATTCGCATGTCAACAATTACAAAAATAGCCCTAGGTTGACTTGGTCAGCGCCGCTTGAAATTATAGTAAAAATTTTACTTTCCAATTCCTTACAACTGCCGCGGAACTGCGGCCCTCGGCCTGGTTTGGCCGCGGTTCCGCGGCCAAACAGAAGAGTTGGGCTTTGTGTTTTCAGCTGCAGGCTCAGGGCTTTTTGGGCTTTCTTATTCTTCAATACTTTTCTCAATCGGGCTTCTGATTCTCTTCCAGATTGCCAGTGAATAGTGTAGTGGATTTAAACCGTTGTTTCGAGACGAAATCTTGGACCATGCGTTCCCTTGTAGTTTATGAACTGATCTTTATGTAGGCTTGATCAAGATCCTTTTATTTGTTGGTCAAAAGTCCATATTTTCATCGTCTTTACATCGTTTTCACTGTTTTCTGTTCAAGAACCTCTAACCTGTAATATGTAGCAGACATGCGTCAAAAGCACCTGTTTATTTGTAAAACGAATAAGACTGGGGAATATAATAATGCAATATTATGGTGTGAACAAATACCCCCAAACTTATCTTTTGCTCGTCCTCGAGCAAACTTATTTTTTATTCTCTACAAAAACCTAACCGCTCTTTCGCAGGGAAACGCAATTGCACTGAGCACGTGCAACAAGCCGTTAAACCTCTAGGTGTCCCTAATAGGAGGAGTGTTGTCTCCTGAGGGTTTTCAGCGGATACTACCCACAAAATCCTATCAATTCGGCTTTTCGATTTTTGTTCTCCAATTAGGTTTTCTAACAAGGAATTCTATTTTCGTTGACTCATAAATTATCCACCCTTATTCTTCACACTTCCTCATCATTTAACTTAAGATTATATATGTTCTATAGACTTACTTAGCTTTCGGCATTTCTTAAGTTTTCCTTCTAGTGTTCCATCTCCACTCAGGAAATTCTATCAACTCTATTAAAGATACAAGTTCTATTTTTCATTCCTCTCTCTTATCTAAATTCCAATCACATACCCCTACGTGTATGTATAGATCACCCCTACACTTGGAAATTCAAATCAAGCAATCATACTCTCGTCCGTTGTCCAAAGTACTCATTAATATGTGAATTTTTAATTGAATTTTGCTCACACGTCCTTCATGCGACCGTTAATACTTCTTGAGGTACCAACAACCGATTACAAGATATGTTTGCACATTTAAAGTGTAATTCCTAGTCTTGCAACACCCAAGGCTTTTAGCAGTGACTCCCAAACCAGTTGGTTGAAGGCACTAGGTGATGAAGCACCCTAGCTAAATATTCTTCTATTTTTGCAGCCTTAAGTAATCACAAAAACCAGTGTTCATTTTTTTTATTCTTTATTAATATTTTTTTCTTTTATTTTCTTCGTACTAAGGACTTTAGACAAGAGCATTTCAAGGTCTCATCTACTATTCCAAGTTTCAAGGTGCGTGATTGTGCAAATTGTAGGGTATATGTTTTTAGATTCTAGACTTAAGCTAGGAACTATTTTTCAAACTTATACTCTAATAAGAACATCAATACTCTTCCCTTGTTTCAACTTAGCCCAAAAAGTGAACCAAAAATTTTCCTATTTCTAAATAAACTACAAAGACATATACTCTCTACCGTTAAACTTTAAGGAAGGTTATTTTTAGGGTTTTAAATTTACTAAGTCTAAGATCTAGTTGTTCCTAGCCAGTTAACACATTCATCAAACTCAAGTCAATTAGCCAAAATTGAATACAATAATTTTTATAATTTTGAATTTTCAAATTTCTATGGGTTTTCAAATAAGTATGCAAATGCAAAAATATGTACAAATGAATGCGAAGGAAGAGAACGTGCCGAGCATACCCCCAAACTTAAACTTGACAGTGACCTCACTGTCATGCTACACCAAGAGGGTCAAAATGCCGGTATTCCCCTGTTTATTTATTTATAATTTTTTATATATTTTTTAATGTTTTGAATTTTTTTTATTTTTTATAGAAAAAGAAAACAAAAAATATATATACATATATACAACAAGGCCCCCCCAAATTTAATCTTGGCCTTACACAAGCCAAAGATTAGCACCAACCATTCAAAAATCTTATCGTGGTACTGATCTAGTTGGTGAAAGAATGGGGTGGAAAGAAAAGAGATGAGAAACACACGAGACCGTGTGGGAAGAAGAGAATATGGTCTCGGTGGGGGAGAAGAATGGCGGAAAGAAGAAAGAAGGGTGGCACGATCTTGAGAGTGTAAATCGAGTGAATAAATTAGCGCAATTTGTGATGACCGATATGTTAAAAGCGATTGCGCTAGCCTATCAACTCGTCGTGAAATGGGGTCAAATCCCTCAAGATTCGCAAGAAAACATGGGTACGCCGAACTTGGTATAGGAGATGAAGGCGTAACGGTCTCTTGTACGGTCGGAACAATAGGAAAGACAAAAGGAAGTGAATTAGGGATAGTAGCATTCTCACCGTAGTAAACTGTCTCGAACTTGAAAGATTCCATTAATGGTTCGAAACTACTGTAAACAACCGAGTCTGATGGTTCAACTAACTCATCTGAAAATGTAAAAGACTCAAACTCGGGCGGTGAGTCATCAATATCGTCCGAAAAAGTGAAACACTCGTAGGTGTTATCTTCTGTGAGAACTGTGTCAGATTCAAAGGAAAAGGTTTCAAGCTCATAGTCTTCAAGCGGGGTCGAAACGATGGAAAGGAGGGAGGGTGATATAACAGTCAAAGGTTCAGCAGGATGAATTGGAAAATCAGACACATCAAATAAAAATGGTTCAACCTCAATATGGTCCTCAGAACTCTCCTCAATACTATCATCATAATTCTCCTCAAAATTCAACTCATCCATGCCATTATCATCAAAGTCAAGACGTATATGAGGTTCGGGAGAAACATCTAATGACTCGGGATGATGAGTCGGACATAAAATTTCAATCAAATCTACTGGTTCATCATCCGAAATATTCCCGGCGTCTAAATCCTCTATCAAGTGAAAATCAATATTTTCCGACACCTAATCAAAAGCATGGAGATTTATAGATTTAGGTTCTAGAATGGAGGTATAAAGGTCAAACGGATTAGGTGTGGTTTCACTCGAGAGGGGTTCTTCACAATTTGGCAAATCAAGCACTACAAAATCACATAACTCATTTTTATTTTCTACAGGTGAACTATTTAGGGCAATCGATGGAAAACAGGAGTTGTGGGCTTCAATTGGGTAAGGGTAGGTTTGATTTGGAAATCCTCTCACATTCTCACTCTGTCCAATAGCCTCCTTATACATTGAAAAATTTTGAGCTAGCGGGAAACTAGCTACCGCTTTAGTGGGTTGTATAAGGGCGGCTTTGGACGCTTCCACATTCCTAGTCATTTTATTTGTTGCTGCAATGTACGCCTCCAACGACTCTTCCAAATTAGACTTAGGTGGTGAGGGGGTTTCGGTTAAAGATTCATAATGGTGTGGATATGCAAAACTCCCAACAGGATGTGTAGAAACAGTGTCTTGTAAAGGTGGTAAGGTCGGGTAGGACTGTTAGGAAGTGGGTGGTAGGACAGGTGTAGGGTCAACATGTGGATAAAAAGGTGAATAGTCGTGTGGATCCCTAGAACTAGATGAGAGGAGAGGGGTGAAAGATCGGCTGCGAGATTTAGCAAGATGCTCAGCAATGCACATCGGCTTAGGAGTGACAGAAGGACTTGAAGAAGTGGTATCAACATATGTAGGTGGTAAAGGTTGACTTGGTTGACACAAAGTGGGTTGAAAAGTCAAACTGTTTCTCCTAGACGCCTCTATTTGATCTTTTAAAGATTTTTTTGGTAAGGAAGGATCGTCTTTAAATTGGCCGAACACATTGACGTACGACGCAAGATTAGGTTTGGGATACCAAAGTTCGGCTAATAAATTTTTATGTGGGGTACCCATGTTAGAAGAAGAAAGGTGACAAGAAGGAAGGTTGTGTAAGTCCATTCTACCTCTCCCGGTACTTTCGGGCATGCGGAATTTGGTGAAAAACAATTTTCTAGAGACGGTAACATGGACTCAAAACCGGATCTTTGTTAAACATCTAACTAACAACCTAACTAGGAGTTGTTAACTACTCGGTTAGGGGGCTATACCTTTCTTGAACTCCTTCGTCTTCGACTCCTTCCGGTGTACGGATCGGCCTCACCTCGTCGTCTCCTTGCGCCGAAGATGGATCCACCCGAAAGCTTCTACCTTTGGCTTCTTCTTCGAACTTTGAAGAAACTAGATCACTTGGCTTGCTAGGCCTTGTGAACTAGAATGAGTAGAGAAATGTTTTGGTGTCCTTTTATCTCTAAGGCAATGAGTCTCAACACATGAGAATGGTTTGCCTTGAGGTAGAGAGAGCAAGAGGAAGAGGGAGAGCTTGAGAATGAGAGAGCTCAAGAGAGAGAAAGAAAATCATAGAATGAACCATACTCATCTCATTCTCACCTCTCATAATCCAAAAGCCATCATCACAAAAATAGTAATCAAGTATTGTGTAAATGGTTTAAGTCAAAATGGCTAGATCATTTCATGCACTCATTTTTCGTAAATAAACAAGCAAGCAAAAGTCTTTGCCATGGAATGATAGCCATTGTCATGATGATGGTCAACTAGTCCAACCTAGTCAACCGGTCAACAAAGTCAACAAGTCAACAAAGTCATCCCCTCAACAACCATGTCACTACAATACTTAATTAATATTAATGTTAATTACATATCATATTCTCATTAGGGTTGAGCAAAAAGTCAATAGTCAACAGTCAACGGTCAACAACCCTAATGAGAATCCTCTGCCTCTGTCTCTCCGTAAACTGTGCATACACACCCGTATTCGCGTTCCGAGGAACACGAATACAAACGAGATAAAACCAATCCCAAAACGTACACTAGGATCTGGCTTAAACCAAAGCCCGCTAGTGTTAACTGTCTGGACACTGTACGCGCACAAGTGCACGGATGTGACCGGACCCTGTCGCAAAACCATGCGACCTCTACTTTTTTGCCTAAAGGCGAATAGCTTTCTGTGTGGGACTCTAAAGACTCAACACTACGCTGGCAGTGGGTTTAACCACAGACCGCAAGCGGCACTAGCTGTGCGTAACGGTCCCCAGGTAGATGCCGACAAGAAGACTGACGAGGTGAAACCCATCTGAACTCCTACTGAGTCTGACTGTGACAGTCTCCGTACAGTCCAGTCTGTTCGTCTGATACATCGCATGGCGGGCCTAGGGGACGGTAAACGTCAGTCCCCTAATAGCGGTACAAGTCGTGTCGGAGTGAAGCCCAATACACCCTGAGATAACACTGGAAGCCTACAAGTATATCTCGCTTGCCCTGGCCAGGGACTACTCGTATAATGGCTCTCCTAGACACAGCGCGATGTCAACCCCCAATACCGGGAGAGACGAATCCTGTCTAACCGTCAATGCCTCTAAGTGCTTCGGGACTGCACCCAACTACTACCTGTTTGCACGACTCCTTTAAACCGTGGAAGGGTAGTAATCAAAGTACAGTGGGAACACACTCGAGGCGAAATGACAGTGTCAAGTCAACGGACTTAGCTGTACTCATGTTACCTGGGAACTGATAACTGACGATAGGTATAATACCAACCGGTCAGTTCCCGACGAGTCCTGTCCAGTGTACTCGTAACCCAACGAGCACCCGCATACTATCTCCAGTACGACGTACTGATGGCTGTGGGACAGACCATCTCCCACACTGGGATGAGAAGCGCATGCGCTAGTCTACTCCGGAGTATCGATGCCCTGTCTCGATAGTCCTACGACTAGAGACCTGCATAAGGATGTGCTTATAGATTACCCAGCCCTCACTAGTGTGACTGCCATCACAACGCTGGTAATCAAGCAAAGATCCTAAGGGCTCCACTAATGCGTATAGGTGATATAATAAAATAAACACATGTACACATTGAAGTAGAAACAAACCAAGTAGCATACTACTATTTTGAGCAAGATTGTATATATAAGGTGAATATCCCAAGCTTCCATTAAGTAATATACAAACTAGTATGATACAGTAATGGCCTCTAGGGCATATACACTAACAATCTCCCACTTGCACTAAGGCCATGTACTGGCGTATCGAAGACCTATCATCTCGATCAGCCGCTCGAACTGAGTCTGGTGCAAGGCCTTGGTGAATGGATCTGCAGTGTTATCTTCTGAAGCAACCCTCCGAACCTCGATCTCCTGGCGATCCACGATCTCCCCAATCAGGTGATACCGCCTCAAGATGTGTCTGGATCTCTGATGGGACCTGGGTTCCTTCGCAAAAGCTATAGCCCCGTTGTTGTCGCAATACAGAGGTATTGGATCATCAATGGACGGAACTACCTGAAGTTCTTTCAAGAACTTCCTCATCCAGACAGCTTCTTTTGCGGCATCAGATGCAGCGATGTATTCTGCTTCCATCGTCGAGTCTGCAACGGTTTCCTGTTTGGAACTCTTCCAACACACCGCCCCTCCATTGAGGGTAAAGACAAAACCCGAAATGGACTTGGAATCATCCTTGTCACTCTGGAAGCTGGAGTCGGCAAAGGCCTCGATCTGGAGGTCTTTTCCGCCATACACTAAGAACATCTCCTTAGTCCTTCTCAGGTACTTGAGAATGTTCTTTACCGCTATCCAGTGTTTCTCCCCAGGGTTTGACTGATACCGGCTTACCACACTCAGTGCATAAGCCATATCTGGTCTGGTACACAACATCGCATACATTATAGAGCCTACCGCAAAAGCGTAGGGTATAATAGACATGCGATCCCTCTCCAAATCAGTCTTGGGAGACATCTCTTTAGAGAGGGTGATCCCGTGACAAGCTGGTAGGTTACCGCGCTTGGAATCTTCCATACTGAATCTCTTCAGTATGGTGTCGATGTACCTGGACTGTGAAAGTCCTAATATCCTCTTGGATCTATCACGATGGATCCGGATCGCCAGGATGTATGAGGCATCACCCAGGTCTTTCATGGAGAACCTGTGTGACAAGAACCCCTTGACAGATTGTAGCATAGGAATGTCATTTCCTATTAAGAGAATGTCATCCACGTATAAAACGAGGAATACTACAGTTCCCGCTACAAATCTACTGTAGATGCATGGTTCATCTGGATTTTTGATAAAGCCAAATTCCTTGACCGTCTCATCAAAACAGATGTTCCAACTCCGCGATGCCTGCTTTAGTCCATAGATGGACTTAAGCAACTTTCACACCTTTCCGGTGCTCCCACTCTGAATGAAACCGTCTGGCTGGTCCATATAGACACACTCCTCTAAATTTCCATTTAGAAAAGCTGTCTTTACGTCCATTTGCCAAATCTCATAATCGTGGAAGGCAGCAATGGCAAGAAGGATCCGAATGGATTTCAGCATAGCCACTGGAGAAAAGGTTTCGTCATAGTCCAAACCAGGTCTTTGATGAAAACCCTTTGCAACCAGTCTAGCTTTATAGGTCTCAACCTGTCCATTTACACCAATCTTCCTTTTGAAGATCCACTTGCATCCTACGGGTTTTACCCCGTCTGGAGCAATGTCCAACGTCCATACCTTGTTGGTGTACATGGCCTCCATTTCGGTCCGCATTGCATCCAGCCATTTTACCGATTCAACACTCTGAACGGCCTGCTGGAAGCTAGTACGCTCATCATAATCTATGATGCAATCCTCTCTATCCCCGTCTATGAGAAAACCGCTGTATTTCTCGGGCGGATGAGACTGCTAACTACTCCTGCGGAGCGGCGCAGGAATGTCCTGCTCTTTTGAACCCTCTGGTTCCACTAAGCTTTCAGTAATAGTCTGTGGTTCTGGGATTTCTTACAGTTCTACTGCACTCCCACTAATTTCCTTTTCCAAGAACTGGTGTTCTATAAAGTGGGCATTACGAGAAACAAGGACTTTTTGTTCCTCTGCGTGGTAGAAAAGATACCCCCTGGTGTTCTTTGGGTATCCCACAAACTTGCACAGTACTGAGCGTGCCTTGAGTTTGTCCGCATGCTGCTTTTTGACAAAAGCTGGACATCCCCAGATCTTCAGATATTGAAGATAGGGTTTCTTCCCACTCCATAACTCATATGGTGTGGTAGGCACAGGCTTAATGGGAACTCGGTTCAAAAGGTATGCGGCTGATTCTAGCGCATACCCCCGGAATGATCGCGGTAACTCAGCGTTACTCATGATGGACCGTACTATATCCAATAGGGTTCGGTTTCGTCTCTCCGATACACCGTTATGTTGCGGAGTGTATGGAGGAGTAAGCTGAGAGAGAATTCCGTTCTCTTTTAAATAGTCCAGGAACTCGGCACTCAATATTCACCACCTCGATCCGATCTTAGGATCTTGATACTTTTGCCGGCTTGCTTTTCTACTTCATTCTTATATTCCTGGAATTTTCCAAAGGCTTCGGACTTATGTTTCATTAAGAAGACATGTCCGAATCTTGAAAAATCATCCGTAAATGTAATAAAGTAAGAAAAACCGCTTCGCGCATGTGTAGACATTGGACCGCACACGTCGCTGTGTACGAGTCCCAAGAGCTCGCTCGCTCTTACTCCGTGTCCAGTGAACGGAGTCTTTGTCATCTTTCCTTTGAGACAGGATTGACAAGTGGCATACGATTGATATTCGAACGGATTCAAATATCCTTCTGTATGTAACTTCGTCAATCTTCTCTCATTGATGTGACCCAGTCTACAATGCCACAAGAAAGTCTGATTTATTTCCGGAGACTTTCTTTTGTGTGTATTCTGGACATTGAAAATCTGTGGTTGGTTTAACACGTATATACCATTGCTTAATGTACCTGACCCAATCAGCACTTGATCAAGGTGAATATTTACAAGATTACTTATAAACGCAAATTCATAACCTTCTTTAGAAGTCAAAGATACAGAAATGATATTACAAGTTGCGTTGGGTACAAAATAACAATTACGCAAAACCAAAACGTGTCCATCTGACAACCCCAGGTGATAGTCCCCCACGGCCTTAGCATCCATGCTAGCTCCGTTTGCAACTTTGAGGGTCATGTCACCTGCCTTCAAAACCCTACGGTTTCTCAACGCCTGCAAAGAATTACAGATATGAGATCCTGATCCGGTATCCAATACCCAGGAAGTAGAGTTTATTGAAAGACAGTTTTCAATAACATACACACCTGAAGCCTAAGCCGCAACCTGCTTCAGTTCCTGTGTTCTGGCCTTCCAAGCCCTGCAATCATTCTTCCAGTGTCCTTTCTTATGACAATAGAAGCATTCTTCCTTATCCACAAGCTTTCCCACTTTCTTTGTTGCTTTTGCCTTTTCCTTCGTATCCACTTTACTAACATCGCCCCTTGGTTTGGCGGGGGCTTTCTTCTTCTTTCCCTTGGCTTTCGCCTTGGACCTAGAAGAGGAAGATCCTCCTACAAACAAAGTGGATGTTTCCCTACCTTTCTGTAGGGTGCCCTCAGCGCTCCTCAGCAAGTTGAGGAGTTCTGAAAGTTCAACTTCCTTTTCTTGTAAGTTGAAGTTCAGGATAAACTGGGCGTAAGTGGAAGGAAGGGACTGGAGAATCAAGTCCGTATACAGCTCATTCTCCAACGTGGTCCTAAGATCCGCGAGCTCTTCTATGTAGCCAATCATCTTAAGCACGTGTTTCGCTACCGATGATCCGACGGCCAACCTTGCCGAAAATAACTTCTTCGACACTTCGTATCTTGCAATACGAGACTGCTCTCCATACAGTTCTTTTGTATGGAGAAATATGGACTCGAGGTCCATATTCTCGTGCCTCCTCTGATGTTCGTTGTCCATAGAGGCAAGCACGAGGCACTTGGCCTTCGTGCAATCTAGTTCCCAGGTCTTACGAATTTCCTTATCCGCGACGCTGGTTTTGGGAGCTGGGACAGGGGGAGCTTTGGTGGTGAGAAGATACCCCAGCTTGTCGTAAGTGATTGCCATCTTGACATTCCTGAGCTAATCTTGGTAGTTTGGCCCTGTCAGTATGTTTTTATCTAGAAGTAACTTAAGTCCAGTCATGTCGATTGGTCGCTGCAATTAGGAGAGAGAAGAAACACTCAGCTTGATGCTCTTGCAAGTTTAGAATGGTTTTTCATTTGTCTAAACAGGATGGCTCCCACTGTTTCTCGAATCCCTCCTCAAACCAAAAAGGAAGAATTAGTCAGGATCAATCTCACCGTACAATACTTGCTTAACCGTTCGGCCAGGCTGGTGTCGGTACTTCGAGGGAGGTTTTCCAACGCATTCGCGAAGTTCCTTAATTAAATAACCTCTTTTCCCTGGGGGTGTAGCCCCGCTAACACCTTTCTAGACACCTACTTGGTTTGTAGCATTGATCGTTAAGTGAGAAATTTCCTGAGGAGTAGCATATACTCACAGTAGGATCGGGATCCAAATATCATCGCGTGACGAAACTGACGGAATCCTACCAGAATCATCACACTCCAAATGGTATGCAACACTAGCAAGTTTCAGTTCTTTTGAAACTCCCGATGTGGATTTTTTCCCCATACTCCTATGACCTTGGCGTGAGGTCAAAATGTCATAAGTCACATGTCAAGTTCTTCCCATCATTATCTAGGTTAATTTGAACCCACCCGTACCTACCCTTGACGTAGGCCAAAATGGCAGTACGGCTGTCCCAAACCAACGCATTCTATCTATGCAACAGATAAATATCCGGCAGCTACCAATCACTATGCCTTGGCGTGAGGTCAAAATACATAGCTTGAATACTACCGAATATTTAACTGAAATGATGGAGGGCTACGAATGGTTTTGGCTAAACCGTGAACGTAGTGAACTTGATATAATCGATGGAACGAGATAGCTTTTAAAAGGAGTGGCTCAAGCTCCGCATTTAAAAGTTGGTTTTGAAAAGAACCGAGTGGTTTTTCGAAAGTGTTCCAACGACTTTTACTTGGTTTATTTTCTTGCATTAGTTCTTTTAATGCGTGATATTCTTGCATTAGTTCTTTTAATGCGTCCCATCATTTAATCCTACCATTGCAGAAAACAACCAAAATATGACGTACGCTTATGCCATTCGCATTCGCCACAGGGCCCCGTCATTACCCGTTAGGTTACTTAACTAACGACAGAGCGGGGGCTGGGCTAGCGCGGCTGTAAAACATAAGCAACGCCTAAATAATATCATATATAGATACATTGCAATGATAGCCATTTCAGATTACAGATGAACACATTGGATATACTAGGAACCCGCAATTCGTACGAGCCTGTAACGAAAAGCAGATTACACGGTCGCGGTGAATAGCCAATACCCCACCCAAGACCCCTACCGGTGCGGCAAACTACCCGCCAAGTACCCGAAGCGAAGCAACCTCCCTCAACTCCGTGTGTAGGTCACTCGGCACTTCGGCATACCCGGTAGTTTGTGCACCCCCTCCATAGGTCTATCCTCGGAGGAAAAACAGTAAAAAGAAATTATACACTGACGGCTACAACCCCGACCCGGTTGTGCGGCCATACAAATAATTATTACATCAATTTACAAATTTACATGAATTGAAAGAAAAGAAAACTCTCGTCTCACAACCCCCGGCTATTCACCCACGACAATCTAATGAATTTATATACACATTCCAATAACATTACAGATCACAGATTTGTATAACCCCCACTAATCGACATATAGCGATTAGCAGACGTTCAATACAAATATCACATCACAGATAAAAACCCGTCAGCTCAAGTCTTTAGAAGTTCGATCAAAAATACGGATTTTTAGGCCCCAAACACAAAATTTTCGTTCTGGAAATCTGGGCTGAAAAGACATATTCCAAAATTCCCAAAATACCCCACTGAACAAACTGCAACCAAAATTTCCCACTGCCGAGTCAACTCGGCCGCGGAACCACGGCTGGAGCACGCTCCCGCTGCGTTTCCGCGGCGCTTTGATCGGTTCAGTGGATGAAATTTTTGCAGTTTGCTATAAAAACCCTGAGTTGATTTTTGAAGTATGATTTATTACTTTTACAGCACTTTAAAAATTGACAGCAAGTTTGAAATCATAGTTCATTTCGGGACTTTTTCTTTGATCGATCTTCTAGTTACTTTGCTAACATGTTAGATAGAGTTTAACTAGGCTCTGATACCACTGTAAGTCCATGCTACCTCTCCCGGTACTTTCGGGCATGCGGAATTTGGTGAAAAATAATTTTCTAGAGGCGGTAACATGGACTCAAAACCGGATCTTTGTTAAACATCTAACTAACAACTTAACTAGGAGTTGTTAACTACTCGGTTATGGGGCTATACCTTTCTTGAACTCCTTCGTCTTCGACTCCTTCCGGTGTACAGATCGGCCTCTCCTCGTCGTCTCCTTGCGCCGAAGATGGATCCACCCGAAAGCTTCTACCTTTGGCTTCTTCTTCGAACTTTGAAGAAACTAGATCACTTGGCTTGCTAGGCCTTGTGAACTAGAATGAGTAGAGAAATGTTTTGGTGTATTTTTATCTCTAAGGCAATGAGTCCCAACACATGAGAATGGTTTGCCTTGAGGTAGAGAGAGCAAGAGGAAGAGGGAGAGCTTGAGAATGAGAGAGCTCAAAAGAGAGAAAGAAAATCATAGGATGAACCATACTCATCTCATTCTCACCTCTCATAATCCAAAAACCATCATCACAAAAATAGTAATCAAGTATTGTGTAAATGGTTTAAGTCAAAATGGCTATATCATTTCATGCACTCATTTTGCATAAATAAACAAGCAAGCAAAAGTCTTTGCCATGGAATGCTAGCCATTGTCATGATGATGGTCAACTAGTCCAACCTAGTCAACCGGTCAACAAAGTCAACAAGTCAACAAAGTCAACCCCTCAACAACCATGTCACTACAATACTTAATTAATATTAATGTTAATTATATATCATATTCTCATTAGGTTGAGCAAAAAGTCAATAGTCAACGGTCAACGGTCAACAACTCTAATGAGAATCCTCTGCCTCTGTCTCTCCGTCAACTATGCATACACACCCGTATTCGCGTTCCGAGGAACACGAATACAAACGAGATAAAACCAATCCCAAAACGTACACTAGGATCTGGCTTAAACCAAAGCCCGCTAGTGTTAACTGTCTGGACACTGTACGCGCACAAGTGCATGGATGTGACCGGACCCTGTCGCAAAACCATGCGACCTGTCGCAAAACCATGCGACCTCTACTCTTTTGCCTAAAGGCGGATAGCTTTCTGTGTGGGACTCTAAAGACTCGACACTACGCTGGAAGTGGGTTTAACCACAGACCGCAAGCGGCACTAGCTGTGCGTAACGGTCCCCAGGTAGATGCCGACAAGAAGACTGACGAGGTGAAACCCATCTGAACTCCTACTGAGTCTGACTGTGACAGTCTCCGTACAGTCCGGTCTGTTCGTCTGATACATCGCATGGCGGGCCTAGGGGGGCAGTAAACGTCAGTCCCCTAATAGCGGTACAAGTCGTGTCGGAGTGAAGCCCAATACACCGTGAGATAACACTGGAAGCCTACCAGTATATCTCGCTTGCCCTGGCCAGGGACTACTCATGTAATGGCTCTCCTAGACACAGCGCAATGTCAACCCCCAATACCGGGAAAGACGAATCCTGTCTAATCGTCACTGCCTCTAAGTGCATCGGGACTGCACCCAACTACTACCTGTTTGCACGACTCCTTTGAGCCGTGGTAGGGTAGTAATCAAAGTACAGTGGGAACACACTCGAGACGAAGTGACAGTGTCAAGTCAGCGGACTAAGCTATACTCATGTCACCTAGGAACTGATAACTGACGATAGGTATAGTACCAACCAACAGTTCCCGATGAGTCCTGTCTAGTGTACTCGTAACCTAACAAGCACCCGCATTCTATCTCAAGTACGATGTACTGACGGCTGTGGGACAGACCGTCTCCCACACTGGGATGAGAAGCGCATACGCTAGTCTACTCCGGAGTATCGATGCCCTTTCTCGATAGTCCTGCCACTAGGGACCTGCATAAGGATGTGCTTATAGATTACCCAGCCCCCACGAGTGTGACTACCATCACAACGCTGGTGATCAAGCGAAGATCCTAAGGGCTCCACTAATGTGTATAGGTGATATACTAAAATAAACACATGTACACATTAAAGCAGAAACAAACCAAGTAGCATACTATTATATTGAGTAAGATTGTCAATACAAGGTGAATATCCTAAGCTTCCATTAAGTAATATCTCGTATGATACAGTAATGGCCTCTAGGGCATATACACTAACAGGGTCGTATGTGATATGACCGGTTTGCAAAATCAAGCGTTGATTTAACAAATGACATTTTGGATTAATTCTTCAATTAAACCCTTTTTCTATTTATGTATGCATGCATGTATGTACATGATGATGTGTATGGACACTTACATACATACACTGTATCATGGTTATTGATACATATTTGGTGGCAATGCAAGACTCATATTGTAGTAATTATTTATTTATTTATCATTTTGAATTAAAAGAAAGGATAATTCACTCAGGGTTATTGTTTATCATCTTTGACCATACATGAACTACTTTTTAACCTTGAGTTAATTATCCTTTTGCATTATTAACTCATTGATAAAGATCTAGATAATTACTAACCATGGTTGAAGTGAGAAGGATAAAATATAGATTATTGATTCTCATCTCAATAATTCATCATATTATCCTTTGAGCTCAAGCTTAGCCACCATTATCTTCTTCTTCCTCTCTTGAGATTTTTCTTTCAGTGAAGTTGATAAAAAGAAAGGGTTTTGATTATAGAATACAAACCACATCATCATACTACACACATCTAGGCTATTTGTGTAGGGTGTTTGCTCTACTTCATTCACATATCAAGTAAAGCAAGGAGCTTTGGGCAAAGGGATTTCGGGTGGATCTTCGTGGACAAGGAAGGCTTCCATCGATCCGTTCCAAACCCTCATAGTGCCAAGGAGTCACCAAGGGAGGTCTACAAAGGTTGTAATCTCTACCCTTAGTGATAGTTTTTCATTTGAATGTGATGCTTAGTTGAAAAGAAACCCTAAATTTCTAGTTATGATTCTTGCAAAGTTCACTTAGCACCTTTAAAATTTGATTATGGTATATGTGATGCTTCTAAACCCTTGATGAGGTGCTAGGCAAACCCAACAATGGTATCAGAGCCAAGCTAGAGCTTTAGTCGATGTTTAGGCGAAGTTAAAACTCCGATCGAACCAAGAAACACCAATTTAGACCCTTCTCTGGAAATTTCGTAAAAATGTGAATTTTTTTCTGCATTAAAAATACTCACAAAAATCAGCTGGGAATTCTATGGATAACCATGAAACACGAGCCCCCAACTCTCTCAAACTGCCGTGGAACCGCGGCAAGAACATGCTTGTCGCGGCAGTTCCGCGGCCATAACAGTGAATTCGGGACACGTGTTTACACAGTAATGTCCGTAGGTGTTTTTTCATATTTCTGGGTATATTTAATCTGACTCATGTGTTGAGTATTCTGGGGATTATTTTGAATACGTTGATTCGATCGGAAAATTTAATTTCGTTCTGTTTTCCGGATAATTTAGAAACTGTTAAAATGTTCGAACGGATATCATTAACTCACTTTTTCCCGGCACAAAAATCTTTCAAGTGTTGAATTTTTCTTGAGTTTAAATCTTTCGGAAAAACGTGCAAGTAACACGGTGGACCCTCTAGAAGAACACAAACCTTAACTCGATTATGTGACCGTCTGAACCGCCTCTAAAACTTATGGTTTGGGGTAGTACGGCGTGCCACATGTGAGGCGTTAGCTTGACCCTTCTACGGCTGGACCATTGGTACTGTGACATATTCTGGGATTTTTGAACTCCGCTCAAGTGTTGAGCTATTTAGGAAATCTTGGGTATTTGATTATTCGATCAGAAAGTTTAATACTGTCTATTTATCTGGAATGTGATACAATATGTGGAATTCATATAGTTAGGCATGAAATGTGAAGTATGTGATATTTCGGATTTACGATGTCTAAAGAGATTGTGGATTCCAAATGTTGTAGTTATTCACTTTATTTTCTCCGACCGTAAGTGTAGTATGTGGTGTATCGCCAATTTCGTTGCTATACATCAACGGCAATAGGGATACACATACTTGCTTACGTTGATGATATGAGATATTATGTGTTGCTGAGATATGATGTGCAGTATTGTCGCGATTGAATAGCCGGGCGTTTTTTGTGAGATGAAAGTTTTATTTTCATTCATGTATAAATCAATTGTATGTAATATTCTTTTATTTGGGGCACTTCTGGGATGAGGAAGATGTTTCCATCATTGTATATTATTTACTTTTCCGCATTAGGATAGACCCAAAGAAGGGAGCACAAGTGACCGGGTTCTAGGGTTTAGTGGGAGGCCATCTCAAGGAGTCGAGACCGGGTCTCCTAAACTCTAGAATTGGCAGGATCACTTGCCGTTCTCGTAGGGGTCTAGGGGTGTGGTCTTGGCAATTCATCGCGACCGTGGAATCCGTATTTTCTATTGTTGGCTAAATGCAAAATACGGACATCCTTGATATCCTTTTATTTTCATATGTGCTTCTGCTGTTGATATTCTGTAATGCGATTACTTAGTATCTGAGACGAATGGATTATTATTATATATATGATATATAATAAACGTTGCTTATATTTTATACTCGCACTAGTCCCGCCCCGCTATGCCGTTAGTTAAGTAACCTAACGGTGCATAACGGGACACTGTGGCGAATGCGGATGTCATAAGTGTACGTTCGATTTTCGTTTCATTTCTGTGATGGCTTTGGAACTTAAATGATGGGATTACATTAATGAGATTAATGTAAAGTAAAAGAAACCTAAAAGATGTTGTAGAATCAGATTTGAAACCCACTCGGCCTTTTTATGAAAAATGCAAGTTTCAAAAGATGCGGAGCTGAAGCCACTCATTTTCTAAACTGTTTTGATTCTACAACGAGATCAAGTTCAAAGCGTTAAAGGTTTTCATAAAATTCATCCGCAACCCTCCGTCATTTTAGGAAGCAGAGTACTTAGTATTCGTGCTACGTATTTTTATCATAATCAAGGCGTAGTGTACGGTAGCTAAGTGATGTCTTCCTACAAAGCTTATGATGCGATCAGTTAGACATTCATGTGATTATGTTGATCATAGTCAAAGGTCATATGGGTGGGTCTAGTTAATCTCGAAATGACGGGTAGAACTTGACTAGTACTTATGATATTTTAACCATAGCCAAGGTCATAAGTAACTATGGGTAAAAACAATATCGGGAGTTTCAAGAGTTGAAATTTGCAATGAGACTGCATACCATCTATATGATAGTTGGATCTCGATCCCACTGTGAGTAAGTGTTACTTCCAGGAGAATTTTACACTTTATAATTAGCTAATTCAGTAGGTGTCTAGACAGGTGTTAATGGGGTTTGACCGGTGGGAAAACGAGTTTTATTTTAATTAGGTCCGTGCGAAAGCACGAGGAACCTCCTTCAAAGTACCGACACTGGACTGGCTGACCGGTTAGCGAAACTGTAGAATGTAATTAATCCTGGCTAGTTTTCTTTTTAGGTTTTGAAAGAAAATTTGATAAAAGCAGTGGGAGACATCGATTAGATAAGATAATAAGCAATCTAATTCTTTGTAAGAGCATTTCGCTGAGTGTATTCTTTTCTCTCTCCTAATGGCAGATACCGATGACGGGACTTAAGCTTCTCCTAGAGAAAAATAAACTGACTGGACCGAACTATAAAAAATGGCTGAGGAACTTGAACATTGCACTTACATATGATAAAGTATGATATGTCCTCACAACTAAAGCCCCACCCGTCCCAGGACCTGAATCATCTGTCTCGGATGGGGAGATCCGAAAAACTTGGGATATTGATTGTAACACAGCCAAGTACCTCGCGCTTGCTTTTATGGACAATATCCATCAGAAGCAACACGAGAATATGATGTACAATCCATCTTTCTTCACACAAAGGATTTGTATGAAGAGCAATCTCGTACTTTGAGATACGAGGCATCTCGAAAGCTGTTTCATATGCGAATGGCCTCTGGTATATCAGTAGGAGACCATGTTTTGAAAATGATTGGTCTTATAGAAGAACTTGAAGAACTGGGATGGACCATGGATAATGAGCAATATACGGATACTGTTCTACAGTCTCTCCCCCTTGCCTTTGCTCCGTTAATAGTGAATTTCAATATGAACGATTTGGAGAAATCATTACCTGAACTTCTCAATATGTTGAGAAGCGTAGAGAGCACGTTGAAAACAACGAGGACTCCCACTTTGCTTGCTGGGCCATCTTCCTCTTCAGTCCCAAAAGCCAAGGCCAAGGGAAAGAAAAAGAAGAAGTCTATCAAACAGAAAAGTGGAGTTAAAAAGGCAAAGGGGAAAGACAAATCCGGGGCTGCGGGAAGCGGGAAAGGAGAATGTTTTTACTGCCACAAGTCGGGACATTAGAAACGCAACTGTGCTGTGTATCTTGCTGATCTCAAAAAGAAGAAGCTTGCTGATGCATCCACTTCAGGTGTGTTTGTAACTGAAAACTGTTTTTCTTTAAACTCTGCATCTTGGGTATTAGATACCAGTTCTGGTTCTCACATCTGCAATTGTATGCTGGGATTGAGAAATAATAGAGTTTTGAAGACAGGTGACCATACTCTGCGGGTTGGAAATGGTTCCAATATACATGCTGTATCCGTAGGAGAGTATCATCTTGGGTTGCCTTCGGGTTGTATTTTGGTTTTGAACCCATGTTATTTTGTATCTAGTATGCTATGTAATTTAATATCCGTTTCTTTGTTGGACAATGAAGGATATCATGTTGTATTGCAAAATAATGTTATGAACATTAACTTGAATCAAGAGTTGATTGGGTATGGTACACTAAATAACGGTATTTACGTCCTGAACCAACACACAGTTTTCAATATACAACATACTAATAAAAGAAAGTTTTCAGATATAAATGAAGCTTTTCTTTGGCATTGTAGACTTTGTCATATTAATGAAACAAGACTAAACAAACTACATAAAGATGGATATTTAAATCCTTTTGAATATAAATCTTATGCGACTTGGCAGTCTTGTATCAAAGGTAAAATGACCAAAACTCCGTTTACTGGACTCGGAGAAAGAGCTGTGGAATACTTAAGACTCATACATAGTGATGTATGCGGACCAATATCTACACATGCTAGAGGTGTTTTTTCATACTTCATTACTTTTACTGATGATTTCTCAAGATTCGAACACGTGTTTTTTATAAAGCACAAATCTGAAGCTTTCGAGAAATTCAAAGTGTACAAACTTGAAGTAGAAAAACAAACAGGCCTGAGCATCAAGAAACTTCGATCAGATCTAGGTGGAGAATATTTATGTACAGAGTTTTTAGACTTCTTAAAAGAGAATGTGATTCTCTCTCAGCTCACTCCTCCTTACACACCACAGCACAATGGTGTGTTAGAACGGAGGAATCGTACCCTATTAGATATGGTACTATCCATGATGTGTGATGCTGAGTTACCGCTTTCTTTTTGGGGGCATGCATTAGAGACAGCGATGTATCTGTTAAACAGGGTTCCAACCAAGACCGTGTCTACCACTCCATATGAGATATGGAGTGGAAAGAGACAATCTCTTAAAAGAGTTAGGATTTGGGGTTGTCCGGCTTTTGTTAAAAAGCAGAATCCAGACAAACTCGAAACACGATCGGTCATGTGTAAATTTGTGGGGTATCCAAAACATTCGTATGGATATCTATTCTGCCATAAGGAGGAACAAAAGGTGTTTATTGCTCAGCATGCCACATTTTTGGAAAATGAAATCTTTACAGACAGTACTGATGGCAATGCGGTAGAAAAAGAAGTAGTTCTAGAGACACAAATTACTCAGGACGAATTGGTAGAAACTGATGTTGCAGTAGAACTTCAAGAACCTCAGCCGCTCCGGAGATCTAGTAGAACTTCTTGCCCACCGGAGAGATACTATGGGTTTCTTATTGATGGTGATAGAGAAGATTGCATCATGGATGATGATGACCCTACTAGTTTTCAGCAAGCTATCACGAGTGGTGACTCAGTGAAGTGGATGGAAGCCATGAGATCCGAAATGGAGTCCATGTATACCAACAATGTATGGAATTTAGACGTTGCGCCTCCTGGGATAAAATCTGTAGGGTGCAAATGGATCTTTAAAAGAAAGATTGGTATAGATGGACAGGTAGAGACCTTTAAAGCAAGGCTAGTAGCGAAAGGTTTTCGTCAAAGATCTGGATTGGACTATGATGAAACTTTCTCTCCAGTAGCAATGCTTAAATCCATTAGGATCCTACTTGCTATTGCTGCTCACTATGATTATGAAATCTGGCAGATGGACGTTAAAACTGCATTTCTAAATAGTGATTTAGAAGAATGTGTTTTTATGGATCAGCCAGAGGGCTTCATTGACAGTGGGAGCAGCGGGAAAGCATGTAGATTGCTTAAATCCATTTATGGATTAAAGCAGGACTCACGGAGCTGGAACATCTGCTTTGATGATACAATTAAAGAGTATGATTTTATCAAAATTATAGATGAACCATGCATTTATAAGAAGATTGTAGGGTGTACTGTCATATTTCTCGTATTGTACGTAGATGACATTCTCCTGATAGGAAATAATATTCCTATGCTACAATCGGTCAAACTATTCTTATCACAAAGGTTCTCCATGATGGACCTGGGTGATGCCTCATGCATTTTGGGCATAAGGATCTATAGAGATAGATCCAAGAGGTTATTGGGATTGTCCCAATCAAAGTACATAGACACCATCCTAAAAAGGTTTAGTATAGAAGATTCCAAGCATGGTGCCTTGCCTGCTTGTCATGGAATCACTCTCTCCAAGGACTTTTGTCCGAAGACTGATGAAGAGAGAGCCCGCATGAGCGTTATACCCTACGCTTCAGCCATAAGATCTATAATGTATGTGATGATATGTACTCGCCCTGATGTAGCTTATGCACTAGCTGTAGTAAGCAGGTATCAATCCAACCCAGGGGAGAAACATTGGATAGCAGTGAAGAACATTCTTAAATACTTACGAAGGACTAAAGAATTGTTCTTGGTGTATGGTAATGGGGACCTCCAGATGGATGCCTTTACCGATTCCAGCTTCCAAAGTGATAAGGATGACAACAAATCTATCTCAGGGTTTGTATTTACCCTCAATGGAGGGGCGGCTAGTTGGAAGAGTTCCAAACAGGACACCGTTGCAGACTCAACGATGGAAGCTGAGTATATTGCTACAAATGATGCTGCGGAGGATGCCGTCTGGATGAGGAAGTTCATCGCGGAACTAGGAGTAGTTCCAACCATTGTTGATCCAATACCATTGTATTGTGATAATAATGGAGCTATGGCGTTAGCCAAAGAACCAAGGTCCCAACAAAAATCTAGACACATCCTGAGGCGATATCATTTGATCCGGGAGATAGTAGATCGACAGGAGATCGAGATTCGGAGAGTAGATACAAAGGATAACACAGCGGATCCACTCACCAAGGCCCTTCCACAGCCGCAGCATGAGCGACTTTTTGAGATGTTGGGTATGAGATACTGATTAGTGTAGGTTTTTACGATCAAAAATATATTACCGCAATCAAGAACGGCGTCGCTTGGTAGCTAGCCGGTGAATACGGGTCGGTCCACAGGGATGTTGTAATTTTCCTAAATGTTCTTACGAGCTAATTCCAAATGATGTTTGGTCTTTTAATTAGATCTAAAAACGAAGTTGAGTTATACTAGGATTAGAAACTTGCTAGGATTAGGTTTAGGTAAACTTTGGTAAATAAAGATCTACACCTCTTTCCAATGCTTTTAATTAGAAATCGTATTAGGGGTTATGGTAAATTTTAATAAAGGAGATTAGGATGATTGGGAAGATGTTTCTTCCTCTAGATCCTTGTCCTTCCTTTCTTAATCTTACCCTAACCTCCATGGAAAACTTACAACTCCGGTCTTTTATACTACGGATCACCGCTACCTCGTGGGTAGAGTGCCGTAGAGAGCGGAAGATGAAAGTATGCATGGAGTCCTAATGTTCATAAGAGATTGGCAAAGAAAAGAGATGAGAGATCTTCATCTCTCAAACCCTTCCCTATTCCTAACCCTAACAAGCGAGGAAACTACTCGCTCATTGAGGGATCTACGAAAGACATAATTTTTATTTTCTTTTTGATTAAAGAGAAGAAAGATCTATTACAAGTTAGTAAGAATTCTAAACTATATTAAACTAGGGCAAGAAAAGAATTTAACTAGGGCAGAAATTAAAATTAAAACTAGGGCAGAAAAATAACCTACTTACGATTGATGCTCTCCAACTTCAAAGAAAACTGAATTTTATTGATGAATAGAGGCATGAGAAAATACAATGACTTGGGTTCTATTTATAGGACATAGAAAACCTAGGTTTACAATTGATTCGCACGTTTGTAATTACAAATTTTCCCTTAGGTTAACTATTCAGCGCCGCCTCAGATTTTGGTAAAAAATTCACGAAGCCCGGGCACATGATGGCCGCGGAACCGCGGCATGGGTAGGATTTGGGCCGCGGATCCGCGGCCCATTGATGAGATCACTGTCTGAAAATTTCTGTGATGACTTCTGGTTTTTTTGGGGTTTCTGTTTATTTGGTTCTTTTCTTCATTTGGATTCTAGATCTTCTCCTGATCTTTCAGTGAAAACTTGCAGTGGTCTTTTAACCGTTCGCCTTGACATTATGGACCTTGCGTTGCCTTGTTAATTGTGAACTGTTTTTCATCTAGGCTTGATTAAGATCCTTCTACTTGTGAGTCAAAAGTCCCTCTTTTGTATCATCTTTTGTCTTTTTCACTGTTTTCGCTCCAAGAACCTGTAACCTGTACTATGTAGCAGACATGCATTAAAAGCACCTGTTTTTATTGTAAAATGCATAAGAATGGGGAATATAAAGTGCAATATTATTGTGTGAACAAATACCCCCAAACTTATCTTTTGCTCGTCCTCGAGCAAACTTATTTTTTATTCTCGACAAAAAAACCTAACCGCACTTTCGCAGGGAAACGCGACTGCACTGAGCTCGTGCAACAAGCCGTTAAAACTCTAGGTGTCCCTAGTAAGAGGAGTGTTGTCTCCTGAGGGTTTTCAGCGTATACTACCCATAAAATCCAATCAATTTGGCTTTTCGACTTTTGTTCTCCAATTAGGTTTTCTAACAAGGAATTCTATTATCGTCGACTCGTAAATTATCCACCCATATTCTTCACACTTTCTCATCATTTAACTTAAGATTATACATGTTCTATACACTTACTTAGCTTTCGGTATTTCTTAAGTTTTCCTTCTAGGGTTCCATCTCCACTTAGGAATTTTTATCAACTTACTAAAGATACAAGTTCTATTCTTCACTCCTTTCTCTCATCTAAATCCCAACCACATATTCCCACGTGTGTGTATAAATCACGCCTACACTTGGAAATTCAAATCAAGAAATCGTACTCTTGTCCGTTGTCCAAATTACTTATTAATTGGTGAATTGTTAATTGAATTTTGCTTACACATCCTTCATGCGACCGTTAATACTTCTTGAGGTACCAACAACCGATTACAAGATATGTTTGCACTTTAAAGCGTACTTCCTAGTCTTGCAACAATCAAGGCTTTAGTAGTGATTCCCAAACCAGTTGGTCTAAGGAACTAGGTGATGAAGCACCTTCGCTAAATATTTTTCTATTTTTTTAGCCTTAAGTAATCACAAAAACCAGTGTTCATTTTTTTTCTTTATTCACACTTGTATATATATATATTTTTTTCATTTTCTTCGTACTAAGGACTTTAGACAAGAGCATTTCAAGGTATCCTCTACTATTCCAAGTTTCAAGGTGCGTGATTGTGCAATTTGTAGGTTATACATTTTCAAAATCTAGAATTAAGCTAGGAACTATTTTTCAAACTTATACTCTAATAAGAACATCAATACTTTTCCTTTGTTTCGACTTAGCCCAAGAAGTGAACCCAAAATTTGCCTATTTCTAAATAAACTACAAAGACATATACTTTCTACCGCTAAACTTTAAGAAAGGTTATTTTTAGGGTTTTTAATTTACTAAGTCTAAAATCTAGTTGTTTTTAGCCAGTTAACCTATTTGTCAAACACTAGTCAAATAAGCCAAAATTGAATACAATAATTTTTTTAATTTTTCAAAATTTTTCAATTTTTATGGGTTTTCAAATAAATATGCAAATGCAAAAATATACATATGAATGCGATGGAAGAAGACGTACCGAGAATACCCCCAAACTTAAACTGGACAGTGTCCTCACTGTCATGCTATACCAAGTGGGTTGATAATGTCGGCAATTTCCTGCTCATTATTATATTTACATATTATACACACCCCCAAACTTATTTGAAATAACGTTTTGGAAAAATTGAGTGGAAGTTCAGGTGTGAAAGTGGAAGAAAATCAATCGGCGTAAATCGGCTCCTGTAAAAACAGGAGCTCCTCCGAATGGTCTGCTGTGAAGAACGGTTTCAATCAATGTCCATTTACTTTGAATAAAGTACCTTCCTCCTGATTTTCAAGATCAACCGCACCGCGCAGATAAACGGTGCAGACTACAAAAGGTCCTTTCCATCTAGAACGAAGCTTGCCGTGGTGATAATGTAACCGAGTATCATAGAGTAAAACCTGTTGACCAGGTTGAAATGTTTTTCGCAAAAGGTGTTTATCGTGGAACACCTTAGCTCGGTTTTTAGCAATTACGGCATTATCATATGCCTCATCCCGTACCTCTTCTTGTTCATTCAACTGCAGCTTTCGATTGCTGCCCGCATCTCCTAAAGATAAATTCAACTCTTTGATAGCCCAAAATGCCTTATGCTCAATCTCTACTGGGAGGTGGCAAGCCTTCCCGTAAACAAGCCGGTATGGAGACATACCAAGATCGGTCATGTAAGCAGTACGAAAAGCCAATAGTGCATCAATCAGTTTGAATGACCAATCTTTACAGTTTTTAGACACCGTTTTCTCCAAGATTTGCTTGATTTGCCGATTTGAAACCTCGGCTTGCCCAAATGTTTGGGGATGGTATGGCGTGGACAGCTTGTGGGTAATAGAATATTTGCGCATTAAGGACTCAAAAGTCCTATTGCAAAAGTGAGAACCATTATCACTTATTATCGCTCGAGGGTGCCCAAATCGAGAAAAGATATGTTCTTTAAGAAATCGAACGACAACCTTACTGTCATTCGTTCGGCTAGGCACAGCCTCGACCCACTTTGAAACGTAGTCAACAGCCAAAAGAATATAAACATTCCCAAAAGAATTAGGAAATGGTCCCATGAAGTCTATACCCCAAACATCAAAAACATCCACAACCAAAATTAGTTGGAGCGGCATCTCATTTCTCCGCGATATCCGGCCCAAATGTTGGCACCGGGAGCATGTCTTGCAGTATTCATATGCATCCTTGAAGAGTCATGGCCAATAGAAACCACACTGCAAGACTTTCTCGGCTGTCTTCTTTGGGCTAAAATGCCCGCCACATGCTTGATCGTGGCAAAAAGACAGCACAATCTTAAACTCGTTTTCCGGTACACACCGACGAATGATTTGGTTGGAACAGTATTTCAAAAGATAAGGTTCATCCCAGTAAAAATGCTTTACTTGGGACAAGAATCGAAGTTTATCTTGTTTCGACCAATGTTTAGGTATCAAGCCGGTGGCAAAGTAGTTTACTATATCAGCGAACCATGGTTCGCAGGAAACGGTTAAGAGTTGCTCATCGGGAAAGACATCTTTTATTGGAATTTCAAGTGTAGGCGAAGAAGGAAGTCGTGAAAGGTGATCGGCCACTACGTTTTCACATCCTCTTTTGTCCCTTATGAAAAGGTCAAACTCTTGAAGCAAGAGAATCCAACGTATTAGCCTCGATTTAGCATCCTTCTTCGCAAAAAGATAGCGAAGAGCTGAATGATCCGTATACCCAATGACTGGAGAGCCGATTAAATAAGGCCGAAAATTTTCAAGTGCAAACACAACTGCTCAAAATTCTTTTTCTGTTGTTGTGTAGTTTAGTTAGGCCTCATTTAATATACGGCTAGCGTAATAAATCACGTGCGGCATTTTATTAATGTGCTGTCCAAGAACAGCACTAATGGCAAAATATGATGCGTCGCACATGATTTCGAAGGGGTGCGTCCAGTCTGGAGATGAAAGAATGGGCGCAGAAATAAGACAGTGTTTCAATGACTCGAACGCTTCCATGCAAGTTGAGTCAAAATCAAATGTTGTGTCCTTGGACAATAAGAGAGTCAAAGGTCTAGCAATCTTGCTAAAATCCTTGATGAAGTGTCTATAAAAACCGGCATGGCCAAGGAAAGCTCAGATGTCTTTGACGCGTTTAGGAGGAGGAAGATTAGAAATGACTTCAATTTTGGCTCTATCAACCTCTAAGCCGTTTTGCGAGATGACTTGTCCTAAGACAATGCCTTCTCGTACCATAAAGTGGCACTTCTCCCAATTCAAAGTTAGGTTCTTATCCCTACAGTGGGTAAGAACTGCGTCAAGATGTCGTAAACACTCGTCGAAGGAGTCACCAAAAATGGAGAAATCATCCATAAAGATCTCCAAAAACTTTTCAACCATGTCTGAAAAGATCCCCATTATACACTGCTGAAATGTAGCGGGTGTATTGCAAAACCCAAAGGGCATGCGACGGTAAGAAAAAGTAGCAAAGGGATAAGTAAATGTGGTCTTGTCTTGATCCACTTTGGCTATGGGGACTTTGTTATAGCCGGAATAGCTATCTAAAAAGCAGTAGAACTCGTGCCCCGCCAATCGTTCTAGCATTTGGTCAATGAAAGGTAAAGGAATGTGGTCCTTCCTTGTCGCGGCATTGAGTTTCTATAGTCGATGCAAACTCGCCACCCTGTTTGGGTGCGAGTGGGGATTAACTCATCTGCCTCATTGGTAATGACCATGATGCCCGATTTCTTTGTGACAACATGAATGGGGCTAACCCATTGGCTATCCGAGATAGGGTAAATGATACCACTATCAAGACATTTAACAATCTCCCTCTTGACAGCCTCTTTCATTATGGGGTTGAGGTGTCTTTGTGGATCCCTTACCGGCTTGGCATCATCCATCAAGTGTATATGATGTTCGACTATGAGGGGACTAATCCCCTTGATGTCCGCCATAGACCAGCCAAAAGCTTGCCCATTATTTTGTAAGACCATTAAAAGGGCCTTCTCTTGCTCAAGAGCTAGAGTGGCCGATATGATAACGGGTATGTGATTTATCTCAAAAACTATCTAATAACCGCAATCAAGAACGGCGTCGCATGAAGCTAGCCGTTGAATAAGGGTCGGTCCACAGGGATGTTGTGAATTTGCTAATCGCTCAAACGAGTTAATTCCGATGGGTGTTCAGATTTCTTATTAAATCTATCATTTATATAGGGCAACGAATTAAATTTAACTAGGGCAAGGAATTAAAGATCTAATTAGGGCAAGGAATTAAATTTAATCTAGGGCAGAGAATGAAAAATTACCTAGGGCAAGAATTGAAATCTAAACTAGGGCAATTAAATAAATCTACTTATTTTACAGATGGCTCTCTCCAAATATCAACACTAGACTTGTCAGATCTGAATTTCTGAAATGAAAAGAGGCATCGATGCTCTCCAAAAGATTTCTAAATTTTATTCATAAAAAGAGGCATGAGGGAGGCATAGCCTTTACAATGATTTAGAGTTCCTATTAATAGAGGATAGGAAACCCTAGGTTATAATTGATTCGCACGTCTACATTTACCAAAATATCCTTAGGAAGACCTAGTCAATGTAGACTCCAAATTATGGTAAAATTTCCAACTCATAAATTCTTGTGTAGCATCTGGTAATTTTGGGCTTTCTATTTATTTGGTTCTTTTCTTCATTTGGCTTCTAGATATTCTCCAGATCTTCCAGTGAATACTTGTAGTGGACTTTAACCGTTCGCTTTGTAATCTTAGACCTTGCGTTGCCTTATACTGTTCTTTTGTGTAGGCTTGATTAAGATCCTTCTATTTGTTGGTCAAAGTCCCTCTTTTACATCATTTTCTATCTTTTTCACTGTTTTAGATCCAAGAACCTGTAAACTGTAACATGTAGCAGACATGCGTCAAAAGCACCTGTTTATTTATAAAACGAATAAGAATGGGGAATATAATAACGCAATATTATGGTATGAACAAATCCCCCCAAACTTATCTTTTGCTCGTCCTCGAGAAAACTTATTTTTTATTCTCGACAAAAACCTAACCGCACTTTCGCAGGGAAACGCGATTGCACAGAGCTCGTGCAACAAGCCGTTAAACCTCTAGGTGTCCCTAGTAGAAGGAATGTTGTCTCCTGAGCGTTTTCAGCGGATACTACCCACAAAATCCTATCAATTCGGCTTTTCGACTTTCATTCTCCAATTAGGGCTTCTAACAAGGAATTCTATTATCTTCAACTCATAAATCATCCACCCATATTCTTCACGCTTTCTCATCATTTAACTTAAGATTATATATGTTCTGCAGACCTACATAGCTTTCGGCATCTCCTAAATTTTCCTTCTAGGGTTCCATCTCCACTTAGGAATTTTTATCAACTCTATTAAAGATACAAGTTCTATTCTTCACTCCTTTCTCTCATCTAAATCCCAATCACATACCCCTACGTGTGTGTATAAGTCACCCCTACACTTGGAAATTCAAATAAAGCAATCATACCATTGTCCGTTGTCCAAAGTACTAATTAGTTGGTGAATTTAAATGAATTTTGCTTACACATCCTTCATGCGATCGTTAATACTTCTTAAGGTACCAACGACCGATTACAAAATGCGTTTGCACTTTAAAGCGTAATTCCTAGTCTTGCAACACCCAAGGCTTTTAGCAGTGACTCCCAAACCATTTGGTCTAAGGCACTAGGTGAAGAAGCACCCTCGCTAAATATTTTTCTATTTTTGCAGCCTTAAGTAATCACAAAAACCAGTGTTCATTTTTTTCTGTTTATTCACTTTTTTATTTTATTTTCATTATACTAAGGACTTTAGACAAGAGCATTTCAAGGTCTCCTCTACTATTCCAAGTTTCAAGTTGCGTGATTGTGCAAATTGTAGGGTATACGTTTTCAGAATCTAGACTTAAGCTAGGAATTATTTTTCGAACTTATACTCTAATAAAAGTATCAATATTTTTTCTTTTGTTTCAACTTAGCCCAAGAAGTGAACTCAAAATTTGCCTATTTTAAAATAAACTACAAAGACATATACTTTCTACCGCTAAACTTTAAGGAAGGTTATCTTTAGGGTTTTTAATTTACTAAGTTTAAGATCTAGTTGTTCCTAGCCAGTTGACCCATTTGTCAAACTCAAGTCAATTAGGCCAAAATTGAATACATTAATTTTTTTATAATTTTTGAAATTTTTCTTCAATTTTTATGGGTTTTAAAATAAGTATGCAAAAGCAAAAATATACACATGAATGCGAAGAAAGAAGACGTACCGAGCATACCCCCAAACTTAAACTTGACAGTGTCCTCACTGTCATGCTACACCAAGAGGGTCAACATGTCGGCACTCCCCTGTTTATTTATTTTTAAATTTTTTATATATTTTTTAATGTTTTGAATTTTTTTATTTATTTTTTATAGAAAAGGAAAACAAAACGTATATATACATATATACAACAAGGTTCCCCCCAAACTTAAGCTTGGCCTTACACAAGTCAAAGCTTAGCACCAACCATTCAAAAATCTTATCGTGGTAAAGGTCGAGTTGGTGAAAGAATGCAGTGGAAAGAAAAGAAATGAGAAGCACACGAGACCGTGTGGAGGTAGATGTTGGAGATAGTGCCCTCAGAGTCAATTATTAGGTCACAGGTACGTGATTGCAATGATTGATGGAGGACCTATCCCGGTAGGACAGTCTTACTCGAGATGATAGTATGCTATCTGGTTTAGCTTTATCATCGTGTACTGTTTTAGGTGACCTGACAAGTTGCTATTACACGTTGATAGAGCCCCTAGGATTCTTGCTTGACCACCAGCAGTATGAGGGCGATCATATAAGTGGGAGCTGGGGGTCTATAAGCATATCCTCAAATGGTCCCTAGTCGTGTGAGTTTCGAGACAGGGCATCGATACTCCAGAGTAGACTAGTGTATACAGTCGAGACCCCGACGAGGGGCGGTGGCCGGTCTCATAAGCCACTGGTGTCAGTTGGATCACCTAAGATGTATACAGGTGATCATTGGGTTATGAGTACACCGGACAGGACTCGCCGGGAACATGCTAGTTGGTCATATACCAGACGTCAGATGGCAGTTCCCTGGTGACATGTGTGCAGGTTGGTTCATCGACCTGGGGATCGTCATTTGTGAAAGGTTCCTAGGCACCCTAATGAGGTCACACAAGGCATCGAACATGCCATATTAAAATTTTAACGGTGCCGAGAGACCCGACTACGGATCGTTTGCTAGATGTTTAGGCGAAACTAAAAGCTAGTTAACACTTAACTACTAGGATACGGAAATTACAACCTTTGTAGATCCGGATATCCACCTCCACGGCTCCGCAACGAAGTCTTCTCGCTGTCCATCTTGAAGCTTGGACTCTCGTGACGGCTTCATCGGAGAAACGTGCGGAATAGGTCGTCGGCTTTGTGTCAAAGACGATCTACGTCGAAGTTGCACAAACTCAAGCTCCGACTTCACAAACTTGTGAAACTTGTGAAGTAAACACCCAAAACAACTTGGCAAGAGGTAGAGGGTGAAGAAATAGGAGGTGGGTTCACTTTAGAATTGGATTTATCTCACTTTAACTCAAGTTGCCATTTTTGTAGCAAGCTTGAAGAAGAAGAAGAAGATGAGCTCAAGAAAAGAATATGATAAGTCTTGTGATAAAATAAATTTTAAATCAAATACTTATCATAACTTGAACTAGGGTTAAGTGTAGAGAATTAACCATGGTCACTTGGATGGGTTAGGGTTAAGCATGAAGATAAGGATGGTTAGCAAAGTCAAAGCTTCATGAAGCTTCAACTTAAAACAAAAAGAGCCACCATTCTCATCATAATCCATTTCAAATAAATAAATAAACAAACAAATAAATAAATGAATATACAAAACCCTAATTATCATATTAACCATGGATTAATTCTATACACTTAACGAAATGATCAAGTATCATCAAACATGATACAAAAAAGTGCACGAAAGCATATCACATATACAATATGCATCAAGTGAGAAAAATCCGTTTAAAGTGAACCAATACTAGTTAATGCAAAGTAATATATCAAATATATAATATACATTAAATCATTAAATCAACACTTGATTCAATGATCCGGTTATATCGCATACAACCGACTAGTATGTAATGTATCGATTTATCGAATCAATGATTAGATAATTAGGTCATATCGAATATAACCAATCGAAACATATATCGCGAGAATGAAATGCGGTATTACATACATGCATTATTCTCGGTCCCGCACATATCTCATATGCGCTCCTATTTCGTTTCGCTTGATCCAGGAAACCTCTGTGTAGGACTCTAAAGACTCGTCAATACACCGGTAGCAGATGATGATCATATCAAGCACCCACAAGCCGCAAGCGGTCTGCTAAACGTAACGGCCACCCGGGTATTGAGCGATCAGAAGATCGACGAGCTAGCCCGCTCACACTCCTGCGAATCCGACCAGTAACACTTACCATACAGTCCAGTCTCTTCGTCTGATACGTCGCATATCAAGTCTAGGGGTGGTATACGTCAGACCCCAATAACCCGATAAGTCGTGCCGATGTGAGGCTCGTAACGGGTCGAGAAACTACTGGTAACACTTACCAGTAAATCTCTGATCAGCCCTGGCCAGGGACTTCCCTGCTACGGCCAATCGAGCACAGCGCAACATCAACCCCCAATACCGGGAGAGACGAAACCCCTCCTATCGCTCATTGCCTCCATGTGACTCGGGACTGTGCCCAAAGACCACCGTTTTGCACGCCCTCATGGACGTGGTAAGGTGGAGATCAAAGCACAGTGGGAATCACACAAGACTCTATGACGATCTCGGGTCTACAGACTAACCTGTACAAGTGTCACCTGAGAACTGCCATCTGACGTGAGGTATAATACCATCTGGGAGTTCTCGGCGAGTCCGTCCAGTGTACTCAGTTTCCACTGAGCACCCGTATACCATCTCTGATGTCAAGCACCAATGGATATGGGATCATCCATCGCCCATCACATGGGTCGAGAAGCGTATACGCTAGTCTACTCTGGTATATCGATGCCCCGTCTCGATACACCTACGACTAGGGACCTTGAAGGATGTACTTATGGACTACCATGTCCCCACTAGTATGATCTGCATCATAGTCTAGGTAGTCAAGTACAAATCCTAAGGGCTTTACCAACATGTAACTATAAGACAGTATAAAGAGACTAGTGTACATGTTAAGATAAATAGCAACCAGATAGCATACTATCATGTCGAGCAAGAAAGTCATCTCTATATATGTCCAAGCATCCAATATAATATACATCATCTGTACAATACTGGCCTCTAGGGCATACATACAACTAACAATCTCCCACTTGCACTAGGGCCAGCTGCTGTAGTATCTCATACCGAGCATCCCGAAGAGTCTCTCAAACTGTATCTGGGGAATGGCCTTCGTGAGTGGATCCGCCATGTTGTTCTTCGTGTCAACTCTCCTGACCTCGATCTCCCGGCGATCAACTATCTCCCGGATCAGGTGATACCGCCTCAGAATATGCCTGGATCGCTGATGGGACCTGGGTTCCTTGGCCAAAGCCACCGCTCCATTGTTATCGCAATACAAAGGTATTGGTGCTCAATGGATGGAACCACTCCAAGTTCAGTAATGAACTTCTTGACCCAGACAGCTTCTTTAGCAGCATCGTTGGCAGCGATGTATTCAGCCTCCATCGTCGAGTCTGCCACGGTTTCCTGCTTGGAACTCTTCCAGCTAACCGCCCCTCCGTAAAGGGTAAAGACAAAGCCCGACTGCGACTTAGAGTCGTCCTTATCACTCTGGAAGCTCGAATCGGTAAAGGACTCCACTTGGAGTTCTCCGTTACCATACACCAAGAACATATCTCTAGTCCTTCGCAAGTACTTGAGAATGCTCTTCACAGCTGTCCAGTGACTCTCTCCAGGATCAGCTTGATACCTGCTCACTACACTTAGTGAGTATGCTACATCGGGTCTGGTACATAGCATCGCATACATGATAGAGCCTACTGCCGAAGCATAGGGTATCCCTTGCATGCGAGCTCTCTCCAAATCAGTCTTGGGAGACATCTTTTTGGAGAGAGTGACTCCAGAGATCGTGGGCATGTTCCCACGCTTGGACTCTTCCATACTAAACCTCTTTAGTATGGTGTCAATGTACCTGGATTGGGACAATCCCAAAATCCTTTTGGATCTATCTCTATAGAACCTAATTCCCAATATGCAGGAGGCATCACCAAGATCTTTCATTGAGAATCTTTGTGATAAGAAGAGCTTGACCGATTGCAGCATAGGAATGTCATTTCCTATCAAGAGTATGTCGTCCACGTACAATACGAGGAAGACAACCTTACTCTCTGCCACCTTCTTGTAGATACAAGGTTCATCTGGATTTTTGACGAAATCAAACTCTTTGATAACGACGTCAAAGCAGATGTTCCAACTCCGCGATGCTTGCTTTAATCCATAAATGGATTTAAGCAGCTTGCACACCTTCCCGCTGCTCCCACTGTCTACGAAGCCCTCTGGCTGAGTCATGTACACGCACTCTTCTAAATCACCATTTAGAAAGGCGGTCTTAACATCCATTTGCCAGATTTCGTAATCATGATAAGCAGCGATGGCAAGCATGATCCGGATGGATTTAAGCATAGCTACTGGAGAAAAGGTCTCGTCATAGTCCACACCTGGTCTTTGACGAAAACCCTTTGCTACAAGTCTAGCTTTGAAAGTCTCCACTTTCCCATCTACACCAAGTTTCTTCTTGAAGATCCACTTGCTCCCAATGGGTTTTACCCCATCAGGAGCAACTTCCAAAGTCCATACTTTGTTGGTGTACATGGAATCCATCTCAGACCGCATAGCATCCAGCCATTTCACTGAGTCCCCACTCGTGATGGCCTGCTCGAAGCTAGTTGGGTCATCATCCTCCATGATGCAATCCTCGCTCCCACCGTCCATGAGAAAACCGTAGTATCTCTCAGGTTGGCGAGGAACCCTACTAGATCAGCGGAGTGGCTGGGGTTCATCGGGAACTATGGAATCCTCTGGTTCCACCAGATCTTCTGTTGTAGCTTGTGCAGCTGGAACCTCTTCCAGTTCTACCTCATGACCACTAATCCCTTTTTCAAGAAATTCCTTTTCTAAAAAGGTGGCATGCCGAGAAACAAACACTCTTTGTTCCTCAGGGTGGTAGAAGATATACCCTCGCGAATGTTTGGGATATCCAATAAACTTACACAGAATGGACCTTGCCGCGAGTTTGTCCGGATTTTGCGTTTTTACATAGGCCGGACAACCCCATATCTTAACATAATTAAGATATGGTCTCTTTCCTTTCCATATCTCATATGGAGTAGTCGGCACGGTTTTGGTGGGAACCATATTCAATAGGTCTGCAGCTGTTTCGAGTGCATATCCCTAGAAGGAAATAGGTAACTCAGCTGTGCTCATCATAGAGCGCACCATATCTAATAGGGTGCGGTTCCTTCGTTCTGATACACCGTTGTGCTGTGGTGTATATGGAGGAGTCAGCTGAGAGAGAATCCCATTCTCTTTTAGGAAGTCCAGGAATTCATTGCTTAAGTATTCTCCTCCTCGATCAGATCGTAGGATTTTAATACTTTTTCCGGTTTGGTTCTCAACTTCTTGCTTATATTCCCTAAATTTCTCAAAAGCTTCTGATTTGTGTTTCATCAGGAACACATACCCGAACCTAGAGAGATCGTCAGTGAATGTAATGAAGTATGAAGAACCATCCCTGGCATGTGTAGACATGGGACCGCATACATCACTATGTATCAGTCCTAAGAGTTCGGTAACTCTTTCTCCGTGTCCCGTAAACGGAGTCTTGGTCATCTTGCCTTTGAGACATGACTGGCAAGTGTCATAAGATGAAAACTCAAACGGATTTAAATATCCATCTTTATGCAACTTAGCTAGTCGTGTCGCATTGATGTGACCCAGTCTACAATGCCACAAGAAGGATTCATTGAGTTCAGAACTCTTCCTCTTGTGTGTGTTTGTTATGCTCAGAACTGTTGATTGATTTAGAACATAAATGCCATTGCACAACGTGCCTGATCCAACCAACTTTTGGTCATGGAAAATGTTCATAACATTGTCCTGCAATACAAAATTATATCCCTCTTTACTCAATAAAGAAACCGATATAATATTGCATATCAGGTTCGGCATGTAATAGCATTCGTTCAGAACCAATGTATTACCAGTTGGTAATACAAGGTGATATTCCCCGACAGTCTTGGCTGCAACAATTGCACCATTTCCTACTCTTATGTCTTTATCACCTTCTCCAAGTTCTCTACCTTTCCGCAGCCCATGTAACATCTTACATATGTGGGATCCTGACCCGGTATCTAATACCCAGGACGTAGGGTGAACTGAGAAACAGTTCTCTGTAACGAACACACCCGAAGAAAATGCATCAACATGTACTTTATTCATTCAGGTGGCATGGGAATCCTGGTATTCCCCTATATCCTGTTCAGTCCTATAACTCTTATAGGAAAGAACGGAACCAACGTTCCCCAGCACAGTATAACATGCGGGTTTGGTCAATACATCCATATTATTATCTTTATTAGGGCATGAAATGGTCGCTACCTGGAGAGAGAGAGAAGAAAACACTTTAGCGTAAGCTCGTGCAAGATCAGATTGGTTATTATCTTATCTAATCAGGATGGCTCCCACTGCTTTTTATCAAATCTTCCTCCAAACCTTAAAAGGAAAGACTAGCCGGGATTAATTACACACTACAAGTTCGCCAATCTTTCAGCCAGGCCAGTGTCGGTACTTTGAGGGAGGTCCCCCGTGCTTTCGCACGAACCTAATTACTGTAAACCTCGTTTTCCCAGAGGCGTAACCCCGTTGACACCTTTCTAGACACCTACTTGATCGGCTAATTGCAATGTGTAAAACTCTCCCAGGAGTAACTTTTACTCGCAGCGGGTATCGGGATCCAACTATCTCATAGAAGGTATGCAATCTCATTGCAAATTTCAACACTTGAAATTCCCGATAATGCTTTTGCCCCTAGCGTGCTATGACCTTGACGCAGGCCAACAAACCATAGTGCGCTAGTCAAGTTCAACCCGTCATTTCCTGATTGAATTAAACCCACCCGTACGACCCTTGACGCAGGCCAACAAAGTCGCACGACTACCCTAATCCAATCTGCATCATATGCATAAGCAGATAAATACTAGTTAGCTACCGCACACTACGCCTTGACGCAGGCCAACAAACGTAGCACGAATACTAACTACTACTCATCTGAAATGACGGAGGGCTACGCCAGGTTTTTCTGAAAACCATGAGCGTAATGAACTTGATATCGTTGTTGAATCAAATGAAGTTTTGAAATGGAGTGATTTTGAGGCATTTCTAGTTTTGCTAAAGGTGTCACTCCCGGCGAAGGGATCTCGGTCCTTTCCTCGTCGAATGAGGTGCGGGATATATCATATATATCGCTGTGCAAAGCAAAAACGCAAAAGCAGTCAAAAGCAAACCGAGTGTGTAGCATCTGCCAGTTGTTGCTAAAGGAGTCACTCCCGGTGAAGGGATCTGGGTCCTTTCCTCATCGAATAAGGTGCGGGGTATATCATATATACCGCTGTGCAAAGCAAGAACTGTAGCTACCTGTTTTATTTTAAAATCTGATTCTACAACATCTTAGGTTTCTTATCTTTCATTAATCACATTAATGAAGTCCCATCATTTAAATACCTAAACATCACAGATAGATATGACGTACACTTATGCCATCCGCATTCGCCTCGATGTCCCCTCGTGCACCGTTAGGTTAGGTCACTAACGACAGAGCAGGGCAGGGCTAGCGCGGGTGAAAAACATAAGTAACGTCTATATAATATATCATATATACTATATACTATATCCACAACAGAATCACATCACAGATATCGCAGCAGAATAAACATATGAAATATTGGATATACTAGGACATCCGTGTTTTCAATACGAGCCAGTATAAAACACGGATTCCACGGTCGTGATGAATAGCCAATCCCACACCCCTAGACCCCTACGAGAGCGGCAAGCAACCCTGCCAATTCTAGGGTTAGGAGACCCGGACTCGACTCCTCGAGTTGGTCTCCCACTGGACCCCAGAACCCGGTTACTTGTGCTCCCCTCCTTGGGTCTATCCTAATGCGGAAAAGTAAATAATATACAAAGGGTGACAACTTCCGCTACCTGGAAGCGCCCCAAATGAAAGAATATTACATACAAGTTTTTATACATGAATGAAAATGAAAAACACTCATCTCACATAAAACCCCCCGGCTATTCAAACACGACGATCCAATATAACATATCCAGCAACACATAACATCACATGTCATCAACGTAAGTAAGTATGCATACCCCAATTGTCGTTGACGTATAGCAACGAAACCGGCGATATGAACATACTACACTTACGGTCACAGAAAAGAAATTGTAAAACTACAATAATTGGAATCCGCAACAACTTTAGACATCGCATGCCTAACAGATATAAATCCCGCATTTTAGTCTCATTATCGAAAACTCTTTTCAATATCGTATGGGACTAAACTGCTAGATTTATAACATTCATCCAGTTATCTCATAACTGTTTGTGAATTCCAATTATTGTATCCAATTCCGGATAAATAGAATATATCAAACTTTCCGATCGAACATTCGAAAACCCAAGTTTTCCCAACACCGATCAACACATGAAATAGGTTCAAAGACATTCACTTCATACCTCAGTACCAACGGTCCAGCCGTAGAAGGGTCAAGCCAATGCCTCACATGTGGCACGCCGTACTCCCCCAAACCCGAAGGTTCAAAGGGCAGTTCAAGACGGTCACATAATCGAGTTAAGGTTTGTGTCTTCTAGAGGGACCATCGCGTTACTTGCACTACTTCGAACGTCTTTTAACCACAGAAAAATTCAACACTTGGAATTTTTTCGGCAGGGGAAAAGTTGGGTATTTGTATCCGGTCAGACTTTTTAACAAATTCTACAATTTATCCGGAAAGCCAAATAGACAAAATTTGATACCCCGATCGAAACACCGAATCACCAAAACTATTCCAGAAAATTCAACTCTTGAATAAATATTAAAAATTCCCAGAATATTCAGCATAATTAACTATGAGTTACTGTGCAAATTTTATTCAGTAATATGAACAGTACACCGCGGAAGCGCGGCAGAAGGCATGCTTCTGCCGCGTTTCCGCGCCTGTATAGATGAATTACGAGATCGTGTTTCACCATAACTCTTAGATATTCCTGCTGAATTTTTTAGGCATTTTTAATCTGGAAAAATCCCGGGTTTTAGAAAATGTACAGAGAGCAATATAGATTTGGTGTTTCGGGTTCGTTCGGACTTCAAATCGCGTCTAGACTTCGCCTAAGGCTCTAGCTAGGCTCTGATACCAGTGAAAGGTTCCTAGGCACCCTAATGAGGTCACACAAGGCATCGAACATGCCATATTAAAATTTTAACGGTGCCGAGAGACCCGACTACGGATCGTTTGCTAGATGTTTAAGCAAAACTAAAAGCTAGTTAACACTTAACTACTAGGATACGGAAATTACAACCTTTGTAGATCCGGATATCCACCACCACGGCTCCGCAACGAAGTCTTCTCGCTGTCCATCTTGAAGCTTGGACTCTCGTGACGGCTTCATCGGAGAAACGTGCGGAATAGGTCGTCGGCTTTGTGTCAAAGACGATCTACGTCGAAGTTGCACAAACTCAAGCTCCGACTTCACAAACTTGTGAAACTTGTGAAGTAAACACCCAAAACAACTTGGCAAGAGGTAGAGGGTGAAGAAATAGGAGGTGGGTTCACTTTAGAATTGGATTTATCTCACTTTAACTCAAGTTGCCATTTTTGTAGCAAGCTTGAAGAAGAAGAAGAAGATGAGCTCAAGAAAAGAATATGATAAGTCTTGTGATAAAATAAATTTTAAATCAAATACTTATCATAACTTGAACTAGGGTTAAGTGTAGAGAATTAACCATGGTCACTTGGATGGGTTAGGGTTAAGCATGAAGATAAGGATGGTTAGCAAAGTCAAAGCTTCATGAAGCATCAACTTAAAACAAAAAGAGCCACCATTCTCATCATAATCCATTTCAAATAAATAAATAAACAAATAAATAAATAAATGAATATACAAAACCCTAATTATCATATTAACCATGGATTAATTCTATACACTTAACGAAATGATCAAGTATCATCAAACATGATACAAAAAAGTGCACGAAAGCATATCACATATACAATGTGCATCAAGTGAGAAAAATCCGTTTAAAGTGAACCAATACTAGTTAATGCAAAGTAATATATCAAATATATAATTATACATTAAATCATTAAATCAACACTTGATTCAATGATCCGGTTATATCGCATACAACCGACTAGTATGTAATGTATCGATTTATCGAATCAATGATTCGATAACTAGGTCATATCGAATATAACCAATCGAAACATATATCGCGAGAATGAAATGCGGTATTACATACACGCATTATTCTCGGTCCCGCACATATCTCATATGCGCTCCTATTTCGTTTCGCTTGAGCCAGGAAACCTCTGTGTAGGACTCTAAAGACTCGTCAATACGCCGGTAGCAGATGATGATCATATCAAGCACCCACAAGCCGCAAGCGGTCTGCTAAACGTAACGGCCACCCGGGTATTGAGCGATCAGAAGATCGACGAGCTAGCCCGCTCACACTCCTGTGAATCCGACCAGTAACACTTACCATACAGTCCAGTCTCTTCGTCTGATACGTCGCATATCAAGTCTAGGGGTGGTATACGTCAGACCCCAATAACCCGATAAGTCGTGCCGATGTGAGGCTCGTAACGGGTCGAGAAACTACTGGTAACACTTACCAGTAAATCTCTGATCAGCCCTGGCCAGGGACTTCCCTGCTACGGCCAATCGAGCACAGCGCAACATCAACCCCCAATACCGGGAGAGACGAAACCCCTCCTATCGCTCATTGCCTCCATGTGACTCGGGACTGTGCCCAAAGACCACCGTTTTGCACGCCCTCATGGACATGGTAAGGTGGAGATCAAAGCACAGTGGGAATTACACAAGACTCTATGACGATCTCGGGTCTACAGACTAACCTGTACAAGTGTCACCTGAGAACTGCCATCTGACGTGAGGTATAATACCATCTGGGAGTTCTCGGCGAGTCCGTCCAGTGTACTCAGTTTCCACTGAGCACCCGTATACCATCTCTGATGTCAAACACCAATGGATATGGGATCATCCATCGCCCATCACATGGGTCGAGAAGCGTATACGCTAGTCTACTCTGGTATATCGATGCCCCGTCTCGATACACCTACGACTAGGGACCTTGAAGGATGTACTTATGGACTACCATGTCCCCACTAGTATGATCTGCATCATAGTCTAGGTAGTCAAGTACAAATCCTAAGGGCTTTACCAACATGTAACTATAAGACAGTATAAAGAGACTAGTGTACATGTTAAGATAAATAGCAACCAGATAGCATACTATCATGTCGAGCTAGAAAGTCATCTCTATATATGTCCAAGCATCCAATATAATATACATCATCTGTACAATACTGGCCTCTAGGGCATACATACAACTAACAATTTGTCTCGTGTGAGTTCCCACTGTACTTTGATTACTACCCTACCACGGCTCAAAGGAGTCGTGCAAACAGGTTTTAGTTGGGTACAGTCCCGAGCCATATGGAGGCAGTGAGCGTATCTTCAGGGGTTCGTCTCTCCCGGTATTGGGGGTGAGGTCGCGCTGTGTCTAGGAGAGCCATTACACGAAGCCCTCGGCCGAGGCAAGGAGATTTACTGGTAGGTATTCCAGTAGTATCTCAGGGTGTTCTGGGCTACACTCCGACACGACTTGTACCGCTTTTGGGGGTCTGACTTTTACCAACCCCCTAGGCCCGCCATGCGATGCTCATAGACGAACGGACCGGACTGTACGGATATTGTCACTGACAGGCTCAGTAGGGTTGTCAGGCTGAGTTCGCTCACAGACGTCCCTTTTAGTCAATACCTGGTAGCCCGTTACGTATTGGCTTTTACCTCTGACGGGCTAGTGGTTAAATCCACAACCAAGGTGTTGACGAGTCTTTAGAGTCCCCCACATTCAGTTACTCAGCTTTCGGGCAAAAAGTTGTAGAGGCCGTATGGAGATATGGCGAGGTCCGATCAGATACGTGCGGTATTGCACGGATCAGGATCGGACAGTTTGTACTACAGGCCGTATGGAGATATGGCAGGGTTCGATCAGATACGTGCGGTATTGCACGGATCAGGATCGAACGGATATTACTAGCCGGCTTTGGTATAAGCCGGATCCTAGTATAGTACAGTGTAGATTTTGTCTCATTGCATTTGTATTTCGGTCGGAATACAAATGCGGGTGTGTATGCACAGTATCGGGGTTTTCCTGTAATTTATTACGGGACCAGTTTTCTGGAGTTGCCAGTTTGCTTTCCGTTTCGGCCGATTTCCTTTGTTCGTTCATTGGCCGAAGTTTGGTGGATGAAGGCTTATTTGCATTGTTGCAAATAAGTGTTTGTGGAGGGGTTTTTTGCTTTTTGTTGCATCATCATGAGAGCACCATACCTTGACTTCTTCATCCATCATGGCTTGACTTTTATATGATATGGTTGTTGATGATGGCATGACTTTTGGAGTGATGATTGTTGCTTTGAGTGTTGGATTTTCCTTATTATCATTACTTTTGCATGATAGCCTTCTCTCTCTCTCCATTGTATTATTGGATCACTCCCTCTCATTCTGATATGGTCATGGCCGGCCTCCCCCTTGAGTGGGCTGTCCAAAATTTTGAGGGTGGGATTTTGCTTCATTTCATGTTGCAAAATTCCCACAAGTTCAATCCAAAAAGCCCCAAGTTCAATTCCTCCACAAAAGGCAATTCCTACAACCCCAAAATGAGACTTATACACTACATTCTACAGCAAATCTTGGGCACGTCGACTAGCCAGCTTCGTGCCCGAGTTGCCTCGGCATTGAGGTGGGAGCCCGTAAAACAAGGAGACGATGTGGTGCCCTTCCGGCAAGGTGGCGACGACCGGAGATTCCGCAGGAGATCGGGACGATGATGAGAAGACCGGAGGACTTGGATCGTCGGTATATCTCTCTTCCCTTTCTTGTAGATAGCTAGGACTAATTAATGGTTCGATCCGGGTATTAGTGCGCGGCGGTTTGCCAGTTCAAGTAAAATTTAAGTTTATCACCGCTTCCGCATTTGGTCGTCGGATTGACGGCCGGGACGCCGCCGTGCACTTACAGTGGTATCAGAGCCTCGCCATTAACTTAGTCTAGCTTGGTTTAATGTGTTTTGCATTTCCGATCGACCAAAATTCCAAAAACCATATTTTGATCACATCAGTTTTCTGTTGGAAATTTTTGGTGTCGAAAATTTTTTCAGGTTGTATAAAATTGATGTACTGGAAATTATAAGGATTCTGTAGAAATTCGACACTGTAATTCACCAATGGGAGTGCGGAACCGAGGCGAAAACCCCCTTTGCGCCGCGGTTCCGCCGCACAATGGAGTGATCACTGTATCCAATTTCTACAGTTCCTTTCTGGGCTTAAAATATGGGTTTTGGAATATTAATTTTGGGCCCAGAATTTCTTGATGTGCTACAGTAGTACTTGGGGTCCACTTGTTAAAATTTGATTGATCGGATATTTTAAACACATTATTTCACAGTATTTACATTATATCTGCGACCGTGAATGTCACTCGATCGGTAAATCCGGTCTAACTGCTATAGCCCGGTTAGACGGATTTGCGAACGTGACTTTCACGTTGATGTTCTGTTTTTGCTGTGATGTTGCGGATCGGTCGTGGGGGATAGCCTGGATGCAATGCTAGTACAGTTGTGGTTGTATTATGTACATTTGATATTGCGGGGCGAGCGTCCGACATGTGTACTGCCGTCACTGCCTGATTGTATTATTATTTTGGGGCACGGCCAGGTTGCAGTCGATGTACCCGTTGTATGTATATTTTACTTTCTGTACTAGGATTACCCCGCGGAGGGGTGCACGGATAGCCGGGTTCTAGAGGGCAGCAAGCCCGCATCTCATGGCATTGGGACGGAGGGGGCTTCACTCTAGGATTGGCGGGCTATTCGCCGCACTCATAGGGGGTATAGGTTGACCCAGGAGGGGTGCCCAAGTTACCGGATTCCGTGAAGTGCTGGGTGGTCCATTCACGGCGCTGAAGGGGGCTGCCTCGCTTCAGGTTTTGGCGGGTAACTTGCCGCGCCCGTAGGGGTCTAGGATTTCATTGCACAGGCTATCCACACTACCAGGGGAACGTCGGGTTTCAGTAGTGGCTCTGTGAAACCCGGGGATCCCAGATATCTGTATTGTTTCTGTGATGCTGTACATTTTCTGTGATGTTGCATTTTATCACGCCTTGAGCGAATATAATATATTGGTATATATATTAGTAGATGTTGTATATGTTTTGCATCCGCGCTAGTCCAGTCCCCGCTCTGTCGTTAGTTAGCTAACCTAACGGGTAATGACGGGACCCAGTGGCGAATGCGGATGGCATATACGTACATCAGTATATTTTCGTTCTTTTTGGTGTGATCAATTGATGGGACTGCGTTGATTCGGATCAATGCAAGTTAAAAACAAACCTAATCTGATGTTGTTGGAACACTTTTTCAAAAGCTGTTATTGCAAGGACGTTCTCTTTTGTTTTGCATCGTGGTATTCAGTTGGAATATCCTGCTCCTCAGTCGACGAGGCAAGGGCCGAGATCCCTTCACCGGGAGTGACCCCTTGGACAAAAAGTTTGCGTCAGGGCAATAACTTCACTGTAGCCGATTACTTTTGCTTTGCACCGTGGTATTCAGTTGGAATATCCTGCACCTCATTCTACGGGGAAAGAGCCGAGATCCCTTCACCGGGAGTGACCTCTTACCTTAAACTCAACCGGCCTTCTGTCCTGATCTTTTTCGTCACTATATTTTTTTAAAAAGGTATCCGTTCCTTCAACGACATCAAGTTCATTACGTTAAAGGTTTTCGCCAGAAACCATTCGTAGCCCTCCGTCGTTTCAGACGGGTAGCACGTAGTATTCATGCTGTGTTTGTTGACCTTCGTCAAGGCATAGTGTATGGTAGCTGCTTGTTACCTTTCTGCTGCATAGATAGATGCGTTGGTTTGGGACAGTCGTATAGCCTTGTTGGCCTTCGTCAAGGGCTTGTACGGGTGGATTCAAATTAACCTGGATAATGACGGGTAGAACTTGACATGTGACTTATGATTTGTTGACCTTCGCCAAGGTCATAAGAGCATGGGGCAAAAATCACATCGGGAGTTTCAAAAGAACTGAAACTTGCCAGATATGCGCATACCTTCTGGAGTGTGATACCGTGAGCGGATTCCGTCAAGTTGTCATGCGATGATAGTTGGATCCCGATTCCCACCGATGAGTTAGTATACTCCTCGGCCAATCCCGACTAATTCTTCTTTCAGGTTTGGAGGAGAATTTGAGGTACAGTGGGAGGATTCCAGATTAGATAAATTGGTAACCATTCTGATCTAGGTTAGAGTGCACGCTGAGTGTTTCTTTTCTCTCTCTCTTTGGCAGCGACCATTGACCCGACCCTAAGACTATGACTCAGTGACCAAGTTGACCGAACCTTCTTTAACACTGGCTTTTGGATTGTCAGAGTTGCAGACCTCATTGCCACTCCTACTTTTACCCTTTTCTCCAGGACACCCCATATTACTACGAACGTCCACTTCCATTGGACAAAACCATCGTATGGTTAGATACGAACTCGAAGGAATTTATTCGAGGATGGTTTCAGGTTCTGGAGAAAACGGATAGGATTATTCAGTTGTCTTTTCCTTTTACCTTCTCTCAGGTTGCGAGTACTCCTTGGTTTAGGAGATAGTACACCTATTACGCAAATTGGATAGTCTTCTTCCAAACCTTAGGCTGGTGCCGATCGGTAGGGAATGAAGAAAACCAATTAGCCTAACGATGGTGTACAGAAGGTATTAAGTTTAGACAAAGCAAGGGATTAGTAAGAGGGCAAAGTAAATTGCAACAGATATTCATGACCAAACCAAGTATTCCTTCGCCAATCCTAAAATCACCTTTGTATTTCTCCAGGACACTCCGTATCACTACGAAGATCCACAGTTTATTTGGATACTCCATCGCATGGTTATATACGAACTCGAATGGAACTTGTTCCAGTTCGGGGATGGATTCTGGTCCAGGAGAAATAGGAATAAGGTTTATTCGGTTGTCTTTTATCTTCACCCTCTCTCATTGCGAGTGTTCCTAGGATTGGGACAGTACACCCATTATGCTTATTGGATAGTCTTCTTCCAAACCATAGGCTGGTGCCGAACGGTAGGGAAGGAAGAAAACCATTTGGCCTAAGGGGTGTGCAGAGGTAAAGACTAAAGCCATAAGAAGGGATTTGGAGAGGTGGCAAAGAATTATACGGTTACAGTCGTGAATCTGGAAGAGGCATTACTAGGAATACCAGGATACCCCATCGAAACATTTCATTGTTTCAGTTTCACTGTGTACTGTTAAAGGAAAACTGATTTCCCAATTAGTCCTTACTACAGGGTATGTATTTACCAGGTACGATTCTCACATCTGTATGGTTTTACAGATGATGAGTGGGAGTAAGTTATTGGGAATTGGGTGATCATCCTCATTATATCGGGATTCGTTGTAATCGGTGATATTTGAGGAAATCACCTGGGCTGTTTGCCCGTTGGCAAATATTTGGTTTTGACTATCCGCTGTTATGCACCAATTTCAAATTGATATATCTGTACGTCTATTTTCATAGAGTGAGATATACCTTTCTGAAATTATGTCTACGACATTTACCTATATCAGTGGATGGTTAGGTAAGGAGCATTAAACAGCGGTGTAATTCTTCTTAACCATAAGTACAGTTTTCAACCTACGACACACAGTGATTGAGTTATCAGACTCAAGCGACTTGTACAGAGTATTGTATGATGTCCAGGGTCCATCAGGACAGAGGGGTTGGTCCTCGTACTATATTCGGTTTACTTATGACTTCTCTAGTTTTTAGACAGGTGTTTCGTGGAAACACAGGGTCCGAATTTGGAGAAGTTATAGGTATTTGAATAGAGTAGAGAACCAGGTGTAGCAAGTATCGGGATTCTTCAAAGTGATCGAAGATGTAGATACTTGTATATGGTATTCAGTTGATAGTAGTGATTAAGAGAAATTGCTTCTCTTTCAGGTTACTCATAATTGGAAGCATTCCTAAGTTGAGTAACGCTGATCGGCCTCCTTCCATTTAGTTGACATGCACTAGAGACAGCTGCATGATTTGAATCTGGTTCAATTAAATCAGTGCCTCTGGTTCTATATTGGATATAGAACAGTTCATATCTTAACGATGTTAAGGTACGGGAGTTGTCCGGTTTATGATTAAAACCAGACACTGGGCAACTCAAGGCGCGTTTCTGTAATGGCTGTTTGTGGGTTGACCCAGGCTATGACGAGGGTTCACTTTCTACCATCTGGATGAACAATAGCGATATTGTTCTAGACTCGCCACAGTTTTATTAAAAATGGATTTTTTTTTTCAGAAAATGGTAGTGGGAGTATGGTAGAACTGGAAGTGATTCCAGAACCACAAACGATTACTGAAGATTTGATAGGAACCTAAAGATTCAATCTGGTTTGACATTCCATTGGCCACTCTGCAGATACGGTGGGTAACTTCAGGCACCCGAGAGGTACTCCGGTAGCCTCAAGGACGGTGACAAGGAAGTTCTTGTTTACCCACAATTACCATTGCTGTTGTTCCAGGCTGCGAGACCCGGCGGGAGGATGAGTATAGCGTCGTTCTAAACTAGTTTTAGAAGTGTACGTCTATATGACTCTGCCAAAGGGTTGTCGTAGTCAGTGGGAGCAGCGGAAGCATTGGTGGACAGGTAGCTTATGTCTATTTATAGACTAAAGCAGATGTAGCGGAGATAGATCATCTACTTCTGACGTGACAGTCATGGGTTTGACTTCATCAGAATAGGGGATGGATCTGTTGAGAAGTTAGTAGGGTGTGATATCCTAGTATTTGGATGACATACACATAGTAGGAAAGGAAACTCCTATACTACAGTCAGTTATACTTTGGTCGTCACACAGTGGTTTCTCCACAAAGGAAATGGATTTTGTATCAGACATACTGGTTACTAGATCTATGGTTTTAGATCTAGATTTGGGTGGTTTCCCAATCTGGGTACTTAGACAGCATTCTAAGGGTATTTAGAATGGACGACTCCTGGCACGGTAGTGTACCTGCAGGTGATGGAGTCACCCTCTCTAAAGGTGTCTTACAGACTAAAGTAGAGAGGGACGTGCATGATTGGCAGATCACTTGCTCAGGCAATTGAGTCAATCATGAGATGTCAAGTACCACACCAGATGTTGTTCTTGCACTAGATGCAATAAGTTGACATTAATCCAATCCTGGAGAAACGGTCGGAAGCAGTTTTAGAACATAAGTGAATGTTCTAGGGATATGATAACGACAGCCTCATTCGGGAGACAGTTATCATTCCAGGCTTCCAAGGTGACTTGGACGACAAGGAGGTTGTCAGAGTTATAGTTTTTCCTTCTGATGAGGGGCAGTATTTTGGACAGGTGGTCCAAGGCAATACTGAGGGTGGCATGGTGCAGGATACTGATTAAGTTCAGTTGACGATACAGTCTAAGAAGTTTGGATTTGGAGTTCATTTATGAGCTATGTCCCATCAGACATCCAGACACATTCTAAGACAGGTATTGCTCATTTCGGGAGATGGGTTTTCTCCGCGAACATGAGATTTAGAGAGACATAGAAAGATACAACAAAGCGGATCCACTCACTAAGGCTATTCCTCGAACGCAATAGTTTCGCAAACGAGCTTTGTGAGACTGACTAGTACAGGAGTTGGGTGTTCGGTATCACACGGACTGTGAGTATGCGACATCGCAATAATTAGCCTTGAGTGCAAGTGGGAGATTGTTGGAGATAGTGCCCTCAGAGTCAATTATTAGGTCACAGGTACGTGATTGCAATGATTGATGGAGGACCTATCCCGGTAGGACAGTCTTACTCGAGATGATAGTATGCTATCTGGTTTACCTTTATCATCGTGTACTGTTTTAGGTGACCTGACAAGTTGCTATTACACGTTGATAGAGCCCCTAGGATTCTTGCTTGACCACCAGCAGTATGAGGGCGATCATATAAGTGGGAGCTGGGGGTCTATAAGCATATCCTCAAATGGTCCCTAGTCGTGTGAGTTTCGAGACAGGGCATCGATACTCCAGAGTAGACTTGTGTATACAGTCGAGACCCCGACGAGGGGCGGTGGCCGGTCTCATAAGCCACTGGTGTCAGTTGGATCACCTAAGATGTATACAGGTGCTCATTGGGTTATGAGTACACCGGACAGGACTCGCCGGGAACATGCTAGTTGGTCATATACCAGACGTCAGATGGCAGTTCCCTGGTGACATGTGTGCAGGTTAGTTCATCGACCTGGGGATCATCATTTGTCTCGTGTGAGTTCCCACTGTACTTTGATTACAACCCTACCACGGCTCAAAGGAGTCGTGCAAACAGGTTTTAGTTGGGTACAGTCCCGAGCCACATGGAGGCAGTGAGCGTATCTTTAGGGGTTCGTCTCTCACGGTATTGGGGGTGAGGTCGCGCTGTGTCTAGGAGAGCCATTACACGAAGCCCTCGGCCGAGGCAAGGAGATTTACTGGTAGGTATTCCAGTAGTATCTCAGGGTGTTCTGGGCTACACTCCGACACGACTTGTACCGCTTTTGGGGGTCTGACTTTTACCAACCCCCTAGGCCCGCCATGCGATGCTCATAGACGAACGGACCGGACTGTACGGATATTGTCACTGACAGGCTCAGTAGGGTTGTCAGGCTGAGTTCGCTCACAGACATCCCTTTTAGTCAATACCTGGTAGCCCGTTACGTATTGGCTTATACCTCTGACGTGCTAGTGGTTAAATCCACAACCAAGGTGTTGACGAGTCTTTAGAGTCCCCCACATTCAGTTACTCAGCTTTCGGGCAAAAAGTTGTAGAGGCCGTATGGAGATATGGCGAGGTCCGATCAGATACGTGCGGTATTACACGGATCAGGATCGGACAGTTTGTACTACAGGCCGTATGGAGATATGGCAGGGTTCGATCAGATACGTGCGGTATTGCACGGATCAGGATCGAATGGATATTACTAGCCGGCTTTGGTATAAGCCGGATCCTAGTATAGTAAAGTGTAGATTTTGTCTCATTGCATTTGTATTTCGGTCGGAATACAAATGCGGGTGTGTATGCACAGTATCGGGTTTTTCCTGTAATTTATTACGGGACCAGTTTTCTGGAGTTGCCAGTTTGCTTTCCGTTTCGGCCGATTTCCTTTGTTCGTTCATTGGCCGAAGTTTGGTGGATGAGGGCTTATTTGCATTGTTGCAAATAAGTGTTTGTGGAGGGGTTTTTTTCTTTTTGTTGCATCATCATGAGAGCACCATACCTTGACTTCTTCATCCATCATGGCTTGACTTTTATATGATATGGTTGTTGATAATGGCATGACTTTTGGAGTGATGATTGTTGCTTTGAGTGTTGGATTTTCCTTACTATCATTTCTTTTGCATGATAGCCTTCTCTCTCTCTCCATTGTATTATTGGATCACTCCCTCTCATTCTGATATGGTCATGGCCGGCCTCCCCCTTGAGTGGGCTGTCCAAAATTTTGAGGGTGGGATTTTGCTTCATTTCATGTTGCAAAATTCCCACAAGTTCAATCCAAAAAGCCCCAAGTTCAATTCCTCCACAAAAGGCAATTCCTACAACCCCAAAATGAGACTTGTATACTACATTCTACAGCAAATCTTGGGCACGTCGACTAGCCAGCTTCGTGCCCGAGTTGCCTCGGTATTGAGGTGGGAGCCCGTAAAACACGGAGACGATGTGGTGCCCTTCCGGCAAGTTGGCGACGACCGGAGATTCCGCAGGAGATCGGGACGATGATGAGAAGACCGGAGGACTTGGATCGTCGGTATATCTCTCTTTCCTTTCTTGTAGATAGCTAGGACTAATTAATGGTTCGATCCGGATATTAGTGCGCGGCGGTTTGCCAGTTCAAGTAAAATTTAAGTTTATCACCGCTTCCGCATTTGGCCGTCGGATTGACGGCCGGGACGCCGCCGTGCACTTACAGTAGAAACGGTATATGGTCTCGGTGGGGGAGAAGAATGGCGGAAAAGAGAAAGAAGGGTAGCACGATCTTGAAGGTGTAAATCGTGTGAATAAATTAGCACAATTTGTGATGACCGATGTGTTAAAAGAGATTGTGCTAACCTATCAACCCGTCGAGAAATGGGGTCAAATCCCTTAAGATTCGCAAGAAAACATGGGTACGCCGAACTTGGTATTGGAGATGAAAGCGTAACGGTCTCTTGTACGGTCGGAACAATGGAAGGTAGGGAAAGGAGTGATTTAGGGATAGTCTTAATCTCACCATAGTAAACTGTCTCGAACTTGAAAGATTCGATCAATGGTTCGTAACGACTGTATGCAACCGAGTCTGATGGTTCAACTAACTCATCTGAAAATTCAAAGGACTCAAACTCAGGTGGTGAGTAATCAACATCGTCCGAAAAAGTGAAACACTCGTAAGTGTTATCGGCTGTGAGAACTGTGTCAGATTCAAAGAGAAATTTTTCAAGCTCACAGTCTTCAAGCGTGATCTTGTGCGTGGTCGGAACGATGGAAAGGAGGGGGTGATTTAGTTAAAGGTTCAAGAGGATGAATTTGAAAATCCGACACATCAAACAAAAATGGTTCAACCTCAATATTATCCTCAATGCTCTCCTCATAATAATCCTCAATATTTAACCTCTCCATGCCATTATCATCAAAATCAAGATGCACATGAAGTTCGGGAGAAACATCTAATGACTCGGGATGATGAATTGGACATAAAAGTTCACTCAAATCGACAGGTTCATCATCCGAAATTTTCCCGCCGTCTATATCCTCAATCAAGTGAAAATCAATTTTTTCTGACACCTCAACAAAAGCATGGATATTTATCGATTTAGGTTCTAGATTGGAGGTGTAAATGTCAAACGGATTAGGTGCGGTTTCACTCGAAAGGGGTTCCTCACAATTTGGCAAATCAAGCACTACAAAGTCGTACAACTCATCATTTTGGACACATGTTTGAAAATTGGAGTTATTGGATTCAATTGGGTATGGGTAGGTTTGATTTGGAAATCTTCTCTTATTCTCACTCTGTCCAACCGCCTCCTTATACATTGAAATATTTGGAGCTAGTGGGAAATTAGCGACAGGTTCACTAGGTTGCATAAGGGCGGTAATGGATGCTTCCACATTCCTAACCATTTTGTTTGTTGCTGAAATATAAGGTTCTAACGACTGTTCCAATCTAGACATGGGTGGTGAGGGAGTTTCGGTAAAAGATTCGAAATTGTTTGGATATGTGAAACTCCCAAATGGCTGTGTAGAAACAGGGTCTAGTGAAGGTGGGAAAGTCGGGAAGGATTGGTAGGAAGTGGATGGTTGGACAGGGGTAGGGTCAACATGTGGATAAAAAAGTGAATAGTCATGTGGATCCCTAGAACTAGATGAGTGGAGAGGGGTGAAAGATCGGCTGCGAGATTGAGCAATATGCTCAGCAATGGACATCGGCTTAGGAGTGACAGCAGGACTTGAAAAAGTGGTATCAACATATGGAGGTGGTAAAGGTTTACTTGGTTGACACAAAGTGGGTTGAAAAGTCGAACTGTTTCTCCTAGACGTTTCTATTTGATCTTTCAAAGATATTTTAGGCATGGAAGGACCGTCTTTAAATTGACCGAATAAATTGACGTACGAAGCAAAATTAGGTTCGGGATACCAAAATTCGGCAAGTGATTTATTATGTGGGGTACCCATGTTAGAAGAAAGGGGGAAAGAAAGAAAGTTGGTTAGTGCAAGGATTTATTAGCGGCAAAATTTTGCAAGTTTGTTTATAAAAATATTTTCCTCTTATTTTTTTATTTGTTTAGCAAAAATTTTCGATAAAGGACTTGGACACAAATGCAATCAACCAGAAATGCACAATCAGGCCTAGATCTAAGGCCACCAAGGTCTGCTAGACAGCTCCTAACTGTTCCAAAGGGCTAGAAATAGGACCTCAAACAGCCTCTTCACCGCCAATTGCGGCCAGGTAAGTGCCAGATAAGTGGGAGGCTACCCGCTACAAGTAGCGCTCCTAATTAAGTAACCACTTGCCTTAGACACACTTGCCTAGACACCTCAAAGTCAGGTTAGGATAAACGGTCGATGTCTATAATTAGTCCTCTGTCCTATTGAGCTCGAAGTCCTTAGGGCTGAGTCTAGCATTTTTTAATTAAAGATTGGTCAATGCAAATGCCTTATGTGATTTCTGGGGTCCTGGGAAGGGTGATGAAATCCCCATCCAATCTGAATTGGTCAAAAGCCCCTTAAAATCCAATTAAAGATATGCAAAACAGAAAAATCACTTGCAATCAAAGATTTTTATTTCATGCGGCGCAAAGAATCCTGCACAAGATTTGTTATTGGAAGGGGGAAGATTTTTAAGCATAAAGAATCCTGCAGGAGGTTTTTTATAGGAGATATCAGAGATTTGCAGAGGAGGAGATCAGAAGACTTACAGTTTTTTTTTTACCGCACTTCTGCCTTTTTTCTAGGCAACCGATCTGTCGCCTCTACCGCGGAACCGCCGCTAAGTGGCGCCTCAGACCGCGGATCCGCCGCGGGTTGGTGCCTTTGGCAGTTATTTTTTTTTTTTGCACCAGATCGCCGCGGTTGACTTATTGACTCGGTCCCCCAAATTTCTTCTGTTGTCTGCTGGGATATTTCTCTGTTTGTTCAGATTTGATATTTGCTGTTTTGATCTCTGGAGATTTCCAGAACCGAACTTGATTGTAGATCCTGCAAAATTCAAACAATGTTACCCTTCACAAAATAACAAAATGATAAATTTATATATTTTTTTTGATTTTTCAGTTTTTTATGATTTTTTGGATTAAGATTAAGCCGAAATTGCAAAAAGGAAATTTTACGCCATCCCCGGCAACGGCGCCATTTGATTTATCTCAAAAACTATCTAATAACCGCAATTAAGAACGGCGTCGCATGAAGCTAGCCGGTGAATACGGGTCGGTCCACTGGGATGTTGTGGATTTCCTAATCGCTCAAACGAGTTAATTCCGATGGGTGTTCGGATTTCTTATTAAATCTAAGAACTAAATCTATCATTTATCTAGGGCAAAGAATTAAATTTAACTAGGGCAAGGAATTAAAGATCTAATTAGGGCAAGGAATTAAATTTAATCTAGGGCAGAGAATGAAAAATTACCTAGAGCAAGAATTTAAATCTAAACTAGGGCAATTAAATAAATCTACTTAGTTTACAGATGGCTCTCTCCAAACATCAACACTAGACTTGTCAGATCTGAATTTCTTAAATGAAAAGAGGCATCGATGCTCTCCAAAAGATTTCTAAATTTTATTCATAAAAAGAGGCATGAGGGAGGCATAGCCTTTACAATGATTTAGAGTTCCTATTTATAGAGGATAAGAAACCCTAGATTACAATTGATTCGCACGTCTACATTTATCAAAATATCCTTAGGAAGACCTAGTCAAAGTAGACTCCAAATTATGGTAAAATTTCCAACTCATAAATTCTTGTGTAGCATCTGGTAATTTTGGGCTTTCTATTTATTTGGTTCTTTTCTTCATTTGGCTTCTAGATATTCTCCAGATCTTCCAGTGAATACTTGTAGTGGACTTTAACCGTTCGCTTTGTAATCTTGGACCTTGCGTTGCCTTGTACTGTTCTTTTGTGTAGGCTTGATTAAGATCCTTCTATTTGTTGGTCAAAGTCCCTCTTTTACATCATTTTCTATCTTTTTCACTGTTTTAGATCCAAGAACCTCTACATGCATCAAAAGCACCTGTTTATTTATAAAACGAATAAGAATGGGGAATATAATAATGCAATATTATGGTATGAACAGTAAGGTCTCATTATCACCTAGATAAGTATATTTTAGGTGCGACGGCAAAAGCTTTAGTTCGAGTTTAGGAGGTGAAACATTAGTTGGTAACAATGGAGTAACTGTTTCAAACTCGAAGGATTCCATCAAAGGTACAAATCGAGTGTACGCAACCGAGTCGGATGGTTCAACTAACTCATCCGAAAAAGCAAAAGACTCAAACTCGGGTGGAGAGTCTTCAAAATCATCTACAAAGGTGAAACACTCATAATTTTTGTCCGTCGTGAAAGCTGTGTCGGATTCTAGGAGGAACGCACTACTGGCGTCAACATTGCTGTGATCAAACATAAAATTTTCGAACTCACAGTCCTCCTCCGCGATCTCATTGATCGAGTAAACATCAAGTACGCTAGAATTAGGCTCGGCAGGCTGATTTCCCAACTTGAAAATGTTGAGTTCAATTGTCATATTGCCAAAAGAAAGATTCATTGAACCGTTACAACAATTGATCACCGCGTTAGAAGTCGCAAGGAATGGTCGACCAAGTATCACCGGAATTTGACTTCGGGGATTAGCTACAGGTTGTGTATCCATAACAATAAAGTCAACGGGGAAAATTAAATCCCCTACTCTAATTAACACATCCTCCAACTCTCCCCTAGGAAGGGTGATTGATCGGTCGGCCATTTGGAGAGTACAATGAGTGGGCTTAAGCTCTCCAACGCCTAATTGCTCGTACACCGAATAAGGTAGCAAATTGACACTAGCATCAAGATCTAATAGTGCTCTATTTATGTTCTTGTCCCCAATTGTGATCGAAATAGTACGACAACCGGGGTCCTTTTGCTTTAGGGATAAAGAATTGAAAAGAGCATCACTAACAGCACTAGCCACGAAAACTTTCTTTGGTACTTGTGACTTCCTCTTTTTGGTGCATAAGTCCTTTAAGATTTTGGCATATGAAGGAACTTGTTGGATTGCATCCAAAAGAGGGATATTTATGCTAACCTGTTTGAACAACTCTACAATCTTCTCCATCTGTGGAGTTGGTTTATTGGATCTCAACCGGTTTGGAAAAGGAACATTTTGAAAGGTTGTTGAGTCCAATTTTTGCGGATCAGATTGTTGAGTTGGAACGGAACCCCATGTAGATGTGTTCGTGTTGTGAGAAGTGGGTCCGTTCGAGCTAGAAGAAGTAAAGCCGTGTGAAGGATGGAGAATAGGCTCTAACGAAGAAGAAGAAGAAGGTGAAGAAGATGAAGAAGGACCACCGGCAGGGGTGTCATGGTTAATACCCAAATTTTTTTGCAACACTTTTCCGGATCTCAACGTGGTCACAGCATTTACGTTATGATTCTGCTGTTCATATGCAACATGTGCGTGACCGGGATTTGGTAGTGGTTGAGACGGAAGCTTTCCTTTTTCTCGCTCTTTCAACGCAGCATTGAGTTGTGTAATTTGTGCCTCAATAGATTTGATGCTTTGATCGTGCGAGACACTGTTTTGCACCAAAGATTGAATAGAAGTCTTTAATCTTGCTGTAGATTGTGTAGATTGCTTTAGGAACGCATCTAGACTTCTTTCGAGCGAGCTAACCTTGTCATTATTAGGTTGAACAAAATTGTTTGGCGGGTAAGAAGTGTTAGGCACAAAATTGTTCACTTGATTAGGGTAAGGTTGCTGTTGGAAAGGTTGTTGAAATTGAGTTTGTGGAGGTGCTTGTTGTTGTGGAGATGGAGGCCTTTGAAAATTGTTGTTTCCTTGGAATTGTTGATTTTGGTTCCAAGCGAAATTTTGGTGACTCTTCCATCCCGGATTGTATGTCGAAGAGTATGGATCATTTCTTTGTCATTGCTGAAAGGCAGCATTGACTTGATCATGTCCTTGAGTAGATGCAGTGTAAGGACACTCTTCGGTGAGATGTGATGGATCCGAACAACAAGCACAAACAGTTCGTGGAGGCATAACGGGGGCAGGAGAAGGCGATGAGATTTTGGTCTCAATCGCTTCTAGTTTTTTCGTAAGAGCGGCCATCTCGGCCTTCATAGCAATCGACATCTCTACTTGATGTATGCCTGCCCTAGGTTGACCAATAGAAGAAGATGATGATGTGGTCTTGGTGCTCTCCCACTGAATTGTTTGTTCACTAAGATCCTTAAGAAACTGCCATGCTTCCTCACTAGACATGGATAGAAAGTGACCTTGACAAATGGTTTCTAGCAACTGCTTCGTTGCCGGGTTCAATCCCTCGTATAATGTTTGGCAAAGTTGCCAACTTTCGATCCCATGGTGAGGGCATTGAACGAGTAGGTCTTTGAATCTTTCAAAGCACTTTCAAAATGGTTCGGAAGGAAGTTGTGAAAATTGTATAATCTCATTACGGATTCTAGCAGTTTTGTGATGAGGATAGAACTTTTTAAGAAAGGCTTTCACAAACTCGTCCCAATTTCTAATTGAATGTGATGCTGTGCTGTATATCCACTTCTCGGCTAAGTCACATAAGGTGAAAGGAATGACCCTTAGCCTTATAGCGTCATCACTTAATTGGGTTGTTTTCATCATAGCGCAAATGTTTTGGAATTTACTGATAAAGATATATGCATCTTCGGATTCCAAACCATGAAACTTAGGCAGCATATTGATGAAGTGGGGTTTGATCTCAAAATTGTCCCCATTTGCCGGTGGGGGTGAAAGACAGGTAGGTAAAGAAGTGCGGACAGGGTAGAAGAGATCCTGGAGCGCGTCTCGTGTGGGCGCTTCAACAGGCGGGTGATACGGGTTATTCGCACCTAACGGAGGTGGAATCACTCCCGTCGGTAAGGTGTTGTTAGGATTGTATCCCGACATAACTTCGGAAGAAGAATGTGAAGGTGAAAGTGAAGAAGTGGGAAGGATTTCGACTTCGGAGTCGAAAGGTTCGTCGGTCGGTACCAACGAAACACGAACTAATCGGGCGCTAGTGTCCCTAGTCCAACCGAAGATATGCTAAGGGGTAGTGTAGTCAAAAGACGAAAGACAGAATATGGAGGTAAGAGAACGTAAATGAGAAGAAGTGGTGTAAGTGAAGTGCAAGATTTCTTTAGCGACAAGTTGCAAGTTTTGAAAAGATTTTTTTCTTTTTTTTATGTGAGCTTTTACAAAAAGATTTTTGAAAAGACCTGTGACACAAATGCGATCAACCACAAATGCACAATCAGGCCTAGATCTAGGGTCACCTAGGTCAGCTAGACAGCTCCTAACTGTTCCAAAGGGCTAGAAATAGGACCTCAAACCGCCTCTTCACCGCCAATTGCGGCCAAGTAAGTGCCAGGTAAGTGGGAAGGAACCACAGTAGTGGACCTAATTAAAAACCACTAGCCTTGATACACTTGCCTAGGCACAGCAAAGTCAGGTTAGGATAAACGGCCGATGCCTATACTAGTCTTCTGTCCTATTGAGCGTGACGTCCTTAAGGCCGAGTCTAGTATTTTTTAATTAAGAGTGGTCAATGCAAATGCTTTAAGTGATTTCTGGGGTCCTGGGAAGGGTGATGAAATCCCCACCCAATCTGAATTGGTCAAAAGCCCCTTAAAATCCGATTAAAATATGCAAAGCAGTAAATCACTTGCAATCAATTATTTTTTAGCGCGGCGCAAAGAATCCTACAGAAAATCAATTATTGGAAGGGGGAAGAAGATTTTTAGCGCAAAGAATCCGGCAGAAGATTTGGCAAAAGATATATGGGGATTTGCAGAGGGGAGAATGAGGAAAAAAACCAACAAAATTTCACGCCCTGACGTCTTAAACGGACCGCGGTTGCGCGGCACGAGCAGGCTCCCGTGGCGGAATCGCGGCGTCGTGGAGAGTTCGGGGCTCTGGATTTTCTCGGCTGTTCTGTACTTACAATCCCTCTCTGTTCTGATGTACCCTTTTCTGATTCGCCTTCTGTGTTGTTTCAGATCCGTCAATCCTGCAATGATTCACAAACGAAACCCTTCAAACAATAAAAGATGATAGAATTTTTTTTTTTTTGAATTTTTCAAATTTTTATGGTTTTTTATATTTTATATTAGCCCGAAATTACAAAAAGGAAATTTTACGCCATCCCCGGCAACTGCGCCATTTGATTTAGAGTAGGTTTTTACAATCAAAAATATATTACCGCAATCAAGATCTGCATCGCTTGGTAGCTAGCCAGTGAATACGGGTCGGTCCACAGGGATGTTGTAATTTTCCTAAATGTTCTTACAAGCTAATTCCAAATGATGTTTGATCTTTTAATTTGATCTAAAAACGAAGTTGAGTTATACTAGGATTAGAAACTTGTTAGGATTAGGTTTAGGTAAATTTTGGTAAATAAAGATCTACAGTTCTTTCTAATGCTTTTAATTAGATATCATATTAGGGGTTATGGTAAATTTTAATAAATGGGATTAGGATGATTGGGAAGATGTTTCTTTCTCTAGATCCTTGTCCTTCCTTTCTTAATCTTTACCCTAACCTCCATGGAAAACTTACAACTCCGGTCTTTTATACTACGGATCACCGTTACCTCGTGGGTAGAGTGCCGTAGGGAGTGGAAGATGAAAGTATGCATGGAGTCCTAATGTTCCTAAGAGATTGGCAAAGAAAAGAGATGAGAGTTCTTCATCTCTCAAACCCATCCCTATTCCTAACCCTAACAAGCGAGGAAATTACTCGCTCATTGAGGGATCTACGAAAGACATAATTTTTATTTTCTTTTTGATTAAAGAGAGGAAAGATCTATTACAAGTTAACAAGAATTCCAAACTATATTAAACTAGGGCAAGAAAAGAATTTACCTAGGACAGAAATTAAAATTAAAACTAGGGCAGAAAAATAACCTACTTACGATTAATACTCTCCAACTTCAAAGAAAACTGAAGTTTATTGATGAATAGAGGTATGAGAAAATATAATGGCTTGGATTCTATTTATAGGACATAGAAACCCTAGGTTTATAATTGATTCGCACATCTGCAATTACAAATTTGCCCATAGGTTAACTATTCAGCGCCGCCTCAGTTTTTGGTAAAAAATTCATGAAGCCCGGGCACATGATGGCCGCGGAACCACGGCATGGGTAGGCTTTGGGCCGCGGTTCCGCGGCCCATTGATGAGATCACTGTCTGAAAATTTCTGTGATGACTTCTGGTTTTTTGGGGTTTCTGTTTATTTGGTTCTTTTCTTCATTTGGATTCTAGATCTTCTCCAGATCTTTCAGTGAAAACTTGCAGTAGTCTTTTAACCGTTCGCCTTGACATTTTGGACCTTGCGTTGCCTTGTTAATTGTGAACCGTTCTTCGTCTAGGCATGATTAGGATCCTTCTAGTTGTGGGTCAAAAGTCCCTCTTTTGTATCATCTTTTGTCTTTTTCACTGTTTTCGCTTCAAGAACCTGTAACCTGTACTATGTAGAAGACATGCGTCAAAAGCACCTGTTTTTATTGTAAAATGAATAAGAATGGGGAATATAAAATGCAATATTATGGTGTTAATAGATACGCCAATAACTGGCCTTAGTGCAAGTGGGAGATTGTTAGATATATGTATGCCCTAGAGGCTATTATATGTATAGTGGATGCTTGGACATGTATATATGAATTTAGATAACTTTCTCGCTCAACATGATAGTATGCTATATGGTTTACTTCATTTGCACATGTTGATAAAGTCCTCAGGATATTTTCTTGACTACTGTGACTATGATGCGGATCATACAAGTGGGGCATGTGTAGTTTATAAGCATATCCTTGAACTGTTCCTAGTCGTGGGTGTATCGAGATGGGGCATCGATATTCCTGAGTGTATACTATTCTTGTCCATATGATGGGCGATGGATGATCCCATATCCATCTGGTGAGGTTACACCAAAGATTGTATGCGGGTGCTCAGTGGAGACTGGGTACACTGAACGGACTCACAATGAACTCCTATGTGATATTATATATATCGTCGGATAGCAGTTCTCGGGTGACACTGGTACAGGTTAGTCTGTAGACCCAAGATCGTCATAGAATCTTGTGTGTCCTCCCACTGTACTTTGATATCCACCCTACCACGGCTCTACTGAGTCGTGCAAATAGGTGGACTTTGGGTACAGTCCCGAGGCACATGGAGGCGATGAGCGATAGGAGGGGTCTCGTTTCTCCCGTTATTGGGAGTTGATGTTGTGCTATGCTCGATTGGCTATAACAGGAAGTCTCTGGCCAGGGCTACTGAGATTTAGTGATAAGCGTTATTAGTAGTTTCTCGATCTGTTATGAGCCATACACCAGCATGACTTATTGAGTTATTGGGGTCGATGATTCCTTTCCTAGACTCGATATGCAACATATTTGATGAGGAGACCGGACTGTACGGTAAGTGTTGCCAGTTGGCTCAACGGGAGTTTTGACAGCTTCGCTGGTTTTCTTCTGATCGCTCAATACCCGGGTGGCCGTTACGTTTAGCTGACCGCTTGCGGCTTGTACGTATTTGTTATGATCATCACCTACTGCCGGCGTATTGACGAGTCTTAGAGTCCCACAATGAATTTTCCTGGCTCAGGAGAAAAGATGTGGTGTGCATATGAGATATGCGCAGGGACCCGATTAAATACGGATATATGATACCGTATATTAATCGGGCATTTTCTATTGATCGGGTCATATGTGATATGACCGGTTTGCAAAATCAAGTGTTGATTTAACAAATGACCTTTTGGATTAATTCATTAATTAAACCCTTTTTCTATTTATGTATGCATGCATGTATGTACATGATGATGTGCATGGACACATACATACATTGTATCATGGTTGTTGATACATATTTGGTGGCAATGCAAGACTCATATTGTAGTAATTATTTATTTATTTATCATTTTGAATTAAAAGAAAGGATAATTCACTCATGGTTAATGTTTATCATCTTTGACCATACTTGAACTACTTCTTAACCTTGAGTTAATTATCCTTTTGCATTATTAACTCATTGATAAAGATCTAGATAATTACTGACCATGGTTGAAGTGAGAAGGTTATAATATAGATTATTCATTGTCATCTCAATAATTCATCATATTATCCTTTGAGCTCAAGCTTAGCCATCATTATCTTCTTCTTCCTCTCTTGAGATTTTTCTTTGAGTGAAGTTGATAAAAAGAAAGGGTTTTGATTATAGAATACAAACCGCATCATCATACTACACACATCTAGCCCATTTGTGTAGGATGTTTGCTCTACTTCATTCACATATCAAGTAAAGCAATGAGCTTTGGGCAAAGGGAATTCGGGTGGATCTTCGTGGACTAGGAAGGCTTCCATCGATCCGTTCCAAACCCTCATAGTGCTATGGAGTCACCAAGGGAGGTCTACAAAGGTTGTAATCTCTAACCTTAGTGATAGTTTTTCATTTGCATGTGATGCTTAGTTGAAAACAAACCCTAAATTTCTAGTTATGATTCTTGTAAAGTTCACTTAGCACCTTTAAAATTTGATTATGGCATATGTGATGTTTCTAAACCCTTGATGAGGTGCTAGGTAAACCCAACACCCAGCACTATCTCACCTTCTCTCTTGATTCTCAACTCATGAGATTGTAGAGAGGATGTTAAGCTTGAAGGTGGAGGAACTCATGAAAAACTTAGAGAGGAGAGTGAAGATAATGGTTGGCCAAAAAACTCATCTCAAAATAATGAGCATCCATGGAGAGAGAAAATCTCATGCTAGGTTTTTTAAAACATTTCTTTTGAATTTAATATCAAGTCCATGCTTGAATAGTTTGCACAAATGAATTAAAAATTTATTTGTGCACACTATGCAAGCATGGTTCTCACCATACTCCCCTCTCTCAATAAACCACCTAATTTCCATTTATAAATAAATGGATAAAAACTAAATGCAGTGTCCACCTTCTAGAATGTTATCTGTAAAAATACGGATTACATTCTACTGTATATACATACCTGTATTCGAACCGAAATACGAATAGCCGAAGAGATAAAATAACACAAAGAACATAATACTAGAATATACATATTGAAATACATATACGTAAATTATTAAATCAATATCTGATTTAATAATCCGGCTCAAACCAGAACCGGCCAGTATTATCAACCGTCCAATCAAAAGTCCGGTTCACTAGAACACTCATTCGATCGGAACCCTGCGCGTATCCAATACGGCTACTATATCATTTTGCCAGAACCAGGGAAACCCTCTGTGTGGGAATCTAAAGACTCGTCAATATGGTGGCAGTGGGTTTAACCACAAGCACGTCTGCGGCACTAGCCGTAAGTAACAGCTACCCAGGTATTGAGCGAAAGGAAGGCCGACGAGCAAACTCATCCAAACCCCTACTGAGGCTGTCAGTGACAATATCCTTACAGTCCGGTCTGTTCGTCTAAGATTATGGCATATCAAGTCTAGGGGTGGATAAAGTCAAACCCCTAATAACCCGATATTTCGTGTCGGTATGAAGCCCATCACCCACTGAGAAACTACAGATCAAAATCAGTAATTCTCGACTACCTTGGCTAAGGATTTCTGGTGATGGCCACCCGTGCACCGCGTGACATCAACCCCCAATACCGGGAGAGACGAATCCCCGACGATCCTCCCACTGCCTCTATATGGCTCAGGACTGTACCTAACTAAAACTTGTTTGCACGACTCCTTTGAGCAGTGGTAGGGTAGTAATCAAAGCACAGTGGGAATCACACGAGAAAAATGACGATCTCAGGTCGACAGACTAACCTGTACATATGCCACCTGGAAACTGCTATTTGACAACAGGTATAATACCAACTAGCATGTTATCGGTGAGTCCGTCCTGTGTACTCAAAACCCAATGAGCACCTGTATACTATTTTAGGTAACTGACTGACACCAATGGCTGGTGAGACCGGCCACCATCCCTCGTCGGGGTCTCTATAAGTATACACTAGTCTACTCCGGAGTATCAATGCATAGTCTCGATACTCCTTCGTCCAGGGACATTTAAGGATGTGCTTATACCACTAAGCTCCCACATATATGATCGCCATCATAATACTGGTAGTCAAGAAAGAATCATATGGGCTCTATCAACATGTAATAGTGATCTGTAATACCACATAATGCATGTACATGATGACCGAAACAAACCAGGTAGCAAACTATCATCTCGGGTATGACTGTTCTACCCGTATAGGTCCTCCCTCAATCATCACAATCGCATGCCTGCGATTACAATAATTGACTTAAGGGCACAATAGCCAACACATACTATCATGTCGGGCTAGAAAGTCCTATATATATATATATATATATATATATATATATATATATGCCTTTAGGGCATACATATTCCTAACACAAAAGTGGGTATACTTATAACTCGCGATGGAAACTCTGTCTTCCATGTTTCCTGAGAATCTAGAATCGGTAACCACCTCCTTCAGGAGGCTACCATTACCATATTCCAAGAACATCAAATGCTCTTCACTGCTACCTTATGTTTCTCTAGGATTGGACTGATATACTATAGGGAGAAACACATGTGGTCACCATTGTTTTACCTATTTGCATCATAGGAACATCACTTCCTATCATGAGTATGTCATCCACATACTATATTAGGAATCTGACAACACTCCCTACTACCTTCTTATAAATACCATGTTCATCCCTCATTTTGATGAAGTCAAACGTTTTGACCGTATCATCAAAATATATGATCCTTCTCCGCTATGCTTGCCTTAATCTAAAGATAAACATAATCAACTTGAACGTTTACAGCTTCTCCCATTGACTAAGATAACACTTTGGCAGAGTCATATATACGTACACTTCTAAATCCAATTTAGAAAGAAATTATAGGCATCCACATGCCAGATATCATAGTCATGAAATACAACATTCGCAAGTTTTATCTCTATGGACTTCAGCACAAACACTAAAATAATAGTTTCATCACAATCCATAACGGGTATTTGAAAAAAACTTTTTATTACAAGTCTATCCTTATTAGGTTAGTACTTTTCCATTTGCACCGATCTCTAAAGATCTTCTTGCTCCTTATGGGTTTTACCACTTCAGGAGCACCCAACAAAGTCAACGCTTTGTTAGAGTACATGGAGTCCAAATAGGATAACTCGACATCCAGCCATCAGTTGGAAGTCACCACTTCCTATGGCCTGCAGATATAGTAGGGTTATCATCATATGAAGCAAGCCCCCCTATCACCTTCTATGAGTGAACCGAACTATCTCTCAGGTGTCTGAGATCACCTACTAAATTGTCACGACCCGAAATAGCACGTGACTCGCACTTGAATCATATGAAGTCTATAGGACCGCACCTAATTCAAGTAAGCCAAAAGCCCAGAAATCTAAACCATTTTAAATAAGAAGTGAAAGAAAACTTGTTTAAAGGAATTAGTTTAAATAAAATAAATGGCATTAAACAATTAAAAGCAACATCATATTTTCCCGAAAATTTCGGCAGAGTCTCCTTTGTAAATACTATCCCCAAACGGGTACAAACATGAACAATATGGATAAAGACATCTCCAAGCAGGAGCTAGCTCTTCGCCAATTGGCCGACACAACCACGCAAGCAAAATAATATACAACGCCGAAGGGTGAGGATCAAAACTCAGAAGAAAACCAATATCCACCAAAAAACCACAATAATACAAGAGCGACACTATGGTCGAAAGAATATACACCGGTCTTCTAAGTCTATTAATAATACAAGTTTGGTTGATGGAGTTTACTAGATACAACTGAATAAAAATAAAGATACCATGGTGGTCACGATACAAGTGAACCCACCAATAAGGCAATCACTCGGAAGGAAGTAGTGTGCCAGCAAACCGCAACGAAACCTATAAGGAAAAACCTGTTAGAAACTGTGGCACAATGGGGGTGAGTTGCCAACTCGTGAGTAGATAATATCACCAAGCAGAAATCGCATGTATGACTCTATCCTAGGTCATACGATAGTAATATCCTTAAAATAATATAGCCTGAAGAGTCTAAAACTGACGAGGTAATCATCTAACATCATTGTAATACCAAGTGCTCGCGTCAGTGCCTCAGGTAATAACATGCCACATATATGTTGTACAAATGCATTAAGAATGAACATAAAATTTATCTTGTAAGAGAAACCGTTTTCTTATCTCAATGAGATTTTTATATAAAACCGAAGTATCATCAATGAAATCAACAAAGAAATCCGTGTCAAGCATCGACACAAAATATATATCTCAATATCTCAATATCTCGGGCTCTGGAATCCGGACTGGCCCCGGGCTCCTGCAATCCAGACTGGCCCAAATCATAGATATCTCACGTCTACATCAGTATCCTCTGGATATCCGCAGCGTCATAAATAACCGGTCGGTAGTGCCCCCCTGCCGGGCTCAACGCCATCATTCGCGACCATCTTGCCCCGGGATACCGCACCGGGTCCACCATGCACCCGCAGATGGTTCCTCCTCCTCTTCGAATCGGGTGTATGATACCCCTCAAGAGCCGAGAAAACTCATGGTTGACATATCTCATATCATAAACCGCAATTTCTATTTTTGGAAATGATAATCAATTTTTAAAATCCTTGCGGTTTCTCCAAATCCAGAAATCTAATTGAAATCCGAAATCTCAAAATCACGAGGTCAATAAACAGTTAATACTGGCATAAAGCCCTATAATATTGCATGACAAATGAATATACACATGCATGAAATATCACAGTAATAAATACAATGTCTAAGCAAGCATATGAAAAAAGCGCACTGGTACTATGTCGAAACTATCAGCTAGCAATTTATACCAATGAGTAGTGTTTTCTAATGTGTACGTGCCATGAAGATTACCGATGATGATGTGTGTGAGCTGGCAAGCACCTGTACGTGGAGAATATGTAGGGTTCCTAGGCACACTAATGAGGTCTCACAAGGCATCAACCATGCCAATTTCAAAAAATTTCGGTGTCGAGAAACCCTAATATAGATCGTTAACTAGAGAATAGGCGAAACTACAAGTAGTAAACAACTTTACTGCTAAAAGGGAAGTGACTACAACCTTTGTAAATCCGGTCCTCCACCTCCATAGCTCCGTGATGATGTCCCTCCGCTGCGATCATCGGACCCCGGACTCTAGCGATGGTTTCGTTGAAGAAAAGATCGGGCTAGGTCGTCGACTTCGATGCCGAAGATGATCTATGTCGAGACAACTCAAGATCAAGCTCCAACTTCACCAAGTCATGAAACTTGTGAAGAAAACACCCTATACTACTTGGCAAGTGGTAGAGGATTAAGAAATAGGAAGTAGGTTCACTTTAGAATTGGATTTCTCACTCTTTTTCTCATTTCACCATTGAAGCTAGCAAGCTTTTTCTTCTTGAAGAAGAAGAGGAAGATGATAAAGAATATGATAAGAATAATTGGAAAATAGAAAATAAGTCATTCTTATCATAATGCAACCTTGGGTTAGATGTAGAGAATAAACCAAGGTTAGGTGAATGGTTAGGTTAGGCAAAAGAAACAAAAATGGTTGAACTTTTTCAAAGCTTCATGAAGCTTCTAAGTAAATCCAAAAAAGCAACCATTTCTTTTCTTGCCTTAAAAAGAATAAACAAAATAAATAGTTAAGAGAAGATAATAAAACCCTAACCATTCACTTAAACATGGTTTAAAGTAAACCTACACCCAAACTTGCATGTATCATCAAACATGATACAAACTAGTGCACAAAACTATATCATATATACAATGTGCATATCAAGTGAGAAAATCAACCTTAAGTGAACAAATACTAGTTAATGCAAAGTAATATATTAAATATATAATTATACATTAAATCATTAAATCAACACTTGATTTAACGATCCGGTCATATCGCATATGACCGACTAATATCCGATGTATCGACTTATCGAATCAGTCCTCGATTTGATAACTAGGTTATATCGCATACAACCAATCGATACATTCATCGTGAGAATAGAATACGGTATCACATACACGCATTATTCTCGGTCCGGCACATATCTCATATGCGCTCCTATTTCGCTTCGCTTGAGCCAGGAAACCACTGTGTAAGACTCTAAAGACTCGTCAATACGCCGGCAGCAGGTGATGATCATATCAAACACCAACAAGGCGCAAGCGGTCTGCTAAACGTAAAGGCCACCCGGGTATTGCACGATCAGAAGATCGACGAGCAAGCCCGCTCACACTCCTGTGAATCCAACCAGTAACACTTACCGTACAGTCCGGTCTCGTCGTCTGATATGTCGCATATCTCGCCTAGGGATGGTAAACGTCAGACCCCAATAGCTCGATAAGTCGTGTCGATATGAGGTTTATAACAGTTCGAGAAACTACTGGTAACTCTTACCAGTAAATCTCAGCAACCCTGGCCAGGGATTTCCGGTTATAGCCAATCGAACACAGCGCAACATCAACTCCCTATACCGAGAGAGACGAATCCCCTCCTATCGCTCATTGCCTCCATGTGATTCAGGACTGTACCCAAAAACCAATGTTTTGCACGCCCTCTTGGACGTGGTAAGGTGGAAATCAAAGCACAGTGTGAATCACACAAGACTCTATGACGATCTCGGGTCAACAGACTACTCTGTACCAGTGTCACCAGAGAACTGCCATCTGACGTAAGGTATAATACCATCTTGGAGTTCTCGGCGAGTCCGTCCAGTGTACCCAGTCTCCACTGAGCACCCGTATATCATCTCTGATGTCAAAAACCAATGGATATGGGATCATCCATCACCCATCTGTATGGGTCGAGAACGTATACGCTAGTCTACTCTGGTATATCGATGCCCCGTCTCGTTACACCCACGACTAGGGACTTTGAAGGATGTACTTATGGACTACCATGTCCCCACTAGTATGATCCGCATCATAGTCCAGGTAGTCAAGTACACATCCTAAGGGCTTTACCAACTTGTAACAGAGAGACAATCAGTATACACGTTAAGGTAAAGTGTAACCAGATAGCATACTATCATGTCGAGCAAGAAAGCCCTCCCTATATATGTCCCAGCATCCACTACAATATACATCCTATATATAGCAATGGCCTCTAGGGCATACATATAACTAACAATCTCCCACTAGCACTAGGGCCATCTGATAGCAGTGGTTGTAGTATCTCATACTCAACCAACCCATAAAAGTCTCTCTCTGGGAAAAGGCCTTTGTGAGTGGATCCTCCGTGTTGTCCTCTGAGTCTACTCTCCTAGCCTCGATCTCCTTGAAGATTAACCATCTTCATGATCAGGTGATACTGCCTCAGAATATGTCTGGATCACTGATGGGACGGACGTTCTTTGGCATAAGCCACAACTCTATTGTCACACAATGGGAGGAACTAAGTTCATCTCATGAACAAATATACATCCAGACTGCCTCTTTGGTAGCATCTTAAGTAGCGATGTATCAAGGCTTTATCGTCTAGTATGCCACGGTATCTAGCTTGGAACTCTTCCAACATACCGTCCTTTTACAAAGGGTAAAGACAATGCCTGTGACTGACATTTAGTCGTCCTTATCACCCTGGAACACTTCCAGTGATTCTCCCCAGGATCGATTAATACCATCTCACTATAACTAGTGAGAATCCTAACATCCAGTTACTTCTATCTCATAGATCAAAGCTCAGGATTTAGGAGGTATCACTTTGATCCTATACGGAGAATCCTTATGATAAGCGGAGATTGACCGAGCGTAGCATAGGAAACACCTTTCTTATCAAGAGTATGTCATCCACGTACTCTACGAGGATCACCACCATACTCCCTACTACCTTTTTGTATATACAAGGTTCATCTACCATTTTGATGAAGTCAAACTTTTTGACAACTACATCAAAACAGACGTTCCAACTCCGCGATGTCTGCTTTATCTTATAAAGCAACTTGCACACGTTTCAGCTGCTCCCACTGTCTATGAAGACCTCTGGCTGTGTACTTATAGACTCTCTTTTCTGAAACATCATTTTAGAAAAGCAGTCATGACACCCAACCACCAGATATCGTAGTCATGGTATGTAGCCGTGGCAAGTAGGATCTGGATGGACTTAAGCATAGTTCCCAGAAAAGGTTTCATCATTATCCACGCCTGGTTGATAACGAAAACCTTTAACAAGTCTAGCTTTGAAAGTCTCAACTTTTCCATCTATACCATGTAATCTTCTCAAGATTTACTTGCTCCTGATGGGGATTTAACCCTTCAGATATAGCAACCAAAGTCCATACTTTGTTGGTGTACATGGATTCCATCTCAGATCGCTAAGCATCCAGCCATTCTTACAGAGTCACTACTTTCGATGGCCTGCTCGAAACTAGTTGGGTCATCATCTCATGGTTCAATCCTTGCTCCCACTGTCATAGAGAAACAGAAGTATCTCTCAGGTGGGTGAGAAGCCCTACTAGATCGGCGGAGAGGCTGAGGTTCGTTGGTATCTACAGAATCCTTTGGTTCTACCGAATCATCTGCTGTAGTTTGTATAGCTGGAACCTTTCCAGTTCTACATGACTGACCTTGCCTCGAGCTTGTCCGGATTTTGCTTTTAGACATAGGCCGGACGACCCCAAATCTTAACTAGCTTAAGACATGGGCTCTTCCCATACCATATCTCATATGGAGTAGTAGGCTGTGATCTTATTCGAACCTAATTCAATAGGTATGCAGCTTCTCAAGTGCATAACCCCAAAAAGGAAACAGGTAACTCAGTAGCACTCATCATAGAGCGCACCATATCTAATTTGGTGCGATTGCTCCGTCCCGATACAACGTTGTGCTGTGGTGTATTCGGAGGAGTAATGCTGAGAGAGAATCTCATTCTCCTTTAGAATAGTCCAGAATTTCATGCACAAGTATTCTCCTCCGTGATCTCATCATAGGACATAATACTTATACCCGTATTTTGGTTCTCTACTTCTAACTTATATTCTGTGAATATCTCAAAAGGTTCGGACTTGTGTTTCAATAGGAATGTAGGTCTGAATCTCGAAAGATCATCAGAGAATGTAATGAAGTATAAAGAACCAGTCCTGGCATGTGTAGACAGGGGACCTTACATACATCATCATGTATCAGTCCCAAGAGTTCACCAACTCTTTCTCTGTTTCCAATAAACAGAGCTATGGTCATCGTATCTTTGTGACATGACCGGCAAGTTTCACAAGATGTAAATTCAAACTAATTTAAATATGCATCTAAATGTAACTTCAGCCAGTCGGGTCGCATTGATATGATCTAGTCTACAATGCCTCAAGAAGGATTCGTTCATTTCTGAACTCTTCCTCTTGTGTGTGTTCCGTATACTAAGAACTGTAGTTTGATTTAGAACATCAATGCTTTTAGATAACGTGCCTGACCCGATCAACTTTTGATATAGGAAATGTTCAAGACATTATCCAACAATACAAAATTATATCCTTTCTTTACTAATAAAGAGAATGATATGATTTTGTATATCAGGTTCGGTATCTAATAACATTCGTTCAGAATTAATGTATTGGTAATACAGGGTGACAGTGACCAACAGACTTGGCTGCAACACTTGGCCCGTTTTCTGTCTCATGAAACTTATCACCCGTTCTCAGTTCTCTACCTATCTGTAGCCCATGTAACATATTACATATACGGGATCCTGATCCGGTATCAAATACTCAGGACGTAGAGAATACTGAGAAACAGCTCTTTGTAATGAACAAACCCGAAGGAGATGCATCATATGCACTTTCTTCGTTTGAGCGGCATGGGAATTCTGGTAATCCCCAATTTCCTGCTCTGTCTTATAAAAATTATAAGTTGGAGCGGGACCAACGTTCCCCCGCTCAGTATAACAAGCGGGTTCGGTCAATAATCCGTATTATTATCTTGATTAAGGCGTGATATGGTCGCTACCTGGAGAGAGAGAGAGAAGAAAACACTCAGTGTGCGCTCTTGCAAGATCAGATTGGTTATCATTTTATCTAATCAGGATGGCTCCCACTGTTTTTATCAAATCTTCCTTCAAACCCTAAAAGGAAAGACTAGCCGGGATTAATTACACACTACAAGTTCTCCAATCTTTCAGCCAGGCCAGTGTCGGTACTTTGAGGGAAGTCCCCCGTGCTTTCGCACGAACCTAATTACTGTAAACCTCGTTTTCCCAGAGGCGTAACCCCGTTGACACCTTTCTAGACACCTACTTGATCGGCTAATTGTAGTGTATAAAACTCTCCCAGGAGTAACTCTTACTCGCGGCGGGTATCGGGATCCAACTATCTCATAGAAGGTATGCAATCTCATTGCAAATTTCAACACTTGAAATTCCCGATAATTTTTCCCCTAACGTGCTATGACCTTGACGAAAGCCAACAAACCATAGCCCGCTAGTCAAGTTCAACCCGTACATTTCTTGATTGAATTAAACCCACCCGCACGACCCTTGACGAAAGCCAACAAAGCCGCACGACTACCCTAATCCAATCGGATCGTATGCAGCAGATAAGAAGCATATAGCTACCGCACACTACACCTTGACGAAAGCCAACAAATGTTGCACGAATACTATATACAACTTATCTGAAATGACGGAGGGCTACGACAGGTTTCTCTGAAAACCTATTGCGTAATGAACTTGATATCGTTGTATGATCGAATGAATTTTGAAATGGAGTGTTTTTGAGGCTTTTCTAGTTTTGCTAAAGGGGTCACTCCCGGTGAAGGGATCGTCGGCCCTTTCCTCGTCGAATGAGGTGCGGGATATATCATATATATCACTGTGCAAAGCAAAAACTATAGAAGCTATCAAAAGACAAACCGAGTGTGTAGCATCTGCCAGTTATTGCTAAAGGGGTCACTCCCGGTGAAGGGATCGTCGGCCCTTTCCTCATCGAATAAGGTGCAGGATATATCATATATACCGCTGTGCAAAGCAAGAACTGTAGCTACCTGTTTTATTTTTGGAATTCGATTCTACAATATCTTTAGGTTTCTTTTATTTCATTAATCTCATTAATGAAGTCCCATCATTTAAGTACCTAAACATCACAGATAAATACGACGTACACTTATGCCATCTGCATTCCCCTCGATGTCCCCTCGTGCACTGTTAGGTTAGGTAACTAACGGCAGAGCGGGGCAGGGCTAGCGCGGGTGTAAAACATAAGCAACGTCTATATAATGTATCATATATACTATATACAGTATCCATCACAGAACATATCACATGATCACATCACAGATATCGCAGCAAAAGAATCATATGAAACATTGGATATACTAGGACGTCCGTGTTTTCAATACGAGCCAGTATAAAACACGGATTCCATAATCGCGATGAATAGCCAAACCCACACCCCTAGACCCCTACGAGAGCGGCAAGCAACCCTATCAATTCTAGAGTTAGGAGACCCGGACTCGACTCCTCGAGTTGGTCTCCCACTGGACTCCAGAACCCGGTTACTTGTGCCCTCCTCCTTGGGTCTATCCTAGTGCGGAAAAGTAAATAATATACAAAAGGTGACATCTTCCGCAGCCTGGAAGTTCCCTAGTAAAAGAATATTACATACAAGTTTTTATATGAATGAAAATGAAAAACTCTCATCTCACATAAAAACCCCCCGGCTATTCAAACACGACGATCCAATATAACATATCCAGCAACATATAAAATCACATGTCATCAACGTAAGTAAATATGCCCATCCCAATTGTCGTTGACATATAGCAACGAAACCGACGATATCACATATTACACTTACGGTCACAGAAAAGAAAGTGTAAAACTACAGCAGTTGGAATCCGTAACCTCTTTAGACATCGCATGCCTAAACAAATGAATTACTAAGACATCGCATGCCTAACAATTATAAACCCCGCATTTTAGTCACATTATCGAAAACTCTTTTCAATATCAAGTCGGGCAATTCAACAAGATTCCCGACATACTGATCGAATGCTCATCGCAAACTTTAGTAGGCGGCCGCACCCCCGATACCGTCGACGAAGTGCACTAAGGTGGAACACCGCTACCGCGAGCACCCGAACGGATGCTTTCGGCGACGGGGTTCTCCTACAGTCACTTGGTCGGGGCTAATGGGGTGAAGGTGTCTATTAAGTTTACCGGCGAGTATCCGCGTACGCTACGAGATTGCGACGGACTTTTGATCACATCAAAATTCCGTGGCAACCGATCAAGTGAGACTAAACTGCTATGTTTATAACATTCAAATCAGTTATCTCATAACTACATATGGATTCCAAATATTGTATCACATTACAGATAAAATAGAAAATGTTAAACTTTCTGATCGAACATTCAAACACCCATGTTTTCCCGAAATAGCTCAACACATGAAATAAGTTTAAAAACATCCAGTTCATGTCTCAGTACCAACGGTCCAGCCGTAGAAGGGTCAAGCCAACGCCTCATATGTGGCACGCCGTACTGCCCCAAACCCGAAGGTTCAAAGGGCAGTTCAAGACGGTCACATAATCGAGTTAAGGTTTGTTGTCTTCTAGAAGGTCCATCGCGTTACTTGCACTACTTAGAACGTTCTTAAACCACGGAAAAATCCAACACATGGAAATTTTCCGGCAGGGGAAAAAGTGGGTATTTATATCCGGTCAAACCTTTTAACATGTTCTAAAATTATCCGGAAAAGCTAAATAAACAAAGTTAAATAATCCGATCGAATTATCGAGTCCCCAATACACCCCACAAAACTCAACTCTTGAGTGAAACATAAAACTTCCCAGAAGAATCAGCAAACAACAACTGAGGTTACTGTGCAAAAATAATTCCCTGATCATTACATACGGCCGCGGAACCGCCGGTAATACCATGTCATTGCCGCGGTTTCGCGGCAGTTTAGATGTATTACAGTCACGTGCTTCACAGTAACTCATGTATTTGCCTGCTGATTTTTTTGAGAATTTTTAATTTGGAAAAATCCACTGTTTTAAAAATTATACAGAGAGGCGTGTCGTATGGGGTTTCGGGGTTCGATCGGGTTTCTAACTTCGTCTACACTTCGCTTAAGGCTCTAGCTAGGCTCTGATACCACTGTAGGATTCCTAGGCACACTAATGAGGCCTCACAAGGCATCAACCAAGCCAATTTCAAAAAATTCCGGTGCCGAGAAACCCTAATATAGATCGTTAACTAGAGAATAGGCGAAACTACAAGTAGTAAACAACTTTACTGCTAAAAGGGAAGTGACTACAACCTTTGTTGATCCGGTCCTCCACTTCCATAGCTCCGTGATGATGTCCCTCCACTGCAATCATCGGACCCCGGACTCTTGCGATGGTTTCGTCGAAGAAATGATCGGGCTAGGTCGTCGACTTCGATGCCGAAGATGATCTACGTCGAGGCAACTCAAGATCAAGCTCCAACTTCACCAAGTCATGAAACTTGTGAAGAAAACACCTTATACTACTTGTCAAGTGGTAGAGGATGAAGAAATAGGAAGTGGGTTCACTTTAGAATTGGATTTCTCACTCTTTTTCTCATTTCACCGTTGAAGCTAGCAAGCTTTTTCTTCTTGAAAAAGAAGAGGAAGAAGAAAAAGAATTTGATAAGAATAATTGGAAAATAGAAAATAAGTCATTCTTATCATAATGCAACCTTGGGTTAGATGTAGAGAATAAACCAAGGTTAGGTGAATGGTTAGGTTAGGCAAAAGAAACAAAAATGGTTGAACTTTTTCAAAGCTTCATGAAGCTTCTAAGTAAATCCAAAAAAGCAATCATTTCTTTTCTTGCCTTAAAAAGAATAAACAAAATAAATAGTTAAGAGAAGATAATAAAACCCTAACCATTCACTTAAACGTAGTTTAAAGTAAACCTACACCCAAACTTGCATGTATCATAAAACATGATACAAACTATTGCATAAAACTATATCATATATACAATGTGCACATCAAGTAAGAAAATCCACCTTAAGTGAACCAATACTAGTTAATGCAAATTAATATATCAAATATATAATTATACATTAAATCAATAAATCAACACTTGATTTAACGATCCGGTCATATCGCTTATGACCGACTAATATCCGATGTATCGATTTATCGAATTTGTCCTCGATTTGATAACTAGGTTATATCGCATACAACCAATCGATACATTCATCGTGAGAATAGAATACGGTATCACATACACGCATTATTCTCTGTCCCGCACATATCTCATATGCGCTCCAATTTCGTTTCGCTTATGCCAGGAAACCTCTGTGTAGGACTCTAAAGACTTGTCAATACGCCGGCAGCAGGTGATGATCATATCAAACACCCACAAGGCGCAAGCGGTCTGCTAAACGTAACGGCCACCCGGGTATTGAACGATCAGAAGATCGACGAGCAAGCCCGCTCACACTCCTGTGAATCCAACCAGTAACACTTACCGTACAGTCCGGTCTCGTCATCTGATATGTCGCATATCTCGCCTAGGGGTGGTAAACGTCAGACCCCAATAGCTCGATAAGTCGTGTCGATATGAGCACTATAACAGTTAAAGAAACTACTGGTAACACATACCAGTAAATCTCAGCAACCCTGGCCAGGGATTTCCGGTTATAGCCAATCAAACACAGCGCAACATCAACTCCCTATACCGGAAGAGATGAATCCCCTCCTATCGCTCATTGCCTCCATGTGATTCGGGATTGTACCCAAAAACCACCGTTTTGCACGCCCTCTTGGACGTGGTAAGGTGGGAATCAAAGCACAGTGGGAATCACACAAGACTCTATGACGATCTCGGGTCAACAGACTACCCTGTACCAGTGTCACCAGAGAACTGCCATCTGACGTAAGGTATAATACCATCTGGGAGTTCTCGGCGAGTCCGTCCAGTGTACCCAGTCTCCACTGAGCACCCGTATATCATCTATGATGTCAAACACCAATGGATATGGGATCATCCATCGCCCATCTGTTTGGGTGGAGAAGGTATACGTGTTAGGTCCACGTTACCTCTCCCGGTACTTTCGGGGTTGCGGAAACGGTAAATCAAAATTTTTCTTAAACTTTGTAACATGGACCGTAAAAGCCGGATCTTTGCTAAACTAAACTAGCATACTTGCAAAGAAGAATTAACTACTCGGCAAAATGGTTATACCTCAACTTGAACTCCTTCACTTCTTGTTGTTGTTCTTCTTTGATGTTCTTCTCTTCTTGTTCTTCTTCTCATCGCTTGCTCAATGGTTGATCCGGACTTCGGTCACCTCCGCGGCCTCCTTGAGTCGAAGACGATCCACCCGAGAGATGTACACCGAGCTCCACCTCAAGCCGAGGTAACTAGGGCAAGGAGATTGCTAATCTAGAAGCCCTTGGTAGTGTAGAGAGGATGTATGGATGTGTTTGTCAAGTAGAATCCTTTTTCTCTCAACACATGAGATCAAAGGAGAAATCAAGAGGAGGAAGAAGAAGGAGATTTTCTAGCAACCATGGAGCTTCTCATTTCAAGAGAGAGAATGAGAATGAGCAAATGAAAAGCTTAACCAAGAGAAAAACTAACCATGGTTGCAATAATGCACAAACATTATCATTACAAATCCAATCAAGATAAAGGTGATGGCTACAAATGACATGACCGTTATCATAACTAAATAAAAAGAAAACCAAAGAATACTTTATATCTTCTAAGAAGATCCAAGTCAACTTTGGTCAAATGGTCAACAAAGTCAAGATGGTCAAACGGTCAATGTAATTAGCCATAACAAAATTATCAATGAAAGGATTAGTAAATAATGTCCCCGGCTCATTATGGTTTTGACCAAACGAACTGTCGAAACGCTAATGAGTCCGCCTCAAAATGGTTTTGACCGAATCAACTGTCAAAACCCTAATGAGCCTGCCACATAGTGGTTTTGGCCGAACCAACTGCCAAAACCCTAATGAGGCACCTCCTCCTTCATCGCTCCAGAAAACTGTGCATACACACCTGCATCCGTATTCCGTAGAATGCGGATGCGCAGAAGACAAAACAAATCCATCCGTGCAATACTAGGATCTGGCTTAAACCAAAGCCCACTAGTATTGCCTGCCCGAACATCATACGCACACAAGTGTACGTAAGTGATCGCAGCCCTGCCGTAAAACCATACGGCCTCTACACGTTTCGCTCAGTGCAGGGAAACTCTCTGTGTGGGACTCTAAAGACTCGACTCTACGCTGGCAGTGGGTTTAACCACAGACCGCAAGCGGCACTAGCTGTACGTAACGGTCCCCAGGTAGATGTCGATAAGAAGGCCGATGAGGTAAACCCATCCGAACTCCTACTGAGTCTGTATGTGACAATCTCCGTACAGTCCGGTCTGTTCATCTGATACATCGCATGTCGGGCCTAGGGGGGCGGCAAGTGTCAGACCCCTAATAGCGGTACAAGTCGTGTCGGAGTGAAGCCCAGAACACCCTGAGATAACACTGGAACCTACCAGTATATCTCGCTTGCCCTGGCCTGGGACTACTTGTGTAATGGCTCTCCTAGACACAGCGCGATGTCAACTCCCAATACCGGGAGAGACGAATCCTGTCTAACCGTCACTGCCTCCAAGTGCTTCGGGACTGCTCCCAACTACTACCTGTTTGCACGACTCAGTAGAGCCGTGGTAGGGTAGTAATCAAAGAACAGTGGGAACACACTCGAGGCGAAGTGACAGTGTCAAGTCAGCGGACTAAGCTGTACTCATGTCACCTGGGAACTGATAACTGACGATAGGTATAATACCAACCATCAGTCCCCGACGAGTCCTGTCCAGTGTACTCGTAACCCAACGAGCACCCGCATACCATCTCAAGTACGACGTACCGACGGCTGTGGGACAGACCGTCTCCTATGCTGGGATGAGAAGCGCATACGCTAGTCTACTCCGGAGTATCGATGCCCTATCTCGGTACTCCCACGACTAGGGACGTGTATAAGGATGTGCTTGTAGATTACCCAGCCCCCACGAGTGTGATCGCCATCACAACGCCGGTAATCAAGCAAAGATCCTAAGGGCTCTACTAATGCGTATAGGTGATATAATAAATAAACACACATGTACACATTAAAGCAGAGGCAAACCAAGTAGCATACTACTATATTGAGCAAGATTGTCTGTACAACTGTGAATATCCCAAGCTTCCATCAAGTAATATACATACTAGTATGATACAGTAATGGCCTCTAGGGCATATACACTAACAATCTCCCACTTGCACTAAGGCCATGTACTGGCGTATCGAAGACCTATCATCTCGATCAGCCGCTCGAACTGAGTCTGGGGTAAGGCCTTCGTGAATGGGTCCGCAGTGTTGTCCTTTGTGTCCACTCTCCGCACCTCGATCTCCTGTCGATCAATGATCTCCCTGATCAGGTGATACCGCCTTAAGATGTGCCTGGATTTCTGATGGGACCTTGGTTCCTTCGCTAAAGCTATAGCCCCATTGTTATCGCAATACAAAGGTATTGGGTCAACAATGGACGGAACCACCTGAAGTTCACTAATGAACTTCTTAATCCAGACCGCCTCTTTTACGGCATCGCTTGCAGCAATGTATTCAGCCTCCATCGTCGAGTCTGCGACGGTATCCTGCTTGGAACTCCTCCAACATACCGCCCCTCCGTTGTGGGTAAACACAAAACCCGAGACAGACTTGCTGTCATCTTTGTCACTCTGGAAGCTTGAATCGGTAAAGGACTCGACCCTGAGGTCTCCATTACCGTAAACCAGGAACATCTCCTTAGTCCTTCTCAGGTACTTGAGAATGTTCTTCACTGCTGTCCAGTGGTCCTCCCCTGGGTCTGATTGATACCGGCTTACCGTGCTCAACGCGTAAGCTACATCTGGTCTTGTACATAGCATCGCATACATTATAGATCCTACCGCCGAAGCGTAGGGTACAGTGCTCATGCGAACCCTCTCCTCGTCAGTCTTAGGAGACATCTTCTTGGAGAGGGTAATTCCGTGCAATGCGGGTATGTTACCGCGCTTGGAACCCTCCATAGTAAATCTCTTTAGTACGGTCTCTATGTACCTGGACTGCGAAAGTCCCAATAGTCTCTTGGATCTATCTCTATAGATCTTGATCCCCAGAATGTACGAGGCATCTCCCAGGTCCTTCATGGAGAACCTTTGTGACAAAAACAGCTTGACCGATTGTAGCATAGGAATGTCATTTCCTATCAAAAGAATGTCGTCCACATACAAGACTAGGAATACGACAGTTCGTCCTACAATCTTCTTATATACACAGGGTTCATCTTCGTTCTTGATGAAATCAAATTCCTTGATTGCCTCATCAAAACAGATGTTCCAGCTCCGCGATGCCTGCTTTAATCCATAAATGGATTTAAGCAACTTGCACACCCTTCCGCTGCTCCCACTGTCTACGAAACCTTCTGGTTGATCCATGTAAACGCACTCTTCCAAACAACCGTTTAGGAAAGCCGTTTTAACATCCATCTGCCAGATTTCATAGTCATGGAAGGCAGCAATGGCAAGTAGGATCCGAATGGATTTGAGCATAGCCACCGGAGAAAAAGTCTCGTCATAGTCCAAACCAGGTCTTTGACGAAAACCTTTTGCAACGAGTCTAGCTTTATAGGTTTCCACCTGCCCATCTACACCAAGTTTCCTTTTGTAGATCCATTTGCATCCAACGGGTTTTACCCCAGGTGGAGCAATATCCAAGGTCCACACTTTATTGGTGTACATGGACTCCATTTCGGATTGCATTGCTTCCTGCCACTTATCAGAGTCCCTACTGATAATGGCCTGCCTGAAACTGGCAGGGTCATCTTCTTCCAAGATGCAATCCTCTCGATCCCCGTCAATGAGAAAACCGTAGTATCTCTCGGGCGGATGAGAAATCCTACCAGATCTGCGGAGTGGCTGGGGTTCTTCTGGGGTTATTGAATTCTGAGGTTCTGTCAAATTTTCAGTTTCATTTTGTGGTCGCTGAATTTCTTCCAGTTCTACCGAACTCCCACTTGTTTCTTTTGCAAGAAATTGCCACTCTAAAAAGGTGGCGTGGCGAGATACAAACACCTTCTGTTCCTCGGTGTGGTAGAACAGATATCCTGCGGAGTTCTTAGGATATCCCACAAATTTACATAGAACTGAACGTGCCTGAAGTTTGTCCGGATTTTGTACTTTTACATAGGCCGGACAACCCCATATCTTAATGCCTTTAAGATACGGCTTCTTACCATTCCATATCTCGAACGGTGTCTTAGGCACAGATTTAGACGGAACATCGTTCAATAGGTACGCCGCTGTCTGAAGCGCATGTCCCCAAAATGAAAGAGGCAACTCAGCACTACTCATCATGGAGCGAACCATATCCAATAGGGTACGATTCCTCCGCTCTGAAACACCGTTGTGCTGTGGCGTAAAAGGAGGAGTAAGCTGAGAGAGAATACCATTCTCTTTTAAGTAATCTAGGAATTCCGTGCTTAAGTACTCCCCTCCCCTGTCGGACCGGAGGATCTTGATACTTTTGCCAATCTGGTTCTCTACTTCCTTTCTGAATTCCTTGAATTTCTCAAAAGCTTCAGATTTGTGTTTCATCAGATACACATATCCGAACCTAGAGAGATCGTCAGTGAATGTGATGAAGTATGAGAACCCACCCCTTGCATGTATAGACATCGGACCACACACATCACTGTGTATGAGTCCCAAGAGCTCTCTTGCTCTTTCTCTATGTCCGGTGAACGGAGATTTGGTCATCTTTCCTTTTAGACAAGACTGACAAGTTTCATATGATGAAAACTCGAACGCATTCAAGAGTCCATCTTTATGCAACTTACTCAGTCTTTTCTCTCCAATATGACCAAGTCTACAATGCCACAAGTAGGATTCATTCGTATCTGAATTCTTCCTCTTGCGTGTGTTATGTATATTGAGAACTGTATTCTGATTTAGAACATAGATACCATTAAACAGTGTACCCTCTGCAACCAGTACCTTATCAAGGTAAATGTTCATGATATTCTTTTCAAGAACAAACTTATATCTATCTTTATCGAGTAAAGAAACTGATATGATGTTGCAAACCATGGAGGGTACATAGTAGCAATCGTTCAAAATCATAGTCTTGCCATTTGGCAATACTAGGTGATATTCACCGACGGCTGCCGCATTAACTTGTGCTCCGTTCGCTACTCTGAGCGACATATCACCCGGTGCAACTTTCCTACTTTTTCTCAGTCCTTGCAATAAATTACAGATATGAGATCCTGATCCGGTATCAAGTACCCAGGAGGTAGGGCTGACCGTAAAACAGTTCTCAATTACGAGAACACCTGAAGTAGACGCAAAACCATGCTTCTTCTTCAACTGGGTATCCTGGAAATCCAAACTTTCCTCTTTCCCATTCTCATACTTATGACTGTTGTCACAAGTTAGAGCTGAACCAACTTTCCCCAGTCCCGAATAAGAATTCGGTTCGGTCAAGCGATACATTTTATTATCTTGATTAGGGCGTGAAAAGGTTGCTGCCTGGAGAGAGAGAAAAGAAACACTCAGCGTATGCTCTTGCAAGATTAGATTGGTTTATTAATTTATCTAACCAGGATGTCTCCCACTGTTTCCTCAAATTCTTCTTAAAACCCTTTTAAAAGAAGAACTAGCCGGGTTTTAATTCACGTCACAATACTTGCTTAACCTTTCAGCCAGGCTAGTGTCGGTACTTCGAGGGAGGTTTTCCAACGCTTTCGCGAAGTTCCTTAATTAAAGAACCTCTTTTCCCTGGGGGCGTAGCCCCGCTAACACCTTTCTAGACACCTACTAGGTTTATAGCATTGATCGTTAAGTGAAATAATCTCCCGAGAGTAAACCAACTCATCAGTGGGATCGGGATCCAACTGTCATTGTGTGATAACCTAGATGGAATCCACTCTAGTCACCACACTCCAGAAGGTATGCTAAATCTGCAAGTTTCAGTTCTTTTGAAACTCCCGATGTGGTTTTTGCCCCTAGGATCCAAGTGACCTTGACTGAGCCAAAATGTCAAAAGATCCTAGTCAAGTTCAACCCGTCATTATCTTGACTGCATTAGACCCACCCGTACGAGTCCTTGACTGAGCCAAAATGACCGTACGACTGTCCTAACCAACCACTTTGTATCCTGCGGAAAAATATTACATAGCTACCGTTCACTACGCCTCGGCTGAGCACGAAATACGTAGCACGAATACTAAGCAATATTAATCCGAAACGACGGAGGGCTACGACTGGGTTTTGGCGAAAACCCGTTAACGTAATGAACTTGATTTCGTTGAAGGAACGTGATACACCCTTTTGAAAATTATAGTGGCGAAAACTTTTTGCTAAAGAGGTCACTCCCGGTGAAGGGATCTCGGCTCTTTCCTCGTCGAATGAGGTGCTGGGCATTCATAACCGAATACCTCGATGCAAAGCAAGAATGATCGACTATAGTGAAGTTATTACCCTGACGCAAATTTTTGTCCAAGGGGTCACTCCCGATGAAGGGATCTCGGCCCTTGCCTCGTCGACTGAGGTGCTGGGCATTCATAACCGAATACCTCAATGCAAAACAAAAAAATGAACGTCCTTGCAATAACAGCTTTTTGAAAAAATTGTTCCAACAACGTCTTTTAGGTTTATTTTCTTGCATTAGTTCTTTTAATGCGTCCCATCATTTAATCCTACCATTGCAGAAAACAACCAAAATATGACGTACGCTTATGCCATTCGCATTCGCCACGGGGTCCCGTCATCACCCGTTAGGTTACTTAACTAACGACAGAGCGGGGGCTGGGCTAGCGCTGCTGTAAAACATAAGCAACGCCTAAATAGAAAGCAATGATAGACATTACAGATCACAGATGAACACTTTGGATATACTAGGAACCCGCGATTCGTTCGAGCCTGCAACGAAAAACGGATTACACGGTCGCGATGAATAGCCAAAACCCCACCCAAGACCCCTACGGGTGCGGCAAACTACCCGCCAAGTACCCGAAGCGAAGCAACCTCCCTCAATGCCATGAGTAGGCCACTCGGCACTTCGAGCTACCCGGTAGTTTGTGCACCCCCTCAATGGGTCTATCCTAGGAGCAAAAACAGTAAAAAGAATTATACAATGACGGCTACAACCCCGACCCGGTTGTGCGGCCAAACAAATAATATTACATCAATTTACAATTTTGTTACATGAATGAAAGAAAAAGAAACTCTCATCTCACATCCACCCCGGCTATTCATCCGCGACAATCCAACGAGTTCATATCCACAAACCATCAAGAACAATCACAGATCACAGATATGTATAACCCCAACTAATCGACATATAGCGATTAGCCGACGTTCAATACATAAGAACATCACAGATATAACCTTTATAGTCAAAGTATATTGAAGTTCGGAAAAATACGGAATTATAGACCCCCAAAAACAAATTTCTATTCTGGAAAATCTGGGCACATATAATATATCTGAAAAATCCTAAAACCATGTCAGAAACACACTGCACCAAAATCGATGCAGTAACTCACCAAGTTGGCCGCGGAAGCGCGGCGCTTTGGTTGAGTCGCTGCATCATTTTTGGTGGTTTTCTTATAAAAACCCTGAGATGATTTTTGGGATATAACAAATTTTGTTTTGACCAGAAAAAGTTTTAACAGAAACTCAGATTTTTACAACTTGGTTTTTTCGATTTTTCCGTTTCGAACTTCGATACACTTTACTACTAAGCTAGTTTATGTTTAGTTAGGCTCTGATACCACTGTTAGGTCCACGTTACCTCTCCCGGTACTTTCGGGGTTGCGGAAACGGTAAATCAAAATTTTTCTTAAACTTTATAACATGGACCGTAAAAGCCGGATCTTTGCTAAACTAAACTAGCATACTTGCAAAGAAGAATTAACTACTCGGCAAAATGGTTATACCTCAACTTGAACTCCTTCACTTCTTGTTGTTGTTCTTCTTTGATGTTCTTCTCTTCTTGTTCTTCTTCTCATCGCCTGCTCAATGGTTGATCCGGACTTCGGTCACCTCCGCGGCCTCCTTGAGTCGAAGACGATCCACCCGAGAGATGTACACCGAGCTCCACCTCAAGCCGAGGTAACTAGGGCAAGGAGATTGCTAATCTAGAAGCCCTTGGTAGTGTAGAGAGGATGTATGGATGTGTTTGTCAAGTAGAATCCTTTTTCTCTCAACACATGAGATCAAAGGAGAAATTAAGAGGAGGAAGAAGAAGGAGATTTTCTAGCAACCATGGAGCTTCTCATTTCAAGAGAGAGAATGAGAATGAGCAAATGAAAAGCTTAACCAAGAGAAAAACTAACCATGGTTGCAATAATGCACAAACATTATCATTACAAATCCAATCAAGATAAAGGTGATGGCTACAAATGACATGACCATTATCATAACTAAATAAAAAGAAAACCAAAGAATACTTTAGATCTTCTAAGAAGATCCAAGTCAACTTTGGTCAAATGGTCAACAAAGTCAAGATGGTCAAACGGTCAATGTAATTAGCCATAACAAAATTATCAATGAAAGGATTAGTAAATAATGTCCCCGGCTCATTATGGTTTTGACCAAACGAACTGTCGAAACGCTAATGAGTCCGCCTCAAAATGGTTTTGACCGAATCAACTGTCAAAACCCTAATGAGCCTGCCACATAGTGGTTTTGGCCGAACCAACTGCCAAAACCCTAATGAGGCACCTCCTCCTTCATCGCTCCAGAAAACTGTGCATACACACCTGCATCCGTATTCCGTAGAATGCGGATGCGCAGAAGACAAAACAAATCCATCCGTGCAATACTAGGATCTGGCTTAAACCAAAGCCCACTAGTATTGCCTGCCCGAACATCATACGCACACAAGTGTACGTAAGTGATCGCAGCCCTGCCGTAAAACCATACGGCCTCTACACGTTTCGCTCAGTGCAGGGAAACTCTCTGTGTGGGACTCTAAAGACTCGACTCTACGCTGGCAGTGGGTTTAACCACAGACCGCAAGCGGCACTAGCTGTACGTAACGGTCCCCAGGTAGATGTCGATAAGAAGGCCGATGAGGTAAACCCATCCGAACTCCTACTGAGTCTGTATGTGACAATCTCCGTACAGTCCGGTCTGTTCATCTGATACATCGCATGTCGGGCCTAGGGGGGCGGCAAGTGTCAGACCCCTAATAGCGGTACAAGTCGTGTCGGAGTGAAGCCCAGAACATCCTGAGATAACACTGGAACCTACCAGTATATCTCGCTTGCCCTGGCCAGGGACTACTTGTGTAATGGCTCTCCTAGACACAGCGCGATGTCAACTCCCAATACCGGGAGAGACGAATCCTGTCTAACCGTCACTGCCTCCAAGTGCTTCGGGACTGCTCCCAACTACTACCTGTTTGCACGACTCAGTAGAGCCGTGGTAGGGTAGTAATCAAAGAACAGTGGGAACACACTCGAGGCGAAGTGACAGTGTCAAGTCAGCGGACAAAGCTGTACTCATGTCACCTGGGAACTGATAACTGACGATAGGTATAATACCAACCATCAGTCCCCGACGAGTCCTGTCCAGTGTACTCGTAACCCAACGAGCACCCGCATACCATCTCAAGTACGACGTACCGACGGCTGTGGGACAGACCGTCTCCCATGCTGGGATGAGAAGCGCATACGCTAGTCTACTCCGGAGTATCGATGCCCTATCTCGGTACTCCCACGACTAGGGACGTGTATAAGGATGTGCTTGTAGATTACCCAGCCCCCACGAGTGTGATCGCCATCACAACGCCGGTAATCAAGCAAAGATCCTAAGGGCTCTACTAATGCGTATAGGTGATATAATAAATAAACACACATGTACACATTAAAGCAGAGGCAAACCAAGTAGCATACTACTATATTGAGCAAGATTGTCTGTACAACTGTGAATATCCCAAGCTTCCATCAAGTAATATACATACTAGTATGATACAGTAATGGCCTCTAGGGCATATACACTAACAATACGCTAGTCTACTCTGGTATACCGATGCCCCGTCTCGATACACCCACGACTAGGGACTTTGAAGGATGTACTTATGGACTACCATGTCCCCAGCAGTATGATCCGCAACATAGTCCAAGTAGTCAAGTACACATCCTAAGGGCTTTACCAACATGTAACAGAGAGACAATCAGTATACACGTTAAGGTAAAGAGTAACCAGATAGCATACTATCATGTCGAGTAAGAAAGTCCTCCCTATATATGTCCCAGCATCCACTACAATATACATCCTATGTATAGCAATGGCCTCTAGGGCATACATATAACTAACAGAATACGCATTATCGGTAATGGTGCTGGTGTCCTGACAGCATGGGTTCATAATAACTAATGAAAAAACAATTAAGCATGCAATACGATGCGAAGAGCAGAATATACAGAAAATGAAAGTAACGCAACATATAAGAATATACATTATACATACGAGTCATACACTTTTGGCATTTGAAATAACACGAATCGCGGTGTTTTGAAAATAGGGGCCACGGTGTTTTTAGGAAAAGGTACGTCCTTTGAAATCTCTGTAGTATCTCTTGGCCTGTGTTTAAAATACTCACAATTCGTTAGTTTTTGGAAATAAGTATGACTCAAGTCCAATCTAACATCTATTAAGTAAACTACATGGAAAGGCTAAGAAACTAGTCAAAAGGGTTAGGAAAACCACCTAAGTATGAGTTGATATATCTAGTAGTCAGTGATCCTACCTCAATAGCGTCACATACGATAAACTATATAATACGACATCCTCAAATCAAGAGTGCGAATCAATTATCATATTTATACATCGTATGGTAAAATCCATCGTACGGCATCCCAAAATCGGGGTACGGGTCAATATCACATATACCTCATTATTCATCTAGTATCGTTATCATAATATCATACACTAGGGGTACTGATATAAAGTCTTGTACACTCCGACACCACCTAACATATATCCGCGTTTGAATAAAACACATCGCCCATCGATCAACTATACTATCATGTAGTATATCATAACATGACCCAATTCATATCACGGATCTCACGGCATCATGCCCAAACACATCGACTCATCTCTAAGTATCATATACTATCCCCAACATACGTGTGTGTGTGTGTATATACACACACACACACTAAAACATTCACACACACACACACAAACACACACACACACACACACACACACACACACATATGCATATAAACATATACACCCAAAACCATGTCACGTGTATGCGTGCGTGTGTGTGTCTACTTTTACTCTAAGGTATCGCAACTAGAGAACTAAACTAAAAACGCTATCCTCCGAAAATGCTAAAACTAACCCTTGATTTCCTAATCCGTTCTTGCTAGTTATCCACGTATCACACTACACATAATATAAATATAACATGTCAATGCTACACTACGAACTTCGGGGGTGCTATACGCCATACGCCCGACTTCCCCCGTAGATATACATCTACCCACCTTGATCTTTTCTTGCCGAAGTCAATGTCTCAATTCTCTTCCTCATCTTTCGAAGTCCGCATGAAGGTGCCTACATATAATCATATAATATCATAAACCGAAATCGCGGATAAAAACCAAAATGGCACGCGAAACGCACATAGGTTAAAACCTATGGTCTACGCATGCAAGAAGAACCAATAACCCTCGACATCAATGTACAAACGCCAATCGATCGAGACAACACATAAATACCCAAGTTCAAGTTACAGAATTCGCAAAACCGAAACCAGAAACGATGTAAAACACTACCAGATTTTACCCTGGGTTAAATTAGCCAATTTTGCATATAGGGTAGGTATAATTTACTGAAAATGGAGCTATGGACCAAGCACGAATGTAATTGGAAGTATCCAGGCCGCAAATTGCGGCCATGAGGAATTTAATTGCAGCCAAGTATGGGAGATGGGGCTTCGGGTCTTTAGGGTATACTCCAAATCACTTGCACACTTCACTGTAATCGCTAAATATTTTTCAGGTGCCCCGGTTCGTAGCAGATCTCCAATAACACCACAATTCCTACACAAACCTGATATCCGGGATTTCTAAGTTTGGGGTTTGGGGTTATAGTCTCTTGTTTAGTTCAGAATACTAACACTACAGGGGTTGTAGTCACTAATTACACTCACATACACCATCCCAACTCAAAGAAAGCCCTAACCCTCATCTTGGAATTTCCAAACCTCACTAAACCTCACTTAATCACTTCTAAACTAATATAGATGCTAAAGTAAACCAAATACTACACTAATGGTTAAAGAATTACCTCATTTGGAAACTCAAGAATTTTCTTGAGTTGCCCCAAGTGACCAAAATCCAAACTTTCTTGATTCCCCATGATTGTAGTGAGCTTGTGCACAATTTTAAAAAAGGGAAATTGGTGTTTTGAGGTGGTTTTGGTGGTGTTGTGTGGAGGTAGAGGAGGTGGAGAGAAGGGGGCAGCCATGAGAGAGGAGGAGGTGAGAATGATGAAGAAAATGGAGGGGAAACAAATGGGAGCAATAGTCAGATGACCCTTCACCTCTCTCACTCTTCTCTCTCTTGCCCATAATTATTTCTTTAATATTTTCTTTTCTTTTCTTTTTCTTTATCTCTTCATCTCATTTAAAAACAAAGCCATGCATGAAAAAAAAGAAAAAGCCATGGTAGAAAAATGTAACAAATGTGTAATATGATATGGTGCATGTCACATGCACAAAACAAATCAATGCGTAATTAAGTACCAATCGAGTTTAGTAATACTAATTTATATACAAATCATTGTATACTAAATTTTAAAATTCCCAATTTTCATAAATTCTTTTAAAATAAAAAATTGATATAATATTTCCCAATTTATCGGTATATAATTATACCACGACATTAAAACTAATCTCCATTCATTAAAATATTGATAATATTTATTATTTTAATTATTTAAATTCCCAAAAATAATATTTTAATTTTCTGAAATGTTACAGTCTGCGGAGTAGGCTAAGGTTTGTCAGGGCTAATTGAATTTCCAGGTTCTACTTAATCTTCAGTAACCGTTTGTGGTTCTGGAATCACTTGTAGTTCTAACTTACACCCACTAATTTCCATTGCAAGAAATTTCTTTTCTAAAAAGGTGGAGTATTGAGAACAAAACAACTTTTGATCCCGAAAATCGTAAAAGTTAAACCTTCATCAATTCCCGGGATAACCCAAAAACTGCCATTACCAAAACGTGCACTGAGTTAATCCAGATTCTAGTTTTAATGATAAGTCGGTCAACTCATCATCTTAACATTCTTAAGATGAAACCCATTCTATATCACATATAGAATTTGAGGCACTGATTTAGGTTGAACTGGTATCAATTGATATGCATCTATTTCTAGTGCATCCCTTAATTGAAAAAGGAGATTTAGCATTACTCATCAAGGAGCGTACCCACGGATGAGTAATCTGAGACATAATCAAATTCTCGATTATAGAACTACGGAATATGTGGTATAAGTATCCATATCTTTGTGCACTTCAAAGAATCTCGATACTTCCAACTTTTGGTTCTCTACTTTATTCTTATATCCTATGAACTTCTCAAAATCATTGGACTTTGCATTACAACAAGAATTTGTGTCTCAAACCAGAGAACTCATAGAAAAATGGAACGAAGTATGAGTACCAACCTTTTTTCCTTGCGGACAATGGACAACATAAATCACTATGTATGGTTAGTTACGTATATGCCCTAGAGGCCATTATTATACATGTGATGTATATTATAGTGGATGCTTGGATATATAGAGAGAGAGGACTTTCTTGCTCGATATGATAGTATGCTATTTGGTTTCACTTTGTCTTAACATGTTGATTTGTATTGGGTTACTGTCTTGCTCTCACATGTTGATAAAGCCCTTAGGATATGTACTCGACTACTAGGACTATGATGCAGATCATACTAGTAGGGCCAGGGTAGTCCAAGAGTACATCCTATAACTGTTCTTAGTCGAGGGAGTATCGAGACAGGGCATCGATACTCAAAAGTAGACTAGCGTATACGCTTCTCGACCCATATGATGGGCAATGGATGATCCCATATCCATTGGTGTTTGACATCAGAGAAGGTATATGGGTGCTCGGTGGAGACTGGGTACACTGAACGGACACGCCGAGAACTCCTAGATGGTATTATACCTATCGTCAGATAGCAGTTCTATGGTGACACTGGTACAGGTTAGTTTGTAGACCCGAGATCGTCATAGAGTTTTGTGTGATTCCTACTGTGCTTTGATTTCCACCTTACCACGTTCATGAAAATGTGCAAAACGGTGGCTTTTGGGTACAGTCCCGAATCACATGGAGGCAATGAGCGATAGGAGGGGTTTCGTCTCTCCTGGTATTGGGAGTTGATGTTGCGCTTTTTTCGATTAGCTACAACTGGAAGTCCCTGGCCAGGACTGATATGGAGATCTACTGGTAAGTGATATAAGTAGTTTCTCGACCCGTTATGAGCCTCACATCGATACGACTTATCAGTGTCATGACCCAAAAAGTACGGAACATGACCGGCACATAAATTACGAAACGTCTCGAGGTGTACGTAATCTAAGTAAGCCAAAACCCAGAAAGCAAAACCAAGTAAAGCGGTAGAGTGAAGGAAATCCAATTTAAATCAAGTAGTTTAGCAACATAAGCTGAAATGTGCATTTTTAAAATCACAAGTCTTTTCTGAAAATTTCGGCAGAGTTTCCTTTGTAAATACTGGCCCCGAACGGGGTACAACATGATAAATATATACATGAATGATAAAAGGCATCCCTAAGCGGGAGCTAGCTCTTCGTCAATTGACGGCCACAACCACGCAAGCAATATAATATACAGCGGCGAAATGCGAGGATCAAAACTGAAAAGAAAACTCAAACAACATGAAATCCACAATAATACAACACGCGACTCTAGGGTCGAAAGAATATACATCACTGGTCTCTAAGTCTGAATAAATATACAAGTTTGGTTGATGGAGTTACTAAATACAATTGAATAAAATAAAGGTATAATAGTGGTCACGATACAAGTGAACCCACCTACCAAAGCAATCACCCGGAAAGGAAGCAGCGTGCCAGCAAAGCCGTAACGGAACCTGTACGGCAAAATCTGCAAGAAACTGTCGCACAACGGGGGTGAGTTGCCAACTCATGAGTATAAAACATCACCGAGCAGAAATCGTATGTATGACAAAATCCTAGGTAAATATGATCAATAATATATATAACCTCAAATGATAAGTCTGAATCAAGAAAAGGTGGCAAGGGTAAATATCTATACATAAGTGTAATCCCATGTGCTCGTGTTAGTGTCTTAAGTAACAACATATTATATGAATGAGGTATGAATGCATGAAAACATAATACATGTAAATGAAGAAACACTTTTCAAAACTTAGTGAGATTTCTGTATATTTAAAACAAGGTATCATCAATGAAATCAATATAATCAGTTTCTAGCATCGACACAAAACATAAATCCCAACATCTCAATATCTCAGGCTACCGCTATCTGGAATGGCTTGTATCATCAAATCTCAATACCTTAATATCTCAAAATCTCAGTGCCTCAAATCTCACTATCTAGGGCTCCGACAGTCCTGATCGGCCCCTATCATAAATCACACGACCACGAACGGTATCCTCCGGATATCTGACGCGCCAGGTAAAATCACCGGTAGGCAGTCTGCCCCTACCGGGCTCATCGTCTACACCTCGATTTTCTTGCCCCGGGGTACCTTACCGGGTCCACCATGTACCCGCAGACGGTTCTTCCAACTCTTCGAATCGGCTCTCAAAATCCATCTCATAACTGAGAAAACATCATGGTGGACGACTCATACATCACGAGAAAACCGCACTTTTCATTTTAAAAAGAGAGAGAGTGAAAGAAGTTTATATATATTCTTGTGGTTTTCTCCCAAATCCAGGAATCTCATAATAATCCGAAATCTAAGAATCGACAGTAAATAAACAGTGAATATCGGCACAAAACTCCATAATACTGCATAAGAGTAAATAATAATATGCATGAATTTACAAGTAATAAGTGAAATGTCTAACCTGACATATAAAGCAAGTACACTAATATCATGTCGAAACTATCAGCTAACAAGCTATGTCAATGAAATAATATTCTCTAAAGTGTACGTGACATGGTAATTACCGATGATGATGTGTGTGTAGGGTTTCTAGGCACTCTAACAAGGGTTAAGAAGGCATCAACCATGCCCGATTAAAATTTTAGCCGTGCCGAAAAACTCTAAACAAGATCTTTGCTAGATTATTAGGGTTACACATGCAAGTAAATATCATTTACGACTAAGTGAATACAAAATACAACCTTTGTAGATCGGTCCTTCACTTCTAAATCTCCTTGTCATAGTCCCTTCGCTGCGATCATGGTTCTCCCGGGCTCTTGCATGGCTTCACGAGGCGAAAGAAGCGTCCTTACTTGAAGTCTTCGAGGCCGAAGATGATCTACGTCGAGGGAATACCAACTCAAACTACTACTTCACTAACCTAGTGAATTAGTGAAGCAAACACCCTAAACTAAAGTGCTAGTCTAGTAGACAATGGAGAAATAGGAAGTGGGTTCTCTTTAGAATTTGATTTCTCACAATCTTTCACTCTTTTTATAAAACCCTAGCAAGCTTTTCTTTTGCTCAAAGAAGAAGAAGAAGATGAACAAAAGAAAAGATGAGAATAATGATCAAGTCAAGAGAGCTAACCATGGGTGAGTGAGTATCATATACTAACTCATGTAGAGACATAACCATGGCTAATCAAAAATGGTTAGGTTAATAAAAATCTAAAGTAAAACAAAGTTAGTGGACTTTGTCAAAGCATCCACAAGCTTCTACAAGCTTCATGCTTGTGACAAAAGCTCCACTAATTTGTAATTACCTTAAATAATTATAAACCACCATTTAAAATAGAATGGTGTATGTCTTGCACACCCATGTATGATGTATCAACAACCATGATACAAAATGAAAACACATTTTAATATATATCACATATACATTAAAGTTGTGCACATGTGAGAAAAATCCTTAAGTGAACAAATGTTAGTTAATGTAAATTAGTATATCAAATATACAATTATACACTAAATTATTAAATCAACACTTGACTTAATAATCCGGTTATATCTCATATAACTGACTAACATCCAATGTATCGACTAATCGAATCAACCCTTGATTCGATAACCCGGCTATATCTCATATAACCGACCGATACAAAAAGTCGCGAGAATAGAATACGGTATCACATACATGCTTTATTCTCGGTCCCGCACATATCACATATACGCTCCTATTTCGTTTTGCCTGAGCCAGTAAAACCTCTATGTAGGACTCTAAAGACTCATCAATACGCCGGCAGTAGGTGATGATCATATCAAGCACCCACAAGCCGTCAGCAGTACTAGCTGGACGCAACGCCTACCCGGGTATTGAGCGATCAGAAGATCAGCAAGTAAGCCCGCTCCAACTCCTGTAAAAGCCTGACGGTAACACTTCCCGTACAGTCCGGTCACCTCGTCTGATATGTCGCATATCAAGTCTAGGGGTGGTAAACGTCAGACCCCAATAACCGATAAGTCGTGCCGATGTGAGGCTCATAACGGGTCGAGAAACTACCGGTAACACTTACCGGTAAATCACTAAATCAGACCTGGCCAGGGACTTCCCTGTTATGGCCAATCGAGCACAGCGCAACATCAACTCCCAATACCGAGAGAGACGAAACCCCTCCTATCGCTCACCGCCTCCATGTGACTCGGGAATGTATTCAAAAACCACCGTTTTGCACACCCACTTGGACGTGGTAAGGTGGAAATCAAAGAAAAGTGGGAATCACACAAGACTCTATAAGGATCTCGGGTCTACAGACTAACCTGTACAAGTGTCACTAGAGAACTGCCATATGACGTAAGGTATAATACCATCTGGGAGTTCTCAGCGAGTCCGTCCAGGGTACCCAGTCTCCACTAAGCACCCGTATACCATTTCTGATGTCAAATACCAATGGATATGGGATCATCCATTGCCCATCTCATGGGTCGAGAAGCGTATACGCTAGTCTACTCTGGTATATCGATGCCCTGTCTCGATATACCCACGACTAGGAACATTAAAGGATGTACTTATGGACTACTCTGTCCCCACTACTATGATCTGCATCATAGTCCAGGTAGTCAAGCACACATCCTAAGGGCTTTACCAACATGTAACTATAAGACAGTATCAAGAGACAAGTATACATTTTAAGATAAAGAGCAACCGGGTAGCATAATATCATATCGAGCAAGAAAGTCCTCTCTATATATGTCCAAGCATCCAATATAATATACATCATCTGTACAATACTGGTCTCTAGGGCATACATATAACTAACAATTGTAGGGTTACTAGGCACTCTAACAAGGGTTAAGGAAGCATCAAACATGCCCGTTCAAAATTTTAGCCGTGCCTAACAACCCTAAACAAGATCGTAGCTAGAAAATTAGGGTTTCATATGCTAGTAAACTACGTTTACGACCAACTGAATACGAAATACAACCTTTGTAGATCGGCCCTTCACTTCTATAGCTCCTTGTTAAAGTCCATTCGCTGCGATCGTTGTTCTCCCGGACCCTTGCATGGCTTCACGAGGCGAAAGACGCGTCCTTGCTTGAAGTCTTCGAAGCCGAAGATGATATACATCGAGGGGATACCAACTCAAGCTTCTACTTCACTAACTTGAGAATTAGTGAAGCAAACACCCTAAACTAAAGTGTTAGTCTATTAGTGTTAGGTTAGTATAGCACCCTATGAAGAGATTTCAAGCATCACATGACCTAAAGTTTTCATTTTTAAGGTGCTAAACCAACATGCAAGTGGATCGATCCTAGAAATTAGGGTTAACAAACTATAAGTAAGTAAAGATTAGGGTTTAAAGGCTACAACCTTTGTAGCTCCCATTTTTGCTTCACTCCTTAGGCTCTTTGAGTGTTGGATGAAGGTCCACTCGTCGTTCTCTTGCGTCCACGATGATCCACCCGGAGCTTCCCGTCCAAGCTCGCTACTTCGTCAAATCGAAGATAACACTCTAAACAAAACGGCTAAGCTTGTGTAGAATGTTGTTGTGGCTTTGGATCTCACTTCAAAAACCTTTCTTTGATTGTGTTTGACTCACTAGAAAAAACTAGAGAGGAGAAGATGAAGGAGGATGAAAATGGTGGCTATTTCTTTTCAAGAGATAAAATGATAACCATAAGGTTAAGCTTCAAAAAGAAATAAATATCACTATATATATTTATTCCTTCTTGACTCCAACCATGATTAAATGATCGATGATTAATTTAACTTGGGTTTAGAATGATAAAGGAAAGGATAACCATGGTTTAGTGGTAGGTGAGCATGGTTAGGTTAGAAGAAGCATGTAGAAACTAGCATAATTATCCTTTCCTTTTCATTTCCTTTTAAAACCAAAATTAAATAATTATCCATTGTTTAATTTATGGTGTGAGGCTTATATTGCCACCATTTCCATATATAATCAACCATGATGGTTTGATGTATGTATGTGTACATGTATGCACATTTACATGTGCATGAAACTAGAAAAGAAGAAAGAAACACATGCATGCATGCATACATACATCAAACCCTAGAAAGGTTTTAAGTGAGAAAACTAATGGTTAAATGATAAATCAACACTTGATTTATCAATCCGGTCATATCTCATATGACCCCACCAAAAGCAGTTCACCCGATCAATGTTCGGTATCATATACGCACATTTCAATCGGGTGCATGCGCATATCGCATATGCGCACCACAACGTTTCGCCTGGACTGGGTAACTCCTCTGTGGGACTCTAAGACTCGTCAATACGCCGGCAGAGGGTAATGATCATATCAAGTACCCTCAAGCCGCAAGCGGTCAGCTAAACGTAACGGCCACCCGGGTATTGAGCGATCAGAAGACAACAAGCGAACCTGCTACAACTCCCGTCGAGCCATCCGGCAACACTACCGTACAGTCCGGTCTCTTCGTCAGATATGCTGCATATCGAGCCTAGGGATGGTCACGTCGACCCCAATAACTCAATAAGTCGTGTCGGTGAATGGTCTATAACAGATCGAGAAACTACTGATAACACTTATCAGCAAATCTCAGCAGCCCTGGACAGGGACTTGCTGTTATAACCAGTCGAGCACAGCACAGCATCAACTCCTAATACCGGGAGAGACGAAACCCCTCCTATCGCTCATCGTCTTCGTGTGTCTCGGGACTGTACCCATCGGCCACCTGTTTGCACGACTCAGTAGAGCCGTGGTAGTGTGGCAATCAAAGTGCAGTGGGAGAACACACAAGACTCCATGACGATCTCGGGTCTACAGACTAACCTGTACCAGTGTCACCTGAGAACTGCTATCCGACGATAGATATAATTCCATATAGGAGTTCTCGGTGAATCCGTCCAGTGTACCCAGTCACCACTGAGCACCCGTATATGATCTTGATGTCAAACATCGATGAATGTGGGAACATCCATCGCCCATCGTATGGGTCTAGTATCATATACGCTAGTCTACTCTGGTATATCGATGCCCCATCTCGATATACCTACGACTAGGGACGTTCCAGGATATGCTTATAGACTACAGATGTCCCACTAGTATGATCTCCATCATAATCAGAGTAGTCAAGCCGATATCCTCAGGGCTTTATCAGCATGTATGAATGAATAAAAGCATGATCAAATAAACATGTCAGATAAAGAAGAACCATATAGCATACTATCATGTCGAGCAAGAATGCAAACTGAATATATATACATGTATAGATACATCCACTATCACATAATGGCCTCTAGGGCATACATATATCCAACAATCTCCCACTTGCACTAAGGCCAGTTATTGGCGTATCTCATACCCAACATCTCAAAAAGTCGCTCATGCTGCGGCTGAGGGAGAGCCTTGGTGAATGGATCCGCGGCGTTGTTCTTTGTGTCTACTCTCTTAATCTCGATCTCGCGGCGAAATCTCCCGGATCAAATGAATGCGCCTCAGGATATGTCTGGACCGCTGATGGGATCTGGGCTCCTTGGCTAACGCCATTGCCCCATTATTGTCACAATACAAAGGTATTGGATCAATAATGGTTGGAACTACTCCTAGCTCCGAGACGAACTTTTTCATCCAGAAGGCTTCCTTGGCGGCATCATTTGCAGCAATGTACTCAGCTTCCATCATAGAGTCTGCAATGGTATCTTGTTTGGAACTCTTCTAACTTACCGCCCCTCCATTGAGGGTAAATACAAACCCTGAGATAGATTTGCCGTCATCCTTATCGCTCTGGAAGCTCGAATCGGTAAAGGCCTCCATTTGGAGATCTTTATTACCATACACCAAGAACAATTCTTTAGTCCTTCGTAAGTACTTAAGAATGTTCTTCACAGCTGTCCAGTGGTTCTCCCCTGGGTTGGATTGATACCTGCTTACAACACTAAGTGCATAAGCTACATCTGGGCGTGTACATAACATCGCATACATTATAGATCCTACTGCCGAAGCATAAGGTATAATGCTCATGCGAGCTCTCTCTTCATCGGTCTTTGGACAAGAATCCTTGGAGAGAGTGACTCCATGGCAAGCGGGTAAGGCACCCCGCTTGGAGTCTTCCATACTAAACCTCTTTAGGATGGTGTTGATGTACCTGGTTTGGGACAGTCCTAATAACTTTTTGGATCTATCCCTATAGATCCTTATGCCCAGGTTGTATGTGGCATCACCCAGGTCCTTCATGGAGAACCTTAGTGATAAGAATGATTTGACCGACTCTAGCATAGGAATATCATTTCCTATCAGAAGAATGTCATCCACGTACAATACGAGGAATGTGACAGCTCTTCCTACAGCCTTCCTATAAACACAAGGTTCATCTGGATTTTTGATGAAATCAAACTCTTTGATAACATCATCGAAACAGATGTTCCAACTCCGAGATGCCTGCTTTAACCCATATATGGATTTAAGCAATCTACATGCTTTCTCGCTGCTCCCACTGTCAATGAAGCCCTCCGGCTGATCCATATAAACACATTCTTCTAAATCTCCATTTAGGAATGCTGTTTTAACGTCCATCTGCCAGATTTCATAGTCGTAGTGAGCAGCAATAGCAAGTAGGATCCGAATAGATTTAAGCATGGCTACGGGCGAAAAAGTTTCGTCATAGTCCAAACCTGGTCTTTGACGAAAACCTTTCGCCACAAGTCTTGCCTTATAGGTCTCTACCTGCCCATCCACACCAATCTTTCGTTTAAAGATCCATTTGCACCCTACAGGTTTTACCCCAGGGGGTACAATGTCCAAAGTCCATACTTTGTTGGTGTACATAGACTCCATTTCGGATCTCATGGCATCCAGCCACTTCACAGAGTCACCACTCGTGATAGCTTGCTGAAAACTGGTAGGATCATCATCTTCCATGATACAGTCTTCTCTGTCACCATCAATGAGGAAACCGTAGTACCTCTCCGGTGGGCGAGAAGTCCTACCAGACCTACGGAGTGGCCGAGGTTCTTCAGTTTCTGTTGCAACAGCCGTTTCAACCAAATCGTCATTTGTAGTTTGTGTCTCCAGAACCTCTTCCAGATCTACTACCTTGCCATCATCTTTATCTGTGAAAAACTCTTTTTCCAAGAACGTGGCATACTGAGAAACAAACACCTTTTGTTCCTCTTTGTGGTAGAACAGATATCCATAAGAATTCTTTGGATATCCCACAAAGTTACACATGACTGACCGTGTCTCGAGTTTTTCCGGATTCTACTTTTTAACTTAGGCCGGGCAACCCCAAATCTTAATTCTCTTAAGAGATGGTCTCTTCCCATTCCATATCTCATATGGCGTGGTAGACACGGCTTTGGTCGGAACCCTGTTTAGCAGAAACGCTGCAGTCTCCAACGCATGCCCCCAAAACGAGACTGGTAACTCAGCATCACTCATCATGGACCGGACCATATCTAATAGGGTCCTATTCCGTCGTTCTGACACACCGTTGTGCTGTGGTGTGTAAGGAGGAGTGAGCTGAGAGAGAATCCCATTCTCTTTTAGGAAGTTTGCAAATTCTGTACTGAGATACTCTCCACCTCGATCTGATCGAAGCATCTTAATACTCAAGCCGGTTTGTTTTTCTACTTCTTGTTTATATTCAATGAATTTCTCGAAAGCTTCGGACTTGTGCTTTAATAAAAATACATGACCGAATCTTGAGAAATCGTCGGTGAATGTAATGAAGTATGAAAAACCGCCTCTAGCCTGTGTAGACATTGGCCCACATACATCACTATGTATGAGGCCAAGGAGCTGAGTAGCTCTTTCTCCGTGTCCGGTAAACGGAGTTTTGGTCATTTTACCCTTGATACAAGACAGGCAAGTCGCATAAGATTTATATTCAAATGGATTTAAATATCCATCTTTGTGTAACATGTTTAGTCTTGTTTCGTTAATATGACCAAGTCTACAGTGCCAAAGAAAAGCTTCATTTAATTCTGAAGGTTTTCTTTTATTAGTGTGTTGTATACTGAAAACTGTATGTTGATTTAGGACATATATTCCGTTATTAAGTGTACCATACCCAACCAACATTTGATTCAGGTGAATGTTCATAACATTGTTTTGCAATACAAAATTATACCCTTCATTATCCAACAAAGAAACGGATATTATATTACATAGCATATCAGGTACAAAATAACATGGATTCAAAATCAAAATACATCCAGATGGTAACCCCAAGTGATACTCTCCCACTGCGACTGTATGTACATTGGAACCATTTCCAACGCGGAGAGTATGGTCACCTGTCTTCAAAACCTTGCTATTTCTCAGCCCCTGCATAGAATTGCAAATGTGAGAACCTGAACCGGTATCCAATACCCAGGAAGCAGAGTTTATAGAAAAACAGTTTTCAGTCACAAACGCACCTGAAGCAGAAGCATCACCATGCTTCTTCTTGAGACTTAGGTACTCCGTGCAATTGCGCTTCCAATGTCCTGTCTTGTGGCAATGAAAACACTCGTCTTTCCCTGGGTCTCCAGCCGTGGACTTTCCCTTTCCCTTCACCTTTTTGACTCCGCCCTTAGGATTAGTGGGTTTCTTCTTTTTCTTTCCCTTGGCCTTAGCTTTTGGGCGAGAAGAAGAAGACTGTCCAATGGTCATAACGGGAGTCTTTGCTGACTTCATAGTGCTTTCTGCACTCCTTAACATATTAAGGAGTTCAGGGAGGTCCTTCTCCATGCCATGCATGTTGAAGTTCACTATGAACTGAGCAAAGGTGAAGGGGAGGGACTGCAGAATAATATCTATATATTGCTCATTGTCCATTGTCCATCCAAGGTCCTCAAGCTCTTCTATAAGAGCTATCATCTTCAAAACATGGTCCGCTACTGGTGTGCCAGGGGCCATCCGCTTGTGAAACAGTTTCCTTGATGCTTCGTATCGTAATATGCGGGACTGCTCCCCATACAACTCCTTTGTATGGAGCAGTATCCCGTGAATGTCCATGTCCTCGTGCTGCTTTTGATGTGTGTTATCCATCGATGCAAGCGCGAGGCATGTGGCCGTGGCACAGTCAGCGTCCCATGTCTTGCGGACTTCTATGTCCGCAACTGAGGATTTTGGGCCTGGGACGGGCGGGGCTGAAGCCGTGAGGACATATGATACTTTATCATAAGTCAAGGCGATCTTCAGATTCCTTAGCAAGTCTTTATAGTTGGTCCCGTTCAGTTTGTTTTTATCTAGTAGAAGCTTAAGTCCAGTCATTGGTATCTGCCATTAAGAGAGAGAAAAGAATACACTCAGCGAAAGCTCTTGCGTAGATTAGATTGGTTTATTATCTTGTCTAATCGATGTTTCCCACTGCTTTTTATCAAGTTTTTCTTTCAAACCTTAAAAACAAAAAATAGCCAGGATTAATTACAGTCTACAACTTCGCTAACCGTTCAGCCAGGCCAGTGTCGGTACTTTGAGGGAGGTTCCCCGTGCTTTCGCACGGACCTAATTAGAGTAAACCTCGTTTTCCCAGAGGCGGAGCCCCGTTAACACCTTTCTAGACACCTAATGAGTTAGCTAATTGTAAACTGTAAAACTCTCCTAGGAGCAACTATTGCCCACAGTGGGATCGGGATCCAACCATCACATGGAAGGTATGCAATCTCATTGCAAATTTCAACACTTGAAATTCCCGATGTAATTTTTACCCCTAGCACTTATGACCTTAACTATGGTCAACAAATCATAAGTACCAGTCAAGTTCTACCCGTCATTTCTTGATTAATTAGACCCACCCATATGACCCTTAACTATGGTCAACAAAGTCGCATGAATGTCCTAATTAATCTGCATCATATGCAGTGTAGGAAGACATCACTTAGCTACCGTTCACTACGCCTTAACTAAAGTCAACAAACGTAGCACGAATACTAAGTACTCTACTTCCTAAAATGACGGAGGGTTGCGAATGATTTTTAAGAAAATCTTTAACGCTTTGAACTTGATATCGTTGTAGAATCAAACAGTTTTTCAAAAGGAGTGGCTTAAGCTCCGCAGTTTTGAAATGTAGCTTTTTCATAAATAGCCGAGTAGTTTTCAAATCCGATTCTACAACATCTTTTTAGGTTTATTTTCTTTACATTAATCACATTAATGTAATCCCATCATTTAAGTCCTAAAGCCAATCACAGAAAAGAAACGAAAATAACACGTACGCTTATCCATCCGCATTCGCCGCAATGTTCCGTTATGCACCGTTAGGTTACTTAACTAACGGCATACCGGGACGGGACAAGAGCGGGTGTAAAACATAAGCAACGTCTACTATATATCATATATATAATATGTCATTCATCTCAGATATCACAGAACACATGCAGCAGAAATATAGATATAACGTGGGATATACAAGGACGTCCGTATTTAGTATTTAGCCAGAATAGAAAATACGGATTCCACAGTCGCGATGAATAGCCAAGACCACACCCTGGACCCCTACGAGAGCGGCAAGTGACCCTACCAATCCTGGAGTTTAGGAGACCCGGTCTCGACTCCTCGAGATGGCCTCCCACTGAACCCCAGAACCCGGTCACCTATGCTCTCCTCCTTGGGTCCATCCTAATGCGGAAAAGTAAATAATATACAACACTGGTGACACAACCGCAACCTGGAAGTGCCCCAAATAAAAGAATATTACATTACATTTGAATTTACATGAATGAAAATATAAAACTCTCATCTCACAAAAACCCCCCGGCTATTCGATCGCGACAATCCTGCACATCATATCTCAGCAACACATAATATCACATATCATCAACGTAAGTAAGTATGCGTACCCCGATTGTCGTTGATGTATAGCAACGAAACCGGCGATATCTAACATACTACACTTACGGTCACAGAAAAGAAAGTGTAAAACTACAATATTTCGAATCCAGATTCTCTTTAGACATCATAAATGCGAAATATCACATATTTCGTATTTCATGCCTAAACCATATGAATTCCACATATTGTATCACATTCCAGACAAACAGACAGTATTAAAGTTTTCGAACGAACAATCAAGCACCCAATATTCACTAAAGCTCAACACTTGAGCAGGGTTCAAAAAATTTGGAGTGTGACACAGTAGCGGCGGTCCAGCCGTAGAAGGGTCAAGCCAACGCCTCACATGTGGCACGCCGTACTGCCCCAAACCCGAGGGTTCAAAGGGTAGTTCGAGACGGTCACATAATCGAGTTAAGGTTTGTTGTCTTCTAGAGGGACCACCGGAAAAAGACTTGCACGTATTTCCAAATTATTTAAACCCCGTGAATAGTGAGTAAATGATACTCGTTCAAACACTTCAATACTTTCTAATTTACCCGGAAAGACTACGAAATGAAAGTCCCGATCGAATCGATGAATCCAAAAACATCTCCAGAATTTTTCAAAACTTTATTCAGTTTAAAAATACCCAAAAATTATACTTGCAGAAAATAGAATTACTGTAGAAACAGTATCCCCTAATTCATATGTACGGCCGCGGAACAGGGGCCTAAGCAAGCTTAGGCCGCGTTTCTGCGGCTATAACTACTGTTCATGGGATTATTTTTCTGCCGTAATTCTTATATTTTCCTGCTATGATTTTTACATATTTTTAATTCTGGAAAATGTCAAGTTTTAGAAAATTTCCAGAGAGCACCTAAAAATACGGTATTTTTGTCTGATCGGGGTTTTCACTTCGTAAAAACGTCGCCTAATGTTCTAGGTCGGCTCTGATACCAATGTTAGGTTAGTATAGCACCCTATGAAGAGATTTCAAGCATCACATGACCTAAAGTTTTCATTTTTAAGGTGCTAAACCAACATGCAAGTGGATCGATCCTAGAAATTAGGGTTAACAAACTATAAGTAAGTAAAGATTAGGGTTTAAAGGCTACAACCTTTGTAGCTCCCGTTTTTGCATCACTCCTTAGGCTCTTTGAGTGTTGGATGAAGGTCCACTCGTCGTTCTCTTGCGCCCACGACGATCCACCCGGAGCTTCCCGTCCAAGCTCGCTACTTCGTCAAATCGAAGATAACACTCTAAACAAAACGGCTAAGCTTGTGTAGAATGTTATTGTGGCTTTGGATCTCACTTCAAAAACCTTTCTTTGATTGTGTTTGACTCACTAGAAAAAACTAGAGAGGAGAAGATGAAGGAGGATGAAAATGGTGGCTATTTCTTTTCAAGAGATAAAATGATAACCATAAGGTTAAGCTTCAAAAAGAAATAAATATCACTATATATATTTATTCCTTCTTGACTCCAACCATGATTAAATGATAGATGATTAATTTAACTTGGGTTTAGAATGATAAAGGAAAGGATAACCATGGTTTAGTGGTAGGTGAGCATGGTTAGGTTAGAAGAAGCATGTAGAAACTAGCATAATTATCCTTTCCTTTTCATTTCCTTTTAAAACCAAAATTAAATAATTATCCATTGTTTAATCTATGGTGTGAGGCTTATATTGCCACCATTTCCATATATAATCAACCATGATGGTTTGATGTATGTATGTGTACATGTATGCACATTTACATGTGCATGAAACTAGAAAAGAAGAAAGAAACACATGCATGCATGCATACATACATCAAACCCTAGAAAGGTTTTAAGTGAGAAAACTAATGGTTAAATGATAAATCAACACTTGATTTATCAATCCGGTTATATCTCATATGACCCCACCAAAAGCAGTTCACCCGATCAATGTTCGGTATCATATACGCACATTTCAATCGGGTGAATGCGCATATCGCATATGCGCACCACAACGTTTCGCCTGGACTGGGTAACTCCTCTGTGGGACTCTAAGACTCGTCAATACGCCGACAGAGGGTAATGATCATATCAAGTACCCTCAAGCCGCAAGCGGTCAGCTAAACGTAACGGCCACCCGGGTATTGAGCGATCAGAAGACAACAAGCGAACCTGCTACAACTCCCGTCGAGCCATCCGGCAATACTACCGTACAGTCCGGTCTCTTCGTCAGATATGCTGCATATCGAGCCTAGGGATGGTCACGTCGACCCCAATAACTCAATAAGTCGTGTCGGTGAATGGTCTATAACAGATCGAGAAACTACTGATAACGCTTATCAGCAAATCTCAGCAGCCCTGGCCAGGGACTTGCTGTTATAACCAGTCGAGCACAGCACAGCATCAACTCCCAATACCGGGAGAGACGAAACCCCTCCTATCGCTCATCGTCTTCGTGTGTCTCGGGACTGTACCCAACGGCCACCTGTTTGTACGACTCAGTAGAGCCGTGGTAGGGTGGCAATCAAAGTGCAGTGGGAGAACACACAAGACTCCATGACGATCTCGGGTCTACAGACTAACCTGTACCAGTGTCACCTGAGAACTGCTATCCGACGATAGATATAATTCCATATAGGAGTTCTCGGTGAGTCCGTCTAGTGTACCCAGTCACCACTGGGCACCCGTATATGATCTTGATGTCAAACATCGATGAATGTGGGAACATCCATCGCCCATCGTATGGGTCTAGTATCATATACGCTAGTCTACTCTGGTATATCGATGCCCCATCTCGATATACCTACGACTAGGGACGTTCCAGGATATGCTTATAGACTACAGATGTCCCACTAGTATGATCTCCATCATAATCAGAGTAGTCAAGCTGATATCCTCAGGGCTTTATCAGCATGTATGAATGAATAAAAGCATGATCAAATAAACATGTCAGATAAAGAAGAACCAGATAGCATACTATCATGTCGAGCAAGAATGCAAACTGAATATATATACATGTATAGATACATCCACTATCACATAATGGCCTCTAGGGCATACATATATCCAACAATTAGAGGATGGAGAAATAGGAAGTGGGTTCTCTTTAGAATTTTATTTCTCACAATCTTTCTCACTTTAGATCAAACCATAGCAAGCTTTTTCTTTTTCACAATGAAGAAGAAGAACTAAAGAAAGAGATGAGGATAATGATCAAGTGAGAGAGCTAACCATGGTGAGTGAGTATCATATACTAACTCTTGTAGAGACATAACCATGGCTAATGCTTATGGTTGGGTTAACAAATATCCATGGTAAAAACAAACTTAGTGGACTTAGTCAATGCATCCACAAGCTTCCACAAGCTTCATGCATTGCGCCAATCCTCCACTAATTTTGTAATTACTTAAAATATAAAAACCCAACATAATAGATAGCATGGTGTAAGTCTCATACACCCAAGTCTTGTGTATCATCAACCATGATACAAAAAGAAAAGACAATTTTAATATATATTAAAGTTGTGTAAATGTGAGAAAAAACCTAAAGTGAACAAGTGTTAGTTAATGTAAACTAGTATATCAAATATACAATTATACAATAAATTATTGAATCAACACTTGACTTAATAATCCGGTCATATCATATATAACCGACTAACATCCAATGTATCGACTTATCGAATCAACACTTGATTTGATAACCCGGCTATATCATATATAACCTACCGATACAAAAAGTCGCGAGAATAGAATACGGTATCACATACACGCATTATTCTCGGTCCCGCACATATCACATACGTGCTCCTATTTCGTTTTGCCTAAGCCAGTAAAACCTCTATGTAGGACTCTAAAGACTCGTCAATACGCCGGCAGTAGGTGATGATCACATCAAGCACCCATAAGCCGTCAGTGGTACTAGCTGGACGTAACGGCTACCCGGGTATCGAGCGATCAGAAGATCAGCAAGCAAGCCCACTCCAACTCCTGTAAAAGCCTGCCGTTAACACTTCCCGTACAGTCCGGTCACCTCGTCTGATATGTCGCATATCAAGTCTAGGGGTGGTAAACGTCAGAACCCAACAACCGATAAATCGTGCCGATGTGAGCCTCATAACGGGTCGAGAAATTACTGGTAACACTTACCAGTAAATCTCTAAATCAGCCCTGACCAGGGACTTCCCTGTTACGGCCAATCGAGCACAGCGCAACATCAACCCCCAATACCGAGAGAGACGAAACCCCTCCTATCGCTCATTGCCTCCATGTGACTTGGGACTGTACCCAAAAACCACCGTTTTGCACGCCCTCATGGACGTGGTAAGGTGGAAATGAAAGCACAGTGGGAATCACACAAGTCTCTATGACGATCTCGGTTCTACAGACTAACCTGCACAAGTGTCACCAGAGAACTGCCATCTGACGTGAGGTATAATACCATCTAGGAGTTCTCGGCGAGTCCATCCAGTATACCCAGTCTCCACTGAGCACCCGTATACGATCTCTGATGTCAAACACCAATGGATATGGGATCATCCATCGCCCATCTCATGGGTCGAGAAGCGTATACGCTAGTCTACACAGGTATATCGATGCCTCGTCTCAATACACCTATGACTAGGGACCTTGAAGGATGTACTTATGGACTACCATGTCCCCACTAGTATGATCCGCATCATAGTCCGGGTAGTCAAGTACACATCCTAAGGGCTTTACCAACATGTAACAATAAGACAGTATAAAGAGACAAGTATACATGTTAAGATAAAGAGCAACCAGATAGCATACTATCATGTCGAGCAAGAAAGTCCTCTCTATATATGTCTAAGCATCCAATATAATATACATCATCTGTACAATACTGGCCTCTAGGGCATACATACAACTAACAATCTCCCACTTGCACTAGGGCCAGCTGCTGTAGTATCGCATACCAAGCATCCCGAAGAGTCTCTCAAACTGTATCTGGGGTATGGCCTTCGTGAGTGGATCCGCTGTATTGTTCTTCGTGTCAACCCTCCTGACTTCGATCTCCCGGCTATCTACTATCTCCCAGATCAGGTGATACCGCCTCAGAATATGCCTGGATCGCTGATGGGACCTGGGTTCCTTGGACAAAGCCACCGCTCCATTGTTATCGCAATACAAAGGTATTGGATGCTCAATGGATGGAACTACTCCAAGTTCAGTAATGAACTTCTTGATCCAGACAGCCTCTTTGGCAGCATCGTTGGCAGCGATGTATTCAGCCTCCATCGTCGAGTCAGCCATGGTTTCCTGCTTGGAACTCTTCCAGCTAACTGCCCCTCCGTAAAGGGTAAAGACAAATCCCGAGTGCGACTTAGAGTCGTCCTTATCACTCTGGAAGCTCGAATCGGTAAAGGACTCCACTTGGAGTTCTCTGTTACCATATACCAAGAGCATCTCTTTAGTCCTTCGTAAGTACTTGAGAATGCTCTTCACAACTGTCCAGTGATTCTCTCCAGGATCAGCTTGATACCTACTCACTACACTTAGTGAGTATGCTACATCGAGTCTGGTACATAACATCGCGTACATGATAGAGCCTACAGCCGAACCATAGGGTATCGCTTGCATGCAAGCTCTCTCCAAATCAGTCTTGGGAGACATCTCTTTGGAGAGAGTGAGCCCTGAGATCATGGGTAAAAACCCACGTTTGGACTCTTCCATACTAAACCCCTTTAGTATGGTGTCAATGTACCTGGATTGGGACAATCCCAATATCCTTTTAGATCTATCTCTATAGATCATAATTCCTAATATGCAGGAGGCATCACCAAGATCTTTCATTGATAATCTTTATGATAAAAAGAGCTTGACCGATTGCAGCATAGGAAAGTCATTTCCTATCAAGTGTATGTCGTCCACATACAATACGAGGAAGACAACCTTACTCTCTGCCACCTTCTTGTAGATACAAGGCTCATCTACATTTTTGACGAAATCAAACTCTTTGATAACGTCGTCAAAGTAGATGTTCCAACTCCGCGATGCTTGCTTTAATCTATAAATGGATTTAAGCAGCTTGCACACCTTCCTGGTGCTCCCACTATCTATGAAGCCCTCTGGCTGAGTCATGTACACGCACTCTTCTAAATCACCGTTTAGAAAGGCGGTCTTAACATCCATTTGCCAGATTTCTTAGTCATTATATGCAGCGATGGCAAGCATGATCCGGATGGATTTAAGCATAGCCACTGGAGAAAAGGTTTCGTCATAGTCCACACCTGGTCTTTGACGAAAACCCTTTGCAACATGTCTAGCTTTGAATGTCTCCACTTTCCTATCTACACCAAGTTTTTTCTTGAAGATCCATTTGCTCCCAATGGGTTTTACCCCTTCAGGAGCATCTTCCAAAGACCATACTTTGTTGGTGTACATGGATTCCATCTCGGACCGCATTGCATCCAGCCATTTCACTAAGTCCCCACTCGTGATGGCCTGCTCGAAGCTAGTTGGGTCACCATTAACCATGATGCAACCCTCGCTCCCACCATCCATGAGAAAACCGTAGTATCTCTCAGGTGGGTGAGGAACCCTACTAGATCGGCGGAGTGGCTGGGGTTCATCAGAAACTACCGAATTCTCTGGTTCTACCCAATCTTCTGTTGTGGTTTGTACAGCTGGAACCTCTTCCAGTTCTACCTCAGAGCCACTAATCTCTTTTGCAAGAAATTCCTTTTCTAAAAAGGTGGCGTGTTGAGCAACAAACACCCTTTGTTCCTCACTGTGGTAGAAGATATACCCTCGCGAATGCTTGTGATATCCAACAAACTTACACAAAACAGACCTTGCCTCGAGTTTGTCCAGTTTTTGTCTTTTGACATATGCCGGGCAACCCCATATCTTAATAAAATTAAGGTACGGTCTCTTCCCCTCACATATCTCATATAGGGTGGTAGGCACAGATTTGGTAGGAACCCTATTCAGTAGGTATGCTGCTGTCTCCAGTGCATATCCTCAGAAGGAAATAGGTAACTCAACTATACTCATCATAGAGCGCACCATATCTAATAGGGTGCGGTTTCTCCGTTCCGATACACCGTTGTGCTGTGGTGTATATGGAGGAGTTAGCTGAGAGAGAATCACATTCTCTTTTAGGAAGTCCAGGAATTCATTGCTCAAGTATTCACCTCCTCGATCAGATCGAAGGATTTTAATACTTTTCCCGGCTTGGTTCTCGACTTCTTGTTTATATTCACTAAATTTCTCAAAAGCTGCTGATTTGTGTTTCATTAGGAACACATATCCGAATCTAGAGAGATCGTCTGTGAATGTAATGAAGTACGAAGAACCATCCCTGGCATGTGTAGACATAGGACTGCATACATCACTATGCATCAGTCCCAAGAGTTCCATAACACTTTCTCCGTGTCCTGTAAACGGAGTTTTGGTCATCTTGCCTTTGAGACATGATTGGCAAGTGTCATAAGATGAAAATTCAAACGGATTCAAATATCCATCTTTATGTAACTTAGCTAGTAGTGTCGTATTGATGTGACCCAGTCTACAATGCCACAAGAAGGATTCGTTCATTTCTGAACTCTTCCTCTTGTGTGTGTTTGTTATGCTCAGAACTGTTGATTGATTTAGAACATAAATGCCATTGCACATCGTGCCTGATCCAACCAACTTTTGGTTTAGAAAAATGTTCATAACTTTTATCCAATAATACAAAATTATATCCTTCTTTACTCAACAAAGAAACCGATATAATGTTGCATATCAGGTTCGGCATGTAATAGCATTCGTTCAGAATCAATGTATTACCAGTTGGCAATACAAGGTGATATTCCCCGACGGTTTTAGCTGCAACAATTGCACCATTACCAACTCTTATGTCTTTATCACCTTCTCCAAGTTCTCTACCTTTCCTAAGCCCATGTAACTGATTACATATATGGGATCCTGACCCGGTATCTAATACCCAGGACGTAGAGGAAAAGGAGAAACAGTTTTCTGTAACGAACACACCCGAAGATAATGCATCAACATGTACTTTCTCCATTCGGGTAGCATAGGAATCCTGGTATTCCCCTATATCCTGTTCAGTCTTATAACTCTTATAAGAAAGAACGGAACCGAAGTTCCCCAGCACAGTATAACATGCGGGTTCGGTCAATACATCCATATTATTATCTTGATTAAGGCATGATATGGTCGCTACCTGGAGAGAGAGAGAAGAAAACACTTTAGCGTATGCTCTTGCAAGATCAGATTGGTTATTATTTTATCTAATCAGGATGGCTCCCACTGTTTTTATCAAATCTTCCTTCAAACCCTAAAAGGAAAGACTAGCCGGGATTAATTACACCCTACAATTTCGCCAATCTTTCAGCCAGGCCAATTTCGGTATTTTGAGGGAGGTTTCCCGTGCTTTCGCACGGACCTAATTGTAAGTGCACGGCGGCGCCCCGGCCGTCAATCCGACGCCGGAATGCGGAAGCGGTGATAAACTTTAATTTTGCGGACTTAGCAAACCGGCACCCCCACGCACTAAACACCCGGATCGTAACCATTAACAAGTCTAAGCTAACTAGAAGATAGGGAATAGAGATATACCGACGATCCAAGTCCTCCGGTCTTCTCGTCATGGTCCCGATCTCGTGCGGAAAAGTCCCGTCTCCTCCTCGTCGCCGGAAGTGCACCACATCGCCTACTTTGTTTACGGGCTCCCACCTCAATGCCGAGGCAACTCGGGGACGAAGCCGGTTACTCGACGTACCCAAGATTTGCTGTAGAATATAATGTGGATTGCATGTCTCATTTTGGGATTATGGAGTTGCCTTTTTGTGGAGGAAGAAGAACTTGGAGAGAGGTGGGAAAAATGTGGCATACCAAAAGAATGAGAATCACCATTTTTCCCCACCAAAAGAAATGAATCCCATTCCCCATAGGAATGGCCGGCCCCCCCCCATCATGTGTGATTGGAGAGAGAGAGAACAAGGTCAAGGGGGTGGGTGGAATGCAATGATGCAAGCAAGTGATGATGAAAGAATCCAATGATCACAACCATAACCCACACTCCAAAACAAGTAATCAACAACCATGATTAGCCAAAGTCAAGCCATCATGAAAAAACAAAGTCAAGAAGTCAAGGTAAGGTGCTCCATCATGATACAAGGAAAAATGCAAAGACCCCCTTCCACAATTGCCTATTTGCAACAATGCAAATAAGCCCTCCTCCACCAATCTTCGGCCAATGAACGGAACAATGGAAATTGGCCGAAACGGAAAGCAAACTGGCAACTCCAGAAAACTGGTCCCGTAATAAATTACAGGAAAACCCCGATACTGTGCATACACACCCGCATTTGTATTCCGACCGAAATACAAATGAAATGAGACAAAATCTACACTGTACTATACTAGAATCCGGCTTATACCAAAACCGGCTAGTAATATCTGTTCGATCCTGATCCGTGCAATACCGCACGTATCTGATCGAACCCTGCCATATAACCATACGGCCTATAGTACAATCTGTCCGATCCTGATCCGTGCTATACCGCACGTATCTGATCGGACCTTGCCATATCTCCATACGGCCTCTACAACCTTTCGCCTGAAAGCTGAGTAACTGAATGTGGGGGACTCTAAAGACTCATCAACACCTTGGTTGTGGATTTAACCACTAGCACGTCAGAGGTATAAGCCAATACGTAACGGGCTACCAGGTACTGACTAAAAGGGATGTCTGTGAGCGAACTCAGCCTGACAACCCTACTGAGCCTGTCAGTGACAATATCCGTGCAGTCCGGTCCGTTCATCTATGAGTATCGCATGGCGGGCCTAGGGGGTTGGTAAAAGTCAGACCCCAAAAGCGGTACAAGTCGTGTCGGAGTGTAGCCCAGAACACCCTGAGATACTACTGGAATACCTACCAGTAAATCTCCTTGCCTTGGCCAAGGACTTTGTGTAATGGCTCTCCTAGACACAGCACGACCTCACCCCCAATACCGGGAGAGACGAACCCCTGAAGATACGCTCACTGCCTCCATGTGGCTCGGGACTGTACCCAACTAAAACCTGTTTGCACGACTCCTTTGAGCCGTGGTAGGGTAGTAATCAAAGTACAGTGGGAACTCACACGAGACAAATGACGATCCCCAGGTCGATGAACTAACCTGCACACATGTCACCAGGGAACTGCCATCTGACGTCTGGTATATGACCAACTAGCATGTTCCCGGCGAGTCCCGTCCGGTGTACTCATAACCCAATGAGCACCTGTATACATCTTAGGTGATCCAACTGACACCAGTGGCTTGTGAGACCGGCCACCGCCCCTCGTCGGGGTCTCGACTGTATACACTAGTCTACTAATGGAGTATCGATGCCCAGTCTCGAAACTCCCACGACTAGGGACCTTTTAAGGATAAGCTTATAGACCCCTAGCTCCCACTTATATGATCGCCCTCATACTGCTGGTGGTCAAGCAAGAATCCTAGGGGCTCTATCAACGTGTAATAGCGACGTGTCAGGTCACCTAAAGCAGTACACGATGATAAAGGTAAACCAGATAGCATACTATCATCTCGAGTAAGACTGTCCTACCGGGATAGGTCATCCCTCAATCATTACAATCACGTACCTGTGACCTAATAATTGACTCTGAGGGCACTATCTCCAACAATCTCCCACTTGCACTCAAGGCTAATTATTGCGATGTCGCATACTCACAGCCCGTGTGATACCGAACACCCAACTCCTCTACTAGTCAGTCTCACAAAGCTCGTTTGCGAAACTATTGCGTTCGAGGAATAGCCTTAGTGAGTGGATCCTCTTTGTTGTTTCTTTCTATGTCTCTCTATATCTCAAGTTCGCGGAGAAAGCCATCTCCCGAAAAGAGCAATACCTGTCTCAGAATATGTCTGGATGTTTGATGGGACCTAGCTCATAAATGAACTCCAAATCCAAACTTCTTAGACTGTATCGTCAACTGAACTTAATCAGTATCCTGCGCGCCATGCCTCCCTCAGTATTGCCTTGGACCACCTGTCCAAAATACTGCCCCTCATCAGAAGGAAAACTATAACTCTGACAACCTCCTTGTCGTCCATGTCACCTTGGAAGCCTGGAATGATAACTGTCTCCTGAATGAGGCTGTCGTTATCATCTCCCTAGAACATCCACTTATGTTCTAAAACTGCTTCCGACTGTTTCTCCAGGATTCGATTAATGTCAACTTATTGCATCTAGTGCAAGAACAACATCTGGTGTGGTACTTGACATCTCATGATTGACTCAATTGCCTAAGCAAGTGATCTGCCAATCATGCACATCCCTCTCCCCTTTAGTCTGTGAGACACCTTTGGAGAGGGTGACTCCATTACCTGCAGGTACAGTACCGTGCCAGGAGTCGTCCATCCTAAATACTCTTAGAATGCTGTCAAGTACCCTAATTGGGAAACCACCCAAATCTAGATCTAAGACCATAGATCTAGTAACCAGTATGTTTGATATAAAATCCATTTCCTTTGTGGAGAAACAACTGTGTGACGACCAAAGTATAACCGATCGTAGTGTAGGAGTTTCTTTTCCTACTTTGTGTATATCATCCAAATACCAGGATATCACACCCTACTACCTTCTCAACAGATCCATCCCCTATTCTGATGAAGTCAAACCCACGACTGTCACGTCAGAAATAGATGATCTATCTCCGCTACATCTGCTCTAGTCTATAAATAGACATAAGCAACCTGTCCACCAATGCTTCCGCTGCTCCCACTGACTACGACAACCCTCTGGCAGAGTCATATAGACGTACACTTCTAAAACTGGTTTAGAACAACGCTATACTCATCCTCCCGCCGGGTCTCGTAACCTGGAACAACAGCAATGGCAATTGTGGGTAAACAAGAACTTCCCTGTCACCGTCCTTGAGGCTACCGGAGTACCTCTCGGGTGCCTGAAGTTACCCACCTTATCTGCGGAGTGGCCAATGGAATGTCAATCCAGATTGAATCTTTAGGTTCCTTATCAAATCTTCAGTAATCGTTTGTGGTTCTGGAATCACTTCCAGTTCTACCATACTCCCACTACTGTTTTCTGAAAAAATCCATCTTTAATAAAACTGTGGCGAGTCTAGAACGATATAGCTATTGTTCATCCAGATGGTAGAAAGTCAACCCTCGTCATAGCCTGGGTCAACCCACAAACAGCCATTACAGAAACGTGCCTTGAGTTGTCCAGTGTCTGGTTTTAATCATAAACCGGACAACTCCCCGTACCTTAACATCGTTAAGATATGAACTGTTCTATATCCAATATAGAAACAGAGGCACTGATTTAATTGAACCAGATTCAAATCATGCAGCTGTCCCCAGCGCATGTCAACTAAATGGAAGGAGGCCGATCAGCGTTACTCAACTTAGGAATGCTTCCAATCACGAGTAACCCGAAAGAGAAGCAAGATCTCTTTATCATTACTATCAACTGAATACCATTGACAAGTATCTACATCTTCGATCACTTTGAAGAATCCCGATACTTGTTACACCTGGTTCTCTACTGTATTCAAATACCTATAACTTCTCAAAATTCAGACCCTGTGTTTCCACGAAACACCTGTCTAAAAAGTAGAGAAGTCATAAGTAAACCGAATATAGTATGAGGACCAACCCCTCTGTCCTGATGGACCCTGGACAACATACAATACTCTGTATAAGTCCCTTGAGTCTGATAACTCATTCACTGTGTGTCGTAGGTTGAAAACTGTACTTATGGTTAAGAAGAATTACACCGCTGTTCAATGCTCCTTACCTAACCATCCACTGATATAGGTAAATGTCATAGACATAATTTCAAAAAGGTACATCTCACTCTATGAAAATAGACGTACAGATATATCAATTTGAAATTGGTGCATAACAGCGGATATTCAAAACCAAATATTTGCCGACCGGCAAACAACCCAGGTGATTTCCTCAAATATCACCGATTACAACGAATCCCGATATAATGAGGATAATCACCCAATTCCCAATAACTTACTCCCACTCATCATCTGTAAAACCATACAGATGTGAGAATCGTACCTGGTAAATACATACCCTGGAGTAAGTATCTAATCGGGAAATCAGTTTTCCTTTAACATTACACAGTGAGACTGAAACATCGAAATGTTTCGATGGGGTATCCCGGTATTCCTAGTAATGCCTCTTCCAGATTCACGACTGTAACCGTATAATTCTTTGCCACCTCTCCAAATCCCTTCATATGTCTTTAGTCTTTACCTTCTGCACACCCTTTTAGGCCAAATGGTTTTCTTCCTTCCCTACCGTTCGGCACCAGCCTATGGTTTGGAAGAAGACTATCCAATAAGCATAATGGGTGTACTGTCCCAATCCTAGGAACACTCGCAATGAGAGAGGGTGAAGATAAAAGACAACCGAATAAACCTTATTCCTATTTCTCCTGAACCAGAATCCATCCCCGAACTGGAACAAGTTCCATTCGAGTTCGTATATAACCATACGATGGAGTATCCAAATAAACTGTGGATCTTCGTAGTGATACGGAGTGTCCTGGAGAAATACAAAGGTGATGTGGGAGTGGTAAAGAAATATTTGGTTTGGTCGTGAAAATCTGTTGCAATTTACTTTGCCCTCTTACTAATCCCTTGCTTTGTCTGAACTTAATACCTTCTGCACACCATCGTTATGCTAATTGGTTTTCTTCATTCCCTACCGGTCGGCACCAGCCTAAGGTTTGGAAGAAGACAATCCAATTTACGTAATAGGTGTACTACCCCTAAACCAAGGAGTACTCGTAACCTGAGAGAGGGTAAAAGGAAAAGACAACTGAATAATCCTATCCGTTTTCTCCAGAACCGGAAACCATCCTCGAATAAATTCTTTCGAGTTCGTATCTAACCATACGATGGTTTTGTCCAATGGAAGTGGACGTTCGTAGTAATACGGGGTGTCCTGGAGAAAAGGGTAAAAGTAGGAGTGGCAATGAGGTCTGCAACTCTGACAATCCAAAAAGCCGGTGTTTAAGAAGGTTCGGTCAACTTGGTCACTGAGTCATAGTCTTAGGGTCGGGTCAATGGTCGCTGCCAAAGAGAGAGAGAAAAGAAACACTCAGCGTGCACTCTAACCTAGATCAGAATGGTCACCAATTTATCTAATCTGGAATCCTCCCACTGTACCTCAAATTCTCCTCCAAACCTGAAAGAAGAATTAGTCGGGGTCACCCGAGGAGTAAACTAACTCATCAGTGGGAATCGGGATCCAACTATCATCGCATGATAACGTGACGGAATCCGCTCACGGTGTCACACTCCAGAAGGTATGCGCATACCTGGCAAGTTTCAGTTCTTTTGAAACTCCCGATGTGATTTCTGCCCCATGCTCTTATGACCTTGGCGTGAGGTCAAAATATCATAAGTCACATGTCAAGTTCTGCCCGTCATTATCCAGGTTAATTTGAACCCACCCGTACATACCCTTGACGTAGGCCAAAATAGTAGTACGACTGTCCCAAACCAACGCATCTATCTATGCAACAGATAAATACCCGGCAGCTACCAATCACTATGCCTTGGCGTGAAGTCAAAATACATAGCTTGAATACTACCGAATATTTAACTGAAATGACGGAGGGCTACGAATGGTTTCTGGCGAAAACCTTTAACGTAATGAACTTGATATCGTTGAAGGAACGGATAGCTTTTTAGAAATATAGTGACGACAACTTCCGCTAAAGAGGTCACTCCCGGTGAAGGGATCTCGGCTCTTTCCCCGTAGAATGGGGTGCAGGATATTCCAACTGAATACCACGGTGCAAAGCAAAAGCAATCGGCTATAGTGAAGTTAATGCCCTGACGCAAACTTTTGTCCAAGGGGTCACTCCCGGTGAAGGGATCTCGGCCCTTGCCTCGTCGACTGAGGAGCAGGATATTCCAAATGAATACCACGATGCAAAACAAAAGTGAACGTCCTTGCAATAACAGCTTTTTGAAAAAGTGTTCCAACAACATCAGATTAGGTTTGTTTTTAACTTGCATTGATCCGAATCAATGCAGTCCCATCAATTGATCACACCACAAAGAACGAAAATATACTGATGTACGTATATGCCATCCGCATTCGCCACTGGGTCCCGTCATTACCCGTTAGGTTAGCTAACTAACGACAGAGCGGGGACTGGACTAGCGCGGATGTAAAACATATACAACATCTACTAATATATATACCAATATATAGTATTTCGCTCAAGGCGTGAATAAAATGCAACATCACAGAAATGTACAGCATCACAGAAACAATACAGATATCTGGGATCCCCGGGTTTCACAGAGCCACTGCTGAAACCCGACGTTCCCCTGGTCGTGTGGATAGCCTGTGCAAAGTAATCCTAGACCCCTACGGGCGCGGCAAGTCACCCGCCAAAACCTGAAGCGAGGCAGCCCCCTTCAGCAACGTGAATGGACCACCCAGCACTTCACGGAATCCGGTAACTTGGGCACCCCTCCTGGGTCAACCTGTACCCCCTACGAGTGCGGCGAATAGCCCGCCAATCCTAGAGTGAAGCCCCCTCCGTCTCAATGCCATGAGATGCGGGCTTGTTGCCCTCCAGAACCCGGCTATCCGTGCACCCCTCTGCGGGGCAATCCTAGTACAGAAAGTAAAATATACATACAACGGGTACATCGACCGCAACCAGGTCGTGCCCCAAAATAATAATACAAACAGGCAGTGACGGCAGTCCACATGTCGGACGCTCGCCCCGCAAAATCAAATGTACATAATACCACCACAACTGTACTAGCATTGCATCCAGGCTATCCCTACGACCGATCCGCAACAACACAGCAAATACATAGAACATCAACGTGAAAGTCACGTTCGCAAATCCGTCTAACCGGGCTATAGCAGTTAGACAGGATTTACCGATCGAGTGACATTCACGGTCGCAGATATAATGTAAATACTGTGAAAAATGTGTTTAAAATTTTCCGATTGACCAAAAATTAATAAGTGGGCCCCCAATCAAAACTGTAGCACTCACAGAAAACCTGGGCCCAATTTTAATATTCCAAAACCCCTAATTACAGCCCATAAACCCACTGCAAAAAAATTTCCACACGAGCCCATACAACTGCGGCGGAAGCGCGGCCAGAAGGGGGTTTTGGCCGCCCTTCCGCGGTCGTACGGACGAATTGTATCACCAAATTTTTCCAGTGTTCTTATAACTTCCTGCACATCATTCTGAGACCACCTGAAAAATTTTTAGACTCCAAAAAATTTCGACAGAAACTGATGCGAAGGCAATACGGGTTTTGGAACTTTTTGATCGATCGGAAATGCAAACACATTACACAAAGCTAGACTAAGTTAATGGCGAGGCTCTGATACCACTGTAAGTGCACGGCGGCGCCCCGGCCGTCAATCCGACGCCGGAATGCGGAAGCGGTGATAAACTTTAATTTTGCGGACTTAGCAAACCGGCACCCCCGCGCACTAAATACCCGGATCGTAACCATTAACAAGTCTAAGCTAACTAGAAGATAGGGAATAGAGATATACCGACGATCCAAGTCCTCCGGTCTTCTCGTCATGGTCCCGATCTCATGCGGAAAAGTCCCGTCTCCTCCTCGTCGCCGGAAGTGCACCACATCGCCTACTTTGTTTACGGGCTCCCACCTCAATGCCGAGGCAACTCGGGGACGAAGCCGGCTACTCGACGTACCCAAGATTTGCTGTAGAATATAATGTGGATTGCATGTCTCATTTTGGGATTATGGAGTTGCCTTTTTGTAGAGGAAGAAGAACTTGGAGAGAGGTGGGAAAAATGTGGCATACCGAAAGAATGAGAATCACCATTTTTCCCCACCAAAAGAAATGAATCCCATTCCCCATAGGAATGGCCGGCCCCCCCCATCATGTGTGATTGGAGAGAGAGAGAACAAGGTCAAGGGGGTGGGTGGAATGCAATGATGCAAGCAAGTGATGATGAAAGAATCCAATGATCACAACCATAACCCACACTCCAAAACAAGTAATCAACAACCATGATTAGCCAAAGTCAAGCCATCATGAAAAAACAAAGTCAAGAAGTCAAGGTAAGGTGCTCCATCATGATACAAGGAAAAATGCAAAGACCCCCTTCCACAATTGCCTATTTGCAACAATGCAAATAAGCCCTCCTCCACCAATCTTCGGCCAATGAACGGAACAATGGAAATTGGCCGAAACGGAAAGCAAACTGGCAACTCCAGAAAACTGGTCCCGTAATAAATTACAGGAAAACCCCGATACTGTGCATACACACCCGCATTTGTATTCCGACCGAAATACTAATGCAATGAGACAAAATCTACACTGTACTATACTAGAATCCGGCTTATACCAAAACCGGCTAGTAATATCTGTTCGATCCTGATCCGTGCAATACCGCACGTATCTGATCGAACCCTACCATATAACCATACGGCCTATAGTACAATCTGTCCGATCCTGATCCGTGCAATACCGCACGTATCTGATCGGACCTTGCCATATCTCCATACGGCCTCTACAACCTTTCGCCCGAAAGCTGAGTAACTGAATGTGGGGGACTCTAAAGACTCATCAACACCTTGGTTGTGGATTTAACCACTAGCACGTCAGAGGTATAAGCCAATACGTAACGGGCTACCAGGTACTGACTAAAAGGGATGTCTGTGAGCGAACTCAGCCTGACAACCCTACTGAGCCTGTCAGTGACAATATCCGTGCAGTCCGGTCCGTTCGTCTATGAGTATCGCATGGCGGGCCTAGGGGGTTGGTAAAAGTCAGACCCCCAAAAGCGGTACAAGTCGTGTCGGAGTGTAGCCCAGAACACCCTGAGATACTACTGGAATACCTACCAGTAAATCTCCTTGCCTTGGCCAAGGACTTTGTGTAATGGCTCTCCTAGACACAGCACGACCTCACCCCCAATACCGGGAGAGACGAACCCCTGAAGATACGCTCACTGCCTCCATGTGGCTCGGGACTGTACCCAACTAAAACCTGTTTGCACGACTCCTTTGAGCCGTGGTAGGGTAGTAATCAAAGTACAGTGGGAACTCACACGAGACAAATGACGATCCCCAGGTCGATGAACTAACCTGCACACATGTCACCAGGGAACTGCCATCTGACGTCTGGTATATGACCAACTAGCATGTTCCCGGCGAGTCCTGTCCGGTGTACTTATAACCCAATGAGCACCTGTATACATCTTAGGTGATCCAACTGACACCAGTGGCTTGTGAGACCGGCCACCGCCCCTCGTCGGGGTCTCGACTGTATACACTAGTCTACTAATGGAGTATCGATGCCCAGTCTCGAAACTCCCACGACTAGGGACCTTTTAAGGATAAGCTTATAGACCCCCAGCTCCCACTTATATGATCGCCCTCATACTGCTGGTGGTCAAGCAAGAATCCTAGGGGCTCTATCAACGTGTAATAGCGGCGTGTCAGGTCACCTAAAGCAGTACACGATGATAAAGGTAAACCAGATAGCATACTATCATCTCGAGTAGGACTGTCCTACCGGGATAGGTCCTCCCTCAATCATTACAATCACGTACCTGTGACCTAATAATTGACTCTGAGGGCACTATCTCCAACACTAATTAATGTAAACCTCATTTTCCCAGAGGCGTAACCCCGTTGACACTTTTCTAGACACTTAATTGATCGGCTAATTGTCCTGTGTAAAACACTCCCAGGAGTAACAATTACTCGCAGTGGGTATCGGGATCCAACTATCTTATAGAAGGTATGCAATCTCATTGCAAATTTCAACACTCGAAATTCCCGATAATATTTTTCCCCAAGCATCCCATGACCTTGATGGAGGTCAACAAACCATAGGGTGCAAATCAAGTTCAACCCGTCATTTCTTGATTGAATCAAACCCACCCGCACGACCCTTGACGGAGGTCAACAAGGTCGTACGACTACCCTAATCCAATCTGCATCATATGCATAAGCAGATAAATACTAGTTAGCTACCGCACACTACGCCTTGACGGAGGTCAACAAACGTAGCACGAATACTAAGTAGGACTTATCTGAAATGACGGAAGGCTACGACTGGTTTTTCTGAAAACCAATTGCGTAATGAACTTGATATCGTTGTAGAATCTAGTGAAATTTTGAAATGGAGTGATTTTGAGGCTTTCATTAGTTTTTCTAAAGAGGTCACTCCCGGTGAACGGATCTCGGCTCTTTCCTCATGGAATAAGGTGCAGGACATATCATATATATCACTATGCGAAGCAAAACTCCAAAAAGCAATCAAAAAGAAACCGAGTGTTGTAGCATCTGCCAGTTTTGCTAAAGAGGTCACTCCCGATGAAGGAATCTCGGCTCTTTCCTCATCGAATAAGTTGCAGAATATATCATATATATCGCTATGCAAAGCAAAACTGTAGCTACCCTTTTTTGAAAAATTTGATTCTACAACATCTATTAGGTTTCTTTTCTTTCATTAATCACATTAATGAAGTCCTATCATTGAAGTCGCCTAAACATCACAGATAAATACGACGTACACTTATGCCATCCGCATTCACCTCGATGTCCTTTCGTGCACCGTTAGGTTAGGTAACTAACGGCAGAGCGGGGCAGGGCTAGTGCGAGTGTAAAACATATGTAACGTCTATATAATATATCATATATACTATATACAGTATTTATCACATCACATCACATGATCACATCACAGATATCGCATCAGAAGAAACATATGAAACATTGGATATACTAGGACGTCCGTGTTTTATTTTGAGCCTCTATAAAACATGGATTCCACGGTCTCGATGAATAGCCAAACCCACACCCCTAGACCCCTACGAGAGCGGCAAGCAACCCTACCAATTCTAAAGTTAGGAGACCCGGACTCGACTCCTCGAGTTGGTCTCCCACTGGACTCTAGAACCCAGTTACTTGTGCTCTCCTCCTTGGGTCTATCCTAGTGTGGAAAAGTAAATAATATACAAAAGATGACATCAACCTCATCCCGGAAGTGCCCCAATAAAAGAATATTACATACATTTAATTTTACATGAATGAAAATAAAAACCCTCATCTCATATAAAAACCCCCGACTATTCAGAACGCGATGATCCAATATAACATATCCAGCAACATATAACATCACAAGTCATCAACGTAAGTAAATATGCGCATCCCAATTGTCGTTGACATATAGCAACGAAACCGGCAATATCACATATTACACTTACGGCCGCAGAAAAGAAAGTGTAAAACTACAACATTTGGAATCCACAATCTCTTTAGACATCGTAAATCCGAAATATCACATATTTCGCATTTCATGCCTAACTATATGAATTCCACATATTGTATCACATTCCAGATAAATAGACAGTATTAAACTTTCCGATCGAAAAATCAAATACCCAAGATTTCCTAAATAGCTCAATACTTTAGCGGAGTTCAAAAATTCCATAATACGTCACAGTAACAACGGTCCAGCCGTAAAAGGGTCAATCCAACGCCTCACATGTGGCACGCCGTACTGTCCCAAACCCTAAGGTTCAAAAGGCAGTTCAAGACGGTCACATAATCGAGTTAAGGTTTGTTGTCTTCTAGGGGGTCCATCGCATTACTTGCTCATTTTTCCGAAAGATTTAAACCCAAGAAAAATTCAACACTTGAATGTTTTTTCGTGCCGGGAAAAATTGAGTTAATGAAATCCGTTCGAACATTTTAATACTTTCTAAATTATCCGGAATAACAAAACAAAATTAAATTCTCCGATCGAATCGACGATTACAAAATAAACCCCAAAATACTCAACACTTGAGTTAATTTAAAAATACCCAGATAATACAAATAACAGAAATAGTAATTGCAGTGAGAAAATAAGTGCATGATTCCTCATTACTGTCGCGGATCCGCGGCCCAAGGGAGGTACGGCCGGGGTTCCGTTGCGGTTTGTACGGATTGTGCGCTCAATTTTCACCGTAGTTCTTAAAAAACCCTGCTGAATTTTTTAGGTATTTTTAATTCTGAAAAAACCCAGTTTTTAAAAAATGTGCACAGAGGGGTTATCTTGACGTATTCGGGTTCGTTCGGAGTTTTAACTTCGTTAACACATCGCCTAATACTCTAGCTAGGCTCTGATACCACTGTAGGGTTACTAGGCACTCTAACAAGGGTTAAGGAAGCACCAAACATGCCCGTTTAAAATTTTAGCCGTGCCTAACAACCCTAAACAAGATCGTTGCTAGAAAATTAGGGTTTCATATGCTAGTAAACTACGTTTACGACTAAGTAAATACGAAATACAACCTTTGTAGATCGGTCCTTCACTTCTATAGCTCCTTATTGAAGTCCCTTCGCTGTGATCGTGGTTCTCCCAGACCCTTGCATGGCTTCACGAGGCAAAAGACACGTCCTTGCTTGAAGTCTTCGAGGCCGAAGATGATCTACGTCTAGGGGATGCCAACTCAAGCTTCTACTTCACTAACTTGAGAATTAGTGAAGCAAACACCCTAAACTAAAGTGCTAGTCTAGTATAATATGGAGAAATAGGAAGTGGGCTCTCTTTAGAATTTTATTTCTCACAATCTTTCTCACTTTAGATCAAACCCTAGCAAGCTTTTTCTTTTTCACAATGAAGTAGAAGAACTAAAGAAAGAGATGAGGATAATAATCAAGTGAGAGAGCTAACCATGGTGAGTGAGTATCATATACTAACTCTTGTAGAGACATAACCATGGCTAATGCTTATGGTTGGGTTAACAAATATCCATGGTAAAAACAAACTTAGTGGAGATAGTCAATGCATCCACAAGCTTCCACAAGCTTCATGCATTGTGCTAATCCTCCACTAATTTTGTAATTACTTAAAATATAAAAACCCAACATAATAGATAGCCTGGTGTAAGTCTCATACACCCAAGTCTTGTGTATCATCAACCAAGATACAAAAAGAAAACACAATTTTAATATATATCACATATATATTAAAGTTGTGTACATATGAAAAAAACCTAAAGTGAACAAGTGTTAGTTAATGTAAACTAGTATATCAAATATACAATTATACAATAAATTATTAAATCAACACTAGACTTAAAAATCCGGTCATATCACATATAACCGAATAACATCCAATGTATCGACTTATCGAATCAACACTTGATTCGATAACCCGGCTATATCATATATAACCTACCGATACAAAAAGTCGCGAGAATAGAATACGGTATCACATACACGCATTATTCTCAGTTCCGCACATATCACATACGTGCTCCTATTTCGTTTTTCCTGAGCCAGTAAAACCTCTATGTAGGACTCTAATGACTCGTCAATACGCCGACAGTAGGTGATGATCACATCAAGCACCCACAAGCCGTCAGTGGTACTAGCTGGACGTAACGGCTATCCGGGTATTGAGCGATCAAAAGATCAGCAAGCAAGCCCGCTCCAACTTCTGTAAAAGCCTGCCGGTAACACTTCCCGTACAGTCCGGTCTCCTCGTCTAATATGTCGCATATCAAGTCTAGGGGTGGTAAACGTCAGACCCCAACAACCAATAAGTCGTGCCGATGTGAGGCTCATAATAAGATGAGAAACTACTGGTAACACTTACCAGTAAATCTCTAAATCAGCCCTGGCCAGGGACTTCCCTGTTACGGCCAATCGAGCACAGCGCAACATCAACCCCCAATACCGGGGGAGACGAAACCCCTCCTATCGCTCATTGCCTCCATGTGACTCGGTACTGTACCCAAAAACCACCGTTTTGCACGCCCTCATGGACGTGGTAAGGTGGAAATCAAAGCGCAGTGGGAATCACACAAGACTCTATGACGATCTCGGGTCTACAGACTAACCTGCACAAGTGTCACCAGAGAACTGCCATCAGACGTAAGGTATAATACCATCTGGGAGTTCTCGGCGAGTCCGTCCAGTGTACCCAGTCTCCATTGAGCACCCGTATATGATCTCTGATGTCAAACACCAATGGATATGGGATCATCCATCGCCCATCTCATGGGTCGAGAAGCGTATACGCTAGTCTACACTGGTATATCGATGCGCCGTCTCGATACACCCACGACTAAGGACCTTGAAGGATGTACTTATGGACTACCATGTCCCCACTAGTATGATCCGCATCATAGTCTAGGTAGTCAAGTACACATCCTAAGAGCTTTACCAACATGTAACTATAAGACAGTATAAAGAGACAAGTATACATGTTAAGATAAAGAGCAACCAGATAGCATACTATCATGTCGAGCAAGAAAGTCCACTCTATATATGTCCAAGCATCCAATATAATATACATCATCTGTACAATACTGGCCTCTAGGGCATACATACAACTAACAACAATCTCCCACTTGCACTAGGGCCAACTGCTGTAGTATCGCATGCCAAGCATCCCTAAGAGTCTCTCAAATTGTATCTGGGGAATGGCCTTTGTGAGAGGATCCGCAGTGTTGTTCTTCGTATCAACCCTCCTGACCTCGATCTCCCGGCGATCAACTATCTCCCGGATCAGGTGATAATGCCTCAGAATATGCCTGGATCGCTGATGGGACCTAGGTTCCTTGGCCAAAGCCACCGCTCCTTTGTTATCCCAATACAAAGGTATTGGATGCTCAATGGATGGAACCACTCCAAGTTCAGTAATGAACTTCTTGATCCAGACAGCCTCTTTGGCAGCATCGTTGGCAGCGATGTATTCAGCCTCCATCGTCGAGCCTGCCACGGTTTCCTGCTTGGAACTCTTCCAGGTAACCGCCCCTCCGTAAAGGGTAAAGACAAATCCCGAGTGCGACTTAGAGTCGTCCTTATCACTCTGGAAGCTCGAATAGGTAATGGACTCCACTTGGAGTTCTCCGTCACCATACACCAAGAGCATCTCTTTAGTCCTTCGCAAGTACTTGAGAATGCTCTTCATAGATGTCCAGTGACTCTCTCCAGGATCAGCTTGATACCTACTCACTACACTTAGTGAGTGTGCAACATCGGGACTCATACATAACATCGCGTACATGATAGAGCCTACTGCCGAAGCATGGGGTATCCCTTGGATGCGAGCTCTCCCCAAATCCGTCTTGGGAGACATCTCTTTAGAGAGAGTGAGTCCAGAGATCATGGGTAAGTTCCCACGCTTAGATTCTTCTATACTAAACCTCTTTAGTATGGTGTCAATGTACCTGGATTGGGACAATCCCAATATCCTTTTAGATCTATCTCTATAGATCATAATTCCCAGTATGCAGGAGGCATCACCTTGATCATTCATTGAGAATCTTTGTGATAAGAAGAACTTGACCGGTTGCAGCATAGGAATGTCATTTCCTATCAAGTGTATGTTGTCCACGTACAATACGAGGAAGACAACCTTACTCTCTGCCACCTTCTTGTAGATACAAGGTTCATCTACGTTTTTGACAAAATCAAACTCTTTGATAACGACGTCAAAGCAGATGTTCCAACTCCGCGATGCATGCTTTAATCTATAAATGGATTTAAGCAGCTTGCACACCTTCCTGCTGCTCCCACTAGCTACGAAACCCTCTGGCTGAGTCATGTACACGCTCCCTTCTAAATCACCATTCAGAAAGGCGGTCTTAACATCCATTTGCCAGATTTCGTAGTCATGATATGCAGCGATGGCAAGCATGATCCGGATGGATTTAAGCATAGCCACTAGAGAAAAGGTTCTGTCATAGTCCACACCTGGTCTTTGACGAAAACACTTTGCAACAAGTCTAGCTTTGAAAGTCTCCACTTTCCCATCTACACCAAGTTTTTTCTTGAAGATCCACTTGCTCCCAATGGGTTTTACCCCTTCAGGAGTATCTTCCAAAGTCCATACTTTTTTGGTGTACATGGATTCCATCTCGGACCGCATTGCATCCAGCCATTTCACTGAGTCACCACTCGTGATGGCCTGCTCGAAACTAGTTGGGTCATCATCTTCCATGATGCAATCCTCGCTCCCACCATCAATGAGAAAACCGTAGTATCTCTTTTAGGAGGATGAGAAACCCTGCTAGATCGACGGAGAGGCTGGGGTTTGTCGGGTACTACTGAATCCTCTGGTTCTGCCAAGTCTTCTGTTATAGTTTTTGTCGCTGGAACCTCTTCCAGTTCTACCTCAATGCCACTAATCTGTTTCATTAGAAAACCATTTTCTAAGAAAGTGGCATATCGAGAAACAAACACCTTTTGTTCCTCGGGATGGTAGAAGATATACCCTTGTGAATTTTTGGGATATCCTACAAACTTACATAAGACAGATCTTGCCTCGAGTTTGTCAGGATTTTGTCTTTTGACATAGGCCGGACAACCCCATATCTTAACATACTTAAGGGATGGTCTCTTCCCTTTCCATATCTCATATGGAGTAGTAAGCACTGATTTGGTAGGAACCATATTCAATAGGTGTATGGTTGTCTCAAGCGCATACCCCAGAAGGAAATTGGCAACTCAGCAGTGGTCATCATAGAGCACACCATATCTAATAGCATGCGATTCCTTCGTTCCGATACACCGTTGTGCTGTGGTGTATATGTAAGGTTCCTAGGCACTCTTGTGAGGGTTCATAAGGCATCAACCATGCCCGAATAAAAATTTAGACGTGCCGAACAGCCCAAAGCTGGGATCTTTGCTAGATTATTAGGGTTTAACATGCAAGTAAATATCTTTACTACTAAGTGTGAGAGATTACAACCTTTGTAGTCCACTCCTTCGCTTCATAAGCTCCAAGTAGAAGTCCCTTCACCGCGATCCACGATCTTCCGGACTCAAGAGAGGCTCCACGACTCGAACGATCCATGCTAGCTTGTAGTATTCATATTCTCTGATGATCTACGTCGTAGTTTCTATAACTCAAGCTCCCTCACTCTAATGAGGTGAACACCCTAATCTAATAGGCTAGATTAGATGAGGATGATAGAGTAGTATTTATGCTTTCTTTTTATAACAAATTCTCATAAGAAAAACAAGTAAGCTTTTACAAAGCTTGAGAGAGAGGAAGATGAAGATAAATAAGTTCATCCTTTTGTGATGAATAATAGAAATGAATATATGAATAATCACGGAACCATGGTCAAGGGATGACAAGGATAACCCTTGTAGAGAATTAACTAGGGCTAGGGTTTGGTTAGGTTAAAGAATGAGTCATGGATAAATATCAACCATAATATCTTAAACAAAAGGAATTCCTTCTAGAAGGTGCAAGAAGGAGCTAACCCTAATCAAACCCTAACCTTGTTTAATCTCTACTAAACATGTTCCATTATTAATCATATCATGTTGCAATAATATATATCACATATATATTATATATTTGCAACAAAAGAAAATAATACAATTAACATATATCGCATATATATCAATGTATTACCTGGTGAGAAAATGAAATAATAAAGTGAGCCAATATTAGATAATGTAATAAAATATATCATATATATTATTATACATTAAATCATAGAATCAACACTTGATCCGACAATCCGGCTATATCGAATATAACCGACTAATATATCATGTACCGATTCATCGAATCAACACTTGATCCGATGACCCGGTTCATATCTAAATATCGCGGGAATATAATACGGTATCTTATATCGCATTATCCTCGGTCCTGCACATATCACATATGTGCCTCTACTCCGTTTTGCCTGAGCCAAGAAACCTCTGTGTAGGACTCTAAAGAATCGTCAATACGCCGGTAGCAGGTGATGATCATATCAAACACCCACAAGCTGCAAGCGGTCAGCTAAACGTAACAGCCACCCAGGTATTGAGCGATCAGAAGATCAACAAGCTAGCTTGTACGTTCTCCTGTGAATCCAATCAGTAACACTCCCATATAGTCCGGTCTCTTCGTCTGATATGTCGCATATCTAGTCTAGGGGTGGTATACGTCAGACCCCAGTAACCGATAAGTCGTGTCGATGTGTGGCTTATAACGGGTCGAGAAACTACTGGTAACACTTACCAGTAAATCTTTATATCAGCCCTGGCCAGGGACTTCCAGTTATAGCCAATCGAACACAGCACAACGTCAACTCCCTATAGCAGCAGACACGAATCCCTTCCTATCGCTCATTGCCCCCATGTGATTTGGGACTGCACCCAAAAGCCACCGTTTTGCACGCCCTCTTGGACATGGTAAGGTGGAAATCAAAGCACAGTGGGAATCACACAAGACTCTATGACGATCTTGGGTCTACAGACTACCCTGTAACAGTGTCACCGAAGAACTGCTATCTGACGTGTGGTATATCACCATCTGGGAGTTCTCGGCAAGTCCGTCCAGGGTACCCAGTCTCCACTGAGCACCCGCATACCATCTTTGATGTCCAACACCGATGGATATGGGATCATCCATCGCCTATCATATGGGTCAAGATGCGTATACGCTAGTCTACTCTGGTGTATCGATGCCCTGTCTCGATATACCCTCGACTACGAACAATTATAGGTTATACTCATCGACTACCATGGCCCCACTAGTATGATCCCATCATAGTCCTAGCAGTCGAGTACAGATCCAAAGGGCTTTATCAACATGTGAGAGTAAGACAGTAAACCAATACAAGTCGACATGGTAAGATAAAGTGAAACCAAATAGCATACTATCATGACGAGCAAGAAAGTCCTCTCTCTATATATATCCAAGCACCCATCATAATATACATCACATGTACAACAATGGCCTCTAAGGCATATACATAACTAACAATCTCCCACTTGCACTAAGGCCAGCTGCTGTAGTATCTCATAACTAGCATCCCGAATAATCTCTCAAACTGTATCTGGGGAATGGCCTTCGTGAGTGGATCCGCAGTGTTGTCCTTCGTATCTACTCTCCTGACCTCGATCTCCCGGCGATCAACAATCTCCCTGATCAGGTGATACTGCCTCAGAGTATGTCTGGACTTTTGATTGGACCTGGGTTCCTTGGCCAAGGCCACCGCTCCATTGTTGTCGCAATACAGAGATATTGGATGTTCAATGGATGGAACCACAACAAGTTCACTAATGAACTTCTTTATCCAGACAGCCTCTTTGGCAGCATCGTTGGCAGCGATATATTCAGCCTCCATCGTCGAGTCTGCAATGGTATCCTGTTTGGAACTCTTCCAACATACCACCCCTCCATTGAGGGTAAAGACAAATCCCGAGTGCGACTTAGAGTCGTCCTTATCACTTTGGAAGCTCGAATCGGTAAAGGACTCCACTTGGTGTTCTCCGTTACCATACACCAAGAACATCTCCTTAGTCCTTCGTAAGTACTTGAGAATGTTCTTCACAGCTGTCTAGTGATTCTCTCCAGGATCTGCTTGATACCAACTCACTACACTTAGTGAGTATGCCACATCGGGTCTGGTACATAGCATCGCATACATGATAGAGCCTACTGCCGAAGCATAGGGTATCCCTTGAATGCGAGCTCTCTCCAAATCAGTCTTGGGAGACATCTTTTTGGAGAGAGTGAGTCCAGAGATCGTGGGTTGGTTCCCACGCTTGGATTCTTCCATAATAAACATCTTTAGTATGGTGTCAATGTACCTGGATTGGGACAATCCTAGTATCCGTTTGGATCTATCTCTATAGATCATGATGCCCAATATGCAGGAGGCATCACCTAGATCTTTCATTGAGAATCTTTGTGATAAGAAGAGCTTGACTGATTGCAGCATAGGAATGTCATTTTCTATCAAGAGTATGTCATTCACGTACAATACGAGGAAGACAACCTTACTCTCTGCTACCTTCTTATAGATACAAGGTTCATCTATATTTTTGATGAAGTCAAACTCTTTGACTACAACATCAAAACAGATGTTCCAACTCCGCGATACTTGCATTAACCCATAAATAGATTTAAGCAGCTTGCACACCTTTCCGCTGCTCCCACTATCTACGAAGCCCTCTGGCTGAGTCATGTACAAGCACTCTTCTAAATCACCGTTTAGAATGGCGGTCTTAACATCCATTTTCTAGATTTCGTAGTCATGGTATGCAGCAATGGCAAGTAAGATTCGGATGGACTTAAGCATAGCCACTGGAGAAAAGGTTTCATCATAATCCACACCTGGTCGTTGACGAAAACCCATTGCAACAAGTCTAGCTTTCAAAGTCTCAACTTTTCCATCTACACCAAATTTCTTTTTAAAGATCCACTTGCTCCCAATGGGTTTTTCCCTTTCAGGAGCATTTTCCAAAGTCCATATTTTGTTCGTGTACATGGATTCCATCTCAGATCGCATTGCATCCAGCCATTTCATGGAGTCACCACTCGTGATGGACTGCTCGAAACTAGTCGGGTCATTATCTTCCATGATGCAATCCTCGCTTCCACCATCAAGGAGAAAACCGTAGTATCTCTCGGGTGGATGAGAAACCCTGCTAGATCGGCGGAGTGGTTGGGGTTCGACAGGTACTATTGAAACCTCTGGTTTTACCAAGTCTTCGGTTATAGTTTGTGTCGCTGGAACCTCTTCCAGTTCTACCTCAATGCCACTAATCTGTTTCATAACAAAACCTTTTTCTAAGAAAGTGGCATGTCGAGAAACAAACACCTTTTGTTCCTCGGGGTGGTAGAAGATATACCCTTATGAATTTTTGGGATATCCTATAAACTTACAAAAGACAGATCTTGCCTTGAGTTTGTCCGGATTTTGTCTTTTGACATAGGCCGGACAACCCCATATCTTAATGTAATTAAAATGTGGTCTCTTTCCTTTCCATATCTCATATGGAGTGGTAGGCACAGATTTGGTAGGAACCCTATTCAATAGGTCTATGGCTGTCTCAAACGCATACCCCCAGAAGGAAATAGGTTACTCAGCTGTACTTATCATTGAGCGCACCATATCTAATAGGGTGCGATTCCTCCGTTCCGATACACCGTTATGCTGTGGTGTATAAGGAGGAGTAAGCTGAGAGAGAATCCCATTCTCTTTTAGATAATCTAGGAACTCATTGCTTAAGTATTCACCTTCTCGATCAGATCGAAGAATCTTAATACTTTTGCCCGTTTGGTTCTCTACTTCGTGCTTATATTCTCTGAATTTCTCAAAATCTTCAGACTTGTGTTTCATCATGAATACATGTCCGAATCTTGAGAGATCGTTAGTGAATGCAATGAAGTAGGAAGAACCGTTCCTGGCATGTGTAGACATGGGACCGCATACATCACTATGTACCAGTCCTAAGAGTTCCGTAACTCTTTCTCCGTGTCCACTAAACGGAGCTTTGGTCGTTTTACCTTTGAGACATGAATAGCAAGTATCATAAGATGATAATTCAAACGGATTCAAATATCCATCCTTATGTAACTTAGCCAGTCGTGTCGCATTGATATGACCTAGTCTACAATGCCACAAGTAGGATTCGTTCATTTCTGAACTTTTCCTCTTGAGTGTGTTTTGTATATTGAGGACTGTATTTTGATTGAGAATGAATATGCCATTATGTAACGAGCCTGATGCAATCAACTTTTGATTTAGGAAGATATTCATAACATTATCCTGTACTACAAAATTATATCCTTCTTTACTTAATAAAGAAACTGATATAATGTTGCACATTATGTTCGGTATATAATAGCACTCATTCAGATTCAGTGTATTATGACTTGGTAATACTAGGTGATATTCGCCAACTGCTTTGGCTGCAATACATGCACCATTCCATACTTGAACGGAATGATCACCTTTTCCCAGTTCTCTACCTTTCCGTAGCCCATGTAACAATTTACATATGTGGGATCCTGATCCGGTATCTAATACCCAGGACGTAGGGTGAACTGAGAAACAGTTCTCAATAACTAACACACCCGAAGAAGGTGCATCAACATGCATGTTCTCCGTTTGGGCGGCATGAGAATCCAGATATTCTACTATTCCCTGTTTAGACTTATTACTCTTTTAAGAAAGAACGGGACCAACGTTCCCCTGCTCAGTATAATAAGCCGGTTCAGTCAATACATCCATATTATTATCTTGATTATGGCCTGACATGGTCGCTACTTGGAGAGAGAGAGAGAAGAAAACACTTTAGCGTATGCTCTTGCAAGATTAGATTGGTTATTATCTTATCTAATCAGGATGTCTCCCACTGTTTTTTATCAAATCTTTCTTCAAACCCTAAAAGGTAAGATTAGCCGGGATTAATTACACCCTACAATTTTATCAATCTTTCAGCCAGATCAGTGTCGGTACTTGAGGAAGGTTCCCCGTGCTTTCGCACGGACCTAATTAAAGTAAACCTCATTTTTCCAGAGGCGTAACCCCGTTAACACTTTTCTAGACACCTACTTGATCGGCAAATTGCCCTGTGTAAAACTCTCCCAGGAGTAACTCTTACTCACAGTGGGTATCGGGATCCAACTATCTCATATGAGGTATGCAATCTCAATGCAAATTTCAACACTTGAAATTCCGGCCGATAATGCTTTTACCCCTAGCGTGCTATGACCTTAACGCATGCCAAACAACCCATAGTCCGCTAGTCAAGTTCAACCCGTACATTTCGTGATTGAATTAAACCCACCTGTACGACCCTTGATGCATGCCAAACAACGCCGTACGAATACCCTAATCCAATCGCATCTCATGCTACAGATAAGTAATAATCAGCTACCGTACACTATGCCTTGACGCATGCCAAATTACCACAGCACGAATACTAAATATTACTTATCTGAAATGACGGAGGGCTACGCAGGTTATTCAGAAAACCATGAGCGTAATGAACTTGATATCGTCATAGAATCAAGTGATTTTTGAAAAAGGAGTGTTTTTTAGGCTTTTCTAGTTTCGCTAAAGAGGTCACTCCAGGTGAAGGGATCTCGGCTCTTTCCCAATCGAATAAGGTGCAGGATATATCATATATACCGCTGTGCAAAGCAAGAACTATATAAGCTGTCAAAAACTAAACCGCGAGTTTGTAGCATCTGCCAGTTTCCCTAAAGAGGTCACTCCCGGTGAACGGATCTCGGCTCTTTCCTCATCGAATAAGGTGCAGGGTATATCATATATACCACTATGCAAAGCAAAACTGTAGCTACCCTTTTTATAAAGTTTTGATTCTACAACATCTTTTAGGTTTTTTTCTTTTTATTAATCTCATTATTAAATCCCATCAGCTTATGCTTCCTAAGCATCACAGAACAAACGAAAGCAGTAATATTTATATATCAGCATATATATATATAGTATAAGCATTCGTCTCAGGCAGTAACATGATCTCATCACAGAACATTGCAGCAGAAGAACATATATGAAATATTGGATATACTAGGTGGTCCGTGTTTTTAATACGAGCCTGTATAAAACACGGATTCCACGGTCGCGATGAATAGCCAAACCTACATCCCTAGACCCCTACAAGAGCGACAAGTAATACTGCCAATTCTAGGGTTAGGAGACCCGGTCTCGACTCCTCGAGATGGCCTCCCACTGGACCCTAGAACCCGGTTACTTGTGCTCCCCTCATTGGGTCTACCTAATGCGGAAAAGTAAATAATAAACACTGGTGACATAAACCTCATCCCGGAAGTGCCCCAATAAAAGAATATTACATACAAATGAATTTTACATAAATGAAAATAAAAACCCTCATCTCACATAAAACCCCCGGCTATTCAGAACACGACGATCCAATATAACATATCACAGCAACACATAATATCACATATCATCAACGTAAGTAAGTATGCATACACCGATCGTCGTTGATGTATAGCAACGAAGACCAGCAATACAACTACATACTACACTTACGGTCACAGAAAAGAAATTGTAAAACTACAACATTTGGAATCCACAATCACTTTAGAGATCATAAATCCGAAATATCACATACTTCGCATTTCATGCCTAACTTATGAATTCTACATATTGTATCACATTCCAGATAAATAGACAGTACTAAACATTCCTATCGGATAATCAAATACCCAAGATTTACTAAATAGCTCAACACTTGAGCGGAGTTCAAATAATCCCAGAATATGTCACAGTACCGATGATCCAGCCGTAGAAGGGTCAAGCCAACGCCTCACATGTGGCACGCCGTACTGCCCCAAACCCTAAGGTTTAGACGCAGTTCAAGACGGTCACATAATCGAGTTAAGGTTTGTATTCTTCTAGAGGGTCCACTGCATAACTTGTACGTTTTTCCCAAAGATTTAAACCCGAGAAAAATTCAACAGTTGAAAGTTTTTCGTGCCGGGAAAAAATGAGTTAATGATATCCGCTCGAACATTTTAACAGTTTCTCAATATCCGAAAAACATAACGAAATTTAATTTTCTGATCGAATCAACGATTACAAAATAAACCCCAGAATACTCAACACTTGAGTCGGTTTAAAAATACCCAGAAATATATACAAGCAGCCAAAGAAATTACTGTAAGAAAACAAAAGCCGATATCTACAGTACGGCCGCGGATCCGCGGCCCAAACGAGGTATGACCGCGGATCCGCGGTGGTCCGTATGGATTGTGTGCTCGTTTTCTACAGTAATGTTTAAATTTACCTGCTGATTTTTTAAGGTATTTTTAATTCAGAAAAAACACAGTTTTTAAAAAATGTCCAGAGAAGGGTTCAAAATGTCGTTTCGGGGTTCGATCGGAGTTTTAACTTCGTATATACGTCAACTAATGCTCTAGCTAGGCTCTGATATCACAGTAGGGTTCCTAGGCACTCTTGTGAGGGTTCATAGGGCATTAAAATGCCCGAATAAAAATTTAGGCGTGCCGAACAACCCAAAGCCGGGATCTTTGCTAGATTATTAGGGTTTAACATGCAAGTAAACATCTTTACTACTAAGTGTGAGGGATTACAACCTTTGTAGTCCGCTCCTTCGCTTCATAAGCTCCGAGTAGAAGTCCCTTCGCCGCGATCCACGATCTCCCAGACTCAAGAGCGGCTCCACGACTCGAACGATCCATGCTAGCTTGAAGTATTCCTATTCTCCAATGATCTACGTCGAAGTTGCTATAACTCAAGCTCTCTCACTCTAATGAGGTGAACACTCTAATCTAATGGGCTAGATTAGATGAGGATGATAGAGTAGTATTTATGCTTTCTTTTTATATCAAATTCTCACAAGAAATCATCACAAAAGGAAAAACAAGTAAGCTTTTTCAAAGCTTGAGAGAGAGGAAGATGAAGATAAATAAATTCATCCTTTTGTGATGAATAATAGAAATGAATATATGAATAATCATGGAACCATGGTCAAGGGATGACAAGGATAACCCTTGTAGAGAATTAGTTAGGGCTAGGGTTTGGTTAGGTTAAAGAATGAGTCATGGATAAATATCAAGCATAATATCTTAACCATGACAAAAGGAATTCCTTCTAGAAGGTGCAAGAAGGAGCTAACCCTAATCAAACCCTAACCTTATTTAATCTCTACTAAACATGTTACATTATTAATCATATCATGTTGCAATAATATATATCAAATATATATTATATATTTGCAACAAAAGAAAATAATACAATTAACATATATCACATATATATAAATGTATTACCCGGTGAGAAAATGAAATAATAAAGTGAGCCAATATTAGATAATGTAATACAATATATCATATATATTATTATACATTAAATCATCGAATCAACACTTGATCCGACAATCCGGCTATATCGAATATAACCGACTAATACATCAAGTACCGATTCATCGAATCAACACTTGATCCGATGACCCTGTTCATATCTAAATATCGCGAGAATATAACACGGTATGTCATATCGCATTATCCTCGGTCCTGCACATATCACATATGTGCCTCTATTCCGTTTTGCCAGAGGCAAGAAACCTCTGTGTAGGACTCTAAAGAATCGTCAATACGCCGGTAGCAGGTGATGATCATATCAAACACCCACAAGCTGCAAGCGGTCAGCTAAACGTAACAGCCACCCAGGTATTGAGCGATCAGAAGATCAACAAGCTAGCCTGTACGTTCTCCTGTGAATCCAATCAACAACACTCCCGTACAGTCCGGTCACTTCGTCTGATATGTCGCATATCTAGTCTAGGGATGGTATACGACAGACCCCAGTAACCGATAAGTCGTGTCGATGTGTGGCTTATAACGGGTCGAGAAACTACTGGTAACACTTACCAGTAAATCTCTATATCATCCCTGGCCAGGGACTTCCAGTTATAGCCAATCGAACACAGCACAATATCAACTCCCTATACCGGGAGTGACGAATCCCCTCCTATCGCTCATTGCCTCCATGTGATTCGGGACTGCACCCAAAAGCCACCATTTTGCACGCCCTCTTGGACGTGGTAAGGTGGAAATCAAAGCATAGTGGGAATCATACAAGACTCTACGACGATCTCGGGTCTACAGACTACCCTGTACAAGTGTCACCGGAGAACTGCCATCTGACGTATGGTATATCACCATCTGGGAGTTCTCGTCGAGTCCGTCCAGTGTACCCAGTCTCCACTGAGCACCCGCATACCATCCTTGATGTCCAACACCGATGGATATGGGATCATCCATCGCCCATCATATAGGTCAAGATGCGTATACGCTAGTCTACTCTGGTGTATCGATGCCCTGTCTCGATATACCCTCGACTACGAACAATTATATAATGTACTCATCGACTACCATGACCCTACTAGTATGATCTCATCATAGTCCTAGCAGTCGAGTACAGATCCTAAGGGCTTTATCAACGTGTGAGAGTAAGACAGTAAACCAATACAAGTCAACATGTTAAGATAAAGTGAAACCAAGTAGCATATTATCATGACGATCAAGAAAGTCCTCTCTATATATATCCAAGCATCCATCATAATATACATCACATGTACAACAATGGCCTCTAGGGCATATACATAACTAACAGTAAAGGAGGAGTAAGCTGAGAGAGAATCTCATTCTCTTTTAGATAATCCAGAAAATCATGTAAGTCTACGTTAGCGCCCCGGCAGTCTACAGACGCCAAATGCGGAATAAAACTTTTAAACTTGGCGCTATCGTATACTTTAACCCGGATCTGCCATTATTGCTAAACTAACAAACTGTAAAGAGTGTAGGAAGGTTATACCGAACGATCCGAGTCCTTCGTTCTTCAACCATCATCCCACGCTCCGTTGCGGCTGCTCCGATCTCGTCGATCTCCGAATCCTCCGTCGAGGTGGCACCACATGATCGGTTCTTTAAACGGGCTCCCGCCTCTGACTAGAGGCAACTCGGTCGTCAAGTTTGCCAAAAGAGACGACCAAGAATGATGTAGAGATTGAGTAGATGACTTTGTCTCACTTCGTCCAAGTCCGTGGACGATCGGTTAATGAAGTTGCCGCGGAAATCGGGTGATGGAATGAAATGAACTGTAAATTCCATACACCCCAAACTATCATAATCTTTTTCTAACCGAAATGAAAACTCAAGTGAGAGTGAGTAAGAGGAGAGAGAGAGGGCAAGCCATATATAGCAAGAGGGAGGTGACCGTAGGAGAAGGGGGTGACCATAAGCTAAAAGCTTCTCACTTCAAAATATCTTAAGCAATCCAAAAGGAATTAATCACAAAGCATGAGTCATTAGGCTTAGTCACCCTTTAATAAATGCAACCAATGAAAACCCTACACCAATAAGCCTAGTCACCTCATCTAGAATATTCTAGAACACTGACTCACCTTATCTGTAGAAAAGATAAATCCGTCTTTAACCAAATGTTAAAAGACGGCTGATAGAAAACTGGAAACTGGCAACTTCCAAAAGTGATCCCGAAACGACTTTCAGGATAACCCCGTAACTGTATAAATATACCCGCACTTGTATTACGACCGAATACAAATGCAACTGAGACAAAGATATTATACCTACTCAATATAATACTCGGATCCGGCTTAAACCAAAGCCGACCAGTATTATCTGCCCGAAAAATAACACGTGCGTAAACGCACGTGCATTTTCCGAACCCTGCCATAAAACCATACGGCCTCTACAACGTTTCGCCCGAAACTTGGGAAACTGTCTGTGGGGGACTCTAATGACTCTTCAGTACCCTGGCAGTGGGTTTAACCACAAACCGTCAGCTGCACTAGCTATGCGTAACGGTTGCCCACGGACTGAACTTAAGGGAGGCCGATGAGCCAACTCAAGGGTGGCCGATGAGCTAACACATCCGGAAACCCTACTGAGCCTAACAGTGACAATGTATATACAGTCCGGTCCGTTCGTCAATGAGTATCGCATATCCGCCTAGGGGGCTAGTAACGTCAGACCCCCAGAAGCAGTATAAGTCGTGTCGGAGTGTAGCCCAATAACACCCTGAGATACTACTGGAGTACCTACCAGTAAATCTCCTGCCATGGCCATGGACTTTGTGTAATGGCTCTCCTAGACACAGCACGACCTCGCCCCCAATACCGGGAGAGACGAATCCCCTGCCGATCCGCTCACGTGCCTCCATATGGCTCGGGACTGTACCCAAAAGCTACCTGTTTGCACGACTCCTTTGAGCCGTGGTAGGGTAGAAATCAAAGCACAGTGGGAACTCACACGAGACAAATGACGACCTCAGGTCGATGAACTAACCTGTACACATGTCACCAGGGAACTGCTATCTGACGGTAGATATAATACTAACTAGCAGATTCCCGGCGAGTCCTGTCCGGTGTACTCATAACCCAATGAGCACCTGTATACATCTTAGGTGATCGAACTGACACCAGTGGCTTGTGAGACCGGCCACCGCCCCTCGTCGGGGTCTCGACTGTATACACTAGTCTACTCCGGAGTATCGATGCCCTGTCTCGAAACTCCCATGACTAGGGACCACAATTAAGGATATGCATATAAACTACCCAACTCTCACGTATATGATCGCCATCATACTGTTGGTAGTAAAGCAAGATCCTAAGGGCTCTATCAAAGTGTAACATGCAATCAGTCACCTGAACATGTACACGACTGATAAAGGCAAACCAGATAGTATACTATCATTTCGAGTAAGACTGTCCTACCGGGATAGGTCCTCCGCAATCATTGCAATCACGTACCTGCGATCCAATAATTGACTATGAGGGCACTATCTCCAACAATCTCCCACTTGCACTCAAGGCTAATATTGCGATGTCGACTACTCACAGCCCGTGTGAAACCGAACATCCAACTCCTCTACTAATCAGTTTCACAAAGCCCGTTTGTAAAACTATTGTGTTCGAGAAAATAGCCTCAGTGAGTGGATCCGCCTAGAAGTTTCTTTCTGTATCTCTCATAATCTCAAGTTCGCGGAGAAAACCATCTCCCGAATTGAGTAGTACCTGTCTTAGAATATGTCTGGATATCTGATGGGACCTTAGTTCATAAATGAACACCATATCCAAACTTCTTAGACTGTACGGATCACTGAACCTAATCAGTATCCGGCACCATGCCACCCACAGTATCCTCTGGAACCACCTGTCCATAATACTGTCCTTCGTCAGAGGGAAAACTAAAACTCTGACAATCACTCTGTCATCTATGTCACCTTTGAAGCCTGGAATGATAACCGTCTCCCGAAAGAGGCTGCCGTTATCAAATCCGTAGAACATGTACCAATGTTCTAAAACTGCTTCCTTATGTTTCTCCAGGATTGGATTAATACATACTTATTGCATCTAGTGCAAAACCAACATTTGGTGTGGTACTTGACATCACATGATTGACTCAATTGCCAAAGCAAGTGATCTGCCAATCATACACATCCCTCTCCCCTTTAGTCTATACGACACCTTTAGAGAGGGTGACTCCATCACCTGCAGGTACACTACCATGCTAGGAGTCAACTATTCTAAAAACCATTAGAATATCTGTCAAAGTACCCACATTGGGAAACTACCCAAATCCAGATCTAAAACCATAGATCCAGAAACCAGAATGTCAAATATTATATCCATGTCCTGTCTGGAGAAACAACTGTGTGACGACCACAGTTCAACCGATCGTAGTATAGGAATTTTACTTCCTACTCTGTGTATGTCATTCAGATACCATGACATCACACCCTACTACCTTCTTAACAGATCCATCCCCTATTCTGATTGACGTCAAACCCATGACTGTCACATCAAAATTAGATGATCTATCTCCGCTATAACTGCTCTAGTCTATAAATAGACATAAGCTACTTGCCCACCATACTTCCGATGCTCCCACTGACTACGACAACCCTCTGGCAGAATAATATACACGTACACTTCTAAAGCCAGTTTAGAACGACGCTATACTTATCCTCCTGCCTGGTCTCATAGTCTGGAACAACAGTAGTGTCAAGTCTGGGTAGATAAGAACCTCCCTGTCACCGTCCTTGAGGCTACCGAAGTACCTCTCGGGTGTCTGAGGTTACCTACCAAATCTGCGGAGTGGCTATTGGAATGTCAAATCTGATTGAATATATAGGTCCTACTAAATTTTCTGTAATCGTTCGCGGTTCTGGAATCACTTCCAGTTCTACCATACTCCCACTACTGTTTTCTGAAAAAGATCCATTTTACTAAAACTGTGGCGAGTCAAGAACAATGTCACTATTGATCTTCCAAATGGTAGAATATCAACCCTCGTCATAGCCAGGGTCAACCCACAAACAGCCATTACAAAAACATGCCCTGAGTTATCCAGTGTCTGGTTTTAAGCATAAGCTGGACAACTCCCCATACCTTAATTTCTTTTAAGGTACGATCCATTCTATATACAATACAGAAACTTTGGCACTAATTTAATTGGAACCATATTCAAATCATGCAGCTGTCTCCAGTGCATATCACTTTAATGGAAAGAGGCTAATCAGCATTACTCAACTTAGGAATCCATCCAATTATGAGTAACCTGAAAGAGAAACACTTTTCTCAAAACCATCACTATCATCTGAATACCAATCACAAGAATCTACATCTTCGATCTCTTTGAAGAATCCCGATACTTGTGACACCTGGTTCTCCACTTTATTCTTATACCCACAACTTCTCAAAACTTAGACCTTGTATTTCTACGAAACACTCGTCTAAATACTAGAGAAGTTATAAGTAAACAGAACAAAGTACGAGGACCTACCCCTTTGTCCTGAAGGACACTTGGACAACATACAATACTCTGTATAAGTCCGCTGAGTTAAACAACTCAAAACCTGTGCGTCGTAGGTAGAAAACTGTACCCTGGCGATTTCCTCAAATATCACCAATTACAACGAATTCCGATATAATGAGGATGATCACCTAATTCCCAATATCTTACTCCCACTCATCATCTGTAAAACCATACAGATATGAAAATGAAACCTGGTAAATACATACCCTTGGAGTAAGTATCTAATCGGGAAAACAGTTTTTCTTTAACAATGCACTGAAACATGAAAATGTTTCGTAGGGGTATCCTGGTATTCATAGCAATGCCTCTTCCATAATCCAATTCATGACTTCAACCGTATATCTCTTTGCCATCTCTCCAAATCCCCTTTATTTGTCTTTAGTCGTTACCTTCTGTACACCATCGTTAGGCTAAATGGTTTTCTTCCTTCCCTACCGTTCGGCACCAGCCTATGGTTTGGAAGAAGACTATCCAGTAAGCATAATAGGTGTACCCTCCTAAACCAAGGAGTACTCGCAACTGAGAGAAGGTGATGATAAAAGACAACTGAATAATACCTTATTCTTTTAAAGGTGAAATAGGAGTGGCGATGAAGTACGCGGTTTTGGTCGTGAATGATATCAGTCGCAATTTACTTTGCCCTCTTTCTAATCCCTTTATTTTGTCTTTACATATTACCTTCTGCACACCCTACTTAGGCTAATTGGTTTTCTTCATTCCCTACCTTTCGGCACCTGCCTATGGTTTGGAATAAGACTATCCAATAAGCATAATAAGTGTACTCTCCTAAACCAAGGAGCTCTCGCAACCTGAGAGAAGGTGATAATAAAAGACAACTGAATAAACCAATTCTATTTCTCCTGAACCTGGATCCATCCTCGAAGAAGTCCCTTCGAGTTCGTATATAACCATACGATGGATCTATCCAATGGAAGTGGATATCTGTAGTAAAACGGGTGTTCTGAGAAATGCAAAGGGTAAAAGAAGGAGTGGCAATGACTTATGCAACTCAGACAATCCAAAAGCCAGTATTTTAAGAAGGTTCGGTCAACCTGGTCACTGAGTCATAGTCTAGGGTCGGTCAAAGGTCGCTGCCAAAGAGAGAGAGAGAAAAGAAACACTCTGCGTGCACTCTAACCTAGATCAGAATGGTCATAACTTTATCTAATCCGAAAACCTCCCACTGTCCTGTCAAATTCTCCCCCAAACCTGAAAGAAGAATCAATCGGGATCACCCGAAGAGTAAACCAACTCATCAGTGGGAATCGGGATCCAACTCTCATCGCATGATAACGTGATGGAATGCATCCACGTTACTCATACTCCAGAAGGTATGCGCACACTTGGCAAGTTTCAGTTTCTTTAGAAACTCCCGATCTGATTTTTGCCCCATGCTCTTATAACCTTGACTTTGGTCAAAATGTCATAAGTCACATGCCAAGTTCTACCCATCACTATCTTGTCAATTTGAACCCACCCGCACATGCCCCTGACTTTGGCCAATCGGCAGAACGACTGTCCCAAACTAACTCATCTATCTATGCAACAATTGAATACCCAGCAGCTACCAAACACTATGCCTTAACTTTGGCTAAAATACATAGCTTGAATACTACTGAATACCCAAAAGAAGTGACGGAGGGCTACGGCTGGTTTTTGGCGAAAAACCTTTAGCGTAGTGAACTTGATATCGCTGAAGGAACCTGATAGCTTTTTAAAATATAGTGGCGAAAACCTTTTGCTAAAGAGGTCACTCCCGGTGAAGGGATCTCGGCTCTTTCCTCATGGAATGAGGTGCAGGATATTCCACTGAATACCGCTATGCAAAGCAACATGTAATCGACTATAGTGAAGTTATTACCCTGACGCAAACTTCTGTCCAAGGGGTCTTTCCCGGTGAAGGGATATCAGCCCTTGCCCCGTCGTATGGGGTGCAGGATATTCCACTGAATACCGCTATGCATAACAAAAGGAAACGTCTTTGCAATAACACTTTTTAAATTGTTCCAACAACTCAACAGGTTTGTTTTACTTTGCATTGATCAGAATCAATGCAGTCCCATCAATCAATCACACCATAAAAGAACGAAAATAAAATGTACGTATATGCCATCCGCATTCGTCACTGGGTCCCGTCATCACCCGTTAGGTTACTTAACTAACGACAGAGCGGGGACTGGACTAGCGCGGGTGTAAAACATATACAACATCTAATAGTATATAAGCCAATATACATAATCGCTCCAGGCGTGATAATAAGCAACATTACAGAAAAGTAATAAGCATCACAGAACAATACAGATAATCTGGGATCCCCGAGTTTCACAGAGCCGCTGCTGAAACCCGACGTTCCCCTGTCGTGTGGATAGCCTGTGCAATGAAACCTAGACCCCTACGGGTGCGGCAAGTTACCCGCCAAAACTTGAAGCGAGGTAGTCCCCACAGCATAGTGAATGGAACACCCGGCACTACACGGAATCCGGTAAATTGAGCACCCCTCCTTGGGTCAACCTGTACCCCCTACGAGTGCGGCGAATAGTCTGCTAATTCTGAAGTGGGGCCCCTCTGCCTCTCAAAGCCATGAGATGCGGACCCGTTGCTTTCCCGAACCCGGCTATCCGTGCACTCCGTCGCGGGGTAAAACCTAGTACAGTAATGAAAAATAGTACAATAGGTACATCGACCGCAACCTGGTCGTGCCCCAAAAGAATATTATACAACAGGCAGTGACGGCAGTCCACAAGTTGGACGCTCGTCCCGCAATATCAAATGTACAAATAAACACAGACTGTACTACCATTGCACACTGCTATCCACCACGACAAATCCGCAACAATACAGCACAACACAGAACATCAACGCGAATGTCACGTTCGCAAACCCGTCTAAAAGAACTATAGCAATCAGACGCGGTTTACCGATCAAATGACATTCCCGGTCGGAGATATAATGTAAGCACTGTAAACTAACGTGTTTAAATTTCGATCGACCAAAGACGAAATATTAAAAAGTGGGCCCCACAGCTTACTGGTGAACAGTAACAAAACCTGGGCCCAAACTGTATTGACCAAAAACCCCAAAATCCTTCACAGAACGCACTGAAAAATTTTGGAGGCACGTGCTCCCCACGTGGCCGCGGAAGGGCGGCCAAACCATGGGTTTGGCCGCTCTTCCGCGCTTCCATGGAGAGATCATGACCCCAAATTTTGTCGTGGTTCTTAGAATCGCCTGCTGTGATTTTTAAGATGTACAGAAATCAATTTTGACACTGTTTAAAATCAACAGAACTGTCAAGTGAAGAAAATTGTGATTTTTTGCAGTTTTCGATTTTCGGTCGGATCGATGTTTTAAACGCGTTAGCACAAGTTAGTATAGCAAAATGGTGAGGCTCTGATACCACTGTAAGTCTACGTTAGCGCCCCGGCAGTCTACAGACGCCAAATGCGGAATAAAACTTTTAAACTTGGCGCTATCGTATACTTTAACCCGGATCTGCCATTATTGCTAAACTAACAAACTGTAAAGAGTGTAGGAAGGTTATACCGAACGATCCGAGTCCTTCGTTCTTCAACCATCATCCCACGCTCCGTTGCGGCTGCTCCGATCTCGTCGATCTCCGAATCCTCCGTCGAGGTGGCACCACATGATCGGTTCTTTAAACGGGCTCCCGCCTCTGACTAGAGGCAACTCGGTCGTCAAGTTTGCCAAAAGAGACGACCAAGAATGATGTAGAGATTGAGTAGATGACTTTGTCTCACTTCGTCCAAGTCCGTGGACGATCGGTTAATGAAGTTGCCGCGGAAATCGGGTGATGGAATGAAATGAACTGTAAATTCCATACACCCCAAACTATCATAATCTTTTTCTAACCGAAATGAAAACTCAAGTGAGAGTGAGTAAGAGGAGAGAGAGAGGGCAAGCCATATATAGCAAGAGGGAGGTGACCGTAGGAGAAGGGGGTGACCATAAGCTAAAAGCTTCTCACTTCAAAATATCTTAAGCAATCCAAAAGGAATTAATCACAAAGCATGAGTCATTAGGCTTAGTCACCCTTTAATAAATGCAACCAATGAAAACCCTACACCAATAAGCCTAGTCACCTCATCTAGAATATTCTAGAACACTGACTCACCTTATCTGTAGAAAAGATAAATCCGTCTTTAACCAAATGTTAAAAGACGGCTGATAGAAAACTGGAAACTGGCAACTTCCAAAAGTGATCCCGAAACGACTTTCAGGATAACCCCGTAACTGTATAAATATACCCGCACTTGTATTACGACCGAATACAAATGCAACTGAGACAAAGATATTATACCTACTCAATATAATACTCGGATCCGGCTTAAACCAAAGCCGACCAGTATTATCTGCCCGAAAAATAACACGTGCGTAAACGCACGTGCATTTTCCGAACCCTGCCATAAAACCATACGGCCTCTACAACGTTTCGCCCGAAACTTGGGAAACTGTCTGTGGGGGACTCTAATGACTCTTCAGTACCCTGGCAGTGGGTTTAACCACAAACCGTCAGCTGCACTAGCTATGCGTAACGGTTGCCCACGGACTGAACTTAAGGGAGGCCGATGAGCCAACTCAAGGGTGGCCGATGAGCTAACACATCCGGAAACCCTACTGAGCCTAACAGTGACAATGTATATACAGTCCGGTCCGTTCGTCAATGAGTATCGCATATCCGCCTAGGGGGCTAGTAACGTCAGACCCCCAGAAGCAGTATAAGTCGTGTCGGAGTGTAGCCCAATAACACCCTGAGATACTACTGGAGTACCTACCAGTAAATCTCCTGCCATGGCCATGGACTTTGTGTAATGGCTCTCCTAGACACAGCACGACCTCGCCCCCAATACCGGGAGAGACGAATCCCCTGCCGATCCGCTCACGTGCCTCCATATGGCTCGGGACTGTACCCAAAAGCTACCTGTTTGCACGACTCCTTTGAGCCGTGGTAGGGTAGAAATCAAAGCACAGTGGGAACTCACACGAGACAAATGACGACCTCAGGTCGATGAACTAACCTGTACACATGTCACCAGGGAACTGCTATCTGACGGTAGATATAATACTAACTAGCAGATTCCCGGCGAGTCCTGTCCGGTGTACTCATAACCCAATGAGCACCTGTATACATCTTAGGTGATCGAACTGACACCAGTGGCTTGTGAGATCGGCCACCGCCCCTCGTCGGGGTCTCGACTGTATACACTAGTCTACTCCGGAGTATCGATGCCCTGTCTCGAAACTCCCATGACTAGGGACCACAATTAAGGATATGCATATAAACTACCCAACTCTCACGTATATGATCGCCATCATACTGTTGGTAGTAAAGCAAGATCCTAAGGGCTCTATCAAAGTGTAACATGCAATCAGTCACCTGAACATGTACACGACTGATAAAGGCAAACCAGATAGTATACTATCATTTCGAGTAAGACTGTCCTACCGGGATAGGTCCTCCGCAATCATTGCAATCACGTACCTGCGATCCAATAATTGACTATGAGGGCACTATCTCCAACAAATCATTGCTCAAGTATTCTCCTCCTCGATCAGATCGAAGGATCTTAATACTTTTGCCCGTTTGGTTCTCTACTTTGTGCTTATATTCTCTGAATTTCTCAAAAGCTTCACACTTCTGTTTTATCAGGAACACATGTCCGTATCTAGAGAGATCGTCAGTGAATGTAATGAAATAGGAAGAACCGTTCCTGGCATGCGTAGACATAGGACCACATACATCACTATGTACCAGTCCTAAGAGTTCCGTAACTCTTTCTTCGTGTCCACTAAACGGAGTTTTGGTCATTTTTCCTTTGAAACATGAATGGCAAGTATCATAAGATGATAATTCGAACGGATTCAAATAGCCATCCTTATGTAACTTAGCTAGCCGTGTCGCATTGATATAACCAAGTTTACAATGCCACAAGAAGTATTCGTTCATTTCTGAACTCTTCCTCTTGTGTGTGTTTTGTATATTAAGGACTGTATTTTGATTGAGAATGAATATGCCATTATGTAATGAGCCGGATCAAATCAACTTTTGATTCAGGAATATGTTCATAACATTATTCTGTACTACAAAATTATATCCTTCTTTACTTAATAAAGAAACTGATATAATGTTGCACATCATGTTCGGTATATAATAGCACTCATTCAGAATCAGTGTACTACTACTTGGTAATACTAGGTGATATTCGCCAACTGCTTTGGCTGCAATACTTGCACCATTCCCTACTTGAACGGAACGATCACCTTTTCCCAGTTCTCTACCTATACATAGCCCATGTAATAATTTACATATGTGAGATCCCGATCCGGTATCTAATACCCAGGACGTAGGGTGAACTGAGAAACGGTTCTCCACAACTAACACACCCGAAGAAGACGCATCAACATGCATGTTCTTTATTTGGGCGGCATGAGAATCTAGATATTCTCCTGTTTCCTGTTCAGTCTTATAACTCTTATAAGAAAGAACGGGACCAACGATCCCTTGCTCAGAATAATAAGCGGGTTCAGTCAATACATCCATATTATTATCTTGATTATGGCCTGACATGGTCGCTACATAGAGAGAGAGAGAAGAAAACACTTTAGCGTATGCTTTTGCAAGATTAGATTGGTTATTATCTTATCTAATCAGGATGTCTCCCACTGTTTTTATCAAATCTTCCTTCAAATCCTAAATGGTAAGATTAGCCGGGATTAATTACACCCTACAATTTCGCCAATCTTTCAGCCAGGCCAGTGTCGGTACTTTGAGGGAGGTTCCCCGTGCTTTCGCACGGACCTAATTAAAGTAAACCTCGTTTTTCCAGAGAAGTAACCCCGTTGACACCTTTCTAGACACCTACTTGATCGGCTAATTGTCCTGTGTAAAACTCTCCCAGGAGTAACAATTACTCGTAGTGGGTATCGGGATCCAACTATTTCATAGAAGGTATGCACATTGCAAATTTCAACACTTGAAATTCCCGATTGTTAATTATATGTATGCCCTAGAGGCCATTACTGTATATTGGATGTATATTGTAGTGGATGCTGGGACATATATAGGGAGGACTTTCTTGCTCGACATGATAGTATGCTATCTGGTTGCTCTTTGCCTTAACGTGTATACTGATTGTCTCTTTATTACATGTTGGTAAAGCCCTTAGGATGTGAACTTGACTACCTGGACTATGATGCGGATCATACTAGTGGGGACATGGTAGTCCGTAAGTACATCCTTCAAAGTCCCTAGTCGTGGGTGTATCGAGACGGGGCATCGATATACCAGAGTAGACTAGCGTGTACCTTCTCGACCCATACAGATGGGCGATGGATGATCCCATATCCATCGGTGTTTGACATCAGAGATGATATACGGGTGCTCAGTAGAGACTGGGTACACTGGACGGACTCGCCGAGAACTCCCACATGGTATTATACCTCACGTCAGATGGCAGTTCTCTGGTGACACTGGTACAGAGTAGTCTGTTGACCCGAGATCGTCATAGAGTCTTGTGTGGTTCCCACTGTGCTTTGATTTCCATCTTACCACGTACAAGAGGGCGTGCAAAACGGTGGTTTTTGGGTAGAGTCCCGAGTCACATGGAGGCAATGAGCGATAGGAGGGGATTCGTCTCTCCCGGTATACGGGGTTGATGTTGCGCTGTGTTCGATTGGCTATAACCGGAAATCCCTGGCCAGGGTTGCTGAGATTTACTGGTAAGTGTTACCAGTAGTTTCTTGAATTGTTATAGACCTCATATCGACACGACTTATCGAGCTATTGGGGTCTGACGTTTACCACCCCTAGGCGAGATATGCGACAGATCAGACGGACAGACCGGACTGTACGGTAGTGTTACTGGTTGGATTCACTGGAGTGTGAGCGGGCTTGCTCGTCGATCTTCAGATCGCTCAATACCCGGGTGGCTGTTACGTTTAGCAGACCGCTTGCGGCTTGTGGGTGTTTGATATGATCATCATCTGCTGCCGGCGTATTGACGAGTCTTTAGAGTCCTACACAGAGGTTTCCTGGCTCAAGCGAAACGAAATAGGAGCGTATATGAGATATATGCGGGACCGAGAATAATACCAGTATCTGATACTGTATTCGATTCTCACGATGTGACATTGATCGGTTATATGCGATATAGCCGGGTTATCGGATCAAGTGTTGATTCGATAAGTTGTTACTAATGATACCTGTCGGTTTTGTGCGACATGACCGGATCATTGAATCAAGTGTTGATTTAATGATTTAATACATAATTATATATTTGATATATTACTTTGCATTAACTAGTATCGGTTCACTTTAAGATGGATTTTCTCACTCGGTTGTGTGCATTACATATGCGATATGATTTTGTGCACTAGATTGTATCATGTTTGATGATACATACATTTTGGTTAAGTGTAAAGAATTAAACCATGATTAAGTGGATAATTAGGGTTTAGTTTTTCTTATTAATTTATATATACATTTATTCTTTTTGGAAAAGAAAATGAGCATGAGAAAATGGTGGCTTTCTTTAAATGCTTCATGAAGCTTCATGAAGTCTTTGACTTTGTAACCATTTTTGTCTCATGCTTAACCTAACCATTCCACTAAACCATGATTGATTCTCTACACCTAACTATGGTTAAATTATGATAGGAATGAATTTCTTTTCTCATTTTAATTATTCTTATCATAATAACATTCTTCTTCTTCTTCTTCTTCAAGAAGAGAAACTAAGCTCCATCAATGGTGATTGTTGGAAATGAGTGAGAAATCCAATTCTAAAGTCTACCCACTTCCTATTCTTCATCCTCTACCTCTTGCAAGTAGTAGAGTGTGTTTCCTTCACAAGTTTCATGGCTTGGTGAAGGTGGAGTTTGATCTAGCGATGCCTCGACGTAGATCATCTTCGGCATGGACATCGACGACCTAGCTCGCTTATTCTTCGACGAAGCCGATGGTAGAGCCCGGGAGTTCACTTGGACAGCGAAGGGACTTCGTTGCGGAGCTATGGAGGTGGAGCACTAGATCTACAAAGGTTGTATTTCCGATTCCTTGTAGTTAAGTTGTTAACTAGTTAGCTTTTTCGCCTAGTTTTCTAGCAAACGATCCGTAGTCGGGTCTCTCGGCACCGTTAAAATTTGAAATTGGCATGGTTGATGCCTTGTGAGACCTCTTGAGAGTGCCTAGGAACCCTACAGTGGTATCAGAGCCTAGCTAGAGCCTTAGGCGAAGTCTAGACGGAATTTGAACTCCGATCGAATCAAAACCAAAACCCTAAAATAGCTCTCTGTACTTTTTCTGAAAACATGGATTTTTCCAGATTAAAAATTTCCAAAAAATTCAGCAGGGAATTTTATGATTTACTGTGAAGCACGTAATTGTAAATCCACTAAGGAAGCGCGGAACCGCGGCCCCCACCATAGTACTAGCGGAGGTTCCGCGGCCACACTGTAGATTTACACCACGTGGGTTACATAGTAATTCATTGTTTCAGGTTCTGAGTTTTCTGGGTATTTTTAAAATTTATTCAAGAGTTGAATTTTCTGGAGTTGTTTTGGGGATTCGGTGTTTCGATCGGAGTATCAAATTTTGTCTGTGTGGCTTTCCGGATAAATTTTAGAATATGTTAAAAAGTTCGACCGGATATAAATACCCAATTTTTCCCCTGCCGGAAATTTCCAAATGTTGGATTTTTCCGTAGTTTGACGACGTTCTAAGTAGTGCAAGTAACGCGATGGACCCTCTAGAAGACAACAAACCTTAACTCGATTATGTGACCGTCTTGAACTGCCCTTTGAACCTTCGGGTTTGGGGCAGTACGGCGTGCCACATGTGAGGCGTTGGCTTGACCCTTCTACGGCTGGACCGTTGGTACTGAGGCACGAACTGAATGTTGTTAGACTTATTTCATGTGTTGATCTGTATCGGGAAAACTTGGGTGTTCGATTGTTCGATCGAAAAGTTTAACATTTTCTGTTTATCTGGAATGGGATACAATACTTGGAATTCACAATAAGTTATGAGATAACTGAATAAATGTTATAAACATAGCACTTTAGTCTCACTTGATCGGTTGCCACGGAATTTTGATGTGATCAAAAGTCCGTCGCAATCACGTAGCGTACGCGGATACTCGCCGGGTAAACTTAATAGACAGCTTCACTCCATAGCCCCGACCAAGTGACTGTAGGAGAACCCCGTCACCGAAAGCATCCGTTCCGGTGCTCGCGGTAGCGGTGTTCCGCCTTGGTGCACTTCGTCGACGGTATCGGGGGTGCGGCCGCCTACTAAAGTTTGCGACGAGCATTCGATCAAACTGTCGGGAATCTTGTTGAATTGCCCGACTCGATGTTGAAAAGTGTTTTCGATAATGAGACTAAAATGCGGGGTTTATAATTGTTAGGCATGCGATGTCTAAGTAATTCATTTGATTAGGCATGCGATGTCTAAAGAGGTTGCGGATTCCAACTGTTGTTGTTTTACACTTTCTTTTCTGTGACCGTAAGTGTAATATGTGATATCGCCGGTTTCGTTGCTATATGTCAACGACAATTGGGATGCGCATATTTACTTACGTTGATGACATGTGATGTTATGTGTTGCTGGATATGTTATATTGGATCGTCGTGTTTGAGTAGCCGGGGTTTTTTATGTGAGATGAGTGTTTTTCATTTTCATTCATGTAAAAACTTGTATGTAATATTCTTTTATTGGGGCACTTCCAGGTTGCGGAAGTTGTCACCGTTTGTATATTATTTACTTTTCCGCACTAGGATAGACCCAAGGAGGGGAGCACAAGTAACCGGGTTCTGGAGTCCAGTGGGAGCCCAACTCGAGGAGTCGAGTCCGGGTCTCCTAACTCTAGAATTGGTAGGGTTGCTTGCCGCTCTCGTAGGGGTCTAGGGGTGTGGGTTTGGCTATTCATCACGACCGTGGAATCCGTGTTTTATACTGGCTCGTATTGAAAACACGGACGTCCTAGTATATCCAATATTTCATATGTTTCTTCTGCTGCGATATCTGTGATGTTCTTTGATAGATACAGTATATAGTATATATGATATATTATATAGACGTTACTTATGTTTTACACCCGCGCTAGCCCTGCCCTGCTCTGTCGTTAGTTACCTAACCTAACGGTGCACGAGGGGACATCGAGGCGAATGCGGATGGCATAAGTGTACGTCGTATTTATCTGTGATGTTTAGGTATTTAAATGATGGGACTTCATTAATGTGATTAATGAAATAAAAGAAACCTAAGATGTTGTAGAATCGAATTTCAAAATAAAACAGGTAGCTACAGTTCTTGCTTTGCACAGAGGTATATGTGATATATCCTGCACCTTATTCGATGAGGAAAGGACCGAGATCCCTTTACCGGGAGTGACTCCTTTAGCAATAACTGGCAGATGCTACACACTCGGTTTGTATTTTGATTGCTTTTAAGTGTTTTTGCTTTGCACAATGATATATATGATATATCCCGCACCTCATTCGACGAGGAAAGGACCGACGATCCCTTCACCGGGAGTGACTCCTTTAGCAAGACTAGAAAAGCCTCAAAAACACTCCATTTCAAAATTCATTCGATCCTACAACGATATCAAGTTCATTACGCAATAGGTTTTCAGAAAAACCTGTCGTAGCCCTCCGTCATTTCAGATAAGTACTAGTTAGTATTCGTGCTGCAGTTGTTTGGCATGCGTCAAGGCGTAGTGTACGGTAGCTAACTAGTGCTTATCTGCTAGCATATGATGCGATTGGATTAGGGTATTCGTACGGCGTTGTTTGGCATGCGTCAAGGGTCGTCCGGGTGGCTTTAATTCAATCAAGAAATGTACGGGTTGAACTTGACTAGCAGACTATGGGTTGTTTGGCATGCGTCAAGGTCATAGCGAGCTAGGGGCAAAATATTATCGGGAATTTCAAGTGTTGAAATTTGCAATGAGATTGCATACCTTCTATGAGATAGTTGGATCCTGATACCCACTGCGAGTAAGAGTTACTCCTGGGAGAGTTTTATACATTACAATTAGCCGATCAAGTAGGTGTCTAGAAAGATGTTAACGAGGTTACGCCTCTGGGAAAACGAGGTTTACATTAATTAGGTTCGTACGAAAGCACGGGGGACCTCCCTCAAAGTACCGACACTGGCCTGGCTGAAAGATTGGCGAACTTGTAGTGTATAATTAATCCCGGCTAGTCTTTCCTTTTAGGGTTTGAAGGAAGATTTGATGAAAACAGTGGGAGCCATCCTGATTAGATTAAATAATAACCAATCTATTCTTGACAGAGCGAACGCTGAGTGTTTTCTTCTCTCTCTCTCCAGGTAGCGACCATATCACGCCTTAATCAAGATAATAATACGGATTATTGACCGAACCCGTTTGTTATACTGAGCTGGGGAACGTTGGTCCCGCTCCAACTTATAATTGTTATAAGACAGAGCAGGAAATTGGGGAATACCAGATTTCCCGTGCCGCCCAAACGATGAGAGTGCATGATGATGCATCATCTTCGGGTGTGTTCATTATACAGAACTGTTTCTCTGTAACCTCTACGTCCTGGGTATGTAATACCGGATCAGGATCCCAGATATGTAATCTGTTACATAGGGCTACAGATAGGTAGAGAACTGAGAAAGGGTGATAAGTTTCATGAGGCAGAAAACGGGGCAAGTGTTGCAGCCAAGTCTGTCGGTCACTGTCACCCTGTATTCCCAATACATTTATTCTGAACGAATGTTATTAGATACCGAACCTGATATACCAAATCATATCACTCTCTTTGGTAGAAAAGAAAGGATGTAATTTTGTATTAATGGATAATGTTTTGAACATTTCCTATATCAAAAGTTGATCGGTTCAGGCACGTTATCTAAAAGCATTGATGTTCTAAATCAAACTACAGTTCTTAGTATATGGAACACACACAAGAGGAAGAGTTCAGAAATGAACGAATTCTTCTTGAGGCATTGTAGACTAGGTCAGATCAATGTGACCCGACTAGTTAGAGTTACATATAGATGCATATCTAAATCAGTTTGAATTTACATCTTGTGAAACTCGCCAGTCATGTCACAAAGATAAGATGACCACAGCTCTGTTTATTGGAAACGGAGAAAGAGTTAGTGAACTCTTGGGATGATACATATTGATGTATGTAGGTCCCCAGTCTACAAATGCCAGGACTGATTCTTTATACTTCATTACATTCTCTGATGATCTTTCGAGTTTCAGACCTATGTTCCTGTTGAAACACGAGTCCGAACCTTTTGAGATATTCACAGAATATAAGTTAGAAGTAGAGAACCAAAATATGGGTATAAGTATTATGTCCTTTGATGTGATCAAGGAGGAGAATACTTGTGCACGGAATTCCTGGACTATTCTAAAGGAGAATGAGATTCTCTCTCAGCATTACTCCTCCGTATACACCATAGCACGATGGTATATCGGGGCGGAGCAATCTCACCCTATATGATAAGGTGTACTCTATGATGAGTACTACTGAGTTACCTGTTTCCTTTTGGGGGTTATGCACTTATGAAGTTGCATACCTATTGAATAGGGTTCCAATCAAATCAGTTGCCTACCACTTCATATTTGATATGGGAAGAGCCCATCTCTCAAGTTAGTTGAGATTTGGGGTTGTCTAGCCTATGTCTGAAAAGCAAATTCCGGACAAGCTCGAGGCAAGGTCTGTAATGTAGAACTGGAAAGGTTCCAGCTATACAAACTACAGCAGATGATTTGATACAACCAAAGGATTCAGTAGATTCCAACGAACCTCAGCCTCTCTGCCAATCTAGTAGGGTCCTCACCCACCTGAGAGATACTTCGGTTTCACTATGACAGTGGGAGCAAGGAATGCATCATGAGATGATGACCCAACTAGTTTCGAGCTGGCCATCAGGAGTAAGACTCTGTAAGAATGGCAGGATGCTTAGTGATCTGAGATGGAATCCTTATACACCAGCAAAGTATGGACTTTAGCTGCTATATCTGAAGGGTTAAATCCCCATCAGGAGCAAGTATATCTTGAGAAGATTACTTGGTGTATATGGAAAAGTTGAGACTTTCAAAGCTAGACTTGTTAAAAGTTTTCGTCATCGACCAGGCGTGGATAATGATGAAACCTTTTCCAATATCTATGCTTAAGTCCATCCAGATACTACTTGCCACGGCTACATACCATGACTACGATATCTGGCGGTTGGGTGTCTTGACTGCTTTTCTAAATGATGATTTAGAAAAGTGTGTCTATAAGTACACAGCCAGAGGGCTTCGTAGACAGTGGGAGCAGCGGAAACGTGTGCAAGATGCTTTATAGGATAAAGCAGGCATCGCGGAGTTGGAACATCTGTTTTGATGGATTAGTCAAAGAAGTCGACATCATCAAAATGGTAGATGAACCTTGTATAAACAAAAAGGTAGTAGGGAGTATGGTGATGATCTTCGTAGAGTACGTGGATGACATACTCTTGATAGGAAAGGAGTTTCCTATGCTACGCTCGATCAATCTCCGCTTATCACAATGATTCTCCATAAAGGATTAAAGTTATACCTCCTAAATCCAGGGTTTTGGATCTATGAGATAGATCTAATTGGATGTTAGGACTCTCACTAGTTGTAGTGAGACGGTATCAACCGATCCTGGGGAGAATCACTGGAAGGGTTCCAAGGTGATAAAGACGACTGAATGTCAGTCACAGGCATAGTCTAAACCCTCAGTAAAGGGACGGTATGTTGGAAGAGTTCCAAGCTAGATACCGTGACATACTAGACGATAAAGGCAGGATATATCGCTACTTAAGATGCTACCAAAGAGGATGTTTGGGTGTATATTAGTTCATGAGATGAACTATGTTCCTCCCATTGTGTGACAATGGAGTCGTGGCTTATGCCAAGGAACGCAGGTCCCATCAGTGATCCAGACATATTCTAAGGCAGTATCACTTGATCATGGAGATGGTTGATCTCCAGGGAGATCGAGGATAGGAGAGTAGATTCAGAGGACAACACAGCGGATCCACTCACAAAGGCCTGTTCCCAGAGAGAGACTTTTATGGGATGGTTGAGTATGAGATACTGCAACCACTGCTATCAGATGGCCCTAGTGCAAGTGGGAGATTGTTAGTTATATGTATGCCCTAGAGGCCATTACTGTACATTGGATGTATATTGTAGTGGATGCTGGGACATATATAGGGAGGACTTTCTTGCTCGACATGATAGTATGCTATCTGGTTGCTCTTTGCCTTAACGTGTATACTGATTGTCTCTCTATTACATGTTGGTAAAGCCCTTAGGATGTGAACTTGACTACCTGGACTATGATGCGGATCATACTAGTGGGGACATGGTAGTCCGTAAGTACATCCTTCAAAGTCCCTAGTCGTGGGTGTATCGAGACGGGGCATCGATATACCAGAGTAGTCTAGCGTGTACCTTCTCGACCCATACAGATGGGCGATGGATGATCCCATATCCATCGGTGTTTGACATCAGAGATGATATACGGGTGCTCAGTAGAGACTGGGTACACTGGACGGACTCGCCGAGAACTCCCAGATGGTATTATACCTCACGTCAGATGGCAGTTCTCTGGTGACACTGGTACAGAGTAGTCTGTTGACCCGAGATCGTCATAGAGTCTTGTGTGGTTCCCACTGTGCTTTGATTTCCATCTTACCACGTCCAAGAGGGCGTGCAAAACGGTGGTTTTTGGGTACAGTCCCGAGTCACATGGAGGCAATGAGCGATAGGAGGGGATTCGTCTCTCCCGGTATAGGGGGTTGATGTTGCGCTGTGTTCGATTGGTGATTGGTAGGGGATTTTACGATCAAAAATATAATTACCGCAATCAAGAAACGGCGTCGCTTCGCAGCTAGCCGGTGAGTGCGGGTCGATCCATAGAGACGGGTAAATTTCTTTAGTGTGTTTTAACGAGTTGATTCTATTTGTCGTTTTGGTTTTATAAAAATCTAAATCTAAAACTTAATTAATCTAATTTAAATTCTTGCTAGGGTTAGGCTTAGAGGAAGTTTTGGAGATTGATGTTTCCTCACCGCTTTCAATGCCGTATTTTAGATCCATTAGGTGTTATAGTAATTATCGATAAAGTGGATACGACTCTTTTGGGAAGATGTTTTCTTCCTCTAGATTCGTATCCTTCCTTTATCGTTAATTACCCTAACCCCCATGGAAAACGCGCGCAACCGGCCCTTTATACTGCGGTTCACCGTTACCTCGAGGGGTAGGGTGCCGCAGGGAGCGGTTGTGCGCGCATGCATGGAGTTCTTAATGGGTTAGGCATTGAAAGGGGTGAGAGATCTCATCTCTCAACCCTTTCCCTAAGGCTAACCCTAACAAGCGAGGAGACTACTCGCTCATTAGGGGATGAAATAACATTAAAAGAATAAAGAAAAATACTTACTAATGGTGATGGCTCCCTCCAAGCGATAAAGAACAGATCTGAATGTCACTTCCAGAATTTCTGAATTTTATTTATTGAAAAGAGGCATACAATTTTTAGATCTAAAATTACAATTTAAAGGAAAATAGGAAACCTAGGGTTACAGACTCTCGTGCACGCGCAATTACTGATTTGCCCACTTAAAATCACAATACCCACAACAGCGCACCGTCACAGAAAAACTGCGCCGACACGGGCATATAATGGCCGCGGATCCGCGGCTTTTATTGGCTTGGGCCGCGGATCCGCGGCCCATTGGTGGTCTTGGGCCACCAAATTTCTGTGCTTGGTTTCTCTTCTCTTGGGCTCTCTGTTTTCACTGTTCTTTTCTCTGTAAGGCTTCTGTATCTTCTCCAGATCTCCAATGAAGACTTGTAAGGATCTTTTGACCGTTCACTTGACATTTTTGGACCTTGCAATGTTCTTCGATTAGGCTTTGACTAGGATCCGTCTAATTGTTGGTCAAAAGTGCATTTTCTGTTGTTTTGTGTCTTTTTTCACTGTATTTGCTCCAGACACCTGTAACCTGTAATATGCAACAAACGTGCGTCAAGAGTACCTGTTTATTTCTAAAATGGATAAGAATAGGGGAATGATAAATGCAATATTATGGTCTGAAAAATTGGCTATAACCGGAAATCCCTGGCCAGGGTTGCTGAGATTTACTGGTAAGTGTTACCAGTAGTTTCTCGAATTGTTATAGACCTCATATCGACACGACTTATCGAGCTATTGGGGTCTGACATTTACCACCCCTAGGCGAGATATGCGACAGATCAGACGGACAAACCGGACTGTACGGTAGTGTTACTGGTTGGATTCACTGGAGTGTGAGCGGGCTTGCTCGTCGATCTTCAGATCGCTCAATACCCGGGTGGCCGTTACGTTTAGCAGACCGCTTGCGGCTTGTGGGTGTTTGATATGATCATCATCTGCTGCCGGCGTATTGACGAGTCTTTAGAGTCCTACACAGAGGTTTCCTGGCTCAAGCGAAACGAAATAGGAGCGCATATGAGATATGTGCGGGACCGAGAATAATACCAGTATCTGATACTGTATTCGATTATCGTGATGTGACATTGATCGGTTATATGCGATATAGCCGGGTTATCGGATCAAGTGTTGATTCGATAAGTTGTTACTAATGACACCTGTCGGTTTTGTGCGACATGACCGGATCATTGAATCAAGTGTTGATTTAATGATTTAATGCATAATTATATATTTGATATATCACTTTGCATTAACTAGTATCGGTTCACTTTAAGATGGATTTTCTCACTCGGTTGTGTGCATTACATATGCGATATGATTTTGTGCACTAGATTGTATCATGTTTGATGATACATACATTTTGGTTAAGTGTAAAGAATTAAACCATGATTAAGTGGATAATTAGGGTTTTGTTTTTCTTATTAATTTATATATACATTTATTCTTTTTGGAAAAGAAAATGAGCATGAGAAAATGGTGGCTTTCTTTAAATGCTTCATGAAGCTTCATGAAGTCTTTGACTTTGTAACCATTTTTGTCTCATGCTTAACCTAACCATTCCACTAAACCATGATTGATTCTCTACACCTAACTATGGTTCAATTATGATAAGAATGAATTTCTTTTCTCATTTTAATTATTCTTATCATAATAACATTCTTCTTCTTCTTCTTCTTCTTCAAGAAGAGAAACTAAGCTCCATCAATGGTGATTGTTGGAAATGAGTGAGAAATCCAATTCTAAAGTTTACCCACTTCCTATTTCTTCATCCTCTACCTCTTGCCAAGTAGTAGAGCGTGTTTCCTTCACAAGTTTCATGGCTTGGTGAAGGTGGAGCTTGATCTAGCGATGCCTCGACGTAGATCATCTTCGGCATGGACATCGACGACCTAGCTCGCTTATTCTTCGACGAAGCCGACGCTAGAGCCCGGGAGTTCACTTGGATAGCGAAGGGACTTCGTTGCGGAGCTATGGAGGTGGAGCACCAGATCTACAAAGGTTGTATTTCCGATTCCTTGTAGTTAAGTTGTTAACTAGTTAGCTTTTTCGCCTAGTTTTCTAGCAAACGATCCGTAGTCGGGTCTCTCGGCACCGTTAAAATTTGAAATTGGCATGGTTGATGCCTTGTAAGACCTCTTGAGAGTGCCTAGGAACCCTACACCGATAATGCTTTTGCCATTAACGTGCTATGACCTTGACGAATGCCAAACAACCCATAGTGCGCTAGTCAAGTTCAACCTGTACATTTCTTGATTGAATTAAACCCACCCGCACGACCCTTGACGAATGCCAAACAACGCCATACGAACACCCTAATCCAATCGCATCATATGCCACAGATAAATAGTAAATAGCTACCGTACACTACGCCTTGACGAATGCCAAACTACCGTACCACGAATACAAAGTAATATCTATCTGAAATATCGGAGGGCTACGCAGGTTTTTCAGAAAACCATGAGCGTAATGAACTTGATATCGTTGTAGAATTGAGTGAATTTTTAAATGGAGTGATTTTGAGGCTTTCATTTGTTTTGCTAAAGAGGTCACTACCGGTGAAGGGATCTTGACTCTTTCCTTATGCAATAAAGTGCAGGATATATCATATATATCGCTATGAAAAGCAAAAAAACTCCAAAAGAAATCAAAAACCAAACCGAGTGTTGTAGCATCTGCCAGTTTTGCTAAGGAGGTCACTCCCGGTGAAGGGATCTCGGCTCTTTCCTCATCGAATAAAGTGCAGGATATATCATATATATCGCTATGCAAAGCAAAAACTGTAGCTACCCTTTTTGAAAATTTGATTCTACAACATCATTTAGGTTTCTTTTCTTTTTATTAATCTCATTTACAAATTACATCAGCTTATGCTTCCTAAGTATCACAGATAAATACGACGTACACTTATGCCATCTGCATTCGCCTCGATGCCCTCTCGTGTACCGTTAGGTTAGGTAACTAACGGCAGAGCGAGGCTGGGCTAGCGCGGGTCTAAAACATCATTAACGTCTATATAATATATCATATATACTATATATAGTATCTATCACAACATATCAAATGATCACATCACAGATATCGCAGCAGAAGAATCATATTAAATAATGGATATACTAGGAGGTCCGTGTTTTATTTTGAGCCTCTATAAAACACGGATTCCACGGTCGCGATGAATAGCCAAACCCACAACTTTAGACCACTACGAGAGCGGCAAGCAACCCTTCCAATTCTAGAGTTAGGAGACCCGGACTCGACTCCTCGAGTTGGTCTCCCACTTGACTCTAGAACCCGGTTGCTTGTGCTCTCCTCCTTGGGTCAACCTAATGCGGAAAAGTAAATAATATACAATGGTGACATCATCATCATCCCGGAAGTGCCCCAATAAAAGAATATTACATACAATGAATGAAAATAAAAACCCTCATCTCACATAAAAACCACGGCTATACAAAAACACGACGATCCAATATAACATATCCAGCAACACATAACATCACATGTCATCAACGTAAGTAAATATGCGCATCCTAATTGTCGTTGACATATAGCAACGAAACCGACGATATTATATATTACACTTACGGTCGCAGAAAAGAAAGTGTAAAACTACAACATTTGGAATTCACAATCACTTTAGACATCGTAAATCCAAAATATCACATACTTCGCATTTCATGCCTAACATTATGAATTCCACATATTGTATCACATTTCAGATAAATAGACAGTATTAAACTTTCCGATCGAATAATCAAATACCCAAGATTTCCTAAATAGCTCAACACATGAGCAGAGTTTAAAAATTCCAGAATACGTCATGGTACCAACGGTCCAGCCGTAGAAGGATCAAGCCAACGCCTCACATGTGGCACGCCGTACTGCCCCAAACCCTAAGGTTTAGAGGCGGTTCAGACGGTCATATAATCAAGTTAAGGTTTGTGTTCTTCTAGTGGGTCCATCGCGTTACTTGCACGTTTTTCCGAAAGATTTAAACTCAATAAAAAATCAACAATTGAAAGTTTTCATGTCGGGAAAAAGTGAGTTAACGATATCCGTTCGAACATTTTAATACTTTCTAAATTATCCGAAAAAAAAGAAATTAAATTTTTCGATCGAATCAACGAATACAAAATAATCCCCAGAATACTCAACTCTTGAGTCAGATTAAAAATACCCAGAAATATACTGAATCACATACGGATATTACTGTACAAAACACTAACCTAATTCTACTATTCCGCCGCGGAACCGCCGCGCAAGCAAGGTATTGCCGAGATTTCGCGGCGCTTTGGTGGAATTGGGATGTCATGTTTTACAGTAACTCTTAGAATTCCCTGCTGATTTTTTAAAGTATTTTTAATGCAGAAAAAATCACATTTTGACAAAATTTCCAGAGAGGGGTCTATTTCGACGTTTCGGGTTCGATCGGAGTTTTAACTTCGTAAACATGTCGCCTAATGCTCTAGCTAGGCTCTGATACCACTGTAGGGTTACTAGGCACTCTAACAAGGGTTAAGAAGGCATCAACCATGCCCGATTAAAATTTTAGCCGTCCGAACAACCCTAAACAAGATCTTTGCTAGATTATTAGGGTTACACATGCAAGTAAATATCATTTACGACTAAGTGAATATGAAATACAACCTTTGTAGATCGGTCCTTCACTTCTAAAGCTCCTTGTCGTAGTCCCTTCGCTACAATCATGGTTCTCTCGGGCTCTTGCATGGCTTCACGAGGCGAAAGAAGCGTCCTTGCTTGAAGTCTTCGTGACCGAAGATGATCTACGTCGAGGGAATACCAACTCAAGCTACGACTTCACTAACCTAGAGAATTAGTGAAGCAAACGCCCTAAACTAAAGTACCAGTCTAGTAGAGGATGGAGAAATAGGAAGTGGGTTCTCTTTAGAATTTGATTTCTCACAATCTTTCACTCTCTTTATTAAACCCTAGCAAGCTTTTCTTTTGCTCAAAGAAGAAGAAGAAGATGAACAAAAGAAAAGATGAGGATAATGATCAAGTCAAGAGAGCTAACTATGGGTGAGTGAGTATCATATACTAACTCATGTAGAGACATAACCATGGCTAATCAAAAATGGTTAGGTTAATAAAAATCAAAAGTAAAACAAAGTTAGTGGACTTTGTCAAAGCATCCACAAGCTTCTACAAGATTCATGCTTGTGACAAAAGCTCCACTAATTTGTAATTACCTTAAATAATTATAAACCACTATTTAAAATAGAATGGTGTATGTCTTGCACACCCATGTATGATGTATCAACAACCATGATACAAAATGAAAACACATTTTAATATATATCATATATATATTAAAGTTGTGCACATGTGAGAAAAATCCTTAAGTGAACAAATGTTAGTTAATGTAAATTAGTATATCAAATATATAATTATACACTAAATTATTAAATCAACACTTGACTTAATAATCCGGTTATATCTCATATAGCTGACTAACATCCAATGTATCGACTTATCAAATCAACCCTTGATTCAATAACCCGGTTATATCTCATATAACCGACCGATAAAAAAAGTCACGAGAATAGAATACGGTATCACATACATACATTATTCTCGATCCCGCACATATCACATATGCGCTCCTATTTCGTTTTGCCTGAGCCAGTAAAACCTCAATGTAGGACTCTGAAGACTCGTCAATACGCTCGCAGTAGGTGATGATCATATCAAGCACCCACAAGCCGTCAGCGGTAGTAGCTGGACGTAACGGTTACTCGGGTATTGAGCGATCAGAAGATCAGCAAGCAAGCCCGCTCCAACTCCTGTAAAAGCTTGACGGTAACACTTCCCGTACAGTCCGGTCTCCTCGTCTGATATGTCGCATATCAAGTCTAGGGGTGGTATACGTCAGACCCCAATAACCGATAAGTCATGCCGATGTGAGGCTCATAACGGGTCGTGAAACTACTGGTAACACTTACCAGTAAATCTCTAAATCAGCCCTGGCCAGGGACTTCCCTGTTATGGCCAATCGAGCACAGCGCAACAATAACTCCCAATACCGGGAGAGACGAAACCCCTCCTATCGCTCACCGCCTCCATGTGACTCGGGACTGTACCCAAAAACCATCGTTTTGCACGCCCTCTTGGACGTGGTAAGGTGGAAATCAAAGCACAGTGGGAATCACACAAGACACTATAACGATCTCGGGTCTATAGACTAATCTGTATAAGTGTCACCAGAGAACTGCCATCTGACGTAAGGTATAATACCATCTAGGAGTTCTCGGCGAGTCCGTCCAGTGTACCCAGTCTCTACTGAGCACCCGTATACCATCTCTGATGTCAAACACCAATGGATATGGTATCATCCATCGCCCATCTCATGGGTCGAGAAGCGTATACGCTAGTCTACTCTGGTATATCGATGCCCTGTCTCGATACACCCATGACTAGGAATATTAAAGGATGTACTTATGGACTACTATGTCCCCACTAGTATGATCTGCATCATAGTCCAGGTAGTCAAGTACACATCCTAAGGGCTTTACCAACATATAACTATAAGACAGTATCAAGAGACAAGTATATATGTTAAGATAAAGAGTAACCAGATAGCATACTATCATATCGAGCAAGAAAGTCCTATCTATATATGTACAAGCATCCAATATAATATACATCATCTGTACAATACTGGCCTCTAGGGTATACATATAACTAACATTGTGCGAGCCGGCAAGTAAGTGCATGTGGAACATACGCATCATCGGTAATGGTGCTGGTGTCCTGACCGCATGATTTCAATATTAACATATGAAAACACAATATAAGCATGCAATGCGATGCGAGCAGGAAGAATATGCGGGAGCTGAATATCAAATACAATGATAACGAATCTACATATGTCTAAGTATGAGTCATACAGTTTTGCCATTTCAAATAATACGAATCGTGTGTTTAGAAAATAGGGACTACGGTGTTTTTAAGAAAATATACGTCTTTTGAAATATCCGTAGAATCCCTTGGCCTGACTTTAAAAATACTCACGATTCGTTTGTTTTGAAATAGGTATGACTCTAATCTAATCTATCATTTACAAGTAAACTACCGGGCTAAACTAAAAGGCTGATCGAAAGGTAAGGAACCGCCTAACATCTGAGTCGATACATACATACATATATATATATATATATAACAGTCGGTGCTTCCGCCTCAAATGTATCCCATACGATACAATATCTATAATATTACATCCTCAAGTCAAGAGTGTGGATCTATCATCAATATACAGCTCGTACGGTAAATCCGTCGTACGGCCTCCCAAATCTGGGTATGGGTCAAATGTTACATCTATAACATTATTCATCTGGTATCCTCTTTATCAAATATCATGATCCGGGGTACTGATCTGCGTCCAGTACAATACTGATACCACATATGTATATGCATGCTTGGGAATGAAAACACCACGTCAAAGGGACCCGCTAAAACATCATGCCGTATCTCCAATACAAACCATGTCACATCACCGATCTCACGGCCTCAAGACCAATCACATCGACTCATCTCTAATCCCATGTACAATCCTCATAATCCATGTATATGTATACGTATACACACACACACACACATAGTCCCATACCCATGTGTGTGTGTGTGTGTATACATATCCCCATATACGTACGGGTAAAAGAATGAATGTATGCAAGTGTGTGTGCGTGTGTGGGTGCAACAACTATTCTAGGGTTTCGCAAGTAACACTACTAATCCATGAACACATAACCATATCCTGAATATCCATGTCTCACATAAAAGATATCATATATATATAGTAAATATATAGAATACTATACATTAAACTGCGGGGGTGCTATACGCCATCCACCCGATTTCCCCCGTAGATATATATCTACTCACCTGATCTTCGTTTGCCGATGCCGACGTCGCCATGCTCTTGCTTGTGGTCTCGAAGTTCACATGGGGGTACCTACATGTCACAACGTATCGTATCGCATTAAAAATCAAATCGAAACCAAACTAACACGCGGAACTCACATAGGTCAATACATATGGTTTGCCCTCACAACATAACCAAATAACACCCGATAGATACGTACAAACGTCAAGTGATCGATGTTAAACACAAATACCAAAACTTAAATCTATAAACATCATGAAACTTAAAGCAGAAACTAAGAAAACATGTTCCAGATTTTGACTCTGTCCATAACAAGGCAAGCAAACAACACTAGGGTGATATATATAGTGTACATGACCTACTGAAGCAACCTGGACCCATTCCCTCTCCAAGTGGCCGAGCACATGCCTGGGAAATCCGGCCAGATCGGTTTTGCTATGGAGGAATGGCCTCGTATTGGTAGGGTGGTCTCACATTGGTCCAAAAGTGTCTCAGGTATTGTTTGCTAGCTTTGAAAACACTCCCGGTCATCCCAGATTTCCCTGCACATCCTAAACACTCACAAACCAACACGAAAAGTTCTGTTTTTCCGTATTTTGGTTTTCAGTTAGGTTAGGTCTGGGTTTCTATCATTATAGGGGGTCTAAGGTCATCTCTAAAGCCTAATTACACCATCTCTAATCAAATCAAATCCTAATTCCCAACTTGAGATTCCAAAGTTCACTAAACACCACAAAATCGATTTTAAACTTGAAAAGAGGCTTAAGCATATGAAACACTACACTAATTGTGAAAGGATTACCTCATTTGGGACCCAAGAATCCCTTACAGCACCAAAATGTGATTTTTCTTTGTCCAAAGTGTAGCTTGTGAGCTTGTGCACAACTTTTGTGAAGTGGAGATGGGGTTTTGGGTTGTTTTTGATGGTGTTGTGTGGCTTGAAGAGGGGGAGGGAGGAGGTGCTGCCATGGTGTGTGAAGAGGGAGAGAAAGATGAAGAAGATGAAGAGAATGAAGACTTGGACAAAGAACCCCTCACCTCACTCTGTCTTCTCTCTCATGCCCATGCCCCTTTCTTTAATCATTTTCCTTTTCTTTTTCCTTTTCTTTTCTTTTCATCTCATCTTTAGTTTTCAATAACACCGAAAATGAAATGATCATGAAGGAAAACCTTGCTAAAATGTAACAAGTGTTAAAAAAATGACATGTGCACAAAACACGCTTAAAGCCCGATTAGCGATTTTTAATCGCGATTAGCACTAAAATAGTGTTAAATAAATCATAAACTATCATAATTTGCATGAATTAGATAAAGCACCCTCTTTTTAGTAATTTCCATAATTTTAAAAAAAAATCCCAATTTATCGGTATTTAATTATGCCGCCTTATTAAAATATTCAATATTTTATTATTTAAATATAAAAATTTCCAAAAATAATATTTTATTTTTCTGAAATGTTTCGGTCTTCCCCAATTAAAAAAATTCGGTCTCCGAATTTAAATTTAAACCCTTCAATACTAAAACATTTCAGTAAAAAGTCCAAGTCGTCGGCGCTCCGAAATCATAAATACATAAGGCACAGTGGCGCAATGCATGCGCATAAACAATGAGCAGATAGCTCAAAAAAAAAACTCCGTCAAACATCCCGCAATCATCGGAGTCATGGTGAAGACACTAAGGTCAAATCTAAAACGGAATCAACATGATATACATCAACACTGTGTGAAGACACTAAGGGCTCATCGTCTACACCTCGATCTTCTTGCCCCGGGATACCTTGCCGGGTCCACCATGTACCCGCAGACAGTTCATCTAACTTCTCGAATCGGGTCTCGAAATCCATCTCATAACCGAGAAAACATCATAGTGGACGACTCATACATCACGAGAAAACCGCACCTTTCATTTTAAAAAGAGAGAGAGAGAAAGAAGATTTTATATATTCTAGCGATTTTCTCCCAAATCTAGGAATCTCATAAAAATCTGAAATCCAAGAATCGACAGTAAATAAACAGTGAATATCGGCATAAAACTCCATAATACTCCATAACAGTGAATAATAATATGCATGGATTTACAAGTAATAAGTGAAATGTCTAACCTGACATATAAAGCAAGTACACTAATATCATATCGAAACTATCAGCTAACAAGCTATGTCAATGAAATAATATTCTATAAAGTGTACGTGATATGGAAATTACCGATGATGATGTGTGTGAGCCGGCAAGTAAGTGTATGTGGAACATATGTATCATCGGTAATGGTGCTGGTGTCCTGACCGCATGATTTCAATATTAACATATGAAAAAACAATATAAGCATGCAATGCGATGCGAGCAGCAAGAATATGCGGGAGCTGAATATCAAATACAATAATAACGAATCTACATATGTCTAAGTATGAGTCGTACAGTTTTGCTATTTGAAATAATACGAATCGTGTGTTTAGAAAATAGGGACTACGATGTTTTTAAGAAAATGTACCTCCTTTGAAATATCCGTAGAATCCTTTGGCATGTCTTTAAAAATACTCACGATTCGTTAGTTTTTGAAATAGGTTTGACTCGAATCTAATCTATCATTTACAAGTAAACTACCGGGCTAAACTAAAAGGCTGATCGAAAGGTAAGGGAACCGCCTAACATCGAAGTCGATACATATATATATATATATAACAGTCGGTGATCCCGCCTCAAAAGTATTACATACGATACAATATCTATAATATAACATCCTTAAGTCAAGAGTGCGGATCAATCATCAATATATAGCTCGTACGGTAAATCCATCGTACGGTCTCCTAAATCTGGGTACGGGTCAAATGTCACATCTATCACATTATTCATCTGGTATTCTCTTTATCAAATATCATGATCCGGGGTACTGATCTACGTCTAGTACAATACTGATACCACATATGTATATGCATGCGTGTGTATGAAAACACCACGTCAAAGGGACCCTGTTCAGACCAGAATATTGCATTTTAATACCGGCCATTCATTATCTATTTTTGTATATATCGGTACTTTAACCGGTGTTTGCTCAGTAATACAGATTACAGGTATCCGTAACAAAATACTTGAAATACATTCAGAATCATGGATATATCATTTGTGAGCCGACACTGCAATCAGAACGGAGAACCAACCGATATCCCAAGAGTTATTTTGCAAATAAAGTGTGTGCACATACTTTTGGTCCAACACAATACATGTTGCACACAACTCTTGGACCATAGACCTAGGGGGAAGCCATGGCATGATGGCTAGGCACAAGTGGGCATGAGGTGATATGGGTGTGACATGCATTTATTGCAAAAAGTAGTGATGTGATTTATATCTACCAAGCTCCCTCCAATTCCTGGAGCACCACAAGTTCAAAACTGATCAAGCAAACAACACCAGAGGCATTCTGGGGACAACACAAGACCACCACGGCAATACGGGACCCACTCATCGAATTAGGGCCGAGATCTTCATAGCCAAAACAGGCCTGGCCGGCCGTACTGCAACATGTGGGCCCCAGATTCTCACAGTGGCATCCATGCTGCCATTTAGCCCTATTTTTATTGTTTATTTTATTTTCTTTTATGCCTATTTATAGCAGGCAGTGGGCATGGGTTCATGGCCATTCTTTAATCATACTTTGTCCAAGTTTTCTCATTATTTTTCCAAGTTTTCTTTGTAGTTCTTGTACATAGCTAATCCCCCTTGAGCTCTCTACCTTAACTTAATCTTGCAACCTCTTCATTGAGCTTGTAAGGTTAACCTTTGGTTATTGAATACAAGGGGTTGTAGCATTCTTGAAGTTGAATAAAACCTTCTCTTTTGTGCTTCATTTTGCCTTGGGTTTTTAGCTCTCTCTTGATCTTGCAACCTCTTAATTGAGCATGTATGTTTAAGTTTGGGTTATTAAACCCATGGTGTGTAACTTGCTCCATGGTTCCTAGTGTTAATTTCTTGCTTATTTCTTTCTTTCTCTTTTACTTACTTGCTTTTCATACTTGCTTTTAATTACTTGTATCTTTATTATCATGTCCTTTAATTACTTGCTTATAGTCTTTTCTTTTCTTTGTATCTTTTCTTTTGCTCTCTTTGTTGTTTTGTGAATGGTTGTTAATATGGTGTTGTTATGAATAAATACGATATTGTAAGTTAAGATTTCTTTGCTCATTTCCTTTTCCCGTATTTTCCATTTAACTCCGTCCAAACGTTACGCAAGCGCTCCGTTAGGCACCTTATCCAGGTAAAGGTGATTCCTAACCACGACCGGTTGCGTTCGGTTTGGCCGGAGGCGAAAGCAAGAGACAAGAACGGACGGATAAGGGTCAATAATCCGGATTCCACGAATATCGTGCTTAAGTACCCTAATCCACGTTGTTGCCGATTGTTCTAGCTTCAATCGTTAAGTTCAGCTCAAAGGTTTTGAGTGCGGATTTCCTTAGCTTACACTTTTGTATCATTTTCTAACAACTTTATACTTGCATATAACACATAGGTTAGATTTGAACAATCCGCCCTCGCGCATTAACTCGTTACGACAAGAATGTAAAATGCTCCGTCTCCCTGTGGATCTACCCGTGCTCATCGCGGCGAGCTGCAAAGCGGCACCGTCTTGATTGCGGTTGACACTTAAATTCTTCCAATCAAATGGCGCCGTTGCCGGGGAGATGGTAATGCTTTACTTCTTGTTATTTCAGGTTAATCATTTTACATCTCATTTATACAACTAACCTTATTTTCAAAACAACATAAAAATTTCAAAAAACCAAAACAAAAACAAAAACTAACACAAACTAACATCTTTTTGTTCTCTGGAATTTTACCTGCTTGCACTCTATAACTCATCTGAAAAACCAAACAATACCATTATGACATGAGTGAGACAGTGTGACACCTGAAGAAAGTTGGAGCCTATCTACCAAAAGAAATCCGGCGACACACCAAGAAATTCCGGCGTCGCCGGCCTTACAGCCTCCTTCTGCTTCCAAGTTTTCTTCTGTGCTCCAGTGTTCTATTTTTGTCCTATTTTATTGTTTGGTTGTTATAATTTGTAGTGTGAAGGTATTTGGGCATTCGTATCGCTTTTTCCGCACTAATATCCATTTTTTCCGACATTTGTAGATTTTGCGGAATTGCGAACGGTGAACGTGGGGTGCAAAGTGTACATTCAACGTTAAGGTGGTTATGAAGTACAGTGCCAAACATCCAGGTAGTTTGACCCGCGCAAGCGAACTTTTCAAGCTTACCGGATTTGATTCAACGGGGGTTTCCTAACCCAAAAAGTTAACGGTACGTACTTTACTAACACCTCCTTCTCAAATCCGACGCATCCAATATACTATTCTTTGCAGGATTCTTTGCAAGTTCACTAGCAAACACTAAAACTTGACTAACCCGTATTTGTTGCAGTGCCGAGCTTAATCTAAAAAACAATTGTTTGATTCTTTATAGAATTTTTATTGAATTGCGTATTGCATCCATTAATACGGACTTAAGGGCAAGCGAACCCCACAATATACGGTAAAGGATTTCATCACCTTTTCCGTGGCCCACAAATCACGAACTGTGCATAACGTATACCCACACAAATTTTTAAAAAAAAAGAAACTAGACTTTATGCCTTAAGGACTTCGCACTCACTAGGAGAAGTTAACTGTGTTTAGAACACCGCTTAACGGCATATTATTTACGGAGTGTCTAGAAAAGTGTTAACGGCGAAACCGCCAAAAGAGAAAGGGTTATTTAATTAACGACCTTCGCGAAAGCGTCGGAAAACCTCCCCTTATCTCTGCACTTACCTTGCCTCGTGATCAGTGTATCTTGAGCCCGTTTCTCGACACAGTTTCACTTCGACAATCAAGTTCTGAAGCAGGTCTAGTTGACCTAGGAGAACCCTAGAACGATTAGGTGTGTGGTATTTTTGTGTCGTGATTGTTTGTGTCCAGATTTTTTTCTGTGTATATTTCATTCTTTTGTTAATAACTAACTAAAAAAATATAAAATCACATTCTTTTTCCTCTCCTTTTCTCTTCCGTTCTTTCTTTCTCTCTTCATATCATGGGTACCCCGGCTCAAAAAACTCTTGCCGAACTTTGGTACCAACAACCAGACATTACTTCTTACGGTTCTTACTTTGGTCGAATTTCGAACGACCCCTCCATGCCCAAAATGTCATTGAAAGATCGCATAGACGCGTCTAGGACAAACACTTGCACTCCGCAATCCACTTTGTATCAATCTTTTCAACCTCCCCCACCCTCTTATGTGGATACCCCTTTTGCAAGTCATCCTTTGTCCATCGCTGAACATATTAAACAATCCCGTAGCCGATTTTTCACTCGTTTCACCACTACAAATTCTTTGGATCAGTAATTCCATTAACCTTCTTATCCGTATGTTGATCCTACCCCTGTCCAACCATTCAATTCCTACCTGTCCTACTCGACTTTTACACCTTCCCTAGACATTGCTTCTGAACCGCCATTTGGGAATTTTCAGTATCCAAACAACTTTGAATCTTTTACTGAAACCCCTTCACAGCCCATGTCTAGTCTGGAACAGTCATTAGAAGAGTTCCGAGTAGCGTCATACCAACAGATGATGAATTTGAATGCGTCTATGGCCTCCCTCATACAACCTACTGACCCGGTAGCTAGTTTCCTACTAGCTCCACATTTTCAAATGTATGAAGAGGCGGTAGGACAGGCTGAGAATTTGAGCGGAGAATGTGAGTTGTACCCCCTTCTAAGTCAAACCTACCTTATACAAATTGAATCCCACAACTCCGGTTTTGAATGTCTATCTAATGTTCCAAACGATTCACCGATTGAAGATAGAAGGGTTAATGAGTTGTGCGACTATGTAATGTTTGATATACCCGATTGTGAAGGGCTCCTTTTGAGTGAAACCATACCCAATCCTTTTGACCACTACACCTCCATCTTAGAACCATAATTGATTAAAATCCATGCTTTTGATGAGGTGTCTGAGAAAATTAATTTTCACTTGATTGAGGATATTGACACCGGGAATATTTTGGATGATGAACCCATAGTTTTGGATGAGTTTTTCTCTCCAATTCATCATCCCGAGTCTTTAACTGTTTTTTCTGAACTTCATATGCGTCTTGATTTTGATGAAATTTGCATGGATAAGCTGAATTTTGAGAAGAATTTTGAGGATATATTTTTGGGTGAACAAGTTTTGCTTGATGAGTCGGATTTTCCAATTCATCTTATCCCTGTCATTGACTGTCTACACCCTCCTGCACCTTTACCTGATACCCCTTCTCAATCACTTCCCTCCATCTTTTCCATCATTCCGACCTCGCAAGAAACCGTATCACATTCATTTACTATGTCTGGTTTACCGAGTTCGTCTTACCCATGGTTTCTCACAAATCTTGATGGATTTGACCCCATTTCTCGATGGGTTAATAGATTAGCACAATCGCTTCTTACACATCAGTCATCACAAACTGTGCTAATGTATTCACTCCATTTCCACCGACAAGTTCGTACTCCATTTCTTTCTCCCTTCCGCCATTCTTCTTCTCATATACCGGGACTATATACCACTTCTACCCATATACGGTCTCGCGTATTCTCCATTTCTTTCCTCACCTAATTCTTTCACCAACCTGGATATTATAGACATAAAATTTTTGAATGGTTGGTGTTAACTTTTGGCCTTTGTAAGGCCTTGTATAGCTTGATACTGTTCTTTCCTCCCTAAATATGAACTTCAACGCTTAACAGTAGAAACACTGTTTTACTTAAGTTTGGGGGGATCCTTTTTGTGTATATATTTTTGTTTTTCTTTTTGTTTTGTATAAATTTTTTTTTGGGGAGCGCCGACAATTTTGACCCTCTTGGTGTAGCCTGACAGTAAGGGCACTGCCAAGTTTAAGTTTGGGGGTGTGCTCGGTAAGCTTTCATTCTTCGCATTCATTTGTATATTTTGCATTTGCATCCTTATATAAAAACCTACAAAAAAATAGAAATTTTTTCCAGAAAATATAAAAACTTTGTCGTCAAGTTAGCTAATAGGGTAACTGAGATTTTTATTCTGAAAGTTTAGTTGATACATTACAAATAACTAAATTCTAGGCTTAGGAATTGAAAACCCTAAAAATAACCCTCATTCTGTTTAACTTTGATAAGTATACGTCCTTACAGTTTTTTTGAGAAATAAGTAATCTTGAGTTCAGTTCTTGAGTTAAATCAAGATGAAGGGAAAGTATTGATGCTTTACTGAAGAATAAGTCTGAAAAATAGTTTCTACTCTTAAGTACAAATTTAGAAAGTATATACCCTCCAAACTGCACATACACGCACCTTGAAACTTGGGATAGTAGAGGATACCTAGAAATACTCTTGCCTAAAAACCTAGTATGAAAGAAAAAACGGTATTTAAAGCTAAACACCAAAAAAGCATCAGTGAAAAATATATCCGGTCTTGAAAAGAAAAAAAGAAAAGAAAAACTAGAATAAAGTCAATACCTGGAAACTGCTATTTATGCTTTAAGCTCACACATTCAGTAATCGGCCGTTAGTGCCTCAAGAAGTATTAATAGTCGCATGAAAGGTGTGTGAGCATCACCGTCCATCTTTAACGAAAAGAAGTAGTATTAGATATTAGGGCAAGGGTACTATAGCTTGAATTGAATTCTTGAGTGTAGGGGTGCAAATATTCACACATGTAGGGGTATACAGTCGATGTTTGGATAAAAGATAAAAATGAAGAATAAGACTTATGTTTTCTATAAAGTTGATAAAAATCCCAGATTTGAGACTGCACTTTTAGAAGGAAAACTCAGGAGATGCCAACATCTTTCTAAACTTTTTTGGAACGTATATGATCTGGGGTTAAATAGATTAGAGGCGTGAAACATAAGGGTTGGATATTTCTAACTTCGGATGATAGAATTTCTAACTCAGATACTAAACTGTAGGAGTAGAATCGATGTTAACTTATGAAACTAGCTTGACGGGATTTTGTGGGTGTAATCCGCTGAAAACCCTCAGGTGACAACAGTCCTCCTACTAGGGACACCTAGAGATTTAACGGCTTGTTGCACGTGCTCAGTGCAATCGCGTTCCCTACGAAAGTGAGGCTAGGATTCTGTTTTGCTCGGGATGAGCAAAAGATAAGTTTGGGGGTATTTGTTCGGACCAGAATATTGCATTTTAATACCGTCCATTCATTATCTATTTTTTGTATATAACGGTACTATTAACCGGTGTTTGCTCAGTAATACAGATTACAGGTATCCGTGACAAAATACTTGAAATACATTCAGAATCACGGATATATCATTTGTGAGCCGACACTGCAATCAGAACGGATAACCGACCGATATCCCAAGAGTTATTTTGCAAATAAAGTGTGTGCACATACTTTTGATCCAACACAATACATGTTACACAGAACTCTTGGACCATGGACCTAGGGGGCAGCCATGGCATGATGGCTAGGCACAAGTGGGCATGAGGTGATATGGGTGTGACATGCATTTATTGCAAAATGTAAAGATGTGATTTGTATCTACCTAGTTCCCTCCAATTCCTGGTGCACCACAAGTTCAAAACTGACCAAGCTAACAACACTAGAGGCATTCTGGAGACAATACAAGACCACCACTGCAATACGGGACCCACCCATCGGATTAGGCCAAGATCTTCATAGCCAAAACCGGCCTGGCCGGCCGTACTGCCACAAGTGGGCCCCAGATTCTCATAGTGGCTTCCATGCTGCCATTTAGCCCTATTTTTATTGTTTATTTTATTTTCTTTTATGCCTATTTATAGCAGGCAGTGGGCATGGGTTCAAGGCCATTCTTTAGTCATACTTTGTCCAAGTTTTATCATTCTTTTTCTAAGTTTTCTTTGTAGTTCTTGTACATAGCTAATCCCCCTTGAGCTCTCTACCTTAACTTAATCTTGCAACCTCTTCATTGAGCTTGTAAGGTTAAGCTTTGGTCATTGATCTCAAGGGGTTGTAGCATTCTTGAAGTTGAATAAAACCTTCTCTTTTGTGCTTCATTTTGCCTTGGGTTTTTAGCTCTCTCTTGATCTTGCAACCTTTTAATTGAGCATGCAAGTTTAAGTTTGGGTTATTAAAACCATGGTGTGTAACTTGCTCCATGGTTCCTAGTGTTAATTTCTTACATATTTCTTTCTTGCTCTTTTACTTACTTGCTTTTCATACTTGCTTTTATTTACTTGCATCTTTATTATAATGTCCTTTAATTACTTGCTTATAGTCTTTTCTTTTCTTTGTGTCTTTTCTTTTGCTCTCTTTGATGTTTTGTGAATGGTTGTTAATATGGTGTTGTAATGAATAAATACGATATTGTAAGTTAAGATTTCTTTGCCCATTTCCGTTTCCCGTATTTTCCATTGAACTCCGTCCAAACGTTACGCAAGCGCTCCTTTAGGCACCTTACCCTACCAAGGTAAAGGTGATTCCTAACCGCGACCGGTTGCGTTCGGTTTGGCCGGAGGCGAAAGCAAGAGACAAGAACGGACGGACAAGGGTCAATAAGCCGGATTCCATGAATACCGTGCTTAAGTACCCTAATCCACGTTGTTGCCGATTGTTCTAGCTTCAATCGTTGAGTTCGGCTCATAGGTTTTGAGTGCGGATTTCCTTAGCTTACACTTTTGTATCATTTCCTAACAACTTTATACTTGCATATAACACATAGGTTAGATTTGAACAATCCTCCCTCGCGCATTAACTCGTAACGACAAGAACGTAAAACGCTCCGTCTCCCTTTGGATCGACCCGTGCTCATCGTGGCGAACTGCAAAGCGAAACCGTCCTGATTGCGGTTAAACTAAAATTCTTTCAATCAGACCCGCTAAAACATCATGTCGTATCTCTAATACGAACCATGTCACATCACCGATCTTATAGCCTCAAGCCCAATCTCATCGACTCATCTCCAATCCCAAGTACTATCCTCATAATCCGTGTTTATGTATACGTATATATATATATATACATAGTACCATACCCATGTGTGTGTGTGTGTGTTATCCCCAAATACGCATGAGTAAAAGAATGAATGTATGCAAGTGTGTGTGCGTCTGTGGGTGAAACAACTACTCTAGAGTTTCGCAAGTAACACTATTAATCCATGAACACATAACCATATCCTGAATATCCATGTCTCACATAAAAGATATCATATATATATAGTATATATATAGCATACTATACATCGAACTGCGGGGGTGCTATACGCCATCCATCCGACTTCCCCCGTAGATATATATCTACTCACCTGATCTTCGTTTGCCGACGCCGACGTCGCCACGCACTTGCTTGTCGTCTCGAAGTTCACATGGGGGTACCTACATTTCACAACGTATCGTATCGCATTAAAAACCAAATCGAAACCAAAACGACACGCAGAACTCACATAGATCAAAACCTATGGTTTGCCCTCGCAACTTAACCAAATAACACCCGATAGAGACGTACAAACATCAAGTGATCAATGCTAAACACAAATACCAAAACTTAAATCCATAAAGATCACGAAACGTAAAGCAGCAACTAAGAAAACATGCTCCAGTTTTTGACTCAGTCCAAAACAAGGCAAGCAAACAACACTAGGGTGATATATATAGTGTACATGACCTACTGAAGCAACCTGGACCCATTCCCTCTCCAAGTGGCCGAGCAAATGCCTGGGAAATCCGGCCAGATCGGTTTTGCTATGGTGGAATAGCCTCGTATTGGAAGGGTGGTCTCACATTGGTCCAAAAGTGTCTCTGGTATTGTTTGCTAGCTTTGAAAACACTCTAGGTCATCCCAGATTTCCCTGCACACCCTAAACACTCACAAACCGACATGAAAAGTAATGTTTTTCCGTATTTTGGTTTTCAGTTGGGTTTGGTCTGGGTTTCTATCATTATAGGGGGTCTAAGGTCATCTCTAAAGCCCAATTACACCATCTCTAATCAAATCAAGCCCTAATTCCCAACTTGAGATTCCAAAGTTCATTAAACACCACAAAATCGATTTTAAACATGAAAAGAGGCTTAAGCATATGAAACACTACACTAATTGTGAACGGATTACCACATTTGGGACCTAAGAATCCCCTACAGCACCAAAATGTGATTTTTCTTTGTCCAAAGTGTAGCTTGTGAGCTTGTGCACAACTTTTGTGAAGTGGAGATGGGGTTTTGGGTTGTTTTTGATGGTGATGTGTGGCTTGAAGAGGGGGAGAGAGGAGGTGCTTCCATGCTGAGTGAAGAGGGAGAGAAAGATGAAGAAGATGAAGAGAATGAAGACTTGGTCAAAGAACCCCTCACCTCACTCTTTCTTCTCTCTCATGCCCATACCCTTTTCTTTAATCATTTTCCTTTTCTTTTTCCTTTTCTTTTCTTTTCGTCTCTCTTTAGTTTTCAATAACACCCAAAATGAAATGATCATGATGGAAAACCATGCTAAAATGTAAAAAGTGTTAAAAAAATGACATGTGCACAAAACACGTTTAAAGCCCGATTAGCGATTTTTAATCGCGATTAGCACTAAAATAGTGCTAAATAATTCATAAACTACAATAATTTGCATGAATTACATAAAGCACCCTCTTTTTAGTACTTTCCATAATTTTCAAAAAATTTCCCAATTTATCGGTATTTAATTATACCGCCTTATTAAAATATTCAATATTTTATTATTTAAATATAAAAATTCCCAAAAATAAAATTTTATTTTTCTGAAATGTTACAATCGGTTACCGGGGTTTGACGTTTACCACCCCAAGACTAGATATGCGACATATCAGACGAAGAAATCGGACTGTACGGTAGTATTGCTGATTGGATTCACAGGAGTGTGTGCAGGCTTGCTTGTTGATCTTCTGATCGCTCAACACCCGGGTGGCTGTAAAGTTTAGCTAACAGCTTGCAGCTTGTGGGTGTTTGATATGATCATCACCTACTGCCGGCGTATTGACGAGTCTTTAGAGTCCTACATAGAGCTTTCCTGGCTCAGGCAAAACAGAGTAGGAGCACATATGTGATATGTGCGGGACCGAGATTAATACGATATGTGATACCGTATTCTTTTCTCGCGATATGTGATATCGGCCGGGTATATGTGACATAGCCGGATTATCAGATCAAGTGATGATTCGATAAAATGATACATTTAATATTAGTCGGTTATTTGTAATATAGCCGGGTTATTAAATTAAGTGTTGATTTAATAATTTAATGTATAATTATATGTGATATATTAAATTACATTAACTAATATTTTTTCACTTAAGAATTGCTTTTTCTCACTTGATGATACATTGATATATATGTGATATATGTTAATTGTATTATTTTCTTTTGTTACAAAATATTATATGTGTGATATATGATATTGTAACATGTTAGGTTACAAATGCAACTAGGGTTTATAAGACTTGAACCATGCTAGGGTTAGATTAGGGTTTATGATTATTATTAAGGAAATTCAAAAATTATGGAATTAGTCATGGTTGATATTTTGGAAGAATCTTGTAGGCTTCTTTGGCATTGTCCACCCTTTTTGACTACCTAAAGATATTTGTTAACCTAACTTTAACCCTAGCTAATGGTTAAATCTCTACAAGGGTTATGCATGCCATACCTAACCCATGGTTTCTTTTCTAACCTCACACAATGATTCATTTTATCACTTGAATCTTCTTTTTCCTCCACACAAAAAGCATTCTAGCTTTTTCATAAGTGATAAATGTTTGTGAGAAAAAGAAATATAAAGAGAGAAAAATTCCTACTTCATCATCCTCATCTATTCTAGCCACTTAGATTAGGGTGTTTGCTTCACTAATACCTCATTAGTGAAGTGATAGCTTGGGTTTGTGTTTCCTCAAGGTAGATCGTCTTGGATTTCAAAGACTTCATGCAAGATGTATCATTCACCTCCTGGAGCCTCTCGAGAGTCCGGGAACTTGATGATCGCAGCGAAGTGACCTCAACTCGGAGCTTATGAAGTGAAGGAACGAACTACAAAGGTTCTAATCCCTATCTTTTAGAAGTAAAATAGTTTATCTTTTCGATTCCGTATGATTCTTTAGTTAAGATCCTAGGTTTACGGTTATGTAGAATGGAAAATTTTTTAACTTGGCATGGATGATGCCTCCCGAAACCTTTCTACCGTTGTAGGTAACCCAACAGTGGTATCAGAACCTAGCTATAGAATTTGACAGACTAGTGTAGAATTATGAAACCGAAACAACTTCGAAACACCCGATATCAAACCCTAGTTTCTGTTGATTTTTTCAAGATGTCAATTTTTTTTTTAAAACAGTTGCAATATGATGTATGTGATACATAATGAACACTGTACAAAATTCACCCCATTCCCTCGGAATTGGGCCGGCCACACTATGTTCAAAACCGGCCACCTCGGACTGTACAGGGTTAAAATTTTACAGTGTTTAAGTCTCTGGGTTTTGGTACTTTAGGTGTCGTTTGTTTTTGCTAATTTTGCACGTGATGTTATCTTTTAGCGAAGGCAATTCAGGGTGTTTTGTATTCGTAATTCTAGGTTTTGTTTCTGTTATTTTAGACGGTGTTAAAAAGTTCGATCCGATATCAAATACCTATTTTTTCCCCTGCTGAAATTTTTTCAAGAGTTGGATTTTTTTCATAGTTAAAGAACATTCAAATATCGTGAAATTGATTCGGTGGACCCTCTAGAAGAATGAAACCTTAACTCGATTATGTGACCGTCAGAACCGCCACTAAACCCTAGGGTTTGTGGTAGTCCAGCGGTGCCACATATGAGGCATTGGTTGGCCCTTCTACGGCTGGTTCATTGGTACTATGGCATGTACTGAGTATTCTTAAATTACATTCAATTGTTGAGCTTTTGGGAATTTTTGGGTGTTTGTTGATTCGATCGGAATGTCTAATGTCCTTTAGCTTTTTCTGAAATATGATACAATATGTGGAATTCATATAGTTCGGCATGAAATCCGTAATATGTGATATTTTGGGTTTACGATGTCTAAGGTGATTGTGGATTCCACATGTTGTAGTTTTTCACTTTCTTTTCTGCGACCGTAAGTGTAATATGCGGTATATCGCCGTTTTCGTTGATATATGTCAATGACAATTGTGATAGATATATTTACTTACGTTGATGACATGTGATGTTATGTGTTGATGTGATATGTTATATTGGATCGTCGTGTTTTGAATAGCCGAGGGTTTTATGTGAGATGAGGGTTTTTATTTTTATTCATGTAAAATTCATTGTATGTAATATTCTTATATTGCGGCACTTCCGGGTTGAGGATGATGTCACCATTGTATATTATTTACTTTTCCGCATTAGGATAGACCCAAGGAGGGGAGCACAAGTAACCGGGTTCTAGGGTCCAGTGGGAGGCCATCTCGAGGAGTCGAGACAGGGTCTCCTAACCCTAGAATTGGGAGGGTTGCTTGCTGCTCTCTTAGGGGTCTAGGGATGTGGGTTTAGCTATTCATCGCGACCGTGGAATCTGTCTTTTATACAGCCTCACAATAAAACACGGACCTCCTAATATATCCAATATTTCATATGTTATCATATGTTGCTGATATACTGTGACGTGATCATTTTATATGCGTGAGACGAATGCTTTATTATTGTATATATGATATATAATAAACGTTGCTTATGTTTTTCACCCGCGCTAGTCCCGTCCCGATAGGCCGTTAGTTAAGTAACCTAACGGTGCATAACGGGACACTGTGGCGAATGCGGATGGCATAAGCGTGCGCTGTATTTTTGTTTCTTGTGTGATACATAGGAAGAATAAATGATGGGATTCATTAATGAGATTAATGAAAGAAAAGAAAGCTAAAAGATGTTGTAGAATCAAATTTATAAAAAGGGTAGCTCTAATTTTACTCTGCATAGCGGTATTCCTTGTAGAATATCCAGCACCTTATTCGATAAGGAAAGAGTCGAGATCCCTTGACCAGGAGTGACCTCTTTAGCAAAACTAGCAGATACTACAACTCACTCGGTTTAGTTTTTTGATTGCTTCTGTAGTTCTTGCTTTGTATAGCGGTATTTGTGAAATATCCTGCACTTTATTTGATAAGGAAAGAGCCAAGATCCCTTCACCGGGAGTGACCTCTTTAGCAAAACTAGAAAAAGCCTAAAAAACACTCCTTTTCAAAATCATTTGTTTCTACAATGATATCAAGTTCATTACGCAAAAGGTTTTCATAAAAACTTGTCATAGCCCTCCGTCATTTCAGATAAGTACTACTTAGTATTCGTGCTACGTTTGTTGAACATGTTAAAGTGTAGTGTGTTGTAGCTAATTAGGGCTTATCTGCTAAAACATGTAATGAGATTGGATTAGGGTAGTCGTACGAGTTTGTTGACCATGTTAAGGATCGTGTGGGTGGATTTAATTCAATCAGGAAATGACGGGTTGAACTTGGCTAGCGCTTATGATTTGTTGACCATGTTAAAGTCATAAGTAGCTAGGGGAAAAAATATTATTGGGAATTTCAAGTGTTGAAATTTGCAATCAGATTGCACACCTTCTATAAGATAGTTGGATCCCGAAACCCATTGCGAGTAAGAGTTTCTCCTGGGAGAGTTTTACATATGACAATTAGCCGATCAAGTAAGTGTCTAGAAAGGTGTTAACGGGGTTATGCCTCTGAGAAAACGAGGTTTATTTAATTAGGTATGTGTGAAAGCACGGGGAACTTCACTCAAAGTACCAACACTGGCCTGGCTGAAAGATTGGTGAACTTGTAAGGTGTAATTAATTCCGGCTAGTCCTATCTTTTATGGTTTGAAGGAAGATTTGATAAAAACAGTAGGAGCCATCCTCATTAGATAAGATAATAACCAATCAAATCTTGCAAGAGCATACGCTAAAATGTTTTCTTCTCTCTCTCTCCTGGTAGCGACCATGTCAGGCCTTAATGAAGATAATAATATGATGTATTGACCGAACCCGTTTATTATACTGAGCAGGGGAACGTTGGTCCCGCTCCAACTTATAATTGTTATAAGTCCGAGCAGGGAATAGGAGAATATCCGGATTCTCACGCCGCCCAAACGAAGAATAAGCATGTTTATGCATCTTCTTCGGGTGTGTTAGTTATCGAGAACTGTTTCTCAGTTCACTCTACGTCCTAGGTTTTATATACCGGATCGGGATCCCACATATGTAATATGTTACATGGGCTAATGGAAGGTAGGATACTGGGAATGGGTGATCATTCCATAAGAGTAGGGAATGGGTGATGATTCTGAACGAATGCTATTACATTCCGACCCAGGTATGCAATCTTATATCGGTTTCTTTATTAAGTAAAGAAGGATATAATTTTATAGTACAGGATGATGTTATGAACATCTTCCTGAATCAAAAGTTGATTGGATCAGGCTCGTTAAATAATGGAATATATGTTCTTAATCAAACTACAGTACTTAATGTGCAAAACACACACAAGAGCAAGAGTTCATAAATGAACGGATCCTTCTTGTGGCATTGTAGACTAGGTCATATCAATGTGACACGACTAGCTAAGTTACATAAGGGTGGATATTTGAATCCATTCGAATTATCATCTTATGATACTTTCCAGTCATATCTCAAAGGCAAAATGACCAAAACTCCGTTTAGTTGACACGGAGAAAGAGTTACGGAACCCTTGGGACTGATACATAGTGATGTATGCGGTCCCATGTCTACACATGCCAGGAATGGTTCCTCGTACTTCATTACATTCACCGACGATCTCTCAAGATACAGACATGTGTTCCTATTGAAACACAAGTCTGAAGCTTTTGAGAAATTCAAAGAATATAAGCACGAAGTTGAGAACCAGACGGGTAAAAGTATTAAGATCTTTCGATCTGATCGAGGAGGTGAATACTTAAGCAATGAGTAATTGGACTATCTAAAAGAGAATGGGATTATCTCTCAGCTTACTTCTCCGTATACACTACAGCACAATGGTATATCGGAACGGAGGAATCGCTCCCAATTAGATATGGAGCACTCTATGATGAGCACCGCTGAGTTGCTTATTTCCTTTTGGGGTTATGCGCTTGAGACGGCAGCATACCTAATGAATCAAGTTCCATCTAAATCAGTGCCTACAACCCCATAAGAGATATGGAAGGGAATGAGACCATATTTTAAACGAATTAAGATATGGGGTTGTCCGGCCTATGTCAAAAGGAAAAATCCGGACAAGCTCGAGGCACAATCAGTTCTATGCAAGTTTGTGGGATATCCAAAGAATTCACAAGGATATATTTTTTACCACGCTGAGGAGAAAAAGTGTTTGTTTCTTAATACGCCACCTTTTTAGAAAAGGAATTTCTTGCTAAAGAAATTAGTGGCGAAGAGGTAGAGCCAGAAGAAGTTCTAGCAGCACAAACTGCAACTGAAGATTTAGTCGAACCAGAGAATTCAGTAATTCCCGACGAACCTCAGTCGCTCTGCCGATCTAGTAGGGTTCCTCATCCACCTGAGAGATACTACGGTTTTCTCGTTGATATTGGGAGCGAGAACTGCATCATGAAAGATGATGACCCAACTAGCTTCGAGTAGGCCATCACGAGTGGTGACTCTGTGAAATGGCTGGATGCAATGCGATCATAGATGGAATCCATGTACACCAACAAAGTATGGACTTTTGAAATTGCTCCTGAAGGGGTAAAACCCATTGGGAGGAAATGGATCTTTAAGAAGAAACTTGGTGTAGATGGAAAAGTTGACACTTTCAAAGCTAGACTTGTTGCAGAGGGTTTTCGTCAACGACCAGGTGTGGATTATGACGAAACCTTTTCTCCAGTGGCTATGCTTAGGTCCATCCGGATCCTACTTTCCATTGCTGCATACTATGACTATGAAATCTGGCAGATGGATGTTAAGACCGCCTTTCTAAATGGTGACTTAGAGGACTGCATATACATGACTCAGCCAGAGGGCTTTGTAGACAGTGGGAGCAGCAGAAAGGTGTGCAAGCTGCTTAAATCCATCTACGGGTTAAAGCAGGCATCGCGGAGTAGGAACATCTGTTTTGATGTTGTATTCAAAGAGTTTGACTTTATCAAGAATGTAGATGAACCTTGTATCTACAAGAAGGTTGCAGAGAGTAAGGTTGTCTTCCTTGTATTGTACGTGGATGACATACTCTTGATAGGAAATAATATTCCTATGCTGCACTCGGTCATGCTCTCTTCTTATCACATAGATTCTCAATGAAAGATCTAGGTGATGCCTCCTATATTTTGGGGATTAAGATCTATAGAGATAGATCTAAAAGGATATTGGGATTGTCCCAATCCAGGTACATTGACACCATACTAAAGAGGTTTAATATGGAAGAATCCAAGCGTGGGAATTTACCCACGATCTCTGGACTCACTCTCTCCAAAGAGATGTCTCCCAAGACTGATTTGGAGAAAGCTCGCATGCAAGATTTACCCTATGCTTCAGCAGTAGGCTCTATCATGTACGTGATGCTATGTACCAGATCCGATGTAGCATACACACTAAATGTAGTGAGTAGGTATCAAACAGATCCAGGAGAGAGTCACTGGACAGCTGTGAAGAACATTCTCAAGTACTTGAGAAAGAATAAAGAGATGTTCTTGGTGTTTGGTAATGGAGAACTCCAGGTAGAGTCCTTTACCGATTCGAGCTTCCAAAGTGATAAGGACGACTCTAAGTAGAACTCGGAATTTGTCTTTACCCTAAATGGTGGGGCGTTTTGTTGGAAGAGTTCCAAACAGGAAACCGTGGCAGACTCGACGATGGAGTCTGAATACATCGCTACCAACGATGCTGCCAAAGAGGCTGTCTGGATCAAGAAGTTCATCACTGAACTTGGAGTGGTTCCGTCCATTGAGCATCCAATACCTTTGTATTGTGATAACAATAGAGCCGTGGCTTTGGCCGAGGAACCCAGGTCCTATCAGAGATCCAGGCATATTCTGAGGCGGTATCACCTGATCCGGGAGATAGTTGATCGCCGAGAGATCGAGGTCAGGAGAGTTGACACGAAGGACAACACTGCGGATCCACTCATGAAGGCCATACCCTAGATACAATTTGAGAGACTCTTCGGGATGTTGGGTATGAGATACTACAATAGTTGGCCTTAGTGCAAGTAGGAGATTGTTAGTTATGTATATGCCCTAGAGGCCATTGTTGTACATATGATGTATATTATAGTGGATGCTTGGATATATATAGAAAGGAATTTCTTGCTCGATATGATAGTATGTTATCTGGTTTCACTTTGTCTGAACATGTTGATTTGTATTGGGTTACTATCTTGCTCTCACATGTTGATAAAGCCCTTAGAATATGTACTCGACTACTAAGACTATGATGAAGATCATACTAGTGAGGCCAGGGTAGTCCAAGAGTATATCCTATAACTGTTCCTAGTCGAGGGAGTATCGAGACAGGGCATCGATACTCCATAGTAGACTAGCGTATACGCTTCTCGACCCATATAATGGGCGATGGATGATCCCATATCTATTGGTATTTAACATCAGAGAAGGTATACGGGTGCTCAGTGGAAACTGGGTACACTGAACGGACTCGCCGAGATCTCCTAGATGATATTATACCTATCGTCAGATAGCAGTTCTCTAGTGACACCGGTAAAGGTTAGTCTGTAGACCCGAGATCGTCATAGAGTCTTGTGTGATTCCCGCTGTGCTTTTATTTCCACCTTACCATGTTCATGAGAATGTGCAAAACGGTGGCTTTTGGATATAGTCCTGAATCACATGGAAGCAATGAGCGATAGGAGGAGTTTCTTCTCTCCCGGTATTGGGAGTTGATGTTGCGCTGTGTTCGATTGGATATAACTGGAAGTCGCTGGCCAGGGCTGATATAGAGATCTACTGGTAAGTGTTATCAGTAGATTCTCGACCCGTTATAAGCCTCACATCGACACGACTTATCGGTTACTGGGGTCTGTAGTTTACCACCCCTAGACTAGATATGCGACATATCAGACGAAGAGACCGGACTGTAAGGTAGTGTTGCTGATTGGATTCACAAGAGTGTGTGCAGGCTTGCTTATTGATCTTCTGATCACTCAATGCCTGGGTGGCTGTTACGTTTAGCTGAACACTTGCAGCTTGTGGGTGTTTGATATGATCATCACCTACTGCCGGCATAGTGACGAGTCTTTAGAGTCCTACATAGAGCTTTCCTGGCTCAGGAGAAACGGAGTAGGTGCACATATGTGATATGTGCGTGACCGAGATTAATACGATATGTGATACCGTATTCTATTCTCACGATATGTGATATCGTCCGGGTATATGTGATATAGCCGGGTTATCGGATCAAGTGTTGATTCGATAAAATGATACATTTAATATTAGTCGGTTATATGTAATATAGCCGTGTTATAAAATCAAGTGTTGATTTAATAATTTAATGTGTAAGTATATTTGATATATTAAATTACATTAACTAATATTAGATCACTTAAGAATTACTTTTTCACACTTGATGATACAATGATATATATGTGATATATGTTAATTGTATTATTTTCTTTTGTTACAAAATATTATATATGTGATATAGGATATTGTAACATGCTAGGTTACAAATGCAACTAGGGTTTATGAGACTTGAACAATGCTAGGGTTAGATTAAGGTTTATGATTATTATTAAGGAAATTCAAAATTGTGGAATTAGTCATGGTTGATATTTTGGAAGAAGCTTGTAGGCTTCTTTGACTTTGTCCACCCCTTTTGTCTACCTTAAAATATCTGTTAACCTAACTTTAACCGTAACTAATGGTTAAGTCTCTACAAGGGTTAAGCATACCATGCTTAACCCATGGTTGCTTTTCTAAGCTCACACAATGATTCATTTTATCACTTGAATCTTCTTCTTCCTCCACACAAAAAGCTTTCTAGCTTTTTTATAAGTGATAAATGTTTGTGAGAAAAAGAAATATAAAGAGAGCAAAATTCCTACTTTATCAGCCTCATCTATTCTAACCACTTAGATTAGGGTGTTTGCTTCACTAATACCTCATTAGTGAAGTGGTAGCTTGGGTTCGTGTTTGCTCAAGGTAGATCGTCTTGGATTTCGAAGACTTCAAGCAAGATGTATCATTCACCTCATGCAGCCTCTCGAGAGTCCGGGAACTTGATGATCGCAATGAAGAGACCTCAACTCGGAGCTTATGAAGCGAAAGAGCGGACTACAAAGGTTGTAATCCCTATCTTTTAGAAGTAAAATAGTTTACTTTATCGATTCCGTATCATTCTCTAGTATCGATTCTAGGTTAGGGTTATCTAGAACGGCAAAAATTTGAACTTGGCATGGACGATGCCTTCCGAAACCTTACCACCGTTATAGGTATTCCAACATGTATAAGTCTTATGAGTTCACTAACTCATACTCTGTGTGTTGTAATTTGAAAACTGTATTTTGGTTAAGAATGTTTATCCCGTTATTCAATGCACCTTACCCAATCATTAAATGATAAAAGCAAATGTTCATAACATATTTTTGAAAATATATATCCATTTTTATCTAACAAAGAAATGGATATATGAGTTTTTAAAAGTTGGTGTTACAAATATTCAAAACCAAAAGTTTGCCGAAAGGCAAAACGAGGTGATTTCCCCAAGAGTAACAATTGCTCCGATTTCCGACATTGAGGATCAAATCACCTTTTCCATCCGCTTCCCAAAAGAGTGGTAACAACATGTGACAAGACCGCGACGTATTTATTTCGAAAAGGACATTTCTCAAAATAAATACGCTAAGCGTAATATAACCAGTATCATAATGATAAGAATAGACAAAAGAAAAAATAAAATCCAACCATTTTATATAATTACATTCCCAACTTTACGAGGTTTAAACTAATACAAGATTTCTGCAGTAGGAACATAAACATAGAAGCCTAAACATATGACTTACTGAAATGAAAGCTTAAAGAAACTAGAGATCGGCCTGTGTTGTGAACTGGTTGTACTCATGTTCCACCTCTTTAGTCTCTAGACCACCTAACGAACATTGCTAGAAACAAAGAAAGATGGGTGGAATGCCCGTCAATGAACTAGAGCTTGGTAAGTCCCCAGAAAGGTTGAGAAAAAAATATGATGCATAACATGTACAGAATGAAATAGAATATGGAATATATAGCATAACTTGTAATAATTGTGTGTGAGTGAACATGAGGTATGTGTCCTAAAAGGCCTCTAAAAGGGTAAAAGTAACTAACGTGAATTCAAGTGTGAACGTCAACCAATCTCTAGAGTATTCTCGAACCCAAGGCTATCATTCAGGGGTAAGGAATCACGGGTCCAAAATATCGGGACTTCAATTATAATTGAAGTATTCCAAACCCAACAGGCCATCATCCACGGGCTTGGAAACACGGGCGCTAATTCATGAATTCATGAATTATACCGTTTCAGTCCGGTACCACAGCAACATGATTTGTATCGTTTTAGCCTGGTACCACAACAACATGATTTGTATTAATGGGACACATGAGATTCCGTTGGATTCATAGTCAAACTACCACAACACCCCGTGCTTCTAAAATTATAATTACAGTTTCATGTCTTGCTCAAATCCATGAATACAAAAGGTGATGTATAGTATCAGGTTTTCAAGATTGGGTTCATGTCTAGAATCATGTAAACATGTAAAGAAGCAGTCATGTCAATTGTATTCGTGGCTCGAGTTAAGTCGGTTCAAGCATTAAGGTTTGGTATAAGTCTTATCAAGTGGTCATGTAAACATGTCAAGTATTCAAGTGTTCAGTGCTACGTCATGCAAGGTATCATGTTATGGATATATAGGTCATTTAGAACTTCATGATATTTATGTAATTTATGCCATTAACCCTTGTTGGGTTCCATGTAAAATATGTTCTAATGATAATAGCCTCATGCTTTCCTAAGAATATATTAATTAAAATATTTAGAGTGTTTAATAAAAATATACTTTATGTTTTATGGTATTTTAGTGAAAAAAACCTAACCTATAGAATTTTAGGGTATTATAGTGCAAGAATCTATCTTTTGAAAACACATGGTATTTTCATGTAACTTAATCTTTTTTTTAAATTAAAGGTATACTGTTAAAATCTAATAAAATAAAGGAATTAAAAAGAGTACGATCTTATCTGATACATAAGTTTGATGCTTAAGTGATAATCATATAATATCGATGGAGTTTATTGTTTGGTCGTTTAAAAAACCCTTAATTTCTTATTGAATTAGCTCCTGAATCTAATTGTGCCTTAGAGCTAAATTGAATTTCTCATATCAAATCAATCCTCAGCTTGTGTGTGGGGGTACACAAGCATATGCCCATACACTTTGCATGCATACACATGATACTGTTGATAAATGTGTGCATGCATATGTATGTATTGTGATTCATTTTAATTAGTTTCATCATTTTGTAGAATTCTTTTTTTTCTACGAAAGTTTACTTCAAACAATTATTGCTTGGTTACCATATTTCCATCACAACAAGATGGTTTTAATAACCATAAGAGTAAACTCTTAAAATCCCAGAATACATGGTACTGGTATGACAAGATATAGGACATGAAAATAACATGGTAGAGACAGTCATAATATTAGTGGTATCCAAATCCTAGATCTCTTGCAAAACCAAAAATTGGATTTTAGCAATGTGATATGATTTCAATCAATTGAAAATGTGAATGATCCGAAGGCGGGAGAGAAACGGAGGAGACTTACATGCGATTTGAACAAAAGAAAATGACGCTAGTTTTCATTGAAGCATTTTGTCGAACGCTGTCGTGCAAAACTCGAAATGTTGATGAAATGGAGATCCAGAGGCGACGAAACAATCATGGCGTTCACGCGGTCTTGGGGCTGCCCTTGGTCGTATCGAACGGGCTGTCGAAAGTTGAGGATTTTGGTGTTCTATTTGGTGGTTGGAGGGAGGATATGAAAGGGATGATGATGTGGTTGTTGGAGATAGTGCCTTCAGAGTGAATTATTGGGTACTTGATTGCAATGATTGAGGGAGGACCTAAGCCTGTAGGACAGTCTTATTCAAAATGATAGTATGCTATCTGGTTTATCTTTATCATCGTGTACTGCTTTAGGTGACCTTACAGTTCACTATTACGTGTTGATAGGGCCCTTAGGATTCTTGCTTGACGGCCAGCAGTTTGATGGCGATCATATACGTGGGAGCTCGGGTCTATAAGCACATCCTTAAAAGGTCCCTAGTCCTGGGAGTTTTCGAGACAGGGTATCGATACTCCAAAGTAGACTAGTGTATACAGTCGAGACCCCGACGAGGGGCGGTGGCCGGTCTCACAAGCCACTGGTGTCAGTTGGTTCACCTAAGATGTATGCAAGTGCTCATTGGGTTATGAGTACACTGGACAGGACTCGTCGGGAATATGCTAGTTGGTCTTATACCTAACGTCAGATAGCAGTTCCTTGGTGACATGTATACAGGTTAGTTCATCGACCTGTGATAGTATGAGTTCCCACTGTACTTTGATTACTACCCTACCACGGCTCAAAGGAGTCGTGCAAACTGGTTTTAGTTGGGTACAGTCCCGAGTCACATGGAGCCAGTGAGCGGATCTGCAGGGGTTTGTCTCTCCCGGTATTGGGGGTGAGGTCGCGCCGTGTCTAGGAGAGCCATTACACAAAGCCCTCGGCCGAGGCACGATATTTACTGGTAGGTATTCCAGTAGTATCTCAGGGTGTTCGGGGCCACACTCCGACACGACTTGTACCGCTTTTGGAGGTCTGACTTTTACCAACCCCTAGGCCCGCCATGCGGTACTCATAGACGAACGGACCGGCCTGTACGGATATTATCACTGACAGGTTCAGTAGGGTGTCAGGATGAGTTCGCTCATCGACGTCCCTTTTGGTCAATACCCGGTAGCCCGTTACGTATGGCTAATACCTTTGGCGTGCTAGTGGTTAAATCCACAGCCAAGGGATTGACGAGTCTTTAGAGTCCCCCACAGACCGTTTCTCAAATTTTGGGCGAAACGCTGTAGAGGCCGTATGGATATATCGCAGGGTTCGATCATATACGTGCGGTATTGCATGGATCATGATCGGACGGATAATACTAGCGGGCTTTGGTTTAAGCCGGATCCTAGTATTGTACCATGTAGATTTTGTCTCATTGCATTTGTATTCGGTCGGAATACAAATGCGGGTATGTATATACAGTCACGAGGTTTTCCTGTAATTTATTACAGGATCGGTTTTTTGAAGTTGCCAGTTTGCTTTCCGTTTCGGTCATTTTCCTTTGTTTCTTTCCTTGGCTGAAAATTGGTGGAGGAGTGCTTATTTGCAAATGTGCAAATTAGCTATTTGGAGGGTTGTTTTTACAAGTAGTTGCATCATGATGGTTTCATGATGGTTCCACCATCACTTGACTTCCTTGGATAATCATTGCTTGACTTTTGTGTGATGAGATGCGTGATGGGTTTTGGAGTGAGGTTTTTTTGTGATGATTCTTGATCATCATCACCCTTTCTTTCTCTTTGATGTATTGTTACTTCCCCCCCCCCCCCCATTTTGCTTTACTCTCTCTCTCACTCTCCTAGATATGGCCGGCAACAACAAGAAGAGAGGGGGCTGTCCAAATTTTTGAGGAAGAGAATTGGTCTCATTTGGCTTGCAAAAAATCATATAGCTCCATCTCAAAAGTTCATTTAATTCCTCCACCAAAAACCATGGCAACTTCAACCCCAACAGAGACATATAGTTCTACACTATCCTACAGCATTCTTGGACACGTCAACTCGCCAACTTCGTGTCCGAGTTGCCTCGGACCAGAGTAGGAGCCCGTAAAAGAACCCGGCGATGTGGTGCCCTTCCGATGAGGAGATGAAGAACGGAGATTCCGCGGGGAGATCGGGACAATGACGAGAAGACCGAAGGACACGGATCGCTCGGTATATCTCTCTACCGTTTTCTTCACTTAGCTAGCCCTAGATTAATGGTCCGATCCGGGTTTATGGTCCTCGGTGGCGCCGGTTTCTTGTTAAGAAAAGTTTTGATTCCGCATTTTGGCCTCAGAAAGACGGCTGGGGCGCCGCCGTGCACCAACATGGTATCAGAGCCACGCCATTAACCTAGTCTAGCTTGCTTTAACGTGTTTACATTTTCGATCGAACAAAAATTCCAAAAACCGCGATTTCAAGAGCATCAGTTTCTGTCGTTTTTATTTTTGCTCGAAATTTTTTTTTTAGTGTTGCAGAAATTAGTGCAGGCAATTATAAGAATTCTGAAAAAAATTGGTAAGGTGATACTGTAGCAAGACCGCGGAACCGCGGCCAAACCCCTGTTATGGCCATAGTTCCGCCACGACACAGTGTCTTCACTGTACCAATTTTGTACAGAGCTCTTTAAATTTGGAATTGGGGTTATTGGTATATTCTGTTTGGGCCCAGATTATTTTTTGAGTGCTACAGTAGTGCTTGGGGCCCACTTCAGTAAATTTAGTCAATCGAAAATTTTAAACATGTCAGTTCACAGTATTTACATTATATCTGCGACCGTGAATGTCATTCGATCGGTAAATCCTGTCTAACTGCTATAGCCCTTTTAGACGGATTTGCGAACGTGACATTCGCGTTGATGTTCTGTGTTGTGCTGTGATGTTGTGGATTTATCGTGGTGGATAGCCTGGATGCAATGTTAGTATAGTTTGGTTGTATATGTACATTTGATATTGCGGGGCGAGCGTCCGACATGTGGACTTCCGTCACAGCCTGTTTGTATATTATTCTTTTGGGGCACGACCGGGCTGAGGTCGATGTACCCGTTGTATGTATATTTTACTTTCTGTACTAGGATTACCCCACGGTGGGGTGCACGGATAGCCGGGTTTTCTAGAGGGCAACGGGCCCGCATCTCATGGCGTTGAGACAGAAGGGGCTTTACTCTTGAATTGGCGGGCAATTCGCCGCACTCGTAGGGGGTATAGGTTGACCCAAGGAGGGGTGCCCAAGTTACCGGATTCCGTGAAGTGCTGGGTGGTCTATTCACGTTGTTGAAGGGGGCTGCATCGCTTCAGGTTTTGGCGGGTAACTTGCCGCGCCCGTAGGGGTCTAGGATTTCATTGCACAGGCTATCCACACGACCAGGGGAACGTCGGGTTTCAGTAGCGGCTCCATGAAACCCGGGGATCCCAGATATCTATATTGTTTTGTGATGCATATTACATTTCTGTGATGTTGCATTTTTATCACGCCTTGAGCGAATATTATATATTGATATATATACTAGTAGATGTTGTATATGTTTTGCATCCGCGCTAGTCCAGTCCCCGCTCTGTCGTTAGTTAAGTAACCTAACGGGTGATGACGGGACCCAGTGGCGAATGCGGATGGCATATACGTATATCATTATTTTCGTTCTTTATTGGTGTGATCAATTGATGGGACTGCATTGATTCGAATCAATGCAAGCTAAGCAAACCTATTCTGATGTTGTTGGAACAATTTTTCAAAAAGCTGTTATTGCAAGGACGTTCACTTTTATTTTGCAAAGTGGTATTCGGTTATGAATATCCAGCACCTCAGTCGACGAGGCAAGGGCCGAGATCCCTTCACCGGGAGTGACCCATTGGACAGAAGTGTGCGTCAGGGTAATAACTTCACTATAGTTGATTACTTTTTGCTTTGCATTGTGGTATTCAGTTGGAATATCCTGCACCTCATTCTACGGGGAAAGAGCCGATATCCCTTCACCAGGAGTGACATCTTTAGCAAAGGTTTTCGCCACTATATTTTTATAAAAATTTATCTGGTTCCTTCAACGATACCAAGTTCATTACGTTAAAGGTTTTTCGCCAAAAACCAACCATAGCCCTCCGTCATTTCAGATTAGTATTTCTTAGTATTCGTGATACGTATGTCGTGCTCAGCCGAGGCGTAGTGTGCGGTAGCTCTGTAATGCTTTTTTGTCTTATAGATATGCGATTGGTTAGGACAGTCGTACGGTCATTTTGACTCAGTCAAGAACTCGTGCGGGTGGGTCTAATGCAATTAAGATAATGACGGGCTGAACTTGGCTAGGATCCTTTGATATGTTGGCTCGGTCAAGGTCACTTGGGTCCTAGGGGTAAAAATCACATCGGGAGTTTCTAAAGAAACTGAAACTTGCCAGGCATGCGCATACCTTCTGGAGTATGATAGCGTGAGTGGATTCCATCACGTTAGCATGCGATGATAGTTGGATCCCGATTCCCACTGATGAGTTGGTTTACTCTTTGGGTGATCCCGACTAATTCTCCTTTCAAGTTTGGAGGAGAATTTGACGTTACAGTGGGAGGTTTCCTGATTAGATAAATTGGTAACCATTCTGATCTAGGTTAGAGTCCATGCCGAGTGTTTCTTTTCTCTCTCTCTTTGGCAGCGACCATGACCCGACCCTAGACTATGACTCAGTAACGAAGATTAACCGAACCTTCTTATAAGACTGGCTTTTGGATTGTCAGAGTTGCAGACCTCATTGTCACTCCTACTTTTACCCTTTTCTCCAGGACACCCCGTATTACTACGAACGTCTACTTCCATTAGACAAAACCATCGTATGGTTATATACGAACTCGAAGGAATTTATTCGACGATGGTTTCCGGTTCTGGAGAAAACGAATAGGACTATTCAGTTGTCTTTTCTTCTTACCTTCTCTCAGGTTTCGAGTGTTCCTTTGATTAGGACAGTACACCCATTACGCAAATTGGATAGTCTTCTTCCAAACCATAGGCTGGTGCAAACCGGTAGGGAATGAAGAAAACCATTTAGCCTAAAAGGTGTACAGAAGGTATTAAGTAAAGACATATCAAGGGACTATTAAGAGGGCAAAGTAAATTGCCACTGCTATTCACGACCAAACCAATTATTTCTTCGCCAATCCTAAATCACCTTTGTATTTATCCAGGACACTCCATAACACTATGAAGATCCGCAGTTTATTGGATACTCATTGTTGGATATAGTGCCCCCAGAGTCAATTATTGGATCACAGGTACGTGATTGCAATGATTGAGGGAGGACCTATACCGGTAGGACATTCTTACTCAAGATGATAGTATGCTATCTGGTTTATCTTTATCATCGTGTACTGTTTTAGGTTACCTTACAGGTCGCTATTAAACGTTGATAGAGCCCCTAGGATTCTTGCTTGACTACCAGCAGTATGAGGGCGATCATATACGTGAGAGCTGGGGTCTATAAGCATATCCTTAAATTGTCCCTAGTCGTGGGAGTTTCGAGACAGAGCATCGATTCTCCAGAGTAGACTAGTGTATACAGTCGAGACCCCGACGAGGGGCGGTGGCTGGTCTCACAAGCCACTGGTGTCAGTTGGTTCACCTAAGATGTATACAAGTGCTCATTGGGTTATGAGTACACCGGACAGGACTCGCCGGGAACATGCTAGTTGGTCTTATACCTGACGTCAGATAGCAGTTCCCTGGTGACATGTGTACAGGTTAGTCATCGAACCGAGGATCGTCATTTGTCTCGTGTGAGTTCCCACTGTACTTTGATTACTACCCAACCACGCTCAAAGGAGACGTGCAAACAGGTTTTAGTTGGGTACAGTCCCGAGCCACATGGAGGCAGTGAGCGGATCTTCAGGGGTTCGTCTCTCCCGGTATTGGGGGTGACGTCGCGCTGTGTCTAGGAGAGCCATTACACAAAGCCCTCGGCCGAGAAAGGAGATTTACAGGTAGGTATTCCAGTAGTATCTCAGGGTGTTCTGGGCTACACTCCGACACGACTTCTACCGATTTTGGGGGTCTGACTTTTACCAACCCCCTAGGCCCGCCATACGATGCTCATAGAAGAACGGACCCGACTGTACGGATATTGTCACTGACAGGCTCAGTAGGGTGTCAGGATGAGTTCGCTCATCGACGTCCCTTTTGGTCAATACCTGGTAGTCCGTTACGTATAGGCTAATTCCTCTGACGTGCTAGTGGTTAAATCCACAACCAAGGTGTTGACGAGTATTTAGAGTCCCCCACAGACCAGTTTCTCATATTTCGAGCGAAACGCTATAGAGGCCATATGGAGATATGGCAGGGTTCGATCAGATACGTGCGGTATTGCATGGATCATGATCGGACGGTTAATACTAGCGGGCTTTGGTTTAAGCCGGATCCTAGTATAGTACAGTGTAGATTTTGTCTCATTGCATTTGTATTCGGTCGGAATACAAATTCGGGTATGTATATAAAGTAGCGGAATTTTCCTGTAATTTATTACGGGATCAGTTTTTGGAGTTGCCAGTTTGTTTTCGGGTTTCGGCCATTTTTCTTTGTATCTTTCTTTGGCCGAAAAATGGTGGAGGAGGGCTTATTTGCAATTGTGCAAATAAGCATTGTGGGAGGTGGCCTTTTGCATATTGTTGTGTCGTGATGATTGCACCATCCCTTCACTTCTTGACATCTTCATGATTGCTTGACTTTGTGATGAGATGATTGGTTGATTGAGTGTTGGTTTAGTGGGTGATCATTTCTTTTTCATGATGGCACTTTCTCTCTCTTGCATTATTCTAGTGGCTCCCTCATCCATAGACCTCTCTCTCATTCTCACTCCCTTCACCAAGTTTTTGGCCGGCCATAGAGGGAGGGGGCTGCCCAAATTTTTGGTGGTGTTTTTTTGTTCTCTTATGCTTGCAAAAATCCCCAACTTCATCTCCAAAATGTTATCATATCGTTCCTCCACCAAAGGCAACTTCCAAAAACCCTAAAGAGACATAGAGTTCTACAGTTAACCTACAGCACCCTTGGGCACGTCGGCTCGCCAACTTCGTTCCCGAGTTGCCTCGGTCCAGAGGTGGGAGCCCGTAAAAGAAGCCGGCGATGTGGTGCCCTTCCGGCGAGGAGGTGGAGACCAGACATTCCGCAGGAGATCGGGACGACGACGAGAAGTCCGAAGGACACGGATCGCTCGGTATATCTCTCTACCCTTTTTCTTGTTAGCTAGAACTAGATTAATGGCCCGATCCGGGAATTTTTGTGCGCGGTGGTGCCGGTTTACAAGTTCGTAAAAATTTTCGTTTCCGCATTCCGGCGTCAGATTGACGGCCGGGACGCCGCCGTGCACTTACACTGGTATCAGAGCCAGGCCATTAACCTAGTCTAGCTTGCACTAGTATGTTTAAAGCTTCGATCGAACAAAAATCCCAAAACCGCATTTTCATGTATATCAGTTCTCTGTCGAAATTTTTTTGGCTCCAAAAATTTTTCAGGTTGTTGCAGAATGATGTGCAATGTTTTATAAGATCACTGTAAAATTTGGTGACATGATCCTTCAATAGGGCCGCGGAACCGCGGCCATAACCACACTTTGGCCGCGGTTCCGCCGCAGGAATTAAGCTTCAGTTCACCAATTTTTTCCAGTGGGCTTCTGGGTTGAAAATAGGGTTCTTGGGATATTCTTTTTGGGCCCAGAATTTCTGTGAGTGCTACAGTAGTGCTTGGGGCCCACTTCGATAATTTTGATCGATCGAAAATTTTATACACATTAGTTAACAGTATTTTCATCATATCTGCGACCGTGAATGTCACTTGATCGGTAAATCCTGTCTAACTGCTATAGCCCGGTTAGACGGATTTGCGAACGTGACATTCACGTTGATGTTCTGTGATTGTGCTGTGATGTTGCGGATTGGTCGTGGAGGATAGCCTGGATGCAATGTTAGTACAGATTTGGTTGTATTATGTATATTTGTTATTGCGGGGCGAGCGTCCGACATGTGGACTGCCGTCACTGCCTGTTTGTATTATTCTTTTAGGGCACGACCGGGTCGAGGTCGTTGTACCCGTTGTATGTATATTTAACTTTATTTACTAGGATTACCCCGCGGAGGGGTGCACGGATAGCCGGGTTCTAGAGGGCAATGGGCCCGCATCTCATGGCATTGAGACGGAGGGGGATTCGCTCTAGAATTGGCTGGCTATTCACCGCACTAGTAGAGCGTACAGGTTGACCCAGGAGGGGTGCCCAAGTTACCAAATTCCGTGAAGTGCTGGGTGGTCCATTATTCACATTGCTGAAGGGGGCTTCCTCGCTTCAGGTTTTGGCGGGTAACTTGCCTCGCCCGTAGGGGTCTAGGATTTCATTGCACAGGCTATCTACACGACCAGGGGAACGTCGGGTTTCAGTAGAGGCTTTATGAAACCCGAGGATCCCAGATATCTGTATTGTTCTGTGATGCTTATTACATTTCTGTGATGTTGCATTTTATCACGCCTTGAGCGAAATATTATATATTGATATATATACTAGTAGATGTTGTATATGTCTTGCATCCGCGCTAGTCCAGTCCCCGCTCTGTCATTAGTTAACTAACCTAACGGGTAATGACGGGACCCAGTGGCGAATGTGGATGTGTAAAATTTTAAAATAATTAAATAAATAATTTAATAAATAAAATTGTTTAAGTGAATTTTGTGACTTTCGGTAAAGTAAAACGTATTTTCGTAAAACAAAACCGTAATTATTTTTCACTATAAATTTAAAAATATCTATTTTAATTATGTTATTACTAGTAAATGGTGTTTATTTAGTCACTTATAAATTTTTAGTTTAATTAAATATTTTTCCTAAATTAATTGTTTTAAATATTAACTTAAGCTTTATTTTTACACTAAATAAGTGTAAATTACAAATTTGAATGGTTTTAATTTATAAAAATGAACCATGGCATATTAGAATTTAGTTTGTATCATGCAAAATTTATTTACAAATTTCTCCTTGTTTCTAGATTTTTCTTGAGTTATTTGGAAAAGAAATAAAAAGGAAATTAAATAAATTATGAAAAGACTTAATGTAAGTGATGTTTTGAGTGAATTTTCTACACAATTCCTCATTATTTTATTTCACTCTTTTCTTCCCCAAGTTGTGGCTGGCCTCACTACCATGGCAGCCCCCCTATTTCCCACTTCATTTTTGTTGCAAAATCCATCAAAAATTCATTAAAAATCCAAATAAAAATCCACAAAATCCTAATAAATTCATACCCTCTATTCTTTGCTCTTCTTTACATTGATTTTGGAGATGGAAATCATGCATTTTGGAGGCTTATTTTCATGTTTGGATTTCTTGTTTGAAGGTATAAATCTTATACTTTTGATTTATTTTATTTGATGTTTCATTCTAGCATAATTAGAATTAATAAATTAAATCTATCTTCAAATTTTAAAAATTCAAGTTAGGGTTATAAAATTAAGTTGGGGTTTTTATTAATTAAATAGGGTTATAATAATTAGTTTAACTCTTTTAGAAGTGGAAAATCTTGTATGGTTGTTGAATTATAATTTGTTCATTTAAAATTGTTTAAATTAAATATTTTGCTAACTAGGTTTTTATAAAATGTATATGTGGGTAATATAAAATTATAATTAAGGTTGTTATCATTAGATTGTAGTTTTAGTGAGAATATTAACTTGTTGGTGGAATGAAAAACTCAATTTAGTTACTCGTGTTATTGATAATTGATAAATTGTGATAGAAATTGCTATTTTTGTAAACTAGATTTTGGAAATTCCTAAATATATGAGATTAAAAATTTAATTTATAGTTTCATTATATTATTATCATCATGAATTGTAGTTTACTAAGTGAATTCATGTAAAATCATGTTTGGTTGTGATATTATGAAATTTTAGATTGCAAAGTGTTGAAAATTTATAAAGGTTGCAAACTAGAAATTCCAAATTTATACAAAATTGTGCAATAAAAATATAGTAATGGTTTTTATAATCTAGTTAGGATATTTAATGAGTTTTATGACCATTGGTTTCATTTAAATGTCAAGTTTTGAAGAAAAACGGTAAATTGGCATTTTCGGGTTTTACGAAATTGGATGGTTTGATCGATTTTTAGGGTTTCGATGGATTTAATCATGTTATATATTATAAGTAACGAGTTTTAAAACTATGAGTTATTTGTTAATGTTATCTTGATTCATCGGAGTTTGTACGCCGATATCGAGCGATATTTGGTTCTTTTACGTGGACGGGACATAGGTTTTAACCTATGCTTGTTCCTTGCGTCGTTTTGACATTTGTATGTGATTCAGTTTACGATGCTATTTATATGTTTGCGTTTAGGTACCCCTTACGTGGACAGCGGGCGATGAAGTGGAGGATGGCGACACCGTCTTCGGGAGACATGGACCAGGTGGGTAGATGTATATCTACGGAGGGAAGTCGGGTGGATGGGGTTTAGCACCCCCGCAACGTAGCATAGGAATAGTACTTATTGTCATTAGGAAACCAGTTGTGATCCTAAATTCTAAATGAGTGGGACCCTAGTAATGATCCTATGCTGGACTAGACTGATTTAGGAAGACCATACCAGCGGATGAATACTTTGGAAGAGATTCGTAGGTTTCAGGTAGATACACACACGCACACACTGAAACTCGATATGGTGTATACGTGTATGTGTATATATATATAGGACTAGCTATAGGTATATATATATACACAACACGTATATTGGTTACATTGATGTGATATGATACACGGGAATGAAACAGTATAGTTGGGCTTGATGCCGTGATTCATGACTACGGTCGTATTATGATGTTAGCGGATCATTACAAAAATGATATAATGAATAGGTATTCATAAATAATAAAGGGTGATCATGGTATAGAGGTATATGGGACTCTAAGATAGCACCAGGACTGTAACATGTGATTGTTATTCTGATATGTTATATGTGTGACTAGATTACGACGTCATATAGATGTAACTTGATTGCGATATCATAAAGGTGTAACTTGATTTCGATATCTTATAGGCGACTTAATCACTACCTGTAATATGTGACTTGATCAAGATATGATAGATGTGACATGATATTTCTGAGGATAAATCAACGATGTACCTGTATACCGGCAATAATATATGATGTATGCGATTACAGTATAGCACCTTGATCTTGACACTTGATGATGATGATATTATACGAATGATGAGACACGTAGGTGATACTTGACCCGTATCCTGATATTGGGATGCCGTACGATAGATTTGCCGTACGAGGCATAGATGTGATGATTGATCCGCTCTCTTGTTTCGAGGAAGACGTACTACGTACGTGACGCTATTGAGGCTGGATCGCTGACTATTAGAGATATGGATTCAGACCTTAGATGGACTTTTATTTCTTATTTACTAGTTTCTTAGGTTTAGTTCCTTAGGAGGCTTGATGGACACTAGTTTAGTCTCGAGTCGTATAGCTGTAGTTATTCTTGTATATCACATATGAGTGGTTATTAGACTTCCGTCTTTACATTCATACCATAATCATAAAGTGCATGTTCATATATATATGTTTCTATAATCAGCGTAAAACTTTGCCTGTTAGGACACCAGCACCATTACCGATGATGCACATATTCCACGCACATTTATTTGCCGGCTCACACACATCATCATCGGTAATTGCTATGTCACGTACACTTTAGATCATATTATCTTTTATTGATAGAATCAGTTAACAACTAGACCGATATAATATTGTGATTACTCTCTGATATTAGTATAGACATGGTATTTATTACTTAGACATTCATGCATTCATATTTTCATGTTATCATGCAGTATTATGGGCATATGCCGACACTTATCATATACTTACTCATGATTTTGAGATTTGGGTTTCTATGAGATTTCTGGATTTTTGGGGAAAACCACAAGAATATATAAAACTCCTCTCTCTCCTCTTCTCTTTTTAAAACATAAGATGCGATTTTCTCGTGATATATGTGTCGTCTACCATGAGGTTTCATGTTTTCTGTTGGATTTCGAGACCCGATTCGAGGACTGGATGAACCGTCTCGGGTACATGGTGGGCCCGATATGGTACCCCGGGGCAAGAAGATCGAGTTGTAGAGGATGAGCCTGGCAGGGGAAGGCTACCTACCGGTGAGGTTTGGCGCGGCGGATATCCGGAGGATACCGACCGTTGTCATGAGATTTGATGATATGGGCCGATCCGGACTGACGGAGCCCGAGATATTGAGACTATGAGACTTGAGATTTACATGTTTGTGCCGATACTTGACACGGATTTCCATATATTTCATTGTTGAGATTTCAGATCCCTATACATATTTTACTATGATAACAGCTAAAGATTTCTTATACAGATATATCTGGATTTCAGGTTTGGTTATGTTATATTCATGGTGCATGCATACTCATTCTTATGATATAGTATTATATGAGGCACTGACACGAGCACAGAGTATTTGCATTTACACGTAGTATTACCCTGCCATTACCAGATGATTGGGACTTAGTAGTGTATCATTATGACCTAGGATAGCGTCGTGCATTCGATTTCATTTCGTAGATGTCTTCTACTCACGAGTTGGCAACTCACCCCCGTTGTGCCAAATTTTATTACAGGTTGACGTACAGGGTTCCTTGGCAGATTGCTGGCATATGATTTCTTTCCGGGTGATTTGCACGGTAGGTTGGTTCATTTGTATATGGACCGCCGTTGTATTTTTATTATTTCATTTGTATCTAGAAGGCTCCATCAACCAAACTTTTATTATTTGATAGATTACTGGAGCATTTATTTATTTCGACCTTAGAGTCGTGTGTATTATTCTGTTTTGGTGGATTTGTTTTCTTTTGAGTTTTAAGCATCGCCCTTTGGCGTTGTATATTATTGTGCTTTTTGTGGTTGTTTCCTCCTGTTAGCGTTGAGCTAGCACCCGTTTGGGGATGCTTTTTATTGTTTATGTATATTATACTTGTTGTATCCGTTTGGGGCCAGTTTTTACAGAGGAGACTCTGCCGAAATTTTTGGGAAAATTTGCTGATACTTTTAAACTTGTTTTTCTTCATGTTTTCTTTTACTTCTTCTTTTATATGGTTTAGATTTCTGGGCTTTGGCTTACTTAGGTTACGTTGCGCCTCTAGACGTTTCGTAATCTAGGTGCCGGTCATGTTCCGTACTTTCGGGTCGTGACAAAGTTAGTATCAGAGCGCTAGGTTTAACTTTGTATAAGTCTAGGTGACTCTTGGTTGATGGAGTAGGCGACTGAGATTGAGTGACGTACCGTGGGTATGGTCCGCGGCATACTTACGATACGCTACTCTTCTTAAGTAGCCTTAGGATGTACATTTGTTTGCACCGTATTTCATTCGTTCCTTTGATCTATCTTCGTCGATATCAGAGGGTGGTTTCTGTTACCACGGGCACACGGGCAGAGGGAGCTGTGGCTCGAGTGCGATAACCATTAGGGTATTGGTTATTCTTGAGGAGTGAAGCATTGTTTAGCGTGCGGACGAAGGGTATTCACACGCCGTCCTGACGAAGTTAAAGGGTTCGAACGATTATCAGAAAACCATTTTCCTAAGTTTAAAGTATTCGGAAGAACATGCAGGTATTTCGATGGACCCTCTAGAAGAATGAAACCCTAACTCGACATAATGACCACGAGAACGCCCTTGAACCTTAGGGTTTATGGCAGTTCCGCGGTGCCATTAGTGAGGCTTGGGTTTGCCCTTCTACGGCTGGTTCATCGATTCTGGGGTATGTACCGGTTATTTTTAAACTGTACTTGAGTGTCGAGCTCTCGGGGAATTATGGGATTTTGATGGATCGATCGAAAATTTTAATGTAGTCCGGAAGTGATGGGATCGACTACGTGGGAGACTCTAGATATGAGAATTGCCGTTAGTAGCGCAGTCAGCACACTTATGAAGTGACACGTTTGAAGCAATCGACATCAGAGGAAAGAGGCGCACATTGACGATAGTGTTTATGATTGTGATTTAGTGATTTGAATTTCATATTTCCGTTGGTTGGATTTTGGTATTTTGAGGATTCTGTTCTACGATTGGTATTTCTTATGAGTACCTTCATTACATTCTATTTGTGTTTCATATATCAGTTGTATTGATGTTGTTTAGTACATACCCAGTGCACTTGATTTGGTTTTAATACCTTTTGTTATGTTGATTTGATTTCGTGCATAGGGGTTACATATGATTTTGACATATGTTTCGACCTAGTTTTCTTGCATTTTTGTACTGTGATTTCGATTTTGATATTCGATGTATGTTTTCGTGCACCATGTGCACCTGATTGAGATTCTTGCGCACATTCGGTGCACTTGATGCGATTTTGTGCACACCAGGTGCACTAATTCGGGGTTTTGTGCAGATTAGATGCACCTGATATTGAGTCGTGCACTCCCGTTGCACTTGACAGATGTTTTTGGTGCACACCTGTTGCACTTAGTTTAGTTTTTTTGTGTATTCGTGGTATCTGTATTTGGTTTCGATTTCAGTGCGCACCGGACGCACATGATATTTTTATGATGTGATTGGGATTGATTTCAGTTTGAACAGTATGTTTTCATAATCATTATTATTTGATTTAGTAACCAGGAGGGACGTGTATGTTAAATAAAAGATATATATATATAGAGAGAGAGAGAGAGATTTTTTTTAAATAAACGTCCGCTACTTATGCCGTGACACGTGCATCACACGGCGATTTTCAAAAGGGGTTTTTGCATATTTCCTTATCCAGATATTTGGACGGTTTTACTATGATGCGCACTATATATAAATTATAGATTGATGTATATTATGATGGTTTTCATATTGGGTTTTGATATTTTATTCTCGCCATAACTCCGATGATTGCGTTATGCTTGACGGAGTTGATTTTAGTTATGTATTGATGATTTCGGAGCCCCAACGATTTGAGTGTTTTGCTAAATATTTTAGTATTTGGAGGGGAATTTTTAATTTAAATTCGGGGACCGAATTTGTTAAAGGGGGGAAGATTGTAATATTTTAAAATAATTAAATAAATAATTTAATAAATAAAATTGTTTAAGTGAATTTTGTGACTTTCGGTAAAGTAAAACGTATTTTTCGTAAAACAAAACCGTAATTATTTTTCGCTATAAATTTAAAAAAATATATTTTAATTATGTTATTACTAGTAAATGGTGTTTATTTAGTCACTTATAAATTTTTAGTTTAATTAAATATTTTTCCTAAATTAATTGTTTTAAATATTAACATAAGCTTTATTTTTACACTAAATTAGTGTAAATTACAAATTTGAATGGTTTTAATTTGTAAAAATGAACCATGGCATATTAGAATTTAGTGTGTATCATGGAAAATTTATTTGCAAATTTCTCCTTGTTTCTAGATTTTTCTCGAGTTATTTGGAAAAGAAATAAAAAGGAAATTAAATAAAGTTATAAAAAGACTTAAAGTAAGTGATGTTTTGAGTGAAGTTTTTACACAATTCCTCATTATTTTCTTTCTCTCTTTTCTTCCCCAAGTTGTGGCCGGCCTCACTACCATGGAAGCCCCCCCCATTTCCCACTTCATTTTTGTTGCAAAATCCATCAAAAATTCATTAAAAATCCAAATAAAAATCCACAAAATCCTAATAAATTCATACCCTCTATTCTTTGCTCTTCTTTACATTGATTTTGGAGATGGAAAGCATGAATTTTGGAGGGTTATTTTCATGTTTGGATTTCTTGTTTGAAGGTATAAATCTTATACTTTTGATTTATTTTATTAGATGTTTCATTCTATCATAAATAGAATTAATAAATTAAATCTATCTTCAAATTTTAAAAATTCAAGTTAGGGTTATAAAATAAAGTTGGGCTTTTTATTAATTAAATAGGGTTATAATAATTAGTTTAACTCTTTTAGAATTGGAAAATCTTGCATGGTTGTTGAATTATAATTTGTTCATTTAAAATTGTTTAAATTAAATATTTTGCTAACTAGGTTTTTATAAAATGTATATGTGGGTAATATAAAATTCTAATTAAGGTTGTTATCATTAGATTTTAGTTTTAATGAGAATATTAACTTGTTGGTGGAACCAAAAACTCAATTTAGTTACTAGTGTTATTGATAATTGATAAATTGTGATAAAAATTGCCATTTTTGTAAACTAGATTTTGGAAATTCCTAAATATATGAGATTAAAAATTTAATTTATAGTTTCATTATATTATTATCATCATGAATTGTAGTTTAGTAAGTGAATTCATGTAAAATCATGTTTGGTTGTGATATTATGAAATTTTAGATTGCAAAGTGTTGAAAATTTATAAAGGTTGCAAACTAGAAATTCCAAATTTATACAAAATTGTGTAATAAAAATATAGTAATGGTTTTTATAATCTAGTTAGGTTATTTAATGAGTTTTATGACCATTGGTTTCATTTAAATGTCAAGTTTTGAAGAAAAACGATAAATTGGCATTTTCGGGTTTTACGAAATTGGAAGGTTTTATCGATTTTTAGGGTTTCGACGGATTTAATCATGTTATATATTATAAGTAACGAGTTTTAAAACTATGAGTTATTTGTTGATGTTATCTCGATTCATCAGAGTTTGTACGCCGATATCGAGCGATATTTGGTTCTTTTGCGTGGACGAGACATAGGTTTTAACCTATGCTTGTTCCTTGCGTCGTTTTGACATTTGTATGTGATTCAGTTTACGATACTATTTATATGTTTGCGTTTAGGTACCCCTCACATGGACTGCGGGCGATGAAGAGGAGGATGGCGACACAGTCTTCGGCAGACATGGACCAGGTGAGTAGATGTATATCTACGGGGGGAAGTCGGGTGGATGGCGTTTAGCACCCCCACAACGTAGCATAGGAATAATACTTATTATCATTAGGAAACCAGATGTGACCCTAGATTCTAAATGAGTGGGACCCTAGTAATGACCCTAGGCTGGACTAGACTGATTTAGGAAGACCATACCAGCGGATGAATACTTTGGAAGAGATTCGTAGGTTTCAGGTAGATACACACACGCACACACTGAAACTCGATATGGTGTATACGTGTATGTGTATATATATAGGACTAGCTATAGGTATATATATATATATACACAACACGTAAGTGGGATACATTGATGTGATATGATACACGGGAATGAAACAGTATAGTTGGGCTTGATGCCGTGATTCATGACTACGGTCGTATTATATTGTCAGCGGATCATTACAAAAATGATATAATGAATAGGTATTCATAGATAATAAAGGGTGATGATGGTATAGAGGTATATGGGACTCTAAGATAGCACCCGGACTGTAACATGTGATTGATATTCTGATATATTATATGTGTGACTTGATTACGACATCATATAGATGTAACTTGATTGCGATATCATAAAGGTGTAACTTGATTTCGATATCTTATAGGCGACTTAATCACGACCTGTAATATGTGACTTGATCAAGATATGATAGATGTGACATGATATTTCTGAGGATAAATCAACGATGTATCTGTATACCGGCAATAATATATGATGTATGCGATTACAGTATAGCACCTTGATCTTGACACTTGATGATGATGATATTATACGAATGATGAGACATGTAGGTGATACTTGACCCGTACCCTGATATTGGGATGCCGTACGATGGATTTACCGCACGAGGCATAGATGTGATGATTGATCCGCTCTCTTGTTTCGAGGAAGACGTACTACATACGTGACGCTATTGAGGCTGGATCGCCGACTATTAGAGATATGGATTCAGACCTTAGATGGACTCTTATTTCTTATTTACTAGTTTCTTAGGTTTAGTTCCTTAGGAGGCTTGATGGACACTAGTTTAGTCTCGAGTCGTATAGCTGTAGTTATTCTTGTATATCACATATGAGTGGTTATTACACTTCCGTCTTTACATTCATACCATAATCATAAAGTGCATGTTCATATATATATGTTTCTATAATCAGCATAAAACTTTGCCTGTTAGGACACCAGCACCATTACCGATGATGCACATATTCCACGCACACTTATTTGCCGGCTCACACACATCATCATCGGTAATTGCCATGTCACGTACATTTTAGATCATATTATCTTTTATTGATAGAATCAGTTAACAACTAGACCGATATAATATTGTGATTACTCTCTGATGTTAGTATAGACATGGTATTTATTACTTAGACATTCATGCATTCATATTTTCATGTTATCATGCAGTATTATGGGCATATGCCGACACTTATCATATACTTACTCATGATTTTGAGATTTGGGTTTCTATGAGATTTCTGGATTTTTGGGGAAAACCGCAAGAATATATAAAACTCCTCTCTCTCCTCTTCTGTAACGTTTCCAAAATAATAAAATATGATTTTTGGGAAATTTTATAATTTAATATTATTTTAATGAATACTTTAATATTCTGGTATAATTAAATTCAAATAAATGGGGAAAAATTATGGAAAATTCTAAAATAAGGTATTTTATGGAATTATGCCATTTTAATGTTTTTAAATTTGTTATATGCTAATATAGAGCTAATCGCGATTAAAAATCGCTAATTGGATTTTTAGCTTTTTTGTGCAAAAATGTGCACATATCATTTTCCTCACTTGTTACACTTGTGTTGCTTGTGCATTTCTACCATGGTTGTTCTTTTGGATCTACTATTCAAGTGAGAAGAGTTTAGTGAAGAAAAGAAAAGAAAAGATAAGTGATGATGATAAAGAAAGAGACCAAGTCAACCTTCACCTTTTTAAACCATACCCCATCATTTCCCTTCTCATTTTCTCTCCCCTCTTCTCTTGTAGCTGCTGCTCCTCCCTCTCCCTCACTCTCCCTCTTCATGAAACCCTAGATCCACCATGAAAACAAAGCCAAAACCCCATTCCCACTTCACAAAACTTACTCCCAAGCTCACTAGCTACACATTGAACCTAGCAAGATTGGATTTGGAGAACTTTGAGCAACTCAAGAATTTTCTTAAGTTGCCAAAGGATGTAATTTCTGCACCTATTAGAGTAGTATTTCATTTCCTTGTGCATCAATTCTAGTTTCATATCGATATTGTGTCGTTTTGTGGACTTTGGAGAATTCAAGTTAGGGTTTAGGGTAAAACTGAAATCAAAGATGGAATTGAGGATTGTGGTGACCTTAGAATCCCTTGTGTGATGCTAATTTAGACCCAAACCTGAACTTGAAAGAAAAATACGGAATTACAGAATCGATATCGGGGAAAACTGTAAATCTGGAAGTGTTTTGTGGAATCTGCTATTACCCCGAGACCCCAAAAATAAAACTGAGTTGACAGTGAGATGTGCAGGCACCAATGAACCACCACACCAAACCCTAGCCCCCAACTCAAAACTGAGGCCGCCAATTAATTCCTTCTGGCCGCAAATTGCGGCCAGAGCAGGAGGGAATTGCCTCGATTTTTGTGCATGGCCCCATTTCCTATATTCTTGACCCTGGGTATGTCTAGTTTTGACTGATTCCATCTAGGGTGAAATCTGGGTTGATTTTCCTATGTTGGTGCATGGTTTACGACTTGTGTTAGTATGGATTTTGGTATTTGGTGTTTCGTTCCTGTCGTGTAGCGTTTGGACGTCAACGACAAGTGGATATTGATCGTGTTTGCATGCGAGGTTATAGGTTTTTACCTATAGGTGTAGCGTGTGCCCTTTTGGTTTCCGATGTAATTTTCATGTGCTTTAGCGTTTGTGATATCCTTGTAGGTACCCTACGAGATGTGAGGCAAAGAAGATGAAGATGGCAACATCGGCACCGACACATGAGAAGCAAGGTGAGTAGATTTATATCTACGGGGAGAAGTTGGGTGGATGGCGTATAGCACCCCCGCAGTCCGTGGTGATTTATACGAATACGTATACACACATATATTTATTATGTGTTGTTAGGATTATTGATGGTAATAAAGGATGTATTGGTTTAGTAGTGCGAAACCCTAGAGTAGTGGGTGCACTCACACATACACAGACACTTGCATACATTCTTTCATTATCTGTGCGCATATGATGGTGTGTATATCTACACATGGGTATGGGACTATGTGTTCATATACGAGTTTTGAGGATGATACGTGGGATTGAGATGAGTCGCTGAGATGCGATTGAGACCGTGAGATTTGGCGACATGACAGAGTTCGTATTGGAGATGTGATACGATGGCAGTGATACCTGTCATGTGATGAGATAGTGTGATATCGACTCAGATTTAGGTGGTTTTCATACCCCTCTCGATTGGCTTGATTGTTGGGTTCGTAGTTCGCATAGTAGGCGTTAGGCTAGACCCGAGTCATACCTATTTCAAAAGAAACGAATCGGGGATATTTTAAAGATAGGCAAAAAGGGTTTATACGGATATTTTCAAACGACGCGTCTTTTCTTAAAACACCGTAGCCCTTATTTTACCAAAACCCCTGATTCGTCTTATTTCAAAAGGCAAGGTTGCATGATATATTTATTGAGGCAGGTTCTTTACTGTTGCGTGATTACTCGATTCCGCATATTCATGCTGTTTGCATTGCATCACTTATATTGTGGATATATTTCAGTCATGCTGCTAGGACACCAGCACAATTATCGATGATGCGTATGTTCCACGTACACTTGTTTGCCGGCCCACACACTTCATCATCGATAATTGCCATGTCACTACACTGTAGTACTGTTGCATTCAGTGTATGTTGCTTACATTTCTTCACATGTCGCATACGTCATGCTTTCTGATTATACGCATTGAGATATGTTATTTCCATGATATTTCTGGTTTTGGGAACCGTGGGTCTTTTAAAAAGAGAATATGGAATTGTTTTAAAACCCGGTTACCCTTGATATGATATTTCAGTGCGTCCACCATGTGTTTTCTCGGTGCTGAGAGCGACATGTGAAACCCGATTCGAGGAGGCGGATGAGGCCGATTGCGGGTACATGGTGGACCCGGTATGGTTCCCCGGGGCAAGAAATGTTTTTCGTGGAGTAGACGATGAGCTTGGCAGGGTGGCGAGTATCTACCGGTGATTTTGTTGGACCTTGCGGTTGTCCGGAGGATACCGACCGGAGTCGATAGATGGATATGGGCGTACTGCCGGGGCCGAGGGCCGATACCGCAGACAGAGCCTGTAGGCCGATCCGGACTGACGGAGCCCGATGTATGAGGATTTACATGCCGATGCTGGGCACAGTTTTCATCATGTTTTCGAGTGCTGATGCTGGGCACTCCGGTTCCATGATTTTGACGTGTCGCGAGGGACATGGGTGGTTTATATCCTCATATTTCCATGCATGATGGTTATTGTCATTGGGTGACGAGTGGACGGGATCCACGTACATGCAGATTTGATTATATTGATCATACCTCACATTCATGATATGCCATTACCTGAGGCACTAGCACGAGCACTTGGCACTACACTCATATATAGAGATTACATTGCCAGTTTAGCATGCTTCAGCTTTATTCATATTGAGGTTTATTTATACCTGATCGTATTGACCTAGGTTGGGTCATGCATTCGATCTCTGCTTGTAGATATTTTCTATTCACGAGTTGGCAACTCACCCCCGATGTGCCACAGTCCTTGCAGGTTTTTGCCGTACAGATTCCATAGCGGCATTTCTGGCACACTGCTTCCATATGGGTGACTTGAGTTGGTAGGTGGGTTCTTTTGTATCAGAACTGCCATTGTTCCTGTATTGTTTATTGTATATAGAATTCCATCAACCAAAACTTGTATATTGTTTCAGGCTTAGAAAACAGTATTGTATTATTTCGACCTTAGAGTCGCGTTTGTAGTATTACGGTTTTCTGGCTGTTTTGAGTTTCTTTTTGGGTTTTGATCCTCGCCCTTTGGCATTTTATATTATTATTGCTTGTGTGGTTGTGACCGTCGATTGACGAAGAGCTAGCTCCCGCTTGGGGATGCCTTTTATCATTTCATATATATTATTCTTGTTGTACCCCGTTCGGGGCCAGTTTTTACAAAGGAAACTCTGCCGAAATTTTCAGGAAAGGTTACACATTTTAAAAATACATATTCGGCTTAGTTATTTAAAAACTTGGATTTTTGAAACACGATTTATTTACTTCTTAAAAACCAGTTTTCCTTATTTACTCTTTAAATGGTTTTAGATTTCTGGGCTTCTGGCTTACTTGGATCAGATGGGGTCCTATAGACTTCATATGGTTCAAGGGCCAGTCACGTGCTCTTTCGGGTCGTGACATCTTCTCTTTTTAAACCATAAGATGCGGTTTTCTCGTGATGTATGTGTCGTCCACTATGAGGTTTCATGTTTTCTGTTGGATTTCGAGACCCGATTCGAGGAGTGGATGAACCATCTCGAGTACATGGTGGGCCCGGTATGGTATCCCGGGGCAAGAAGATCGAGTTGTAGACGATGAGCCTGGCAGGGGAAGACTACCTACCGGTGAGGTCTGGCGCGGCGGATATCCGGAGGATACCGACCGTTGTCATGAAAATTGATGATATGGGCCGATCCGGACTGACGGAGACCGAAATATTGAGACTATGAGACTTGAGATTTACATGTTTGTGTCGATGCTTGACATGGATTTCCATGGATTTCATTGTTTAGATTTCAGATCCTTATACACAGTTTACTATGATAACAGCTTAAGATTTCTTATACAGATATATCTGGATTTCAGGTTTGGTTATGTTACATTCATGGTGCATGCATCTCATTCTTATGATATAGTATTATATGAGGCACTGACACGAGCACAGAGTATTTGCATTTACACGTAGTATTACCCTGCCATTACCAGATGATTGGGACTTAGTAGTGTATCATTATGACCTAGGATAGCGTCGTGCATTCGATTTCGTTTCGTAGATGTCTTCTACTCACAAATTGGCAACTCACCCCCGTTGTGCCAAATTTTATTACAGGTTGACGTACAGGGTTCCTTGGCAGATTGCTGGCACATGATTTCTTTCCGGGTGATTTTCACGGTAGGTTGGTTCATTTGTATCTGGACCGCCGTTGTAATTTTATTATTTCATTTGTATCTAGAAGGCTCCATCAACCAAACTTGTATTATTTGATAGATTACTGGACCACTTATTTATTTCGACCTTAGAGTCGCGTGTATTGTTCTGTTTTGGTGGATTTGTTTTCTTTTGAGTTTTAAGCCTCGCCCTTTGGCGTTGTATATTATTGTGCTTGTTGTGGTTGTTGTCGCCTGTTGGCGTTGAGCGAGCACCCGTTTGGGGATGCTTTTTATTGTTTATGTATATTATACTTGTTGTACCCGTTTGTGGCACGTTTTTACAGAGGAGACTCTGCCGAAATTTTTGGGAAAATTTGCTGATACTTTTAAGCTTGTTTTTCTTCATGTTTTCTTTTACTTCTTCTTTTATATGGTTTAGATTTCTGGGCTTCGGCTTACATAGGTTACGTTGCGCCTCTAGACTTTTCGTAATCTAGGTGCCGGTCACGTTCCGTACTTTCGGGTCGTGACAGGATGGCATATACGTACGTCATTATTTTCGTTCTTTATTGGTGTGATCAATTGATGGGACTGCATTGATTCGGATCAATGCAAGCTAAACAAACCTATTCAGATGTTGTTGGAACAATTTTTCAAAAAGCTGTTATTGCAAGGACGTTCTCTTTTGTTTTGCATAGTGGTATTCGGTTATGAATATCCAGTACCTCAGTCGACGAGGCAAGGGCCGAGATCCCTTCACCGGGAGTGACCTCTTGGACAGAAGTTTGCATCAGGGCAATAACTTCACTATAGCCGATTACTTTTGCTTTGCATCGTGGTATTCAGTTGGAATATCCTGCACCTCATTCTACGGAGAAAGAGCCGAGATCCTTTCACCGGGAGTGACCTCTTTAGCAAAGGTTTTCGTCACTATATTTTTATAAAGCTATCCGTTTCTTCAACGATATCAAGTTCATTACGTTAAAGGTTTTCGCCAGAAACCATTCGTAGCCCTCCGTCATTTCATATGGATAGTCAATAGTATTCAAGCTGTATTTGTTGGCCTTAGTCAAGGCACAGTGTTTGGTAGCTATTGGGTGTTCATATGCAGCATAGATAGATGCGTTGGCTTGGGACAATTGTATAGCCTTGTTGGCCCTAGTCAAGGGCTTGTACGGGTGGGTTCAAATCAACCTGGACAATGACGGGTAGAACTTGACATGTGACTTATGATTTGTTGGCCTTAGTCAAGGTCATAAGAGCATGGGGCAAAAATCACATCGGGAGTTTCTAAAGAAACTGAAACTTGCCAGATATGTGCATACCTTCTGGAGTGTGATAATGTGAGCGGATTCCGTCACGTTATCATGCGATGATAGTTGGATCCCGATTCCCACTGATGAGTTGGTTTACTCCTCGGGTGATCCCGACTAATTCTTCTTTCAGGTTTGGGGAAGAATTTGACGTTATAATGGGAATTTTCCTGATTAGATAAAGTGATAACCATTCTGATCTAGGTTAGAGTGCACGCTGAGTGTTTCTTTTCTCTCTCTCCTTGGCAGCGACCATTGACCCGACCCTAGACTATGACTCAGAGACCAAAATTAACCGAACCTTCTTATAAGACTGGCTTTTGGATTGTCAGAGTTGCATACCTCATTGCCACTTCTACTTTTACCCTTTTCTCCAGGACACCCCGTATTACTATGAACATCCACTTCCATTGGACAAAACCATCGTATGGTTATATACGAACTCGAAAGAATTTATTCTAGGATGGTTTCTGGTTCTGGAGAAAACGGATATGACTATTCAGTTGTCTTTTCCCTTTTACCTTCTCTCAGGTTGCGAGTGCTCCTTGGATTAGGACAGTACACCCATTAGGCAAATTGGATAGTTTTCTTCCAAACCATAGGCAGTTGCCGACCGGTAGGGAATGAAGAAAACCAATTAGCCAAAACGGTGTACAAAAGGTATTGAGTTAAGACAAAGAAAGGGATTAGAAGGAGAGCAATGTAAATTGCGACTGATATTCACGACCAAACAAAGTATTTCATTACCACTCCCACTTAACCTTTGTATTTCTCCAGGACACTCTGTATCACTACGAAGATCCACAGTTTATTGGATACTCCATCGTATGGTTATATACGAACTCGAAAGGAACTTGTTCCAGTTCGGGGATGGATTCTGGTTCAGGAGATATAGGAATAAGGTTTATTCAGTTGTCTTTTATCTTCACCTTCTCTCGCATTGCGAGTGTTCCTAGGATTAGGGCAGTACACCTATTATGCTTATTGGATAGTCTTCTTCCAAACCATAGGCTGGTGCCGAACGGTAGGGAAGGAAGAAAACCATTTGGCCTAAAGGGGTGTGCAGAAGGTAATGACTAAAGACATATAAAGGGATTTGGAGAGGTGGCAAGGAAATATACGGTTATAGTTGTGAATCTGTATAATGGAAGAGGCATTACTAGGAATACCCGGATACCCATACGAAACATTTCAATGTTTCAGTTTCACTGTGTACTGTTAAAAGAAAACTGATTTCCCGATTAGACACTTGCTCCAGGGTATGTATTTACCAGGTTTGATTCTCACATCTGTGTGGTTTTACAGATGATGAGTAGGAGTAAGTTATTGGGAATTAGGTGATCATCCTCATTATATTGGAATTCGTTGTAATTGGTGATATTTAAGGAAGTCACCTGGGTTGTTTGCCGGACGGCAAAAATTTGGTTTTGAATATCCGTTGTTATACTCCAATTTCAAATTGATATATCTGTACATCTATTTTTATAGAGTGAGATATACTTTTTGAAATTATCTCTATGACATTTACCCATATCAGTGGATGGTTAGGTAAGGAGCATTGAACAGCGGTATAATTCTTCTTAACCATAAGTACAGTTTTCAACCTACGACACACAGTGAAAGAGTTATTAGACTCAAGGGACTTATACAGAGTATCGTATGTTGTCCAGCGTCCATGAGGACAAAGGGGTTGGTTCTCGTACTATATTCGGTTTACTTATGACTTCTCTTGTTTTTAGACAGGTGTTTCGTAGAAACACAGGGTCCGAATTTTGAGAAGTTATAGGTATATGAATAAAGTAGAGAACCAGGTGTTGCAAGTATCGGGATTCTTCAAGCTATCGAAGATGTAGATACTTGTGTGTGGTATTCAGTTGATAGTTATGATTAAGAAAACTTGATTCTCTTTCAGGTTACTCATAATTGGAAGCATTCCTAAGTTGAGTAACGCTGATCGGCCTCCTTCCATTTACTTGACATGCACTGAAGACAGCTGCATGATTTGAATCTGGTTCAATTAAATCAGTGCCTCTGGTCCTATATTGGATATAGAACAGTTCATATCTTAACGATGTTAAGGTACGGGGAGTTGTCCGGCTTATGCTTAAAACCGGACTCTGGATAACTCAAGGCACGTTTCTGTAATGGCTGTTTGTGGGTTGACCCAGGCTATGACGAGGGTTGACATTCTACCATCTAGAAGATCAATAGTGATATTGTTCTTGACTCGCCACAGTTTTAATGAAAAGTGGATTTTTTAAGAAAACAGTAGTGGAAGTATGGTAGAACTGGAAGTGATTCCAGAACCGCAAACGATTACTGAAGATTTGATAACAACCTAAAGATTCAATCTGGTTTGACATTCCATTGGCCACTCCACAGATATGGTGGGTAACCTCAGGCGCTCGAGAGGTACTTCGGTATGCTCAAGGACGGTGGCAGGGAGGTTCTTGTTTACCCAGACATACCATTGCTGCTGTTCCAGACTGTGAGACCCAGCAGGAGGATGAGTATAGCATCGTTCTAAACTGGCTTTAGATGTGTACGTCTATATGACTCTGCCAGAGGGTTGTCGTAGTCAGTGGGAGCAGCGGAAGCATTGGTGGACAAATGGCTTATGTCTATTTATAGACTAAAGCAGATATAGCGGAGATAGATCTTCTATTTCTGATGTGACGGTCATAGGTTTGACTTCATCAGAATAGGGGATGGATCTGTTAAGAAGATAGTAGGGTGTGATGTCCTGGTATTTGGATGACATACACAGAGTAGGAAGTAATATTCCTGTACTACGATCGGTTATTCTTTGGTTGTCACACAGTGGTTTCTCCACATGGGACTTGGATATAATATCAAGACATTCTGGTTACTGGATCTATGGTTTTAGATCTAGATTTGGGTAGTTTCCCAATCTGGATACTTAGACAGCATTCTATGAGTATTTAGAATGGACGACTCCTGGCACGGTAGTGTACCTGCAGGTAATGGAGTCACCCTCTCTAAAGGTGTCTTACAGACTAAAGTAGAGAGAGATGTGCATGATTGGCAGACCACTTGGTTGGGCAATTGAGTCAATCATGAGATGTCAAGTACCACACCAGATGTTGTTCTTGCAGTAGATGCAATAAGTTGATATTGATCCAATTCTGGAGAAACATTCTGAAGCAGTTTTAGAATATAAGTGGATGTTCTAAGGATATGATAACGACAGCCTCATTCAGGAGACAGTTATCATTCCAGGCTTCCAATATGACCTGAACGGCAGGGTGACCGTCAGAGTTGTAGTTTTCCCTCTGACGAGGGGAAGTATTTTGGACAGGTGATCCAAGCAGATACTGAGGGAGGCATGGCGCAGGATACTGATTAAGTTCAGTTGACGATACAGTCTGAGAAGTTTGGATTTGGAGTTCATCTATGAACTAGGTCCCATCAGACATCCAGACATTCTAAGATAGGTCTTGCTCATTTCGGGAGATGGTTTTCTCCGCGGACATGAGATATAGAGAGACATAGAAAGAAACATCAAAGCGGATCCACTCACTAATGCTATTCCTCGAACGCAATAGTTTCGCAAACGAGCTTTGTGAGACTGACTAGTAGAGGAGTTGGGTGTTCGAAATCACACGGGCTGTGAGTATGCGACATCGCAATAATTAGCCTTGAGTGCAAGCGGGAGATTGTTGGATATAGTGCTCTCAGAGTCAATTATTGGATCACAGGCACGTGATTGTAATGATTGAGGGAGGACCTATACCGGTAGGACAGTCTTACTCAAGATGATAGTATGCTATCGGGTTTATCTTTATCATCGTGTACTGCTTTAGGTGACCTTACAGGTCGCTATTACACGTTGATAGAGCCCCTAGGATTCTTGCTTGACTACCAGCAGTATGAGAGCGATCATATACGTGAGAGCTGGGATCTATAAGCATATCCTTAAATGGTCCCTAGTCGTGGGAGTTTCGAGACAAGGCATCGATTCTTCAGAGTAGACTAGTGTATACAGTCGAGACCCCGACGAGGGGCGGTGGCCGGTCTCACAAGACAATGGTGTCAGTTGGTTCACCTAAGATGTATACAGGTGCTCATTGGGTTATGAGTACACCGGACAGGACTCGCCGGGAATATGCTAGTTGGTCTTATACCTGACGTCAGATAGCAGTTCCCTGGTGACATGTGTATAGGTTAGTTCATCGACCTGAGGATCGTCATTTGTCTCGTGTGAGTTCCCACTGTACTTTGATTACTACCCTCCCATGCTCAAAGGAGACGTGCAAACAGGTTTTAGTTGGGTACAGTCCTAAGCCACATGGAGGCAGTGAGCGGATCTTCAGGGGTTCGTCTCTCCCGGTATTGGGGGTGAGGTCGCGCTGTGTCTAGGAGAGCCATTACACAAAGCCCTCGGCCGAGGTAGGAGATTTACTGGTAGGTATTCCAGTAGTATCTCAAGGTGTTCTGGGCTACACTCCGACATGACTTGTACCGCTTTTGGGGGTCTGACTTTTACCAACCCCCTAGGCCCGCCATGCGATGCTCATAGACGAACGGACCGGACTGTACGGATATTGTCACTGGCAGGCTCAGTAGGGTGTCAGGATGAGTTCGCTCATCGACTTCCCTTTTGGTCAATACCTGGTAACCCGTTACGTATAGGCTAATACCTCTGACATGTTAGTGGTTAAATCCACAACCAAGGTGTTGACGAGTCTTTAGAGTCCCCCACAGACCAGTTTCTCAAGTTTCTGGCGAAACGCTGTAGAGGCCGTATGGAGGTATGGCAGGGTTCGATCAGATACGTGCGGTAATGCACGGATCATGATCGGACGGTTAATACTAGCAGGCTTTGGTTTAAGCCGGATCCTAGTATAGTACAGTGTAGATTTTGTCTCATTGCAATTGTATTCGGTTGGAATACAAATGCGGGTATGTATATACAGTAGCGGGGTTTTCTTGTAATTTATTACGGGATCAGTTTTTGGAGTTGCCAGTTTGTTTTCGGGTTTCGGCCATTTTTCATTGTATCTTTCTTTGGCCGAAAAATGATGGAGGAGGGCTTATTTGCAATTGTACAAATAAGCATTGTGGGAGGTGGTCTTTTGCATATTATTGTGTCATGATGATTGCACCATCCCTTGATTTCTTGACTTCTTCATGATTGCTTGACTTAGTGGGTGATCATTTCTTTTTCATGATGGCCCTTTCTCTCTCTTGCATTATTCTTGTGGCTCCCTCATCCATAGACCTCTCTATCATTCTCACTCCCTTCACCATATTTTTGGCCGGCCATAGAGGGAGGGGGCTGCCCAAATTTTTGGTGGGGATTTTTTGTTATCTTATGCTTTCAAAAATCCCCAACTTCATCTCCAAAATGTTATCATATCGTTCCTCCACCAAAAGCAACTTCCTAAAACCCCAAAGAGACATAGAGTTCTACAGTTAACCTACAGCACCCTTGGGCACGTCGGCTCGCCAACTTCGTGCCCGAGTTGCCTCGGTCCAGAGGTTGGAGCCCGTAAAAGAAGCCGGCGATGTGGTGCCCTTCCGGCGAGGAAGTAGAGATCGGACATTCCGCGGGAGATCGGGACGACGACGAGAAGACCGAAGGATACGGATCACTCGGTTTATCTCTCTATCCTTTCTCTTGTTAGCTAGGACTAGATTAATGGCCCGATCCGGGAATTTTTTTGCGCGGTTGTGCCGGTTTACAAGTTCATAAAAAGTTTCGTTTCCGCATTCTGGCATCAGATTGACGGCCGGGGCACCGCCGTGCACTTACACACCATCGTATGGTTATATACGAACTCGAAAGGAACTTGTTCCAGTTTGGGGATGGATTCTGGTTCAGGAGAAATAGGAATAAGGTTTTATTCAGGTGTCTTTCATCTTTACCTTCTTCCGTGTTGCGAGTGCTCCTAGGATTAGGACAGTACACCCATTATGGTTATTGGATAGTCTTCTTCCAAACCATAGGCTGGTGCCGAACGGTAGGAAGGAAGAAAACCATTTGGCCTGAAGGGGTGTGCAGAAGGTAATGACTAAAGACATGTGAAGGGATGTGGAAAGATGGCAGAGAAATATACGGTTATAGTTGTGGATCTGATAATGGAAAAGGCATTACTATGAATACCAGGATACCCCTACGAAACATTTCAATGTTTCAGTTTCGCTGTGTACTGTTAAAGGAAAAACTGATTTCCGAATTAGACACTTACTCCAGGGTATGTATTTACCACGTATGAATCTCACATCTGTATGGATTTACAGATGATGAGTGGGAGTATGTTATTTGGAATTAGGTGATTGTCCTCATTATATCGGAATTCGTTGAAATTGGTGATAGTTGAGGAAATCGCCCGGGTTGTTTGCCGGACGGCAAATATTTGGTTTTGAATATCCGTCGTTGTGCACCAATTTCAAATTGATATATCTGTACGTCTATTTTTATAGAGTGAGATATACCTTTTTGAAATTATGTTTATGACATTTACCTATATTAGTGAATGGTTATGTAAGGAGCATTAAACAGCGGTGTAATTCTTCATAACCATAAGTACAGTTTTCAACCTTCGACACACAGGGAATGAGTTATTAGACTCAAGGGACTTATACAGAGTATTGTATGTTGTCCAGTGTCCATTAGGACAGAGGGAGTGGTCCACGTACTATATTCAGTTTACTTATGACTTCTCTAGTTTTTAGATAAGTGTTTCGTAGAAACACAAGGTCCATGTTTTGAGAAGTTATAGGTATATGAATAAAGTAGAGAACCAGGTGTTGTAAGTATCAGGATTCTTCAAGGTGATCGAAGATTTAGATACTTGAGTATGGTATTCAGTTGATAGTAATGATAAAAAGAACTTGCTTCTCTTTCAGGTTATTCATAATTGGAAGCACTCTTAAGTTGAGTAATGCTGATTGGCCTCTATCCATTTAGTTGACATGCACTGGAGACAACTGCATGATTTGAATCTGGTTCCAATTAAATCAGCGCCTCTGTATCTATATTGGATATAGAACAGTTTATATCTTAACATTGTTAAGTTACGGGGAGTTGTCCGGCTTATGCTTAAAACCAGACTCTGGATAACTCAAGGTACGTTTCTGTAATGGCTGTTTGTGGGTTGACCCGGGCTATGCAGAGGGTTTACTTTCTACCATCTGGAAGATCAATAGTGATATTGTTCTTGACTCACCACAGTTTTAAAAGAAATGGATTTTTTCAGAAAACAGTAGTGGGAGTATGGTAGAACTGGAAGTGATTCCAGAACCGAAAACGATTACTGAAAATTTGATAAGAACCTAAAGATTCAATCTAGTTTGACATTACAATGGCCACTCCGCAGATATGGTGGGTAACCTCAGGCACTCGAGAGGTACTTCGGTATGCTCAAAGACGGTGACAGGGAGGTTCTTGTTTACCCAGACTTTCCATTGCTGTTGTTCCAGACTGTGAGACCCGGCACAAGGATGAGTATAGCGTCGTTCTAAACTAGCTTTGGAAGTGTACGTGTATATTATTCTGCCAGAGGGTTGTCATAGTCAGTGGGAGCAGCGGAAGCATGGTGGACAAGTAGCTTATGTCTATTTATGGACTAAAGCAGATATAGTGGAGATAGATCATCTATTTCTGATATGACAGTCATAGTTTTGACTTCATCAGAATAGGGGATGGATCTATTAAGAAGGTAGTAGGGTGTGATGTCTTGGTATTTAGATAACATACACAGAGTAGGAACTGAAATTCCTACACTACGATCGGTTATACTTTGGTAGTCACACAGTGGTTTCTCCACATAGGATATAGATGTTATTTTTTGCACTAGATGCATAAGCTGATATTGATCCAATCCTAGAGAAACGTTCGGAAGCAGTTTTAGAACATAAGTTGATGTTCTAGAGATATGATAACAATGGCCACTTTTTGGGGACGGTTATCACTCCAGGGTTCCAAGGTGACCCGGATGACAGAGTGACTGTCAGAGTTATAGTTTTCCCTCTGACGAGGGGCAGTATTTTGGATAGGTGGTCCAAGCGGATACTGAGGGAGGCATGGCACAGGATGCCGATTAAGTTCAGTTGACGATACAGTCTGAGATGTTTGGATTTGGAGTTCATTTATGTACTAAGTCCCATCAGATATCCAGACATACTCTAAGACAGGTATTTCTCATTTCGGGAGATGGCTTTCTCCGTGAACATGAGATAAAGAGAGACATAGAAAGAAACATTAGAGCGGATCCACTCACCGAGGCTATTCCTCGAGTGCATTAGTTTTGCAAACGGGTTTTGTGAGACTGATTAGTAGAGGAGTTGGGTGTTCGGTATCACACAAGCTGTGAGTATGCGACATCATAATAATTAGCCTCGAGTGCAAGTGGGAGATTGTTGGAGATAGTGCCCTCAGAGTCAATTATTGGATCAAAGGTACGTGATTGCAATGATTGAGGCAGGATCTATGCCGGTAGGACAGTCTTACTCAAGATGATAGTATGATATCTGGTTTATCTTTATCATCGTGTACTGCTTTAGGTGACCTTAAAGGTCACTATTACGCGTTGATAGTGCCTTTAGGATTCTTTCTTGAGGGCCAGCAGTATGATGGCGATCATATACGTGGGAGCAGGGGTCTATAAGCACACCCTTAAAAGGTCTCTAGTCGTGCGAGTTTTCGAGACAGGGCATCGATACTCCAGAGTAGACTATTGTATACAGTAGAGACCCAGACGAGGGGCGGTGGACGGTCTCACAAGCCACTGGTGTCAGTTGGTTCACCTAAGATGTATGCAGGTGCTCATTGGGTTATGAGTACACTGGACAGGACTCGCCGGAAACATGCTAGTTGGTCTTATACATGACGTCATATAGCAGTTCCCTGATGACATGTGTCCAGGTTAGTTCAATGACCTGGGATCGTCATTTGTCTCGTGTGAGTTCCCACTGTACTTTGATTACTACCCTACCACGGCTCAAAGGAGTCGTGCAAACAGGTTTTAGTTGGGTACAGTCCCGAGCCACATGGAGGCAGTGAGCGGATCTGCAGGAGTTCGTCTCTCCAGGTATTTGGGGTGAGGTCGCGCTGTGTCTAAGAGAGCCATTACACAAAGCCCTCGGCCGAGGCTGGAGATTTACTGGTAGGTATTCCAGTAGTATCTCAGGGTGTTCTGGGCTATAATCCGACGCGACATGTACCGCTTTTAGGGGTCTGACTTTACCAACCCCTTAGGCCCGCCATGCGATACTCATAGACGAACGAACTGGACTGTACAGATATTGTCACTGACAGGCTCAGTAGGGTGTCAGGATGAGTTCGCTCATCGACGTCCCTTTTGGTCAATACCTGGTAGCCCGTTACGTATGGCTAATACCTCTGACGTGCTAGTGGTTAAATCCACAGCCAAGGGATTTACGAGTCTTTACAGTCCCCCACAGACCGTTTCTCAAATTTCGGGCAAACGCTGTAGAGGCTGTATGGATATATGGCAGGGTTCGATCATATACGTGTGGTATTGCACATATCATGATCGGACGGATAATACTAGCGGGCTTTGGTTTAAGCCGGATCCTAGTATTATACTGTGTAGATTTTGTCTCATTGCATTTGTATTCAGTCGGAATACAAATGCGGGTATGTATATACAGTCGCGGGGTTTTCCTGTAATTTATTACGGGATCGGCTTTTTGAAGTTGCCAGTTTGCTTTTCGTTTCATCCATTTTCCTTTGTTTCTATCCTTGGCTGAAAATTGGTGGAGGAGGGCTTATTTGCAAATGTGCAAATTAGCTATTTGGAGGGTTGTTTTTACAAGTAGTTGCATCATGATGGTTCCACCATCACCTGACTTCCTTGGATAATCATTGCTTGACTTTTGTGTGATGAGATGAGTGATGGGTTTTGGAGTGAAGTTTTTGTTGTGATGATTCTTGATCATCATCACCCTTTCTCTCTCTTTGATGTATTATTGCTTCCCCCCATTTTTCTTTACTCTCACTCTCTCACTCTCCTAGATATGGCCGGCAACAACAAGAAGTGAGGGGGCTGTCCAAATTTTTGAGGAAGAGAATTGGTCTCATTTGGCTTGCAAAAAATCATATAGCTCCATCTCAAAAGTTCATTTGATTCCTCCACCAAAAACCACGGTAACTTCAACCCCAATAGAGTCATATAGTTCTACACTATCCTACAGCATTCTTGGACACGTCGACTCACCAACTTCGTGCCCGAGTTGTCTCGGTCCAGAAGTGGGAGCCCGTAAAAGAACCCGGCGATGTGGTGCCCTTCCGATGAGGAGATGAAGGCCGGAGATTCCGCGGGGAGATCGGGACAACGACGAGAAGACCGAAGGACACGGATCGCTCGGTATATCTTTCTACCCCTTTCTTCACTTTGCTAGCACTAGATTAATGGCCCGATCTGGGTTTATGGTCCGCGGTGGCGCCGGTTACTTGTTAAGAAAAGTTTTGATTCCGCATTTTGGCCTCCGAAAGACGGCTGGGATGCCGCCGTGCACCAACAGCGGTGACAGCAAAGTCATTGAATATGATGAGGAGAGGGGGCTCGGCTCAGAAAGGTAGCCGGCCATGGAGGGGCAGGGTTTTGGTGTTGGGTATTGTGATTAAAAATTAAAGAAGTAGTAGAGGGAGAATAATGAGGTGAGGATTTATATTGAGAAAAGAAGGAAGAGAGAGAGAGAGAGAGAGAGAGAGAGAAGAAAGGTCTTTGGATTTAGAAGGAAAGAAGAGGAAGAAATGAAGGTGGAGTGGGGGTCGATTATAATTGGGGAGAAGTGGACAGCAGGGATTTTTTTGGCCTTGAAAGGGAATGAGATTAATAGGGGGCGAATTATGGATCAATTATGAAAGTGAACAGTAAGCACGCGGGTTTACTTTGTGTTGGATGTGAAGGGGTTTGTGTGGCTGGGAAAGACAATGAGAAAAGGAAGGAAGAGAGGAAGTGGGGTTTTAGGCTTCTCAGAAGAAAACAAAGAGGAAAATTATTTGGGCCAAGAAAATGACATGGAATTTAAAAGAGAAAAAATTATGAGGAATTATTAGGCCTAGGGATTTAAGTGTTGGGCTGAGTTTGGGTTTTGATTTTGGTTTAATAAGAAGGGATTGGTGTTTTATTTGAAATGGGTTAATATTTGGTTTTAAAAAGAAATGAGTTTTGGAAAATAATTAAAGTTGGATAAATAGATGGAAAGATAAATAATATATTTAATAGAAAAGGAAATATACGGAAAATACCCAAAAACAAAGAAATACAGAAAGATAATATGAAGGTATATAGATTTTATGGTCGTTATATTCTACCCTTTTTAGAAATAATTTCGTGCTCGAATTTACTCAAGAAGGATGATGCAACAGAGCAAGCAAAAGCATCAGGATAACGTAGGTATATATCGTCGTCGTGCTCCATCAATCGATACTTTAATTGATAAAAAGGCGTGCGATTGGAGTAAATACTAATAAGACAAACAGAAGGACGAGGAGTTTCAAAAGTCGGAATAGATACTGTTCGGATAATCATGAGTAGTTTTCAAGAACGACGCGAGCGAGCAGTCCAATAAAAGAAACATAATTAAGAATTGGATTGTCAAGAATGATACAAGGATAAAAATTAAAATCGTATAAAAATCATGGAAGGATATAAGTTAGCAAAGAAAACAGGTTTCGATACTCAAGAATAAGGATATATAGTATACTGTAGCTAAATCAAGAGATAAGAGAATCAAAGGCAGACTTCCAAGTCACTCTTGTAAAGTACCGGATTGTAATTATGCTGCAGTTCATAATTACAATCACATAACTCCATTTAAATCAACCAAATTCTATTATCAGAGTCAATAGAATAAGATTTAAGAAATCAATAGGAATCAAGAAGATTGCCAAAAAAAATAAGATCAAATGGAGATGGAGGGATCGTGGTGTTAAGACACGATTTTTGGGGAAACCAAGAAAGGATTCAAAAGGATGCAATCATGATGCAGGTGTTACAGTTTACCCTTCTTAATAGAATTTCATCCCTGAAATTCGTTTAAGTAATACGTCGCAGAAAGACACAGAGAAACTAAGGATAACGTTGTCTTCGAGCTCCGTCGATCGATGTTCTAACCTACTAAGCTAATAAGTTTTCGAGATACTAGTAGAAGGGATGAACGGGAGTCAAGGATTCAAAAGTCGAGAGATGATCATCAAGAAAGTAGGAAGTGAAGTTTACGATAGATTCAAGGAATAAGATTAGATTCAAAAGAATTGAAATGCAAGGACTGTAAAAGTTATTGAATTTCATTAATTCTTGTAATATATTGCTTACGACTTCATGCAGAACTGACATGCATGGGCCACCAATAAAAGCTGTCATGCCCCGCTTCCCAAAAGAATGGTAACGGCACGTGACAAGCCCGCGACGTACTTATTTTGAGAAGGTCATTTCTCAAAATAAATACGCTAAGAGTAATGTAAGAAGTATAATAATAACAAGAATAGACAAAAGAAAAAATAAAATTCAACCATTTTATATAATTACATTCCCAACTTTATAAGGTTTAAACTGATACAAGATATTCTAAGTAAGAATATAAACAAAAAAGCCTAAACATATGGCTTAGTGAAATGAAAGCTGAAAGAAACTAGAGATCGGCTTATGCTGTGAACCGGTTGTACTCATGTTCCTGTTGGATATAGTGCCCTCCAAGTCAATTATTGGATCGCAGGTACATGATTGCAATGATTGAGGAGGACCTATACCAGTAGGTCAGTCTTACTCGAGATGATAGTATGCTATCTGGTTTGCCTTTATCAGTCGTGTACAGGTTCAGGTGACTGATCACTGGTACACGTACATAGAGCCTTTTGGATCTTGCTTGACTACCAACAGTATGAGGGCAATCATATAAGTGAGAGTGGGGTAGTCTATAAGCTCATCCTTAATAGTGGTCCCTAGTCGTGGGAGTTTCGAGACAGGGCATCGATACTCCGGAGTAGACTAGTGTATACAATCGAGACCCCGACGTGGGGCGGTGGCCGGTCTCACAAGCCACTGGTGTCAGTTAGATCACCTAAGATGTAAACAGGTACTCATTGGGTTATGAGTACACTGGACAGGACTCGCCGGGAATCTGCTAATTGGTATTATACTTATCGTCAGATAGCAGTTCCCTGGTGACATATGTACAGGTTAGTTCATCGACCTGAGGTCGTTATTTGTCTCGTGTGAGTTCCCACTGTGCTTTGATTTCTACACTACCATGGCTCAAAGGAGTCGTGCAAACAGGTAGTTTTTGGGTACAGTCCCGAGCCAAATGGAGGCACGTGAGCGGATCGTCAGGGGATTCGTCTTTCCCGATATTGGGGGTGGAGATCGTGCTGTGTCTAGGAAAGCCATTACACCAAGTCCTTGACCAAGGCAGGTGAAATTTACAGGTAGGTACTCCAGTAGTATCTCAGGGTGTTCAGGGCTTGTCTCCGACACGACTTATACAGCTATTAGGGGTCTGACGTTACTAGCCCCCTAGGCTGGATATGCGATACTCATAGACGAACAGACTGAACTGTATATATATGGTCACTGTTAGGCTCAGTAGGGTTTCTGGATGAGTTCGCTCATCAGTCTCCCTTGAGGTCAGTCCATGGGCAGCCGTTATGCACAGCTAGTGCCGCTGACGGCTTGTGGTTAAACCCACTGCCAAGGTACTGACGAGTCATTAGAGTCCCCCATAAATAGTTTTCCAAGTTCGGGCGAAACGTTGTAGAGGCTGTATGGTTTTATGGCAGGGTTCGCAAAATGCACGTGCGTTTACGCACGTGTCATATTTCGGGCAGATAATACTGGTGGGCTTTGGTTTAAGCCAGATCCATGTATTATACAGAGTAGATATAATATCTATTTCTCAGTTGCATTTGTATTCGGTCGTAATACAAATGCGGGTATATTTATACAGTTACGAGGTTATCCTGAAATTCGTTTCGGGATCACTTTTGGAAGTTGTCAGTTTCTAGTTTTCTATCACCCGTATTTAATATTCGGTTAAATGCGGATTTAGCTTTTCGCCACTCCGGTGAGTGATGAGGGTGAGTCGTGCTTCTAGAAGCTTCTAAAATTGGTGACTTGGTTCATGAACCTTTGTTTGCATTAATTGAATGGATGACTAGGTTTAGTGAGTCATTCATTTCATTAATGTGTTTTGTTTTGCCATGGATATTTTCTTGTTGATCTTTTCCTTTATGGTCACCATTCTTGCTCCTACAATCACCCCCCACCTCTTTATATAGCTGGCCCATTCTTGGAGAGAGATCATGGTTGTTGTTTTAAAAAGATGATAGTTTTTGGTGTATGGAAATTTCACATCTCATTTCATTCCATCACCCGACTAAAAATGGCAACTTCATTAACCGTTTGTCCATGGTTTTGGATGAAGCGAGACAAAGTCTACTACTCATTCTCTACATCATTCTTGGTCATCTCTTTTAGCAAACTTGATGACCGAGTTGCCTCGAGTCAGAGGCGGGAGCCCGTTTAAAGATCCGATGATGTGGTGCCACCTGGACGAGGAGATCGGAGATCGACGAGATCGGAGCAGCCGCAACGAAGCGTGGTATGATGGTTAAAGAACGAAGGACTCGGATTGTTCGGTATAACCTCACTTCCCTCTTTGTAGATTGTTAGTTTAGCGTTAATAGCAGATCCGGGTTATAGTATGCGATAGCGCCAGTTATACAAGTTTTTGTTCCGTATTTTGGCGTCTGAAAGACGGCCGGGGCGCTACCGTAGACTTACATGGTATCAGAGCCATACCATTAAGCTTTACTAATTTCTGCTAACACGTTTTAAAAGATCGATCGGTCGGATTTTCGAAAATCGCAATTTCTAATGTTAAAGTTTCTGTTAATTTTAAATCTGGTCTAAAACTTTTTTTGACCATACCAGAAAATCATGCAGGCTTTTTAAAGAACACAGAAGAAATTCGACCCACTGATCCGACCGTACGGCCGCGGAACCGCCGCCAAATCCATGCTTTGGCCGCGGAACCGCGGCCGTCTAGGTGAATCAGTGGGCCATCTTTCTTCTGTGGATTCTACTTGGGAAATTTTGGTTTCTGGAACTGTTCATTTGGGCCCAGTGTTTTTTACTGTACAGCAGATTTGCGTGGGGCCCACTTCGGGAAATTCAGTTGATCGAAATTTAAACGTGTCAGTTTAGAGTGCTTACATTATATCTCCGACCGTGAATGTCATTTGATCGGTAAACCGCGTCTGATTGCTATAGTTCTTTTAGACGGGTTTGCGAACGTGACATTCGCGTTGATGTTCTGTGTTGTGCTGTGATGTTGCGGATTTGTCATGGTGGATTGCAGTGTGCAATGGTAGTGCAGTTTGGATTTAATTGTACATTTGATATTGCGGGGCGAGCGTCCAACATGTGGACGGCCGTCACAGCCTGTTTATATAATATTCTTTTGGGACACGACCAGGTTGAGGTCGATGTACCCGTTGTACATATTTTTCATTTCTGTACTAGGTTTTACCCCGCGACGGAGTGCACGGATAGCCGGGTTCTGGAGGGCAACGGGTCCGCATCTCATGGCTTTGAGAGGCAGAGGGGCCTCACTCTAGAATTGGCAGACTATTCACCGCACTTGTAGGGGGTACAGGTTGACCCAGGGAGGGGTGCCCAAGATTACCGGATTCCGTGAAGTGCTAGGTGGTCCATTCACTATGCTGTAGGGGGCTGCCTCGCTTCAGGTTTTGGCGGGTAACTTGCCGCACGCGTAGGGGTCTAGGTTTCATTGCACAGGCTATCGACACGACAGGGGAACGTCGGGTTTCAGCAGAGGCTCTGTGAAACCCGGGGATCCCAGATATCTGTATTGTTCTGTGATGCTTATTACTTTTCTGTAATGTTGCATTTTTATCATGCCTGGAGCGATTATTGTATATTGGTATATATACTATTAGATGTTGTATATGTTTTGCACCCGCGCTAGTCCAGTCCCCGCTCTGTCATTAGTTAAGTAACCTAACGGGTTATGACGGGACTCAGTGACGAATGTGGATAGCATATACGTACATTTTATTTTCGTTCTTTTCTGGTGTGATTGATTGATGGGACTGCGTTGATTCTGATCAATGCAAAGGAAAACAAACCTGTTTGGATGTTGTTAGAACAATTTAAAAGTGTTATTACAGAGTCGTTTCCTTTTGTTTTGCATAGCGGTATTCAGTGGAATATCCTGCACCTCATTCGACGGGGCAAGGGCCGATATCCCTTCACCGGGAGTGACCCCTTGGGCAGAAGATTGCTTCAGGGTAATAACTTCACTATAGTCAATTACATGTTGCTTTGCATCGTGGTATTCAGTGGAATATCCTGCACCTCATTCCACGAGGAAAGAGCCGAGATCCCTTCACCGGGAGTGACCTCTTTAGCAAAAGGTTTTCGCCACTATATTTTTATAAAAAGCAATCAAGTTCCTTCAACGAGATCAAGTTCATTACGTTAAAGGTTTTTCGCCAAAAACCAGCCGTAGCCCTCCGTCGTGTCTTATGGATGGTCAGTAGTATTCAAGCTATGTTTGTTGGCTTTCGTCAAGGCATAGTGTTTGGTAGCTGCTGGGGTATTCATTTGTTGCATAGATAGATGTGTTGGTTTGGGACAGTCGTATTACCTTGTTGGCTTTCGTCAAGGGTATGTACGGGTGGGTTCAAATTGACAAGAATATGACGGGCAGAACTTAACATGTGACTTATGATTTGTTGGCTTTCGTCAAGGTCATAAGAACATGAGGTAAAAATCACATCGGGAGTTTCTAAAGAAACTGAAACTTGCCAGGCATGCGCTGTTAGTTATATGTATGCCCTAGAGGCCATTACTATACATAGGATGTATATTGTAGTGGATGCTGGGACATATATAGGGAGGACTTTCTTGCTCGACATGATAGTATGCTATCTGGTTACCCTTTACCTTAACGTGTATGCTGATTGTCTCTCTGTTACATGTTGGTAAAGCCCTTAGGATCTGTACTTGACTACCTGGACTATGATGCGGATCATACTAGTGGGGACATGGTAGTCCATAAGTACATCCTTCAAAGTCCCTAGTCGTGGGTGTATCGAGACGGGGCATCGATATACCAGTATAGACTAGCGCATACCTTCTCGACCCATACAGATGGGCGATGGATGATCCCATATCCATTGGTGTTTGACATCAGAGATGATATACGGGTGCTCAGTAGAGACTGGGTACACTGGACGGACTCGCCGAGAACTCCCAGATGGTATTATACCTCACGTCAGATGGCAGTTCTCTGGTGACACTGGTACAGAGTAGTCTGTTGACCCGAGATCGTCATAGAGTCTTGTGTGGTTCCCACTGTGCTTTGATTTCCATCTTACCACGTCCAAGAGGGCGTGCAAAACGGTGGTTTTTGGGTACAGTCCCGAGTCACATGGAGGCAATGAGCGATAGGAGGGGATTCATCTCTCCCGGTATAGGGAGTTGATGTTGCGCTGTGTTCGATTGGCTATAACAGGAAATCCCTGGCCAGGGTTGCTGAGATTTACTGGTAAGTGTTACCAGTAGTTTCTCGAAGTGTTATAGACCTCATATCGACACGACTTATTGAACTATTGGGGTCTGACGTTTACCACCCCTAGGCGAGATATGCGACATATCAGACGGACAGACCGGACTGTACGGTAGTGTTACTGGTCGGATTCGCAGGAGTGTGAGCGGGCTTGCTCGTCGATCTTCTGATCGCTCAATACCCGGGTGGCCGTTACGTTTGGCAGACCGCTTGCGGCTTGTGGGTGTTTGATATGATCATCACCTGCTGCCGGCGTATTGACGAGTCTTTAGAGTCCTACACAGAGGTTTCCTGGCTGAAGCGAAACGAAATAGGAGCGCATATGAGATATGTGCGGGACCGAGAATAATACGAGTATGTGATACTGTATTCAATTCTCGCGATGTGACATTGATCGGTTATATGTGATATAGCCGGGTTATCGGATCAAGTGTTGATTCGATAAGTTGTTACTAATGATACTAGCCGGTTATATGCGATATGACCGGATCGTTAAATCAAGTGTTGATTTAATAATTTAATGCATAATTATATATTTGAGATATTACTTTGCATTAACTAGTATCGGTTCACTTTATAATGGATTTTCTCACTCGGATGTGCGCATTACATATGCGATATGATTTTGTGCACTAGATTGTATCATGTTTGATGATACATGCATTTTGGTTAAATGTAAAGAATTAAACCATGTTTTAAGTGGATAATTAGGGTTTTGATTTCCTTATTCATTTATTAATCTTTTTCTTTTTGGAAAAAGGAAAAAGGAAATGAGAAAATGGTTGCTATTTTGTTTGTATTCTTTGAAGCTTCATGAACTTTGACCATAGCAACCATTTTGTCTTCTTATACAAACCCTAACCATTCATCTAACTTGAGTTAACTCTCTACAATTAACCATGGTCTTGTTATGATAAGGTTTGATTATTCATTTCATTTTTAATTAACTTATCATAACTATTATCTTCTTCTTCCTCATTTTTCTTCAAGTGAAGAAAGCAAGGTCATCAATGGTGATTGATGATAAAGAGTGAGAAATCCAATTCTAAAGTCTACCCACATCCTATTTCTTCATCCTCTACCTCTTGCCAAGTAGTAGAGTGTGTTTCCTTCACAAGTTTTTAGGGCTTGGTGAAGGTGGAGCTTGATTTAGCGATGCCTCGACGTAGATCATCTTCGGCATGGACATCGACGACCTAGCTCGCTTTTTCTCCGACGAAGCCGACTCTAGAGCCCGGATTCCTTTTGGACAGCGGAGATGACTTCGTTGCGGAGCTATAGAGGTGGAGCACCGGATCTACAAAGGTTGTATTTCCGATATCCCATTAGTTAAGTTGTTAACTAGATTGTTTTTCGCCTAGATTTCTAGCCAACAGTCCGTAGTCGGGTTTCTCGGCACCTAGATTTTTGAAATTGGCATGGTTGATGCCTTGTGAGACCTCACTAGCGTGCCTAGGAACCCTATATGCGCATACCTTCTGGAGTGCGATAACGCGAGTGGGTTCTGTCACGTTATCATGCGATGAGAGTTGGATCCCGATTCCCACTAATGAGTTGGTTTACTCTTCGGGTGTTCCCGATTGATTCTTCTTTAAGGTTTGGAGGAGAATTTGACAGTATAGTGGGAGGTTTCCGGATTAGATAAATTGATAACCATTCTGATATAGGTTTGAGTGCACGCAGAGCGTTTCTTCTCTCTCTCTTTGGCAGCGACCTTTGACCGACCCTTGACTTTGACTCAGTGACCAAGTTGACCGAACCTTCTTAAAATACTGGCTTTTGGATTGTCTGAGTTGCATAAGTCATTGCCACTCCTTCTTTTACCCTTTGAATTTCTCAAAACACCCCGTATTACTACGGACATCCACTTCCATTGGATAGATCCATCGTATGGTTATATACGAACTCGAAGCGACTTCTTCGAGGATGGATCAAGGTTCAGGAGAAATAGAATTGGTTTATTCAGTTGTCTTTTATTATCACCTTCTCTCAGGTTGCGAGGGCTCCTTGGTTTAGGAGAGTACACCTATTACGCTTATTGGATAGTCTTTTTCCAAACCATAGGCAGGTGCCAAAAGCTAGGGAATGAAGAAAAACAATTAGCCTAAGTAGGGTGTACAGAAGGTAATATGTAAAGACAAAATAAAGGGATTAGAAAGAGGGCAAAGTAATGATGTGCACATTTTATATGTGATATATTTTTGTGCACTTGTTTGTATAATGTTTGATGATACATGCAAAATTGGCTTTGTGTAAAGACTTATACCATGGTTATGATAATGGTTAGGGTTTTGATTTATTCACTTATTTATTTATCTATTCATTTTTGAGAAATAGATAAAAGAAAAAACAAAATGGTTTCTTTCTTCCTTTCATGAAGCTTGTTGAAGCTTCATGAAGCTTTGACCAAAGTGACCATTTTGTCTTCATGCTTAACCCTAACCATTCATCTAACCTTAGTCAATTCTCTACACCTAACCATGGTTCATATTATGATAAGTATTGATTTTTCTTTTGGATTAAATTAACTTATCATAATATTTTCTTCTTCTTCTTCTTCAAGATGAAGAAGCTTGCAACCATCAATGGTGATTTGATGAAAAAAGTGAGAAATCCAATTCTAAAGTGAACCCACCTCCTATTTCTTCATCCTCTACCTCTTGCCAAGAAGTATAGGGTGTTTTCTTCATAAGTTTCATGACTTGGTGAAGTGGGAGCTTGATCTTGTGATGCCTTGACGTAGATCATCTTCGGCATCGAAGCCGACGACCAAGCCCGCCCATTTCTCCGATGAAGCCGATGCTAGAGCCCGGGATTCGATTTGGACAGCAAGGAGACTTCATCATGGAGCTATGGAGGTAGAGGACCGGATCTACAAAGGTTGTATTTCCGTTCACTTAGTTAAGTTGTTAACTAGTTGCTTGTTTCGCCTAAAATCTAGTTAACGATCCGTATTAGGGTTTCTCGGCACTTGTAAAATTTGAAATTGGCATGGTTGATGCCTTGTGAGACCTCATTAGTGTGCCTAGGAACCCTACAGTGGTATCAGAGCCTAGCTAGAGCCTTAGGCGATGCGTAGACGAAGTTTGAAACCCGAACGAACCCGAAACCCTAAAATTTCACGCTCTCTGGACTTTTTTCAAAAACTGGGTTTTTTCCAGATTAAAATTGCTTAGAAAATTCAGCAGGGAATTATAAGAATTACGGTGCAAAATTTGACAAAAGATACTTCAAGATTGCGGCGGAACCGCGGCAGAAGCCTAGCTTCTGCGGCGGTTCCGCGGCAATAGTGTGACGTCACCCTCCCTATTTTGCACAGTAACTTCCTTTATTCAGTGCTGAGTTCTCTGGGTATTTTTAAATATCACTCAAGAGTTGAGTTTTCTGGGGTGTTTTGGGAGTTCGCAGATTCGATCGGATTATCAAGCTTTGTCTATGTGTCTTTCCGGATAATTATGAATATGTTAAAAAGTTCGACTGGATATAAATACCCACCTTTTCCCCTGTCGGGAAATTTCCAAGTGTTGGATTTTTCCGTGGTTTAAAGGCGTTCTAAGTAGTGCAAGTAACGCGATGGACCCTCTAGAAGACAACAAACCTTAACTCGATTATGTGACCGTCTTGAACTGCCCTTTGAACCTTCGGGTTTGGGGCAGTACGGCGTGCCACATGTGAGGCGTTGGCTTGACCCTTCTACGGCTGGACCGTTGGTACTGAGGCATGAACTGGATGTTTTTAAACTTATTTCATGTGATGAGCTGTTTCGGGAAAACTTGGGTGTTCGATTGTTCGATCGGAAAGTTTAACATTTTCTACTTATCCGGAATGTGATACAATAATTGGAATTCACAAGAAGTTATGAGATAACTGAATGGATGTTATAAATCTAGTAGTTTAGTCCCACTTGATCGGTTGCCACGGAATTTTGATGTGATCAAAAGTCCGTCGCAATCACGTAGCGTACGCGGATACTCGCCGGGTAAACTTAATAGACAGCCTCACTCCATAGCCCCGACCAAGTGACTGTAGCAGAACCCCATCGCCGAAAGCATCCGTTCGGGTGCTCGCGGCAGCGGTGTTCCTCTTTGGTGCACTTTGTCGATGGCGTCGGGGGTGCGGCCGCCTACTAAAGTTTGCGACGAGCATTCGATCAGGATATCGGGAATCTTGTTGAATTGCCCGACTTTATATTGAAAAGAGTTTTCGATAATGAGACTAAAATGCGGGGTTTATAATTGTTAGGCATGTGATGTCTAAGTAATTCATTTGATTAGGCATGCGATGTCTATGGAGGTTGCGGATTCCAACGATTGTAGTTTTACACTTTCTTTTCTGTGACCGTAAGTGTAATATGTGATATCGCCGGTTTCGTTGCTATATGTCAACGACAATTGGGATGCGCATATTTACTTACATTGATGACATGTGATGTTATGTGTTGCTGGATATGTTATATTGGATCGTCGTGTTTGAATAGCCGGGTTTTTTTTATGTGAGATGAGTGTTTTTCATTTTCATTCATGTAAAAACTTGTATGTAATATTCTTTTATTGGGGCACTTCCAGGTTGCGGAAGATGTCACCCTTTGTATATTATTTAATTTTCTGCACCAGGATAGACCCAAGGAGGGGAGCATAAGTAACCGGGTTTTGGAGTCCAGTGGGAGACCAACTCGAGGTGTCGAGTCCGGGTCTCCTAACTCTAGAATTGGTGGGGTTGCTTGTCGCTCTCGTAGGGGTCTAGGGGTGTGGGTTTGGCTATTCATCAAGACCGTGGAATCCGTGTTTTATACTGGGTCGTATTGAAAACACGGACGTCCTAGTATATCCAATATTTCATATGATTCTTCTGCTGCGATATCTGTGATGTGATCATGTGATATGTTCTGTGATGGATACTTTATATAGTATATATGATATATTATATAGGCGTTACTTATGTTTTACACCCGCACTAGCCCTGCCCCGCTCTGCCGTTAGTTACCTAACCTAACGGTGCACGAGGGGACATCGAGGCGAATGCGGATGGCATAAGTGTACGTCGTATCTATCTGTGATGTTTAGGTATTTAATTGATGGGACTTCATTAATGTGATTAATGAAATAAAAGAAACCTATAGATGTTGTAGAATCGAATTTCAAAATAAAATAGGTAGCTACAGTTCTTGCTTTGCACAGCGGTATATATGATATATCCTTCACCTTATTCGATGAGGAAAGGACCGAGATCCCTTCACAGGGAGTGACTCCTTTAGCAATAACTGGCAGATGCTACACCCCTCGGTTTGTCTTTTGATTGCTTCTATAGTTTCTGCTTTCCATAGTGATATATATGATATATCCCGCACCTCATTCGACGAGGAAAGGACCGACGATCCCTTCACCGGGAGTGACTCCTTTAGCAAAACTAGAAAAGCCTCAAAAGTACTCCATTTTAAAATCATTTGATTCTACAACGATATCAAGTTCATTACGCAATAGGTTTTCAGAAAAACCTGTCATAGCCCTCCGTCATTTCAGATAAGTCCTGTTTAGTATTCGTGCTGCGTTTGTTGACCTTGTCAAGGCGCAGTGTGCGGTAGCTAACCAGTATTTATCTGATTATGCATATGATGCAGATTGGGTTAGGGTAGTCGTGCGGCCTTGTTGACCTTGTCAAGGGTCGTGCGGGTGGGTTTTATTCAATCAAGAAATGACGGGTTGAACTTGACTTGCGGTCTATGGTTTGTTGACCTTGTCAAGGTCATAGATCGTTCGGGGCAAAATATTATCGGGAATTTCAAGTGTTGAAATTTGCAATGAGATTGCATACCTTCTATGAGATAGTTGGATCCCGATACCCGCTGCGAGTAAGAGTTACTCCTGGGAGAGTTTTACACAATACAATTAGCCGATCAAGTAGGTGTCTAGAAAGGTGTCAACGGGGTTATGCCTCTGGGAAAACGAGGTTTACATTAATTAGGATCGTGCAAAAGCACGAGGGACCTCCCTCAAAGTACCGACACTGGCCTGGCTGAAAGATTGGCGAACCTGTAGCGTGTAATTAATCCCGGCTAGTCTTTCCTTTTAGGGTTTGAAGGAAGATTTGATAAAAACAGTGGGAGCCATCCTGATTAGATAAAATAATAACCAATCTGATCTTGCAAGAGCATACGCTGAGTGTTTTCTTCTCTCTCTCTCCAGGTAGCGACCATATCACGCCTTAATCAAGATAATAATACGGATTATTGACCGAACCCGCTTGTTATACTGAGCTGGGGAACGTTGGTCCCGCTCCAACTTATAATTGTTATAAGACAGAGCAGGATATTGGGGATTACCAGAATTCCCGTGCCGCCCAAACGAAGTAAGTGCATGCTGATGCATCATCTTTGGGTGTGTTCATTATATAGAACTGTTTCTCAGTGTCCTTTACGTCCTGAGTATATGATACCGGATCAGGATCCCGCATATGTAATATGTTACATGGGCTACAGATAGGTAAAGAACTGAGAAAGGGTGATAAGTTTCATGAGGCAGAAAACGGGGCAAGTGTTGCAGCCAAGTCTGTTGGTCACTGTCATCCTGTATTACCAATACATTGATTCTGAACGAATGTTATTAGATACCGAACCTGATATGCAAAATCATATCTGTCTCTTTATTAGTAAAGAAACGATAAAATTTTGTATTTTCGGATTATGTTTTGAACATTTCCTATATCAAAAGTTGATCGGTTCAGGCACGTTATCTAAAAACGTTGATGTTCTAAATCAAACTACAGTTCTTAGTATACAGAACACACACAAGTGGATGAGTTCAGAAATGAACGAATTTTTCTTGAGGTATTGTAGACTAGGTCATATCAATGCGACCTGACTAGCTGAAGTTACATTTAGATGCATATTTAAATTTGTTTGAATTTACATCTTATGAAACTTTCCAGTCATGTCACAAAGACACAATGACCATAGCTCTGTTTACTGGAAACAGAGAAAGAGTTAGTATACTCTTGGGATGATACATGTTGATGTATAAAGGTCCCCTGTCTACACATGCCAAGACTGGTTCTTTATACTTCATTACGTTCTCTGATGATCTCTCAAGATTCAGACATGTGTTCCTGTTGAAACACAAGTCCAAACCTTTTGAGATATTCACAGAATATAAGTTAGAAGTAGAGAACCAAAATACGGGTATAAGTATTATGTCCTTTGATGAGATCAAGGAGGAGAATACTTGAGCACGAAATTCTTGGTCTATTCTAAAGGAGAATGAGATTCTCTCTCAGGATTACTCCTCCGTATACACCATAGCACGATGGTATATCGGGGCGGAGTTTTAGCACCCTATGTGATATGGTGTGCTCTATGATGAGTACTACTGTGTTACCTATTTCCTTTTGGGAGTTATGCACTTGAGAAGCTGCATACCTATTGAATAGGGTTCAAATCAAATCAGTTGCCTACCATTTCATATGTAATATGATAAGGGAAGAGCCCATATCTTAAGTTGGTTAAGATTTGGGGTTGTCCGGGCTATGTCTAAAAGCATAATCCGGACAAGCTCGTGGCAAGACCTGTAATGTAGAACTGGAAAGGTTCCAGCTATATAAATTACAGCAGATGATTTGATAAAACCAAAGGATTCAATAGTTACCAACGAATCTCAGCCTCTCCGCCGATCTAGTAGGGTTCCTCACCCACCTTAGAGATACTTCGGTTTCTCTATGACAGTGGGAGCGAGGATTGCATCATGAGATGATAACCCAACTAGTTTCGAGCTGGCCATCAAGAGTGGGACTCTATAAGAATGGCTGGATGCTTAGCGATCTGAGATGGAATCCATGTACACAAACAAAGTATGGACTTTGGTTGCTATATCTGAAGGGTTAAATCCCCATCAGGAGCAAGTATATCTTAAGAAGATTACTTGGTGTAGATGGAAAAGTTGAGACTTTCAAAGCTAGACTTGTTAAAGCTTTTCGTCATCGGCCAGGCGTGGATAATGATGAAACCTTTTCAAGTGGCTATGCTTAAGTCCATCCAGATCCTACTTGCCACGGCTACATACCATGACTACGATATCTGGCGGTTGGGTGCCATGACTGCTTTTCTAAATGATGTTTTAGAAGAGAACGTCTATAAGTACACAGCCAGAGGGCTTCGTAGACAGTGGGAGCAGCGGAAACGTGTACAAGATGCTTTATAGGATAAAGCAGGTATCGCGGAGTTGGAACATCTGTATTGATGTGTTAGTCAAAGAGTTTGACATCATCAAAATGGTAGATGAATCTTGTTTAAACAAAAAGGTAGTAGGGAGTATAGTGACGATCCTCGTAGAGTATGTGGATGACATGCTCTTGATAGGGAAAGAGTTTCCTATGCTACGCTCGGTCAATCTCCGCTTATCACAATGATTCTCTATATAGGATCAAAGTGATGCCTCCTAAATCCTGGGTTTTGGATCTATGAGATAGATCTAATTGGATGTTAGGATTCTCACTAGCTGTAGTGAGATGGTATCAACCGATCCTGGGGAGAATCACTGGAAGGGTTCCAGGGTGATAAGGACGACTGAAAGTCAGTCACAGGCATTGTCTTTACCCTTAGTAAAGGGACGGTTTGTTGGAAGAGTTCCAAGCTAGATACCGTGGCATACTAGATGATAAAGGCTCGATACATCTCTACTTAAGATGCTACCAAAGAGGCAGTCTGGATGTATATTTGTTCATGAGATGAACTTAGTTCCTCCCATTGTGTGACAATGGAGTTGTGGCTTATGCTAAGGAACGTCCGTCCCATCAGTGATCCAGACATATTCTAAGGCAGTATCACCTGATCATGGAGATGGTTGATCGCCAGGGTGATCAAGGTTAGGAGAGTAGACTCAGAGGACAACATGGCGGATCCACTCACAAAGGCCTTTTCCCAGAGAGAGACTATTAAGGGATGGTTGAGTATAAGATACTACAACCACTGCTACCAGATGGCCCTAGTGCAAGTAGGAGATTGTTAGTTATATGTATACCCTAGAGGCCATTACTATACATAGGATGTATATTGTAGTGGGTGCTTGGACATATATAGGGAGGACTTTCTTGCTCGACATGATAGTTTGCTATCTGGTTGATCTTTACCTTAACGTGTACACTGATTGTCTCTCTGTTACATGTTGGTAAAGCCCTTAGGATGTATACTTGACTACCTGGACTATGATGCGGATCATACTAGTGGGGACAGGATAGTCCATAAGTACATCCTTCAAGGTCCCTAGTCGTGGGTATATCGAGACGGGGCATCGATATACCAGAGTAGACTAGCGTATACCTTCTCGACCCATACAGATGGGCGATGGATGATCCCATATCCATTGGTGTTTGACATCAGAGATGATATACGGGTGCTCAGTGGAGACTGGGTACACTGGACGGACTCGCCGAGAACTCCCAGATGGTATTATACCTGACGTCAGATGGCAGTTCTCTGGTGACACTGGTACAGAGTAGTCTGTTGACCCGAGATCGTCATAGAGTCTTGTGTGGTTCCCACTGTGCTTTGATTTCCACCTTACCACGTCCAAGAGGGCGTGCAAAACGGTGGTTTTTGGGTACAGTCCCGAATCACATGGAGGCAATGAGCGATAGGAGGGGATTCGTCTCTCCCGGTATAGGGGGTTGATGTTGCGCTGTGTTCGATTGGCTATAACCGGAAATCCCTGACCAGGGTTACTGAGATTTACTGGTAAGTGTTACCAGTAGTTTCTCGAACTGTTATAGACCTCATATCGACACTACTTATCGAGCTATTATGGTCTGACGTTTACCACCCCTAGGCGAGATATGCGACATATCAGACGAACAGACCGGACTGTACGGTAAGTGTTACTGGTTAGATTCACAGGAGTATGAGTGGGCTTGCTCGTCGATATTCTGATCGCTCAATACCCGGGTGGCCGTTACGTTTAGCAGACCGCTTGCGGCTTGTGGGTGTTTGATATGATCATCACCTGCTTCCGGCGTATTGACGAGTCTTTAGAGTCCTACACAGAGGTTTCCTAGCTCAAGCGAAACGAAATAGGAGCGCATATGAGATATGTGCGGGACCGAGAATAATGCGTGTATGTGATACCGTATTTCATTCTCGCGATGAATGTGTCGAATGGTTGTATGCGATATAACCTAGTTATCGAATCAAGGATTGATTCGATAAGCCGATACATTGGATATTAGTCGGTTATGTGCGACATGACCGGATCATTGAATCAAGTGTTGATTTGATGATTTAATGTATAATTATATATTTGATATATTACTTTGCATTAACTAGTATTGGTTCATTTTAAATGGATTTTCTCACTTGATGTGCACATTGTATATGTGATATATTTTTGTGCACTTGTTTGTATCATGTTTGATGATACATGCAAAATTGGCTTTGTGTAAAGACTTATACCATGGTTATGATAATGGTTAGGGTTTTGATTTATTCACTTATTTATTTATCTATTCATTTTTGAGAAATAGATAAAAGAAAAAACATAACGGTTTCTTTCTTTCTTTCATGAAGCTTGTTGAAGCTTCATGAAGCTTTGACCAAAGTGACCATTTTGCCTTCATGCTTAACCCTAACCATTCATCTAACCTTAGTCAATTCTCTACACCTAACCATGGTTCATATTATGATAAGTATTGATTTTTCTTTTGGATTAAATTAACTTATCATAATATTTTCTTCTTCTTCTTCTTCTTCAAGATGAAGTAGCTTGCAACCATCAATGTTGATTTGATGAAAAGAGTGAGAAATCCAATTCTAAAGTGAACCCACCTCCTATTTCTTCATCCTCTATCTCTTGCCAAGAAGTATAGGGTGTTTTCTTCACAAGTTTCATGACTTGGTGAAGTGGGAGCTTGATCTTGTGATGCCTCGACGTAGATCATCTTCGGCATCGAAGCCGATGACCAAGCCTTCCCATTTCTCCGATGAAGCCGACGCTAGAGCCCGGGATTCGATTTGGACAGCAAGGAGACTTCATCATGGAGCTATGGAGGTGGAGGACCGGATCTACAAAGGTTGTATTTCCGTTCACTTAGTTACGTTGTTAACTAGTTGCTTGTTTCGCCAAAAATCTAGTTAACGATCCGTATTAGGGTTTCTCGGCACTTGTAAAATTTGAAATTGGCATGGTTGATGCCTTGTGAGACCTCATTAGTGTGCCTAGGAACCCTACAAGTAAATTGCGACTGTTATCATTCACGACCAAACCGCGTACTTCATCGCCACTCCTATTTCACCTTTCAAAGAATAAGGTTTTATTCAGTTGTCTTTTATCATCACCTTCTCTCAAATTACGAGTACTCCTTGGTTTAGGAGGGTACACCTATTATGCTTACTGGATAGTCTTCTTCCAAACCATAGGCAGGTGCCGAACGGTAGGGAAGGAAGAAAACCATTTAGCCTAACGATGGTGTACAGAAGGTAACGACTAAAGACAAATAAAGGGATTTGGTGAGATGACAAATAAATATACGGTTAAATTCATGAATTGGATTATGGAAGTGGCATTACTATGAATACCAGGATACCCCTACAAAACATTTTCATGTTTCAGTACATTGTTAAAGGAAAACTGATTTCCCGATTTGATACTTACTCCAGGGTATGTATTTACCAGGTTTCATTCTCACATTTGTATGGTTTTACAGATGATGAGTGGGAGGAAGTTATTGGGAATTAGGTGATAATCCTCATTATATCGGAATTCGTTGTAATTGGTGATATTTGAGGAAGTCGCCTGGGTTATTGCCGGCAGGCATGTATTTGGTTTTGAGTATTCGTTGTTGTGCACCAATTTCAAAATGATATATCTGTACGTTTATTTTTATAAAGTGAGATATAATTTTTTGATATTATGTCAATGACATTTACCTATATCAGTTGACGATTGGGTAAGGAGAATTTAACAACGAAGTAGTTCTTAACCATAAGTACAGTTTTCAACCTACGATGCACATGTTTTGAGTTATTCAACTCAGCGGACTTATACAAAGTATTGTATGTTGTCCAGTGTCCATCAGGACAAAGGGGTAGGTCCTCGTACTATGTTCTGTTTACTTATGACTTCTCTAGTTTTTAGACAAGTGTTTCGTAGAAATACAAGGTCTAAAGTTTTGAGAAGTTGTGGGTATACGAATAAAGTAGAGAACCAGATATCGCAAGTATCAGGATTCTTCAAAGAGATCGAAGATGTAGATACTTGTGATTGGTATTCAATTGATAGTGATGGTTTTGAGAAACTTGTTTCTCTTTTAGGTTACTCATAATTCGATGTATTCCTAAGTTGAGTAATGCTGATTATCCTCTCTCCATTAAGTTGATATGCACTGGGGACAGCTGCATGTTTTGAATCTGGTTCCAATTAAATAAGTGCCAAAGTTTCTATATTGGATATAGGTGAGTTGTCCGGCTTATGCTTAAAACCAGACTCTGGATAACTCAGGGCACGTTTCTGTAATGGTAGTTTGTGGGTTGGCCCGGGCTATGTCGAGGGTTGACTTTCTACCATTTGGAAGATCAATAGTGATATTGTTCTTGACTCGCCAAAGTTTTAGTAAAATGGATTTTTTTTCATAAAACAACAGTGGGAGTATGGTAGAACTCGAAGTGATTCCAGAACCGCAAATGATTACGGAAAATTTAATAGGGCCTATATATTCATTCAGGTTTGACATTCCATTAGCCACTCCGTAGATATGGTGGGTAACCTCAGACACCTGAGAGGTACTCCGGTAGCCTCAAGGACGGTGACAGGGAGGTTCTTATCTACCCAGACTTGACACTACTGTTGTTCCAGGCTATGAGACCCGGTAGGAGGGTTGTTGTGGTCAGTGGGAGCAGCGGAAGCATAGTGGGCAAGCAGCTTATGTCTATTTATAGACTTGAGCAGATGTAGCGGAGATTGATCATCTAATTTTGATGTGACAGTCATGGGTTTGACTTCATCAGAATAGGGGATGGATCTGTTAAGAAGGTAGTAGGGTATGATGTCCTGGTATTTGGATGACATACACAGAGTAGGAAGTAAAATTCCTGTACTACGATCGGTTGTACTGTGGTCGTCACACAGTTGTTTCTCCAGACAGGATATAGATATAATATCTGACATTTTGGTTTCTAGATCTATGGTATTAGATCTGGATTTGGGTAGTTTCCCAATGTGGGTACTTTGACAGTATTCTATTGGTTTTTAGAATAGATGACTCCTGGCATGGTGGTGTACCTGCAGGTGATGGAGTCACCCTCTCTAAAGGTGTCTTACAGACTAAAGGGGAGAGGGATGTGCATGATTGGCAGATCGCTTGCTTAGGCAACTGAGTCAATCATGAGATGTAAAGTACCACACCAGATGTTGTTTTTGCACTAGATGCAATAAGTTTGTATTAATCCAATCCTGGAGAAACATAAGGAAGCAGTTTTAGAACATAAGTGCATGTTCTACGGATTTGATGACAGCAGCCTCCTTCGGGAGACGGTTATCATTCCAGGCTTCAAAGGTGACATGGATGACAGAGTGATTGTCAGAGTTATAGTTTTCTCTCTGACGAAGAGGGACAGAATTATAGACAGGTGGTCCAAGAGGATACTGTGGGAGGCTTGGTGAAGGATACTGATTAAGTTCAGTTATCGATACAGTCTAAGAAGTTTGGATTTGGAGTTCATTTATGAACTAGGTCCCATCAGATATCCAGACATATTCTAAGACAGGCATTACTCAATTCGGGAGATGGTTTTCTCCGCGAACTTGAGATTAAGAGAGACAAAGAAAGAAACATCAGGGCGAATCCACTCACTGAGGCTATTTCTCGAACACAATAGTTTTACAAACGGGTTTTGTGAAACTGATTAGTAGAGGAGTTGGGTGTTGGTGTCATACGGGCTGTGAGTACGCGACATCGAAATAATTAGCCTTAAGTGCAAGTGGGAGATTGTTGGATATAGTGCCCTCAAAGTCAATTATTGGATCGCAGGTACGTGATTGCAATGATTGAGGAGAACCTATACCGGTAGGACAGTCTTACTCGAGATGATAGTATGCTATCTGGTTTGCCTTTATCAGTCGTGTACAGGTTCAGGTGACTGATCACTGGTACACGTTGATAGAGCCCTTAGGATCTTGCTTGACTACCAACAGTATGAGGGCGATCATATAAGTGAGAGTTGGGTAGTCTATAAGCTCATCCTTAATAGTGGTCCGCAGTCGTGGGAGTTTCGAGACAGGGCATCGATACTCCGGAGTAGACTAGTGTATACAGTCGAGACCCCGACGTGGGGCGGTGGCCGATCTTACAAGCCATTGGTGTCAGTTGGATCACCTAAGATGTATACAGGTGCTCATTGGGTTATAAGTACACCGGACAGGACTCGCCGGGAATCTGCTAGTTGGTATTATACCTATCGTCAGATAGCAGTTCCCTGGTGACATGTGTACAGGTTAGTTCATCGACCTGAGGTCGTCATTTGTCTCGTGTGAGTTCCCACTGTGCTTTGATTTCTACCCTACCACGGCTCAAAGGAGTCGTGCAAACAGGTAGTTTTTGGGTACAGTCCCGAGCCGCATGGAGGCACGTGAGCGGATCGGCAGGGGATTCATCTCTCCCGGTATTGGGGGTGGAGATCGTGATATGTCTAGGAAAGCCATTACACCAAGTCCTTGTCCAAGGCAGGTGAGATTTACTGGTAGGTACTCCAGTAGTATCTCAGGGTGTTCAGGGCTTGTCTCCGACATGACTTATACAGCTATTGGGGGTCTGACGTTACTAGCCCCTTAGGCTGGATATGCGATACTCATAGACGAACGGACCGGACTATATATACATGGTCACTGTTAGGCTCAGTAGGGTTTCTGGATGAGTTCGCTCATCAGCTTCCCTTGAGGTCAGTCCATGGGCAGCCGTTACGCACAGCTAGTGCCGCTGACGGCTTGTTGTTAAACCCACTGCCAGGGTACTGACGAGTTATTAGAGTCCCCCAAAGATAGTTTCCCAAGTTCGGGCGAAACGTTGTAGAGGCCGTATGGTTTTATTGCAGGGTTCGGAAAATGCACGTGCGTTTACGCACGTGTCATATTTCGTGCAGATAATACTGGTGGGATTTGGTTTAAGCCGGATCCATGTATTATACAGAGTAGATATAATATCTTTGTCTCAGTTGCATTTGTATTCGGTCGTCATACAAATGCGGGTATATTTATACAGTTACGTGGTTATCCTGAAATTTGTTTAGTGATCACTTTTGGAAGTTCCCAGTTTCCAGATTTCTATCACCCGTATTTAACATTCGGTTAAATGCGGATTTATCTTTTCGCCACTCGGGTGAGTCATGAGGGTGAGTCGTGCTTCTAGAAGCTTCTAGAATTGGTGACTTGGTTCATGAACCTTTGTTTGCATTAATTGAATGGATTACTAGGTTTAGTGAGTCATTCATTTCATTAATGTGTTTTGTTCTGCCATGGATATTTTCTTCTTGATCTTTTCCTTTATGGTCACCATTCTTGCTCCTACAATCACCCCCACCTCTTTATATGGCCGGCCCATTCTTGGAGAGAGATCATGGTTGTTGTTTTAAAAAGATGATAGTTTTTGGTGTATGGAAATTTCATATCTCATTTCATTCCATCACCCTACTAAAAATGGAAACTTCATTAACCGTTCGTCCATGGCTTTGGACGAAGAGAGACAAAGTCTTCTACTCATTCTTGGTCATCCTTTTTAGCAAACATGATGACCGAGTTGCCTCGAGTCAGAGGCGGGAGCCCGTTTAAAGATCCGATGATGTGGAGCCACCTGGATGAGGAGATCGGAGATCGACGAGATCGGAGCAGCCGCAACGGAGCGTGGGATGATGGTTAAAGAACGAAGGACTCGGATCGTTCGGTATAACCTCACTTCCCTCCTTGTAGATTGTTAGTTTAGCGTTAATGGCAGATCCGGGTTATAGTATGCGATAGCGCCAGTTATACAAGTTTTTGTTCCGCATTTTGGCGTCTGAAAGACGGCCGGGGCGCTACCGTAGACTTATAGTTCCACCTCCTTAGTCTATTGACCACCTGAAGAATATTCAAAGAAGTAAAAAAAGGTGGGTGGAATACCCGTCAGTGAACTAGCGCTCGGTAAGTCCCCAGAAAGGTTGAGAAAAATATATGATGCATAACAAGTACAGAATGAAATCGAATATGGCATATATAGCATAACATGTAATAATTGTGTGTGAGTGAATATGAAGTATGTGTCCTAAGAGGTCTCTAAAAGGGTAAAAGTAACTAACGTGAGTTCAAATGTGAATGTCAACCAATCTCAAGAGTATTCTCGAACCCAAGGCTATCGTCTAGGGGTAAGAAATCATGGGCCCAAAATATCGGGATTTCAATTGTTATTGAAGTATTCCAAACCCAACAGGCTATCATCCAGGGGCTTGGAAACACGGGCCTTCATTCGTGAATTCATGATTTGTACCGTTTCAGTCCGGTACCACAGCAACATGATTTGTACCGTTTCAGCCCGGTACCACAGCAATATGATTTGTATTAATGGAACTCATGAGTTTCCGTTGGATTCATACTCAAACTACCCCAAAACCCCATGCTTCTAAAATAATAATTACAATTCCAAGTCTTGCTCAAATCCATAAATACAAAAGGTGATGTATAGTGTCAATTTTCAAGATTGGGTTCATGTCTAGAATCATGTAATTATGTAAAGAAGCAGTCATGTCAATTGTATTCATGGTTCGAGTTAAATCGGTTCAAGCATTAAGGTTTGGTATAAGTCATATCAAGTGGTCATGTAAACATTTCAAGTATTCAAGTGTTCAATGCTAAGTCATGCATGGTATCTTGTTATGGATATATATGTCATTTAGAACTTCATGATATTTATGTAATTTATGCCATTAATCCTTGTGGGGTTCTATGTAAAAAATGTTCTATTGATAATAGCCATGCGGATGCTTTCGTAAAATATATTACTTATAATATTTAGAGTGTTTATTAAAAATATACTTTATGTTTTATGGTATTTTAGTGAAAAAACCTAACCTATAGAATTTTAGGGTATTTTAGTGCAACAATCTATCTTTTGAAAACACAATGTATTTTAATGTAACTTAATCTTCTTTTTTAAAATTAAAGGTATACTATTAAAATCTAATAAAATAAACCAATTAAAAAGAGTACTATCTTATTTGATACATAAGTATGATGCTTAAGTAATAATTATATAATATCGATGGAGTTTATTGTTTGGTCGTTTACAAAACACTTATTTTCTTAATGAATTGGCTCCTGAATCTAACTGTGCCTTAGAGCTAAATGGAATTTCTCATATCAAATCAATCATCTGCTTGTGTGTGTGTGGGGGGGGGGGGGGTTATACAAGCATAGGCCCATACACATTGCATGCATACACATGAAACTGTTGATAAATGTGTGCATCTGCTTTTGTGTGGGGATACACAAGCATAGGCCCATACACATTTCATGTGTATGTTTTGTGATTCATCTTAATTAATTTCATCATTTTGTTGATTTCTTTTTTTTTCTACAACAGTTTACTTCAAACAATTATTGCTCGGTTACCATATTTCCTTCGCAACATGGTGGTTTTAATAACCAAATAAGTAAAAATATAAAATCCCATAATACATGGTACTGGTCTGACAAGATATAGGATATGAAAATAACTTGGTAGAGACAGTAATAATATTTGTGGTATCCAAATTCTAGATCTCTTGCAAAACCAAAAATGGGCTTTTAGCAATGTGATAAGATTGCAATCAATTGAAAATGTGAAAGATCCGAAGGCAGGAGAGAAATGGAGGAGACTTACATGCGATTGAAACGAAAGAAAACGATGGTAATTTTCATTGAAGCATTTTGTCGAACACTGTCGCGCGAAACTCGAACGTTGATGAAACGGAGAACCAGAGGCGACGAAACGATCGTGGCGTTCACGCGGTCTCGGGGCTGGCCTCGGTCGTTTCGAACGGGCAGTCGAAAGTTGAGGATTTTGGTGTTGTATTTGGTGGTTGGAGGGAGGATATGAAAAGGATGATGATGTGGTTGCAGCAAAGTCATTGATGATGACATGGAGAGGGCACTCGCCTTAAAGAATGTTCGATATAGTGCCCTCAAAGTCAGTTACTGGATCGCGGGTATGTGATTGCAATGATTGAGGGAGGGCCTATACCGGTAGGACAATCTTGCTCCAGATGATAGTATGTTATCTGATTTGTCTTTATCATCGTGTACTTGCTTTAGTTCACTATTGCATGTTGATAGAGCCCATAGGATTCTTGCTTGACAGCCAGGAGTATGATGGCGATCATATACGTGGGAGCTGGGGTCTATAAGCACATCCATATTGTCCCTAGTCGTGGGAGTTTCGAGACAGGGCATCGATACTCCATGAGTAGACTAGTGTATACAGTCGAGACCCCGACAAGGTGCGATGGCCGGTCTCACAAGCCATTGGTGTCAGTTGGTTCACCTAAGATGTATACAGGTGCTCATTGGGTTATGTGTACACCGGACAGGACTCACCGAGAACATGCTAGTTGGTATTATACATATCGTCAGATAGCAGTTCCCTGGTATCATGTGTACAGGTTAGTCTATCGACCTGAGATCGCCATTTGTCTCGTGTGAGTTCCTACCGTGCATTGATTACTACCCTACCACGGCTCAAAGGAGTCGCGCAAATAGGTTCTAGTTGGGTACAATCCCGAACCACATGGAGGCAGTGAGCGGATCGTCAGGGGATTCGTCTCTTCCGGTATTGGGGGTGAGATCGCGCTGTCTTTAGGAGAGCCATTACACAAAACCCCTGGCCAGGGTAATCGAGATTTACTGGTAGGTATTCCAGTAGTATCTCAGGGTGTTCTGGACTACACTCCGACACGACTTATACCGCTATTGGGGGTCTGATGTTTACCAGCCTCCTAGGCCTAATATGAGATACTCATAGACAAACGAACCGGACTGTACGGATAGTGTCACTGTCAGGCTCGATAGGGTTTCTGGATGAGTACGCTTGTCAGCTTCCTTTCCGATCAATACATGGGCAATCGTTACGTACAGCTAGTACCATTGACGTGCTTATGGTTAAACTCAGTGCCAGTGTATTGATGAGTCATTAGAGTCCCCCACAGAAAGTTTCCCATTTTGGGCGAAACGTTGTAGAGGCCGTATGGTTTTATGGAAAGATTCGAACATGCACGTGCATAAGTGCACGTGTCATGTTTCGGAAAGATAATACTAGCTAACTTTGGTTTAAACCGGATCCTAGTATTATATTGTGCAGGAAAATTTTTGTCTCGTTGCATTCGTATTCGGTCGGAATACAAATACAGGTATGTATTTACAGTTGAGGGGTAATCTCGTAATTCGTTACGGGATTACCTTCGGAGTTGCCAGTTTCTTTTTTCGTCTTAAACATCTTGATTTGTGTTTAATTCTTATGAGCTTTGTCTCTGTCCTTTTTGGCATTTTCCTTCACTATTTTTCCTAATGTATTGGTGTGCTGGCAATTGCTTAGGATGGGCAGCATGGTTCATGTGTGCGGTGGCTGTCTTTTACGGCGGGGGATTTCCTGCAATCAAGCCTTTTCTTTAAGTGGCAAGGGTTTTTTTGCGGTAGAAAAAGAAGTGAGCATATTCCTTTGGCAAGTTTGTTTTTTCCAGTGAGTTTTTCCAGTGAGCATTCTTGGCGGTGGCCGAGCACCATTTCTGGCTTGAGGCTGATTTTAGGTGTGGCTGATTTTGATTCTCCATGTCAAAAATCCTTAGCTCACATCATCGATTCCATTTTGGCAACTTCATTTACCTACACCCAATTTTTTGGATGCCTTGAGACAAAATATTCTACACTCTCTCTACATCAATTTTGGACATGTCGGCTAGCAAACTTCATGTCCAAGTTGCTTCGTTTTGAAGCGGAACGCCGTATAAAGATTCGATGACGTGGTGCCACTTCGACGAGCGAGATCGGGAAGCGAACTTCGTCGGCGCAGCAGCGGGGAGTTTGGTGCGGAGTTTAAAGACCGAAGGACACGGATCAATCAGTATAATCTTTCCAAACTCTTCTACAGTTTACTAGTTTACGGTTAATGGAACAATCCGGGTATTTGGTTTCGGTAGCGCCAGTTTTGTAAAAAGATTTTGTTCCGCATTTGGCGTCGGATTGACGCCCGGGGCGCTGCCATACCCCAACATGGTATCAGAGCCAAACTATTAACCATATTCTAGTTGCTTTAGACAATGTTAAAGTATCGAAACCGAAAAAAAACCCAAACACTACCACTGCATTTTATGTTTCTGTCAATTTCAAAGTGTTTTCTAAAATTATTTAAATAAGTGAAGAAGACTACTGACATGACCATAAGAACACACCGCAAACGCGAACCCAAGGCGCCGGATTTTAGCCGAGCCCCAGCATGAAATTTCCGAGGTCGCCGGCCTATGAGGGTCTTATGGGTTTGGTTTTTGGGGTGTGCTCTGGTCTCTGGAAATTTTGTTTAGTGGTATTGTTTGTTTAGCCCATTTTGGATATGGTCTTATCTAGTTGTTTGGGACTATTCGGGCGTTATTTCGAAGTCGATACTTTCTAACAATGTTTAAAGTTTGCAGTACATTACATTTCTATCTGTGACCGTGAATTTCATTTGCTCGGTAAATCTTGTCTAATCGCTAAAGTCCTTTTAGACGGATTTGTAAACGTGACATTCACGTCGCTGTTCTGTGTTGTGCTGTGATGTTGCGGATTTGTCGTGGTGAATAGCTTGTGTGCAATGATAGTGCAGTTTGGATTTATTTGTACATTTGATATTGCGGGGCGAGCATCTGACATGTGGACTGCCGTCACTGCATGTTTGTATATTATTCTTTTGGGGCATGACCGGGTTGAGGTCGATGTACCCGTTGTACATATTTTTATTTTCTGTACTACGATTACCCTGCGGTGGGGTGCACGGATAGCCGGGTTCTAGAGGGCAGCGGGCTCGCATCTCAAAGCCTTGAGACGGAGGTGGATTCAGTTTAGAAGTGGCAGGCTATTCGCCGCACTCGTAGGGGGTACAGGTTGACCCAAGGAGGGGTGCTCAAGTTACCGGATTCCGTAAAATGCTGGGTGGTCCATTCACTTTGCTAAAGGGGGATGCCTCGCTTCAGGTTTTGGCGGGTAACTTGCCGCACTCGTAAGGGTCTAGGTTTTCATTGCACAGGCTATCCACACGACCAGGGGAACGTCGGGTTTCACTTGTGGCTCAATGAAACCCGGGGCTCCCAGATTATCTGTATTGATCTGTGATGCTTATTACTTTTCTGTGATGTTGCATTTATCACGCCTGGAGCGATTATTATATATTGATATATACACAAGTAGATGTTGTATATGTTACCCGCGCTAGTCCAGTCCCCGCTCTGTCGTTAGTTAAGTAACTTAACGGGTGATGACGGGACCCGGTGGCGAATGCGGATGGCATATACGTACATTATATTCTCGTTCTTTTCTGTTGTGATCAATTGATGGGACTGCATTGATTCTTATCAATGCAAGGAAAATAAACCTTTATATGATGTTGTTGGAACAAATTTTTAAAAAAAAGCTGTTGTTACAATGGCGTTCTCTTTTGTTTTGCACAGTGGTATTCGGTTATGAATATCTAGCACCGCATTCAACGAGGCAAGGGCCGAGATCCCTTCACCGGGAGTGACCCCTTAGACAGAGGCTTGTGTATAGGTAATAACTTCACTATTGTCGATTACATTTTACTTTGCATCGCGGTATTCAGTTAGAATATCCTGCACCTCATTCGACGAGGAAAGAGCTGAGATCCCTTCACCGGGAGTGACCTCTTTAGCAAAGGTTTTCGCCACTATATATTTATAAAAACTATCCAGTTCGTTCAACGAGATCAAGTTCATTACGTTAATGGTTTTTCGCCAAAAACCAGCCGTAGCCCTCCGTCATTTCAGACGGGTATTGCTTAGTATTCAAGCTACGTATGTTGACATAGTCAAGGCATAATGTTCGGTAGCTCTGTAGTACTTTTCTGTTGCATGGATATGCGATTGGTTATGACAGTCGTACGGTCATGTTGACCTAGTGAAGGACTCATACGGGTGGGTCTAATTAATCCAGGATAATGACAGGTTGAACTTGACTTGCGACTTATGATATGTTGACCTAGTCAAGGTTACAAGCTGCTTGGGGTAAAAATCATATCGGGAGTTTCAAACATACAGGAAACATGCCAGGATTGCGCATACCTTCTGGAGTGTGGTGACTTGAGTGGCTTCCATCAAGTAATCATGCGATGATAGTTGGATCCCGATTCCCACTGATGAGTTGGTTTACTCCTCGGGTGATCCCGACTAATTCTTCTTTCAGGTTTGGAGGAGATCTTGAGATTACAGTGGGAGACATCCGGATTAGATAAAGTGATTAACCATTCTGATCTAGGTTAGAGTGCACGCAGAGTATTTCTTTTCTCTCTCTCTCTTTGGCTGCGACCATGACCCGACCCTAGACTATAACTCAGTGACCCAGTTGGCCGAACTTTCTTAAAACACTAGCTTTTGGATTGTCTGAGTTGCATACAACATTGCCACTCCTTCTTTTACCCTTTACATTTCTCCAGAACACCCCATATCACTACGAACATCCAATTCCATTGGATAAATCTATCGTGTGGTTATATACGAACTCGAAGGAACTTTTTCGAGGATGGATTCTGGTTCTAGAGAGATTGAATATGATTATTCAGTTGTCTTTTCCTTTTACCTTCTCTCAACTTGTGAGGGCTGCTAGGATTAGGAGACAGTACACCTATTATGCTTATTGGATAGTCTTCTTCCAAACTATAGGCAGGAGCCGAAAGGTAAGGAATGAAGAAAACCAATCAGCCTAAGTATGGTATGCAGAAGGTAATAATTAAAGACAAATAAAGGGATTAGAAAGAGGGAAAAGTAAAATTCGACTGCTATGATTCACGACCAAACCACGTATTTCATTGCCACTCCTACTTCACTTTTGTTTTTCTCCAGAACACCCGGTATCACTACGAACATCCAATTCCATTGGATAAATCCATCGTATGGTTATATACGAACTCGAAGGAACTTTTTCGAGGATGGATTCTGGTTCAGGAGAAATAGAATAGGATTATTCAGTTGTCTTTTATCATCACCTTCTCTCAGGTTGCGAGTACTCCTAGGATTAGGAGAGTACACCTATTACGCTTATTGGATAGTCTTCTTCCAAAGCATAGGCTGGTGCCGAACTGTAGGGAAGGATGAAAACCATTTAGCCTAAATGGGTGTACAGAAGTTAACAAGTAAAGACAAATAAAGGGATTTAGAGAGATGGCAACGAAATATATGGTTTCATCATGAATCTGGATAATGGAAGAGACATTATTAGGAATACCTGGATACCCCTTCGAAACATTTTCATGTTTCAGTTTCACTATGTATTGTTAATAGAAAAACTGATTTCCCAATTAGACCCTTGCTCTAGGGTATGTATTTACCAGGTTTGATTCTCACATCTGTATGGTTTTACAGATGATGAGTAGGAGTAAGTTATTGGGAATTAGATGATCATCCTCATTATATCGGAATTCATTGTAATTGGTGATATTTGAGGAATCGCCTCGATACAGTTTTCAACCTACGACGAACAGGGTTTAAGTTATTCAACTCACGGGACATATACAAAGTATTGTATGTTGTCCACTGTCCATTAGGACTAAGGGGTTGGTCCTCGTACTTTATTCTGTTTACTTATGACTTCTCAAGTTTTAGACAAGTGTTTCGTAGAAATACAAGGTCCAAGTTTGAGAAGTTATAGGTAAAAGAATAAAGTAGAGAACCAGGTGTCGCAAGTATCGGAATTCTTCAAGGTGATTGAAGATGTAGATACTTGTGAATGGTATTTAGTTGATAGTAATGGTTTTGAGAAACTTGTTTCTCTTTCAGGTTACTCATAATTGGATGCACTCCTAAGTTGAGTAATGCTGATCGTCCTCTCTCCTTTTATTTGACATGCACTGGATACAGCTGCATGATTTGAATCTGGTTCGAATTAAATCAGTGCCTCTATTTCTATATTTTATACAGAATGGTTCATATGTTAACGTTGTTAAGGTACGGGGAGTTGTCCGGCTTATGCTTAAAACCAGACTCTGGTTAACTCAAGGCACGTTTCTGTAATGGTTGTTTGTGGGTTAACCCGGGCTATGACGAGGGTTAACTTTCTACCATCTGGAAGATCAATAGTGATATTGTTCTTGACTCGCCACAGTTTTAGTAAAATGGATTTTTTCAGAAAGCAGTAGTGGGAGTATGGTAGAACTGGAAGAGATTCCAGAACCGCAAATGATTACGGAAAATTTAATAGGACCTAAACATTAAATCAGGATTGACAATCCATTAGCCACTCCGCAGATATGGTGGGTAACCTCAGGCACCTGAGAAGTACTCTAGTAGCCTCAAGGACGGTGACAGTGAGGTTCTTGTTTACCCAGACTTTCCATTACTGCAGTTCTAGACTATGAGACCCGGCAGGAGGATGTGTATATTGTCGTTCAAAACTAGATTTCAAGTGCATGTGTATATGATTCTGCCAGAGGGTTGTTGTAGTCAGTGGGAGCAGCGGGAGCATAATGGATAAGTAGCTTATGTCTATTTATAGACTAAAGCAGATATAGCAGAGATAGATCATCTATTTTTAATGTGACAGTCATGGGCTTTGACTTCATCAGAATAGGAGATGGATCTGTTAAGAAGGTAGTAAGGTGTGATGTCCTGGTACTTGGATGACATACACATTGTCGGATGTGAAATTCCGACACTACGATCGGTTATACTGTGATTGTCACACAGTGGTTTCTCAACATAGGATATGGATATAATATCAGGCATTCTGGTTACTAGATCTATTGTTTTAGATCTAGATTTGGGTAGTTTCTCAATCTGGGTACTTTGACAGCATTCTAAAGGTATTTTAGAATGGACGACTCCTGGCATGATGGTGTACCTGCAGGTGACGGAGTCACCCTATTTAAAGGTGTCTTACAGACTAAAGGGGAGAGATATACATGATTGGCATATTACTTGCCTAGGCAATTGAGTTGATCATGAGATATCAAGTACCAAACCAGATGTTGTTTTTGTACTAAATGCAATAAGTTGATATTAATCCAATCCTGGAGAAACGTTCGAAAGAACTTTTAGAACAAAAGTGGTTGTAACGACAGCCTCCTTAGGGAGACAGTTATCATTCCAGGCTTCCAAGGTGACCCGGATGACAGAGCGACTGTCAGAGTTATAGTTTTCCTTCTAACGAGGGGCAGTAGTTTGGACAGGTGGTCCAAGTGGATACTGAGGGAGGTATGGTGCAGGATACTGATTAAATTCAGTCGACGATACAGTCTAAGAAGTTTGCTGGATTTGGAGTTCATTTATGAACTGGGTCCCATCAGATATCCAGACATATTCTAAGTCAGGTATTTCTTATTTCGGGTGGTAGCTTTCTCAGCGAACTTGCGATAAAGAGAGACATAGAAGGAAGCGTCAGGGTGGATCCACTCACTGAGGCTATTTCTCGAAAGAAATAGTTTTACAAACAAGTTTTGTGAGACCGATCAGTAGAGAAGTTGGGTGTTCGGTATCACACGGGCTGTGAGTATGCGACATCGTAATAATTAGCCTTAAGTACATGTGGGAGATTGTTGGAAATTGTGCCCTCAAAGTCAATTATTGGATCGCAGGTATGTGATTGGAATGATTGAGGGAGGACCTATACCGGTAGGACAGTCTTGCTCGAGATGATAGTATGCTATCAGGTTTGTCTTTATCATCGTGTACATGCTTTAGTTCACTATTGCATGTTGATAGAGCCCATAGGATTCTTGCTTCACTGCCAGCAGTATGATGGCGATCATATACGTGAGAGCCAATCTATAAGCACATCCTTAAAGTGTCCCTAGTCGTGGGAGTTTCGAAACAGGGCATCGATACTCCATAAGTAGACTAGTGTATACAGTTGAGACCCCGACGAGAGGCGGTGGCTGGTCTCACAAGCCATTGGTGTCAGTTGGTTCACCTAAGATGTATACAGGTGCTCATTGGGTTATGAGTACACCGGACAGGACTCGCCGGGAACATGCTAGATGGTATTATACATATCGTCAGATAGCAGTTCCCAGATGACATGTGTACAGGTTAGTCTATCAACCTGAGATCATCATTTGTCTCGTGTGACTTCCCACTGTGCATTGATTACTACCCAACCACGGCTCAAAGGAGTCGTGCGAACATGTTTTAGTTGGGTACAGTCCTGAGCCATATGGAGGCAGTGAGCGGATCGTCAGGGGATTCGTCTCTCCCGGTATCGGGGGTGAGATCACGCTGTGTTCAGGAGAGCCATTACACGAAATCCCTGGGCAGGGTAATCGAGATTTACTGGTAGGTATTCCAGTAGTATCTCAAGGTGTTCTAGGCTACACTCCGACATGACTTATACCGCTATTGGGGGTCTGACATTTACCAGCCCCCTAGGCCTAATATGCGATACTCATAGAAGAACGGACCGGACTGTACGGATAGTTTCACTATCCGGTTCAGTAGGGTTTCTGGATGAGTTCGCTCGTAAGCTTCCTTTCTAATCAATACATGGGCATCCATTACGTACAGCTAGTACCACTGACGTGTTTGTGGTTAAACCCAGTGCCAGTGTATTGATGAGTCATTAGAGTCCCCCACAGAAAGTTTCCCAAGTTCGGGTGAAACGTTGTAGAGGCCGTATGGTTTATGGCAGGGTTCGAACATGCACGTGCACAAGTCCACGTGTCATGTTTCGGACAGATAATACTAGCGGGCTTTGGTTTAAGCCGGATCCTATTATTATATTGTGTAGGAATATTTTTATCTCGTTGTATTCATATTCGGTCGGAATACAAATACGGTTATGTATTTAAAGTTGAGGGGTAATCTCGTAATTCGTTACGGGATTACTTTCGGAGTTGCCAGTTTCTTTTTCCGTCTTAAACATCTTGATTTATGTTTAATTATTATGAGCTTTGTATCTGTCTTTTTTGGCATTTTCCTTCACTGTTTTTTCGAATGTCATTGGTGTGCTGGCAATTGCTTAGGCATGGGTAGCATGGTTCTTGTGTGAGGTGGCTGTCTTTTATGGTGGGGGGTTTCCTACAATCAAGCCATTTCTTTAATTGGAAATGTTTTTTTGTGGTAGAAAAAGAAGTGAGCTCATTTCTTTGGCAAGTTTGTTTTTTCCAGTGAGCATTCTCGGTGGTGGCCGAGCTCCATTTCTGGCTTGGGACTGATTTGGGTTGTGGCTGATTTTGATTCTCCATGTCAAAAATCCTTAGCTTATTTCATCGGTTCCATTTTGGCAACTTCATTTACCTCCACATAATTTATTGGGTGCCTTGAGAAAAAATATTCTACACTCTCTCTATATCAATCATGGACATGCCGGCTACCAAACTTCATGTCCGAGTTGATTCGTTTTGAAGCGGGAGCCCGTATAAAGATTTGATGACGTGGTGCCACTTCGACCAGCGAGATCGGGAAGTGGACTTCGTCGGCACAGCAGCAGGGAGTTTGGTGCGCAGATTAAAGTCCGAAGGACACATATCGATCGGTATAATCTTTCCAAACTTTTTTACGGTTTATTAGTTCACGGTTAATGGAACGATCTGGGTATTTGGTTGCGGTAGCGCCAGTTTTGTAAGAACTTTTTGTTCTGCATTTGGCATCGGATTGGCGGCCGGGGTGCTGCCGTACCCCAGCAGAGAGGTGGCCGGCCATAGAGGGGCAGGGTTTTGGTGTCGGGTATTGTGATTAAAAATTAAAGAAGTAGTAGAGGGAAAATAATGAGGTGAGGATTTATATTGAGAAAGGAAGCGAGAGAGAGAAGAAAGGTCTTCGCATTTGGAAGGAAAGAAGAGGAAGAGATGAAGGTGGAGTTGCGGTCGATTATAATTGGGGAGAAGTGGGCAGCAGGGAATTTTTTTTTTTTCCTGGAAAAGGAATGAGATTAATAGGGGTGAATTACGGATCAATTATGAAAGTGAACAGTAAGCATGGGGGTTTATTTTGTGTGGGATGTGAAGGGGTTTTTGTGGCTAGGAAAGAGAATGAGAAAAGGAACGAAGAGAGGAAGTGGGGTTTTAGGCTTCTCAGAAGAAAACAAAGAGGAAAATTATTTGGGCCTAGGAAATGACATGGAATTTAAAAGAGAAAAATTATAAGGATTTATTGGGCCTAGGGATTTAAGTGTTGGGGTGAGTTTGGGTTTTGATTTTGGTTTAATAAGAAGGGATTAGTGATTTATTTGAAATAGGTTAATATTTTGTTTTAAAAAGAAATTTGTTTTGGAAAATAATTAAAGTTGAAAAATTAGATGGAAAGATAAATATATATTTAATGGAAAAGGTAATATACAGAAAATACCCAGAAACAAAGAAATAAAGAAAGATAATATGAACGTATATAGATTTTAGGGTCGTTACATTCTACCCTCCTTAAAAATAATTTCGTGCTCGAAATTACTCAAGAAGGATGATGTAACAGAGCAAGCAAAAGCATCAGGATAACGTAGGCATATATCGTCGTCGTGCTCCATCAATCGGTACTTTAATCAATAAAAAGGCATGAGATTGGAGTATATAGTAATAAGATAATTAGAAGGATGAGGAGTTTTCAAAAGTGGGAATAGATATTGTTCGGATAATCAATTGTAGTTTTCAAGAACGACACGAGCGAGCACTCGAATAAATGAAACATAATTAAGAATTGTCAAGAATGATACAAGGATAAAAATAAAAATCGTATAAAAATCAGGGAAGAATATAAGTTAGCAAGGAAAACAGGTTTCGATACTCAAGAATAAGGATATATAGTATAATGTAGCTAAATCAAGGGATAAGAGAATCAAAGGAAGACTTCAAAGTCATTCATGTATAGTACCGCATTGTAATTATACTGCAGTTTATAATTACAATCACATAACTCAATTTAAGTCACCCAAATCCTATTATCAGAGTCAATGGAATAAGATTTAAGAAATCAATAGGAATCAAGAAGATTACAAAAAAATAAGATCAAATGGAGATGGAGGGATTGCGGTGTTAGTACACGATTTTTGGGGAAACCAAGAAAGGATTCAAAAGAATGCAATCATGATGCAGTTGTTACACTAATTCTTCTCAGTATCTGTAACAACTTACTGTAAGTGTGTTATGCTAGCACCGCAGAAGCCGTGGCCAATTCGTAAGTGAAAACAATGATTTTTTAGCAAGCACAAAACACGTATCCCCTAAGAATCAAACCATACAACTAAACTAGCAAACTTAGCATAAAAAGATATGGAATACTACCTTTGAAGCGTGTCCACCCAATCATGGAAGACCCCTCCATGCACCGTGTATCCTTTTCGGATCATGCTTGAGTAGCGACCGCCCATACCGAAAATGATGCACCTGATGGAAATCGATCTAAGCTCCGGCATCACCTAGTGAAGGGACCGACGCTCCGAGCTCTCTACGAATAGAGAGTGGGGATGTAGGAATATTCTCATTATCTTTTTCTCCCTTTTCTAAGTTCAATTGATCTACCAGGAAAAAGGAGGAGAAGGTGAAGAAGAAGAAACCATGGAAAAATGGCTAAGTGTTTTTGAAGAGCTAGTAGCAAAAGGTAGCAAAGGAATGGCTAAGCCTTTTAGCAACCATCCAAGAATAGTATTCAAAAATCAAAATACTATATAATAACTAACCCATACCTCTCTACCATGCTACAAAATATCTCATCCACCACTTCATTTTTGATTTTGTATAAAAGAAAATCAATAAATGTAGTGTCTATCTTCTAGAACAAATTCCGTATAAATACGGGATACAACCCGATATACGTATCGAAATATATAAATATGTATTCGTACGAATACCTAAGAGAGACAATATAATTAGTGAAAAATAATACTAAAATATACATATTAAAAATATATATATATAAATTATTAAATCAAACCCTGATTTAATAATCCGGCTTAATCCTAACCCGCTAGTATTATCAACCGTCCGATTAAAATCAATGTAGCTTGTACATGTATTTAATCGAACAACTTTGTCACGACCCGAAATTGGCACGTGACGGCCCTAATACTACGCAACGCCTACAGGCGTAACGTAGTAAAAGAAAGCTAAAACCCAGCAATCTAAACCATCAAAAGTAGCAAGAAAGTGATAATAGTATTTTCAAAACCTTTGAAATGACAACCCAAATTCTTTAAAGTCTCACTTTTATTCCTTAAAATTTGGGCAGCACCCCCTTTGTAAAACAAGCCCCCAAAGTGTGTACAACATAAATATAAAGTAAAGCATCCCAAACGGGAGCAAAATCCACGCCCAACGGTGGAAAACAATCACCACAACAAATATACGACGCCGTAGCGAAGAAATAAAAGACGATAGAAAGGAAACTGTATAAAAGACAACAAGCTACAAAATAATATACAATATCGTCCTCTCATCAAGTCTCTAAGTCATACATGATAATGGTAGATGGAGTGTACATGGTACAACCAATATACCACAAGCAACATTGGATAACCGCAAAGCCTGCCTAAGCAAAACTGCACACTGTCAGGCGAAGCGGTATCCGCAGTAAAGATGATACGATGGATGAAAATAGCCCTGCCTTTGACTATCCTGAGGAACACCTGCAAATACTGTGGCACAACGGGGGCGAGTTGCCAACTCGTGAATAATAAATAACATATGCAGGTTATCGCAAATATGCACGTACAGCGCGAATCTAACATATGCAATTAATAACAATAAATGGTCATATGTAATGCATCAGTCTTGAAAGGTACGCTAGCAGGTACTACTAATACATGAAGCAATAATATGACAATCTGTATGTAATAATCATGTAGGGTACTTTATCAGGTACAATAATACATGAAACAATAATAGTATGTGTAATACCCGGCGCTTTTATACCAGAATTGTACCTTTAATTCTATTTATTTCTTAATTATGAATTATATACCTTTTTATTTTATTGTATAAACTTATTATTTATATTTTCAAAACCCAGACCCTATTATATAAACCCAATCTCTCGTATAAAAGAAACCCAATATCCGTCTTTAATGGAAACCCAACCTCCTTCTTTAAATAAATTCATTTTCTTAAGCCCAAATCCCTCAGCCAAAGCCAGCCCATGTTTTTATCCTTTATTTTTAATAAACCCCGAGCCCACCCATTCTTTTCTTTGAAAATCCCTCGGCCCAAATTTCTTACTTAGCCCACATTCTTTTAATTCCTTTTATTTTTATTTAATTCTGGCCCAGCTCATCAAGCCCGGCCCCTCATTCTCCTTTCCTCACAAATATTCTAATTTCCATATTCTTTTCTTTCTGGCCCGGCCCCATTCTCCTTCTAAACTATTTTCCAATTCTCTTTTTATTATTAGGCCCGGCCTTTCCTTCTCTAACTCTTTTTCCTTTTTGATTTTCATTTTTCTTTGCAAGGCCCAGCCCGTCTCCAAGCCCGTCCGCACCTTCACAGCGCCCGCTTCACTCCCTCACCCAACCCGCACTGTTCATCCTCCCTCTTCAAAATCCCAACGGCTCCTTTCCTTCACTCCCGCTCGCGACCGCGTCTCTCGCCTCCGCCGTCGCCCTCGCTCGCGCTACCGTTACGCCCACGACGCGCACGTTTTTTTTTCCCCATCACCCTCAATCACTCGCTCCCTCTCTCGTTCTCATTCTCCTCTCTTCTCGCTACACTCCCAACCCACACCCTGCACCCCTCATCGGCCAACCCCTTCACTCGCCTCGCCGCCGCCGCCGACGTCGACGACTGCAAACAACCCGAGCTCCCTCGCCATCCTCCACTCTGCACCCATCACTTCCTCACCTCCCTCCATTTTCCCCGACACCCATCACCCCCGAGCTCCCTCTTCTTTCTTCTTCCCCTGCACCCAAGCTCGAGCCCGAGCCCCTGTACCAATCCTGTCACCGACCACTTCGACCACCATCCGCCTCCTCTTCCTCCGCCTCTAACCATCACTACAACCCTCACCACCATCATCCACCGAGCTCGCCTCCTCCGGCCATCTCCATCACCGGAGGCACACCCTCGACGACACCGCCCCTTGATCCCTCTCTCCCGATCCTCCTCTCTCTTCCTCACTGTCTCTCCATCACTATCTCTCTCTGCTTGCTCCCCTGTTCTCTCTCCCTTTCTCATTCTATTCTCTCTGTTTCTCCCTCTCTCTCGTTCTGCCTCTCTCTCTCTCCCTGAGTTCCCCTCTCTGTGTCTCACTCCTTCTCTCTCCCCGCTCTTCTCTCTCTCTCTCTCTATACTCCCCACACTCTCTCTCTCGATCCCTCACTCACTGCAGCTCTCTCAACTCTCTCTCTTTCACTCTCAGTTTTCTCTCTCTCTCTCTTTACCTCAGTTCTTTCTCTCTCTCTCTAATTCTGTCTCTCTCTTCCTCTGCATCCTCACTCCCTCTCCCCATTAACGGCCCAGCATAATCAAGCTTTCACACATCGACAGCTAGGCCGCGACGCAAACCCACAAGCCGAGTCAAGATCACCGCTAAACATTCGCGCTTTGGCATTTCATCGAGCACATTCCATACGTCATCGATCTCTGCTGCCTCGGTCGTTGCCGCTACTGCCATACAACCCCAAGACGTTCCAGGCAAGTTCTTACTTGCTTTCATGCTATTCCGTATATTTTACAAATTAGAATCGTAGATATATTCCATGTTTGCTTGATGTTATATATTGTCGCAAAACTGTTCGATGCTTGTTCCCATAGAAAATCATTATCGTATTTGACGGAACTGGACATATTATATTGGCCCTTGTAGAGATGATTAACGTGTGCAAATTTCATTAGAAAATACGACTGTTAACAGTTAAAATGACTACCCCCAAGTTTGATCGTAAAACTGAAATTCTGTTGCATCTGAAAATAGTTAAATTCACCATAAATCATATACATATTAGAATGGTGCGTTCGAAGGCTCAAATCGAAGCTAACTCGACGAACTTTAACCCTATACCAGTTTCCTGATATTCCTGTACTTAAATTGGGATGATAATTGTATCGGACTGCGACTCTGGACTGCAGTCCAGAGCGACTCAAATTGTGCTTGCTGTTCCGTAATGGATACCATAGGATTTACTCAACTTGTAGGGTGCGGAACTCCGCTGTTTATTGTAGATAAACATGTTAGCTAGACAACGTAATTGATTTCACACTGTTTCGTTACCATTTGTTATTTAATCTGTAATTTAATAGATCGGGACACATAACAGTCCCAGCAGAATCAGAATTGACATGTTAATATTAAACAGATTATAACTCCTAACGTACAAACGCGATTGAGGATCCTCTTGTTGCGTTGAAAACTTTACTGAAAACCCTAGAATTCATCCAACTGTAGCGTCGCTAAATTATGATCCAAACTGGGGTTAAAATGCGTTGCGAAATGGATTCCTGATTCTGAAACCGGATTTCCAGCCGCGTGCGCTTAAAATGAAACAGTTATAACTAATGATCCTGGAAGCCGTTTGGCTCGAAACCAAATTAGATGGATAGCTAACTGAACATATTAATTACTACCTTTTTATCATTTCGCTAAATTATATCCATATGTTTCATGATAAATCGTGCAAGTGATAGACTGTTGTTTTTTTTATGATACCTGAGTTGTGCTTCTTATACTGTTCATGCATCATATCATACCTATATCATTGTAGTGATAACCTAGTGACATCGTGCATTTACCCAGTGATAGATTTTAGTGGTGATTGTGGCAAGTACGTCAGTGTTCGTGTATTCGTGATTAAGTGAAAGTGATGAGTACTTGTACACAATCAGTGACCTTATTGTTCTACTGCATTGTCGACGTCTGTGGGATGCGTGTACGTGTGACTATAAGTGGTATGGGACACTTATGGAAGCGCTTGCATGGGTGTCACAGATAAGGCATCCGACACTGCCATCTATCTTAGGTATTAGTCGGGACGTGCTTGATGGAGGTCCTACCTCCAGTTCTCGCGCAGACTTGTCACGGATCGATTAGTATTTAGGGTGATGGTTAGCGTTTGATGTAGACCACGGGGTGTGGGGTAGTTTAAGTGTGAGTTCAACAGAATCTCGGGAGTCCCATGCCGGCTTATATATTTAGGGAGTTATATGGAGATTTACAGGGTACGTGATATATACACCGTGATATTCTTGTTACATGTTGGGCCCGTGGTCCCTTGCCCTTGGGTTCTACCCTTGGGTGGAGGACACTCGCGAGTGGTTGATTCTCACACTTGGACTGACGATAGGCTTATTGACCTGTGCAGTGAGACTTAGAGACTGATAGGGTTACTGTCGTTTACATTCCTTATATACTGTGTTGACATACATGACATATCGTTATACTGCTTTACTGCTCCGCTGCATTTATCTCTGCTCATTTATATTCATGCTGTTATTGATTTACTGTTATTCATATTCTTCACCACTGTTAGAACTGTTACTTGATTATATACATTATATTGCTATTGTGTCGCTCTGACGACCTGAGTATGCATGCTCAGTGTGAGAAGACGATTTAGCCTGGACTAATGCATCACAGACTTCTTGATTTGCCTTCTCGAGTTACATTCATTTGTTCCACCTCAGGTCAGTCTTTACATTGTTTACTTCAGTTACTGCATTTCTCATTACCTGCGCATTATATACTGTTTACCATGATAAACTAGAAGCCGAAGTGTGACTACGGCAGGACATTTCCTTGACCGTAGGAGCATGGCTGGCCTTGTCTACCCTTCGTATTCCGTATTTTGGGAAGCGGGTCGTGACATGGTTTAGTTGGTATCAGAGCCCAGGTTTTGCATCGATTGGGATTGCAGTTTTCCGTGTATGGTTTGGCAATCTAAGACATCCCTCGGTCTAGATTGTAAACTTGTCATTCTTGATCCATATTCACATCGTGTGTTCAGCTATCCATTCACTCTGGTTTCGGATGACTTGACAAGGGTACGTGGTGGCAATTGCACTACCGTACTCTATTCAAGTGACTTAAAGTGATACTGTTGATTCCCCACTTGTAATGATATTCATCATCTCTGATATTCTTGAATCCTTGTTCTATCCATATTATATTTTGATTCATTTAGCTTGTGACTTATATCATCCTCAAATTGTTGTTTCAGGATCATGTCTTCCAACGACTCTTCATCTTTGTCCGCTCCCCAGAATCAGACTGTTGAGATCCTTAGTGTACTACAAGGTTTAAAGGAAGCCCAGGAGCGAACAAACGACCTATTAGCTGAAGGGCTGAGAAGACAAGTGAGTCAGACCCCAGCGGGAGTCTCCTATCATACAGGGATCTCTATTGGACGAGGAAAAGGGAAGAAGATGAAACGCCAATTTGTTTCCCCGCAACAGAAGTACCAGAAGAACCCCTGCTGTGGATATTGTAAGAGGCCAGGACACCTTCAGAGGGATTGTCGCCGTGCTCAATGGAAATGTCTGATATACGGTTCCGACAAACATCTCATCAACGGATGCTCAGAAAGGAAAGAACTGCAAGGGAGAAACTCGTCCACACTCCCCACTTCTGCCAAGTGAGGATTGCCGCGTAGTTCAGACTTCGACGATAAGGCGGATCAAACGCAGGATTCAACTCACGCGACGAGAATGCAATGTTATAGTAGTCGAAGAATAATTTTCATGTTATCTGCTTTCAGTAATAATAATGTGTCATCCTTTATGAATATTTCTTTCTGTTTGAAATCTTGTATCCTTTGAACTTTTAGTTGAATGCAATGAAATTTGAATCATATATATGTATCATTCTCATGCTTTCTTTATGTCAAATTCTATTCATTATCACAGTATTTTCATTCTGGTCCTTCAGTTCCTGCAACCGCATATTTTTTCCTATATTTCGTACCCTGAGTTTTCCTTGATGTATTCCACAGTCTAATGATGACTTCTCTTTTCAGGCCATGGCCCACCCTGGAGCAGCGCCGCATCTAGACGAGGATGCACAGTCATGCGTTTCCTTAGATCACACATTGACGAGTTCCGATGATGAGGTCTATGGTCCCCAATTCAACTTCGAAAACAATGATTCAGGGGACGAAGGAGCAGCCGTCCCAGTGTTCGACATGATAGCTGATTTTAATGAAGAGGGAGAAGATCCCGAAGAGAACCCTGTAGAGGAAGACCAGATAGAAGAAGATCCCGATGAGGACCCGGTAGAAGAAAATCTCGTTGAGGAAGATCACGTGGAAGAAAATCCAGAAGAAGAGAATCAGATGGAGTCGGACCTCGATGAAGAAGCTCCATCCGAGGAAGAAGGACCAGAAGATCAGGACCCTCCTGTGGAAGAACTCCCAATGGCGGTCCCCGCAAGGCACTATGGAAATAGACGTCGCTACCTGAGCGCACGAGCCTACCGCAACCTGCTGAATCTCCACAACCGCGACTAACGAAATTTCTCTTGATGTTGTCTTTCTGGCCAAATAAAATATGTATAGGGCCACTTATCGTCCTTGAGGATGTCTTGTTTCGAATTTTCTTGAATGAAATAAATCTTCTGAATTCGTAACCTTTTTGATTATTGGTTCACTTAATACTTGATTATTGCTCATATACAATTATTCTTCATACTGAGATCTGTCCACTCCTACTCCTTACATTGCCTTAACCCTCACTCAGAATAAGCAATATCACACCCCGATCTTTTAAAAGGTTCATCCTTCGTATGTACCCTGTTTGAGATCCTTCCAGGAGGAGAAGTTCATAGTGAAACCCTTGAGTTAGCTAACCCTTCAAATTCTTAATTCATAGGATTTACCGATCGTTAGTCTTCCCCATATTTTTGCCTTGTAGTTCTTTCGTTGCTCACCCTTAATTTCTGTGCTGGCCCTATCCCAACTTTCTTAACATTCAGCCTAAAGCCGCCACACTCCGACCTCCTGGTTGAACCACTCCCTCTTGTAATCACTACCCCAGCTAGCCCTATTCCTATGGGTGATTTCTTTTTACCCCATATATATATTTAGAGACATTATTATTCAAAATCTAGTTTTCATTATTTTAAATTTATCAAAGGGTGTGTTATTGATTTCTCTGTTTTATATATTTTAAGTACACTATTAGTATTCTCGTTTTCAGTAGCGCAACTTTACACAGCACATACTCTTAGTCCCTTTCTTAATTTCACTATACCAGTTTTTCTAAAATATTTTGAACCTATTTTATCGATACCTTATCCTAAACTGTTTCAACCTACCGACAAATCTTTCACTACTTTATTCCCGTTATCTTATTTCTAGTATTATGTATATGCTTACGATTATAAGTGGTTGAGCCTTATACTTATTATTTCTGTTTGCTATTTTGATAGACTTAGTTGTGCGCATTTGTAAGTTTCGACTTTTATCGAACACAGTCTGAGTATTATTGTTCGTTATTGATATCTATATTCTCGTATACATGTATTTACTCTTATAGTTATTTCTACCCTATATCTTTTTAGACTTATCTTTGTATGATGCTCTTACATGCTTATACCTTCGAATTTCTTTGTCCACGAATTCCTAACAAATCCTTATATGTTAGTTTGCAATTATGATAGCCCCCGTTTATGTTTCTATGACTTTTTTTTTTTTTTAAATTTCGAGGACGAAATTTTTGTAAGGGTGGTATGATGTAATACCGGCGCTTTTATACCAGAATTGTACCTTTAATTCTATTTATTTCTTAATTATGAATTATATACCTTTTTATTTTATTGTATAAACTTATTATTTATATTTTCAAAACCCAGACCCTATTATATAAACCCAATCTCTCGTATAAAAGAAACCCAATATCCGTCTTTAATGGAAACCCAACCTCCTTCTTTAAATAAATTCATTTTCTTAAGCCCAAATCCCTCAGCCAAAGCCAGCCCATGTTTTTATCCTTTATTTTTAATAAACCCCGAGCCCACCCATTCTTTTCTTTGAAAATCCCTCGGCCCAAATTTCTTACTTAGCCCACATTCTTTTAATTCCTTTTATTTTTATTTAATTCTGGCCCAGCTCATCAAGCCCGGCCCCTCATTCTCCTTTCCTCACAAATATTCTAATTTCCATATTCTTTTCTTTCTGGCCCGGCCCCATTCTCCTTCTAAACTATTTTCCAATTCTCTTTTTATTATTAGGCCCGGCCTTCCCTTCTCTAACTCTTTTTCCTTTTTGATTTTCATTTTTCTTTGCAAGGCCCAGCCCGTCTCCAAGCCCGTCCGCACCTTCACAGCGCCCGCTTCACTCCCTCACCCGACCCGCACTGTTCATCCTCCCTCTTCAAAATCCCAACGGCTCCTTTCCTTCACTCCCGCTCGTGACCGCGTCTCTCGCCTCCGCCGTCGCCCTCGCTCGCGCTACCGTTACGCCCACGACGCGCACGTTTTTTTTTCCCCATCACCCTCAATCACTCGCTCCCTCTCTCGTTCTCATTCTCCTCTCTTCTCGCTACACTCCCAACCCACACCCTGCACCCCTCATCGGCCAACCCCTTCACTCGCCTCGCTGCCGCCGACGACGTCGACGACTGCAAACAACCCGAGCTCCCTCGCCATCCTCCACTCTGCACCCATCACTTCCTCACCTCCCTCCATTTTCCCCGACACCCATCACCCCCGAGCTCCCTCTTCTTTCTTCTTCCCCTGCACCCAAGCTCGAGCCCGAGCCCCTGTACCAATCCCGTCACCGACCACTTCGACCACCATCCGCCTCCTCTTCCTCCGCCTCTAACCATCACTACAACCCTCACCACCATCATCCACCGAGCTCGCCTCCTCCGGCCATCTCCATCACCGGAGGCACACCCTCGACGACACCGCCCCTTGATCCCTCTCTCCTGATCCTCCTCTCTCTTCCTCACTGTCTCTCCATCACTATCTCTCTCTGCTTGCTCCCCTGTTCTCTCTCCCTTTCTCATTCTATTCTCTCTGTTTCTCCCTCTCTCTCGTTCTGCCTCTCTCTCTCTCCCTGAGTTCCCCTCTCTGTGTCTCACTCCTTCTCTCTCCCCGCTCTTCTCTCTCTCTCTCTCTATACTCCCCACACTCTCTCTCTCGATCCCTCACTCACTGCAGCTCTCTCAACTCTCTCTCTTTCACTCTCAGTTTTCTCTCTCTCTCTCTTTACCTCAGTTCTTTCTCTCTCTCTCTAATTCTGTCTCTCTCTTCCTCTGCATCCTCACTCCCTCTCCCCATTAACGGCCCAGCACAATCAAGCTTTCACACATCGACAGCTAGGCCGCGACGCAAACCCACAAGCCGAGTCAAGATCACCGCTAAACATTCGCGCTTTGGCATTTCATCGAGCACATTCCATACGTCATCGATCTCTGCTGCCTCGGTCGTTGCCGCTACTGCCATACAACCCCAAGACGTTCCAGGCAAGTTCTTACTTGCTTTCATGCTATTCCGTATATTTTACAAATTAGAATCGTAGATATATTCCATGTTTGCTTGATGTTATATATTGTCGCAAAACTGTTCGATGCTTGTTCCCATAGAAAATCATTATCGTATTTGACGGAACTGGACATATTATATTGGCCCTTGTAGAGATGATTAACGTGTGCAAATTTCATTAGAAAATACGACTGTTAACAGTTAAAATGACTACCCCCAAGTTTGATCGTAAAACTGAAATTCTGTTGCATCTGAAAATAGTTAAATTCACCATAAATCATATACATATTAGAATGGTGCGTTCGAAGGCTCAAATCGAAGCTAACTCGACGAACTTTAACCCTATACCAGTTTCCTGATATTCCTGTACTTAAATTGGGATGATAATTGTATCGGACTGCGACTCTGGACTGCAGTCCAGAGCGACTCAAATTGTGCTTGCTGTTCCGTAATGGATACCATAGGATTTACTCAACTTGTAGGGTGCGGAACTCCACTGTTTATTGTAGATAAACATGTTAGCTAGACAACGTAATTGATTTCACACTGTTTCGTTACCATTTGTTATTTAATCTGTAATTTAATAGATCGGGACACATAACAGTCCCAGCAGAATCAGAATTGACATGTTAATATTAAACAGATTATAACTCCTAACGTACAGACGCGATTGAGGATCCGCTTGTTGCGTTGAAAACTTTACTGAAAACCCTAGAATTCATCCAACTGTAGCGTCGCTAAATTATGATCCCAACTGGGGTTAAAATGCGTTGCGAAATGGATTCCTGATTCTGAAACCGGACTTCCAGCAGCGTGCGCTTAAAATGAAACAGTTATAACTAATGATCCTGGAAGCCGTTTGGCTCGAAACCAAATTAGATGGATAGCTAACTGAACATATTAATTACTACCTTTTTATCATTTCGCTAAATTATATCCATATGTTTCATGATAAATCGTGCAAGTGATAGACTGTTTTTTTTTTTATGATACCTGAGTTGTGCTTCTTATACTGTTCATGCATCATATCATACCTATATCATTGTAGTGATAACCTAGTGACATCGTGCATTTACCCAGTGATAGATTTTAGTGGTGATTGTGGCAAGTACGTCAGTGTTCGTGTATTCGTGATTAAGTGAAAGTGATGAGTACTTGTACACAATCAGTGACCTTATTGTTCTACTGCATTGTCGACGTCTGTGGGATGCGTGTACGTGTGACTATAAGTGGTATGGGACACTTATGGAAGCGCTTGCATGGGTGTCACAGATAAGGCATCCGACACTGCCATCTATCTTAGGTATTAGTCGGGACGTGCTTGATGGAGGTCCTACCTCCAGTTCTCGCGCAGACTTGTCACGGATCGATTAGTATTTAGGGTGATGGTTAGCGTTTGATGTAGACCACGGGGTGTGGGGTAGTTTAAGTGTGAGTTCAACAGAATCTCGGGAGTCCCATGCCGGCTTATATATTTAGGGAGTTATATGGAGATTTACAGGGTACGTGATATATACACCGTGATATTCTTGTTACATGTTGGGCCCGTGGTCCCTTGCCCTTGGGTTCTACCCTTGGGTGGAGGACACTCGCGAGTGGTTGATTCTCACACTTGGACTGACGATAGGCTTATTGACCTGTGCAGTGAGACTTAGAGACTGATAGGGTTACTGTCGTTTACATTCCTTATATACTGTGTTGACATACATGACATATCGTTATACTGCTTTACTGCTCCGCTGCATTTATCTCTGCTCATTTATATTCATGCTGTTATTGATTTACTGTTATTCATATTCTTCACCACTGTTAGAACTGTTACTTGATTATATACATTATATTGCTATTGTGTCGCTCTGACGACCTGAGTATGCATGCTCAGTGTGAGAAGACGATTTAGCCTGGACTAATGCATCACAGACTTCTTGATTTGCCTTCTCGAGTTACATTCATTTGTTCCACCTCAGGTCAGTCTTTACATTGTTTACTTCAGTTACTGCATTTCTCATTACCTGCGCATTATATACTGTTTACCATGATAAACTAGAAGCCGAAGTGTGACTACGGCAGGACATTTCCTTGACCGTAGGAGCATGGCTGGCCTTGTCTACCCTTCGTATTCCGTATTTTGGGAAGCGGGGCGTGACAGTATGACAATCTGTATGCAGCATCATGTAAGGTACTATATCGGTACTACTAATATATGAAGAAATGATATGAATAAAGGCATGTAAATGCAACAGTCATGGAAGGTACTCTAACAGGTACACTAATACATGAAGCAGTGTATAAACAGTAAATGTAGAGTAAGGAATGAAACATGTCATTTCCACGGAATCCTGACATCGTGGAAGGATCAAAATCCATCAAGACAATCCAAATCCCAATTTCCTCAAATCAGCCCCCAAATTGGCTATCATATCAAGTAAGTCTCACATATCCTTAATGTACAATATCAAGTAAATCTCATATATCCCGAATGTACAATATCAAGTATATCTCGTATATCCCGAATGTACACATCAAGTAGATCACGTATCTAGTGTGTTTTCATGAATAAATATGATGATGTATATAAAAATTGATATCAATACACATATATTAGTGTTCCATTCCACTAATATTGGTGTAAAGGCATATACAACAGCGGCCTAATCCCCTGTTATATATACAAAGGAGTAAAAAGAAATATCATGAAACCAATGTGTCAAGTATCGACACAGAAATACAGGTCTATCAGGCGTTGTCTCCATGACTGGCCCCCTGATAGGTACGTATCATACGCTATCCCGAAAGCTCGAGTGCCTAGCTCTGACCCCCGCCTTTCGACGTATCCATACGTACATGACTCCCATCGGTGTCCCCATGATAACCATCGATCATTCTGGCCGAGGGGAATCGTACCGGGCCACACCATGTACTCTCATACAGCACCCGACCCTCGTATGGAGTATATAATAGAATCGATAAATCTCATGGTGGACGCTGAAATATCATATCAAGGGAAATCGGGTTTTTCAAATAATGCATAATTTCATGAACTCCCACGGTCCCCAATCCAGAAAACATCACGAAAAATCCATATCACGATGCGAAAATCCATGAATATAATATATGCAACATAAACATGAAATGTAAGCATATAAAGGAAAAGCCGCTAATTAACTGGAACAAGTTAATATAAATATCATGCGATTCCTAATTTCTCCAATTCTAAATAACATCAAGTAAAGGTAAACATGTAGCTATAACCAGATGTATGTGTAAACATAAAAGGTATAGCAAGGTATATGTATATACCTATAAGTAATGATGTAGTATACCCCCATGGGTATAAGTGAAGTATGTCAGCAAGGTATACCAGTAGCTATGTCATAAGGTATGTATGTACCTATCACTAATGGTACAATACGCTATAAGTAGACAGGTATCTAGCACGTAAGTATGTGAAGGCATATGTGTAAGCATGTGGATATATAGATATTCTAAATGTCATATGCGATAAGAAATATGAATCAATATCTCAATGTCCCTAACCAAGCAATATCATATCTATCAGTGGGTTGTGCTTGACATGGCAATTATTGACGGTGTGTTTAGCATACAATCAGTGCTCGTGTAACATGAGTCGTCTATAATATGTGCATTGTCCTAAGGGTACTAGTCCAAGCACAACAATCGCTAAGCAGTAGGGTGAATGCGCAATTCTAAATATGACATAGAATATGCGACAGAAATAACATCGCTAGCCCAGACGCATAACGCCATGTGGGCGATTCCCTGTATATGTTAAATCTACTCAGTACGCTCCTGGCTAAGTGAAGCTAACCACTCGTTTTCCCCTGGTAGCAGTGTCCGAAGTCCCCACCTGCGAACCTACCACATCAAAACAATAAAGCAAGCATATATTAATAATAGACCCAAAACACGCACACACTACATTTAACCGACACAACAACAAAAAACATGCTCTCAAGTGTTCGTATTTTGGATAACGTGCGCAGCGACACGACAAAAACAACTTAAGAGTAAAATCACACAAAGCGCACGATCCATGTCGTATAACGTATCGCCCGGACAAAAAACACTATATTATAGGAAAACGATCTCAGATTTTTCATACAGAGAAAACTAAACAAACAAACAGAACCAAACACTCCCAAACCACAGCATAGACCTACCCTCAAAAACCCAAACCCCAACTCCCCAGAAAACCCGACGTCGCTGGAATTGGACTTCTCGTCGCCGACCCTGGCCGGTGGGGTGGGTCTCATGTCTCAGGTGGTGCTCCAGGGTCACTAGTACATCACTACAATTTTGTTTGATTTTTCTGTACGAATTCTAGGTCATAGCAGTTCACAGAGACTCAAAAAGGACATTAAAAACACGATATTGCACAAATCGATATCTAACGTGTTCTAAGCAATAACCAACGAGCTAAACAACATAAAAATTCCTATATCTCAGTGTAGGGGTTATACTTATCAAAGCTAGCTCCCAAGATCCAAGCATTCCTAGCTCCAAGATGCTAAATCAAGACTTAATGAATTTTTATGATTTATTTGGGAATTTTGGAGATATATTGGCTTGGATTTGTTGCAAATGGGAAAGAAATGGTCAAGAGCAGAAGAAAGAGGAAGGTGCTCGGCCAAGGGAGGGAAGGGGAGGATTTGTGTAGATTGTTCTAGCTTAACTCAACAATGAACGCAATTTAATGCATTCACACACACATGCATGCATCTCCTTTAATTTCTTTTCTTTTCTATTAAACCTTTAATCATTGCACAAAACAAATATCTAGATAATATATGGAAGGTTTTGTTTTACCCAACTTGATTCATTTGAAAAGATCCCAATTTTGGAGAAATTTCCGAAAATGTGAATACCGCATTAAAAAAAATTCAAATTGGGAAAAATTCAAATTGAACCAAAACGTCCCATATACCCCCAAAGCTTGCGCACTAGCTTTATTTTAGCTAAACTAGGTGCTGGCAAGTCTATATGGTCGTTTGATCACAGTCGGGTTAAAACAGAAAATACCGACAATTTTACCCAAAAACGGAAAAATCCACATAACGATTTTCTAAAACGTTGCAAACCTGTATGCCCCAACATACTTCATCGACATCATATCACCTCAACCGGGGTGGGACTATAAAAACTCAACAATACGCTGGCAGTGATTTATTTGATAAATCAAAAAACCACAAGCATGTCAGCGGCACTAGCTGTACGTAACGGCTTCTTAGGTATCTGTTGAAAGCGAGGTCTACAATCAAGTCCATCCGAACCCTACTGAGACTTAATATGACAATCTCCATACAATCTGATCTTTTCGTCTGAGAGTATCGCATACCGGGTCTAGGGGTTGGAAACGTCAGACCCCTAATAACCCGATAAGTCATGTCGGAGTGAAGCTCATCACCAACCGAGAAACCACTGAACTCATATCAGTAAATCTCATCGACCACGGCCATGTATTTATTGAGATAGCCTACCAATCACAGCACGACATCGATAGAGACGAATCCCCGACAATCGCTCACTACCTCCATGTGGCTTAGGACTGTATCTAACTAAAACCTGTTTGCACGACTCCTTTAAGCCATGGTAGGGTAGTAATCAAAGTACAGTGGGAACCCACATGAGACAAATGATGATCTCAGGTCAAAAGACTAACCTGTACAAATGCCGATCGAGAACTTTTATCTGACGATAGATATAGTACCATCTAGAAGTTCTCGGCGAGTCCGTCCAGTATACTCACCTCCAGTGAGCACCTGTATACTATCTTAGGTGACATAACACCAATGGCTTGTGAGATCGGCCACCGCCCCTCGTCGGGTTCTAGAAATGTATACACAAGTCTACTCCGAAATATCAATGCACAGTCTCGATACTCCCACGACTAAGGACATTTAAGGATGTGCTTATAGACAACCCAACTCTCACATATATGATCGCCATCATAATGATGGTAGTATCATTATGTATTAGCGACACGTAATAACAACTAAAACATGTACACATCAATTATAAATACAAACCAGATAGCATACTATCATTTCGAGTAAAATTGTTCTATCTGTATAGGTCCTCCCTTAATTATCATAATCCCATGCCTGCAATTACAATAATCGTCTTGAGGGCACCATATCCAACAATCTCTCACTTGCACTTAAGGCTAATTATTGCGGTATTGCATACCTATATCCTGTGTGCTATCGAATACCCAATTTCTCTACTAATCAGTTTCTCAAATCTCGTTTGAGGAACATCCGTGTTCGAGAAATAGCCTCGGTGAGTGGATCCACTACAATATTTCAACTTCCTCTCTATATCTCAACTTCATGGAGATGAATAATCTCTCGAACTAAGCGATATCCAGCCTCAAAATTTTTGTCTGGATACAAGATGAGACAAGTTCATAATTGAACAACCTTATCCGACAAACTTCTTGGGCTGTATCCTCTGTTGAGTTATAAACAGCATCCTGAACAATACCAACCTCAGTATCCCTATTAGAACACTATCCAATATACTGATCTTCAGAAGACGTAAAAGTTAAAACTCTGATAGCATCTCTGTCATCTAGGTCACCTTGGAAGCCTAAACCGATAACTGCCTCTCGGAGGAGGCAGTCTGTCACGACCCGAAAGTACGGAACGCGACTGGCACTTAGATTATGAGACGTCTAAAGGCGTACCGTAACCTAAGTCAGCCAAAGCCCAGAAGAATCTAAACCAAAATCAAAAGAGAGTGAAGGAAAACCTTTAATGAAAATGGTTTTTAAAATCATTTAAGTTGCATAGAATCCCTTTTTAATACATCAAAAATTTCTGAAAATTTCGGCAGAGTCTCCCATGTATTTTCTATCCCCCAAAATGGGTACAACAAGATAATAAACCTGTAATCATAAAATGGCATCCCCAAGAGGGAGCTAGCTCTTCGCCCAAGGCTGATCACAACCACATGCAATATATTAGTAATATCAAGAAAAGAGCATAAAGAGACGCAAAATACCAGAAAACACACGTCGGCTCAAGTGAGCTCGACCCAAAAGAAACCACAAATATACATATCTCTCAGTCTCATCACTAGGTCGCATATACAATATAAAGTGGTAGATGGAGAATACTAGATACAATGATAAAGCAAAAGAAATAAAGTATGCTCGCAACCCACCTACGGGCGATGTCGCGAGTCTGAGCAAAAGAAGCTGATGATAAGATAGCCCGCCGCTACAAAGGTGACGGGTCCGACCTGCAAGACACTGTGGCACAACGGGGGTGAGTTGCCAGCTCGTGAGTAGAATATAACATCTAATAAGGCAATCGTAAGAATGCACGCAATGCACTACAACATGCATGTCCATATGTGATATAATATCTCTAATATGCGTGCACAGGTATGCAATGTCATTATTAAGTCTTTAAGTGTTTTAAATGCTAAGGGTATTGAATTCTTAACTTTTTAAAACATGAATATCTGTATAATAGCTAAGTACCATCAAGAAATCATCTGAAAACCCGTGTCAAGCATCGACACCAAATAGGAATCATATCTGTCTCAATATCGGGCTCCGTCAGTCCGGATCGGCCCATATCATAAATCTTACGACAACGGTCGGTATCCTCCGGATATCCGCCGTGCCAGACATCACCGGTAGGTAGTCTTCCCCTGCCAGGCTCATCGTCTACAACTCGATCTTCTTGCCCCGGGGTACCATACCGGGCCCACCATGTACCCGAGACGGTTCATCCACTCCTCGAATCGGGTCTCGAAATCCAACAGAAAACATGAAAACTCATGGTGGACGACACATACATCACGAGAAAACCGCAACTTTGTTTTGAAAATGATAAATATAAGGTTTTGTTAAATTCTTGCGGTTTTCCCCAAAAATCTTAATGATGCTCCACGTCAGTCAGATGCTTCTAGAGGCCGTGGGCGTGGCGGTCCGGTTCCGAGAGGACGAGGCGACAGAGGCAGAGGCAGAGGCCGAGGTAGAGGCAGAGCACAGCCAGCTATTAGTGGTGGACAGGCCCGAGTGTTCGCATTGACTCCTCAGGATGCACAGGCATCCAATGCCATCGTGACAGGTACTCTGCCAGTATGTTCTTTTGATGCACGAGTATTATTTGATCCAGGCTCTACACATTCCTATGTATCCACGTATTTTGCACCAAGGTTGGGCCGAGGGTCTTCTCCGTTAGATCAGCCGCTTGTCGTTATTACCCCGGTAGGCGAGTCTTTTGTTGCCCGTTTTGTGTACCGATCGTGTCCCGTTCGTATCGGGGAGAGAGATTCTTCAGTTGATTTGATTCTCCTCGATATGCTAGACTTCGACGTTCTTCTTGGTATGGACTGACTAGCCACCTGTTATGCATCCGTGGACTGCCGTGAAGAGGCAGTCAGATTCAGTTTTCCTGGTGAGCCGGTTCTTATTATTCAGGGAGATCGTAGCGCTACCCTTCCCAGCTTGATTTCTTCTCTTCGCGCTGGTCAGCTCTTAAGGAAAGGGTGTCAGGGATTCTTAGCCTATATTTGTGATACTAGCTCCACAGAGGTTCCTTTGGACCAGGTCCCTATTGTGAGAGAGTTCCCTGATGTATTCCCTGACGAGCTGCCTGGTCTGCCACCAGAGCGTGAGATTGAGTTCTGTATTGACTTGATCCCTGCCACGGGACCTATCTCTATACCGCCTTATCGGATGGCCCCGGCGGAGCTGAGAGAGCTAAAGGATCAGTTACAGGACTTGCTGGACAAAAGGCTTATCCGACCGAGTGTGTCACCTTGGGGTGCTCCCGTCTTGTTTGTTAAGAAGAAGGACGGGAGTATGCGTTTATGCATTGATTATCGTCAACTGAACCGGATTACTGTGCGGAACAGGTATCCCCTACCCCGCATTGATGACTTATTTGATCAGCTCCAGGGTGCAGGGTTTTTCTCGAAGGTTGATTTACGGTCAGGTTATCACCAGTTGCGGGTTCGGAAAGAGGATATTCCGAAGACCGCCTTCCGTACTCGATATGGTCATTATGAGTTCTTGGTGATGTCGTTCGGGCTCACCAATGCCCCGGCAGCATTTATGGATTTGATGAACCGCGTATTCAGGCCGTATCTCGATCAGTTCATCATTGTGTTCATTGACGACATATTGGTGCACAGGCATCCAATGCCGTCGTGACAGGTACTCTGCCAGTATGTTCTTTTGATGCACGAGTATTATTTGATCCAGGCTCTACACATTCCTATGTATCCACGTATTTTGCACCGAGGTTGGGCCGAGGGTCTTCTCCGTTAGATCAGCCGCTTGTCGTTATTATCCCGGTAGGCGAGTCTTTTGTTGCCCGTTTTGTGTACCGATCGTGTTCCGTTCGTATCGGGGAGAGAGATTCTTCAGTTGATTTGATTCTCCTCGATATGCTAGACTTCGACGTTCTTCTTGGTATGGACTGGCTAGCCACCTGTTATGCATCCGTGGACTGCCGTGAAAAGGCAGTCAGATTCAGTTTTCCTGGTGAGCCGGTTCTTATTATTCAGGGAGATCGGCTCACCAGGAAAACTGAATCTGACTGCCTTTTCACGGCAGTCCACGGATGCATAACAGGTGGCTAGCCAGTCCATACCAAGAAGAACGTCGAGGTCTAGCATATCGAGGAGAATCAAATCAACTGAAGAATCTCTCTCCCCGATACTAACGGAACACGATCGGTACACAAAACGGGCAACAAAAGACTCGCCTACCGGGGTAATAACGACAAGCGGCTGATCTAACGGAGAAGACTCTCGGCCCAACCTCGGTGCAAAATACGTGGATACATAGGAATGTGTAGAGCCTGGATCAAATAATACTCGTGCATCAAAAGAACATACTGGCAGAGTACCTGTCAAGACGGCATTGGATGTCTGTGCACCAAGATGTCGTCAATGAACACAATGATGAACTGATCGAGATACGGCCTGAATACGCGGTTCATCAAATCCATAAATGCTGCCGGGGCATTGGTGAGCCCGAACGACATCACCAAGAACTCATAATGACCATATCGAGTACGGAAGGCGGTTTATTCTCGGAGCCGGGAGGAGCATGAGCAGCACTTACGTATCACATTACAGTCTTTGAGGGAGCATCAGTTGTTCGCCAAATTCTCCAAGTGCGCATTCTGGCTAGACAGTGTCGATTTCTTGGGTCATGTGGTGATGAAAGATGGTATTTGTGTGGACCCGAAGAAGATCGAGGCAGTTCAGCGTTGGCCTAGACCAGTATCAGTTACAGAGGTTCGCAGTTTTCTAGGTCTGGCCGGCTATTATCGACGTTTCGTCCAGGATTTCTCCCGCATTGCTGCACCACTGACCGGGTTGACCCGGAAGGGGGTTCCTTTTGATTGGACCCAGGCATGTGAGGATAGTTTCCAGCTGTTGAAGACTCGTCTGACTACTGCTCCGGTGTTAGCATTGCCTTCAGGATCAGGCGGGTTCGTGGTTTATTGTGATGCTTCTCGAGTGGGGCTGGGATGTGTATTGATGCAGCACGACAGAGTTATCGCGTATGCTTCTCGGCAGCTGAGGAAACACGAGCAGAACTACCCCACCCATGATTTAGAGATGGCTGCAGTGGTATTTGCACTTAAGATCTGGAGACATTACCTATACGGTGAGTCGTGCCAGATATTTACTGACCATAAGAGTTTGAAGTATATCTTCCAGCAGCAAGATCTGAACCTGAGACAGCGCCGTTGGATGGAGTTGGTGAAGGATTATGACTGCGAGATTTTATACCATCCGGGTAAGGCGAATGTGGTGGCAGATGCTTTGAGTAGGAGGCCTGGAGGTAGCTTATCTTGTTTGAACGCAGTGCAGATACAGTCGACGGCGGATTGGCCGGTGTTATATGATAGCAGAGTGCAGTTCGAGTTTACTCCTACAGGGGGATAGCTGGCCCATTTCAGAGCACGCCCACAGTTACTTGACCGTATCCGCGAGGCACAGTCTGGCGATGCCCGTATCTTAGAGATTATTGAGCAGATTCGGCAGGGCAGAGTTTCTGAGTTCGTGATTGATGATCAGGGGATACTTCGATTTGGGACTCGACTGTGCGTGCCAGATTCAGAGGGACTGAGGCGTGATATTCTCGAGGAGGCACATAGATCAGTATACAGTGTTCACCCAGGTTCCACCAAGATATACCGTGATTTGAGAGAGGTTTACTGGTGGGACGGGATGAAGAAGGATGTTACAGACTTTGTGTCCAGATGCCTGACTTGTCAGCAAGTCAAGGCCGAGCACCAGAGGCCAGCCGGCAAGTTACAGCCTTTGCCCATCCCTGAGTGGAAGTGGGAGCAGGTCTCTATGGACTTCATTGTCGGTCTACCCAGGACTAGTCGAGGGTATGACTCTATATGGGTGATTGTTGATTGACTGACGAAAGCGGCTCACTTCCTGCCAGTGAAGACCACTTTTGGATTTTCTCAGTACGCCCAGGTTTATATTGATGAGATAGTGCGACTGTATGGTGTTCCGACTTGCATCGTGTCCGACCGTGGCACCCAGTTTACCAGCCGATTGTGGCAGAAACTACAGGAAGTTTTGGGCACCCGATTGAGTTTTAGCACAACCTTTCATCCGCAGACTGACGGTCAGTCGGAGCGTACGATTCAGACTCTTGAGGACATGCTCAGAGCTTGTGTTTTAGATTTCGGTGGTAGCTGGGATCGTCATTTCCTTTGATCGAGTTTTCCTACAATAATAGCTTCCAGGAGACGATTCAGATGGCACCTTTCAAGGCTTTATATGGGAGGAGATGTCGATCGCCGGTATGTTGGACAGAGCTCAGGGAGAGCAGTATTTTGGGGCCGCAGATCGTACAGGAGACGACCGAGAAGATACAGCTGATTCGGGACAGGATGAGAGCGGCACAGAGCAGGCAGAAATCATATGCTGACAGGCGCCGTCGCCGACTCGAGTTCGCTGTTGGCGATCATGTTTTTCTGAAGGTCTCTCCGATGAAGGGTGTGATGAGATTTGGGCTGAAAGGGAAACTGAGTCCTAGATATGTTGGTCCTTTCGAGATCCTAGAGCGTGTTGGTCCAGTCGTTTATCGGTTAGCTCTTCCGCCCAGCTTCCCCGATGTTCACCCCGTATTCCATGTCTCGATGCTCCGCAAGTACCTTCATGATCCTTCCCAGGCGATTCAGCTCCAGACGATCCAGCTAGAGCGTGATCTTTCTTTCACCGAGCATTCGGTGGTCATTTTGGATCGGCAGGTGAAGAAATTGAGGTCGAAGGTCATACCGTCCGTCAAGGTCCTTTGGCGTGGCCCGAACAGCGAGGAGATCACCTGGGAGACCGAGGTCGAGATGAGGAAGAGATATCCCCATCTTTTTGAAGGTACGCGTAGTTAAATTCTAAATTCGGGGACCGAATTTCTTTAAGGTGGGAAGATTGTAACCCTTCGAAAATCGTTTAGGCAGTTTTTCGGTAATCGGCTAATTTTTCTGCTTTTTCCGTAAAAAGTCAAAATAGGTATTTTTCATTGTAGACCTAATTATACAAAATTTAGATAAGATATTACTATAATTTTGTCACTAAAATGTCACTTATAATTATCTAGTTAAATAAAAAAAAATCGTAATTAATTATTTTTTTTATTATTTTAAGCCTTTTTAAATACATTAAATTAGTGATAAATACAAATTTAATTAGGTAAATTTCATAATTAGGAGTCTTTATAAGCAAAAATATGGTGTTAATAAAATTATATCATGTCTTGCAAACTTTTGGTTTTAGGGTGGGAAAAATTGTCAAAAAATGAAGTAAAAATGGGTTTTTTTGTAAAAAGGTTGACATGAAAGCATTAAATGATAATATGGGGCGTTTTTGGACCTAGAAACTTCTCCAATTTTCCCCACCTCCTCACCCTTGTTGCTGGCCGACCCCCATTTCAGCAGAATTCCCCATCTCCCCACTTCTTTTTGCTTCTTTTTCTTGCTAAAAATTCAACTAAAATTCACAATTTCCATCTCTATTCAAACCAAAACCCTAATCCAACCTTTCCCAAACCCTAATTTGTTTGAGAACTTGATGAAAGGAGGCTTCTTGGTGACTTGATCATGCTAGGATTCAATTGGTGAGGTAAAAATTCTAAACTAGTTTGCTAACTTGTAGTTTATTTGTGCTAAAATCTAATTTTGAAGTATTAATTTAGTGTAAATCCTTGTTCATGAAAAATCAAGAATGGGCTTTGAGGTTGAGTTAGGGTTTGAAACATGGTTGTAAAAATTAAGTTAGGGTTTTGGTTATATAATTGATTAGAATGGTTAATTGTGTAATGATACGCTTGCTAAATCGACAAATTGCGATGTTTGTATCGAATCGGCTAGAAAATTGCTTGCTAGATTTTTACGAAAATTAGAATGCGATCAAATTGCGTTATGTTAGCGATATAATTAGCTTCGTATAGGACTATTAGAGTGCACGAACGTGGGGTTTCGTCTAGTCGGGTTGTAGTTTTGTCGATTTCCCCGAAATGACGATTCTAGTTAAATGATTGCGATTTTCGTGCGTTTTCCCGCGCACCGAGTGCATGCTATGAGTAATTCGAGAGCGTTGATAATTGTATATTGTGACTTGCATAAATATAAGGTTTTGTTAAATTCTTGCGGTTTTCCCCAAAAATCCAGAAATCGCAGCAATACTGAAATCATCAAGAAAATCATAATGTCCACATGTTATATATGATAAATGTCTATGATATCAATGCATACGATGTGAATTTTGCTAGAAATCTATATAAATATGATGATGATGCGAGGTATACGTATGCTATGCAATTTTATATATCAAGTATGAATGCAAGTGGCGATATTATGATAAACAGGTTCTATAGTGCACGTGGCATGGCAATTACCAAAGGCGTGTGTGTCACATGAATAGTGCACGTGCAACAGATGCCAATGGTGATGGTGTTCGTGTCCTACAAAGTGATATCGCATAAGTATGGATGAATGTCCATACAATCTAATATACTGTTCGCTATAAGGGTATGCAGTGTACATGAATGGATAAGCTAGCTAACGATATGAATCATGCAAAAAGTAGGGTAATCCTAACTAGAGGGGGGGCGCCTCGCGCCATTCAGACGATTCCCCCATAGATGAATACATCTACTCACCTGAAATCTCCGCTAATCCGATCCGGCCACCGCCTTGCCTTTTCGCGCCGTGTCCGATGTTTCCCCGATCGATCCTATATTTGCACAATATCAAGCATAAGATTACAAAACCTAAGACGATGCAAGTCATAATATACAATTATCAACGCTTTCGAATTACTCATAGCATGCACTCGGTGCGCGGGAAAACGCACGAAAATCGCAATCCTTTAACTAGAATCGTTATTTCGGAGAAATCGACAAAACTACAACCCGACTAGACGAAACCCCACGTTCGTGCACTCTAATAGTCCTATACGAAGCTAATTATATCTCTAACATAACGCAATTTGATCGCATTCTAATTTTCGTAAAAATCTAGCAAGCAATTTTCTAGCCGATTCGATACAAACATCGCAATTTGTCGATTTAGCAAGCGTATCATTACACTATTAACCATTCTAATCAATTATATAACCAAAACCCTAACTTAATTTTTACAACCATATTTCAAACCCTAACTCAACCTCAAAACCCATTCTTGATTTTTCATGAACAAGGATTTACACTAAATTAATACTTCAAAATTAGATTTTAGCACAAATAAACTACAAGTTAGCAAACTAGTTTAGAATTTTTACCTCACCAATTGAATCCTAGCATGATCAAGTCACCAAGAAGCCTCCTTTCATCAAGCTCTCAAACAAATTAGGGTTTGGGAAAGGTTGGATTAGGGTTTTGGTTTGAATAGAGATGGAAATTGTGAATTTTAGTTGAATTTTTAGCAAGAAAAAGAAGCAAATAGAAGTGGGGAGATGGGGAATTCTGCTGAAATGGGGGTCGGCCAGCAGCAAGGGTGAGGAGGTGGGGAAAATTGGAGAAGTTTCTAGGTCCAAAAACACCCCATATTATCATTTAATGCTTTCATGTCAACCTTTTTACAAAAAAATCCATTTTTACTTCATTTTTTCACAATTTTTCCCACCCTAAAACCAAAAGTTTGCAAGACATGATATAATTTTATTAACACCATATTTTAGCTTATAAAGACTCCTCATTATGAAATTTACCTAATTAAATTTGTATTTATCACTAATTTAATGTATTTAAAAAGGCTTAAAATAATAAAAAAAAATAATTAATTACGAATTTTTTTTATTTAACTAGATAATTATAAGTGACATTTTAGTGACAAAATTATAGTAATATCTTATCTAAATTTTGTATAATTAGGTCTACAATGAAAAATACCTATTTTGACTTTTTACGGAAAAAGCCGAAAAATTAGCCGATTACCGAAAAACTGCCTAAACGATTTTCGAAGGGTTACACAGTCGTTATCATATACTAAGAACATCCTCTAATGTTCATTACTGCATCTCTTTGTTTCTTCAGGATTGGATTAATATCTTCTTACAATAGCAAGTGTATAAGCAATATCTGGTTTTGTACAAGACATTGAATGATTGACTCAATTGCCTAAGAAAATGATATGTCATTCATGCCAGTCCCTCTCCTCATAAGTCTAGAAGACGTCTTTTCCGAGAGGGTGACTCCATCACCTACGGGTACACCACCATGCCAGGAGTCGTCCATTCTAAAATACTTTTAGAATGCATTTTAAGTATTCGATTGGGAAACTTCCTAAATGTAGGTCTAAAACCATAGATCTAATCACCAGAATCCCTAATATATTATCCATATCCAACGTAGAAAAAACAATATGTGACAACCAAAGATTGACCGATTGTTAGTATAGGATCATCACTTTCTATCTGGAGTATGTCATCCAAAACCCAGGACAGTACACCCTACACCCTTCTTACTAGGTTTATCTGTAGTTTTAATGTAGTCAATCAACTTGACTGTCACATCAAAACAGATAATCCATCTCCGCTATCCATGCTTTAGTCTATAAATAGACAAAAGAAACTTGCACACCTTCCGCTGCTCCCACTGACTACGATAACCCTCTGGCAGAGTCATATAAATGTGCACTTCCAAATTCCCATTTGGAAAGACGTTACAGTCATCCTCTTGCCTGATATCGTAGTCTAGAGAAGCAGCGGTGCCAAGTCGTATCCGTATTGACTTTAGCATAGACACTGAAGTAAAAGACTCATCAGAATTCACAATGGGTATTTGATGAGAATATTTACAAAAAGTCTAGCCTTATTAGGTTAATACCTTTCCGCCTACACAGATATTGAAAAATCTATTTGATCCTAATTGGTTTTTGTTAGTGTATATGCCCTAGAGGCCATTAATGTATCATACTAGTATATATATTACTTGATGGAAGCTTGGGATATTCACAGTTGTATATACAATCTTGCTCGGAATGGTAGTATGCTACTTGGTTTGTCTCTGCTTTAATGTGTACATGTGTTTCTTTTATTATATCACTATACGCATTAGTGGAGCCCTTATGATCTTTTGCTTGATTACCAGCATTGTGATAGCGATCACACTCGTGAGGGCTGGGTAATCCATAAGCACATCCTTATACAGGTCCCTAGTCGTAGGACTGTCGAGACAGGGCATCGATACTCCTGAGTAGACTAGCGTATGCGCTTCTCATCCCAGCGTCGGAGACGGTCTGTCCCACAGCCGTCAGTACGTCGTACTTGAGATAGTATGCGGGTGCTCGTTAGGTTATGAGTACACTGGACAGGACTCGTCGGGAACTGTTGGTTGGTATTATACCAATCGTCAGTTATCAGTTCCCAGATAACATGAGTACAGCTTTGTCCGCTGACTTGACACTGTCAGTTCGCCTCGAGCGTGTTCCCACTGTACTTTGATTACTACCCTACCACGGCTCAAAGGAGTCATGCAAACAGGTAGTAGTTGGGAGCAGTCCCGAAGCACTTGGAGGCAGTGACGGTTAGACAGGATTCGACTCTCCCGGTATTGGGGGTTGACATCGCGCTGTGTCCAGGAGAGCCATTACACAAGTAGTCCCTGGCCAGGGCAAGCGAGAGATACTGGTAGGTTTCCAGTGTTATCTCAGGGTATTCTAGGCTACACTCCGACATGACTTGTACCGCTATTACGGGACTGACGTTTACCACCCCCTAGGCCCGCCATGCGATATATCAAACGAACAGACCGGACTGTACGGAGACTGTCACATTCAGGCTCAGTAGGACTTTAGATGAGTTCACCTCGTCAATCCTCTTATCGGCATCTACCTGGGGACCGTTACGTACAGCTAGTGCCGCTTGCGGTCTGTGGTTAAACCCACTGCCAGCGTAGTGTCGAGTCTTCAGAGTCCCACACAGAGAGTTATTCTCCTTTAGGCAAGATGAGTAGAGGTCGCATAGTTTTGCGACAGGGTTCGTTCACATCCACGCACTTGTGCACGTTTGCTGTCCGGACAGCTTATACTAGCGGGCTTTGGTTTAAGCCGGATCCTAGTATATGATTTAGGATTGGTCTTATCTTATTGTATTCGTGTTCCTCGGATCACGGATACGGGTGCGTATGCACAGTTGACTGAGACAGAGGCAGAGGACTTTGATTAGGGTTAATGACCATTGTCATTTTCTTAACCCTAATGCTTATGTGTGTATTATGAATAATTGATATTAGTTATATATAATTGTGCATGGTTAGGGTTGTTGACCATTTGACCATACTTGACTTGTTGACTTCGGTGGACAAGTTGACCATCATCATTCCATATAAAAGATGCTCTTTGATCCTTGCAATTTGCATTAAATATAAAATGATAATGGTCAAGTCTTGATTAACCATGACAATTATCTAGCTAATTATCTAATTTCATAATTCACCCATATTAGAGAGAATGGTTAATTGTTTCTCTCATGCTATCATATTGATTCTTTCTCCTCCTCTTCCTCTCTCTCAAGCTCTCCCCTCACATGAGTTGAGAAACACATGAGCTTGAGATAAACCTCTCTAAAATAATCTCTACTCTCTTCTAAGGTTCTAGGATTAGCACTTCTAGCATCTTAGTTACTTGTAGCTTGAAGTTGAAGCCAAAGGTTGAGGCTCTCGGGTGGATCCTTCTTCGACTAGAGAAGGCGACAAGGTGATCTCTTTCTTCCACTCTAAGGAGCAAGGAGAGAAGGACATAAAGCCCAAGGTATAACCTTTCTTCCATGTAGCTAATACTAGTTAGCTTGTACTTAGTTTTTGTTTAGCAATGATCCGCCTTTAGTTAGTCCATGTTACCTAGTTCGATAAAAATCCGATTTTTATACCGTTTTCCGCTTCCCCGCAAGCACCGGGGTGGGCAACGTGGACTTACAGTGGTATCAGAGCCTAACTAAACATAAACTAGCTAGTTAGTAAAGTGTATAGAAGTTCGATCGGTAAAAATCGCAAAACCAAAATTTCAAAACCCTAAGTTTCTGTTGATTTTTTCTGCTAAAAAAATAATAAATCATACTTCAAAAATTGGCTCAGGGTTTTTTCAAGAAGCACACCAAAAACGATCCTGTGAATCGCTCAAAGCGCCGCGCTTCCGCGGCAAGAACATGCCTTTTGCCGCTGAACCGCGGCCGTTTTGACTCGGTTCTGGACCGAGTTTGGTGCAGTATTCTTCTTCTGAGGTTTTGGGATTTCTAAGATGGTTTCTTTCTGCCCAGATTTTCCAGAAAAGAAATTTGTATTTGAGGTGCCTATAAATCCGTATTTTTGATCGAACTTCACTACACTTTGACTAATGGGTTATATCTGTGATGTTTATATGTATTGAACGTCTGCTAATCGCTATACGTCGATTTGTGGGGGTTATACATATCTGTGATCTGTGTTTGTTGATGGTATGTGTTTATGAATGCGTTGGATTGTCGCGGGTGAATAGCCTGGGGGTTTTGTGAGACGGGAGTTTTCTTTTCTTTCAATTCATGTTACATGTAAATTGATGTAATATTATTTGTATGGCCGCAAAACCGGGTCGGGGTTGTAGCCGTCATTATATAATTCTTTTTACTGTTTTTTCTCCTAGGATAGACCCATGGAGGGGGTGCACAAACTACCGGGTATCTCGAACTGCCGAGTGGCCTACTCACAGTGTTGAGGGAGGTTGCTTCGCTTCTGATACTTGGTGGGTAGTTTGCCGCACCCGTAGGGGTCTTGGGTGGGGTATTGGCTATTCACCGCGACCGTGTAATCCGCTTTTCGTTGCAGGCTCGAACGGATTGCGGATTCCTAGTATATCCAATGTATTCATCTGTGATCTGTAATGTCTATCATTGCTATATATCTATATACGATAACTATTTAGGCGTTGCTTATGTTTTACAGCTGCGCTAGCCCAGCCCCCGCTCTGTCGTTAGTTAAGTAAACTAACGGGTGATGACGGGCCCCGTGGCGAATGCGAATAGCATAAGCGTACGTCATATTCTGGTTGTTTTCTGCAATGGTAGGATTAAATGATGGGATGCATTAAAAGAACTAATGCAAGAAAATAAACCAAGTAAAAGTCGATTGGAACACTTTGAAAACCACTCGGTTCTTTTCAAAACCAAACTTTTAAATGCGGAGCTTGAACCACTCCTTTTAAAAGCTATCTCGTTCCATCGATTATAGCAAGTTCACTACGTTCACAGTTTCACCAAAACCATTCGTAGCCCTCCGTCATTCCACATGAATGGTCAAAAAGTATTCAAGCTATGTATGTTGGCCAAAGTCAAGGCATAGTGATTGGTAGCTATTCGGTATTCATGTGCAGCATAGGTAGATGCGTTGGTTTGGGACAGTCATACTGCTATTTTGGCCAAAGTCAAGGGTAGCTACGGGTGGGTCCAAATTAACCAGGAGAATGACGGGTAGAACTTGACATGTGACTTATGATATTTTGGCCAAAGTCAAGGTCATAAGAGCATGGGGCAAAAATCCACATCCGGAGTTTCATAAGTACTGAAACTTGCTAGCGCTGCATACCATTTGGAGTGTGATGATTCTGGTAGGATTCCTTCGGTTTTATCACGTGATGATATTTGGATCCCGATCCTACTGTGAGTATATGCTACTCCTCGGGAAATCTCTCACTTAACGATCAATGCTATAAACCTAGTAGGTGTCAAGAAAGGTGTTAGCGGGGCTACGCCCACAGGGAAAAGAGGTTACTTAATTAAGGAACTTCGCGAAAGCGTTGGAAAACCTCCTTCGAAGTAGCGACACTGGCCTGGCTGAACGATTAAGCAAGTATTGCATGGTGAGATTGATCACGACTAATTCTTACTTTATGGTTTGAGGAGGGATACGAGAGACAGTGGGAGCCATCCTGTTTAGACAAACTAAAAACCACTCTAAATTTGCAAGAGCATCATGCTAAAGTGTTTCTTTTCTCTCTCCTAATTGCAGTGACCAATCAAGATGACCGGACTTAAGTTATTACTAGATAAAAACATACTGACAGGGCCAAACTACAAAGATTGGCTCAGGAATGTCAAGATGGAAATCACTTACGACAAGTTGGGTATCTCCTTACCACCAAAGCTCCCCCTGTCCTAGGTCCCAAAACCAGTGTCGTAGATAGGGAAATCTATAAGACGTGGGAAATAGATTGCGTGAAGGCCAAATGCCCCGTGCTTGCCTCGATGGACAACGAACATCAGAGGTGGCACGAGAATATGGATCTAGAGTCCATATTTCTTCATACAAAAGAACTGTATAGAGAGCAGTCTCGTATCGCCAGATATGAAGTGTCGAAGAAGTTGTTTTCGGCAAGGTTGGCCGTCGGATCATCGGTAGCGGAACACGTGCTTAAGATGATTGGCTACATAGAGGAGCTCGCGGAACTTGGGACCACGTTGGAGAATGAGCTTTATACGGACTTGATTCTCCAGTCCCTTCCTTCCACTTACGTCCAGTTCATCTTGAACCTCAACATAAGGAAGTTGATCTTTCAGAGCTCCTCAACATGCTGAGGAGTGTAGAGGGCACCCTATAGAAAGGTAGGGAAACATCCACTTTGTTTGCAGGAGGATCTTCCTCTTCTAAGTCTAGGGCGAAAGCCAAGGGAAAGAAGAAGAAAGCCCCCGCCAAACAAAGGGGTGGTGTTAGTAAAGTGGATACGAAGGGAAAGGCAAAAGCAACAAAGCTAGCGGGGAAGCTTGTGGGGAAAGAAGAATGCTTTTACTGTCATAAGAGTGGACACTGGAAACAAGATTGCAAGGCTTGGAAGGCCAGAACCCAGGATCTGAAGCGAGTTGCGGCTTCAGCTTCAGGTGTGTATGTTATTGAAAACTGTCTATCAATAAACTCTACTTCCTGGGTATTGGATACCGGATCAGGATCTCATATCTGTAATTCTTTGCAGGCGTTGAGAAAGCGTAGGTTTTTTAAGGCAGGTGACATGACCCTCAGAGTTGCAAACGGAGCTAGCATGGATGCTGAGGCCGTGGGGGACTATCACCTGGGAATGTCAGATGGACACTTTTTGGTTTTGCGTAGTTGTTATTTTATACCAAATGCAACCTGTAATATCATTTCTGTATCTTTATTAGCTAAAAAAGGTTATGAATTTGCATTTGTAAGTAATGTAGTGAACATTCACCTTAATCAAGTTTTTATTGGGTCAGGTACATTAAACAAAGGTATATACGTATTAAACCAACCACAGATTTTCAATGTCCAGAATACACACAAAAGAAAGTCTCCAGAAATCAATAAAACTTTCTTATGGCATTGTAGACTAGGTCACATCAATGAGAGAAGGTTGACTAAGTTACATACAGAAGGATATTTGGATCCGTTCGAATATCAGTCATATGCAACTTGTCAATCCTGTCTCAAAGGAAAGATGACAAAGACTCCGTTCACTGGACACGGAGTAAGAGCAAGTGAGCTCTTGGGACTCGTACACAGCAACGTGTGCACTCCAATGTCTACACATGCACGAAGCGGTTATTCTTACTTCATTACTTTTACGGATGATTTTTCAAGGTACGGTTATGTCTTCTTAATGAAACATAAATCCGAGGCTTTTGAAAAATTCCAGGAATATAAGAATGAAGTAGAAAAACAAACAGGAAAAAGTATCAAGGCACTGAGATCTGATCGAGGTGGTGAATACTTAAGTGCCGAGTTCCTGGGTTATTTAAAAGAGAATAGAATTCTCTCTCAGCTTACAGCTCAATACACTCCATAACATAACGGTGTATCGGAGAGACGGAACCGAACCCTATTGAATATGGTACGGTCCATAACGAGTAACGCTGAGTTGCCACGATCGTTTTGGGGATATGCGCTAGAATCAGCTGCATACCTTTTAAACCGAGTTCCTACTAAGACTGTGCCTACTACACCATATGAGATGTGGTGTGGGAAGAGACCCTATCTTAATCACATTAAGACATGGGGATGTCCAGCTTTTGTCAAAAAGCAGCATGCGGACAAGCTCGAGGCACGCTCAGTACAGTGCAAGTTTGTGGGATATCCAAAGAACTCCAAGGGATATTTTTTCTATTGCGAAGAGGAACAAAAGGTTTTTGTTTCTCGCCATGCCCACTTTCTAGAACACCAGTTCATAGAAAAAGAAAAAAAGTGGGAGCGCAATAGAACTGGAAGAAATTCCAGAACCATGAGCTATTACTGAAAGCTTAGTACAACCAGAGGGTTCGAAAGATCAGGACATTCCCACGCCACTTCGCAGGAGTAGTAGGCAGTCTCATCCGCCCGAGAGATACTACGGTTTTCTCATAGACGGGGATAGAGAGGATTGCATCATAGATTGTGATGAGCCTACAAGCTTCCAGCAAGCCATTCAGAGCGTTGACTCAGTAAAATGGCTGGATGCAATGCGGACCGAAATGGAGTCCATGTACACCAACAAAGTATGGACGTTGGACATTGCTCCAGATGGGGTAAAACCCGTAGGATGCAACTGGGTCTTCAAAAGGAAGATTGGTGTAGATGGAAAGGTTGAGACCTATAAAGCTAGACTGGTTGCAAAGGGTTTTCGTCAGAGACCTGGTTTGGACTATGACGAAACCTTTTCTCTAGTGGCTATGCTGAAATCCATTCGGATCCTTCTTGCCATTGCTGCCTTCCATGATTATGAGATTCGGCAGATGGACGTAAAGACCGCTTTTCTAAATGAACATTTAGAGGAGTGTGTCTATATGGACCAGCCAGAGGGTTTCATTCAGAGTGGGAGCAGCAGAAAGGTATGCAAGTTGCTCAAGTCCATTTATGGACTAAAGCAGGCATCGCGGAGTTGGAACATCTGTTTTGATGAGACGGTCAAGGAATTTGGCTTTATCAAAAATCCAGATGAACCATGCATCTATTGTAGATTTGTAGCGAGAACTGTAGTATTCCTCGTTTTATACGTGGATGACATTCTCTTAATAGGAAATGACATTCCTATGATACAATCTGTCAAGGGGTTCTTATCACACAGGTTCTCCGTGAAAGACCAGGGTGATGCCCCATACATTCTGGGGATCCGGATCTACCGTGACAGATCCAAGAGGATTTTAGGACTCTCACAGTCCAGGTACATCGACACCATACTGAAAAGATTCAGTATGGAAGATTCCAAGCGCGGTAATCTACCGGCTTGTCACGGGATCACCCTCTCTAAAGAGATGTCTCTCAAGACTGATTTGGAGAGGGATCGCATGTCTATTATACCCTACGCTTCTGCGGTAGGCTCTATAATGTATGCGATGTTGTGTACCAGACCAGATGTGGCTTATGCACTGAGTGTGGTAAGCAGGTATCAGTCAAACCCTGGGGAGAAACATTGGATAGTGGTAAAGAACATTCTCAAGTACATGAGAAGGACTAAGGAGATGTTCTTGGTGTATGGCGGAAAAGACCTCCAGATTGAGGCCTTTGCTGACTCCAGCTTCCAGAGTGACAAGGATGATTCCAAGTCCATGTCGGGTTTTGTCTTTACCCTCAATGGAGGGGTGGTGTGTTGGAAGAGCTCCAAACAGGAAACCGTTGCTGACTCGACTATGGAAGCGGAATACGTCGCTGCATCTAATGCCGCAAAAGAAGCTGTCTGGATAAGGAAGTTCTTGAAAGAACTTCAGGTGGTTCCGTCCATTGTTGATCCAATACCTCTGTATTGCGACAACAAGGGGCTATAGCTTTAGCGAAGGAACCCAGGTCCCATCAGAAATCCAGACACATCTTGAGGCGGTATCACCTGATCAGGGAGATCGTGGATCGCCAGGAGATCGAGGTTCGGAGAGTCGCTTCAGAAGATAACACTGCAGATCCATTCACGAAGGCCTTACCCCAGACTCAGTTCGAGCGGCTGATCGAGATGATAGGTCTTCGATACGCCAGTACATAGCCTTAGAGCAAGTGGGAGATTGTTAGTGTATATGCCCTAGAGGCCATTACTGTATCATACTAGTATGTATATTACTTGATGGAAGCTTGGGATATTCACAGTTGTATATACAATCTTGCTCGAAATGGTAGTATGCTACTTGGTTTGTCTCTGCTTTAATGTGTACATGTGTTTCTTTTATTATATCACCTATACGCATTAGTGGAGCCCTTAGGATCTTTTGCTTGATTACCAGTGTTGTGATGGCGCTCACACTCGTGGGGGCTGGGTAATCCATAAGCACATCCTTATACAGGTCCCTAGTCGTAGGACTGTCGAGACAGGGCATCGATACTCCGGAGTAGACTAGCGTATGCGCTTCTCATCCCAGCATGGGTGACGGTCTGTCCCACAGCCGTCTGTACGTCGTACTTGAGATAATTTGCGGGTGCTCGTTAGGTTACGAGTACACTGGACAGGACTCGTCGGGAACTGTTGGTTGGTATTATACCTATCGTCAGTTATCAGTTCCAAGGTGACATGAGTACAGCTTAGTCCGCTGACTTGACACTGTCACTTCGCCTCGAGTGTGTTTCCACTGTACTTTGATTACTACCCTACCACGGCTCAAAGGAGTCGTGCAAACAGGTAGTAGTTGGGTGCAGTCCCGAAGCACTTGGAGGCAGTGACGGCTAGACAGGATTCGTCTCTCTCGGTATTGGGGGTTGACATCGCGCTGTGTCCAGGAGAGCTATTTCACAAGTAGTCCCTGGCCAGGGCAAGCGAGATATACTGGTAGGTTTTCAGTGTTATCTCAGGGTGTTTTGGGCTACACTCCGACACGACTTGCACCGCTATTAGAGGACTGACATTTACCGCCCCCTAGGCCTGCTATGCGATATATCAGACAAACAGACCGGACTGTACGGAGACTGTCATATTCAGGCTCAGTAGCAGTTCAGATGAATTCACCTCGTCAGTCTTCTTATCGGCATCTACCTGGGGACCGTTACGTACAGCTAGTGCCGCTTGCGGTCTGTGGTTAAACCCACTGCCAGCGTAGTGTCGAGTCTTTAGAGTCCCACACAGAGAGTTATTCGCCTTTAGGCAAAATGAGTAGAGGTCGCATGGTTTTGCAACAGGGTTCGTTCACATCCACGCACTTGTGCACGTTTGCTGTCCGGACAGCTTATACTAGCGGGCTTTGGTTTAAGCCGGATCCTAGTATATGATTTGGGATTGGTCTTATCTCATTGTATTCGTGTTCCTCGGATCACGGATACGGGTGCGTATGCACAGTTGACTGAGACAGAGGCAGAGGACTTTGATTAGGGTTAATGACCATTGTCATTTTCTTAACCCTAATGCTTATGCGCGCATTATGAATAATTGATATTAGTTATATATAATTGTGCTTGGTTAGGGTTGCTGACCATGTGACCATACTTGACTTGTTGACTTGGGTTGACAAGTTGACCATCATCATTCCATATAAAAGATGCTATTTGATCCTTGCAATTTGCATTAAATATGAAATGATAATGGTCAAGTCTTGATTAACCATGACAATTATCTATCTAATTATCTAATTTCATAATTCACCCATATTAGAGAGAATGGTTCATTATTTCTCTCATGCTATCATATTGATTCTCTTTCCTCCTCTTCCTCTCTCTCAAGCTCTCCCCTCTCATGAGTTGAGAAACATATGAGCTTGAGATAAACCTCTCTAAAATAATCTCTACTCTTTTCTAAGGTTCTAGGATTAGCATTTCTAGCATCTTAGTTACTTCTAGCTTGAAGTTGAAGCCAAAGGTTGAGGCTCTCGGGTGGATCCTTCTTGGACTAGAGAAGGCGACAAGGTGATCTCTTTCTTCTACTCGAAGGAGCAAGGAGAGAAGGACATAAAGCCCAAGGTATAATCTTTCTTCCATGTAGCTAATACTAGTTAGCTTGTAGTTAGTTTTTGTTTAGCAAAGATCCTCCTTTAGTTAGTCCATGTTGCCTAGTTCGATAAAAATCCGATTTTTATACCGTTTTCCGCCTCCCCGGAAGCACCGGGGTGGGCAACGTGGACTTACAGTTTTACCCTTTCAGGAGCACCCAACATAGTCTAAAATCCAATATTTGCTGAAGTGCGTGGAGTCCAATTTGGATATAAAGTATCTTGTCATCTAGAAGTTAACACTTCTATGACCTACAAATAACTAGTAGGTTCATCATAACCATAATGCCGATCTCCCTGTCACCGTCAACGAGAATACAAAAGTATCTCTCAGGCGGCTGAGTTCACCTACTAAAATCCGCGGAGTTGCTAATGGAATGTCAAGTCCAATTGAATTCTTAGGTTCTACTAAATTTTCGGTAACCGTTTTTTGGAATAACTTCCAGTTCTACCATATTCCCGATAATTTCTTTTGCAAAAGATTTCTTTTATAAAAAAAGTGGTGAGTCAAGAACAATGCAACTATTGATCTTTGAAATGGTAGAAACAAAACCCTAGCGAATGCTTGGGATAATCTACAAAAAACCATTTCCGAAGCGTGCCTTGAGTTTGTCCGGATTCTGCTTTTAAACAGGAATCGGATAACTCCATATCTTAATAACGTCAAGATATGCAACCAATCTATGTCCATATAGAATCAAAGGCGCTAATTTATATGGAACCAGATACAAATATCATGCAGTTGTTTCTAGTGCATATCATCTATGGAAAAAGGCCAATACAACATCTCATGAAGGAGCGAACCCGTGGATGGGTAACACGAGAGAGAATCAACTTCTCAGTATTACTATGATATAATACCTAGCATAAGTATATCTATATCTTCGATCACATCAAAGAATCATGATATTTCCAACATATGGTTCTCTACTTTATTCGTATACCTATAAACTTCTCAAAATCTTTGGACCTTGCATTCCAACGAATACGTATTTAAACCCTGAGAACTCATAGGTAAATCTGAATGAAGTAAGAGTACAAACCCCTTGTCCAGAAGGACACTGGACAACATACATTTCCAAGTATAAGTCCTATGAGTATACTAACTCAAATTCCATGTGTTGTAAGTTGAAAACCTTATTTTGGTCGAGAATGTCTTACACCGTTATTCAATGCACCTTACCTTATGCTCAACTAATAAACGTAAATATTTGGAACACAATTTTCAAAATTTATATCTCATTTTATAAAATAAAGATACATATATTTCATTTTAAAAATTGGTGTATAACAACGGTTATTCGAAACCAAATATTTTGCCGTTACGCAAAACCCGGCGATTCAATCCAATATCACCAATTACAACGAATTCCAATATTGTGGATCAAATCGCCTATTTCCCAATATTCTACTCCTATTCAGCATCTTTAATGCCGTATAGTTGTGAGATCTAAATCTGGTAAATACATACCCTAGAGTCAGAATTAATTGGGAAAACGGTTCTCATTTACAAGTACACAGAAATTCTGAAACATAAATATTTCAAGGGGGTGTCTAGGTATTCTTAGTAATGCATTTTTCTCGATCCAAATTCAAGACAGTAGTCGCAATTCCTTTGCCCTCGCTTCAATCCATTTATGTTTCTCTACATCTTACCTTCTATACACCGCACTTACGCTAACTAGTTTTTTTCTTACCCTACCTTTCGGCACCTGCCTAAGGTTTGGAAGAAGACTATCCAATAAATGCAATAGGTGTACTCTCCTAATACAAGGAGCTCTCGCAACCTGAGAGAAGGTAAAAAGGAAGAGACAACCGAATAACAGAATCTAAATTCTTCAGAACCAATGGCCATCCTCGACTGAAATAATTTCTTCAAGTTCGTATGTAACTATACGATGGCCATTTCCAAGCAATATGGATCATCGTAGTGATATAAAGTGTCCTTGAGAAATGTAGAGGGAAAGTAGGAGCAGAAGGGATATTTGCAATTTTGTCGTGAATTATGACAATCCAAATCCAACGTATGTAAGAAGGTTCGGTTCACCTTGTTAATGAGTTTTAGGTAAGTCATGAGTCGGTGTACTAGAGAGAGAGAAAAGAAACACTCAGCGTGCACTCTATCAAGATTAGATTGGTTATCACTTTATCTAATCAGGATGGCTCCCACTGTTTCCTCAATTTCTCCTTCAAACAATAAAAAGAGAACTAGTCGGGATCATAAACACCATACAAGTTCGTTAACCATTCAGCCAGGTCAGTGTTAGTACTCCGAGGGAGATCCCCTGTGCTTTCATACGGACCCAATTAATAACCCCATTTCAGCAGAGGCATAACCTCATTAGCACTTTCTATACACCTAATAGGTTAGCTAATTGTG